>OX344720.1:123227121-124534263 GCA_947034835.1 Ballota nigra | reverse complement strand
CGCCGCCAGACGGATCGGGTGCATGACGGGCTCCGTTTCTCCTCCCTTAATAAACGCTACAACATACACAAGAACAATTTGTCCAAGGGCTATACGTTTCGATATCAGGTGAGTATTCTCCGGCAGAGCCACCACAAAGGCGCTGACCGCCACCACCGCGGAGGTGGTGCTGATGGTCAGCTTGGCCGGCCCAATAAGCGTGAGGCTGAGGATAGCCGGGCAAATCCCCAACAAGGTGGCGTATAGAGCGAGCCAACAACCATGTAAAGCGTCACCTAATGTAGCATTGGTAACTATAAGAATCACGGTCACGTAAGAAAACGCAGGGAATGCTATGTGGCAGTTGATAGATATGGGGCCGTAGAGGGTGGCGACGCCCACTATTGTGCATGCCAAGGCAGTGCGGAAGGCGGAGATGAGGCAGCGACGCCATATGGCCCGGGCCCGATTGCATTGGACCTGTGGGGTGGTAGCCATTTAGTTTCTTGGGTTTAGTTATTTGATCCCTTAGAGTTACTAAATTTACACTTAGAAGCTTAGGCAAATAGAAAAGGGATGAGAATTTGAGTAAGTAAAGGGGGTATATGTAGAGGGAAAAGAATAGGATTTGAGACAATATCTGATCTTTGATGAGGACAAAGGGTCGATTTAGGGCGTGTAGCAATTGGTGAGCGTATATTTAAATGCAAGAAGTTGGTTAAAGCAGATGTTAATTTATTTCTTGAATCTTAATTTGCAGGATTTATTGTTTGAAAATGACAAAAAAGTTGGAAAGCAAACTCTTAGACTGCATATCGGTGGTATGGTATGAGTGGGGTTATATGCATGCCATAAAGCTAAGTCGTGTGTGTATCTATTTGTACATATATATTTCATCTACCCACTTTGTCTCAGCTTGAATAAAGAAAGACGAAAAAATAGAATTTAATTCCAGGGAAAATGGCAGCATTTATTTGCTGACATTATAATGTGGGATCCCACGCCATAAAGTTGCGAGAAAATTGTTTATACATGCACAAAGTGAGATTGAGGTGGTGGGTGGTACACAGAATCCAATCTATCTTAATTAATTTGTGATTAGAAAGTTAAGTCATGTGCTGTTTAGCCTGTTTACCTTTAATTTGTTGTGATGAATAAATATATTTATATGTGTACTTACGTTTGAAATTGGAGTAATTAATTAGTAGGATTATTAAGGTGGTTTTCTTAAATCTTGCAGATATGTTGATAGGATAGTATATGCGTGCATAGGTGGTGATTAGTGAATGCACCAATATGAGTATGTGCTGAGTTAAGCAAAGTTGGACTTGGTACCACAAGAGTTAAATTTAGATCTAGCTAAATCGATAAGACAATGAAAACATATTACACCAAGTTTTTTTTTTTTTTTTTGAAAGAATATTACACCAAGTTTTATGTGTACAAGTGCACAGATTTTAGGCATCACATTTTAGTTTTGGCCTATCTGTACATTTGTCACATTTCAGTTCGAACTAGTGCCAGTGTTGTGCTTCATTTTATGTTTTCAATCAAATTTAGTGTCACATTTCAATTATATTAATATTAATTTACATGTTTCAATTAAACTTGGTGGTATATTTTATTCTTGTGCACAGTTGCATGGTGCAACTCCAACTCTGTGTCAAGAGACTAACTCAACATATTACTATTGAGTATGTATAGTTTGAAACATGTTTATACAAAAATTATTTTTCAATATGTTTTAATAGAATAATTCATACTCTTTAATGAAAATAAATAATACTCCTTCCGTCCCCAAATACTTTGCACACTTTTCTTTTTCATTCGTCCCTAAACACTTTGCATATCCTATAAATGAAAATCACTACTAACTTTATTTTCACAATATTCATATATTTACATTAAATGTCATTATTTTTTACACTCTCTTCAACCAATTTCGTTACTTTAATAATAAAATTTTACACGCCACTCTCAATTCTCTACTTATTACATATTTTTCTTAAAAAATGTTTCCTCAAAAGTGTGAAGAAGTGTTTGGGGACAGATGGAGTACCATTTAATGATACAATTCATACCCTTTATTACTTTTTAGTGAAAAATAACTTGTACCTTTTAGAACTAACATGTTTTAATAAAATAACTCATAACCTTCGAATGATTCACGTATTAGCCATTACTATTCGGTTAAGTGTGTCTATTTCATTTCGTGCCATACACGTGACGAGTCGATTTGTGATGTCAGTATTAGGTGGTTTTGATTCGAGAGAATTAAATCTTGCATATCATAGGTATATTCGTAAGCTAGTTTCAGAAAAAATATTCGTGAGATCTGCATGTATAGGCAGTGACTAATGAATGTACTTTTTTTAATTGGAAAGAATGAACAAATTTGATTAGGCATTGAGTTAATCAAAGTTGAGTGGGGTACGGAAGTGTTATTATATTATAATTTGTGAAAACATATCATACATCCAGATTGAGCCAACGGGAAAAGAAACCAATGGAAATTAATCTCACAAAGAGAGTAGTTACCAAATTGTGTATGCATGGTGATATTGCATTAGTTAAATAAAAATTGCAGATTAATTAAAGCAGTCTCGGCAAAGGTCAAGAATCTTAACTGCATGTTTAAAGAAAGAAGCGATAATATGTACTAGTAATTTTTTTTTTTCAGGTCAAAAGTATCTTATTAGGCTAATACTCTTAGGGGCCGTTTGGTTTGAAGGACTGGATTGATTAGATGAGATTTGATTAAATATGATTATTTGAGGAGGAATGTGTGTTTGGATTGTATGATTTTTTTTATTGAATGATTAAGTGAGTTTAATGTGCAATATACCATTTTTACCCTCAACTAATTCAGCATCCCAAATATTTCTTTTCTTTCATAAATATTGTGGGGACAAAATAGTAATTTGAAAGTATGGGACTATGGAGTCCCACCATCCCTAAGGGCTTGTTTGTTTTCAGCTTACGAAGTCCGGATGGGGGATGAGCCTCCCCCCGTCCCGGCCATTTTTCGGATTTGCACATCTCATCCCCCATCCAAATACACATTCATCCATATTATACACCTACACCCCTATTTTCACATAACTCAATATCTATCAAATCAATTTTATCTTTTCACATTAAATATATATTTTATTAATCTCTATCTTCTACTTTATAATGCACCATCAATTAATTTAGTATAATATTTATTTTAAATTGTTTACAAAAAAATCCAATGAAAACATATTAATATTAAATATCCATGAAATTAATTGTTATTTTCATTAATTATGCCTATCATATAAATAAATGCATCTTATAAAAAAATTGTATTGAATATCTATCCATTAAAACAATGGTTATTTATTTTATTTTATAATTCATTATTAGACACAAAATTTAAAAATGAATAAAAATAATATTATGAATCTTTAAAAAAAAAAAGAATAAAAATGATATTATGAATATTTCTAAGACGGCAGACAAATTAAAATGATTTTATAATTCATTATGAATCTTTTATTAATTCAATTGTTTTGTGTTTTGATTCAATTCAAATAATATAATATAATTATATAATTATATAATTATACATAATAATATTAATTATTTTATATTACAATTCAACACAATTATTCAATCATTACCTCTTTAATAAATAATAATATAATAATACATCATCATTATTGATTTGACATAAAGCCTCATCCACTCCTACTACATCCAACTCAAAACAAACAAAGGATTACTATTCACAGGATTTCGTCCATCCACTTTTTTTCTCCATCCGGATTTCCCCCATCCACCTCAAGACGAAAACAAACGTGAAGGGATTATTTAGTCCCTCATTTGATAGATTAAGGGAGCGTTTGATTAGCAATTATTCAATGGTAATGTGAATGAAAATTTATTTTCATCTATGCCCTCATAAGAAAAATGATATATTAGAGGAAGAAGTGTTCCAATGGTGACATCATTGCTAGTGTCATGCCCCAATTTTGGAATAAAAGTTGACAACAAATGGTTGTTGGTGGAGGAATGGGGGAGTGATTGAGGGGGTGATTGTAAGAAAAGAATGGTGTAATCAAAATGGAGTAGTGATTATCTTATTTAAGAGGAGAGATAGTAATTTTGTTCTAATGAACCATGCTAATTACACTAATTTTCAATCTCATTCTCATTACCATTGAAGAGTTTTTTAAGCAAGCGCCCCCTAAGTATGTTTATGACCTGAACCCTTATTTTATCCTGGGTCTTATATCTTCTATTTCAAACACAATATTACATGGGATTGAGTGAAACTAAAACTTTAGTCTCACTCAATTCAGCAAACCAAACGACCCCTTAATCTGACAGAGAGAGTACTTTATCAAAATTAATATTATTGTCTGTAAAATTAACATTATTACTTGTAAAATTAATATTATTACAAGTGGTGCAAAGTATCTAGACCAATATTATTACTTGTAAGATTAATATTATTACAAATGACGCACGGTAAACAAAGTTCAGCCATATGATATTTTTTACTCATAATGACATTTTTCTTATAATTGTTTAAAGTAGAAAAAAGGCAAATTTTATGTAGAGGGGAGGGGGAGGGTGTGGGTGGAGAAGGGGTGGGGTGGGTACAGTAGGGAGGTGAGGTCCTATTTTAATTTGTTAATTCTTTATACTCATTTTAACTAAGAACTTTTAAGATTTATATGTTGAATGTATAAAAGATTTTATGAAATTAATATGGGTAAAATTAATTTTTAAGTTCAAAAGTCATACTTATATAAACTGATGCATATAAGTATTTTTACAAATGTATTTGTTCAGTATGGACATGTATTTGTCCAGAAAGAAAAATTTAGTCATCCAATGTTAGTAAGGTCATTTTTAAAGGCAAATTTGTAATAGAAATAAAGTGTAGGCCTTCCCGTTCAAAATAAATAACGTTTTGACGTTATTTTGTTTGCCAGTTAGATGACGTTTTGCAATGTAAATTAGTTGTATTTCTTCCCAATTTACTCCTACAATTATTAAAATATTTAAATAAAAGTATTCTTAGTAAGAAAAACAAACATTAATTATATTAAAATATTTAAATAAAAGTATTCTTAGTAAGAAAAACAAACATTAATTAAATAAAAATATTCTTAATAAGAAAAACAAACATTAATTAAGGGTATAGTAAAACTAATTATTTTCTTAATACAACATTCATACAAATGACATATATTTTGAATGAGGAGTATGTATAGAGTAAAAATTATTTATATATGAATTAGTTCATATTTTTTAGTGGAACAATTCATATCTTTCGTACCCTTCAACTCATACTCTTTAATAAAAATAATTTGTATCATTCAAAATTAATATTCTTTAGTAAAAATAATTAATATCATTCAGTAAAATAATTCATACATTTTAAAATAATTCATGTATAAATCAGTTTCACTATATACTTTGGTTTCGAACGAGAGAGATGACTCCATCTACTTTGAAAGGTATAAATTCTTTCTTACAAAACAAGGTGAGAGAACACCCATTAATGGTCAATTAAGATGGTTGTTATAGATGTACTGCATAATAGTGCCAATTTATATGGATAATACACAGGATCCATTCTCAAATAATCTATTTTACATAATTCAATGTTTAATTACCAATCTTTATTCCATTTAAAAACTCCAATTTGCTATGAAGCTTCATTATTCAATATTGATGTAACACCAACCTATTTTTGATGTATATATTCTTAATATGCCAATTTCCAATTTTATATAACGATAACATCATTATCGTATTCGTATATATAAATAAAATTTACAATACAAATACAATTTGTTAAAGATAAAAAAAAAAAAAATTCTAAAGTGCACCTAAAAAAGTGCAAAATCCATTTGCAGCTAAAGAAAACATCTTTAATTATGATGCAATTCATTATTATCTCAAAGAAATGTGTACTAATAGTCTAATACTGTACTCTTCCTAAGTAATCATGATATATATGGTTAGTCCAAGCTAAATCTTCATACTCTAAAGTCTAAACTAATTAATGCGAAACCTAAAAAATGTCACTTAAGTGCGTCATAGGTCATCAATGACAGTGGTGGTTCAATGAGATTTTCAAAAATACCATAATTTTTCGTACCGTTACTTTTATTGTACAATTTGTACTTACTAGTCTTGTTTACATAAAGCTTTTCACCACAGTAAGTTGTCTTATTTTATAAAATTGCTTAAAGTTTAATTCTAATCTGGGGGCGACTTTTTTTTTTTTTTTTTTTAATAAAAATACTTATGGAAGGTAAAGTATATTGTTGGAACATCTTGAGCCACCTGCGTTGAATTGGTTCAAGGGACGACACACTCTTGGTCCTGTGGGTTCAGGGGCAATATCGTCAATTTTTAGGGTGTATGTTATGCTTGGACTTAGTTTGAGTTTTGGGCCTATTTCGAGCTCAGTCTATTGAGGGTTTATAATACTCTATTTGACCATAATAATATATGATTCTTTCTTTTGAAAGTGGATGTAGCTAACACAATGTTAGTGAACTATATAAATTTGTGCCGTTTATTTTACATTTATGTTTATTTCTTGCATTTCATTATAATATATATAATATACAGTAGTATAAAATGATTAAAAAGAAATTATGTGCAGATATAACATTTAAAAAACTTACTAGTCCGTTTATAGTTAAATACACTGAGCTTGAGAGATCTGCTATTTAATAAAAAAAAATACATTATCTTAAAAAACTGATCAAAGTTTGGAATACAATGTTAAAAACACGACATTTGAAATACATGTACGTATTTTTCTTAAATGTTATTTTACATAATTTCATAAAGTTAATCATTAGGATTTGGTACTAATTTCACACCCAATTTACACACAAATATGTCAAAATTGTGTGAAGTCACTTCGTAAGTGAAAGAATTTTATCTCATCTAAAAATTTGAACTTGTAGAGAGATGTGATATTAATTCATTTAATTATTTCTTTTATAATAAGTAATTAAGTATAATGATATTATTGAATATAATGATAATTGCTAAATGAAAATTTTATAGGATGAACAAATTTTGCTGTAGACCTACACTAAGTTTAGTGAAGGACTTATATGCATCAAGTGTACGGTACACTCACTCAACAACTGAGCTTGTTTACACTGAAAAATATAGGCTGATTACATTGAAACATATGATTAGATTAAACTTTTCAGTGTAATCAAATTATATTTTTTAGTATAAATAATCTCAACTGTTGAGTGGGTGCTACATCAAGTGTACAAGATAATTACCCCTAAATTTAAATCAAGAGGAGCCCATTCCATCTAATTTAGATGAATAGCAGCCCATTCCATCTGGTTTAATTAATTAGTGATGACTGCATCATCCATTAATTTGTCGCATGCGTTACAAATTAAGTGCGTTTTCACTGGATCTCTTTCAGTTGCTGATGCAAAAATTAATTTATGTTATGTTCATCCAAAAAAGGCTATAATATGTGTTTTTCAAATTAAATTAGAATAAAATAAATAAATAAAGTTATTTAAGAGAAGAAAATGGTGGCGCCCTCTTGGGCGTATGTCATAATCCATTTTCCAGCACAAAGGCGACATATTGTTTTTGCATTTCATGAATAAATGATTATTATGAGGTCTGCAAATTAGGATAGCCAACCAACCACATTTACGTACCATCAGTGTACCTAATTTTGTTTGATGTGGATCCAACTTACAAACTCCAACAATAGTTTTTTATGTCAATTTAATTATTTATTTTTAGTATTAGTGTATTATTATATACTATCACTTTCTCAAGAAATCTATGTCCGTAGAATATAGATAATCGGAAATTAAATATATCTTTCTATTTTCTTGGTGTAAATTCGGAGTGTCATAGACTGATATATGATAAAATATTTCATGAGTGAAACGTAAAGAAGTAGAATCCGCATCCAAGGGGTGTAAATGAGTCTCGAATCTATTAAAAAACCAAAAGCTCGAAATCCGAATTTATTGAGTTTAATTTATTTAAACTTGAACTCAACTCAAGGAAAAATTCAAAATATTCGAATTCCATTCGATAAGTTGCATAATGTAATTGCATGTTTTTTATTTTACTAGAATAAAAGCATATTTGTAAATAATTATTTTCACTGTCTCAATTATATATGCTGATAAAAATAGCTAGTAAAATTATGCAAGTTCGATAAATGTATGATCTGGCTCGCGGGCCTAGGATTGATGAGCTCGATAACTACTCGAGCTTGATTAATTTCAAGTTGATTTTAAGTTATTTCTGAATCGAGTACAAATAGCCCGTGAACACCTTTTCTTCATATTTTTTTTATATCTATAACTTTGAATTATAAGAAATTTAAACAAAGTAAATAAAGAAGAATTCTTTGTCATTATTTTAAATTTGTGTTTCGTATTTTCGCATTAGTTACCCATGAATTTTTACTTAGTATACTCATATTTTCAATGATATTTATCCAATGTGAAATTTAAAAAAAAAAAAATTATCTTTTATTACAACAAACTTAATTTGAAAGTCAATTTCTTTCTACTCAAATTTTAAATTAGACAAATAATATATTGCTTCGAGTCTCTCTTTGAGAGATATTCTCCAACAAATTTATCCTTTGCGATTTAGGTGTTTTACGAAAATTCTCTGTTATTATGTTCTTTGCATGGCACAACTACAAAATGGAAAATAATGCATCCTAAAACAAACGCATGTTGTTACATTTATTTAGTAATTAGAGTGAATAAATATTAGTATTATTCAGTGAATGCAATAATATTTTTTATATGTGAAAGAGTTTGTTTATTATATACCGAAGACAGACTCTTTTTATATATGAAAGACTTAGTTTTTTAGAAAATATAAATATAAATATAAATATAAATATATATAAGAGGTTGAGGAGATATGATTTTATATTAAAGTGTTTGCTCCGATCCGTACGGCGGCATATGAGGATGTGACGTCGTATTTGTTCGGACCTCGAAGGGTCACATAAACAGTTAAAAGCATTTGTGCATGATCATCCAAATTGTAAGTGGAGCCAATTGAATATTCATGACGCCCAGCATTTGCCACAAGTTTTCCAAAGTGGAAATCGATTCAGATTTGTGAATCCAAAAATGGCACCTGATTGGAAATTCCCAGAAATGAGAAATATCTAGGAAATGAGCAACACCTGAGCGACTTGTTTGGCCATTCTTTGAAAGCGGCGAAACGTAGGTTAGGATTTTGTCGACCACAAATATGATTGCTTTTCGTGTCATTATATATAGGCAAATTTTTTGATTTAGGCCAATTGTGGATCTTGATTGCAAAAATAGGGGTTCTGGAATTTTTTTTACGTAAATAGGTTGATCGCGCCTGGGAGTGGCGATCAAAAGAGAGGATCGCGCTCACCAGGCGCGATGCATAACGGGATAGCATTCCTATTCTTGATCGCGCCTCAGGGAGGCGATCTAAAGGCAGGATCGCGCTCCCCAGGCGCGATTATCTCAGTCAAATGGCCACGGTCTAGATCGCCCTTGCGGAAGGCGAGCTACGACAATGTCTGACGCACGCACATGGCCACCCACAGGATTCCCGCGTGCGCTGACCTCTGTTTTGTATTTTTTCGTTGGGATTATGCATATAACAGATCCTTCCTTCTTCTTCCCCCTCACCTTCAAAGCTACACGAAAATTTATTCTTCCTCCCCTCACTACTATTTCAGTTTTATTTTTCTTTCTCCGCTCATTGCACCGAAAATTTTAGTACTCTTTTCAAGATTCATCCATCATTTTAGTATTCTTTCTCCCCTCCTTATTCTGTCCGAATTTTAGCCAAATATAAGGAAAAAATAACCTTTTTTTTCCAAAATACAAACCAATCTCCACAAAAATGTAAGTATTTTGATATTTTTAAATTTTTTGCAGTTTTTTTATTTTATTCTAAAATTTATTTTTTCAATTTGCAGTCTCACATATACACAAAAATAAAAGCTAGTTGGTATTTTGCTATCTACCTGAGGAGTACAGACACTACTATCAAAAGGTAAATTCTTCAAAAAATAATTAATAATGTTTTTCGAATTTTTTTGCATGCATATATTATCTAGATGAAAAATTCTCAGTATATATATGTAAATTGCAATTATTGTACACATAGTATTTCTTCTTGGTTCTAAAGAAACAAACAATGTTATTAAATTTTTTAATGAATTTAGTTTGTCCATATATCGGCATGTAATTGTGTTTGCTGTGAATTTAGTTTAGGTGTCTTTTTTTGTAATTTAATTATTTTAATATATAACTTATTTTGAGGTGTTTAATATCATTTCACTTGGAGAAACATCAATCAAATTAAGGAATATCATATTTAGGAGGATGCATGTTCCTTGACATAATTATATGATTCACCCATTTTTTCCAAAATAAAAATACGTTTATTTTGTACATCATTTTATAAATTTTTTTGAATTATAAATTTATTTGGAATATATCCTAAAATTATTAATAAAAATATATTGTTTGATAGGAACTAACTTATAAAAAGTTAAATTTTAATTTAAAAAAAAATATATCATGCATAAATAAATATATTGTATTACAATAAACTATTTTTAATTAAAGGGTATTAATTATTTACACTATAATATAGTAATTTTGAATAATATTAATTGTTTCATTAAAAAAATTAATCGAAGAATATTAATTGTATCATTAAAGGATATTAGTTATTTTATTATAAGATATTAATTGTAAACCAATTTAACCGTGAAACTAGTTTACACAAAACGGACTTAAAAAATTGTTATATACGTCAATATAATATATAATTATTAAATGCATTTTAAGTATCAAATTTAATATAGATTTGTATAATAATTATTTAAAATAATGTCAAAATCTAAAGATATTGTCATTTCTAATAATTAATATTAATTCAATCATTGTTTTATTTATTTTTATAATAATTTTCTAATAATATAGATTTCTTTTAATCTAAATATGCAACCATTAAATCATTTCCGTATATTGTATAATTAGACATTAAAATTTATAAGTGTGTTGTGTTTTTGAAGATATGTCAATCTCTCGCGATATTGGAATCCTTGTGCGCTCTTGTGGAGCTGTTATTGGAACAAGAAGCGTTGATCGTATGCTTGATTTCTATGGTCTATTACGTGTGTTGTCTGAGATTACGGGATTAGATTTGCGAGTGTATTCTTTGAATGTGTCTTGCATAATAAATAATGGGAATGCCTCCTCTAGTTGTCCTATTAGGAACAACAACGACCTTCTCTATTTCTTCCATCCACAAGCGGGGCTCAATTCAGTTGAGCTATTAGTGGAGGTTGAAATGAAGGTGCAGTACCCAGCATCCCATGGTCAGTGGGAGAACCAATACTATCCTTCTGAAGGGTCAGGTCGTGGCGGAGCCAATATGGATAGACCTTCAAACATTGCATACGAGGCCCTGCAAGTGAACCATAATGAGTGGGGTGCTTGGGAAGATGAACCCTACCAACGTTTAGGGTCTAGTTAATGAACTCGTAGAAGTAGGATGTGGGTACATAATTAGGGTAGCTTGTGACGTTAGTTTTAATTCTCTTAGTTAATGAATTCTTATAATTAATCTGAACTTTACCTTTAAATTTAGTACGAAAGTGTTAGAGAGAGGACGACCGCATCACTCAATAACAACTAGTAGTCTTAACGAGAAGGTTTAGGAAAGGTTAATTCATTTACCGGTTTAGCGAAGGAGGACGACCGCATCACCTTAGTTAAATTAGGGTCTCATTAATTGAGCACAATCCATTAACTTGTTAGTGGATTAGTGAAGTCGAGTGTTAGGGTAAAGTATTAGGGTTTAGAATCTTGAGCTTTCACCTTGCATTCTTATACTTAGGTTAATTCTTGTTTGTCACAGTTATTCTGATTATGTCCCTGCTCCGTTAGTATACGTAGGGATTCCTATCCTAAGCATCACCATCTCTTATTTGAATACAACCCTTAGTTAATTTTAATTGCTTTAGTATTTTAGTTTACTTAGTTTATTTCAGTCTTTTAATTAATCTTTCAAAAACCCAAAAACATTACACTCATATTAACTACGACGCGTAGATCTTCAGGGATCTATTCGCATATACACCATCCCTTGGGTTCGATAATACTTGGTCCCTATACTTGCCCATACTACAGTGAACCCGTACTCTTGCGGGGTAGCTACTAGTAGAAGCTAGTGTAGTTCGCTTCAAGTCATAGCATATTTCCTGTGCACCGTTATTTAAATTCAAAAAGATAATATATGCATGCAAAAAAATTCGAAAAACATTATTAATTATTTTTTGAAGAATTTACCTTTTGATAGTAGTGTCTGTACTCCTCAGGTAGATAGCAAAATACCAACTAGCTTTTACTTTTGTCCAAATGTGAGGCTGCAAGTTGAGAAATAAAAAATTTAGAATAAAATAAAAAACTGCAAAAAATTTAAAAATATCAAAATACTTACATTTTTGTGGGGATTGGTTTGTAGCAGCCCTTGTGTATTTTTTATTTTTTTTGGCTAAAATTCGGACAGAATAAAGAGGGCAGAAGGAATACTAAAATGATGGATGAATTTTGAAAGGAGTACTAAAATTTTCGGTGCAATGAGGGGAGGAAGAATAACAAAACTGAAATACTAGTGAAGAGAGGAAGAAGCCGAAATTTTCGTGTAGAGGAGGAAGAGAAGAGAAGAAAGAAAATGGGAGGATGAAGAACCGAAACCATCTGTGTTATATGGCCAAAATACACCATGTGCGTGCCTCGGAGACCGTGAAAAGCAGCAACCGCGTGGGAATCCTGTGGGTGGCCATGTGCGTGCGTCAGACATTGTCGTAGCTCGCCTTCCGCAAGGGCGATCTAGACCGTGGCCATTTGACTGAGATAATCGCGCCTAGGGAGCGCGATCCTGCCTTTAGATCGCCTCCCTGAGGCGCGATCAAGAACAGGAATGCTATCCCGTTATGCATCGCGCCTGGTGAGCGCGATCCTCTCTTTTGATCGTCACTCCCAGGCGCGATCAACCCTATTTACGTAAAAAAATTTCCAGAACCCCTATTTTTGCAATCAAGATCCACAATTGGCCTAAATCAAAAAATTTGCCTTATATATATGTGAGTGAATGTGATGATGTGAAAATAGTGACTAGTGAGAGGCACTAAGTATGTAGGAGTATGACATTCATATGGCTATAATTGCAGCATAACTACCTGTCTGTCTGTCTGAGTCCGTGATGCACGCGATCCTATTCCTATTCCTATTCCTATTCCTATTCCTATATGTGTTGTGAATATAATAGTGCTTCTTATTTCGTACAAGTTATAAAATGACATCATTAATGAATTAATATATATATATATGCAGACTCACTTATATGATATCCATAACAATGGAATGAGGAAGATGTAATTGGACATATCATGACCCTGACAACATGCATCACACTGCTTCAAAATCATCTGATATTAATTACTCTCACAGCTGATCATTAAATTTCACATATTACAATAAATAAACTTATTATATATAACTAAAAGTAAATGGTATTTGAAATTTGCTTCTGCTTCCAATTTTTTTAAAGCAGTTAGATGCACATATAATTATTTGCACTAAAAAAAAAAAAAAAAAAAAAAAGCATTTGTGCTTATAAGAGTAGTTATGGTCTCTTTCAAATTGATTTCACCGTTCAATTCATAATAATATTAATTATTTTTATTATTTTACAAAATTGTCATCAAACTAATACTCTTTTTGTTTTATATAAATAGACAAAATTTCAGTCCAATATAGTTAGACATGGGTAAAAAGGGAAAAATTTAATCTTCATAATCACAAACTATTATTTTCTTCATAAATGTGTTTTACATTAGCCTCTAACATAACTAATTTATATATCCTTAACAGCTAGTATTTCTTAAAATTCATGTAAAAAAAATTGTACTCACTTATATTGAATGAAGAGAGTGTCTTTTAATAAAGCAACAATTATTATTAAAAAATACACACATATTATAAATAAATTTCACTTAAATACTTTCTAGACCCGTTGTCATTAAACTTGGTTTTTAGCGGCGGTGCCTCGGGCTGGAGGCTCTCGTTAACGAAGAATGGGCGTAGATTAATAAAGTTTCGTAATTGAATTTTTTGATATCGATCGCATGAATGGAATATCAGTAGCTATATCAAACTCAAGGAGATAAATTTAAAGATTTTTAATGTTATATCATATATGCAACTCTTAGGGTTTTGTTGTTTTCCATATTGAGTGAAAATTTGAATTGGGAAAATAAAGTGGAAGAGATAAATTTAATGAATAATTAGGGATGTATGAGTAGAAATGATTGTAATTTTATGTTAAATTAATATTTTTTAGTGATAAAAATATATCCCCCTATCCATTAAAACTGTGCTCAAAGAGTTAGACAAGAGTTTTAAGAAAAAATAGATAAAATAAGGATATTGTGGAGTCCATTTATCAATAAAATAATTGTTTGTGAGGATAATAAAAATAAAATGATGATTTCAATAAAAGGAATGAATATAGGTTTGGTGGACAGATGAATAAGACAAGTAAACATACTTTAAGTGGATTGAAGGAGTATTATTTTATTGTTCTTAGTTAGTAAAATAATAATTGAGTTTAAGACAGATTGAAGATTGAATGAGTAAATGTGTGAAAATTAGGAGAAAAAAATGAATGAATGAATTGAATGAATAAATAAAAATCGAAGTGTATAAATATATAATATGAATGAATAATGAATGTGTATTAGATGGAAAATTTAATTTGTAAATAAAAAAGAAAAGGAAAAATCAAATCCAATATCTCAACTTCAAATACCCAAAAGGAGCATGGTCTTAGGAATGTGTTTCTTGAAAAAAGGCGCAGTGGAAAAAGACTAAGACGAACATCTGCAAATTGAACATAAATAACATTTTCAAATGTTGCTCCTCCAATTTTAGTTTTTGGCTAGCCCACTCAATTGACCGCCTGACAAGAGGAAGCATAAAATTTTCTTTTTCAATTATTATTACTTTTATTATTATTATACACATTATCACAATTATGTATATTAATTATCACTGTTTAAAAAAAAATTGATTTTAACAGTTATACTCCCTCCGTTCCACTTTTACTTTCACATATGAAAGTTACATATTTTAAAAAAAATGAATATGTGAATATGTTATTGAATAAAATAATAATAATTTTATACTTTATTGACTTTTGTGAGAGAACTATTTCTTTTTTTTAGTGTGAAAGTAGTTGCAAAACGTCTAAATAAGACAAGTGTAAAAGTAATTGCGGGACGAAGAGATTAGTATATATGAATAAAAGTGATAGTGAATATGCATAACAATTACTCCCTCCGTCCCAGTTTTGTTTTCCCATTTGCCAAAAAAGTTCGTCTCAATTTTGTTTTCTCATCCCTAAAATGGAAACTACTTTATTCATTTAAATAATACTTTATTCACCATTCATCATTCTCAATACTATTTTATTCATTTAAATACTACTTTATTCACCATTCATTATTTTCAATACTACTATATTTATTTAAATACTAAAATTCAACTCTCGCATTAAACTCCGTGCACCGTCAAATGGAAAAACAAAATTGGGACGGAGGGAGCATAATATATATCCATAAAACTTATATTTGAAATATAGAATTCATGTTAACCCGAGAGAAGTTTTATCTAAATATATTTGGGCACAGTACTTAACCATACAAACCACTTTGCCATCTAAAACTAAAACGCATTAGAGGTGGAATATTATAATGAAAGTTGTTCGTATGCCAAGGTTTTGCTGTTTTTGGATTTGATTTCATCTTTAACCGAAACTCGTCTTAAAGCGAATACTACCAGTTACTTCTGCTGATTCCGAGATATCAAACAAATCGTAGCACTATTATTTCCTAGTAATTTCATTCCTCCCAAAACCTTCCAACTAAGCACCCTCAAGCTCTCAACTCACACCTTTAAAACCTCCATCCCGTTGCCTGTTAATTTCTTCATGCTTCCTTTTTATTGTAGATCCCTTTACTTCAAACCCAAAAATAGCATCATCTCGACAGAACATTCCACCTCTATTTAACTGTAGATTGGGTATAAATAGGTCTAGTCGAGCTAGGTTTCCCGTTGGACAGTTTGGATCTTCTATTTAATCTTTGGGCATAAATCTATTCTATTAACTGTCATATGTTTTTTTCATAGCCTTGGACTGACTTTTTTAATAAAAAGGTCTGACCTGAAAACCTTTTAGGAGTCCTTTTAATCATGTTTACAAAATTATATTCAATAATTATATTATTATTAAATCATAACAATTAACTCTTTAAATCTTAAAATATAAAAATAAAAGTAGGATTATTAAATAATAGCATAATAACAAATTCAAATAATATTTTAATTTATATTTAGCAATATTTTTACATATATATATTAAACATTTATTATATTATATTATATATGTATTGTATTATTATATATTATACTATATATATATATATATATATTAATATAGTTAAATAGGCTGGTTGGGCTTAAAAGACTTACAAAAACTCAAGTCTGGCCTATTTAAATAAATATGCATTTAGAAAAGCTTAAGCCTAGCTCGTTTATTAAACGAGCCGACCCAAGCTGGGCCTTAGGTAGGCCGAACCGTAGGCCCACGGAAGATGTCGTTACATATTTTGAAGTTGAACCGGCAGCCAACTAGGTAGCAATGTTTGTGTCCATAAAAAGAACAAATAAAAAGAACAAAACATCGGGACTAAACACCCCACAACCTTACCAATATGATCTTTTGCAGCATTATCTCATCTTTTGCATGGCCAAATGGTGACAACCCCTCACAATATAATAAATCATGTGGATGTTCTACATCATCCACCAAAACAGGAAGATTACATCAACTGCGCCATTCAATCCCAAAGAGCCATCATAGCTAAGGATCCCTGAAACAACAGACTGACAAGAATTCGTTTGTGTCATTGCGTGTTCTCACAAAGTAATTTCCAAATTGAGCAGCTCCCGGAGAAGATGGTTCATCCCATCGTCTGCACACAGCAGACAATGAATTAACCAAACAGCGTGATAAACAAAAAATGAACAACAGTGAGCCGAAATTAATTTGAAACCATGGAACACTCCATATAGATCAAGCAAGTCTTTGCAAGGGGCCTTTTTCTCATTAGGAGAAGGAACCAAGTACCTGTAGAAGCTAGGGTTGCACACTTGCCATTGAGATTGAGCAACACACAGTGTCCTTAACAGGGGTTCAGAGGCCTTATAGTAGCACAGACTTCATTTTCTTTATAAAGCAAGCAACAGGGCCAGTCCAAGATCATACTACTTTACAAATACAACATAGCCTCTCAATGGGTAGCTTATATTTCCAAAAATTCCTTGTCAAGAATATTGGTAGTCGCATATAAAGTCTATCACTCTATATCATTCTCTCTCTCTCTCTCTCTCTCTCTCTTATTTCCCTGAAAGGAAACAGTAACTTTCATCATTCTTAGCAGTTAGCACCACATGAAGTTGCTGTGTATGAGAACTACTTTTCCTTGATATACCAATATTTTTTACTGACAGAAGTTTAAGACTAAATGCCTGGGAATCATCTTCATCACAAGCGAGTGTTTACTTAAAAATTTGAAATTTCGCACGGACTAATGCTTTACACTCAAAATTCAAGCTCCGTAAAGTTTATAAACAGGCATTTAGAGTTCAATGATATTGAACTACACACAAATTCAATGTTACCATATTGATGGACATGATTGGCTGAAATAAAAAAAAGCACAATGAAGTCCTTTCTTTGACAACTACTAACTCAAATGTTGGGCATATTTAACAGACTTCAAAATGGATTGGCAGTTAACAATGTAAATAGAATAAATGAGTTCAATTATTACACTGATGTAATCAACAGAGTTCAATAGGTGCTAGAAAGTAAAACAGATAATGAAAAGTATGAAGCCATTCACAGTGGCATTAAAAAAATCCTTCAATAAATAACTGAATATTACATGAAGCAATGTGATCCCTCGTCCTAAAATCTCAATCACAAACATGTAACATAGTATGAAAGGTGATGATAGAATCAAAATATTACACAGATGGAAAGTAGTAAAACTATCATTTCAAAATTTAAGATGTGAAAAATATACTCACCAAGAATCAAAACGGAGGGTAAGTCTCACTAATCAATACATCTAACCACTGTTCTTGGGGACATCTTTAACTTTTACCACAAGTATTATTGCAACACTGACTGTTTTTCCTCCCAACACGAGCAAGCTTCTTGGAGTAAGAAGAACTCCATTCCCCTCCATCCTGTGCATAGTAATCCATAGGATAATCCACACCTTTTTGCTCATTCCCATTTCCACAACAGTCTTCATTATTGTCTTCACACTTTACCTTCCTCTCCCACCACCCAGCCAAATCCCCAAGTGCAATCTCAGCTTCGAAGGCTGTTAACAATGGCTTCTTAAATGCATCTCCCCAATCAATAGACAATCTAGGGCATGCAATCTGAACCCAAGCATCAACTGCATCCCCAAACAGCTCAATCTTCTTAGGCGACAATTCAGATATCAGAACCACCATATAATCCAATCCTTTATCCCTCATTTTCCCTTCCAATCTGTTTAACACATTCGGACTCCCTTGCCTGCCTAATGTTCCCAACACAATGCCCCAAGTTTTTGCCCCAACGGCTCTCTCTATAGCCCTCCTCCTATCCCCTTTCATCCCCTCATGATCATACTCCTCCAAGAACAACTTCCCTAGAAAAGGATCATACCTAAACGCCCTAATTTCAGGATTTGCTATCATAAACGCTTCTAAATGGAACCTCCCATCAGCCACAAAGATAATCACGTCCTCTTTCCCTGCAGAACCATGTAATTTCACACTCGGTGCAGTGCACCCAAGTACTTCACCAGCAGAAAGCGGCTTCGATTGGGGAACCAAAACCCTAAACCCCAAATTCTCGAGCTCGGGCTTCACCGCGCGAATTGCATTGGAGAACTGAATCGTCCCCGCCATGACGAAACTACCCGTTTTCTCAGGGCTAAAATTGTAATTCAGCTCGTGGATAAGCTTCCGCGTATTGATTCCGATTTCAACAAAGATGTAGAGCACGGGGACAGTGGTGGAATCGATTGGGACTAGGCAACTATGGCCGAAGTGCACGAGGAGATGCACGTCGAGCGCACGTGACGACAGGTCGTCGACGCAGCAGGCGCCGTAGGTGACGTCACCGAGGACGAAACAGTGCGTGACGCCGGCGAAAGTGGAGAGGATGTCGGAGATGATGAGGGAGAACATCAGTAGGCCCTCGGGGAACTGGAGAGCGACGCGAGTAGCATTCGCGGAGCGCACGCGCCAGATGATCTTGTGAATCTCGAAGTTGTAGTTGGCGGGGAGGAGGGAAATGGCGGCGTTCAAAGCCGGGTCGTTTAGGATGGAGTCGGGAATCTGGTTCTTCACGAAACGCTTCGGTCGCGGTTTGGTCGAAGGCGGCGGCGGCGGCGGCGGCTGTTGTACTAACAGGTCGGAGGTGGCTCTGTCGGTTGTTTCTTCCATGGTCGCCGATCGGACTTGAGAGAATGTATAGTGTGCGAAATATGAAATATCAAAAGCTCAAGTGCGTGCTTCGCTATTTCCCGCTGACGAGTGGTGATATGTTTAAACTGGGCCATTACAAATTGGGCTTAACCCTAATTGGGCTCAGATCCAGAAATGAGAATTTTTTTTTTTTTTTTTTTTTTGTAAATGTTGGAATTACAACTTACAAGTACAACCATTCAATTTTTATTTTATTTAATGGTAACTGGTTTAAATTTTTCAAAATGGAATACAAGGAGAGGAATTGAATAGTAAATTGTAATAAAAGACACTATGATTTTTTTTTTGTTCTTGGAATAAGTGAAAATACAATAATTTGAATAGTAAATTGTAATAAAAGACACTATGATTTTTTTTTTTGTTCTTGGAATAAGTGAAAATACAAACTAATTATTGATTGAGAAATAGTAGAATGATTGGGAAATTTTTCAAAAGAAAAAAAAGTAAAATGAATGGAGAAAGTGATTATAGAAGAACAGATAATTAATCAAAACAAGATAATGATTGATTTATTTTGTGTTTCATTGCCTCTTACTGAAGGACAAAGTCTTATGTAACCAATATTACTGTGCAATTGGTTTTGCATTTTGAGTGTCTATTTTAAGAGAATTAATTCTTTCATTTAAACGTAGTATTAGTTTGCTAATATAAGTTATTATTAAAAAAAATTAGTTGTTTTACTTTAAAACTATTATTTTAACATAAGATGAACTCCTACAAATAAAAATGAATGAATCATCATTATTTTCATCAACAAACACAATTACTTCCTATATTTATTCACATTGTCATACAAATTTTTTGAACCAATCGCCCCGATATGTATTTCACCAACTGACATGTTTTATGTTTTTTTTTTTCTCAGACTAAAAGATAAAACTTTTAGAATAGGTCTTGTGTGAGACTTTCTCATGCCATGAGATATAAATTGAACATAATGTATTAACACTTTAATCAGAATGAATATTAATTGTGTAGTCTTATTCCACAAGACTGTCTCACTCAAATTTTTACCTTACTTTTAGGTTGCATTAGGATTGAGTCATTTGAAATACAAGGATTTGAAATAAATGAATTCTCAAGTACATATATTTCAAATGGCATGATTTTGCTAGATATCTGAAATTCCTCAATTTTAAACTAAAATTATAGTTAGAAATTTGAAATTCATTCATTTAAATATTAATAGAATAAATTTAGCATGTAAATTTATAATTCATAACTCAAATCACTCCATCCAAAACCAACGTTATGTTCTCATTTAGCCAGTTGAGATTGGAATAATGACGATGATCAAATAATAGTAAGCCAAAGAACATTTTAGATATGTTAAGTGAGAGAGAGGAGATTGTCACTCGCTCCTTTTTCTTTTTGACAAGAGTCACTTGCTCCTATTAAATACACTGAGAATACAAAAAAATAATCTCCATCTACTCTATTGAAAATATGAGGGGAAAATGAAGAGTGAGAAACCCAAATAGTCGATTGACGCTTCACAAAGATGGTAGTACAGAATACATCCCACTTCTCAAAAATGTCAAAAACATACAACAATTCTACACTTGCAATACAAAACCTGCAAACTAAACCAGATCACCTCCAATACTGAACAAAAATAATCGATGGAATCTTTACTCTTTTGTAACTCTTTTCCTCCATTTATTTACAACCCCAAATGCATTTCTCAACATCTATATATTATTCCATCTCAATCACTCTGGTTGCGCCATAAACGGCGACGAGCTGGCATCTGTAGTACTGTAAAAGGAGTCTTCTGCACCACCATAATAGTTGTTCTCCTTCTCATCATCCCATCTCACCACTTCCCTTATATACTTAAACGCCTCATCTACCGTTGCCCGGTCCCTCGCCCTAGCTTGCCAAACGAACAGCTTCCGTCCCGTGAGAGAAGCGTACAGATCTTTGAACTTCATGGCTACGTAAAAGTAAGCTTGTTGGGCCAGTGACTGGTTGCTGTTGTGGGGCCGGACTGGACTGAAGTCAGTGAACCAGTCGCACGTGCCCAGACGAACGCGGTTGATCTTCTCTTCAAAGAGATCGTACTTGTTCAGAATTAGGACGAATGGGGTGTCTTTGAAACAGGGTTGTTTGATCATCGACTCGAAAAGCTCCTTGGTTTGGAGCATCTTGTTCTGAAGCAGCTGCCCGCTGCCGCTGCTCTCGGGAGTCATCCAGACCTGGTCGTAATCGCTGAGCGCGACGCAGAAGACGACTACTCGGACGTCCTCGAACATTTCCACCCACTTGCATCCTTCGTTCATCCCCTTGGCGTTTACTCTTATCAGTTGGTACCTGATGGAAGAATTGTTGACGGAAAACTTTAAGGAAATTCAGCAAATAAGTAGAGATTAAGATGGTTTTATTTAATGTTAAAAGACATATTTGACATGCTGAAATGACACACTAGAAAAACAGCAATTCGGAGCATCAATTGCACGATTCAATTTTGAATATAAAAAAATAATCTGAGTTGTTTTTTTTTTTATATGTTTCCGCAAATTATAGAAAAATGCAATCGAAAAATATTAGTTCATGTAATGAAAAATATCAATTTTATGCTGAAAAAATAGTACTAATACTGTCCAGCCTATAAATTTTTGTGAACAAGTCAAAATTGTACCTAAATTGCACTTTATGCACAGTGAAACTGATGAATATAAATTTTTGCTAGAAAATATTTCCTAAGTATAAAAATCTCAAGTGTTTTCTGAAAAAAATAAAAAATTACTTGATCATAGGCTGGGGCGGGGCTTCGAGATTATCCGTGTATGTTTCTGACATGGGGCTACGATCATCGAGGGAGAACTCCATAAAGGCCAAGCCGTTCCCTTGCGTCACCCCCTCAGCACAGAGTATGTCGCGATCCGTGGGTTCATACTCGTTGCTTGAAATCTCAACAGCCTGTGTGGGTAAATTAAGAGAGATGCAATTAAAAAGTAGTAATGCAAAATGCTCAAAAAAAATCAGGCAATGCCAAAGGTTACCCTGCTTAAGAAGTATTCAGCAACATCTGGTAAAAAGTGAAGTTCATTCCTTCTCTTATACGTCTCCTGTATAGAAGGATCTCTCCACACTTCTTCAACGAGTGGAGCATATTCTCGTGTTGCAGCGGGAAAGAAGGCATCCAAATCACCAGCCGCAATGATATCAAGAAGCCAGTCAGAAAAATACTTTAACTTATGATTCAGGGAATATACACATCGATTTGGTTGATTGGATTCGACGCCTCCCTCTGCATGGAATGGAATTACACTTGATTATAATATCAACTTAAAATGCCTACTCATCGTTAGTTCCAATTCGATATAATGATAGACTTAATGCCTAACACGTGCACTTATAATGATGAGTACCCGCTGTGTTAGATCTTTGACCATAAACTTGACCCTCCTTGCACAAAACCATAAAACGAAGGCTAAGGGAAGAAAAGGAAGACCATCAATTATGAATTTTACGTAGTTCACAAATTCTAGCATACACTCAAGTGCATAGCATGCACTTGGAATTTATGCTCAATTTTTTTTTTTTCAAAACACACCAAACTGTGTGTTTTTTTCAGTTAGGGTATTATTGATTACTTCTTGGTGTGTTACTGACCACTTCTTGGGGTATCACTAATTACTTCCTAGGGTATTACTGATTTCTGCTTGATATTTTTTTTTAAAATCCATCTCAATAACTGATTTTGTACATTATATTCCAAGTTGTTTAACTAAACTTTATACAATAACCAGCATTTAAATAAGTATCAGTTCACACTGAATAATTGATCTTGCTATATCAACACTACTTGGCGGTGTTTTAAGATAAAGACAGAAAAGCCCTAAGATTGTGTTTGGATTGAGGAATTTGAAATAAATGAATTCCAAATCCACCCAAATAACTCAAAAATAAGTTCAGGGTGAGAATGATGGATTTCAATCTATATCAATCAAACTACACCATTGGATTTGCAACTATGATCCATGAATTATTTATCAAATTTAAACACAACCTAAGGTCCAAGTTGTTCAAGCTAAATAGGATCTGCACTGAAATTGGAGAAGAGGAGCAAAACTAGATACATGGAGAAGAAAAATTACTAAAGGAGTAATCACAATTCTGAATCCAGCATTGATCTTAATGAAAAATCTTAGTCATGTTCTATACAAAATACGATAAGATCTTAGTTTGTGGACCAGGAATTTAAAATTAAAATTGAAAAAAAAAAAATATTTTTGGGATAGAATTCTCTAATATTCAAGTACCTGGTCCTTCTGAATGACAAGTTAAAAACTACAAAAAATACAGGAATGCTTTCATTTTATTACTCAATGATTTAAGAATGTTTTATACTCGATAATTAAAGTATATCCTTGATCGATTTACTTAACTATAGGTTGCCTGTTTTCATCCAGATAGGACACTTGAGTGGACCCAACCACTCTTTTTCATGCCCAGTTCACGAGAGTCCACGAACAATGAAGACGACAAAGGCAATTATGGGAGACACTCAGTTTTATGGGAATTGGTAAGACTATACCTAAAATTATGCCTCAACATTTCTGAATTAAACATATCACTTTAAGCTTTGTCCTGGACTAACTAAAATGGAGTTGGGCATATAAGCCTTCTTTCTGGGCTCTGTCCAATATGCTCGTAAGTGATGCAGTATAAACCCAGGTAGAGTGAACTCTTCAAAGGCAATAAAATTTAACAGGCTCCGCATTTTCTACCTACATGTTAAAATATGTGCCTGTCTATTTTAATGATTATTATTGTTGATTTGGTTTTTGAGAAAGAAACTGAGAGACATAGGCAGACCACATTTTCTCCTTCCAAAGAAGAGAAGAAAAGTGCGCTTGATTAGAACTATTTTACATGAAGCTCCCTTTTACACCATTAATAAGGTCACAGCCTTCTCTTGAAAACTCTTCAAGATACCAATAATATCCCATAATTCGCGATCTCAAGTGTCTACTAGTTCATAACAGCCCTTCCAATGTTGAAGTATGGTTGTGTTGATAAAGATGAAATGCAAAATAAATCTGGCAGTTATATCAAGTCCAATAACTACTCTGCCAAACTATACCTCAACCTTTACCCTGGATGACTTTAGGAGATATAACTACACTAAATATCTGATAATTTATGGCTTGAAGAGCTTGAAAAAGAAAAGAATTTTTAGCAAGACATGAGATAACAGACAAACGTGTAATATAAAAGTAAAGAAAACACCATGACTTATAATCGCTACTGTTAATAGAAAGCAAACTAAAGAGCAAAGATATTACGGAGTTGTCAATTTACCTGATTCGGATGCTTGTTCATCTGAACGTGGCCCTTGTGCGGCTAATTCAGCATCCTCAAAGCGTTCTCGACCATCAAGCAAAATGCTTAGATACTTGTACATATTGCTTTGGATCATGAGTTTGATCTCCTGCAGTTCTTCAGGCGTAAATTTGTCGCCATATAAAAATTTGGCCTGTTCAGTGTAGTTGGGGGAAAAAATTATTAGTAAGGAAGGATAGAAAATACAATCATGATGATCAATGTACAAGGAATTTTTTTTTATTCAGTGCATCATCAAGAAACAATCATCTTAAGATAAGGGAAAATTGTTTTGTTCACTTCATTCAACTTTAATATAAGGGCAAGCATAGAGCCTTGTGCAATTCAATCTAAGCTTTGAATTTAACACGTGCTTTGTACAGATTCTGTCTATAATGACCAATCAAATCATTCCAAGACACGAGAAATAAAGATTTACAGCTTATGAAATCATTAAAGTGGATAGTGACAATAACTTTAGGCATTTACAATCTATACTAAGTACACAGGAATTCTCTTACGCATGGGGTTAAACCAAATACTTTGATCTCCAATCTTTGGAAGTCTTTAATTTTACGATAAAAAGTAAAAAACTGAATTAATAACTTCCTGATTAAAAGATACCTCATCAATCTGATTCATAATAAAATTCTACCAAATAGTAAAAGTTTAAACAATTTTGACTTCTGAAATTCCAGATATTGCATCTCTTTAGGCAACTCGATCAGGATTACCTGCTTAAATATAGTGCTGGTCCCAGATCCCGGGAGTCCAAGTAGAAGAAGCTTCTGGATCTTTTTCTGCTCCAGATAATTCGGTACAGTATTATAACTGCTAGGCTCATCCCTATTACCATGAGGTTGACCATGGGGCACAGGCAAAGAGAACAATGAAGAGACGAATCGAGTTGATGCCTAGCAAAATTAGATTCAAATCATTGGTCAATTATTCCCAGAAGATTCTTGTATATTTAGAATGCACATCTTATAAATATCTTCGAGAATACCTTTTCCCATATATTGCCTCTGATATTATTTTGGCCTTCCTCCTCATAACGCCCATCATCATAAACCCAAAAATGTGTATCACGAGGACATTGCACATTTGCAAGCTGGGCCATACACCCAAATAATGTATAAGAACAAATTGCACACTCGAGTAAATTTATATTGCAACTATTTTAAGTCATAAAACAACGACCAACCTTCAATATTCTCAGCTCGAGTTTTGTGATCTCTCGACCATTGATGTATACCTCAGTATTCCCATTGCTTGCTTGAGGATTAAGCTTTCCAGTGAAGTTTAAGTTCGAACTAATAACTCTATCGGGCTTTTCACCCTCCTGTTATATTGTGAAACAAAAACCATATAAGCAGTTTTGCATTTAAAAGGTGAATACTTACTATATCTGAGTCAAATTAATTACCTTTCCCCAAAGACCTGATTCTTTGTCATACCAGTACATCCCTGGCTTCAGTTTTTTAGGAGGTAAAGGGCACCCCAAAAGCTCCGCCATTTCTTCCGGTTTTAAAGGATACCCATTCACAATCAGCTGCTCTGGCCTAAGCTGATTGGCTGAGCATTCTTTTTCAGCTTTCATTATCTGTTTGACTTCTAAGGGACTCAGCAATCGTGACAAAACCCGAGAATGTTTACCTAATTTGCCACGATTCGACTCATCAATGGGCTCGCCTATGCAAGTAACGCATTTACGCCCTTCTGGCATCGAGCCCATCGCTCTGAGCACGCAATTGCCACAATACTTCACATTACAAACGAGACAGGATTCCTTCGAATCCCACTTCCCTTTCCCACACCTATAACAGACTTTAGTTTTCTTTCTCTTCTTCTTTTCCTTAGTAACACCAACAAATTGATCAGGGTACACTTGTTTCTCCGAATCAACCACCCTCTTTTCGGATCTTTCAACCGTATTAAAGGTGACCACTGGTCTCCTTCCTTCATTCTCTTTAGGAACATTATTGTGCTGACTGTGGACTGAGCTAGGGGAAGCTGAATACGAAGGGGAAAAATCAGCATTCTGCAAAACAGACACCACAGATTCCGAACTTCCTGACATTCTAGGACTTTGATTAGACGGGCTGGTAACCCTGATACGAGATACAGGCAACGGAATCGGTTCTATTACAGGTGCTGTTTGGTGACTTACTGATCGTCTAGATTCTGAAACAGGTTCAGCAACCGGAATTGCATCTGAATTCATATCGAGGGGTTCTACTCTAGGGACATCATAGGCAACGGGAGGACCGTTGTACTCTAATGCTATCGAATAATCCATGCTATCCTCATCGGGAATCGGAGCCCCTGGAGGTAGCATTTTCCTCACCATCTCCCTCCAATCCCCTCCCCTATCTTTATCCATCTTTCCTCACACCAATCTGTCAATCTCCACTATTTCCAACAAGGGCCCAAGTTCAATTGAATTTCAAACTACACTAGATATTTGACATCTCCAAAATCAACAGATTCAAACAAGCTTTAAAATATAGAGCAGCTGAAAAATAGGTCGTTGCCCAACTTTGAACAGCAAGAATTTTCCCCAAGAACGACGGAAGATACCTGTTACACAACAACGCGATTCCTCAAAAGGCCGCAAGATTTGAATCAATATTATAGCATATTTTGATCAAGAATTAAGACCCGGAAAATCAAATCACGGGTCCAGTAAAGCTGCTTCTAAGAAACAATTAGTCAAACAACTTGTAGCCATGAACCAAGATAGTGAATTTTCAAGTCAATTTACTTAATTTGAAAACGAAAGAAAGGCACAGTGCATAATGTCGAAAGTTGAATTTCAGGCATACTTACTTCAAACAAATTAGCAAAACCCGACCCCATTGCCAAACCAACTCCCAATTTCAAACCAACTCCATTAAATTCGAATGTGTGCGGAATCTTCAATTTTAAGCAAAGATGGGCAGAAGAAATATCAAGAAAATGGTAAAAAAAAATTAATAAACAGATTTTACAGAAATGAAAGGGCTTAAAGCACAAAACAACAGAGAAAAAAGAAAGCTTTTTTAGTGCGTGTGTACCTGAATAAAGGAGAAGAAAGAACAATCAACGTGAGAATTGGGGAGAAATTCCAACCAACAAAGGCTGCTTTGTAAAGCTTTAAAAGCGATGATGGAAAGGAAAAATCAAGAGGGAGATGGTCAATTCTTTGGCAAAGAATCTACCCTTAACATAAATTAATGAAGATCATATCTTTCGTAGAGATAGATACACGAGAGGTGTGCGTATAGTAGGAGACTAGAAAAAAGAAAAGAGGGGTGGGGTCCAGTGGAGGTACAGTTTAGACTTCGATGATGAGTGGAAAATGTTGTTCGGTGGAGCGTGGTGTGCACTCGCTGTTGTGAAGAATTGGGGCTTGTCTTGTCTTAAACTAATTTCGAAATATTACTTTTATTTTACAAAAAAAAATAAAAAACATGTATGGGTAGATTTAATGTTAGACAATTTTTTATTAAATACATTTTAAAATATTATTTATCAATTTAATTGAGTTTTTAGTTAGCTAATAAAAAAAAAAGCATGTATGGGTAGATTTAATGTTAGACAATTTTTAATTAAATATATATTAAAATATTTATTTACCAATTTAATTGAATTTTTAATTAACTTATAAATTTTAATATGTACTCCCTCCGTTTCAGAATTTTCTGCACACTAAATTTGGCATACATAATAGCGGTATATAGATAAATATGTGTGTTTTGTAAGTGTACACACAAATTAGTATTTTCTTGCTTGGAATGTGTAAATAATTTTGGAACTAACGAATAAAATAAGCGTACGAAGGGAATAAAAAAAATTCTTTTTTTTCTTATTGGAAAATGGTAGATTTGATAGAATATAAATACTGAGCTACAAACCTAATGATAAAGTTATCCAATTTTTATATATAAGTTTAATTAGAAAGAGCTATTTATGCCAATTATACCTTATTAAATAGGGTATAGCCTCTTAAAATTATTGCAAAGTCTAGCATAATCATAAAATTACCTATTTTGTACTCCGTATTAAAGTGAAAAGTTAATTTATGATTCATAGGATTGTTTATAGAGCTTATTTCCCCTTTCTACTAATATCAAATAATTAAACCAGTTAAGATTATATAGTATTAAAAAGGTAACGTTGACTTTAAAATTAATTGTGTAAAATGGCATTAAGATTGTTTGGCATTAAACATGTTCGCACTTGCGGTCAATAAAATCTAAATTGGCTATCGAAAGTTCATGGGGTTTTTTGTTTTTTCACTAAAAGATATTTAGGTTTCTGGGTATGATGATAAATCTAATTAAAACAAAACATCTAAAAGGAAATATGATAAAAGTTGATGGTTGTATAAATCATGAAATGGGGGAGTTGGAAATAATAAGTATGTTTTTTTATCTAGTTTTAAAATTTTAATTGATGTTAAAGGCAACTTTAAACAAAAAAATTACCATTGATTAATTATATATTTTCTTAAGACATGAACTCGTTATTATTTAAAATAAACTAATTTAAAGGCTCTCCAGAATATCAGTTCATCAAAATCAAATATAAAATAAACCAAAAAGAATAAAATTATCAATTCACGGTGTCATCCATACTGCTGGTTTGGAGGACTCGATTTGGAGATCATGCACTCAATACTTTTTATTTTAAAATCAACACCTTATATTTTGTATTAAAATGGAATATTTAATAATACTATTTAGTATTTACTAATGAATTAATGTTTTTTATTATGATATAATAATTTCTTAGTACATTTGCAAACTTATTTTAATAAAAATAAGTTTCGCTTCATATTCAAATATTGACAAATTTAGAAAATGTGTAAAAGTTTTAAGACTAGTATTTTAATTATTAGTTCATTATTTTAATAACTAAGTCGCAATGAGTTCATTTCAATTTTTTTTAGTTAATTGAGATATAAAAATAAGTAAAACAAAATTAATATAATTGAATAAAAATTAAAACACACAATTATGAGAGGAATAAATCACATAGTTATATACAAATAAAAACAAAATTATAGAATAATAATTAATAAAAATATAATATAATTAAATAAAAACTAAATTAAGTTGTGCAGATGAATGTCTGCGCCAACATTGGCACATGAATTGGGATTTCACCAAATTGGCACATGATTAGAGCATCTTATCTCGTTAGTTTTTAGTGTAATGCTAATGTTTAATTTTAATGTTTAACATATTTCAACGATTCTTTAAAATTGGGTATAATTTGACATTACAAATGATTTTCTTTTTGTACGTAGAATGAATCTAATTCCAGAATTAATGGTAAAATTTGTAATTATGAGAGAAAGAAATTTGGCACTAAAAAAACGCACGCGCCATCGAAGATGTAAATTATCCAGCTCCAGCGACAATGATTGTTAAAATTTTATTTGTCACCTCGCTCGCTGTCATCATTAGTCAAACCAATAAAAAAGTTAATAGTTGACCCTTTCACCCAAATCCCAATTCACAAAGCATTACTAAACACATTTTAACCAAATTTCGATGGACCTAAAATTCGTGGAAATTTATTCATACTATTGTTTAATTTATTTATTTTATAGTGATTTGCATAATGTAAGAGATTTGCTCACCATTTGAAATATCATAATGGATGGAATTGCATAGTGTTTTCTTAAGAAAACTTTATTTACAAATTATAACTCCTTGTACCGAGCCAAATCTTCAACACGTTTTGAAAATAACTATCAATACTCCCAACTATTTTTATAAAATCTTTTATGCTATATTTAATTAATAATTCTAAAAAAAATTAAAAACAAAAATCACCCCATCCACCATCCAATCGAAACGCCCCACCAAATCTCAACATAAGTAAAAGTATAATTAGTTTATACTAATAGATTTTATATAAAAATTGTTCATGATAAATTTATCATGAAATTATTTTAAAATATTGAATATTTGATTACAAGAATCGTTATGTTGGTAGGCGAGCAACTAAGCAAAGGGTCAACAAAGGATAATTAAGACATTAAGCTTAATGGTGAACAGCTGAGCAAATGACTCACAACTGAGTAAGACGACCAGCTAGTCAAGATGCTAAGACGACCAGCAGGTCGAGATGCGAAGACGACCAGCAGGTCGGGATGCTAAGACGACCAGCAGGTCGGGATGCGAAGACGACCAGCAGGTCGGGATGCGAAGACGATAAGCTGGGCAAGAGCCAAGGCGAGCAGCAGTGCGAGAGGCCAAGGCGAGCAGCAGTGCGAAAGGCCAAGGCTAGCAGCTGAGCAATGAGCTAAGGCTAGCAGCAGTGCGAGAGGCCAAGGCGAGCAGCAGTGCGAAAGGCCAAGGCTAGCAGCTGAGCAATGAGCTAAGGCTAGCAGCTGTACGAGAGGCCAAGGCGAGCAGCAGTGCGAGAGGCCAATGCTAGCAACTGGGCAAGAAGCCTAGGCTAGCAACAGAGCAAGAAGCCAAGGCTAGCAACTGAGCAAGAAGCCAAGGCTAGCAACTGGGCGGGAAGCCTAGGCTAGCAACAGAGCAAGAAGCCTAGGCTAGCAACTGAGCAAGAAGCCAAGGCTAGCAACTGGGCGAGAAGCCTAGGCTAGCAACAGAGCAAGAAGCCTAGGCTAGCAACTGAGCAAGAAGCCAAGGCTAGCAACTGGGCGAGAAGCCTAGGCTAGCAGCTGGTCAAGAAGCTAAGACGAGCAGTTGGTCAAGATGATGACCATCCAAGCGAGCAACTGTGCAAAGATCATAAATATGGAGCGAACAACCGAGAGAGTAAAGGTTTGAATACCCAACAAAGACATACAGGCGAACAACAGGTCACCACGGAAAGCAGCTGAGTAACCTCAATGGTCAAGTACAACATTGGGAACTCCAACAGCCAATAGCTTAGATGTAGTCCAAGTGTCCTAACACTTGGCACCCATCCAATGGGCAATAGCTTAGATGTAATACAAGTGTCCTAACACTTGGCAAATATCTAATGGTAGAATGGCTAGGATGGTGACACATGGTCCATTTGTATGTCTATAAATACTCCCTCATTTGCATGAAAAAGAAAAAAAGGTTCCATAATTCAAAACATAGCCCAAGTTCTTGCAAATTTATTTCTTAAACATTACTTAGCCAAATTCCATGATCATTTGATCTTGTTTTATGATCTTAACTAGAGAAAACAACCACTAATCATCATCGATTACAAAAAGGTCATCAACAATTGGCGCTAGAGGAAGGGTGGTCGAACCTCCGATTTGTACAAATCGAAGAAAATTTGAAGATCTTCGTCGGAATCTGCAAAAGTTGGCCGGAATCCGGGAAGAAGCCACTGGAAATCAAGTGTGCACACCATTCGGAGCAAAGTTATCCATAAATACATCATTCTAAGAGTTTGAATGCATGCATGTATGAACTAGGGTTTTCAAACCACCATATTCATACATACAAGGCTAGTAACTCTTGAAAAGGGTGTTTGTTAGAAACAAGATCACCCCAAAACCCTTGTTTATCATCTATATTTCAACAACCAAGATGATAAGATCACAAGAAGATCGAACCTCAAGTGCATCTCCGAGTCATAGGTCAAGAACTAGGATTTCGTCTACCGAAGGCCATGCAAGGACGGTTAGAACGACATCCCGAAGGAATGTTCAAGTTACGATTGATACGATTCCACCTGAAGTGGAGGCCCTTGCTCAAAACCCTGAGGAGCTAGCAAAGACGATAGTTGTCCTACAATCGTTACAAAAACGGCAAGAGCTAGTTGGACCGTTTGGAACCGAGCAGGCGAGCAGGAAGGAGGACAGCCGACCAGGTGGGCGAGCAGCGAAGTAAAATGAGAGAAGACGTACACCGTGATGAAGCTGACAGCGCTGAGGTTCACAGAAATAAAGGAAAGGCTCCCATAAGTGAACGTTTGAGGAATCGAGAGGAATCATCACCGAGTCATGCAAGTGAGTCGAGCAAAAGTACCTCTCGAACAAGTGCTTTGGAAAGGCTAGGAACGAGGAACATGACTAGGAGGGAACCATCCAGGAGGAACGAGGAACAACCACGCCCAGCTGCTCGCCCATAAGTGTATAATCGGATCAGGAGATCAGCTTTCGGCCGATTAGGGCCAAACGGAGCTAGCAACGCTGCTAGGAGAACAACCCAGGAGAAACGTCCCATTGGTGAGGGACTGCATCGTGAGGAGGTCATTGAACTCAATCACGATGAATAGCCTTCCAACGGGAGGACTCCCCCAAGTGAATTACAAGAAATGAGAAAAGCAATCGAGGAATTGCAAAAGCAGTTGGAATCTCAAAGAGGTATCGGGTCAACTGTTCTCCCGTCCTCACCACTATCTCCGTCAATCCTCAATGCACCGATCCAAAAGAAGATACAGTTTCTAGCCATCAATTTGTACGAAGGAACGTCGGACCCCCGTATTCATGTGACGAAGTATTCGGACTTCATGATCTCAATGGGGGCAACTGACGCCACACAGTGCCAAAACTTCCCACTCACCCTTGGAGATGGCCCGCACAGGTGGTTTTCAGCATGGGTTCCCGGCTCCATCAGCTCCTTCGCCTAACTGAGCAAGGAATTTCTATCTCATTTCTCAATTGTCGGGTCTTACTTGACCCACAGACACCGGTTGGCAGATATCAGGCAAGGAGACGAGGAGTCAGATAAACAGTTTCTGGAAAGATTTGATAAAGTTCTACTGGAGGGCGAGATGGTGAGTGAGGATACGAAGATAGTAGCAGTAATGGCTGGATTGAAGAAAGGAACTGATCTATGGAAAGAGATGCATCTGACTTGTCCAAAGACGTATGCGGAATTCAGACACAAGGCAGGAATCCACGTATCGATGCAGGAGGCCCTACACAGAGAGATGAGAGACAAGGCTGATCCAAAGAAGTTTGGCAAGAAATCTGGAGGGAGTGATTACAAAGCACCAAAGAACATGAGGTCATTCAACGAAGGAGCGGAAATAAAGGAAAAGTTGAATCAAGTTCTCACGATGTCAGTAGACGCTGTGTACAACAATGTCAAAGATAAGGAGATGCTATCAGAGCCCCGAAAAATAAGGCAGGAGAGAGGAAAGTTGAACCCAAACAAGTATTGCGCATACCATCAGAGTATCGGCCACTTCACCAGTGAATGCCGAGATTTATTAAAGCAGATGTGGAAGTTCTACGAAGAAGGAAGGCTGTCTGAGTTCGTGAAAAAGGAACCGGGTAAGAGGCCGAGAGCAGCAACGCCGTCCAGCTCAGACGATGATGATAGCGACGAGCAACCGAGAAGGACGGGTAAGAAAGGAAGAAAGGTCCCCGCAGCCCCAGCAAGACCAATCCCGGAGATCCTAATGTTAGAACCAACTGGACCAGTAGGTGGTTGCTCCGATGGGAGACCACCTATGTCAAAAAGAAAAAAAAACGGAATTGAGAGCGGTCGCACAAGTGATGGAGGTTGGTGTAAATCCATTAACCAAACGAACCGGGGACCTGACCTTTTCAGAAAAAGACTTGGATGGGGTGCTCACCCCCCACAACGACTCGCTAGTCATTTGCGCTAACATTATGGGGACAAGAGTACACCGTCTGCTTGTTGACACTGGTTCTTACACAAACATCCTGTTCAAAAGCACAGTGGATCAGCTAGGAGAATGTGCCGAATACATAAAAGATTGTGATCATAGAATTGTGGGATTCGGAAATGCTGTGACCGTCCCCCTAGGAATGATTACGCTAGCTGTCAAACTTGTATCAGTCGAGGACCCTGAAAGGAAACTGAATAGGATGGTAGATTTCCTAGTTGTAGATCTACAGTCCACCTATAATGGGTTCCTCGGCCGTCCCTTTTTGCATGAATTTAAGGCAGCCGTTTCGATGTATTATTACTGTGTAAAATTTCCCACGTCAAAAGGTGCAGGCACAGTCAAAGGTGACTAGAAGAAAGCTCGTGAGTGCCTCTTGTAACTTCAGCCGAAAGATCACAGAGTCGACATGGTGGACGAACAGCCGAGCAGCTGTGGTGAAGATAGATCATCCACTCCCAACGAAACCATGGACTCCATCGATACAGAAATGATGGAAGTAGACGAGCAGCTGTGCCGAGGTGAGCAGCTGTGCAAAGACGAACAGCTGTGCCGAGGCGAGCAGCTGTGCAAAGACGAACAGCTGTACGGTGACGAGCAGCTGTGCAAAGACGAACAGTTGTACGGTGACGAACAGTTGTGCGGTGACGAGCAGTTGTACCGAGACGAACAGTTGTACGGAGGCGAACAGCTGTGCGGGGACAAACAGCTGTGCGGGAGCGACCAGCAGGGTGGTGACGAACAGGTGAGCAAAGACGAGCAGCTAAGCCATGTGGAAAACGAAGAAGCTATGACAACCAACAACAGAGTAGAGCATGCAGCATCGACCAACAATGAGATGGAAGATATTGAACCACGGCTAAGCGCGGAACCAATGGAAGTCGAGGACAAAGTCAACACGGAAGGGCCCATCATCGACCCTCGTTGGAAAGGCCAGAAACGGAGGGCTACCCCGTTCGAAGAGTTAGAGGCAATAAAGGTCGACCCGAACCAGGAGAGCTTAGAGCTCTTCATAGGATCTGAGCTCCCAGAGCCATACAGGTCCAAATTGACTGAGTTTCTTAAAGCAAATCTCGACGTGTTCGCATGGTCGCATGCAGATATGGTGGGCATCAGCCCAGAACATGCATGCCACAGACTCAACATCGACCCGAAAAAAAAAGCCGATCCATCAAAAGAGGAGAAAATTTGGGCCCGACAAGTATGAAGCGCTCGATGTGGAAGTCAAGAAGTTGTTGGACAACGATCTGATCAGACAGGCCTTGTGCCCACAATGGGTGGCAAATCCAGTGTTGGTCAAAAAAGTAAGCGGGGCATGGAGACTGTGCATTGATTTCACCGATTTGAATGCCACTTGCCCAAAGGATAACTTCTCTTTGCCACATATCGACCAATTGGTTGATAGCACAGCTGGACATGAGCTCCTCACATTCATGGATGCGTTTGCGGGGTATCACCAAATTGCAATGCATCCGGACGATCGGGAGCACACAACATTTTACACCAACAAAAATTTGTTGTGCTGGAAGAGGATGCCATTTGGGTTAATTAACGCCGGAGCTACCTACCAAAGGCTGGTCAATAAGATGTTTGATGACCACATCGGGAAGACGATGGAAGTGTACGTGGACGACATTGTTGTTAAGAGTCCAAAGAAAGAGGATCACTTGCAGCACCTGACCCAAACATTTGAAATACTCCGGGCCTACAACATGAAACTAAACCCCAAGAAGAGCAGTTTTGGAGTCCATTCTGGGAAATTCTTGGGACATCTAGTCAGTCAACGAGGAATCGAAGTAAATCCAGTGAAAGTGAAAGCAATCATGGAGATGCAACCACCCAGATCGGTGAAAGAGGTTCAACGATTAACTGGATGTCTGGCAGCTTTGAATAGATTCGTCTCAAGATCCGGGGACAAGTGCAGGCCAATCCCAGGGGAGAAGTTATACTTGTACCTAGCGGCTTCAGAAGTTGCAATCAGCTCAGTACTCGTTCGAGCAGAAGGAAAGTTCCACCTACCCATCTACTACGTAAGCCAGGCCTTACATGAAGCAGAGCTCAGATATTCACCAACAGAAAAGCTTGCATACGCACTAGTGATGAGTGTCAGAAAGCTCCGTCCATATTTTTTCGACCACCAGGTGGAGGTATTGACAATATTCCCACTCAAACAGATACTGCACAGACCCGACACAGTCGGCTGCCTCCTGAAGTGGTCCTTAGAAATTAGCCAGTTCGAAATCTCATATGCTCCTCGAACAGCGATCAAGGGGCAAGCCTTAGCCGACTTCATAGTCGAGCTGACATTCCCCCAAGATCCGATGAGAGGACATAATCATCCCTGGCACATGTATGTTGACGGATCATCTACCAACACAGCGTCGGGGGCAGGGATAGTCTTGATAAGTCCAGACAGACAGGTTTTCACTTCAGTTGTTCGTTTTAAGTTCATGGCAACGAACAATGAAGCAGAATATGAGGCATTGATCGCTGGATTGCGGCTAGCATTAGCAGTTGGAGTAAGAAAATTACAGATTTTCGGAGATTCACAGCTGATTGCCAACCAAGTTCGGGGAGAGTACGAGGTGAAAGATGAGAACATGGCTTTGTATCAGAAAATTGTTGCTCACCTGGCCTCCATGTTCGAACAAATATACATCGAACAGATACCAAGTGACAACAATGCACGAGCAGACGCGCTCGCTCGGCTAGCAACTAGCACCGGGCCAGCGGAGTTAACCGAGGTTACATTGACAAGGATATCTAACCCATCAACCGAGGATTACAAAATCTATCAAGTTGACGAAGAGTTGGGGAAAGATGATTGGAGAACGCCGATCATCAAATATCTACGGGATAATGAAAAACCGGATAACCCGTTGGAGGCTAGCAGGTTGGTCAAACGAGCAGCAAGGTACACCATAATGGATGGGCAGTTATACAAGAGAGGATTCTCACTCCCATTCCTGAAATACCTGGCTAGGGGGCAAGGGCAAGCAGTATTGAAAGAAATCCATGAAGGTGTAAGCGGAAATCACGCTAGAGGGCGGGCGTTGGCGTACCCATACAAGGTGACAAATAAGTGGCACATCGGCACATACGACCTTGAAGACATGGAAGACAAGTCGTCCCAATACTCCTGGAATGCAACTTTACTCAAGAAGTACTATCAATAAAGTCTCGTAAGTTTTAGAAGTCCTACAATGTAAATCTTTTGTGAATCCCTTGTAAATTTCTGTTAAAAAAGAGCGAGCAGTTGTGTATGTTAATATTGGTGTGAACCTATGTCACTAGTCCAAGTCCTAAATCACTCAGTTGCTCGCCTAGAACTTGCAAAGCACAAGTCTGTCATAAGACGACCAACTAAGCATAAGAAAGGAAAGAACAAGGTCAAGTCCATAATGGACCAAGGACCCACACACCACTACGAGGCTAAGTCCACATGAGACCAAGAGCCCAAAAAGGTCAAGTTCTATAAGAACCAAATGACCAACTTAAAAATTTCACTAAGTGTTTACCTTAAGAAAAAAAAGGAACACTTAGAAACTAATAAAGAGTCATATGCAAAAGCAGTAAGCGAGCAACTGAGTAAGATAGAAATAAAGGCACAAATTTGTAAATTAGCAAAAGCTTTCATTGCATTAAGTCAAAAGATGTTTACAATGGGAGTGATAAGTATAGAAAGGGGATGTGTATCTTATTGTAAATTCAAGAACTAAGTCTTCAAGATGGAGAGGGAGGAACATCTGCATTGTTGGTCGCCTCAGTACTCGGCTGCTCACCGGGAACAGTTGAAGCACCCGCCCCATCTATTAAAGTTAGGGGAAGTGATTGCAAACCCTAAAAAACTTCATCATTGGTCGCCGCCGAAACCTCATCTGGTTGGTCACCAAAAGTAGGGGGCACAATATTGACGTCCTTATCGGAGATATCCAAGGAAAAACCGGCAGCGACGGCGACGTGATGAGAGAAAAAAAAAACAAAGTTCGACCTGTTTATAAGGAAAAAAGATGGGGCCTCAGGAAATCAACCGCCGTCATCCGAAAAGATGCACCCAGTTGTTCACCCGATATTCCCGCCTCCAAGAAAAATCAAATCCCATCCGCTCGACTGCTCGCCCTTCGTGGAAAAAGATATCAGTCGTAGCTTGATCTCAGTTAGTCAATTTATATCCTAACATGAGATCAATCTAGGGGGCAATTGTTGGTAGGCGAGCAACTAAGCAAAGGGCCAACAAAGGATAATTAAGACATTAAGCTTAATGGTGAACAGCTGAGCAAATGACTCACAACTGAGTAAAACGACCAGCTAGTCAAGATGCTAAGACGACCAGCAGGTCGAGATGCGAAGACGACCAGCAGGTCGGGATGCGAAGACGACCAGCAGGTCGGGATGCGAAGACGACCAGCAGGTCGGGATGCTAAGACGACCAGCAGGTCGGGATGCGAAGACGACCAGCAGGTCGGGATGCGAAGACGATAAGCTGGGCAAGAGCCAAGGCGAGCAGCAGTGCGAGAGGCCAAGGCGAGCAGCAGTGCGAAAGGCCAAGGCTAGCAGCTGAGCAATGAGCTAAGGCTAGCAGCAGTGCGAGAGGCCAAGGCGAGCAGCAGTGCGAAAGGCCAAGGCTAGCAGCTGAGCAATGAGCTAAGGCTAGCAGCTGTACGAGAGGCCAAGGCGAGCAGCAGTGCGAGAGGCCAATGCTAGCAACTGGGCAAGAAGCCTAGGCTAGCAACAGAGCAAGAAGCCAAGGCTAGCAACTGAGCAAGAAGCCAAGGCTAGCAACTGGGCGGGAAGCCTAGGCTAGCAACAGAGCAAGAAGCCTAGGTTAGCAACTGAGCAAGAAGCCAAGGCTAGCAACTGGGCGAGAAGCCTAGGCTAGCAACAGAGCAAGAAGCCTAGGCTAGCAACTGAGCAAGAAGCCAAGGCTAGCAACTGGGCGAGAAGCCTAGGCTAGCAGCTGGTCAAGAAGCTAAGACGAGCAGTTGGTCAAGATGATGACCATCCAAGCGAGCAACTGTGCAAAGATCATAAATATGGAGCGAACAACCGAGAGAGTAAAGGTTTGAATACCCAACAAAGACATACAGGCGAACAACAGGTCACCACGGAAAGCAGCTGAGTAACCTCAATGGTCAAGTACAACATTGGGAACTCCAACAGCCAATAGCTTAGATGTGGTCCAAGTGTCCTAACACTTGGCACCCATCCAATGGGCAATAGCTTAGATGTAATACAAGTGTCCTAACACTTGACAAATATCTAATGGTAGAATGGCTAGGATGGTGACACATGGTCCATTTGTATGTCTATAAATACTCCCTCATTTGCATGAAAAAGAAAAAAAGGTTCCATAATTCAAAACATAGCCCAAGTTCTTGCAAATTTATTTCTTAAACATTACTTAGCCAAATTCCATGATCATTTGATCTTGTTTGATGATCTTAACTAGAGAAAACAACCACTAATCATCATCGATTACAAAAAGGTCATCAACACGTTAATCTCATAAAAAATATCATTAGTCTGAGTTTAATTTTTTTTTACAATATTTACAATATAATATCACTGACTCAAATTAATTATACTTTTAATGAAATTAATGATACTCTTGATAAAATTACTGTTATTTTAAAACTGTTTCATGATAAGTTTATTATGAACTATTTTTTATATAATACTTTGTCTTATATTAAATTTGAAGTTAAAAATATATATATTTCAATAATCAAGAAATTTAAAAAACTTATTAATCAAATACATTAACAATTATTTTTAAAATAACTAGTATGTTACCCGTGCGATGCACGGATGATATACACACATATATATATATATATTTATAATATAATTATTTAATTTAAATAGATGATATGTATGTAAGAGAGGTTTGACTCTTAACGTGTGACATAGACTATATATGAGATAAGTCTTCATTTTCGTATTTGCGTTATAATCACTTTTATAATATAAAATATGAGATTTCTCTCATGTACACTGTCTCATATAAGTTTTTAACTATATAATTTTGTATCTCCTAAATTTTTTCAAATGTATGAAATAGAAAATTTGTAATGTTTTTTTAACGATGACATTATGTGTGCAAATTTAAAAAATATTCAATAAAGATTATGTAATTTAACGATGATCTCATTTTGTGCAAATTTGACACTTAGGATGCTTTTTTATTTTTACATCTAAGATTAAAATAAACTTTATGTATGGTCTTACATGTCTCAATTAAAATTTTATTGTGATAATTATAATACATTGTCATACATGAAATAAATCTCATTAACTGTATAATTATGAGTTTAAGGGAATCGATCACAGCTATGGTTTAAAGATTTTTTAATTAATTGCACATTTAGTTTTAATTATGTGAATATATTAAATACCACATTTATCAAAATTAGAAAAAAACTTTTGGTATGACTTATAATTAGTTTCTATTTTTAGACCATTTTGCATTTTGTTATTATATTATTATTATTATTATTATCTTGAGGATATATATATATATATATATATATATATATATATATATATATATATATATATATATATATATAGTGTTGATAATGCATCAAACATGGAAATACTTGAGTCTATGAAAATTCATAGGTTTCACTTTTATTCCTTCCACCCCACAATTATTTACACAGTTGCTTCACTCGTACGTCTTATAAGTGGTATTTGCAAATTAAAAAAAATTGTTTATAAACTCAATCCTCACAATATTTATATATTTATACAAAAAAATATCATTATTTTAAGGATCCACGTATACACCCAACTTAACTAGTAATATAAAGAGTTTTAATTTTTGAAACAAAAGTTTTAAACAAAGGAAAATGTATATTGACTTTATTGAAATGAATGCATAATGAGTATGTGTAGAGTGGAATTGGTTCATAAGAATTACTGAAGGGTATTAATTGTTTTCACTAAAGAGTATTAGGTGTCTTCACTAAATTAGTTTATTTTCATTTAACAACGAATATTTTTTAGTAAAAATAGCTAATACCCTTCAGTGAAAACAATTAATACTCTTCAATGAAAAATAACTAATATCCTTCATTGATTCATGTATGAACTATTTTCACACTATACTTTGTCATGCATAATATGTAACAACCATGTATCCCGTAGTTGTCGAGAATAATTGGTTTAGAAATTTATTTTGTAGTTAAAAAAATTGTAACTGCTTTTTAAATGCTAATAATATAATTATTTTCAGTAATTAATTTCTCTTTATACAATTTTAGAAATAGTCAGTTATTTAACTTAAGAAAAAGTTTCTATAAATAAAAGGTTTTGTTATTATATATAGTTAGATGTCAGTTACACATATCTCGAGTCTGAGCTATAGAGCTACTCAAGTAACTTGATCTCAAGTCTGGACTCCATTTAATTTAAATTGATTTTGATCCTTTTTAACTCAAATACTAGCTCATGATTTCAAGTCACTTGTATTCTTATAATTGGTGAGCATACAAAACTAGCTATAAATGTCATCCATTATTTTTATTATGCTCTCCTAGGAGTTAAAGTATTACTCTTCCTTGTATATAGTATTAATATTTTACTTGGATATCTCTTAAGTATATAAGAGACACATTGTATTATCTCTTTATCTGAAATACAAATTCTCTCTCTATTCTTCACACAAATGTCGATTCATATTAATTCAATTTGTAAACTTTACACTCGCAATTTTAAACACATTTTACTTTTACATATAATCTACTCTTTTTTTTTTTTAAATTCGTGTAAAAGCAAATATGTCTAGTAAAGTTGGACAAAGAGAGTTTAAAATAACAATCATAATCACCTTTTTCAAGCATTATCTAACATTACAATAAAACTCATTTCTGTTTATTTTACAATAAATAATAAACTTTATTTATTAAAAATAAACAATTCTTTCATTTTTCAAACAATAAAATTTTGAAAAGTAGTCCCCCCACAGACAGAGGGTTAAAGATTACTTGAATTGTTACCTTGAGAACAAGGCTAGAATTAAAAATTAACCAAAACTTACAGGGGGGGATGAAACCAAAAATAAGAGTAGTGCTAATTATATCTTCCAATCTGAACGTGGAAACACAAATTGGACCACATAATTAAATGCAAGACTGACTAACCCAGACTGTGGTTGCATTATTTGGTAGATTTACTGCTCTCCCAAAACTTATTTTTGTTTTTTCTCACTCCATTTTATTCAACTGTCCCTTTTCCATGTCATATTATTACTGGCTTCACTTGAAAATGGGGCATAGAGTTAGTGCCTAGTTTTGGCTAAATATGCTGGCATGCTCTACCCAAAATAAAATACATTGGGATCTACAAAATGTTTGTTTTTAAATTCATTTGTCCATAAATGGACACTGATTATTCCTAAATTAGTGGGCTTTAGTTTACCCCCCAAATGTGATGGCAACTTAATTGATAGTATCAAGTGTTTATGATAAAATATCGCGTCAGATTCTGTTTTAGTTGCGTTCTTTTTTCCGTGTAATTAAGAAAGTTATTCTGTTTTAAGACATTGAGAGAAAAATCGAGAATGCAAAAAAGTAAACGAATATTCCTTTTTTTTTTTTTTTTTTGAAAAATAAATACTGCCTCAATGTATAAAGTAAGAAATGAGGTGGATTGGGAGTGAGTGTGGCCCATAAAGTAAAAAAAAATAGTGTTTGTGTAAAATTGAGAATTATAAAAATTGGAGTTTATGGAGGATTATTTTATATTTTAAGGATGTGAAAGTTATTTTGGGACGTACGAAAAAACAAGGCAAACTTTTATATGGACCAAGTACACGGAGCAGCATTCACTCAACAGTTGATATTGTTTACACTGAAAAGTTGGTCTCAATTACACTAAAAAGTTTACACTTGACCATACACCAAGTGTAAAAGAGAGTTACTCTTACTATAGTGTGGAAGTAATTGAAAGACAAGAGGAGTAATTATTATTTTTATGTAAAAATATACTCACCGCATGTAAAAGTATTTATAGGAGGATGGACACACAAATTAAGAAAGTGGAATAATGCATAGGGCCCGATTGATGAGATAATTTCGTAAAATTTTATGTATAAAGTAAATAAATGAATTGAAATGTGTGCATGTGTGAGCCCAAAAATAAAAATGTTGTGTGTACCATTGAGGATATTGTATAAGTTTTTCATTTTAAGGGCGTGAAAACTATTGTGGAACTTACGTAAAAGAAAAATATGAAAGGTATTACAGAACAGAGTGAGTATAATTTTTAAGTGATTAGAATAATCCTTGCTCTAACATATTTTTTGTATCATTTATTTTTTCTTTAAAATATTGTTGTCATGCTTGGAAAAAAAATATTGTGTCGTACTAATCGAGACTATTTCACAAAAATCATCCCTTTTTTATTTTTAGGCTACATCACACAATTGTAGAATGATTAGCCATTTCTTGCAATGTTTCGTTAATGATAAAACTTATATAAATGATGTGTATTTTTTAAAAGGTGTTGGTTTGTTTAATTAAAAAAATAGGACATTTAAATGGCACGATGCACCTGATTCACAAGAGACTTACTTACTTATACTCCTTTCATTCCACAAAGATAGATTTACTTTCTATTTGCATCCGTCCACACAAAATAGACTTGTTACTATATTTAAAATATCATTAAATTTGTATTTACATCTTTCTTTCTATTTAATTTATTTTATTATTAGTATTTGCCTAGAAAATTAAGTAGTCATAGTGGCTAAATGATAAAACAAAATAAAATTTAATATTCTAACTATAATAGTTTTTATTTTTAAATCTATGTGAAAAACTTATAAGTTTACGGAAGAATAATCAATAAATTTAAGGGGGAGAAGTCAAGAGGTACAATATATTAAGAGAAAATACTACACACTAGTTTTTACTTTTTTAGTTTCTACTGAGTACATTTTGCATTTTAATACACACCCCCTAAAAGCTGAAATGATTTGATGGATGTCTATTCATAAAATATTAAAAAATTAAGAAATGAAACCATACCCATGTTTTTTGGCTCCACTTTTCGGTTTCTCTTTCCAGAAAGAACCTTTTCTGCTCCCATTCTACTTTTTCGAAGCAAATTTCAAAAAACTCTTCACTGTTCATTCTCTTGGAAATTCCGGTGGGGATTGACGGAATTGTGATTAGGCGTGAAATTGTCATGATTCGTAGCTAGAAACGCCCTAGTTTTGGTCGAGTTTATAGAATATTTAGAGTCAATTGAGCGTTATTTCTATACATTGATAAATTTGTCTCTTTGATGCTCATAGGTGAATAGAGGACGAAAAACGGAGTTCGTAGGACTTTGAATCGACTCAAACGGATGCCCGGATGAGAAGATATTGAAGAAATACGATCGGTATTAGTGCGGACGAGGAAAAGTATCATTTGGAAGGATTAGAGATCACTCGAGCGCCTTACTCGAGCGCCACCGCTCGAGCGCCTTACTCGAGCGCGCAAACGTACAGAACAATTCTTGCGCTCGAGCAGCTCGAGCGCCACCGCTCGAGCGAATCGCTCGAGCGCCCAAAACATACAGAGTCATTTCAGCGCTCGAGCAGCTCGAGCGCGACCGCTCGAGCGAATGCATCATTCGAGCTACACAGCTCGAGCGGGACCGCTCGAGCGTTTTGCTCGAGCGCCCAATTACTTTTGCCTCCGGATGCGTATTTTCGGCCCATTAACTCCCGTTTCGACCCGTGCCTATATATATCTCGTCCAAACACGTTTTGAAGGATCCCGAACTTTTAGAAATACTTTAGACTTAGTTTTTGAAGAGGAGAAGAACGAGCAAGCTTTATTTTACGTTTTGTTGAGGTTTTTCATACGAATTCTAGTTTCTTTTCAATTCTTAGTTTCTTTTCATTAGTTCGTTACTTTGAACACGTTTAAATTTCGTTTTTATCAATTCAATTTCAGTTCTTCGTATTTATTTTCTTTTAAAACCCTAGTTCATGTTTCTTATTTTCTTTCTTCAATTCATCATGTTTATGTTCGTTGTTTTTTCGTTTGCTTTTAGTTTTGTTAAAACCATGTCCGGCTAAAACCCTTGCATGCTTGGGTTAGGATGAACTCGTAGAAGTAGGATGTGGGTACGTAATTAGAGTAATTCGTGACGTTAGTTTTAAATCTCTTAATTAATGAATTCTTATAATTAATCTGAACTTTACCTTTGAATTTAGTACGAAAGTGTTAGAGAGAGGACGACCGCATCACCTTAGTTAAATTAGGGTCTCATTAACTAAGCACAATTCATTAACTTGTTAGTGGATTAGTGAAGTCGATTGCTAGGATAAAGTATTAGGGTAAGAAATCTTGAGCTTTCATTCTACGATCTTTTACTTAGGTTAATTCTTGTTTGTCACGATTACTTTGATTATGTACCTGCTCCGTTAGTATACGTAGGGATTCCTATCCTAAGCATCACCATCTTTTATTTGAATCCAACCCTTAGTTAATTCGTTTACTTTAGTAATTTAGTTTACTTAGTTTATTTTAGTCTTTTAATTAATCTTTCAAAAATCCAAAAACATTACACTCATATTAACTACGACGCGTAGATCTTCAGGGATCTATTCGCATACACACCATCCCTTGGGTTCGATACTACTTGGTCCCTATACTTGCCCATACTACAGTGAACCCGTTCTCTTGCGGGGTAGCTACTAGTAGAAGCTAGTGTAGTCGCTTCAAGTCAATGGCGCCGTTGCCGGGGAAGGCGTTTTATGCTTTTTGAATAGGACTTGTAGATAGCTTAGTGGTTAGTAGTGAGTGATTTTATTTTCTGTTTTTATTCTTAATTTTCATTCGTTCGGCAGTTGCGTTTTGATCCTTCTGCTAGTGTTTCAGGTTTATGAGAACACGCTCACAAGGCAACACGAGCGAAGAGAGATTACCTGCAGATCCTGAGACAATAGCCAGAAGGAACCGAGCCTTCTTGAGAAGGATGAACGCTGCCGACTTAGGGAAGGGACCAATGGACCTCAATAATGAGTTGGACGATGCTGCCAACGATTTCAATCAGGCAGTAGACCGGGTTGATGGCTCTGGAGGGAGTGGTGGTCAGAATCAAGACCAGTTCGTAGATAGTAGTAACCAGAACCCGGGTGCACAAAATGTAAACAATCCAGCTCAGAACCTAGTCCCAAATCCTCTGAACAATCCTGCTTACCCACAAAACCCGAAGAACCCTTTCCACAACCCAGCATACCAACATTACCCATACCCACCATACCCTTATCCACCATACCCGTATCCTCCACCTCCTGTTTATAACCAACCACCTGTGTACCAACAACCTCCAGTTCAAAACATACCAGCACCACCTGTCGCTCCTCAGCCTGCGCCCCAGAACGCAGATCAGAATATGGCAATTCGGGGCAGGTTCGCGGCACAACCGCAGAGGTACTACGATGGAGTGGCCTTACTTCCAGTTGAGGCCAATAACTTTTCAATTTCTCCAGGAATTCTCAAGCTGCTGACCGAGAATCAGTTCAAAGGGGTGATCGGGAAGGAGAATCCTCATACACACTTGAGGAGCTTTCTCATGATAGCCTCAACATTCAATTACAATGGCATGTCTGAAGATGCCAAGAGGCTTAGGCTGTTCCCATTCTCACTGACGGGAATAGCTAAGGAGTGGTACGATAATACGCTCCCGCGGGGAGGTATTACCACTTGGGCCGAGCTCGAGCGTCTGTTCCTCGAGCGATTCTACCCTCCATCTAGGACGATCAAGGCTAGAATTGAGATCTCGTCCTTTCGCCAGAAGTCTGGAGAGGATTTACGCCAAGCGTGGGAGAGATACTCGAACATGCTGATAGAGTGCCCGCAGCACGGGTACAATGAGGGGGATATTATGGCATTCTTCTACAGCGGTGCCAGCAAGGATGGTCAAGCCCATTTAGATGCATGTGCGGGTGGAGCATTCCTCAATCAAGGCATAGAGAGGTGTAGGGAGATCGTGGACAACATTGTCACGAATGCCGGTGCTTGGGGAGTGGATGCAGATTTGCAAAGGGTGCATCAGGTGGAAGAGGGAGAAGGAACGAGAAGGCTACTGATGGCCATGATGGAAAAGATCAACAACCTTGAGTTGGGGAAGAATTTGGGTGGAGAGCATGCAGTAGAGAATGAGAGAGTAGACCAACCCAGTGGACAGCAAGAGGTAGCCAATTACATGGGAGGTCCATATTACAATCAGAATGGCTACCAAGGTGGTAATCAGTATGGAAGGCCTTCTTATGGCCAACCATTTGTGCCTCCAGGCCCTCAGCCACTTCAAAATCAATGGAGGAACACACAAGGAGTTCAAGGAAGCCAGCAGCCTCCTCAAAACACATGGAGGAAGAATGATAATTTTTCTTATGCTAACCCAAAAGCTGGTGTTACTGTTCCTGCAGGTGTTGATCCGGGGTCTAAACCTCCTGGTGGAGAAGGCGGTGCATCAACCGAGGAGATGTTGAGAGCGATCCTTCAGAAGGTGGAGGAAGGGAGCAAGCGGTTGTCATCCTTGGAGTACGATGTGAAGGAGTTGCACAAGAAGGGTGATCAACGTGATCAAGAGCTCCAGAAGATGAACGTTGAGTGGACTAGAACTCAACAAGAGAACAATCGAAGGTTCACCTCTTTAGAACTCCAGATGAGCCAGATTGCAAAATCAGTGAATAGAATGCCGGAGGGGAACCCAAAAGAGCAGTGCAAGGCGATCCAGCTTAGAAGTGGAACCAATTATGAAGGTCCTCAGATGCCTGCTGATTCTGAGACGCCCCAAGTTGAGAAGGGGATTGAAAGTAAAGGGATTGAAAAGCATGAAGATATGGACAAGTCCCAGAAAGGGAAAGACTTTGAGGAGATAGAGAGAGTTCCTAAGTGGAAGAAGGCAAAGGAAGCAAGGGAGAAAGTGAAAGAAACAGAAAGAGATGAATGGGGGGTACCAAAATCTGTGATACCCGTCCCATATCCACAACGCTTCATGAAAAAGAAGCTTGATGAGAAATTCGCTAAGTTCCTTGATGTTTTTAAACAATTGCATATTAATATCCCTTTTTATGATGCTTTGGAACAGATGCCGCATTATGCGAAGTTTCTGAAGGACTTGATTGCGAAAAGACGGCGAGTGGATGAGCCGAAGTTGGTGCAGCTGAACCACGAGGTGAGTGCATTAGTGCACAAGGCGCTTCCACCAAAGCTGAAGGATCCCGGGAGCTTCACGATCTTATGTGACATTGGGAACGGGATCAAGAAGGGAGCGTTGTGCGACCTCGGGGCGAGCATTAATTTGATGCCGTTGTCGCTTTTCAAGAAGTTGGAAGGTGGAGAACTTCAACCCACAATGATGACGCTTCAACTAGCCGATCGGTCTATTACTCGACCTCAAGGTGTGGTTGAAGACGTCCTCGTGAGAGTTGGAGATCACATCTTTCCAGCCGACTTTGTAGTGCTAGAGATGGAGGAAGATGAGCACGTGCCCCTAATCTTGGGAAGACCGTTCTTAGCTACGGCGGGGATGGTGCTAGACGTGGCAAACGGGAAGATCACGTTGAAGGTTGATGATCAAGAAGTGAAGATCTCCCTATATGAAGCCATGAAGCACCCGAGGGAGGATGAGAGCTTGTATTGCATGGATGCAATTGATCCTCGTGTTGAAGACACGCCTTCTATCCCTAATCCTTCTGATATTCATGAATTTTATAATCCTTCACTCAATTATTTAACCCATGAGCGTTATGATCTTGATTATTTTGATAGGGATGAAGTGAAGAAGTTGAAGGATGAAGAGGTGAAGAAAGTGGACGTGGTCCAGTTAGAAGGGAAAGGAGGAGTTAAGAAGAAGAAGTCAAAATTCAAGAAATTGTTTAGTAAGACTCCTCCAGATAGAGGCAAGAAGGAGTTGAGACCCATAACACTTGGGGATAAGAAGAGAGCAAAGGGGCTCATGATGGTGGGGCATCAAGGAAAGAAGTTCAAACACCACTCTTATGAGAGTAAGGGAGGTAAATTTGAGTATGATGTCCCATAAGCTCCTTTGAGCTTGGTCCGGCATGAGGACCTTAAAAATAGCGCTGAATGGGAGGCAACCCATTTTTATTTGCTTTTGAGTGTTTTTAGTTATTTTCCTTTTATGTTACTAGGATGTTGTTGAGTCGTATGTTTAACCTCGTACTTGAGAGTTTTATTTTGTAGGCTTGTCTCTAAAGGAGTCAAGGTATCATGGAGTTATTTAGATTGAAGGAACCAACTTGAGACAAGGGAGTGTGCAAAGCTATTGAGAGAAACTGAATTGTTCGGTTGAGGTAACCCACAACCCCAAACTTAGACCTCTAGCAAGGTCGAAGTTTGGGGGGGGTGGAGTTTTATATGTTTTCTTGTTACATAGCACCGGAGCACCCCTTATCTTTGAGTTGAGTTAGTTATTTGGTGCCTTGAGATGCTCCTTGGGCTATTATTAATTTGTTTTGTTACTCAATATTTTATGCCTATCAATCACCTTATGCTTGTTGATTGCTATCTTTGAGTATGATTTGATGAGTAGGGTGAATTGTGAGGATGAGTTAGGAGTTTTCTTGTGTGAGTGTTTGAATTTGAGCTGATTTGAGAAAGAACTTGTATGCTTATGAATTTTTCTTTTGAGTGCTTGTGTTATGAGAGTGAGAATTCACTAGGACTAGCTTGGATGTGAAAGCCGTGAGCTTTTGAGCCTTATGAGATTTTGATGCATTAATTAATCTCTTCGTTTGTGAGTGGATCGTCATCTTAGAGGATGCTAGAACTTGCATGTGCTCTTGCTTCTAGATTGTGTCTAGTTTGATATGCCGAATAGGATCTTAGGCCATTTTTGATTTGAATAAGTCACTTAGCCAAAATTTTCCTTACCAATGACATTGATCCCTTGTTAGCCCCGTTGAGCCTAAAGCCTATTTTATTTGCTAGCACATATGAACACTATTCCAATTCCTAAGCCTTTTTGTCCCAATTTGAGTGGAGAATAGGAAAGTGTGAATATGAAGGGAGTGAATTGAGTTGAAAAAAGGAGAAGGTTTTTTGTTGAGTGAATATGAGAAGAAGGAGTGATGAGATTTGAGTTGTGAAAAAAAAAATTGAGAATGAGCAAAGGAAAAAATGAGCTCATGTGTTTGTGCGAAAAAGAAAAAAATGATGAAGTGATTGAAAAAGTGAAGGAGTGAGAAAGATAAAAAAATTGAAGTGTTGAGAGAATTGAAAGCGAAAGTGTAGTGAGTGAATACGTTTGAAGTAGTTCGTTCTTAATCTCGAAGTACCGAAGTTTTGAATTTCTATTCTCCATTCACTTGAGTCACTTTACCATATTGTTATCCCACCTGTCCAAAGAGCCTACATTACAACCTTTTGAAAGTCCTTTTTGATTCGGCATTGATTTCTAGAGTATGGTCGAAGTTGAGAGCATTTACAAGCCTATGGCTGCCAATTTGTGTGATTGATTGATTGAGTGAGTCCCTTTATCATTGTTATACACTTGTGAGGGAGTTAAACACATCGTTGAGTGCACATCCATGCTTGATCTTGGTGTTTCTCATTATTGTTGCATGAATACGATAAAAGGAATTGAGTGAGTATACGGGTGATTGACTTTTGAAGCTTGAATTCATTAGCTTGCATGATTGATTCTTCCTACTCATTCCTAACAATTTCACTTGACTTATTATTTCATTGCTTGGGGACAAGCAATATGGTAAGTTTGGGGGGGTTGATTAGGCGTGAAATTGTCATGATTCGTAGCTAGAAACGCCCTAGTTTTGGTCGAGTTTATAGAATATTTAGAGTCAATTGAGCGTTATTTCTATACATTGATAAATTTGTCTCTTTGATGCTCATAGGTGAATAGAGGACGAAAAACGGAGTTCGTAGGACTTTGAATCGACTCAAACGGATGCCCGGATGAGAAGATATTGAAGAAATACGATCGGTATTAGTGCGGACGAGGAAAAGTATCATTTGGAAGGATTAGAGATCACTCGAGCGCCTTACTCGAGCGCCACCGCTCGAGCGCCTTACTCGAGCGCGCAAACGTACAGAACAATTCTTGCGCTCGAGCAGCTCGAGCGCCACCGCTCGAGCAAATCGCTCGAGCGCCCAAAACATACAGAGTCATTTCAGCGCTCGAGCAGCTCGAGCGCGACCGCTCGAGCGAATGCATCATTCGAGCTACACAGCTCGAGCGGGACCGCTCGAGCGTTTTGCTCGAGCGCCCAATTACTTTTGCCTCCGGATGCGTATTTTCGGCCCATTAACTCCCGTTTCGACCCGTGCCTATATATATCTCGTCCAAACACATTTTGAAGGATCCCGAACTTTTAGAAATACTTTAGACTTAGTTTTTGAAGAGGAGAAGAACGAGCAAGCTTTATTTTACGTTTTGTTGAGGTTTTTCATACGAATTCTAGTTTCTTTTCAATTCTTAGTTTCTTTTCATTAGTTCGTTATTTGAACACGTTTAAATTTCGTTTTTATCAATTCAATTTCAGTTCTTCGTATTTATTTTCTTTTAAAACCCTAGTTCATGTTTCTTATTTTCTTTCTTCAATTCATCATGTTTATGTTCGTTGTTTTTTCGTTTGCTTTTAGTTTTGTTAAAACCATGTCCGGCTAAAACCCTTGCATGCTTGGGTTAGGATGAACTCGTAGAAGTAGGATGTGGGTACGTAATTAGAGTAATTCGTGACGTTAGTTTTAAATCTCTTAATTAATGAATTCTTATAATTAATCTGAACTTTACCTTTGAATTTAGTACGAAAGTGTTAGAGAGAGGACGACCGCATCACTCAATAACAATTAGTAGTCTTAACGAGAGGGTTTAGGAAAGGTTAATTCATCTACCGGTTTAGCGAAGGAGGACGACCGCATCACCTTAGTTAAATTAGGGTCTCATTAACTAAGCACAATTCATTAACTTGTTAGTGGATTAGTGAAGTCGATTGCTAGGATAAAGTATTAGGGTAAGAAATCTTGAGCTTTCATTCTACGATCTTTTACTTAGGTTAATTCTTGTTTGTCACGATTACTTTGATTATGTACCTGCTCCGTTAGTATACGTAGGGATTCCTATCCTAAGCATCACCATCTTTTATTTGAATCCAACCCTTAGTTAATTCGTTTACTTTAGTAATTTAGTTTACTTAGTTTATTTTAGTCTTTTAATTAATCTTTCAAAAATCCAAAAACATTACACTCATATTAACTACGACGCGTAGATCTTCAGGGATCTATTCGCATACACACCATCCCTTGGGTTCGATACTACTTGGTCCCTATACTTGCCCATACTACAGTGAACCCGTTCTCTTGCGGGGTAGCTACTAGTAGAAGCTAGTGTAGTCGCTTCAAGTCAAATTGTTGACCGGAGTAGTTTGCCATTGTTCTATAAACGGGGAAACTCACATTGTCGCAGCCACGAAAGGTTAATTTGTCTTTTGAAGAACTGTTTCACATGTTTATCGGCAGCAAAATCCGGGTTTCGCGATTCCAATTTTTGGTACGCGTAGATTCGTTGCACAAACCGTAAAATCTGTTGTCTATTCATCGGAGTACTTGTTCTAAACAAGATATTACAGAATTACACACATAATTTTTCTTAAATTTTTTCAAATTGTAGTAAGCGAAAAAAAAACTAGGGTTTTGTTTTCTCAAACCACAGATATAAGTGTTTTAATTGGATTTGTTTGTATGTTATTACCTATACTCGTTGAATATTTGTGTAAAGTAAATCGTTTGATTGGAACTTATTTCTCGTTAATATTTTTTTCCTTTTTTTGTTTTTTGTGTGATTATTGAGAGAATTGGGAGAATGACAAAGACAAGTGTTGATAGGCGAGCAGGATCATCATTTGGGCGACCAGGATTAGCGCAAATCACACAAAATTTAAACTGGAATTAACACATGATTCACCCAAGACATCCGGCGAGCAAAACCTACATGCGATCAAGACACATAGGCGAACAAAATCAGATCAAAAGCCACATGACGGGCTCAAACGGCATCCTGCCGATCAGATCCAACTACAACGCCAAAATAACAATTAAACAAGATGAAAGACCATCAGAATCAGACTAAAGACTCCTCAAGTACAAGTCCAAAGTGACGAACAGCTCTAGACTGCGAGCAAGTCCAGTAGATAAGGATAGAATTTAGTTAAGATAAGGTCAAACTAGTCAAAGGACAGGTGTCGAGCATGCAGACTTGGTCGGCCAAAGGACGTGCCACCTCCTGCAGGGCAAAAGTCTATAAATACTTGGATTTTTGCAGCAAATAAAAAAAGCACAAATTATTATACACGTCCAAACTTCGATTACGAATCTAAAGCTGCTCGATTAATTTACAATCGAACTTAAACACGTAAGTTTTTATACGATTCTAATCCACCTAAACCCAAAAAATCGTATTCACTAATTACGATAGTGATCAATCACACGTAATTGTTTGATGATCAATTAACCACCTAAAATTGCTTAAAACAGCCATTAACCTTCAAGATTAGAACTGATCGTCAACAAATTGGCGCTAGAAGAAGGGTTCGAACCTCCGATTCATTGAATACAAGGAGATTATCCCAGAATTGAAGAACAAGTTTGAGTTTTTGAAGAAAACAACTCAAGAACACCAAGAACAACACTTGATATTCACTGTGAAAATGCCTCAATCAAGGGAGACACAACGTTCTCAATATATAACCCGGGATTCGCACTCTCGAATGTCCCAAGCTGGTGGGCGAGCAAGGGCGAGCAGAAACAACCAAGAGAATTAAACTAATGTTGCTCGCCAGTTAATACCACCAGAATTGGACGCCATTGCCCGCAACCCCGACGAATTGGCGCGTACAATTGCCATGCTCCAGGCTTTACAGAGACAACAAGTCCAACCTGGCCCATCATATGTGCGAGCAAGGGGTAGCCCCACAAAGACTCGCGAACATATTAAGGCTAGGGGGATCATTTGAATGAGGCTGACAGCGCCCAAGCTCGTAAGGCCAAAGGCAAAGAAAAATTGAACATTGAGGTCGCCAGTCAGGGAGGTTCAACTCAGAACCCGGCCATGGCGGCAAGTCAGGGTACGCGCCAAAGTGCTCTGGAAAGATTGGGTCGACGTGGCCGGGGAATCCTGGAGATACATCCCCCTGCTGGAGCAGCTCGCCCAGCCGTAATACCTGCTCGCCAATCGGTCCTTGACCGGCTGACTAGGTCAGCTTTTGGTCGCCTTGGTCCGAATGCAGAGCCCAATCCCAGGAGGCCAATCCAGGGGATTCCCATTCCCAATGTGGGACTGGAGCGAACAGACGGCTGTGCGCCTCAGCTCGTCGAACAGCCACAGAGTCAGGGGGGATCTTTAGAGGAGCTCGCCTCCATGAGAAAGGCCATCGAAAGCATGCAGGGCCAGCTGGATCAACAGAGAGGTTATGGGAACACGACTCTTCCGGTCTCACCCTTGTCAGTAGTAATTCTGAAGGCTCCAATTCAACAAAAGATCCAGTTTCCAGCAAGTATCCAATATGAGGGCACGGCGGATCCCCGAGTGCATTTGATGAAATATTCCAATTATATGGTATCAATGGGGGCAAGTGATGCAACCCAATGTCGAAACTTTCCTTTAACTTTCGGGGATCGTGTCCATAAGTGGTTTTCGGCCCTGCCACCAGCTTCAATTCATTCGTTTGCCCAGCTGGGTAAAGAGTTCTTATCCCATTTCTCTACAGCCGGGTCTTATCTATCCCAAAGACATCGGTTATCTGACTTGAAACAAACTGACGACGAGTCGGACCGATCGTATTTGGAAAGATTCGATAAGGTCTTGTTAGAGGGAGAATCCGTTAGTGAAGACACCAAGATTGTGGCTGTCTTGGCTGGACTCAAGAAGGGTACTGAACTCTGGAAAGATGTGCACCTAAGATGCCCAAAGACATACGCCGAGTTTCGGGATCGGGCAGGCGTTTTTGTCTCAATGCATGAAGCCCTACAAAAGGATATGGGAGACAAAGGAGAACAAAAAGAGGGTGCAAAGAAACCTGGAACTGGTTATCGAGCTCCCAAAAATATGAAGGCATTTACCGAGGGCACTGAGCTAAAAGACAAACTGAACCACATTCTCACTGTATTAATCGATACAGTTTATAATAGTGTCCGGGACAAAGAATTGCTAACGCCTCACCGTAAGATACGTCAGGAAACGAGCAAGTTGAACCAGAATAAATATTGTGCCTACCATCAAAGTGTAGGGCACTTTACAAGCGAATGTTGTGACTTGCTAAAGCAGTTGTGGCATTTTTACGAAGAGGGAAAGCTATCAGAGTTCGTGAAAAGACAGCCCGGCAAAAGAACCAGAGATGAAGATTCTGATGAAGAAGACCAGGACCAGGCACCTCATCGGAATCGAGCTGGACGACCAGCTCAGGCGCCAGCCAGGGGGCCAATACCGGATATCCAGATGATGGAACCCGCAGGACCCATAGGTGGTTATTCTGATGGACGACCACCGATCTCTAACCGGAAAAGAAAGGCAGAATTACGAGCAATCGGACATGTACAGGAAATGGGGGTCATTCCACCTACCATGCAAACACCGGAATTAATTTTCACCGACAGAGATTTGGAAGGAGTTCTGACCCCCCACAACGATTCGCTTGTGATATGTGCCAAGATTATGGAAACAAGGGTGCATAGATTACTGGTGGATACTGGAGCCTACACTAATGTCCTTTTTAAAAAGACACTTGATCAAATGGGAGATTATACAGGCTACATCAGAGACACAAATCACCGTATCTTGGGATTCGGAAATGCCGTAACAATCCCGTTGGGAATAGTAACTTTCGCTATGCAACTTGTGACGGTCAAAGAGCCTGAGAAGAATATTGCAAGAATGGTGGATTTTCTGGTCGTCGATCAAGAGTCGTCATACAATGGATTCCTGGGTCGACCTTTCTTAAACGAATTCAGGGCCGCATGTTCAACTTACCATTATTGCATAAAATTCCCAACAGCAAGTGGAGTTGGCACGGTGAAAGGAGACCAAAGAAAAGCTCGAGAATGTCTTCTGCAAATTCAGTCAAGACAAGGACAAGTATCTATGATGGAAGCGTCAACTAGTCAACTCAAAAATGAACCCTCAATTTTGGAGGACATCCTTGGAGCCCAAAACAATAAGATGGACATTGACGACCAACCTTCACCTATAGGCGATCAGGCACAGCAGGGCGACGGGCAAAACCAGCCAAAAGCCGTGTTACCTCCCGTAGCCGACCGTTCGTGCCCAAGTGATAACCAGGGAAGTCCAACTTCGGTGGCCGAGTCTCACCCAAGGCCCGCAGATGATTTTGACCCTCGATTGGGTGCTGAACCCATGGACATTGAGGATGAGCTAAGTCCGGAAGGACCAATAGTTGACCCTCGATGGAAAGGGCAAAAACGACGGGCAACTCCCGTTGAAGAGTTGGAGGCCATCAAGGTTAATCCTGAGCGTGACAGTCTTGAACTTTACATTGGATCTGAACTCCCTAAGCCTTACAGAACGCGCATGACGGACTTTCTGAAGGCTAACTTGGACGTCTTTGCGTGGTCTCATGCTGATATGGTGGGAATCAGCCCGAAGGATGCCTGTCACAGGTTGAATATCAACCCAGCCCGAAAACCTGTCCACCAGAAACGGCGAAAATATGGACCAGACAAGTATCAAGCTTTAAACGAAGAAGTCAAAAAGCTGCTGGACAACGATTTAATTAAACAGGCGTTATGTCCACAATGGGTTGCGAATCCTGTCCTGGTACGGAAACCGAACGGAACCTGGAGGTTATGCATAGATTTTACAGATCTTAATGCAGCATGCCCGAAGGATAACTTTCCGCTCCCGCACATCGATCAACTGGTGGACAGTACTGCCGGTCACGAAATGTTCACATTCATGGATGCCTTCGCAGGATACCACCAGATTCCAATGCACCCGGACGACCAAGAAAATACGGCTTTTTATACAAACAAAAATCTGTTGTGCTGGAAGAGGATGCCGTTTGGTCTAATTAATGCTGGAGCAACCTACCAGAGGTTGGTAAACAAAATGTTCGACCAACAAATTGGAGATACAGTTGAAGTCTACGTTGATGACATCGTAGTCAAAAGTCCCCATAAGGAAGATCACCTCCATCATCTTTCCCAAGTATTTGACATACTCCGAAAATACAATATGAAGTTAAATCCAAAGAAAAGTAGCTTTGGAGTACATTCTGGGAAATTCTTGGGCCATCTGGTCAGCAAACGTGGAATCGAAGCTAATCCAGCAAAAGTAAAGACGATCGTTGATATGGAGCCACCACGTTCTGTTAAAGAGGTACAAAGGTTAACCGGATGCCTAGCAGCTTTAAACAGATTCATATCACGATCAGGAGACAAGTGTCGTCCATTCTTTGAGGCCATCAAAAAGGGCAACTTTACCTGGACAGAAAACTGCCAGAAAGCCTTTGATCAATTGAAAGAATATCTGGGAGATGTAAAAATTCTGTCAAAACCAATTCCCGGTGAGAAGCTATATTTATACTTGGCAGCATCTGACACAGCCATAAGTTCGGTGTTAGTTCGAGCAGATGGCAAATTTCACCTGCCAATCTACTATGTCAGCCAGGCCCTGCATGATGCTGAGATAAAGTACTCACCAACTGAAAAGCTGGCATACGCTCTTGTCATGAGTGTCAGGAAATTAAGACCATACTTTTTCGATCACCAAGTCGAAGTCCTGACAACTTTCCCACTCAGACAAATATTACACCGACCCGACACCGCTGGCCGTCTTTTGAAATGGTCCATAGAGATAAGCCAGTTTGGCGTGACTTATGCACCTCGAACCGCGATTAAGGGACAAGCGTTAGCCGACTTTATAGTTGAACTAACCTTCCCTCAAAATCCAACGAGAGGGCTAGATCACCCATGGCATCTTTACGTGGATGGCTCGTCAACAAATCTGGCCTCGGGGGCAGGAATAGTGCTTATTAGTCCCGACCGGCAAGTTTTCACTTCAGCAGTCAGATTTGAATTCATGGCCACTAACAATGAGGCAGAGTACGAGGCCCTCATTGCAGGTCTTCACTTGTCACTAGCAGTTGGAGTTAGACAACTCCAAATTTTCGGGGACTCCCAGCTCATTGTAAGCCAAGTACGAGGCAAATATGAGGCCAGAGATGAGCAAATGATCGAGTATCAACGAATAGTTGCACACTTGGTATCCCAATTAGACCAAGTGTTTATTCAGCAGATACCACGAACAAGCAACACACAAGCTGACGCCCTGGCAAGATTAGCAACAAGTGATGGGCCGGCAGACTTGACGGACATTGTCATTACCAAAAAAGTTCAACCATCAACAATGGACTACGAAGTAAATCAAATAGTCGAGAACAACGACGATGATGATTGGAGAATTCCTATAGCCAAATACTTAAAAGACGGGGAGTTACCAAGCAACTCATTTGAAGCACAAAGAATTAAAAAACAGGCAACCAGATACACTCTGGTAGACGAACAACTTTACAAAAGAGGCTTCTCACTCCCGTTACTCAAGTGTTTGTCTAGGGGGCAAGGAAGGATAGTCCTGGAGGATATACATTATGGAGTTTGTGGAAATCACACTGGGGGGGCAAGCTTTGGCCTACAAAACTGTAAGGCAAGGTTACTATTGGCCAACCTTACGGAAAGATGCAATCCAATTAGCCAAGGCTTGCCACCAATGTCAGGTTTTTGCTCCAAGCATTCATGCCCCTGCCCAGGAGCTTGTATCGGTTTACAGCCCATGGCCATTTGCAAGATGGGGGATTGACATTATTGGCCCTTTCCCGGCAGGAGTGGGAAATGTTCGATTTGCCGTCATAGCAGTCGACTATTATACAAAGTGGGCAGAAGCAAAGGCCATGGTGAAGATTACACAGCAAAACATGATCAACTTCATATGGCAGAACATCATCTGTCGCTTTGGAATTCCACGAACAATCGTGACAGATAATGGCCCACAGTTTGATGGAAAGGAATTACGAGATTTCTGTACAAAATGGGGGATCAGGAAACACTATTCAACTCCCTATCATCCCCAGTCAAACGGGCAAGTTGAAGTTGTAAATAAGATCATCAAGCATACATTGAAAATACGTCTGGCAGAAAGCAAAAGCAGCTGGTCAGAAAAACTCCCGGAAGTCTTGTGGGCATATAGAGTTTCTCCCAGGTCAAGCACCGGAGAGACACCTTTTGCAATGGCTTTCGGAACAGAGGCGGTAATACCAATTGAATTAAAGACTGACACAGTCAGGACAACCAGCTTTGATGAACAAACAAATCATTCTGCCTTAGCCACAGAAGCAGATTTGCTCGAAGAAAGAAGATTACACGCTGAGTTAAAGAATGCCACGTACAAGCAAAGAGCAGAGCGTTACTATAATTCTCAAGTCAAGATAAGAAAATTCGAAGTTGGTGACCTCGTTCTAAGAAAGAAGCTTGCCCCACCTCCAGGCATATTTGGCCCGACTTGGGAGGGCCCGTACAGGGTAACAGATAGGTTACCCAATGGAGCATATGACATAGAGGACTTAGATGGCAACTCGGCCCAATATTCCTGGAATGCAGCTAATCTAAGGAAATACTTTCAGTAGGCGACCAGTTCTGCTTCGTGAGAGAGTGAAGTTAAGATAGGCGAGCTACTAAGTCCATTGGGCGAACTGGAATGGCAGAGATGATGGGTCCAAAAAACTTGCCTAATTTTTTGAAATTTTTCACCAAGTATAAATGGTCGAACAAAGATGAATTGGGTCAAGTCTGGTCGCATGCTGGGATGTTAGTATCTTGTGATAATTTCATTTCCTCTTAAGAGTTTAAAGATGTCTTGACAAATTGTATAGTAGTCGAGCAACTCTGACTCTTGGTGTAATTTATGTTTTTAATAAGTTGGAAGCTTAACATTGTTTCTGTCGAGCAAATCCAACCTAGCTAGTGCAGGGTTACATTCTTGGTCGCGTTTGTACTTGTAATTTTTAAATGTTTGTTCAATATTAAGTTGTTCGTTCGAAATAGAAGTGTGAGCTCAAGGCGCAAGTTGATTATACAACCAAGCCCATTGAAGGCTGTTCATTTTTAAATGGACATAGCCTAAGGCCAAAAGCCCATCAAATCCTAAGGTAAAAAAAAAAAAAAAGGTTCTTAAGGAACAAGGCCCAACTACATTAAGATTGTTGAAGCACAGAAAAAGATGCAAAGAACAATTAGTGTAAGATAAAAGATGAGCAAGTAAGCGAAATATATCCATTGATGATAAGGCTTAATCGCCCAAAAATTACAAAAGGATGAACAACAACAAAAAAGAAGTACAAGTTCCTAGCTAATCCTGTCCGCTAAGATCCTTGTCCGGCAGGAGGAGATATGTTGTCATCTTTGGGGTCTTCAAGTGGAGAGCCTTCAATGGCAGGATCAACTGGGACCACTTCAGTTAGCTCAGCAATCAATCCCTCAGCATCAGCACGCTCCCTTAGAGCTCTTTCACTTTGATCGGCAGGAAGGATTTGCTCGCCCTCCGCAGCATCGCCCTCTTCTTCCTCGTCCTCGGCAGGACTTGTGATAATTATCTCGGGGCCAATGAAGTCGAGCTTGATCCCATATTCAGGCAGGTCGCCAATTTGCAGAGTTGTGCCCGGAGCAGGAGGGTTAGATTCAACAAAATTGCACAACTCCTTGCCGATCTCTTCAACAACTTCGGCAGCCTTGAATTCATGGGCAATACGGATGCTCTCCGCATAACCAGTTACGTAACCAAGAATCGAGCTCACCTCCATCTTAGGAATAAGTTCCTCTTGGGTAATGGAGTTGGCGAGCTGGATTTCAAGGTCCGCAATTTTGGTCGTTGCCTCAGTCGCGAATTTCTCGGCGACCTCCTTCTGCTGCTGAGCGCGAGCAAGTTCTGCTCGCATGTGCTCGACTTCGGCCATCTTGACCTTCAGCTCCTCGGAGACTTTGACGTGCAGGTCCAAGGCACGCTGCTCGCTAACCTGATGAGCTTTGGCTTTATTCTCGAGGTCGGCGATAATCTTCTTCGCCTCAGCCTTAGCGTCACGCTCTCTGGCAATACGGCTGACCGTGGCCGCATGCTGGCGTGAGTCCTTCTCAAGGTCCTCAACCTGGTCGACCAAACGTTGCACGGCCGCCAAGGTGTTTCCCGCCTCGACAAGACACAAACGGCCATTATCACGAGGTGCTTGTGCCTTGACGGTCTCATTTAGCTCCTTGGTCCAGCTACGAGCAACGACCTCAGAGGCGCGGCGAACAAAAGAGTCTGGGATTTCGCGCAGATTGGTCGGCACCTTTGAGCAGGCGAAACGATGCACCAGGTTAGATCGCCCTGGATACTGCTCGGGCGAATAGCTGAAAAGAAATTTTCCAGTTAGTTAAAAAAAAAATGCTAAGTGTCCTGGGCGAACAAGGTTATACCTATCAAGACGACCTTTATCCCAGCCAAGGTAGGTAGGGTCAGATGAGGGACCAGATCCTTCACGAATGGTGACGACCATAGCTTGCTCGCCGGGACGCTCCACCGAAGGAGTTTGCTCGCTGTCGCCTTCAGATGGTCGGACAGCCACTGTCACCTTTTCTTGGGCAGTCTTTGTTCGTTTGACTGCCCTTTCAGCCTCAGTAACGGGAGTGCCATCTCCACGAAGAAGTCTCTTCGTCCTCGGGACCAGTGTCTTGGGCGGACTCGCTGCGGGGGCGGGAGGCTGAGCCGAGCTCGACCCTCCGGTTTGCCGAGGGTCTCCTTTTCCACCTTTGGCCGTGAGGGCGATGATCTTGGAGAGGGGATCCGACTTCTTGCGTCCTTTTTTGGTCGGCATCTCCCAGACACGGTTATCAAGCTCTAGGAAGGAAGGGTGAAGCACAACGGAGGCGAGCTGATCTGTAAAGGACAGGAAAACAAATTAATACCAAGTATAAAATCGATCAGATCTGCTCGCCCAGCATGAAGATACTTACCCTCTGGGATACGAGCTAGAGCCTCGAGATGGTGAGGGTAGGTCGTGAGATGAGCAACTCGCAGTGTGTCCTCGGAGAAGAGGTGGCCGATGCTTCGATCTTCTCGGCGACGAAGGGCGATCAAACACGCAACGAACAGGAATAGATCGCTTATGCTATTCTTCACAGTTCGCCACCCCAAGTTCTTGGGACCTGAAACAAAGGGAAAAGAGAATTAAAATTAGTCCAACCACTTCAAAGATATAGAAGAGGTAAGACTCACGCTTTAATTCCCTAAACTCCGCCGGGGTCTCAATTCGTTCAGAACCCCCTGAAGAGCGAGCAGAAGCACGCCAATCGCCTCCGATCCAGAACCAGTCATGCTTCCAATCCCGCACTTTCCCAGGAATATCCTCGACAAGTTTTTGCCCTGGTCGCGCCTTCAGATAGTACCAGCCCACCTCTTCCCCTGTGCAGCCGGTTATCGTCATTAGGTAGCCAACCTCCTCGGCGGACAGCCTGTTGGGATACCCCTCCAGAGCGAACATTACCATCAGGGCCATCAGATTTATCCACCCAACGGGAGTAAGTTGGGTTATAGCCAAGTTCACGTCATGTAGAAATTGGCCGACCAAAGGGTGCAACGGCAATGAAACTCCAGCATTTAGGGTGGCAAGGTTGATCGCCGTCAATCCGCGTGGTGGGCGATCAGCTCTGTCGTCCACCAAAGGAGCATACATTGGGATATCAAAGGGAATCTTGTAATCCCTCCGAATCTCGATCAAATTCTCCTCAGTGATGGCGGATACGATACAACTCGCTGCGAACTCGGTCGCTTTAAGTTTCCGCACTCCGCGAGCAGGAAAGACGAAGCGATTGGAGTGCTCCTTTTCGTACTCATTCCAGTCGACACGGCGAGCAAACGCGACTGGAACCCGATGCTCGATTAATCTGGGCACGGGGAAGTTGATATCCTTGAGATAGGTCCAAGTCAGTTCGTCAAGGTTCACCGGCTGAAGTACCTCGACTTCTTCATCCTCGTCTTCGTGGAGGTCCGAGCTCGTCTCTTCTAAGAGCTGGCGAGCAGGATTTGCTCACTCCTCTCTTTCCCCGGAGGGATGGGCTCCAGAATTGACCGAGCGTGCAACCGAAGCCGCCTCGGGATCAGATTCCAAATTAACTATAGGCAGATTGTCTTCGACGGGCCGTTTTTCGGGATTCCGGGGAGGAAAAGAACCGGTCTCTGAGTGCGACGCCATCGAACAAGTTAAGGGAGAGATGTTAGGGTTTTGCAGATTCCGGCAAGGGAAGAACACGGCGGCTCGAAATTTCCACGGCGGAGTAGGAATTCTCGGTGAATCAAGAACGCACACGAAGCAAGAAGAGAAGAAAGAGAAGAAAATAAGCAGAGAAAAAACTACCTTGACGTTGCTCGAAGATCGCCGGAATCTGGAAACGTCGCCGGAAATTTGAAAGAAGGAAAAAAGAGGAATTCGCGCTTAAGAAACAGTGTGAAAATGAAAAAAACGAAGAAAATTTTCCTTTTATACTTCTGGAAAAACGGGGTACCGGGCGAACAAAATTGAAAGTGGAAGGACCAAATTGCAAATTCTGGGCGCGTGCAGCACCTGTCCGACAAAACGGGAAGGCGCGTCTCCTCGGGATTGTGTGCGCGTGGGCGGTAGCAATCATTCCGCCCACGTCACATCTCGAGCCGTGCCCAGACCTTGGGATCCCAACCGTCCCCGACCCGAGTCTGCTCGACCAATGTTGTCCGCCCGTGAAAAGCTGCTCGCCCCAGGGACATTCTTGCTCGCCTTAGTGACACTTAAAAGTTGCCAACCCAAAAAGTGCTCATTCACCATCTTCACAATTTATTGATCGGCAAGGGGGCAATTGTTGATAGGCGAGCAGGATCATCATTTGGGCGACCAGGATTAGCGCAAATCACACAAAATTTAAACTGGAATTAACACATGATTTACCCAAGACATCCGGCGAGCAAAACCTACATGCGATCAAGACACATAGGCGAACAAAATTAGATCAAAAGCCACATGACGGGCTCAAACGGCATCCTGCCGATCAGATCCAACTACAACGCCAAAATAACAATTAAACAAGATGAAAGACCATCAGAATCAGACTAAAGACTCCTCAAGTACAAGTCCAAAGTGACGAACAGCTCTAGACTGCGAGCAAGTCCAGTAGATAAGGATAGAATTTAGTTAAGATAAGGTCAAACTAGTCAAAGGACAGGTGTCGAGCATGCAGACTTGGTCGGCCAAAGGACGTGCCACCTCCTGCAGGGCAAAAGTCTATAAATACTTGGATTTTTGCAGCAAATAAAAAAAGCACAAATTATTATACACGTCCAAACTTCGATTACGAATCTAAAGCTGCTCGATTAATTTACAATCGAACTTAAACACGTAAGTTTTTATACGATTCTAATCCACCTAAACCCAAAAAATCGTATTCACTAATTACGATAGTGATCAATCACACGTAATTGTTTGATGATCAATTAACCACCTAAAATTGCTTAAAACAGCCATTAACCTTCAAGATTAGAACTGATCGTCAACAACAAGGAGGAGGGATACTGAAACCAGTGATTCATTGGATACTAAGGATGATTGTTTGGGCAAAAACAAAAGGCACTCAAAGTCTAATCGACTGAAAAAAATGAAGGTAATTTTTTTTAAAACTTCAGTAATCCCAACGTAATGACAAAAATTATTCCTATTTTCTAATTATTGCTCTGGTATATAAAAGATGCAGTAGTGCAGAATCTATAGTCAATGTACTAGCATTATTGTGAACATCGTAGTACTTTTCCTGTTCCTGTAATACTTTTGTATGCCCTTTTGGTAGAGATGTATGTGTGTATCTAGAATTGCATTTGTGTAGAAAAATTATGAAGAGATTGTTGTTGTACAGCTTGTATGTTCCAGCACTATTGTTGTTTATATGGCGCTTTCAATGTTTCCATAGTACTTTAGTGCAATTGCTATACCACAGTGTATGTTTCAATAATATTTTGGTATGTGTTTTTATACCACAGTCTCCAATTGTAAAAACATTACTAAAAATTGGGCATTTCTCTTTTATTGGTACATCAATGACGTCACGAAAAGGTAAATAACGATATAGACCTTCTAAAAGAAGAGGTAAATTTTATTTGAGAGAATCATATTCCAGTTTGTCAATTGTGGTTATCATATTTTTGTATATATTCAAAATATCTAATTTTAATTTGTGATGTTGTAGACAAAAAGGTGGTGGACAGTGATAGTGCACACTCAGATTCAGGTTGAAAAGTACCATGTTTTTCAAGTATAGTTTTTCAAACCCAGCTGTGGTGAATTGAAGAAGAAACCTACAATAAGGTCAAACTTTTGATGTATCTTTAGCTTTCTCGATTGATGAACATGTGCTTAATTTAATTATATCACACGTCTGTCATGTAGCAAATAGTGAATAGAAGAGATTCATACATGATGTAACCAAGGCACCCTCCCATCTTTAACCAACAATCATATAAATGCATTAGTTCAATGATCTCACTTTGGTAGCAAACCATGGTAGTTCAAAGTTTTTTTTATGTATGTCCTACCCTCTGGCTTCCCAGTCCTCTCTTTTCTCATAATCCAATTTATTAGTTACTGAACACATGTCCATCAGTTTCCATTATTTTCCTGCACTTTTAGTTGGTTTCACTATACTTTTATCTTTCATTGTCCCTAGATTCTATGTTAATGATGCATTACGCTAAATATATTATGCTTGCATATCTATTTCTAGATGGGAGGTTTCATGGCATTATGGGTAGTATGTATTATGTAGCACCTAAAGTTTTACATCGAGATGTCCATTTTAACATATATTTTCTATGTGGCAGCTGTCCATTTTGGGCTCGATCTGGGTTCTAACATCTTTTGTGTCGCTGTTAAAGATGAACTAACTTATGAAGTTGTTTAGCCCACTCCATCCGTTGATGCAAATGACTTTTTTAAACATCTTCCGAACAAGGATCCTAGAAAAAGAATGACGGATGCACAAGCTATTTGTAGGTCTCTTTTGTTTTCTAATTTTCCCGAATTTTGGGATGAGTGCCTGAAGGTCATGTATACTAGTATCACAATCTAAAAAATATATTATTTTTAAGTTAATATATGATTATTATGGAAAACATACTTAATGCTTTAAAAGTCAGGAGCAAAGATTTGGCTTGTAAGTCTGGTATGTATGTTGATGGACGAACAATTATCAGTAAATGACGAACAAGGATTAGAGCTACATCGAGGATTATGAAGAACCAAGTCAAGGAAGATCAACAAAGAAAATCATGACTTGGGTGCATTAACCAATCTGGGAGGTATATAAAGTGACGAACAACTCCCCAGACGAACAACTAATAGGCGAACAGGTTTTAAGACCCAAGACCAAAGATGAGCCAATCATGAAGTCACCAATGACGAGCAACTTGGTCAAAGTATGATACAACAATCAGCCAAAGAGGTGTACACATGAACAAAGGACTAAGATCCTAAAGCCAAGCTGAACGAAGCCATAAGGCGAACAACTTCCGAAGTACACCCTCAAGAGGCGAACAACTTTCAGTTGTAGAGTCATCAAGATCAGTCAAGCCGACCTAGGCGAACAACAATGAGTCCGAGATAAGGCCCAAAAGAAGACTTTGTAACTAAGATTCAGCTTAGATAAGGTCAAACTAAGGTCAAAGGACACATGTCAGGCATGCAAGCTAGGGAGACCAAGAGTCAGTAGCACCTCATGCTTGCTAGCCTCTATAAATAGTTGTTCTCCAGCTTATTTATATAATTTCGAATTTCAGACAAAAATACACACACAAACATACCCTAACTTACACATACACGAAATAATTTCGATTTCGATCTTCATATTACCCGAATTCGATAACCCAAACCCCGATTTACCATTTACGGTGGTAATCAATCACACGTTATTGATTGGTGACGTAAAAACGGATTAAAACAGCCACTAATCCTTACGATTAGATTCGTTCACCAACAATTTGGCGCTAGAAGAAGGGTTCGAACCTCCAGTTCAGTGTGATTACTCAAGAACTTCAAGTTGAAAACTTGAAGATTCATAGGAAATCTCAAGAAATATTTGAAGATACAAACAAAAGTGTTCTTGGTGTTCTTCAATTTAAAAACTAAGAAATAATTTAAATTGAAATGCCTCAATCTAAAGAGACCCAAGGATCACGTTTGTCGAAAAGAGCATCTCAGACTCGAGCCACGTCGGTCGACCACCAGGACCGTGACCCGAGACATGCGAACAGGTCACAGCATACAGCCATAACACATAACCTTCCCCTTGAGATGGAGGCTTTGGCGAACAACCCCAACGAGTTGGCTAAAACCATAGCTGCTCTCCAGGCCCTCCAGAGGCAACAAGAGCAGGTCAGGCCAACACAAGCAAGGCCAAGGGATAAGTCCCTAGAGGTTGTTAGGCCCAGGACTACCAGGGGCGAACAGCGAGAGGTTGATAGTGCCCAAGTCAGACGGAATAAGGGAAAGGCCAAGGTGGTCGACCAAAGAGAAGTACAGGCTGAGTCTGGTCGCGGACGAACAACTATGTCTAGCCATGGAACAACACGTTCCAGTGCCCAGGACAGACTTAGCCAACCCCAGCAACGGGAAGCTGCTCGCCGGGGAGCAGAATATGGGCGAGCAACTTTTGAACAGCCTCGCCCATCAGTCCATGAAAGACTCTCCCAGTCAGCCTTCAGGCGCCTAGGGCCAAATGCGGCGAACAACCCTAGGAGGCAAGCCCAGGAAGTGCCCACTCCAAGCGAGGGACTGCGACGAGCAGAAAGGTTAATGTCTTTGCTCGCCGAACAGCCTCCAAGTCAGGGGGCACCTCTTGATGAATTATCAAGCCTAAGGAGGGCTGTAGAGAACATGCAGGGGCAACTAGACCAACAGAGGGGGATGGGAACGACTAGCATGCCATCCTCACCTTTGGCAGCTCACATTTTGAAGGCCCCGATACAGAAAAAGATTCAATTTCCGGCTAGCATTCAATATGAAGGCATCGCCGACCCCCGGGTCCACTTAACGAAGTATACGGACTACATGGTCTCCGTGGGGGCCAGCGATGCCACCCAATGCCGGAATTTTCCTTTAACATTGGGCGATCGGGTTCACAAGTGGTTTTCATCAATGCCGCCGGCATCAATCCACTCGTTCGTCCAACTAAGTCGAGAATTTCTTTCTCACTTTTCAACGGCGGGGTCGTATCTTTCCCAAAAACACCGACTGTCAGATTTGAGGCAAAATGACGATGAAACTGACCGGGCGTTTATGGAAAGATTCGATAAAGTTTTGCTAGAAGGAGAACCGGTAAGCGAAGATACAAAGATCGTCGCTGTGATGGCCGGATTGAAAAAAGGGTCGAAGTTATGGAAGAAGGTACGTCTAAAGTGCCCAAAGACTTATGCCGAGTTTAGAAACCAAGCTGGCATTTTCGTTTCCATGCACGAGGCCCTACAAACAAATTTGGGGGAGAACAAAGCTGATCCTAAGGAGAATAACAAAAAGCCCGTCGGGACAAGCTACAGGGTCCCAAAAAATATGAAAGCATTCACCGAAGGATCGGATTTGAAGGAAAAATTGAACCAAGTATTGACAGTATCAGTTGATACTGTGTATGAGAGCGTAAAGGAGAAAGAGTTGCTCTCCCCACCACGTAAAATCCGCCAGGATACTGGCAAACTCAATCCAAACAAGTATTGTGCCTACCATCAAAGTGTGGGGCATTTTACAAGTGAGTGTAGAGATTTGCTTAAGCAACTCTGGCGATTTTATGAGGAGGGAAAGCTCTCCGATTTCGTTAAAAGGCAACCTGGGAAAAGAGCCCGGGAGAACAACTCAGAAGACGAAGAGGATGGTCAACCTCAGAGAAACAACAAACCCGGGCGACCAGTTCCCAGTATGCCAGCTCAACCTTTAGAAGATCTGTTCATGATGGAACCCGCAGGTCCCGCGGGAGGATGTTTTGATGGACAACCACCCGACTCTAATCGGAAGAGGAAAGCGGAGCTACGAGCGATTGGCCAAGTACAAGAAATGGAAGTTAAGCCGTCTATCATGCAAACGGCGGAATTAACCTTCACCGAAAAAGATCTTGAAGGCGTCTTAACTCCGCACAATGATTCGCTCGTAATCTGCGCAAAGATTATGGGGACCAGAGTCCACAGACTGTTTGTGGACACCGGAGCCTACACAAACATCTTATTCAAGAAGACCCTCGATAATCTGGGAGATTATTCGGGTTATGTTCGGAATACAACACATAGAATCATAGGCTTCGGGAATGCTGTGACAACACCGTTAGGAATTGTAACATTAGCAGTACAACTTGTAACGACCAATGAACCCGAAAGAAATATAACAAGAATGGTAGATTTCTTGGTTGTAGACCAGGAGTCGACCTATAACGGGTTTCTTGGCCGACCTTTTCTCAATGAATTTAAAGCTGCGTGTTCCACTTACCACTATTGTTTGAAATTTCCAACAGCCAGTGGAGCGGGCACAATTAAAGGAGACCAACGGAGAGCACGAGAATGCATTCAACAGCTACGAGCAAAATTTGTACAAATATCCATGATGGAAGCAACAAGTTATCCCGTCGACGAACCATCAATACTAAACAATATAATGGACATAGACGACCACATGGATACGGACGAACAACACTTGAACGAGCAAGTGTTGGACGAACAACTTGTTACCACCCGTGAGGAACCTCCATATGATGAACAACAAAGGGGTGATGACGAACAACCTTCAGTGGGGGACTTGGAGGGCCAAGTACAAACGAACAACAATGGGACGGGGCCAACTGATGATCTAGAACCCCGCCTGGGGGCAGAGCCCATGAACATCGAAAATGATTCTAACCCTGAGGAACCCATACTTGATCCCCGTTGGAAGGGACAAAAACGACGAGCAACTCCAGTCGAAGAGCTGGAGGCGTTCAAAGTTAATCCCGATAACGAAGATCTTGAATTATTCATAGGATCTGAGCTCCCAGAGCCTTACAGATACCGAATGAAAGAGTTCCTCACCAAGAATCTAGATGTCTTTGCTTGGTCTCACGCAGATATAGTGGGGATAGACTCGAAACATACTTGCCACAAGCTGAACATAAATCAAGCAAGAAAGCCCGTCCATCAAAAGCGAAGGAAGTACGGCCCAGACAAATACCAAGCCTTGAATAAAGAAGTTAAGAAGTTGCTAGACAACGATCTCATTCGACAAGCACTCTGTCCACAATGGGTAGCAAACCCAGTACTCGTAAGGAAACCAAATGGGACCTGGAGGCTATGCATAGATTTCACAGATCTGAATGCAGCATGCCCGAAGGACAATTTTCCTCTCCCACATATCGATCAATTGGTGGACAGTACTGCAGGTCACGAGATGTTGACATTTATGGATGCTTTCGCCGGGTATCATCAAATTCCTATGCATCCTGATGATCAGGAGAACACGGCGTTTTATACAAACAAAAACTTGCTGTGTTGGAAAAGAATGCCGTTTGGCCTCATAAATGCCGTAGCAACATATCAAAGACTGGTGAACAAGATGTTTGATCAACAAATTGGAGACACGGTTGAGGTCTATGTAGATGATATCGTGGTCAAAAGTCCCAAGAAGGAAGACCATCTTCAACATCTGGCTCAAGTGTTCGAAATTCTTCGACACTATAACATGAAGTTGAATCCAAAGAAGAGCAGCTTTGGAGTTCACTCAGGGAAATTCTTGGGTCATCTTGTTAGCCAGCGGGGAATTGAGGCCAACCCTTCAAAAGTTAAAGCCATCATGGATATGCAACCACCACGTTCGGTGAAAGAAGTGCAAAGACTCACCGGGTGCCTAGCAGCATTGAACCGGTTCATATCCAGGTCGGGGGACAAGTGCCGTCCATTCTTCGAGGCCGTCAAAAAAGGAAAGTTTGCATGGACTAACAACTGCCAAGCGGCCTTCGATCAACTTAAAGACTACCTGGGAGATGTCAAAATCTTATCAAAACCAATCCCAGGAGAAAAGCTCTTTCTATACTTAGCCGCATCAGAAGTTGCCATCAGCTCTGTCTTGGTGCGCGAAGACGGCAAATTTCACCAACCTATATATTACGTCAGCCAGGCTTTACACGAAGCAGAGATCAAATATGCTCCAACCGAAAAACTGGCGTATGCTTTGGTTATGAGCGTAAGAAAGTTACGACCATACTTCTTTGACCATCAAGTCGAAGTTCTAACAACTTTCCCGCTCAGGCAAATTCTCCATCGCCCCGACACTGCAGGTTGTCTTTTAAGATGGTCACTGGAGATTAGCCAATTCGGGGTGACCTATGCTCCTCGAACAGCGATCAAAGGGCAAGCATTAGCCGACTTTATAGTCGAACTAACTTTCCCACCAGATCCGACGAGAGGACTTGATCATCCTTGGCATCTCTATATGGACGGATCATCAACCAATATAGCCTCGGGGGCAGGAGTAGTTTTAATCAGCCCAGATAGACAAGTATTCACCTCGGCAATCAGATTTGGTTTCATGGCAACCAACAACGAAGCTGAATACGAAGCTCTTATTGCTGGTCTCCACCTATCTCTCGCAGTTGGTGTCAGACGCTTGCAAATATTTGGCGATTCACAATTGATCGTGAACCAAGTCCGAGGTGAATACGAAGCAAAAGATGATCACTTGATCGAGTATCAACGGATTGTTGCTCACCTGATGTCCATGTTGCAGCAAGTGTTCATACAGCAAATTCCAAGGACGAGCAACACTCAAGCAGACGCGCTTGCCCGACTAGCAACAAGTGAAGGCCCTGTAGAGTTGGCAGATATTATAGTCACAAAGATGAAAGATCCATCAACAGTAAGCTATAACGTCAACCAACTCGACGATCAAACCAGTGAAGAAGAAGACTGGAGAACAAGTATAGTCAAATACTTGAAAAGTGGGGAAAAACCAAACAATCCTTTTGAAGCTGTCAAGCTAGTAAAGCGAGCCGCCAGATATACTCTGGTGGGCGAGCAACTCTTCAAAAGGGGAATATCAGTCCCACTTCTCAAGTGTTTGCCTAGGGGGCAAGGGCAAGCAGTACTCGAAGAAATACACGCTGGAGTATATGGAAACCATACTGGGGGGGCAAGCTTTGGCATACAAGACAATCAGACAAGGCTATTATTGGCCGACTTTACGTCAAGACGCAATAAAAAAAGCCAAGACTTGCCATCAATGTCAGATTTTTGCCCCAGGCATCCACACCCCGGCTCAGGAACTTGTATCTGTATACAACCCATGGCCATTTGCAAGATGGGGGATGGACATCATTGGTCCTTTCCCAGCTGGAGTCGGAAATGTTCGATTCACCGTCGTAGCAGTCGATTATTACACAAAATGGGCGGAAGCAGAGGCCATGGTGAACATCACACAGCAGAAGATGATCAACTTTATTTGGAAGAACATTGTCTGTCGTTTTGGAGTTCCACAAGCAATTGTGACAGACAATGGTCCACAGTTTGATGGACAAGAGTTGAGGGGATCAAGAAGCATTACTCCACACCTTATCACCCCCAGTCAAACGGACAAGTTGAAGCTGTGAATAAAATCATAAAGCATACATTAAAAGTGCGACTGGCAGAAAGCAAAAGCAGTTGGTCTACAGAACTTCCGGAAGTCTTATGGGCATACAGAGTTTCTCCCAGGTCAAGCACCGGAGAAACACCCTTTGCAATGGCTTTCGGGACAGAGGCTGTAATACCAATTGAGTTAAAAGCCACTACATTTAGGACAACCAACTTTGATGAACAGGCGAACAACTCTGCTTTGGCTGCAGAAATGGATTTGCTCGAAGAAAAAAGATTAAATGCGGAGTTAAAAAATGCCACATACAAGCAGCGAGCAGAACGTTACTATAATTCCCATGTAAAAGTTAGGGAATTCAGAGTTGGAGATTTGGTTCTAAGAAAGTTGCTCGCCCAACCTCCAGGTGTATTGGGACCAACTTGGGAGGGCCCGTATCGTATAATAGAAAAATACGTCAATGGCGTATACGATATTGAGGACATGGAAGGCAAGTCGGCCCAATACTCCTGGAATGCTATACATCTGAAGAAGTACTACCAATAAGTTTGAAGTTGGGCGAACAACTGTCTTGGGGGGCAAGGGATGCGTATGAGCTGAAGGAAGGCTAGAAAAGGCTAAAAACTTGCCTAATTTTTTAAAATTTTCCTAAGTATAGATTCAAAAGTTGCTCGGCACATTGTATAGTCTGGTGCTAGTTCTTTTGATTTTATAGATAGAGCTGCTCGGCAAAAATATTATAAGCGAGCAGGTTTAGTTTGTGTTTAAAGTTGTTCGTCAGATTGTATATGATAGTAATGGACAGTCTTACAACACTTGTAATTATTTTGCAGTGTAAATATAATAGTTGTTCGTCAAAAAGGAAAAGTCCAAAAGCTCGAGGTACAAGTCCATTCAAAGGTTGTTCGTTTTATAAATGAACAGAACCAAAGGACCAAAGCCACTTAAAGGTTGTTCGTTTTTTAAAATGAATAAAACCTAAGGCTAAACCCTGATTCCACTAAAGGCAAAGTTCAATTCGAACAAAAGCCCAACACTATATGTTATAATTGTAAAGGCATTGACAGAAATGTAAAGACAATTAACATATATAAGAAAATGAGCGAACAAAAGAAAGACATCCATTAAAGAAAGGCTTTAAGCCCAAAAAATAGTACAAGCTAGAAGCAGCCATTACAAGTACTACAAAAAAGAGACGAACAACTATTACAAAAAATAGTCTGGAAAAGACAAAAAGCTAAGTCCTAGAAACTATTGTTGCTCGGCGGGGGGAAGATTTTGAGCTTGCTCGGCAGGGGGTTCGACAATCATTTCACGAGCCAAATCTTCAGCAGCCTTATCCTCAGCCTCTTTTGCGTTTTGCTCGTCAGCCACGGCCACCTCTTCCTCTTGCTCGCCTTCATCAGTTGGAGGCGGAGGATGAGTAATGGAAATACTAGGGTCAAGTTTGTCAAGTTTAACCCCTAGTACTGCCAAATCCGCCAGCTGAATCTCGATATTGTTTGGCGGAGGATAATGCTCCAAGAATTCATTTAGATCTTTGCTCATCTCTTCAACTAAATCCTTGAAGTCATAAGCATCGGCCGTGCGAATGCTGTCCGCGTAGGCGCAGATATAACCCAAGTTTGAGATAGGCCCGCTCCGAGCTTGAAATTCTTGCTCGGCCTCTTCCCTAGAAAGCATCTCGGACATTTGCTTCTTCAGCCGAGCAATTTCTTCTTCTGCTTCTTCTCTCTTCTTCCTCTCTTCATCCAGCGCAGTCTTAGAGGAGAGTAGCTCGGCCTTTGTATCTTTAAGCTCGCCAGAGACAAGCTGATAGTCCTCAATGCGCTTCTTCTCCAGGTCATCAGCCAGCTTTAACTGATCCTTTAGGCGAGCAATTTGGCCATTGAAATTATTCACCACTTTCTCCTTCTCCTCGGTAAGCTGGCGAATGGAAGCGGCGTGGTGACGAGCAGTCTCCTCTAGCTCGGCAACCTGAGCCATCCCCCTTTGAGCAGAAACAAGGGAGTTGGCAGCTTGAACCATTGATAGGTGAAAATTATCAATGGGGCCCTGGGCGAGGACAGCTTTGTTCAGCGGCCGCGACCATGCACGAGCAACAATTTCAGTTGCTCGGCGAACATGGTCGTCCGTAATATCACGGAAGCTCGTCGGAGTCCTAGAGCAGGCAAACTGGTGAATCAGGTCTGCTCGCCCTGGGTAATCGTTAGGCCGGTATCTGCGAACAAAAAGAGGATCAATACTTGGAAAATTTGGCAAAGGAAAAACTTGTTCGGCAAGAGAGTGAGGACTTACTCAGAGAATTTTCTTTCATCCCGGCCTAGGTATGTAATGTCCTCTGGGCCTCGAGGAGAGCCAGTGTATTTGCTCGCTTTGCCAGACCTCTCCGTGAGCTCGACGGAGGAACGGCGCACAACGTCCCCTTCTGGGCGAGCATGGCTCGAACCCACCTTCTCCTTCCCCTTGCCAGGGACATCGTGGGACAAGGAAGTCCCGTCAGCCTTCTTTAAACGTTTCCCCCCATGAGGGGGGGGGGGGGGGAAAAGGAGGAGAACGGATTTGAATGGGGGGAGCAGCCTGCCTTGGAACTTTAGCCCCCTCAGGCTTGTTCGTCATGGCGAGCATCTTTTGTGGGGGGTCCCCTCTCCTTTTCTTCCCTCGTGGCGGCACCATTTCGAGAACCCTTTGCTCAAGGAGGGTGTATGAGGGAGGAACGACAACTGTCACTTGTTCGGCTAAAAAAAAAAAAGTTAGAATTAGACGAGCAAGTTAAACAAGTCAACGACGAACAAGACTTGAGCTAGAAGTTAAAAATTTTCATACCTGGGGGCACCTCAGCCTGAGCCTCCAGGTGGTGAGGGTAAGTCAAAAGGTGAGCAGCTCTTTGACACCTTGTTCGGCAAAGATAGTTAATAGTCCTATCTGCCCTGTTGCGGAGGCCGACCAAGCACGAAGTAAATAAAAACTCGGAGCTCAACTCCTCCTCTTCCGAATCCCACTTGGGTAGACGAGGGCCTGCGAACAGACAAGAAAAGTTAAATTAGAACAACTTAGCCCAAAGGCGAGCAAGAATAGACTTACGTTTCAGTTTTCCATAGGCTGCTGGAGAATTTATTCGTCCAGGGCCGCCGTGTGGACCAGAAGATGCTCGCCAATCACCCCCAATCCAGAAGAAGTGTTGCTTCCAGTCACGAATTTTGTTCGGCACCTCTTCCACCATTTTCAACCCAGTCCTGGCCTTGAGATAGTGATAGCCTTCTTCTCCTTGGGGGCAGTTTGTGATTGTCATCAAGTAGTTGATCTCTTCCGCAGTGATCCGATCAACATACCCCTCCAAGGCGAACAAGCACATGGAGCCTAAAAGATTCATCCACCCAATTGGAGTAATTTGGGTGATGGCCAAGTTGGTCGCCTCCAGGAATCGACCAACAACGGGTGGAAGAGGTAGCTTTAATCCGGCAATCAAGGTGTGAAGGTTGATCGCCGTACATCCTGGGGGTGGGCGATCAGCTCTTTCCTTTCTCCGAGGGGCCCACAGGTGAATATCATATGGGATTTTGTATTCCTCCCGGATAGAGTCCAGTTCATCTTCGCGAACAACACTTTTTATCTTGCTCGCCTGGTACCCAGTTTTCACCTTATCCATTATTTCTCTCTGGGGACGGGGAAAGCTGTTCGCATACCTTTCAGCATATGCTCGCCATTCAAATAGTCGAGCAACCCCAGATGGGATCTCATTTTCCCGCATCCTTGGGGATGGGAAGTTAATACCCTCCAGGAACTCGCGAGTGAGTTCGTTAAGGTCTGGATCTCTAGATTCGGCAGAGGACGAAGAGCTTTCGTCCAAATTGTTGTTCGCCACAACTATTAGTTCTCTCCCAGATGGGCCCGCACCGGTGTCCTCCACAGAGCGAACAACTGAGTCCACGTGAGCGTCCGACGCTGAAGAAACTTCAACTGGCTCTAGATCGCGAGCAACAATGGGAAAAAGGGGATCTAGGGTCTCCTCAGTTTTATTGCTCGAGTGCGAAGACATAGGAGAGGAAGAAAAATCCAAGCGGCGGTAGAAAGAGTTGCAGACGGCGGCGCTATCCCGGAGAAGACGGTGGCGCTCGAGTCCACACGGCGGCAGAAAGGATTTTCGAGAGAAAAAGATAAAGAAAAAAAGAGTAACTACCTGGGAAATCGAAGTTTGAAACCAAAAGCGGGAAGGCGGACGTCGGAAAGCTTGGAATCGCCGGAGGGAAGAAGAAATCGCCGGAGCACTGTAGGAGAAGAAGAAGAAGTGGGAAAATTTTCAGTTTTCCCACTACTTATACCCCAAGCAAAAACGGGGTTCCAGACGTAATTTCCCAAAAACACAGAGGCCAAATTGAGAGAAAACGGGGTAATTTCCAAACAAGTTCAAAAATTGAAGGACCTATATGTAAATATAGGGGTGCGTGGCCTCGGGATTGCTCGCGCGTGGGCGGCGCACAACCATGCCGCCCACGTCATCCTCGTACAACTCCCAGACCTTGGGAAGACGAAACGACGGACCATATGTTGCTCGCCCAGACCAATGATGTTCGTCCCAACCCTCATTATTTTATTATCCTAACTATAGTTGCTCGCCACAAAGTTGCTCGTCTGGAGCAACATATAGCCAGGATAGGGGGCAATTGTTGATGGACGAACAATTATCAGTAAATGACGAACAAGGATTAGAGCTACATCGAGGATTATGAAGAACCAAGTCAAGGAAGATCAACAAAGAAAATCATGACTTGGGTGCATTAACCAATCTGGGAGGTATATAAAGTGACGAACAACTCCCCAGACGAACAACTAATAGGCGAACAGGTTTTAAGACCCAAGACCAAAGATGAGCCAATCATGAAGTCACCAATGACGAGCAACTTGGTCAAAGTATGATACAACAATCAGCCAAAGAGGTGTACACATGAACAAAGGACTAAGATCCTAAAGCCAAGCTGAACGAAGCCATAAGGCGAACAACTTCCGAAGTACACCCTCAAGAGGCGAACAACTTTCAGTTGTAGAGTCATCAAGATCAGTCAAGCCGACCTAGGCGAACAACAATGAGTCCGAGATAAGGCCCAAAAGAAGACTTTGTAACTAAGATTCAGCTTAGATAAGGTCAAACTAAGGTCAAAGGACACATGTCAGGCATGCAAGCTAGGGAGACCAAGAGTCAGTAGCACCTCATGCTTGCTAGCCTCTATAAATAGTTGTTCTCCAGCTTATTTATATAATTTCGAATTTCAGACAAAAATACACACACAAACATACCCTAACTTACACATACACGAAATAATTTCGATTTCGATCTTCATATTACCCGAATTCGATAACCCAAACCCCGATTTACCATTTACGGTGGTAATCAATCACACGTTATTGATTGGTGACGTAAAAACGGATTAAAACAGCCACTAATCCTTACGATTAGATTCGTTCACCAACAATGTAATCTTGATACTTTTCCCCCTGTTTTCATTAAAGTAATTATATATTGTGGAATAATATATGATGTGAATTTTATTGTAAGGGTTCGAGTACCCCTTGTGCTCTCAATTGGAATAAAAAATTTGCAATTTATAAAGATATTGAGTTTTATTTTGTATTTGATGTTGGAAAATTGCAAGAAATTTGGAGTTATTCTCTAAAAGATATACTATAGTATTGTTATTGTCAACACTGTAGTATATTGTTTGCATTAACTTTGTTGTTAGTGATTGCACTATAGTATTGCTCACAATAACTATGTTAGTGCTCGCACTATATAGTTAGTGCTCACATTATACTATTAGTGCTCGCACTATACAGTTAGTGCTCACATTATACTATTAGTGCTCGCACTATACTGTTAGTGTGTGCAATTTACTGTTCATGCTTGCACTATCAATTATATCATTTATATCATGTAAATACTCATGCTTGTACAATTATATCATGCTTGCTCTGTTTCACTCCATAGAGAATGCAATTCAATTAATTTTGTGTACATGGTATTAACATTGTAAGAATCAGACACTTCTTTTGCAGTCTTTCAAATGCTAGAATGTTGAATTGAACAATTATGAACAACTTGTACAATGTTTAACAACATCAAAATTCTTTTAGATTCCTAATTACACTAAAAGAAACAAGAAGTTGAATGAAATCAGTTTAGTTAGACTTTAATTTTGAATCACCATTCCCCTTATCAGCTTTAGTCTCGTTCTTCTTGGACTGGGATAGTATACCAAACGCCCAAAGTGCAGCCATAACGGCCTGAACCGGAGCAAGCACATAAACAATCAGATGCTCCTTCGTGATATTTCCCGTTAGCAAAAGCCCATCCCATAACTTACAACATATATTTTTTTCATTATAACCATTTGAGAAAAGCATACCAAGAATCCTCCATCTGAATAGACCTCTAACCTATCACTTGCACTATATTATCCAACATCTTTACACAAAAACCAAACATAAATGGGAATGCTTTGATAATAACTTAGTGATAGAGAGCATCAAGGGCAACTCCAATGAAAGGTCCAACCCAGAAAACCCACTGTAATAACACCCAAGAAAACGCCATGTTAGTCGAATTTATAACTAAAAATACTTCATTTGAAAAATCCATATAGATTTGGACTCACATGACAATCCCAAGCATAGTATTTGTTGTAGATCATATATACACCAAGGCTATGAGACGGGGTTGATGTCGATTCTGATGACGGGGATAGTTTCCAAGTGAACGAGGACGACTGCGAACCCAATAGAGAATGGAGCCAAAATCTGCAAACACATATTATAGTCATTTCCTCACGACATATGATACATGTTGAAATTTCTATAGTAGCAAAAAGGGCAAAGGTCAGATAGTTAGCTGAATCAATTCAACCGAAAAATTACATCTAGTTTGTTTGGGAACATTGATGGGAAAATAGGGGTGCCCGGAATCTATTCGGGATGAAATTTAAATACAATTATTACTAGCATGAATTAATCCTAATTAATTCAAATAATAATTCCAACAACAATTTTATCATCATGCATGTTGAATTAATTCACATAAAATCTATGGCGGAATAAACAAGAATTTATGTGACTTACGTACCTCTTGTAGAACTGGCCTTTGAATAAACGGGACAATCACGATCACGCTTTATTAACCCAAAAGCCTTCTCAAGTATTTCCCTTTCGCCTTACTTGATCACCGGTGGGAGATGCTTTCAAGTAATTTAAATAACTAAGGAAAAAGAAAAATATATATGCTCTTGATTTTTCCAACACATGGAATTATGTACTTGGGGATGAAATAATCATCCCCTATTTATAAGAGGGAGTGACCGAAATTTACATGTGGAATTGGGCTTGGAAAAAATCTTTTTTTAATCTCTAAGAAATCTTGAATATATCTCATATATTCTTTTCTCCATAATAAAATATTCCACAAAAATCTCACTCTCCTTATAAGCTTACAATTTTCGAAAATTACAAGGAGAAAATCCAAGATTTGAATCTTCTTGAATATATGAGATAATCTTGTATTCCAAGAATACTTATCTTCCATAATATCTTTCCAAGAAAATCAACAAAATATTTTCTCTCCTAAATACCATATTTTCGAAAATTAAGAGAAAAAATCAGCATTTTATTTTCTTTTTATTTTAATCACCTTATCATTATTGGGCTACTTAATGGGCTACTTGAGGGGCCTTAAGGAGAATTAAGATTGGACCTCCAATGGGCTTCTGAATTTCAATATTGAGCCCCAATATAATTCAGCCCATTAATATTAATTAGTACCACTAATAAATTAATATTGCACTATCCATCTTAATCCATATTACGATAATATGGGCTCCCGGTTATTATTTCCCGCGTTTAAGATTATCAAGTCCATTAATTAATTAAGCTTCTGAATAGTTCTAAATTAATTAATATATTTCACCTTGGAGTAAAGACAGCTCAACATTATTATCCGTACCGAAGAAACTGATTCTTCACTTGCAAGATTTGGTACGATAAAACTTCTGAGCACACCAAGGGGACTAATCACACGAGCCGTACTCGCACGCGTTTCTCCGTATTAAATCTTAGCAACCGTCGTATGATTAATATTACTGCCCAAAGCACAAGGTTCAAAGTCACGATGATTCTCACCCAACATGAATCAAAGCAGTAACCATTAAGCACACACGGTCCTATTTAAGTGACAGAGATTAAGAAATCAATAACCACTGAGGTCTAATTCTTCACATTTCAGAACAGAAGAATTTATCCTCGTTGTAGGTCCTCTTCAACACATTCTCCAATGTGCTAGTGCAATCTCTTAGTCAAGACAGACCAATCTGAGACTTACACATCGACCTTTCCCGGGGTTACTTTTGATATCTTGCCATCATGCCCGAGGCAAAAACAGATATCCGGTCTCGTACACAACATTGCATACATAAGGCTTCCTACGGCCGAAGCATACGGAACACCTTTCATGTCATCTATCTCCGTTTGCATCTTAGGGCTCATTTCTTTTGATAGATGGATTCCGTACCTAAAAGGTACAAAACCTTTCTTGGAATGTTGCATGCTGAAACGCTTCAAAACAGTGTCAATGTATGAAGCTTGCGATAAGCCCAACATCCTCTTATTGCGATCGCGAGTGATCTTGATCCCAAAGATGTGAACGGCTTCCCCTAAGTCCTTCATATCAAATTGTTTTGACAGTCATACCTTTACGTCTGACAATACCTTTACATTGTTTCCAATGAGCAGAATATCGTCTACGTATAATACTAAGAATACCACTGCATTTCCGTCACGCTGCTTATACACACAACTTTCGAACTCATTTTGATCGAACCCATAAGACTTAATCACTTGATCAAAACACTGGTTCCAAGTGCGCGATGCTTGCTTAAGTCCATAAATGGATCTATTAAGCTTGCATACGAGGTGCTCTTGGCCTTTTTCAATAAAACCTTTGGGCTATTGCATATAGATATCTATTCCGTCAAGACTTCCGTTAAGAAAAGCTGCCTTGACATCCATTTGCCAGATCTCGTAATCTAGGTGCGCAGCTATTGACAAGAGAATACGGATGGACTTAATTATAGCTACAGGCGAAAAGGTTTCCTCATAATCTATCCCTTCTTTTTTAGTATACCCTTTGGCCACTAGCCTTGCTTTGAAGGTCTCAACCCTTCCGTCCGGTCCTCTTTTCCTCTTGTACACCCACTTGCAACCAATGGGTTTTACCCCACTGGGTGGATCGACCAACTCCCACACTTGATTATGATCCATCGAACCCATCTCGGTTTCTATTGCTGTTTGCCACGACTCCGCGTCTTTGTCTTGGATTGCCTCGTCGTATGTCCATGGGTCTGATTCATCGACGGGAATCAAATCTGAAGATTCTCCTATTCCCATGAATCTCTCAGGTTGCTTAGCAATCCTCTCACTGCGACGGGGTTCCGATTGTGAAGGTGTGACGTGTGGTACATCATCTTGTATACTTGGTATAGGAGTTTGCCCTCTTAACTCGTATAAGGTAATCTCACTTCTAGGCTTTCTTTTGTTCATATAGTCTTCCTCCAAGAATTTAAAGTGCGAACTAATCACGGTCTTTTGATCCTTGGGACTATATAACATACACCCTTTCGTTCCTGCAGGGTATCCTATAAAAAGCCTTAATTCTGAATGTGGATCCAACTTACCGGCTTCCTTGTCTAGCATGTATGCCGGACAACCCCAAATCCGCAAGTGTCTTAGACTGGGCTTGCGCCCGGTCCACAATTCCATTGGGGTTTTAGGAACCAATTTGGATGGCACCATGTTTAGAATGTAAGCCGCCGTTTCCAAGGCATTACCCTAAAATGATTTGGGTAAATCCGAATAACTCATCATGGATCTGACCATTTCTAAAAGAGCCCGGTTCCTTCGTTCCGTTACACCGTTCTTTTGAGGGGTTCCCGGTGCGGTTAACTGGGATACAATCCCTTCGTCCGATAGGTAGTTCAAGAATTCATTGCTGAGGTATTCGCCTCCACGATTAGATCGTAGAAACTTGATACTTCTTTCCCTATGCAACATAAGGTAGATGTATCCATATCCCGAGTAATCGTCAACAAAAGTCACAAAATACTCATACCCCCTTCAAGCTATGATCGTCATTGGACCACACATATCGGTATGAACGAGTTCCAACACTTCCGTTGCTCCTTTCCCCGTGGCTTCAAATGCCCTCTTGGTCATTTTACCCTCTAAACAGAATTCGCAAGTTGGAAACGACTCAACTTGAAGAAACTCCAAGGATCCATCTTTCACCAATCTTTGTATTCTCATTAGATTAATATGACCTAATCTAAGATGCCATAGAAGTGTTTCGTTCATATCAGAAAGAACGCTTCCTTTTATAACTTGAAATAGTCGATGTGTTATTAGATTCAATTTATGAGTGGTGTGCCCAATTAATGGTATAAAGATCATCCAACAATGTTCTGGAATAGATAAACTCATCGTTTCAAGAAATAATAACATCCTTATTAAAAGAAACTGAGTATCTATTCAAAACAGTTTAGAAACTGAAGGTTGAGTTCTTTCTAAACTAGGAACATGAAGAACGTCTCTCAAGACCATAACTCTATCTTCAAAAGATAGGCGCACTTCTCCCACTGCTTCAGCTGCCACTTCTCGTAACATTGCCCGGTGTGATGGGGATCTCACCTCCGCTAAGTCGTCGGGTTAGCTTGAACCCATGCTAAATGAAACAAATGTGATCAGCGGCTCTCATATCCACTATCCACGAATGGACAACATACGTCACTTCACAAGTTTCGACGACTAAGGCGTGTGAATTACCTAACTTTCCTAACCTCTTAGGCTTGGAATAGGCTGACCTTCAATGTCCTCCCTTACCGCAGTTAAAATACTTCCCCTTCGATCTTGGCTTTGTCTTTCGCAACAATTGGATTTGCTTGGATCCGGCCTTTGGTTCTCTTCCTCTTTTTCCCTCCCTTGGGACCAAAAAAGGTAGACGGACCATTAGCCACCATAACACTAGACTGGTGCTCCATTATCACCTCCACCGAAACTAAAGCTTGCAAGAGCTCGGGCAAATGACTTGTCCGTTCATTCATCTGACAGTTCAGTTGAAACTGCTCAAAGCTTTTCGGAAGAGAATGGAGTATGAAATCGATCTTATAAGGGACATCAAAATCCGCACCAAGTACTTCCAACTTTTTAAGGTATGCCATAATCTCGAGAACGTACACCCTCACGGGCGTTCCCTTCACCATTTCCAACTTGACCGAGTCATGTTAGGTGAACTGATTAGTCATTGGTTTCTGATGTGAAAACATCCCTTCAAGGTTTTCCATGATTTCGATAGCGGATACAATGTCCTCATGAATGAGCCTCAAATCCTCGGACATAGATGTCAAGATGATGCACTTCATGTGTTCATTATCATGCTTCCAATCATAAACTGTTTTTTCCCATTGCTTGACTTATCATTAGGCTTACCGGGTATATTAACGTGAATAACCCAATTGTATATTTGTGCAGTAAGGACAAAATTTAAATTACATTTCCAATCGATATAATTATCTCCAGAAAGTTTGTTAACTTAAAGTATATTTAAACAGTGGATTAAAAGGTTGCGACATGATAAAATGAGAATAAAACATACATTCATATTAATATCTAGAAAAATATGAAATTATCACATAATTCGATCACATTAATTATATTGAAACCTTAAAATAATATAATCATGCATCAGCCAACATCTCGAAACAATTTAAATGTGCCACGAGGGGTGGTCTATACATTTAAACACATTCAAGCGGATCACAAACTTAAAAGTTACAAATCCTTAATTCAAAATTAATAGTTGGCTCCCACTTTGACCACATAAAAATTGACAGGAACTCCGAGGGGAGTAAGTTAATATCAATTTCTTATGCCTAAGTAATAACCATAATTAAATACAGGATTATTATTTCGCTTTGAGCAAGCCACTCGTGGTGAGGGTCAATACCGCCACTAGTAATAATCCGCAATTCCTTTCGGAATTTATTCATGTGAAATCCGTCTTTTTGGCCGATTCGAGGGGGAAATGTATTCCAAAAAAACTTCACAAATAAATAAATTATGGAGGCCAAATTAATCTAATTTTAATATCCGGAATAAAATTGCGATTAAAGAAACATACTTAGTAATTTTCGAAAGTAAGGTTTTTCTTGGACAATTAAAATCATGCAAACACATATTAACAAATAATAATAAGTGCACGAAATAAAACACCCATCAAAACAAAATTGAACACATTGGAGCACTTAAATCCAATTGTCACGGTTTAATTTCTTCACGTCTTGATGCGAAAAATCGTCCTTGTTGCTTTCCATCGTTCGTCTCGATATGCTCCTACTCGAACAGCAACACTTCATCAAAAAACAACTTCGTTTGGGGTTCGGGACGACGTTTGAAATCACACAAAATAATCGAGAATGAGAAATAAAAAAATTCCACGGCCCGAGATACGGCGCGCGTCGGCCCACGGAGGTGGGCCACGCGCCTCTCGGCCACGGCCACCGAGCGCCGAGGCCGAGAGGGCTGGCCTCGCGCGCGCCCATGCAGCGTCGGCACCCGTCGTGCACGACACTGTGCGCCTCGCGCATGCTGTGCACCGGGTTTCGCCATTCATTCTCGTTTTTCACCCCGTGCATGATTTTACGTCCATGCATGCGCCATGCATGCACGCGTCATCCGGGTACGCCGTCTTTAATTCTTCGTTTCCGTCTTCGTCTCGATCCGGTTACAATTTATTTACAAAAAATAAATACTAGATCTAGACTAGTCTATTACAATGATCAAATCAAAATAAAAACAACTAATCTACTCGTGAATTTTCTCACGAGAAAAATAAATTCGAACGAATCGAATTAAAAACAATTATTTCACACGCATGAAAAAAAAACATTAAAACCATGACAATTGGATACCTGCAAAAAAGATCTAGCAATTCTACTATCCAATTTCAATTTAATGTTTAACAATTTAAATTCCAATTTAAAGATCAGAGCCCGAAACTGTGGCTCTGATACCGGTTGTTGGGAAAATAGGGGTGCCCGGGAACTATTCGGAATGAAATTTAAATACGAATTTAAATTCAATTATTACTAGCATGAATTAATCCTAATTAATTCAAATAATAATTCCAACAACAAATTTAATAGCATGAATGTGGAATTAATTCACATAAAATCTAGGCGGAATAAACAAGAATTTATGTGACTTACGTATCTCTTGTACAATTGGCCTTTGAATAAACGGGACAATCACGATCACGCTTTATCAACCCAAAAGCCTTCTCAAGTATTTCCCTTTCGCCTTACTTGATCACCAGTGGGAGATGCTTTCAAGTAATTTAAATAACTAAGGAAAAAGAAAAATATATTTGCTCTTGATTTTTCCAACACATGGAATTATGTACTTGGGGATGAAATAATCACCCCCTATTTATAATAGTAGTGGCCGAAATTTTCATGATTTTATGGGCCTAGAGAAAATCTTTTCTTAGTCTCTAAGAAATTTTGAATATATCTCATATATTCTTTTCTCCATAATAAAATATTCCACAAAAATCTCACTCTCCTATTAAGCATGCAATTTTCGAAAATTTTAAGAGTAGAATCCAAGATTTGGATCTTCTTGAATATATGAGATAATCTTGTATTCCAAGAATACTTATCTTCCATAATATATTTCCAAGAAAATCAACAAAATCTTTTCTCTCCTAATTTATCAATTTTTGAAAAATACAAAGAAAAATCAGCAATATATTTTCTTTTTATTTTAATCACCTTATCATTATTGGGCTACTTAATGGGCTACTTGAGAGGCCTTAAGGAGAATTAAGATTGGACCTCCAATGGGCTTCTGAATTTCAATATTGAGCCCCAATATAATTCAATCTATTAATATTAATTATTACCACTAATAAATTAATATTGCACTATCCATCTTAATCCATATTACGATAATATGGGCTCCAGGTTATTATATCCCGCATTTAAGATTATCAAGTCAATTAATTAATTAAGCTTCTGAATAGCTCTAAATTAATTAATATATTTCACCTTGGAGTAAAGACAGCTCAACATTATTATCCGTATCGAAGAAACTAATTCTTCACTTACAAGATTTGGTACGGTAAAACTTCTGAGCCCACCAAGGGGACTAATCACACGAGCCGTACTCGCATGCGTTTCTCCGTATTAAATCTTAGCAACCATCGTATGATTAATATTACTGCCCAAAGCACAAGGTTCGAAGTCACGATGATTCTCACCCAACATGAATCAAAGCAGTAACCATTAAGCACACGCGGTCCTATTTAAGTGACGGAGATTAAGAAATCAATAACCACTGAGGTCTAATTCTTCACATTTCAGAACAGAAGAATTTATCCTCGCTGTAGGTCCTCTTCAACACATACTAAATGTGCTAGTGCAATCTTTTGGTCAAGACAAGCCAATCTGAGATATACGCATCGACCTTTCACGGCGGATTGTTCAATTCCACCTAGGTCGTGAATTTGTACGTTTAGTTACAAGGAAATCCGTTAATGTGATCTTCCGTGATCGGGTATCACCACATTAACTACAATGTAACAAGTACTATGTATAATGAACTGGTTGCAATAAATATTCAACATTCAATCATATCTAAAGCAAATGTGATAAAAGAATTATTATCATAAAAAAGTGTTCAATACATGAGTTATACAAAGTAAAAACATACTTTCACGTATAACTCCAACACCTGGCACTATCAATTGCATTCTTCAAATGTAAAGAAAATTTTAAATCCCAATTGTGCACTTGAAAAATCCTGGGCATGCTACACAGTATCTAATGGTGTTGTGCTACCCATCATCCATACACAATTATACAATACATTGCAAGGTCTACACAAGAAAATTTATCAACTAGTTCTCAAGCAACAATCTTGTCTTCTTGTATATTAGTCGTTTTTTATGCCCATCAAACATCCTCTAAACTTCACCCCACCCAAAACATCCTCTAAAGATTCATGAGTATCCTAAAAAATTCAATTATTCATGTCTAACCATTAAGATCAGCAAACAACCAAAAATATTAACCTCCATAGAATTTTATATCTCTTGCTAAATGAGACTCTTATATTGACCATCAAATATTTAATTGGCACATTTAAGCACATAAAACTTAATTTTTGCAAATTTAGACCAATCCCGAAACTCGTGACAAATTAAACACCCCATGGAAGAAATTTTCAAGATATTAGGAAGTGAATGGAGTTTGCTCAACACTTATATCACTAAATAACACAACCCATGAAAGAAATTTGCAAGAAATTAACAGAATACTCATTTTCCCCAAATTCCAGAAATAAAAACCCTAATCTCATGAACATCTTGAATCCCACATAATTGCAAATTAGTTTGTTTCTTATTACTTATTGTATGAACTTGAAAATATCATTCTCTACTTTCTCCGGCACAATGGTTTCTATACATCCTCTTACCCAGAAAAAAAAAATCCCAACTACCCATCAAAACAAGTTTACATCCTCAGGCGATAGAAAAATGTATGTACTATATAAATAACCTAATAACTGCGTGTAGAGAGCGAGAGATAGATATACCGGGAGGCGGTAGTGATTTTGTGGTGGCCTCATTGTTTGGATCTGAAAGGTTGGCACTACGGTTGCATCGGCATAAAGGTTTCGTTCTTAGGGAAGCACCGTCGTTCGGACCCTTTTAGATCGACCAGTCACTCGCCGGCTGGAGCTCCAGTTACGTTTGACCAGTCAGTCGCCGGCGTTCCACCTATTTAAGATTGACCAATCACTCGACGGTTGGCCCGTCGGTTGCATCGACCAGCCACTCGCCGGCGTTTGGCCTCTTCTAGATCAATAATTTATAAGAGATAAAACAAGAGTGAGAGAGATGAGATAATTGAATTTGATGTATAATTGAATTTGAAAAACGCAGAGCAAGCCCTAGTAGAGAAAAAGGAAATTTGAATTTTGAAAAATTTCAGTGAATGGATCAAGAAATGGAGGAGAGAGGAAAATGCTACTAGGCTAGACCGAGAAGGGATGGAGGCTAGGTGTAACTTTGACTGACAATTGTGTCATACTATCAGATTTCCAAATTGTATTATACACATAAGGAGAGTATTCAATGGAAACTATTTTTACCTTGACTACTATTGTGTAGTTTAGACTAGAAAGTGTGCAAGGGGCTGTATTTTTTCTCAAATTTAACTATTTATGGCTATATATAAATGAGATTTCACCTGAAAGAGATATATCTATCCACACATTGAAGCCCAATAAGAATTTGTGCTTCATAGCGAAATCTTTGGTGAAAGAGTACTCACCTTCAAAATTCCAAATTACAAATCAATTTATCCACGTTGATGATTTTCCATTATCAGATTTCTATTACTATTAGCCATTGTATGCTTTCATTTTCAGACATACTCTTGTGTGAAATGATATTGCATGAGTTGAATTGTCGGACGGATATATGTATTTTTATCCCACATATTCATCTACCATTGATCCTCGCTCATTTTTTCATTTTAACTCGTGTTGAATTTTGACCCTTCTCATAGATTTCTATTAGGATTGAAGACTTTCGATGTCAGCACATATTGGGTGAGACCGTTTAAAAAAAATGTGTTATGTGCATAGGAAAAAAAAGTGATATTAAAATAATATAATGTTTTTATTTTTATTTTCAGGAGCCATAGGTATCATATTTTACCTTCAAAGTCATATTATACAAGAAAAAATAAGGGAAATGACCCAAAATAAAAAATTATTGGCTCAAAAGTGACCATATATAATGAAAGGAAAGAGACTAAGGGTGTGCTTGGTTGTGAGGTATGAAGATGAGGGAATGATAAATGTTGTTTGGTGTGGAGGAAAGAGTATGGAAATAGTGGTTTGATTTTTCACTTAGAGGAATTTTCACACGTACGTTCCTATATCCGTTCCTTCTCATCCAGCCAAGCACACACTGAAAAGTGATTTCAAATAACTAACAAATATGATGGGCTTAAAACACTCTTACTAATTGAGCAAAGTTATATATTTGATAAAAGAACCCATCTAAGAGATTTGGAGTTAACACCTAACTCCCTCAAGTACTCCTCCATAAGAGGAACTTTCGCTTCTTCGCTGCATTGAAGGCCAGACTCCTTGACAATTTTCATGCCAATGGAACTCAAACCGTACACCATGGCTTTAGCATAATCAACCGCTGTATGAATATCAATAAACGGATCATAAAGTGGATCATGTAACAACCCCTTATATCCATATCCACTCTATTTTCAACCTCATCCAATCTACTGTATTATTTTATTTTATTTTCTTTAATGATATATGTTTGTTCTGTTGCGGGAAATACATGTCATGAGACAATTTGACATGACTTTATATAATTAATATTATATTTTAATACTTTTAATATGTGTTACTTGTTGATTTCTTGATGTAGGGTGATCCGTACCCTTGGAAATAAGGGTCCTGGCTCATATTGAATAATTATTGTTGGTCAAAGTCCTTCTTAACTCAAATTCAATACTAATAATAACCAAGGGTGCAGAAGTCGGAAAACCCTAGGCGGGCGTTTCTTGGCCGCCTAGCGCCTAGGCCGCCTAGAAAATCCGACTAACTTTTTTTTTTTACATTGTTTTGCATAGATGAATAAGTATTGGATTGTTTTTATTTGGGCTTTAAAGAATAGTTGGGCTCGGCCCTTTTATACTAGGTATTACAATTTGTGGTATAAGTCAATAAGTATATAAAGTTAAAACCAGATCCCATCTCAACCGTCGTTCTTCTCCATCCTTCTCCATTTTTCTTTCGTTTCTTCCGGCGAGCGACAAGCATCGAAGGGCGGTGGCGGCGAGTGACTGTGGTCAAATTGCGGTGGCGTTGCCCTCTATCACCCAGCGGGCCGACGCCGTCGCCGCCTTTCTTCAGCTCCACCATCACAGCGCCGCCTCGCGCCATCGTCCGCCGACCGTTCATCTCCTCTACCCAGACAGATGTCGTCGCCTCTCTTCACCTAGCGCCGATACCGCTTCTTTTCAACGCCGGATCTTAAATTTAGGGCTTCTTTTCTTCTCGCCGCCTAGCCGGATTTGGCCGCCTAGGCGGCGCTTAGGCCGTCTAGGCAGCGTCTGAACTCCTACACGACTTTCTTTGGCCGATTTACCTTAATCGGGGCGGCCGACCGCCGCCTAGGCCGTTTTTTACATCCTTGCAATAATAACTAGCTTAAACTCAACTTTAGAGGCCCATTGACAAGCCCAATACACAAGCTGCTCTATTTGCAACAAATGACTTTTATACCCATATGTGAAACATTGTATATAAGTTTTTCCTTCGTTAGGCGAGAACAAGAACTATTTTTTCTACTTATTATCTCTATCTTTTTTGTAATAATTTACGGTATGAAACGACACTATACTGACTTGAGTATCAAAGTCCCTGGGGGGACCTTCTTCCGACGTATCTTTTGCCGGTCCGACGGATTGAATTTAAGTCCAACTTGATGGAGAAAATGAAGATTTGAGTGTGGATATTTTGGTCTGCTATCACCTGTATTAAATAACATCATCAATTAAATATAATGGAACACTAAATAATAAAAAAAGTCTTATGTGAGAGGGCTCCATTGATATATTTGAGTTATACTTTTCCCTTAAATGTGATTGTGCCTCTAATTAGCACCTGTATTATTCCGGTTGAAATTGAAGATTTGGTAGTGAAATTAGGGGGCGCTTGGTTAACAATTCTTCAATGGTAATGGGAATGAGATTGAAAATTAGTGTAATTCTCATAGTTCATGAGAACAAAATTACTACATCTCCTCCTAAATAAGGTAATTACTACTCTATTTTGATTACTCTATTCTCTTCCTACAATCATTCTCTTCAATCACTCCCCCATTCCTTCACCAACAACTATTTATTGTCAACTTCTATTCCAAAATTGGGGCATGACACTAGCAATGGTGTCACCATTGGAACACTTATTCCCCTAACATATCATTTTTTTTATGAGGTCATAGATGGAAATAAATTTTCATTCTTATTACCATTGAAAAATTGTTAACCAAGCGCACCTTTAAATTTATAAACAAAATATAAATATTGAATGTTGCTCCCCCAAAAGAAAACGCGATACAACAAAATGCTATGAACAAATGACAACATAAACATCAATAATAAAAGTTGGAAAAGCGACTTCCTAATCTTGTGCACCTATAAAGCTAACTTGTGATTGGGCATGTGCTTTGTTAAGGAATCTGATGGGGCCCACATCCCCATACTAACATTATCCTATCCACTAATATCTGCAACAACATGACATGGATTATTTTCTGGCTGAAATTTCAATTCCAAATTCTTGGATCATATTCATCCCCTTCAATGAATTTACTCTAATAATGTTCCAATAAGTCCAAAAACTAATATCAAAATTTTAGAAATCCAAGAATGGGAAAATAAAACAACATTTATCTCATTTTTCCATCTCATCTTGATTACTATTTTTTCACACTTATGATTCCACCATTATGATGTGAATGACATTATGGTAGGGGCATCTGTTCTGAATCAGCCCCAGCAATTCTTGATACCAAATGACAACTTTGGAAAAAGCCCAGAATTTGAATTCAATCCGAAAGAGCAAGAATGCATTTCCCTGATAAAGAAATGCAAAAACATGGAGGAATTCAAGCAAGTGCATGGCCAAATCTTGAAGCTGGGGTTTTTCTGGAGCTCATTTTGTGCCAGCAATCTTCTTGCAACTTGTGCTCATTCCGAATGGGGCAGCATGGATTATGCGTGCTCGATTTTCGGACAGATGGATGATCCATGCTCATTTGACTTCAATGGAATGATAAGAGGATACATAAAAGATAGGAGCTCAGAAGAGGCCTTATCTACCTATCTCGAGATGCTCGAGATAGGAGTCGAGCCGGATAACTTCACTTATCCGGCTCTTTTAAAAGCGGTCGCCTTTTTATCGGCCATTGAAGAGGGAATGCAGATTCATGGCCATGTTATAAAGCTAGGATTGGTGGAAGATGTGTTTGTGCAAAACAGTTTGATCAACATGTATGGAAAATGTGGCCTTTTGAGCCATTCTTGTTCTGTTTTCGAGCAGATTGATCAGAAAACAGTTGCTTCCTGGAGTGCAGTTATGGCAGCTCAAGCCAATTCAGGGATGTGGGGTGAGTGTTTGAGGCTATTTGCTCAAATGAATCGAGAGGGTCGTTGTCGGGCTGAGGAGAGTACATTGGTGAATGTTCTTTCAGCTTGTACTCATTTAGGTGCCCTGGATTGGGGCAGGGGAACACATGGTTATCTAGTTAGGAATTTGAGCGGAATGAATGTTGCAGTAGAGACTTCCTTGATAGATATGTATTTAAGATGTGGGAAATTAGATGAAGGGATGTGCTTATTTCGAAAAATGGGGGAGAGAAATCGTAAGTCTTATACTGTCGTGATCTCGGGGCTAGCATCACACGGTCGTGGTGAGGGGGCTCAAGGCGTCTTCAAGCAGATGCTCGAGGACGGATTGAGACCCGATGATGTTGCTTATGTGGGAGTATTGAGCGCTTGTAGTCGTTCGGGTTTAGTCGAAGAGGGAGTGAAGTATTTTGATAGAATGAGAAATGAGCATGGAATAGAGCCTACAATCCAACACTATGGATGCATGGTTGATCTCATGGGCAGGGGAGGGATGATAGATGAGGCTTATGAGCTCATCAACACGATGCCGATGGAGCCCAACGACGTCATTTGGAGGAGTCTTTTAACAGCTTGCAAAGTTCATCAACATGTGGAGTTAGGGGAGATAGCATTTGAAAATTTAATCAAATTAAACACACAAAATGCGGGTGATTATCTTATGCTATCTAATATGTATGCACAAGCTCAAAGATGGGAGGATGTATCGTTGACTCGGGTCAAAATGGCTCGTACAGGATTAGGTCAAACGCTCGGTTCGTGCTCCGTTGAGGTGAGGAGAAAGACTCACAAGTTCGTCTCAAACGACATGTTTCATCCTCAGTGTGGTAGAATATATGAGATGCTTCACCAGATGGAGTGGCAGTTGAAATTCGAGGGCTATTTGCCCGATACGTCGCACGTGTTGCTTGACGTGGACGAGGAAGAGAAGATGGAGAGATTGAGGTATCATAGTCAGAAATTGGCTATTGCGTTTTCATTGATCAATACATGTGAAGGGAGTCCTATAACAATAGTGAGAAATGTTAGGATGTGTAGTGATTGTCACACGTATACTAAGCTAATTTCAGTGATTTATGAACGGGAAATTACCATTAGGGATCGAAATATGTTCCATCATTTCAGAGATGGGTCTTGCTCTTGTAAAGATTATTGGTGAATATATGTTTCTTTTTAATAAATATTGATGGCACTCTTATAATTCCTGCCTTAGAAACGTGATTGACACATAGGCTAGATAAGACATTTGAACTACATTGGTCCACAAAATAAAAGACTGTAAAAAGAAGATGAGAAAAGTTTGAAGCGTCACAACCCAAATAAGAGGTAAACAAAGGGATCTCTTTAAAACCTGCTAATGAAACTCAGAAAAAAAATATTATCAGCAAAAAAGAGTACCCCAAGCAGAAGACAAGAGAGAGAATTTGAAAATAATTCCAACCAAAAAGAAAAAATCAATGCCTCATTCAGCTCATCAAGGAAAGAAGAAAGCAGGGGGAAAAACAATAAAGCCTCGAATACATGCTCCAAAAAAGTCGAAAGAAGCCATGCAAATCAAAATTCGTCATGCTCCCTCGAGGCACCCAACAAAGCCCGTCCCAAGCTCGAGTGTGCTGAAAATAAAGCAGCGCGCAACAAGCCAACTCTGCTGGAAAAGCTCCGATGCACGTGCATGCAGCAGTCCACCCTTAGCTTCCCCTTTGAACATACACTATCATGGAGGGTCGTGGCATGGTTAAATATCTAGTTACCAGGCGATCAGCATGCCTACAGATATTTCACCATGCCACAACCCTCCATGCTGAGCTTAATAGCCTGTAGCTGCTTGCCTTTTGATGATTTCAATTGCTGCAGCTTTTTGTTCATCTTCATACACTGTTGTATATATGGAAAAATAAGGAACTTGTGTTAGGGCACTAGAAAAGTCAATATCAAATAATGATCACATAGGCTCTAGCACATGCAAGGACCATTGATTACTTATTCCTCTAACATGGAAGAGATAAGGAAGATTAGGTATTGAAATTTTAACTCAATCAAAAAGAAGACTTTATCATTCTTCTGAAGATGTGTAAAATCATTTCAACACATCAATATAGTCCTTCTCAAATACTTTTGACAGGAGGCCTCCTCAAAACCCTTTCCTTCTCTGGCCTTAAGCTGTTAAACATACACTGACCTTTCCAAGACCACTTTCCTTCAATTGTTCTCTTTAATTAAATTACTCCAAATCAATTGGAAGCTGCAGCACAAACATAAACTCTTAGCCGGCCAAATTCACAATTACAGTAAACTAGATCATAAAGGAGTGCCTATTCATACATCAATCAAGATCTTGAGAACTACAGTACGGACATTGATATTTGGCAGACTTCGATCAGGTAAAGACTCAAGCCAATTCTTCAGAATAGTAAAAACTCCATGATCTAGAAACTCTTGCTGAATTTGTTTTCTTCACAACAAACTCCCTCCATACAAGAAAATTAAATAACATAAAGATAAAAACATGAAAAGGAAAGGACAATCAATCAACCAACTCCGGCAGGACTAACGTATGACGAGCTAGCTTGTTCAATTTGTTATGACAGGTTTTCCCAACCGATTAAGCAGCATCTTCCTCCGCAACCAGCTCCAGTTCAGCCATCATGTTCTCTGCAACAAGCGCGATGTGTGCAGTATTTCTTTCAATTTTCTTCTATCTTGTCCATTTTTTAATTGATTGGGTAAACCTGTCATAAACAAATTGAAGCTATCCCATTTTACTAACGTCCTGTCAGAGTTGGCTGATTGATTACATTTTTACTTTCCTTTTTCACATTTCTATAATTTATGTTACTTTATTTCTTTAGGCAAAAAAGCCTGTCAATCGCATTGGCAGCTCTATCCAGCTTCAAATTTAGAATCTAGCCGATATTCGTTCATAATACTTGAGAGGCTCCATGACATCTAAATTTCAATGCAGTAGTAACCCTCAAACACATTAACCTGCCTCTACGTGTGCCTCTACGTGATTATGAATGCAGCTGCACAATTGTGGATGTACGAGAACATAACAATTTTCAAACGAAGATTACAGAGATAAATATCAATTCAAAATGACAAATCCCTTTTTAATCCAAACAAGACAGCATACAAACCTAGGGGGCACAACTTGGAGAATGTTCATTGTCACTTCCATAACAATTAGCAGGATCCACACCATTGGCATCTATGGAGCTATCATCATCAAAGGTCCCAACACCGTCTTGATCATCCTGTACAATTTTCGGACCTAATTAGTCAATAATTCATCATTAGAAACAAAGATTATACAGCCATTTGATCTGGTACTTTGACCACAATTGGCAACTAAAAAAACAAAGTAAAAAGAACAGCTTATATTGAGGGAGGCCAAAGATGTGAACAAAAGATGACTAATACACCAACACAATAACAAGTGTCTAACTTCGTCAAATCATACAATCGCGTTATAGCATCAAAAAAGTAAAGTAGTTATGTGTTATTAACAATGTTAACATCACTAACTCTCATTGCAAGCTATTGAATGAGCGATTACTATTTAGAAGAGCATAATTTTTTGTTTATGATGTATCTATGAATATAAGTACCCTAGCAATTTCGACTTCATTCAGACTTACATAGGAATTGAAACTGCATGCACGTTTCAACCTTTAGTAAGTTTTATATCAAACACCAGCATCAGAAAAAACATTTCACTTTTAATTTTTGGTGTTCACTTTTATTTTTTTGATTTCTAAATTAAAATTAACATAAAGAGAGATAAAAAAAAAAAGATTGCCTTTGCATATTATATTTACATTAAGAGACATAAGAGTTCACAAAGCTGGCTAACATGGATGTTAGTATTTATCTTTGAACCATATCAAACACCAAAGACACGTGTGGTTACCAGTTTTAAAATTGTGGTTTACGCAACATAATGAAGTCTAAATCCAAAGTGACCTTCATCTTAAATTAATCAGTTCCAATAAAGATTGCTTGCCATCCCCATATTAAGATTTTCCAGTTCATGTTCTTATAATGAAATTGAAGCATAAATCATTAACCACCAATTAGGGAAAAAAAATCATCAACGCGTCCTCAACACAAAAAATTATAATTCATCAACACGTGCTCAGTCTCACGAAAAACTAATCAAAGCACACTTGATAAAGATTATGTAGCACAAATACAGAATGGACCACCATTGAGCCCATATAGACACAGACAAGCAAATGCATCGCCTTTATTGAGCAAGTCTACGGTTCAGATCAACGTCTTTACTGAGTCGAATAAACCCTGAAACGGAGTATAGGCAACACCAAAGGAACAACACATTCACTTAAGTCGGCAAATTAACACACTTGAAAAGCAATTCCACACAGCCAAACACCAACTATTCATTAACCAATATGTATGTGTATGTGTATGTGTATGTGTATGTGTATATAGAAAAGAGTGAGAGAATGCAAAAGAAGGCAAACCTCAGAACTCTGCCTCCCATGTCTCCCCCTTCTCCACCCTCTTCCTCTCAATGTCTTCTTGTTTCCACTTGTGTTACCCTCATCATCATCCATTCCAAAATCCAATGGACGTGAATCAGATTAGGATTTTTGTATCAACTGCATTCTGGGCTTGAGTCATTGTACACTGGAGTTGGGGATCGCCATCGTCGAGAAGATGTTGCTGAGTTTCCTCTCGATCTGATTGGATATCCTCACCAAAGTCCATTAATGCTTCGCCGTCTCATCCCGGTAACTGAATTCACCACGCAATTCAATTAGAAACCCCTAATCAATTTTATAACACACTAATTCACACACAGGCATGCAAGTTGGGGGAATGAAAAATTAACTGGTTGAAAACCCCAATTGTATTTAACAAACACCTTCATTTGATAAGCATGCATGAATTCAAAAACAAAATCGTTAAACATTCAAACCCCAATTCATGACTCCTGAATTAGGGATACGGGACTTGAGGATCGCTTTCGTACCCCATGATTGATTGTGTGCGCATTCTGCTCTTGCTGTATGCACCACTTTATAGCCGTCCGATTGTGCGTAATTCGGTGGAAATTTGAGCATTTACTATGAAATTATCTGCAAAATCTCGTGTAAATCGTTTTTTTTTTTAATGGTTTAGCATTTTAAGTGTTATATTATGTTTAAAAATTAAAACAATTTTGCATTTTGTTTGTATTTCCCTAATATAATTAATTTGAGTAAATTTGTACTCTTTCAGTGAATGATACTGCTTTTATTTTTTATGACTCGATATTTGCTTTAAAAATTGATTAATTTTAGGATTAATTTCACCATCCACCAGTGGGAGTTCAATTGAAATTAAAGCAATTGTATAGAATGATACAACACTGGAACTAATATAGCATCAGAGGATTTTCAACATGTGATATAGATAGTATCATACTCATAAGTTTGAAGCATATACCACACTGTTTAAAAACATTGTACATTTAAATTGCATGATATATCTGATGCATTTCATTCTGGAATAGTAGTTATTTTAACTAAAATGATAGTTGTGTATTATTTGAGTGGAGCAATTTTTTAAGAGTATGTTTTATATGAAAATGCTTCATAATAAGTTTAACATGAAATAGTTTTAGAGTATCATTAATCTCATCAGGAGTATCATTAAACCTGTCAGGGGTATCATTAGTCTGAGTTCAAGAAAATTTAAAATAATTTTCTTGAACACAAACTAATGATACCCCTGATGAGATTAATGATACTCCCGATAATGATACTTTAAAATTGTTTCATGATAAGCTTATCATGAACTATTTTCATATAATACTTTGCCTTCAATGAATAATAAATTTGTATTTGGTTTTAGATGGTGAAATTAGAGTTAGATGAAGGTTTATGTTAAATAAAAAATGATGTTGTAATATAGTACTCCCTCCGTCCCAGTTTTGTTTTCTCATTTGCCAAAAAGGTCCGTCCCAATTTTGTTTTCTCATCCCTAAAATGGAAACTACTTTATTCATTTAAATAATATTTTATTCACCATTCACAATACTACTTTATTCATTTAAATACTACTTTATTCACCATTCATCATTCTCAATACTATTTTATTCATTTAAATACTAAAATTCAACTCTCACATTAAACTCCGTACATAGTTAAACGGAAAAACAAAATTGGGACGGAGGGAGTATTATTATTATTAGTGAAATAATGATTTAATGAAAGAAAAGTGGGAAAGATGGAAAGAAAAAGTATGAGAGATAATGAATGGGTAAGAAAAAAATAGGAGAAATAATAAGTGGGTGAGAGAAAAAGTTAGAAACGAAGATTAATGAATGAAAGAAAATTGATGTGATTATATAAAATAAGATAAAAATAAATGTATATATAGATGAATAAATATTTAGATGAAAAATGGAATGTGTTCATCCAAAATCAGATGGGGTGAAAAATGGTCAATTCCCATCCAAATGACCCCCTAGTCCCCATCCATAATTAAAATGACTCATTAATGAGTACACGCAGCTAAAAAGAAAAAGAAAATCACTGTGAATTGGAAAAGAAAATACACACTAAATAAATCATGTGGCCTTGTTGTTCACAATTAGAAAATTGTTCATTGTGTTCACATATACAATATGTTTATGTTGTATGTACCGTCAAATAAAACTAAAAACTAGAAAGTGAGTTTATAAAGTGATTTTTTAAGTTATATTTAATTTCTTAGCTCAATTGTTGGTGAATAAATTTAAAATTAATTCTTGATAAATTACCCCATGAAATAAAAGAAACATATGTAATTTATTATCGGTTTGAAAATCCCCTAACTTCTATTAGGGAAATAATTTGACTTAGACTATTACACTGGTTATTTCAATTTGGTTTTGAGATTTTTTCTTGTGTAAATATGCATCAAGCAAATTACTCTAAAGACTAAAAATTAAACACTAATAGATCAATTTATTTACAATTTAAACTGAATAAATTGAGTTGAATTTAGGTGTTGGGTAGTTTGCACGAATCATGTATTAAAATGAAAAATTGCACACAAAGCGTGTGTTTCATTTTCCCTTATTATTTCCAGCTTTAAGAAAAAAAAAATCTCATCATATTCATTGTGATCATTTAGTTTACATGAAAATATTAATGAGTTTTTTTTTTTTTTTAAATTAAGTAGGGAATTACTATTTACTTAGTACGACAAATTTTTTCCTCTTCATGTTATATGTTTTCTGTTCTTATGGCATTTATTACTCCCCCATCTTCCGAGTCTTATCCTTAAAAATATTTTTCCACTTTATGTTATATTCTTTCATTCTTTATGTATTTAATACCATCTTTCATTCATATCCGTCACTACAATTTTTTTTTTTCCGTTTTGCTTTTACTACCTCCTCATTTCCCATGTTTTATCTATAAATGAACTTTTCTCTTTATATTTTTCATTTTTTTGCTGGTCTTTACTATTTATTATCTCTTTATTATTTATTATCTCTTCTCTCATGTCTTATCTCTAAAAAATTTCCTCATTACACTATATTTTTTTTGTTTTTCTATTTTTATTATTTATATCTCAAATGTCTTATCAATAAAAATATTTTTCTTTTTAGTTACATATTTTTCTAGGATTTATTATGTTCACATGTCTCATCTTTAGCCTTGAATAATTTTTTGTCTTTGTAACTGCAATTTTTTTTCTATTTTTCTCCTGACATTTACTACGTTCTCATTCCTCATTTCTTATGTCTAAAAACGTTTTTCTTCTTTAATTCTTTTGACAACTTTTCTTTCATCTCTAATGTCTATCCTTAACGAACTTTTCCTCTTTATACAATTTTTTCTTCACTTTTCCCTTTTTGGATTTTATGCCTTTTTCATATTCCATATTTTATCAATGTGTGTGTTTATCCTTTATATTTCATTTTTTTTCTTTTTATTATTCTGTCATCTCTTGTGCCTTGTATACTATAGGGTTTTTTTTTTTTTTTTTTTTTCATTTTAATGGTTTTTGCCTCTCACTCATTCATAATGTGTATCCCTAAAAGTATTTCTTATTTATGTTTATATCATTTTCGTTTTTTTTTTTTTTTTACGTTTACTATCTCACGTCTTGCTTCTTGTGTAAAGATATATATGATTTGATTTTTAGTGGGTTTTGAATTGATGAATAATAATGGTGCGTTCAAAATTTAAAGAGGGTATTATTTAACTTTATATAAAATTGATATTTAGTAGTATTTTATTATTATATAATTGTTTGTTGTAGTCATAATGATGATTTATAATGATTTGTTTTATTGGAAGTTATAAAACACTGAGAAAAAAATGAATTAAAAGTGGTAAATAAAAGAAGAGTGACAACAACAAAAACCAATATGTATTAGTGAGTTATTGAGGAGAGTTTGATGTAAAAAATTAAAATGTTTGAAATTTATAGGTATTTGTAGTCTTGTAGAGTAAAATGCATAGTAAAGTCACAAAATAGAATTGAATTTAGATTTTGAAATTCAATATCCGATTTTGTAATCTCACGTCATGCATACCTTAAGAGCATGTTTGTTTTAAGATCTAGCAGGAATGATTTGAATTTTAAGATCTAGCATGAATGACTTGAAGCATTTGAAAGAGAATTTTATTACAAATGTTATACATTATAATAATATCAAACACTCCACGCTTCCAAAAAGAATCCCCCTCTACTTGATTAGAAGTGTGATAAACAAACTTATATATTTGACCTTTTATGTTCTTTTTAGGTTTTAAGTGGTTTTTAAAAACCGGTTTTTGAAAACCAATGGTTTTTGTAATCCATGGGGTTTTTAAAATCCTTGTTCTTTTTGGATTTTGAGTAGGGTAGGTTTTAACTTTATTATGTAAAAAGTGAAGGAGTGTTGTATAGGTTATTTATAGGGTTGTAGGATTAGGATTTCAAAAACCTAATCGATTTGAGTCTCATACACAGTGAACGGAAAAATTAGGCCTGTCCACTAGGGATGGTAATTTGGCCGCCCCACAGCTGATCCGCCCTGCCCCGGCTTGTTTGGGTCGCCACATCCTGTGACTCGCAGCAGTGCGGGTATGGATACTACTTCTACCCCGCTCTACCCTGGCCCCGTGATTAGGCGTGAAATTGTCATGATTCGTCACTTGAAATACCCTTATTTTGGCCGATTTTGTCGAGTATTTGGAGTTACTTGAGCATTATTTCTCTAAATTGATGAATTTATCTCTTTGATGCTCGTAGGTGAATCGAGGGCAAAGAACGGAGTTCGTAGGACTTTGAATCGACTCAAACGGATGCCGGATGAGAAGATATCGAAGAAATACGAATGGTGTTAGTGTTGAAGAAGAAAAGTGCTATTTGGAGGAATTTTGGGGAGCATTCGAGTAAATCACTCGAGCACGTTGCTCGAGCGCCCAAAACGTACAGAAGATTTCTAGCGCTCGAGCAGCTCGAGCGCCACCGCTCGAGCGTGTTACTCGAGCGCCCCAGTTTATGCAGAGAAGTTTCGCCATTCGAGCAGCTCGAGCGCGAGCGCTCGAGCCTGTGTGTCATTCGAGCTATACGCTCGAGCGCGACCGCTCGAGTAGGCCTGCTCGAGCGCCTTCTATTTTCGCGTTTTCAAAGGCGTTTTTCGGCCCACGAGTTCACGATTCGGCCCGTGCATATTTATATTCATTTCAAGCACGTTTTTGAGAGAACACACACAGAGACACACGACACGAGAGAGTTTTTGGAGTTTTAGAATTCGTTTTGGGAGAGGAAGAAGAGAAGCAAGTTTACGTTTACGGTTTTTGAGGTTTTTATTACGAATTCATACTACAACCTTGTTTTTAGTTTCGTTTCTTCAGATTCTCGTTTTTTGAGCACGTTGAGACTTCTTTTATTGAGTTAATTTTAGTTCTTCTTTTACTTCTGAAAACCCTAGTTTGTGTTTGATCTCTTCTTCGTCTTGATTACCATGTTTATGTTTGTTGCTTATTTAATTGCTCTTATTTACGTTATAGCCATGTCTAGCTAAACCCTTGTATGCTTGGGGTAGGATGAACTCGTAGAAGTAGGTTGTGGGTACGTAATTAGGGTAACTCGTGACGTTAAGTTTTAATTCTCTTGGTTAATGAATTCTTAAAATTAATCTAGACTTTACTTTTGAATTTAGTTCGAAAGGTGTTATAGAGAGGACGACCGTATCACTCTTTAACAACGAGTAGACTTAACTAGAGAGTTTAAGAAGGGTTAATTCATCTACCAGTTTAGCGAAGGAGGACGACCGCATCATCTTAGTTAAATTAGAGTCTCATTAATTAAGCACAATCTATTAACTTGTTAGTGGATTAGTGAAGTCGAGTGTTAGGGTAAAGTATTAGGGTTTAGAATCTTGAGCTTTCACCTTGCATTCTTTTACTTAGGTTATTTCTGGTGCGTCACAGTTATTTTGACTATGTACTCGATCCGTTAGTATACGTAGGGATTCCTATCCAAAGCATCACCATCTCTCATTTAAAAATAACCCATAGTTAATTTGTCTTCGTAACTTCTTTAGTTTAATTAGTTTATTTCAGTCTTTTAATTAATCTTTCAAAAACCCCAAAAAACATTACACTCATATTAGCTACGACGCGTAGATCTTCAGGGATCTGTTCGCATACACTCCATCTCGTGGGTTCGATATACTTGGCCATTATACTTACTCTTACTACAGTGAACCCGTTCGCTTGCGAGGTAGCGACTAGTAGAAGTTAGTACAATAGCTTCAAGTCAATGGCGCCGTTGTCGGGGATGGCGTTGTATGCCTTTTGAATAGGACTTGTCGATAGCCTAGTAGTTAGTAGTGAGTGATTTTACTTTTCTGTTTTTTTTAATTAATTAGTGCATATTCGGCAGTTGCATTTTGATTCTTCTGTTAGTGTTTCAGGTTTATGAGAACACGCTCACAAGGAAATACGAGCGAAGAGAGGTTACCTGCAGATCCTGAGATAATAGCAAGAAGAAACCGAGCCTTCTTACGAAGGATGAACGCTGCCGGAGGAAAAGAACCGATGGACATCACTAATGAGTTGGACGATGTCGAGAATGAGTTCAACCAGGCATTGAACCGGGTTGACGGCACTGATGGAAACACCAGCAAGAATCAAGATCCGTTAGGAGAGAGCCATAGCCAGAACCCGGGTACTCAGAACCAAAACAACCCAGCTCATAACATGGTCCAGAATCCTCACAACAACCCTGCTTACCCACATCCTAACGTACCACAAAACAACTTACCATATCCACCCTACCCATACCCACCTTATCCTTACCCACCATACCCGTATCCTCCACCTCCAGTTTTCAATCAACCATCTGTGTATCAACCACCACCCCAACAAGTACCAGTACCAGCTGCTAATCCTCAACACGTCCCGCAGAACGTAGATCAAAATCTGGCTATTCGAGGAAGGTTTGTAGCACAGCCACAACGGTACTATGATGGAGTGGCATTGCCTCCTGTTGAGGCAAATAACTTCTCGATTTCCCCAGGAATTCTTAAGCTGCTTACCGAGAACCAGTTCAAAGGGGAAGTTGGGAAGGAGAATCCTCATACTCACTTGAGGAGTTTCCTCATGATAGCCTCCACATTCAATTATAACGGCATGTCTGAAGATGCCAAGAGGCTTAGGTTGTTCCCATTCTCACTTACGGGAATAGCTAAAGAGTGGTATGACAACACGCTCCCAAGGGGAGGTGTAACCACGTGGGCCGAGCTCGAGCGTCTGTTCCTCGAGTGATTCTACCCTCCATCGAGAACGATTAAAGCGAGAATTGAGATCTCTTCCTTTCGCCAGAAGTCTGGAGAGGATTTACGCCAAGCATGGGAGAGATACTCAAATATGTTGATCGAGTGCCCGCAGCACGGGTACAACGAGGAAGATATTATGGCGTTCTTCTACAGTGGAGCCAGCAAGGCTGGCCAAGCCCATTTAGATGCATGTGCGAGTGGAGCTTTTCTGAACCAAGGGATAGCGAGATGTAGAGAGATCGTGGACAACATTGTCACAAATGCCGGTGCTTGGAACGAGGATTCTGAGTTTCAGAGAGTTTGCAAGTTGGAGGAAAATGAGGGCACTAGGAAGCTGTTGATGACAATGATGGAGAAGATCAGCAATCTTGAGATGGGGCAGAATCTGGTTGGAGGGAATACAACGGTGAGTGAGAAAGTGGACCCACCTACGAGTCAGTAAGAAGAGGCCAACTATATGGGAATGCCTAACTATCCACAAGGCGGGTATCCACAAGGTGGAAATCAGTATGGAAGGCCTCCTTATGGCCAACCATTTGTACCTCCAGGCCCACAGCCACCTCAAAATCAATGGAGGAACACACAAGGGTATCAAGGAGGCCAGCAGCCTCCTCAAAACACATGGAGGAAAAATGAGAATTTTTCATATGCTAACCCAAAAGCTGGTATTACTGTTCCTGCAGGTGTTGATCCGGGGTCTAAACCTCCTGGTGGAGAAGGCGGTGCATCAACCGAGGAGATGTTGAGAGCGATCCTTCAAAAGGTGGAGGAAGGTAGCAAGCGATTGTCCTCCTTGGAGTACGATGTGAAGGAGTTGCATAAGAAAGGCGATCATCGAGATCAAGAACTCCAAAAGAGAGACATAGAGTGGAATCGAGTTCAGCAAGAGAACAACAGAAGGTTCAATTCTATCGAGTACCAAATTAGTCAGATTGCAAAGTCTCAGCCGAGAGAGCCTGGCAACTATCCTTCAATGCCCGAGGATAACCCAAAGGAACATTGCAAGGCTATTGAGTTGAGAAGTGGGACCAAATATGATGGTCCTGAGATGCCTGCTGATTCTGAGACGCCCAAGGGAGAGGTTGAGATAGAAGGAAAAGAGCCTGAGGCAGTTAGAGATGAGATTGAGGAGGTAGGAGCTGAGAAGGGGTTTGAAAGTGAAGGGATTGAGAAGAGGAAAGATGTGGATGAGTCCCATGAGAGCAAAGAGCCTGAAGAGGAGATAGAGGAGATCGAGAGAATTCCAAAGTGGAAGAAGGCAAAGGAAGCAAGGAAGAATGCAAAAGAGACGGAGAAAGATGAATGGGGGGTACCCAAATCTGTGATACCCGTCCCGTATCCACAACGGTTCATGAAAAAGAAGCTTGATGGGAAGTTTGCTAAATTCCTTGATGTTTTTAAAAAGCTACATATTAGCATTCCTTTTTATGATGCTTTGGAACAGATGCCTAATTACGCCAAGTTCCTGAAGGACTTGATAGCGAAGAGACGGAGAGTAGACGGACCTGAGTTAGTGCACTTGAACCACGAGGTGAGTGCGATGGTGCACAAGGCGCTTCCTCCAAAGATGAAGGACCCCGGGAGCTTCACCATTCTATGTGATATCGGGAACGGGATCAAGAAAGGAGCATTGTGTGATCTCGGGGCGAGCATCAATTTGATGCCTCTTTCGCTGTTCAAGAAGTTAGAGGTGGGCGAACTTCAACCCACGATGATGACGCTCCAACTTGCTGATAGGTCCATCACGAGACCTCAAGGAGTAGTGGAGGATGTTCTAGTGACGGTGGAGAATCACGTTTTTCCCGCCGACTTCGTAGTACTCGAGATGGAAGAGGATGAGCATGTCCCGCTGATTTTAGGGAGGCCGTTTCTAGCTACTGCCGGGATGGTGCTTGACGTAGCGAATGGAAAGATCACGGTCAAGGTTGATGATCAAGAAGTGAAGATAGCTATTTACGAGGCTATGAAATACCCGATGGGAGATGAGAGTTGCCACTTCATTGACATCACGGATACTTGTGTTGAAGACACACTTTTAGACCCTTGCTCTTTCTATGTGCATCAGTTTGATTATCCTGTCCTTGATGATCTATCTTATGATTCTTATGATCTTGATTATTTTGACAGCTTGAAAGACAATGAAGATGTCAAGTTCTTGGAGTTGAAGAAAGTAGAGGATGAGGACGACTTGGAGGCCGAGGAGTCAACCTTCGAGGAGATGTTCGATAAATCACCACCATTGGAAGCGAAAAAGGAGTTGAAGCCACTTCCCGATCACCTCAAGTACGCTTACTTGGATGAGACCGACAAATATCCGGTAATTGTATCTGCTCTTTTATCTGATGATCAGCTAGAGAGACTTTTAGTGGTGCTTCGTAAGCACAAATCTGCTATAGGATGGTCGATCACGGATATTAAGGGGATTAGCCCCTCGATTTGCATGCATAGGATTAGATTAGAAGAGGGTAGAAAACCGATAGTGCAAAATCAGCGTAGAGTTAATCTGGTAATTCAAGAGGTGATTCATAAGGAAGTTTTGAAGTTGTTAGATAGCAACATGATCTTTGCTATTTCTGATAGTCCATGGGTGAGTCCGTTACACGTAGTTGCTAAGAAGGGGGGTACCACTGTGATTAAGATGGAGTCTAATGAGTTGGTAGCCACTAGATTAGTGACGGGTTGGCGTGTTTGTGTAGATTATAGGGAGTTGAACAAGGCAACGTGTAAGGATCACTTTCCTTTACCGTTCCTTGATCAAATGATTGATAGATTAGGTGGTTTTGAGTATTACTGTTTCTTAGATGGGTACTCGGGGTATAATCAGATCATGATAGCCCCCGAGGATCAAGAGAAAACCACCTTCACATGCTACTATGGGACTTTTGCTTTTAGGAGGATGTCGTTTGGGTTGTGTAATGCACCCGCCACCTTTCAAAGGTGTATGATGGCGATTTTTCATGGTTTGATTGAGAGGATTATGGAGGTTTTCATGGACGACTTCTCCGTCTACGGGGAGTCGTTTGTTAAATGTCTAATCAATCTCGAAGTTGTGTTGAGCAGGTGTGAAGAGACGGACTTAGTGCTTAATTGGGAGAAGTGCCACTTCATGGTGAGAGAGGGTATTGTTCTTGGACATCATGTGTCTTCGAAAGGTATCCAAGTTGACAAGGCGAAAATGATTGCTATTGAGAAACTTCCACCACCTTCGACCGAGAAAGGAATTTGGTTATTTTTAGGACATGCGGGTTTTTATAGACGCTTCATCAAAGACTTTTCACAAATAGCTAAACCACTTTCGCGGCTTCTTGAAAAAGAAGCCGTCTTTGAGTTTACTAATGAGTGTTTAGTGGCTTTTAATAGGTTGAAGGAAGCGTTGGTGAATGCCCTAATACTTGTGACACCGGATTGGTCTAGCCCGTTCGTGCTGATGTGTGATGCTAGTGATTATGCGATGGGGGTTTCTTTGGGGCAAATTCGTGAGAAGCGTTTTCACGTTATTTACTATGCCTCGAAAATGCTGAATTCTGCTCAAGTGAATTACACTACAACCGAAAAGGAGTTGTTGGCGGTCGTGTATGCCTTTGATAAATTTCGACCCTACCTAGTAGGGACGAAAACAATTGTATATACGGACCACACAGCGATTCGGTATCTTATGAGTAAGAAGGATGCAAAACCCCGTCTCATTCGATGGATTTTGCTACTCCAGGAGTTTGATGTAGAGATTCGAGACAAGAAGGGATGCGAGAATGTGATAGCAGATCACCTCTCGAGATTGGAGCTCACCAAGGAGAACACCGTGGAGGATCGAGAGGTGAACGATGAATTTCCGGATGAGAAGCTCTTTGGCTTAGGAGACATACCTGTGTATCAAGTTGAAGGGAAGGCACCTTGGTTTGCAGACTATGCTAACTATTTAGCAAGTGGAGAGTTGCCCGTTGAGATAGACTCGGTGCATCGGAAGGCATTTTTGAAGAAAGTTCGGGAGTTTATTTGGGATGATCCCTACTTGTTCAAAAGAGAGATTGATCATGTGTTGAGAAGGTGTGTACCCGAAGAGGAGTGTAGTAACATCATAAGGCATTGCCACACCTTGCCATGTGGAGGACATTTGGGTGGAGAAAAGACCGGAAGGAAGGTGCTTCAATCTGGTTTTTATTGGCCAACTCTGTTGAGAGATTGCATGGAATGGGTTAAGAGGTGTGAGAAGTGCCAAAGATTCAGCTCCATTACTAAGAGGGATGAGATGCCGATGCACGTGTTCATGGAAGTCGAGATATTCGACGTATGGGGGATTGATTTCATGGGTCCATTTCCTCCTAGCAATGGATTCTTGTACATTCTTGTATGCATTGATTATGTCTCGAAGTGGATTGAAGCTGTCCCGACTCGAGTGAATGATTCCCGAGTGGTCATCGAGTTCTTGAGGAAGAACATCTTTGCAAGATATGGAGTTCCAAGAGCTTTGGTAAGTGATGGGGGAAGTCATTTCGTGAACAAATGGATGGAAAAGCTGCTGTCCAAATACGAGGTAAGTCATCGAATCTCTACTGCTTATCATCCTCAATCTAACGGACTTGCAGAGGTTTCTAACCGTCAAATCAAGGAGATCCTTGAGAAGACAGTGAGCATAAGTAGGAAAGATTGGGCAATGAAGTTGGATGATGCACTTTGGGCATATAGGACAGCTTTCAAAACTCCTCTTGGTATGTCACCATATCAATTGGTTTTTGGAAAGACATGTCACTTGCCCGTGGAGTTGGAACATAAGGCATATTGGGCGATAAAAAAGCTGAATTTTGATAGTGCCTTGGTTGGTGAGAAGAGACTACTTCAATTGCATGAGTTGGAGGAGTTTCGAGACAGTGCCTACGAGAATGCCCGAATTTTCAAGGAGAGGACTAAGAAGTGGCATGATGAACGATTGCGGAAAAAGGAGTTCAAAGTGGGTGATCAAGTCCTCGTATTCAATTCGAGGATGAAGTTGTTCGGTGGAAAGCTTAAGTCCAAGTGGAACGGGCCGTATATTGTGAGGGGAGTGCATAAAAGTGGATTCCTTGAAGTCGAGAAGGACGACGGACAGAAATTCATGGTGAACGGGCATCGAGTGAAGAAATTCTTTAACTTCTCTTATGAGAATAAGAGAGGTATTTTAGATAATCAAGTCCCGTGAGCTCCTTCGAGCTCGGTCCGGCAGTAGGACCATAAAACTAGCGCTTAATGGGAGGCAACCCATTTTTACTTGTTTTTATGTGTTTTCTTATTTTTCATAGTTTTTTGGGAATCGTAAGTGTTAACCTCGTGTGCTAGAGTTTATTTGATGAAGGCTTGCTTAATGGAGATTGAGCAGAGCAAGAGAGCTTAAGGAAGAAAGTCATGAAATTGAACACGTTTCGAGTAGGAAAGCAGTCGATTGTTGGAGTGAGGTAAGCCGAACCCCAAACATAGACCTCTTTGCGAAGTCGAAGTTTGGGGGGTGATATTTCTTTTCGTTCGTTACTTTGCATTGATAGTGAGTCGAGTTCATAAGAATTTGGTGTACTTACTCGTACGTACTCATTCTTTTCAAACTTTGTTATTGCGTAGCAAGAACAAAGTTTGGGGGGGGGGTGTATTCGTACTTCGGGTTCGTACACGAAATTCTAGGAAAAATTGGTCAAATTTTTTGAAAAATATCGATGTTTGAGTGAGGATGGATCGAATTGAGTATGATCACTTAAGTTCGGCGTGAATTGGATTGGTGAATTGCACGTTTGGAAGAGACCCCAACTCCTCGGTCGAATGAGCGACCTGGCTTAAATCGAGGAGTTCTCAGGTTAGTTCATGATTTGGAAAAGTGTTTTGGTTGTTCGAGTGTGATTCGTTGGGAATTCTCGAGTCTTGAGCGACGGATTTAGAAGTTGAATTTTGGTTGCGCTCGAGCATGTTGCTTTAGCGCCCAAAATTGTACAGAAGAATCCGCGCGCTCGAGCACTTGCGCCATTTGAGCTACATGCTCGAGCGCGACCGCTCGAGCGGGTCTGCTCGAGCAGGTCGCGGGTTTCGGCCCAGGATTTACTAACTCTATAAATACCCCTTTCACACGATTTCACACACATTCACACACTCGGAGGTGCGATTTTGGGCGGATTTGAGCGATTTCGAGCTATTCCAACGAATTACTCTCAAATTCATTCGAATTCTTCACGTATTTCACGAATTCCCTCAAGAAAGGTATGTGCTTTCTAACTTTTATCTTTCAATTCATAGTTTGAAGCATGATTTAGGCATGAATTGAAGAACTAGGGTTCTTGAGTGACGATTTTTGGGGATTTTGCAAGTATTCATTGATTCTTGATTCCTTGTTCATGAATATGGATAATATACTATGGGTTTGCCATTTTTGCTGTCAATTTCGTGATTGAATGTGTAGAATTGGTGAATTTCTAGAGTGAGAAAGTAGGAATTTGAGGAAATGAGATGGGTTTTGCATCCTGAGATGAAATCGTTGTGAATTGAGATTGTTTGAGCATGAATGGGGAGGAATTGAGTCTTGAGCATGTGAATTACACAATTTTGGGGTAATGTTACTTCATGATAGACTCGATTATAGGCATTGTTGAGTGTGAATGATGAATTGTTTGGAATTTACTTGAGAATTTTGAGATGTAGGCATGTGATTTAAATTGAGTGAGTTAAATCAAGTTGAGATTTTGAGAAAAGGGAATTGAGAGTACTACTTGAGATGTGTGAGATTGAATGATATGAATGTAGTGAAAATGCTCTATATTGTTTCAGGTACTATGGCACCGAAAAAGAACGAGGACAGAATTTTGAGCATGGCTGAGTTGGAAGAGCTCACGAATGATCTGAGGAGAAAGAGTTTGTTGCCTTCAAGGTGGAACAACCTTGACTACCAAGGTAGTTGGAGGTACATCGCCTACAGATGGAGCTTAATCACGGGAAAGGTAGAAAAGACTCGGAGACCGAGTGTTAGTTTCATGAGAGAGTTGGGGATAGAGGAAGAGATAAGGAGGATTTTCGTGAGGAACAACATCGCTGAATTCTTCGACATGCTGCTGTATATGGAGACAAACGCAGACTTGGTTGAACAGTTTTTTGCCACTGTCGAGAAGACGGACGAGAACTCGTTCAAATTCAAGTATCAGAATGACTGGCAATACTGTGAGGCTGGAGCTGTCAACCTCGCTTTTGGGCTCCCAGCGTTACCTCGACCGAACCGGGTGTCAAAGTCGTACAGTGCAAATGGCTTTTGGAAGGACATCACGGGAGGAATGGCGGGGGATTATAGAGGCCAGCATGCACGAGCATCAGCGATCCGAAATCCAGTCATAAGGTACCTCGAGCGAATCCTTGGGAACACGATCTACGCCCGCTCTGAGACGGGAACCGTGAGGAGCAAGCAGCTCTATGGGATCTGGTGTCTCTTGTACACCAAGGATCATAATTTCGGGAGAGACTTCCTAGAGCATCACTACGAGGCTCCCTTCAAGCTCGGCTCTAGGACTTCTAAGGTTCGAGGAGGAGGGTTGTTTTCAGTATTCATGAAGAGCCTTGGTTTTGAGCCTTGTTCGGGTCCTTTGCCAGGCATGGACTTAGTATTCGAGCAGATGAACAACACTCTCATGTTCGAATATTGGCTTGGCAGCTACTGCATCAGATTCAAGGATGACAACCTCTTCCCGTTGCCGAACAAAAAGCTGGTGACTCTGGTTGGGAAGAAGAAGAGCAACATAGGCATGAATGGAGAGCAGCACCTCGCCATTAGTGGTAAGTTTACGGTGGAGGTTGACAGCCGAGGACTTCGAGAGGTGAGGCCGGTGAAGAGGAATCGAAGCGAAGGAAGCAGTGGAGCCGTGACTTGGAGCGAACTACACTAGCTTCTACTAGTAGCTTCCCCGCAAGAGAACGGGTTCACAGTAGTATGGGCAAGTATAGGGACCAAGTATTATCGAACCCAAGGGATGGTGTATATGCGAATAGATCCCTGAAGATCTACGCGTCGTAGTTAATATGAGTGTGTTGTTTTTGGATTTTTGGAAAGATTAATTAAGCTACTAAATTATCCTACGAATGCAAAAGGAAAATTAAACTAAGTATCTAAGGTGTATATGCAAGTATGAGATGGTGATGCTCAGGTTAGGAATCCCCACGTATACTAACGGAGCAGGTACATAATCAAAATAACTGTGACAAACAAGAATTAACCTAAGTAAAAGATCGTAGAATGAAAGCTCAAGATTTCTTACCCTAATACTTTATCCTAACAATCGACTTCACTAATCCACTAACAAGTTAATAGATAGCGCTTAATTAATGAGACCCTAATTTAACTAAGGTGATGCGGTCGTCCTCCTTCGCTAAACCGGTAGATGAATTAACCTTTCCTAAACCCTCTCGTTAAGACTACTAATTGTTATTGAGTGATGCGGTCGTCCTCTCTCTAACACTTTCGTACGAAATTCAAAGGTAGAGTTAAGATTAATTATATGAATTCATTAATTAAGAGAATTAAAACTAACGTCACAAATTACCCTAATTACGTACCCACATCCTACTTCTACGAGTTCATCCTAACCCAAGCATGCAAGGGTTTTAGCCGGACATGGTTATAACAAAAATAAAAGCAATAGAAGAAACAACGAATATAAACATAATGAATTGAACGAAGAAAATAAGAAACATGAACTAGGGTTTTAAAAGAAAATAATTCTAAGAACTGAAATTTAATTAACTAAAACGAAGTTCAAAGCGTTTAAAGTAATCAAACTAATGAAAAGAAACCAAGAAACGAAAAGAAACTAAGAATTCGTATAAAAAACCTCAACAACGTAAAAGTAAAGCTTGCTCGTTCTTCTCCTCTTCTTCTCTCTAAAAACTAAGTCTAAAGGTGATCTCTAAAGTTTGGGAATCCCTCAAAACGTATTTGGAAGAGGTATATATAGGCACGGGGTCGAAACGGGAGTTAATGGGCCGAAAAAACGCATCCGGAGGCCAAAATATGGAAGTGCTCGAGCAAAAACACGCTCGAGCGGCCCCATTCGAGCATATAGGTCGAATGAAACAGGTGCTCGAGCGCTCCCGCTCGAGCTGGTCGAGCGGCGAAATTTTTCTGCCATTTTTCGGTCATTCGAGCAATACGCTCGAGCGCTGGCGCTCGAGCTGCTCGAGCGGTCTTCGGTTGCTGTACACTTGTTCGTAAAATCTGCATATCTCCTCAACCGGGAGTCCGTTTTGGCCGATTCAAAGTCCTACGAACTCCTTTTTTCGCCCTCTATCCATCTATGAAAACCAAAGAGACAAATTAATAATTTTATAAAAATGATACTCATTTGACTCCAAGCACTCATCGAAAACACTCAAAACATGGGCAAATCGGGCACCAAAATATAACAATTTCACGCCTAATCAAGCCGGCACGAGCGGAGCGGAGCGGGAGAGGGAGCAAGCAGAGTTGCTGATCTGCAAGAAGAGGAGGAACAAGAGTACGAAGCGGGACCGGCTGAGGAGGAGGAAGAAGCAGCGGGTGAAGGCCCGCACGAGATGGAGATGGAGATGGAGCCACCTCATGTAGCTACTCCAGAGTCGTGGTACCCGACCCAGAGCGAGTGGGATGGTATGAGGACCGACCTTTGGGACCTGCGAACCGAAGTCACAGATCTTCGTACCACTCAAAACCAGTGGTACACGGAAGCGGTGAGTGTACGAGGGGAATTCCAGGAGGTTCGATCCGAGGTTTCAGATTTGAGAAGATTGATGGAGGCATTCTTTGTCTCCCATTTAGGATCGGACCACCCGAGCTATCGCCCACCACCGCCTCCTGATGTTTGAGGGTCACGGGGAGATCCCCCAGTTTCTGCTCTTTTGTTTTTCTTTTCCTTTATTTTATTTCCTTCTTTTCTTTTTGCTTGTGTGAGCTGAAGTGTTTGAGTGATTTAAATTGATTGAGGGGTGTGATGAATTGTATTCAGGATTTTGAGTTGTGCTTGATTGTTGAATTCAGTGACTTGTCTGATTTATTTTGTGTTTATTGACCCCTTCTGCTTATTAGTATTATTCTTGAGCATGTTTGATGAGTAGAGTAGAATTGTGAGGGTGAGTTAAGAATTGTTTTGTGTGAGTAGTTGAGTTAGAGTGGATTTGAGAGAGAACTAGTATACTTACGAGTTTTCTTTTTTAGTGCTTGTGTGATAAGAGTGAGAATCCACTAGGACTAGCATGGATGTGAAAGCTGAGAGACTTGAGCCTTATGAGATTTTGATATATGAATGAATCTCTTTGTTTGTGAGTGAATCATCACCTTAGAGGATGCTAGAACTTGTGTGTGCTCTTGCTTCTTGATTGTGTCTAGTTTGATATGCCGAATAGGATCTTAGGTCATCTTTGGTTTTATTGAGTCACTTAGCCAAAATTTTCCCTACCAATGACATTGAATCCCTTGTTAGCCCCTTTGAGCCGAAAGCCTATTTTATTTGCTAGCACATATGAACACTATTCCAATTCCTAAGTCTTTTTGTCCCAATTTGAGTGGAGAATAGGAAAGTGTGAATGTGAAGGGAGTAAATTGAGTTGAAAAAGGAAAAGGTTGTTTGTTGAGTGAATATGAGAAGGTGTGATGAAGCTATGAGATGTAGGAAAAAAAGAAAAATTGAGAATGGGCAAAAGAAAAAAATGAGCTCATGTGTTTGTGCGAAAAAGAAAAAAGTGAAGTGATTGAAAAAAAAAGTGAAAGAGTGAGAAAGAAAAAAAATTGAAGTGTTGAGAGAATTGGAATTGAAAGTGTTGATTGAATATGTTTGAAGTAGTCTGTTCCTTATTTTGAAGTACCGAAGTTTGATTTTCTATTCTCCATTCACTTTAGTCACTTTACCATATTGTTATCCCACCTGTCCAAAGAGCCTAAAATACAACCTTGAGAAAAGTCCTTTTTGATTCTGCATTGATTTCTAGAGTACGGTCGAAGTTAAGAGCACTTACAAGCTTATGGCTGCCAATTTGAGTGATTGATTGTTTGAGTGAGTCCCTTGATCATTGATATACACTTGTGAGGGAGCGAAACACATCGTTGAGTGCACATCCATGCTTGATCTTGGTGTTTCTTGTTAATGTTGCATGAGTATGATGAAAGGAAAGTGAGTGAGTATACGTGTGATTGATCTTTGACGCTCGAGTTCATGTGCTTGCATGATTGATCCTTTGACTTATTCCTAACAATTTCACTTGACTTATTCTTTCGTTGCTTGAGGACAAGCAACATGGTAAGTTTGGGGGGGGGGTTGATTAGGCGTGAAATTGTCATGATTCGTCACTTGAAATACCCTTATTTTGGCCGATTTTGTCGAGTATTTGGAGTTACTTGAGCATTATTTCTCTAAATTGATGAATTTGTCTCTTTGGTGCTCGTAGTCGTAGGTGAATCGAGGGTGAAGAACGGAGTTCGTAGGACTTTGAATCGACTCAAACGGATGCCCGGATGAGAAGATATCGAAGAAATACGAATGGTGTTAGTGTTGAAGAAGAAAAGTGCTATTTGGAGGAATTTTGGGGAGTATTCGAGTAAAGCACTCGAGCACTAGCGCTCGAGCACGTTGCTCGAGCGCCCAAAACGTACAGAAAATTTCTAGCTCGAGCGCCACCGCTCGAGCGTGTTACTCGAGCGCCCCAGTTTATGCAGAGAAGTTTCGCCACTCGAGCAGCTCGAGCGCGAGCGCTCGAGCCCGTGTGTCATTCGAGCTATACGCTCGAGCGCGACCGCTCGAGTAGGCCTGCTCGAGCGCCTTCTATTTTCGTGTTTTCAAAGGCATTTTTCGGCCCACGAGTTCACGATTCGGCCCGTGCATATTTATATTCGTTTCAAGCACGTTTTTGAGAGAACACACACAGAGACACACGACACGAGAGAGTTTTTGGAGTTTTAGAATTCGTTTTGGGAGAGGAAGAAGAGAAGCAAGTTTACGTTTACGGTTTTTGAGGTTTTTATTACGAATTCATACTACAACCTTGTTTTTAGTTTCGTTTCTTCAGATTCTTATTTTTTGAGCACGTTGAGACTTCTTTTATTGAGTTAATTTTAGTTCTTCTTTTACTTCTGAAAACCCTAGTTTGTGTTTGATCTCTTCTTCGTCTTGATTACCATGTTTATGTTTGTTGCTTATTTAATTGCTCTTATTTACGTTATAGCCATGTCTAGCTAAACCCTTGTATGCTTGGGGTAGGATGAACTCGTAGAAGTAGGTTGTGGGTACGTAATTAGGGTAACTCGTGACGTTAGGTTTTAATTCTCTTGGTTAATGAATTCTTAAAATTAATCTAGACTTACTTTTGAATTTAGTTCGAAAGGTGTTATAGAGAGGACGACTGTATCACTCTTTAACAACGAGTAGACTTAACTAGAGAGTCTAAGAAGGGTTAATTCATCTACCAGTTTAGCGAAGGAGGACGACCGCATCACCTTAGTTAAATTAGGGTCTCATTAATTAAGCACAATCTATTAACTTGTTAGTGGATTAGTGAAGTCGAGTGTTAGGGTAAAGTATTAGGGTTTAGAATCTTGAGCTTTCACCTTGCATTCTTTTACTTAAGTTATTTCTGGTGCGTCACAGTTATTTTGACTATGTACCCGATCCGTTAGTATACGTAGGGATTCCTATCCAAAGCATCACCATCTCTCATTTAAAAACAACCCATAGTTAATTCGTCTTCGTAACTTCTTTAGTTTAATTAGTTTATTTCAGTCTTTTAATTAATCTTTCAAAAACCCAAAAAAACATTACACTCATATTAGCTACGACGCGTAGATCTTCAGGGATCTGTTCGCATACACTCCATCTCGTGGGTTCGATATACTTGACCATTATACTTACTCTTACTACAGTGAACCTGTTCGCTTGCGGGGTAGCGACTAGTAGAAGTTAGTACAATCGCTTCAAGTCACCCCGCCTCATTCTGACCCGCATATAATATAAATTTTATAAGTATATATTATATTTAACATGTATGATATACATATAAAATATTATTATATTTTTCATATTTATCAATATTATATAATATAAATGGTGATAGTTCAACTTCAAAAGTATGGTTTAGGTGTATATATATATGTATGTGTGTGTGTGTATGTGTATATATAGATAAAATATAATATATAATACAATGTGATTGCAATTAAATTTCTTGCTGAAATTAAAGGATAATATAAATTCATTAATATGTTATAGTTTTTTTCAATTAAATGTTAGTTTTATGTTAAACTATTATATCATCCCTTGCGTTCGCATGGTTTGTAAGTATAAAATAAATATAACGATATTTTTATTTATAGTTATCTCAATTGAGAAAATTATATACTTATTTTGTGTATAAAATAAAGTAGAAAAACTATTAAACTCTGTGTATTGCTTATTTTTCATTTTTTAAAAATTTGTATATATATCACTACTATTATCTTTTCTCTTTTGATGTGATACTCAATTTTTTAATTTTTTTTTTCTTTTCAAGTCAAACATATAAAATATTTTGCGCTTAAAATGTTGAAAACGTCTACATTGTTAAGTAAACTAAATTTGAAAAGATATTATGCTTGCTTACAACTTTTAAAATACTTTTGTTATAGTCATATTGATTGTTGTTTTTTGATATCGTCTTCTTCATCAAATATCGAAATTTTCAAATATTTTCTCTTGGTTTTGTGGATGTACGTCGTAACATGTAATTACCCATGACAAAAAAGTTAACCTCCTAATTTTCTAAGACAAAGTTTTGTGTGATAAGTATATTAGCAATTTTGGGTTGTATTAAAATTAAATATGATTTATCCATTTATTTTTTCTTTTTGATTTGTGTATGAATTTAATCCACTCATGATAGAAATTCCCGTAAGAGAGTATCACATTGTTTCATTATGTTTATATTAATAATTTCAGGCTATTGGAATTAGTTTAATAAAATTGAGCATCTCATATATATATATGTACACCAATTAAAATAAAGGTCATTGAACTTTAAAATTTACTTTAGGCAAAGTTAATTATATATGTGTACATTTGTATAATATATACATCTTCCACGTGAATAACTCAACAACTCAAACTCTAAGAATACACATTTTTTTAAAAAAAAAAATTATCTTATTTTTCTTAAATATTTTGACAAAGTAAATGATTAGAATTAGTAGATTAATTTTTTTTATAAAACAATAAATAGAAGATTAAAAGTTTTACACTTCCAAATGAAAAGTCTTTAAAACATCATCACATTTATTTTTCTAGTATGTGTTAAATGATATTTATTATATTAATTAATAAGTAATTTATTAAATATCATGATAAAAATAGTAGTAGTTTTTTGTGTCAAAATTTTCTTTCTATTTTTAGTATAAGATTTTGTTATTATATTAATATAGATGTCTTATAATATATTATGTAATTATGAAAGAAAATTATCATGATCCAAGTCGGTCGACCTGCCCCGCGCTGCCCCGCACTAGGGACGGGGAGGACATGGGTCTTCAGGTACTCGTCCCGCTCCATTGACATCTCTACCGTCTAAGGGTGGGGAAATACCAAAATTTTCGGTATAACGTGCTTACCGCATCTAAAATATCGAATTTATCGAAAATTTTGGTATACCGCCATTTTTGGTACCAAAAATTAATACTATGAAAATCTGCATACCGCGGTATACTATTATTATACCGTACCAAAATCTACAAATCTATATAAAATAATTTACTATTTCATTTATAAATAATTTCGGTATAGAACGTTATTTCGGTATGAAACGATATACGGTATTTTGATAAATTTCAGTATATATCAAAATTCGGTATGATACGGTATACCAACTTTGCGGCAAAATTTTGGCACGTTATCGATATGAACTCTCATACCAACATTTAGGTATTTCTCCAGTATTTTCGATATACAACCACCCCTACTACCGTCCACTAACTTGAGAAGAAAATTACGTGTTCGAACATCAGCAGTAAATTCTTGAAAGATTGCCAGTATTCTACAATGATACACTTGATTTATACTCCCCCCGTCCATGAAATATAGTTCTGGTTGCCTTATTTGGCTGTCCACGAAAAATAGTCTTGTTGCCTAAAATGGAAAGAATAAACTTTATCTACTTTTTCAACATACACACATAATATTTTTAAAATAATTTATTTTGTACTTGATTTGACACAATATTCTTACTTTTTACATATTATATCAACTTTCTTAATAACCGTGCAAAAAGTAACAGGACCTTATTTCATGGACAGAGGGAGTAATTATTTCTCAATACTTTAAGGGCAAAATGTCGGATTTTAAGTAAGAGACTTGAAAATTAAATAGATTGGGCCTTCACTATAAAAGCCTTGACTAGGTTTGGTGGGGTGCGCCAGGCCCGTGCAGTAGTGCAACGCATGGGCGACGCGCGAAGGCCCAGGCAGCAAGCTGCCTTGATGGGCCTTCCCCCTCAAAAAATTAATTTAATATCGTGTGGGCCGTTGGCCCACATATCAGATATTAAACTGATAAGAACAGATACTACACTTGATCTTAGCCAAAAGGCCGAGAAAGGTATGAGCTCTCTCCATAATAGTGGCCTTCATTTTATAGTCTATTTTTTTGCTGAGTTTCTTGTCATATGCGATGTGGGATAGTTGGCTCAAGTCAATCCCCCTATTTCCCAGTTTAAATAAACCGCCTATCTAAAAAATACTAACCAAACTCAATTGAAAACATATTACAAAACGAATCATGAAAGGATGATCCTGTGGGAACCAGGATATTGATTGATCTCTTTTTGTTTGTTGTTATTCGACTTTAAATAAAAAGCTATTAGCAGGTTAAACAACCTCTTCTATGGATAAAAACATGGGGTTCTAGTTTAAAATTCAATAGTTCATAATTAATCATAAATCTTATATAGCAAAAGCTCCTCCTGCCTATGTGGCATTTCTAGGAGAGCTCTATTTCAAGCTTCCCCCTCCCTCATTCAACCATTAATTGCAAAATGATCTTGACCTTTGATTTATTTCATAGTCGATCATATTCGTTCATTTTTTCTAAGTTTTATCTATAAATTTCACTCATCTAATAGTTCCTCATTTGTGTGTATCATTTTCTTCTCTTTCCTTCGTCCGTTTTATTCCTTTTCATCCATATTTTTTTTTCAGGCAATGTCGCTTTGAAGCTCAATGTATAGGATGCTTTATTGTTTTTCGCCGCAGTCGTCTTTTTGAGCTATGCCGCTTTTAGTTATATAGGATGTTGTGTACCGCTTTTAGTTATATTATATAGGATGTTGTGTAGGATGTTACCGCGTTTCTTTCGATGCTCAACAATGTAATCTTCAAGCTGCTTTGTATCATATTTTTTAGTTCGTCGCCAACGTCGCTTTGAAGCTTGAGCTATGCCGCTTTTAGTTATATAGGATGTTGTGTAGAATGTTACCGCGTTTCTTTCGATGCTCAACAATGTAATCTTCAAGCTACTTTGTATCATATTTTTTAGTTCGTCGCCAACGTCGCTTTTAAGCTTATTGTTACCACGTTTTTGTTCGATGTTTTATAAATAAAAACTCTCTCCTTATTTTTTCGATCTTTCGATTCTTGGATCATTGTAATATAATAATATGAATATTCTGATCTTTTGTATTCAATAAAAACTCTTGCCTTAATTTCCAGAAATTTTGAAACACCTTCACTGTTAAAATTTCAATTAAAATGCTAATCTAGTAAACAAATATCATTAAATTGCAACCCAAATTATTATTTTCATTTAATTGACTTCAAAATTAACGTCCTTATCTTGGAAAATTATAATCATGATTGTCTATATATTAATTATGGGAAATTAATCAAATTGGTCAACATTTTTTTTTTCTTAAAATATTTTTCATTAGATGAGTTCATAATGTATAATTACCGGCAGGCAATTCATAATGTATAATTACCCGCAGGCAATACAAATTTCTATACTAAATTAAAAATTAATTTTATAATAAGTGAGATGTAATCCTAATTTAGTTGTATAATCTCTCTACTTTTTTAGAGCCTATCCTAAAAAAATACAATCACATTAAAATCGGGTCAATCTCAACAAAATTATATTTTAATCGTGTCAATCAAGTCAAGAAGGACCGAAATAAGAAATCTACTAATGGTAGTTGAGAAATTTATATTAAAAATAATTTAAACATTCCCTATTCAATATACTAATGTAATTAACGTGTCATTGAATTGACTTCAAAAATTAACGTCCTAATCTTGGCCAATTATAATCAATATTGTACGAAATCTATTTTCCTTAAATATATTGTGTTAGGTGATTGCCTATATATTAATTGTGGGAAATTAATCAAATTGGTCAACATTTATTTTTCAAAAATATATGGCGTTAGATGATTGCCTAAATACTAATTGTTGGAAATTAATCAAATTCGTCAACATATATTTTCCTAAAATATTTTTAATTGAATGTTTTATAGGGCAAATAAATCGGCAAGTCAAGAAGGACCAAAATAAGAAATCTACTAACTTTTGAATAGGAGTAATAAAAAAGAGTGAGAAAAATTGATATAAAATCCGCCACTAATTTAAGCTAAATTGGCATCAATGAAATAAAATCCGCCACTAATTTATATCTTGATATCCTAATTAGTGGTAATGTTAGTATAGAAATTTGACTAAGATAAAAATAAAATCCGAAATTATATTTTAATCGGGTCAATCAAGTCAATAAGGACCGAAATAAGAAATCTACTAATGGTAGTTGAGATATTATAGGCTATACTTGCTGAGTTTTGTTTTTATTTGCGGAATTTTGTATAGATTCTTGCCATTAACTTACTATTGCATTAATGAATATGCTAATCAAATTTATATTAAAAATAATTTAAACATTCCCTATTGAATATACTAATGTAATTAACGTGTTATTGAATTGACTTCAACAATTAACGTCCTAATCTTGGCCAATTATAATCATGATTGTAATAAATCTATTTTCCTTAAATATATTGTGTTAGGTGATTGCCTAAATATTAATTGTTTGAAATTAATAAAAATTGGTCAACATATATTTTCCTAAAATATTTTTAATTGAATTTTTTAATTGAATTTTTTATATGGCAAATAAATCGGCAAGTCAAGAAGGACCAAAATAAGAAATCTACTAACTTTTGAATAAGAAATCCGCCACTAATTTAAGCTAAATTGGCATCAATGAAATAAAATCCGCCACTAATTTAGTTGTATAATACATGATCTCTCCACTATTTTAGGACCTATTCTAACAAATTACAATCACATTAAAATCAGGTCAATCTCAACCAAATTATATTTTAAGCAACTCAATTAATGGGGCAAGAGAGAGAGAAATTTTAATTAGATTTTTTATATGGCAAATAAATCGGCAAGTCAAGAAGTACCAAAATAAGAAATCTATTAACTTTTGGTCATAGCATTTTTTGGTTCAATTTTTGCCCTATATCTTCTTTTTGGGTGTTCGCTTTGTTACCCGTCGCAAGTACTCCCTCTTCTGTCGTCGTCGAATATTTTGGTACGTGTCCTTTTTTTTGTGATTGTTACTCGCTTCTTTTTGTATTGATCTATCGGATTGCATCTATTGTTTCGCGCCGATATTGAGTTCTGAAACCGTCCTTTAATTTTTTAATGACTCTCAGCTTTTCAAATTTTAGTTTCTGATTTGATCAAGAACCATGGTTTGCATGTCCTTTTTTTTAAATGTTGTCTGTTCAAGTGGATAATGACAATTATGAGGACAAGCAGGTTTTACATCTAACTTTGTGTTTTTATTTTATTTTTCATTTTCTAATTGGATTAAGATACTTGTATTTTTTATATAATGTTCAGGAGGTGGGTAGTCGCAATGTTCGTGTTGATGAGGAAGTTGATTGCGATGAAGTACATTTGGTTCGGAAAAAAAAGCACAAGGTAGATGTATCTCCTATACATGTGGATTGTGAACTTGGCGACGGTGCTTCTTCTTTGGGAAATATTCGTAGTGTTAAGGTTGAGGATGTGTGATTTTTCTTTTTTTGTTCTCCTGTGGGTATTCGAGGGAATAAAGGTTGTTCGTACCTATGGAATTTTCTCTTGCGATTTTATTTTTCTAAACAATAATATTGAATTACAATGTAATAGTGTGTAGTATTTCCCATGCTTTCATTGATGAATAATATCCTTGAGGCTATTTCATGCTTACTTCCATTTTTTTCTTCAATAAAAAAATCTAAGTCATTGTTGTTTGGCGACCCGGCAATTCTTTGAATTTACGTCCTCTGTTTTGTTAGCGGATCGATAATACTTGTATTTTTTAGTGTTGTGATTTATAATATCAATTTATAATATATTAATTGTGCAGATTTGGTTGTAAAAAATTATAACAATGATATCTCAACTACAAATATATTTCACAGTTGATGAGTTTTTCAAGGATCAAAATATTTAATTATTGAATTTTTTCCATTTATTAAAAAGAATGCTCTTTTTTTTAATAAAGAATGTTTAGTTTTAAATCTCTGATTCTTGGCCAAGAATGTTTTGCTCTCTGAATGGAGGATTGTTACATTTAAGATTTTAATCATAGATTTTATATTTATAGATTTGAATCTTTTGTCTATAACTATGTCTAATACAATTAATATAAATTTGCTCTTCTAAATTCGAAATAGTCTTGTGCTAGGGACATGATTTGCAATATAAGCAATTGTTTTTGGCGTAACACTTAAAGATAGGATGCACGAATTACACCACTCTTTACCACTTTATAAATTAACATTTCTTCTTTTAATCCGATATTGAGTATCGAAAAAATCTGTACAATGATACTAAATCCAACTGATTCTCCATGAAGTGTGTCCATAAATAACAACTCCTACAATTACATAGATAATTAACTTGAAGATAGTTTTCACATATTAAAAAGTTTATTTAAAAAAATAAATGATATTATAATTTCTAATATGTTAATTAATTTATGATTTTGATTATATAATGAAATAACAACTAGAGATCGAATCAACTTTCCCAGCTCTTCTCTGAAACGGTTATTAAAAGAACATTTTTATGCCTTATGAATGTTTGTAAAATTATGACACTATCTTTACGGACTTGCAAAATTGAGACAATAATTTTATGAATTTGCAAAATTAGGACACTGTCTTTACAAACTTGCAAAACTAGGACACTATCTTTTAATTTTGGCCAATTAAGACCAAATTTTATAAAATACGGTCAGCTGGGCATATCATAATCAGATTTATTTTATCCATATTTTAATATATTTGGTCCAAATTTGCCTAACATAAAATATATGGTCCTTATTTTGCAAAATTGTTAAGGTTAGTAGCTCAGTTATACCTATATGTTGACTAATTCCTCAGACACAAAATGAAATAGGCAAGTTGATATTGATCTTGATTTACTTTCAACTGTCCAAATTTTTTATACTCAAATTTAATTGTCTTTCATGCACTGTTGAATTTTCATTTACCATGAGATAACCTTAAGTATTGTATCCGAGCTATTGTCATTCAATTGCATTCAACGTCGTTGCACGTGTATATATTTCAGAGTTTGGTCCTTTAATTTTTAAAATATTTGAAATAATTGAACTGTCCAAGTGTGTGTTATCGAATAGGAGGATATGTGCTTAATGAAATAATTAGATTTTTATTGAAGAATTATGCATCTGTTGTAGGCAATTAATTATAAAATAAAACAACCACGTGTCCATGGACATATTTTTATTGTATTATTGAAAAAAAAATTCTAAAAATATTTCTTGATGCCCGCGAAATTCGCGGGTTTAATTCTAGTAATGATATATAGCTTAATCGATTAGACCATCTTTATCTGTGTTTTGATGCCCAGGGCATCCGAATGGGACAAAAAAAAAAAAGATAAATTAAATTAAAATCCATGACCATGGACATGGTATGACCAAGAACAACCAAGTGGAGGGGAGGATTTTTTATATCTCAAAAAATATATAAATGTCACGTGTCAAATTGTTATTGGTCGGTCATATTTTATTTGGATAGTTTCCGATTTTCACTTATCTACTTAAAAAATAAAAATAAAAAAAACCCCAAAATTCATGAAATTAAATTCTCTATAAATAGAGACCAATCTTGATATGTTTTGGATCACAATTTCATACACTCCCTTTTCTCTTCTCCTATTTTTTTTCTCTTCTAAATTGTGTTAATTATCCTCATGTTCTCTTCTAACATGGATCCGAATGATCCTAATTATCATCACTACTCCCAAAACCAATCAAGTTCACAAAATTTTCAACCGTTACTTAATACTGATAATTCTCAATTTACTTATTGAATTTGGTAATTTTTTTTAGGTGTATGGTAATTTTTTATTAATAGTTATTAATTTTTTTAATATTGTGTAAATATTATAAAAAAATTAATAATAGATATAATTATTAAATTATAAAAAAAATAATTTATAAATGTTGGTTGTTGTGGTTATGGATAAAGTATGAAAAAAGATGAGTTTGTGTTGTAGTGTAAAATGTATAGGTGGAGGAGTGAGAAATGAATTTTATATTTGATGATCCGGTTGTGGCCGGACATGGATAAAGACGGTCTTAGCTAGCTAGCAAGCATATGTGTAGGGATTTTGCTGTTTAATTGGTAAATGATAATATGGGGATTTAGGAAGATGCATGTTGAAATACGATAGAAATTGGAAAGGATTTTTATGCTGTTGAAGAATTGGAGTTGTATTTCAATTTTGGCAATTTTTTTATACTAACATCTATAGAATGCTTAGACAATTTTTACCGAACAGAAAATTTTAGAAAAAAAGAACGCAAAATCGACCAGTTGGCAATAAAACCACACTATTTTCACAAATTGTAATTTAATCTAAACTTTTGATCATTGCATACAAAACCTCGATTTAAGATTTGTTAGTAATTCCAACCAAAATACCGGTTTCAATCTACTCGAACGTAATGATTAATTATGCATAGTCATTCGAACCAATCGAAGATAATTTTTAATAAAAATTGGGTTTTAATTCCCCTAAAATAAGGTCAATTTGTTTTCATTTATTTATGTAAATGTTGGACAATACTTTTATGAATATAGATAATAAATTTTCAAGTATAATGTTTTAAAAGAGCAAGTTTTATATGAAAATGGTTCATGATAATTTTATTATGAAATTGTTTTGATGTATCGAATATTTGATCAGGAGTATCAAAAAGTTCATCAGCAGTATCATTAATATGGATTCATGAAAATTTGTAATAATTACAATATAATATCACTGACCAAAACTAATGATACTCCCGATAAAATTATTGAAACTTTAAAACTGTTTCATGATAAGCTTATTATTAACTAATTCATATATACTTTGCTTTCTTAAAAAGAAAAAAAAATCACTTTTAAAGTAAATTGAGTTATTTTCAAAACAATTAAAAAATTATTTGTCGAGAAAAATATAAGTAATACTCTTTTTATCTTAAATGTAAATTTTTTTTTTTTTTTTTTTTTTTGGTAAAATGATAAGTTGTTCGCTATTGCAGCAAATGAGATGGTGGTATGTAATTTAGAGAGTGTCTGCTAATAACTTTTTAATGAGAATGAGAATGAAATAAAAAATTAGTGTAATTACGAAGACTCTTTAAAATAAGACCATTACCTTCCCTTCTAAATAAATTAATCACTATCCCATTTCGATTGAACTTACTTCCTCCTACAATTCTCCTTATTAATCATTTTCCTATTTCTTAATCAACAATCATTTTTAGTTCACTTCTACTCTAAAATTGGGACATGAAATTATTAATGCGATCATCATTGAGACAATTATTTTTCTAATATATCATTTTTATCACGGAGGTATAAATAAAAAATAAATTTTCATTATTTGAAAAATTCGAACCAAACTAGCACCCTTTGTGTTTCCAATTAGACTTTTTTTTTCTTTAACATGTATATGACTAATCACATTTAAATATATAGGAATAATGCCAATCTAAGGCCTGAAAGATGGTAAAACTATCAATTTAAGACCTAAAAGATTTTTTCTATCGATTCAGGACCTGGAAGATATAAAACTATCAATCTAGGACCTGAAAGATAGAATTTATCAATTTAAGACTCAAGGCTATTAAGACCATATTTGACATATTATAATTTTTATTTTTATTTTATTTATATACGTTCTTATTTTTTCATTAATTCTTTTGTTTCTTATTTTTTCAGTCACTTGAAATTAATATATATTTATATTTTTTGAATATGATTTATAAAAAATTATCGGATAATAAAAAATTATTAAAGACCAAACACGGTCTTAAAATGAGTAAGTCCTAAATTAATAGTTTAATGTTTCAGATCCTGAATCGATAGTTTTCAATCTTTCAGGCCCTGAATCGATAGGAAAAAATTTTCGGGCCTTAAATTGATAAATTTACTATCTTTCAGGCCCGGGATTAATAAAACTCCATATATATATATATATATATATATATATATATATCGGTTGTATAACCTTCACTATAATTGGTTACAAATTTGATTATTTTTTAAAAAAAGTTAAGAGTACTTTCATTATTTACAATTTTTTTTTCTAAATAATGAAATTATTTGAGCATCAGTAAAAAAGAGTTTATTAAACCTGTCAGTAAAACGAGGGACGCGCTCAATTTGATACTATAATCACTCTCCTCAACTTCCAAAAGCCGCCAAATCCCGAAAGAAAATTAAAATAAACCCTAGCCCAATTCCTTCTCGTCTCTCTCTCTCTCTCTCTCTTCGTCGTACTCGAAGACCCGAAGCCGCATCTACAGCCGGAAGACAGAGAATTGTTCGTCATTCTCCCTTGTGAAAGCTTGAATCGGTATGTGGTGTTACCTTCGACTGTTCTACAATTTTCTGAGTTTGAAATTTCTTAAACTCTTGAGTACCACACCGCTATTGTTTCTTGACTTGGTATGTGGTTAAGTTTGAAGTTTCGGAGCTTATGCAGAGGTAGGTTTAAATTAATGATTAATTTAGGTATATGATTAGAATGGTTTTTCAGGGTTATTTTAACGAACCCGGCAGCAATATTATCTATGTCCGTATGAGCTACTACTTCATGGTTAAAAAGTAGAAGATTTTTTTAAAACAGTTCTGCGAGTTGCAAGGTCGATTGAGAAAATATCTAATTAGTCTATTAAGCATGAGCCCAATAATTCTAACATAATTTGTTTAGGTTTAAGTCCATGTGGTCCTCTTGCCTCTGTGGACGGGTGGGCAGTGGGCACCTTTATGTATATAATTTTGACTGAGTATTCAAATTTGGTGTATCAGTTTTGCATTATAATCACAAGAAATGGACATCGACTCAGAAGCACCAGCATCAGTGGCTCAAGGGGACACTGCAGTATGTACCGACTTATGAATACTTCATTTGTACACCTTTATCCCATTACCTTTTTATGTAGGCAATGCCAATGCGGTTGATTTTTTTTTCTTCAGTCTACAAACATGGATGCTGACTCCATATCTTCAACAATGGGGAAACTGGATATTGGAGAGCCGTCTTCTAGCTTCAAGAAAAAGCCAGTTATTATAATAGTTGTAGGAATGGCAGGTATTCGTTTGTGTGTGAAGAAACAATGCAGTTTTCTACTCCACTCCCCCTCCATCTCTCTTCACACACATTCTACTTTAGCTACTAAATTCTGAAACTTGTGATCAAATTTATCCAGGAAGTGGGAAGACAACATTTCTTCACCGGCTAGTTTGCCACACTATGGCTTCAAATATCCGAGGCTATGTTATGAATCTGGACCCTGCTGTTATGACTCTCCCATACGGTGCTAACATTGACATTAGAGACACTGTTCGATACAAGGAGGTCATGAAGCAGTTTAATCTTGGACCAAATGGAGGAATTTTGACTTCGCTTAACTTGTTCGCCACAAAGTTTGATGAGGTAAAATTCTTCATTGAGCTTTTTGATGCTGCATTTTGAAACTATTGCATAAATTTATTACCACACCAGTCTGTTAATCACTAAACTTTTAGGTTACATGCTATATTTATTAGAAGTAAAACAAGATGAATAGTTTGTTTTGATCTGCATAATCTACAGTTCTTCCATGTCATGTAATAGGATATCTGAATTTTTAACCTGAGTCCTCATCTTGTATATTCCGTATGTTCTCTATTTGTTGACTTAACTATTCGATCATAAATTTTTACGTCTCACCAATTATTCTAGTTGTTTAGCTTCGCTGTGTGCCATTTAAAAATTAAGATTTGCTTTGTACTTACAAAATATTATAATTCAATTCTTACTTGATTAAAATATAAGCTTAGAAACATTATAGTAACTCTATGTTCTAGAGTTGTCAAAATGTTCATAGAATATTGATTTACCACCACTGATGAGCCATCAAAATGATAATTGTGAAATGGCGATCAGGTTCATTGACAGGCAGATGAAAAATTCATGTCTAGAGTGTAAGCTAATTGCTACAGATGGAGAAACGGAAAATTTACTAGTTTTTTGTGGAGATTCTTACTTTGAGAAAGAAGTTAAGACTTCTTAATGTTTTTGAGCAAGATTGTTTGCTGTTTTGCGTAATTAAGAGGAGGAATAATCTTTTTTCATAAAATAAAAAGTTGTTCTAGACTTCTAGTTAATGATCAAAGATTCATGCAATGCTCTCGTATATTCAACAAGCCCAATTGTGTGGTATCTTCAATCTGAAGGGAAATCCAAATTAGCCGAGTAAAATGCGGATTAAGAACCCTCTAGTTTTGGCATAACTCGAACCTGCTTAGTTGAAACCTTTTTGGACAGTCATATATTATATAATTGATATTTGCCTTTATAAATGACTCCGTATTAATGAGAGTGAATTCCTGAAATTCTCCTCTGCATTTGGCTTCTTCACCAATAACCAGTTATATGGTTCACTTATCTTTACTACTGTTATTCATTTAATTTTAAATATTGTTTTCGAACAAGCACTAAGCAATGTTGTAATCATCAGATCCTTAGATGGGAAATCAAGGGGTTTGTGCAATAATGTTTCCAAAATTGTAGGTCATATCTATGATTGAGAAACGAGCAGATCAGCTAGACTATGTGCTCGTTGACACACCTGGCCAAATTGAAATTTTCACTTGGTCTGCATCTGGAGCTATAATTACGGAAGCTTTTGCGTCAACATTCCCTACTGTGGTAGCTTATGTTGTTGATACACCTCGTTCAGCTAACCCAGCTACCTTCATGAGCAACATGCTGTATGCTTGTAGCATCCTGTATAAGACACGGTTACCACTGGTATTGGTGTTCAACAAGACCGATGTGGCACAACATGAATTCGCATTGGAGGTGTGATTAATATTTATTTTCCTGCTTATGTGCACTCTTTGGCGATGTTCTACTACCTCCGTTCCACTCTTACTGTTGCTTTTGGTTTTTCACACTGATTAAGAAAGTCATACTAACAAATATTTGTGTAAGATGACTAATATACCGTCTTACAAATTATTAATCAATCATTTATGGTCATTTATCACACCTATTACAAAAATCAAGAAAAGGAAAAAATTTGAAAAAAAATTAAAGCAACAGTTTAAGTGGAACGGAGGTAGTAATATATTGATTATTTTGCGTGCCTGCCTTTCCTTTTAATTTCTTTCACAGTATCTTTTCATCGTTTGCTGCTTGCTATACTCGACTGTTGTATATTTCTCCTTTATGTTACCCCATCCTGGTATATCACATTTTATACTGTTTATTAATCCCTCCGTTCCGATTTAACTGTTTTATAGAAAAGTTTGTTCCAAAATATCTGTCGCATTTGGTTTTCCAAGAGAAATTAAATATATTTTCCCAACTTTGCCCTTTTCTTAAATTTGTGATACACCTCATTTATTTAGATGCACAAATCAGTTTTTTTCATTTCTTGTTACTACAAATAAGAATTGATGACCTGTAAAAGTGTATATTAGTCATTTTAAACAAATAAATATGAGTATTAAATGACTTTTTTAATCTATGTGAAACACCCAAAGTGACAGTTAAAGTGGAATGAAAGGAGTAGTTCTTATACTACTTACCAGCTTCTTATGTTGTAAACGGCTAACTTAGTCTGCTGTTGGTGCAGTGGATGACGGATTTTGAGGCATTTCATGCTGCCCTAGATTCTGATCATTCTTACACTTCAACCTTGAACCGTAGTCTCTCCCTAGCACTGGAGGAATTCTATAACAATCTGAGGTCGGTTGGAGTGTCTGCAGTCACTGGTTTGGGGATGGATGCCTTCTTTAAGGCCATTGAAGGCAGTGCCCAAGAATACATGGAAACTTACAAGTACTTGAGATCTTCCTACGAAACTAAGTTTCAAATAACATATTGAGTAATATTTTTGCAGTTTTAATCAGCTTCATATCATATACAGGACTGATCTTGACAAGAGACGAGCAGAAAAGGAACGCTTGGAAGAAGAACGCCGAAAAGCGAACATGGATAAGCTCAGGAAAGATATGGAGAAGTCTGGAGGGGAGAGCGTGGTATTGAGCACAGGTTTGAAAGGCAAGAATGTGGAGCTTGATGAAGATGAAGGGAGTGAAGAAGATGACGATGTAAGGTTCAGTGAAGATGGTTCTGATATCGTAGACGAAGATGAAGATGAAGAGATAGCCAGTTTTTCATTTTGAGACCACTTATCTGAAATAGCTGACTCTTATGTTAATTGATGAAATGAAATGCACAGTGCCCTCTCTAGTTGATTTTCTGTGCATGAAGACTTTGATTCTGTCGAATTAAAATCAAGTGGGGTCTATGTTTTTTGCTTGGCCTTTTCTTGCTCACTTTCAAACTAAGTTTCTGCAGATACTTCATCTTAAGATTTTCTTCTGTTATTAAAAATTTATTTACCTAGACGGATAAATATTACTACTCCATTTGAAAGGATTTGCTCAAAAGCAACAAAATACCGGTGTGGTGTTTGTTTGGCGACAATGTAATTTGGCGTAGTATAGTGTTGATAACTGTTTAAAAAAATTAATTAATGATAATGTTAGTTCATAACTTCTGTATAGGCTTATCAATGAAATAAACTAGGAAAAACATGTTAAATAGATTAATTATTGTGTGAAATAGTGTAACGATCAACAAATTGAGGTGGGTTCAATTTTTTTTTTTCCAAATATATTTTACTTGATTAAAACTGTCTTTTTGATTATGACTAAAAGAATATTATAGCTTTTGTATAATTAATTAAAGTATCCGTCATCCAAGGAAAAAATGAATTTCCTTCTATTACCGTAGGGTTCAGTTATATGAATCCTCCATTTCATATACATCCGCACAGGTTTGTGTGCGAGCGTGTGAAATGGAGGGTCCAAATTATAACTAGACCCTGCATTTACTTGGGGGATCTAACCCCGTCCAAGAACGCTAATACTGGTAGTAACTAGTTTGTGTTGTGCAGATTAATTATTTATTTTGTTGATTATAGAATAATGTCTTAAGCAACATTTCATTGTTTCACGAGAAATGTACACAAATGCACTATTTTAGGAAGCATATCATGAAATTGAAATTTGTTATATATAAAAGTAAGTTGTATGTATAATCAAATAAAGTTACAAAATGAGCCTATAAAATAATTTTGTGTGTGTCAATAACCACACCCAAATAAGATTTTTTTCTTTCCTGCTACGACATGTCAGTTCTTTGAAAACTTCCTGCATCTAAGCATATGCCATATGGAGAAAATTATTGAGAGCTTCAAACATATTATATATTCAAATATTAATTAATGAATAAGGAGAGCTATAGTGCTGTAATATTATAAGTTTCTATAGAGTTAAAACTGTTTACAATACCTTTCCATGTAAATAATTAATACATTTAGGATCCGTAGGATTTCATATTCTAAGAGGTATAAGTATATAAATATTAATTTAGTATGGGAAAAATGAAATAGGTTAATATGGGTTTATTATATTGTTTGGTAGCATGTTGAAAATACTATTTTGCCCTTTGAAAACTTTTAAATAAATTTGCAGAATCATCAAAACACATATAAAAGAACTTTCAAATTCAATCCTATCAAATTTGCATATCAAAATTTAAAGGGACATTTTACAAAAATACAATAATAATTGGAGATCATTTGTAGCAAACTCATTTCAATTTCAATTGGGGCTAATTTGAAGAACCCAGAACAATCCATAACAAAATTCAAACCCATCGACCAAATTATATGGGATCAAATATACAAACCACAAGAAGTCAAATATATGATCAAGAACCCAAATTATGATTCATACTCAATTTTGGAACCAAATACAATCAACAACAAAACCCAATTACAGAGACGGAACACAGAACTAAAACAAAGAGATCAAGAATACAAACCTAGAATAACTCGTCTTTTAGTCAATCTTTATGATTTGTATCCAATTTGGAAGAACCAACCTCAAGTAAATATTTTGTGTATCCTTCAATAAAAACAATTAATATCTTTTAGTAAAAAAAATTAATACCCTTCAAATGATTTATATATAAAATATTTTCACTATGTACTTTTCAAAGACAAATCTTTCATATTTTTTTTTAAGATAGGAGGATCCTAACAGTTAAAAGACATTTAAAAAGAATATAATGTCGAGCCAGTGATTTACGAAACAATATATATTGGGCATTTGAAAAAGAGTAGGCCTTGTATGAGACCGTCTCATGGCATGAGACAATGAGAATGAGTGTAACTAGGACATTTGGTGTATACAAGAATTTGTAGAAAGGTACATGTAAAATAGCAAGTATGCAGTACATTAAAAATCTAAATGAAAATAGACATAACTAAAATTAAGCAACTAGACATTCTATCTCCGTTGATCCGCCCTTAGCAATGTAGCATAGCACAAAGTGGTGGTGAAATAATGAACTGTCCTATCCATACATCCTCCAAAATTTTAAAACTACAGCGCAGATGTTGATGTTGGGCAGGCTTCCATTAGGTAGAGACTCAAGCCAATTCTTCAAACGGGATAAAGCTACATGATCCAGAAATTCATGTTGAAGTTGTTTTCTGCACAACAAGCAACCCCCATACGAGAAAGTTATAACATAATATGATGGAAATATGAAAAAATGTAGAACATCAACCAACTTTGACAGAGTAGACATTCAGGTAAATGCATAATTTCCCTGCATTGGTCCAGTAAATTAAAACGCCAGTAATACGAAAATCTTAGCTTTCATACTAGACTTATTTCAAACAAAAAGGGATTCCAACCTTTGCATGAGGCTGATGTTGAGCCATCTGTTTAGCTCGAATTCTAGCAGCAACTGGGTCAACCTTGGACGGGGGACGCACCACAAAGTCCATGGACACTGGTTTGGGCCTTGAAGCATGCTGGTTAGAACTTGGCTCACCAGATTTTGACCCCCTGCAAATTGGCAGACAACATTAGATGTACTGTGTTAAACTTTCAAGTGCTGTAAGAAACTGAAGCACATGATATATCATCTTACTGTGAATATTTAGCAGAAACAAGCTGATCATCTGGAGAGGACACTCCTACTCCTTCAGTTGCCACCCTGTAGAATATTAACAAGGACATTACCTCTGTTTGAGCAAAGTGATTTATTGTGGAATATTCTAGGCGCATAATTACTGAAAATACAAAAAATACTTTTTGACAGGAGGCCTCTTCGAAATCCTTTCCTCATCAACCACTTTCCTGTCTTCTAACCCCTGTATGAATAGCATTTGGACAACTGAAGTGATCCGATAAAACAATTATGATAAACTAATATGAAGGTTTTCAATTGCCTAGTCAAAGTTTCTCCAAGGCAACAGTCAAAGGTTGGGAAAGTTTAAGAGTAATCCCAAAAAATTCAGTACACCTAGTTCTAGAAAAATATAATATGATAATTAACAAGATCAAGTTTACTTGACCTCCAAATATTACTTGGACACAGTGCACACAAATAACTCAATCAAGGTTTTCTTATTCTAGTTTTAGGTCAAAAGGATCCAGGAACAACCCCCCACCCCCGGGACATAATGAAAAGTAGAATACAAGAATAACCGGGCAGAGAAAGAAATTTATTTTACCCATTTATCGGCCAACTCTTTAACAAGTTTACGGTTAGCTGCGGTCTCCTCATCAGATTTCGACAACAGCATAACCACCTGCCACAGTGTAGCTTAGCATCCAAAATTAGTCTCCACTTACTATATATAACACAAATAAAAGATATGATCACAGATGCCACATTAGGCAGACTCTGACCTTTCCAAGACCACTTCTCTTTAATTGTTCTCTTTGGTCTCGCTGCTTCAAATCAACTGGAAGCTGTAGCACAATCAAAAAATTATTAACCGGCCAAATTCATAACCACAGTAAACTATAAAATGAATTGTCCTATCCATACATCATCCAGGATTTTTAGAATTGCAGCACGGACGTTGATGTTAGGCAGGCTTCCATCAGGTAGAGGCTCAAGCCAATTCTTCAAAAGGGATAAAACTCCATGATCTAGAAATTCATGATGGAGTTGTTTTCTGCACAACAAACAACCCCCATACGAGAAAGTTATAACAACATAATATGATAGAAATATAGAAAAAAAAATGTAAGAAATGTAGAGTAATCAACCAACTTTGCCAGAACGTTGGTAAGATGTGACAGTTTCTTCAATTTGTTAACAGCAGGTTTTCCCAGCCAATTGAGGTGCGCATCGTCCTCTGCAGCCAACTCCAGTTCAGCCATCACCTTCTCTACATCGAAGGCGATCTTTGCTGCCCTGCTTCCATTTTTCCAGTTTTTGCTGAAAATCCTGAAGAGTTCATTTATTTCCTCATCTTCTTCTCCTTCTTCAGCCTGCAGAAGTAAAATTTAAAATCGTTATCATATAGTGATTGACCACACGGTTGCTAGCACTTGTAAGAACCATCGATTACAGGAACATAAATTATCGAAACATTAATTAGACCCAAAATAATAATTTGTCATTTTCTAGAACATGTGAAATCAATTAAACACATTGCTAGTCCTTCCTGAATACATTTTGACAGGATATTCCTAGATAGCATATAGTAATTGGTGGTAACACTTGGTAGTCAAGAATGTAAAATTGACATTTATTCTTCCCACAAATTAAAATTTTACAACCCTGGCTCAAAGCAAAACAAGTTAGAAAGCAAGCACACAGATACATGTAGGCAAAAGTGGCCAAGAGAGATTGGTGCCAAAATAAAAAAATATACACATTCTGGTAAATGTAGAATTGGCTGTGTGGGTCCAGTAAATTAAAAATGCCAGTACTAGGAAAATCTTAGTTTTGCATATGAGACTTATTTCGAACAGAAAGAGATTCCAACCTTTGCATGAGGCTGATGTCGAGCCATTTGTTTAGCTTGTATTCCTGGGTCAACCTTGGATGGGGGACGCACCACAAAGTCTATGGACACTGGTTTGGGCCTTGAAGCATGCTGGCTAGAACTCGGCTCACCAGATTTTAACCCCCTGCAAATTGACAGACAGAATAAACTTAGATGTACAGTCAACAAAATGCAGACATTAGATGTACTGTGTTAAACTTTCTAGTGCTGTAAGAAACTGAAGCACATGATATATCATCTTACTGTGAATATTTAGCAGAAACAAGCTGATCATCTGGAGAGGACATTCCTACTCCTTCAGTTGCCACCCTGTAGAATATTAACAAGGACATTACCTCTGTTTGAGCAAAGTGATTTATTGTGGAATATTCTAGGCGCATAATTACTGAAAATACAAAAAATACTTTTTGACAGGAGGCCTCTTCGAAATCCTTTCCTCATCAACCACTTTCCTGTCTTCTAACCCCTGTATGAATAGCATTTGGACAACTGAAGTGATCCGATAAAACAATTATGATAAACTAATATGAAGGTTTTCAATTGCCTAGTCAAAGTTTCTCCAAGGCAACAATCAAAGGTTGGAAAAGTTTAAGAGTGATCCCAAAAAATTCAGTACACCTAGTTCTAGAAAAATATAACGCGATAATTAACAAGATCAAGTTTACTTGACCTCCAAATATTACTTGAACAGTGCACAAATAGCTCAATCTTAGGAACTACCCCCCACCCCCGGAACATAATGAAAAGTAGAAAACAAGAATAACCGGGCAGAGAAAAAGAAATTTATTTTACCCATTTATCGGCCAACTCTTTAGCAAGTTTACGGCTAGCTGCGGTCTCCTCATCAGATTTCGACAAGAGCATAACCACCTGCCAAAGTGTAGCTCAGCATCCAAAATTAGTCTCCACTTACTATATATAACACAAATAAAAATTATGGTCACAGATGCCACATTAAGCAGACTCTGACCTTTCCAAGACCACTTCTCTTTAATTGGTCCCTTTGGTCTCGCTGCTTCAAATCAACTGGAAGCTGCAGCACAATCAAAAAATTATTAACCGGCCAAATTCATAACTACAGTAAACTATATGATGAAGTGTCCTATCCATACATCATCCAGGATTTTTAGAATTGCAGCACAGACATGGATGTTAGGCAGGCTTCCATCAGGTAGAGGCTCAAGCCAATTTTTCAAAAGGGATAAAACTCCATGACCATATTGGAGTTGTTTTCTGCACAGGCAACCCCCATACGAGAAAATCATAATAGCATAATATGATAGAAATATGAACCCAGAACGAAACTTAGAATAATCAACCAACCTTGACAGGACGTTGGTAAGATGTGACAGTTTCTTCAATTTGTTTATGGCAGGTTTTCCTAGCTGATTAAGCTCTACAGCACTTCTTTGGGTTATCTTTTTTTCCTTTCCAATCTTGAAGAGTTCATTTATTTCCTCTTTGTCTTCTCTTTCCTCAGCCTGCAGAATAACAAGCAAAGAGCAATAAGAATAAAAATAATTAAGAACACTTGACTGATAAAATATCCTTTAACCAATAAATTTTAATTCCAAAATTTGGAAGGGGATGCAAAAAACCAAGTTAGTAGTTCAACAAATATTATTGCTCTCTACGAAAATTAATTGGATGATAAAAAATAGGAATAAACCATCACGACAAATCGGGTGACAAGAAGGCAGACGAAGAGAATTGCTTCTGATGCTAGATGCAGTTTTAGGGCAGCTAAACAGAATCAGAATAATTTATTAATAAAGTACACTAGAACTCCTCATCTTCTTAAAATAATTGCAGTTAAGCAGCAAGAAAAGGCATTCATCAATAGCTTTATTCATTGGCAACCTTATCTTGGACACAAATTTAAGATTCGGTGCGACTCCCATTCATAATACTGAGGGGTACCACGTCAAACACAACATCCAAATTCTAATGCAGTTAGTAATACTCATAAGTCATAAAATGTGTATGAATGCAACTGCGCACGTGATAAGTCCCTCACGAGTCGCGACAAACTAAGTAATGCGCACGTGATAAAATTCATGACCATAAATACAGAATCAACCACCATTATGCGCATATAGACACGTATAAGCAATCAAATCCATTGCCTCATTGAGAGTCTACGATTCAGATCAACACATTTACTGAATCGAATTAAACTCTGAACCACCAAACACCAACTATATATTTATCTATATATATAAAGAGTGAGAATGCAAAAAAACCAAATGGAAGAGAAGGTGAACCTCAGAATCTCCCGCCCCCTTCTCCATCCTGTGCTTCTTCTCCACAGGCCTCCTCTCTCTGTGTTCCTCTTTCCACCTTTCGTTCACCCACCCAGCCTTGTTATCCTCATCACCACCATAATTCCCACCAAAATCCAGAAGATGTTGCTTCAGTTTCCTCCCAATCTGATTGGATATCCTCATCAAAGTACATTGATGGTATGCCGTCTCATCCCGGTAACTGAATTCACCAGACAATTCAATTACAAAATCCGTAGTCAGTTTTTTATAACACAACAATTCACACACAGATATACTAGTTGGGGGATGAAATTGACTGGTTGAAACCCCCCAATTGTACAATAAAAAACACGTTCATTTGATACGATGCATGAATTCACAAACAAAATCGTTAAAAACTGAAACCCTGATTCATGACTACTGATTTAGGGATTCGGGACTTACGGATCGTTTTCGTAACCCATTATTGATTCAGAAAAGCACTTTCTACAAACTCCCCCATGCCAGAAACACAGTGAAAAGCTGGGCGTGAAAGCTGCGTATGCATTCTGCTCTGTGGGTATCCATGCCCTTTTATAGCCGTTGAAATGTGCGTAATTCAGTGCATATTTGAAATTTTTAATACAAAACTATCCTGTATAATCCAGTGTCTCATAGCATGAGACAACAAAAATAAGTATAAATAGATTATTGGTTTATTAATACTTTAGTAGAATTGAGTGTTAATTTATGTCGATCACATCCGGATGGAGAAAAAAAGTGGATGGAGCAAATCCCGTGAATAGTAAATTTGTGTTTACTTTGTGTTGGATGTGGTGGGGGTGAATGAAGCTTTATGTCAAATCAATACTTTTGAGTGATGATGGTGTATTATTTTATTATTGTTAATTAGTGGAATAATGATTTGGTGTAAGAAAAGTAGGAAAGATAATGATTAGGTGTAAGAAAAGTAAGAGAGATAATGAGTTGGTGTAAGAAAAGTAGGAGAGATGATGAGTTGGTGTAAGAAAAAGTTGTGAAGTGATAGATTTAGGGGTGTAGATGTATAATGGGGTGTATGTGTATTTGGATGGAGGATGAGATGTGTAAATCCAAAAAGTGACTGGGATGGGGGGAAGTTCATCCCCCATCCGGATGTGTCCAGCGCAAAGTAAACACCCCCATATAATTTTTTGTCATCTGCTAAATATCGTGCAAATCTTTTTTTTTTCCTAACTCCTACCTGATTGATGCTACCTCTGTAAAAATTAGTCATATTTAATTGCACATTTTTTAATGAGATATGTTGTAAAATATTGAGTATTGTTAGATTTGTTTATGTAGAGTATTCATTAATAATCACTTTATTCATAAATAAATTTTATAATACCCTATAATAACTATGATATCGCATTAAAAATCGTGCAAACTAACGAGACCTTTTTTAGGACTGAAAGAGTAATAGAATAGGTAATGAATGAAATTCCTGTTGGGCGAGGGGGTGGGGGCTTTGGGGGCGAGGGTTTCGCCTTTTGCTAATGAATGAAATCTTATCCAACTCAAAACGATATTAATTATTGTTTATATATCATTACTATTAAATTAAATATATTTTAATAAAATAATTAATATTGTTAAAAAAATACGAACGAAATACAAATAAATTTTATAATCCTCATATATTTTACTGTATTTTATAAATATATTTCATTAAAATATATTGTTAATTTATATGTAATAGTTGTTTTATTTAAAGAAAAAAAAATTAAGTATGAATAGCTGCATTCTATTATAATTTATTGTTTTATTTTCGTTTTCCCTTCTCATTTCCAGTCCTACTTTTAAGAAAAATACTAGCATATTCATCGTGATCATTTAATTGTACGTGCATGAAAAAATGACAGTCATTTTATTTCATAAGATAATCTTTGTTTTTTACCATCTATCATACAATTCATTTCACACATAAAACTCTTCATAAATTTCACCTTTACAATACCTCAAATTTACACAAAATATCAATAACTTTTGGGCTCAGACATAAGCATCATCCAACTTGTTTCTCAAATCCTTATTCATTCCTCCATTTCTTTAAAAGTTTGTATTTTAAAGCGAGAAATGTTATATAAAACGCAGGCAATAATAAGTTTATTTATGCATTTTTTTTATAGTTCGAATGAGTTCAATTTAACAATTATTGCCGTCTCTTTCAATTCTTATTCCAAAAAATACTTTTTATCTTTGTATTATATTTTTTTTCTATTTTTCCTAATCTTTATCATTCTTTATGCACAATCTCTTATGAACAAAAAGTCATAATATGAAAATTATACAATTACATGTAATCATTGATATCATTCCATGTGTTCATTAATAGCATAAGATTTATAAACTGAAGTTACAATATAAAATATTATGGTATCAATTAATGCATGTAATAATATCAGTGAATACATGTAAGAATTTTAGATTCATATTATAAACAAGTTTCACAAGGGATCTACTCTTCTTTATACTCTTATGTCTATCAATAAAGAATTTTATATTTTTATACCATTTTTTATTTCTTTTATCCATTTTATCTCAGTCTCAATCCTTAAAATAATTTTCCTCTTTATGTTACATTTTTCATTTATTTTTGTATTTATTACTCTCAAATCTTTTATGTCTGTCTTTAATGAACTTTTCCTCTTTGTATTTTTTTGTTCCCCATTTTTTCTTACTTTTACTACCCTCTTATCCCTATGTCTTATCCCTAAAATTATTCTCCTACTTGATATCATAACTTTTTCCATTTCTTATGACATTTACTATTATTTCATTTTTAATGTTTATCTGTAAGAAACTTTTCCGTTTTAGATTATGCTCTCCCCGTCCCCTAGCAATTTGCACTGCTTTTTGGCACATAATTTAAAAAAAATATAAAATGAATAGAATGTTGGGGGTAGTTTTGTAAAGTTTTATATGTAAAGTAAAGAAATTAATTGAATTTATTTTATAAATTACTGACATCTTTATCCTTATTCTTATATACTCTAAAGACAAAAAAAAAAAAATTGATAGTTTATGTGACAGCATCACATTCATCCACAACAACTATATTTCACTAAAATACTTCGTTTGAAAATCCATGTATTCTCATGAAAAATTACTTAAATATATGAACTCATTAGCACTTATCCAACATCGGTATATGTTACTACTAAAAGTTATTTTTCCGCATATCTTTGTATTTGAAAAAAATCATATACTTTAAAATCCTATTTTCTAGACTATCTCAACAATAACATTAAGTATATTAAAAAGTTTATATTTATTCTGCTAATGAACAAAATAATAATATTATGAAATTTTCAATTTTCGTTGGATTATAAAAACATAATGCAAATTAATTTTTAATATCATGTAAAGACAAGTATGTCTAAGCATATTTGACACAACCATATTAATCTAATTAAAAATCTATTTAACCAGATTATTTTGTTTGAAAAACTCTTAATTCTCATGAAATCTACTTAATAACATGAATTTATTAACTATATATCCTACATCGGTTATATATCATTGCTAAAAGTTACTTTTATTATACAAAAAGTATTACACCCATTAATGTTTGCACAATTGACTTTTTAATGGTTTTGATGTGTATTGTTCAATTTAAGTGAATGAAACCAAATTAATATATTTTTATGTATAATTCTAAGTGGAATGAAATGTAGTTTATATGTGATTGTAGGGAGCTAAACAGTGAAATGTGCAAACATTAATGTGATGGAGGTATTATTAGACATTAATTTCTAATTGCATCATTCACATCTCCTTATATTTGAGGTAAACTATACTTAGGAATCCTAATTTATGGATAATTTCAACAATGTGAATTAAATATATTAATATTCTTAATCTTTATATAGTATAAAGACAAACTTTCAGTAGTTTATGCGACAGCACCACATTCATCTACTACAACTATATTTCATCATATTATTTTATTTGAAAATTCTTGAATTCTCATGAAACGTTACTTAAATTAAAATGAATATCGATTAATCCAATAGATAAAAGGAATGTATGAATCATAATAATGATAATGTGATAATTATGAATATATTGTGATATTTTAATTAAATAAGTTATTATCATTTTTATTTATGTTGATTGAATTTCCAATAGAATTTAAATCAACTTTAAAAAAGTTAAAATTTTGTTGGACTTAACTGACATTAATTATAAAAATTTATGTTGAATATATTTGAAAATAAATTTGAAATAAATTAATAATTTAAATAAAAAAAATTCTTTAAGCTCATACGCGAGAAGACGCTCTAGTTTTATGTAAACTAGCATTTCTCCCGTGCGATGCACGGATAGAATAATATAAATTTTAAACGCGGAATTGTATAATGAATGACTATAAAAAAATTAAATTAAATTTATTTTATCCATAAATCAATTAATATTTAAAGATTATATTGTACATATGTGAGTAATATAATTATTTAATTGTATAATAAATTCACAACAAATACTAAAATTCATAAAATTATTTTAATATTTAAAAACGTTATATAGTCTAAATAAAAATGATTTAAATTCAACCAATTATATAGTTAAAGTCAATAGTAAACACTTAATAATAAAATAAATATTTTTAATATGATTTTTCTTTTTATATGTGTCGTATATATGCTAAATTAAAAATGTTCAAAAGAAAATTTATTTGATATATAGTGTGTTGAAAATAGATTTAAAATTAATATCTTAAAGAATTTTGAAGTTATTGGTGCAAAATAAAAAAGAAAAGAAGATGGTAAAGTTAATCTACTCTCTTTAATAGAGAGTGAGACTCACAATTGCACTACAAAGCAAGTGAGATTCACTTGCTCCAATAATAATAATTTTTTCTCTCTCCTCACTTCTACTTTTATATATATATAGATATAGATATGTGAATATAGTGAAGATGAAGATTAAGGATTTTTTTTTTGTGCAAATTGTTGTGGCACGGGGGGAGTACATATTTCTCACACTTATCAGTCTTTTATTTCTCTCTCATATCTCATATTATATCTATAAAAGTATTTTTCCTCTTTATTTTATCCTTTTTCCATTTTTTCTGGTGTTTTGCTTTATTGGATTTGATTAATTATTCATTTTTCTGATCTTTATTTTATCTATTTTTTTAGATCTATACATAAAGATTTATTTTTTTGTACTATTTTTATATGCATGTCTTATCCCTAATGGTACTTTTCCTCTTTATGTTATACTTTTTCCTTCTTTTTTTCTGGTATTTACTGCTTTCACATCTCTCATGTCTATCTTTAATGATCTTTTCCTCTTTATATTTTCCCCATTTTTTCTAGCTTTTACTACTCTTTCATTCCCAATTTTTGACCCCTAAAAGTATTTTCCTTCTTTACATTATATTTTTTCCATTTCTTATGGAATTTACTATTCTTTAATTTCTCAAGTTTATCCATAAAGGGCTTTTCCGCTTTAGATTATATTTTCTCCATCCCTTAACAGTTTGCGCCATTTTTTGGAAACATAATAAAATAAAGATAAAGTATTATATGAAAATAGTTCATGATAAACTTATCATGAAACTAGATTATATTTTCTCCATCCCTTAACAGTTTGCGCCATTTTTTGGAAACATAATACAATAAAGATAAAGTATTATATGAAAATAGTTCATGATAAACTTATCATGAAACTATATTAAAATATAGAATATTTGACCAGGAGTATCGATAATCTCACCAGGAGTATCATTAATCTGAATCGGTGGTATTATATTATAATTGTTGTAAAAAAAAATTAACCCAACTTAATGATACCCTTGGTGAGATTATCGATACCCCTGATCAAATATCCGATACTTTAAAACAGTTTCATGATAAATTTATCATAAACCATTTTCATATAAAACTTACACTTTAATAAAAATATGTAATGAGTAGAGTGTTGATAATTTTGTAAAAAAATAATGCATAAAGTAAAGATATGATAAATATTTCAATGGAATAGTTGTATAGTGTAATTTAAGTGTTTTTTTTTTGTTTTTTTTTATAATAATGACATTTTATATACACAAAAGTAACACTTCAAAAAGAGAGTTCACGTCAACACGAATTTATAGCGGACCTCATCAATTTTGTATATGTACTTTGAGAGGCTAAAGGGGTTGATTTTAAAAAAAAAAAATTATGGTGTAATAGAAATAATAATTATAGCTATAGGAGTCGTTAATTTAAAGATAAAAAAAATGGTATAAGATGCACTCATACACAAGACATGATACAGTTGTAATTTTGCATAATAATTTATAAAATTTGAGCATTATAAAAATTTATAAAAGTATCACGTCTCATACAAGACTTACTATTTAAAAATTAGAGTTTACTTTACAAGTGTATATATTTTAATAAAGTTTGAAACTTTTCAAAAATAGAATATAAAGAGTAGTGGAAAGGGAATAGGGATGTGTCTCGAATGTCATCCTACGACTCAACCTGTGCATTCCGTCTTTGGATAGATTGATAGGGATGCAAGGAAGGGATGAAGATATAACTTCAATTTTAATAGAATACAATAAATATTTGAAGTATCTAATGTAAAATTAACAATATAATATTTTCTCATACGTATAATATGCGGGATTTAAGAGCTAATAATATAACATAAAAAATAAAGATGCATTAGAGTATAATTGTTTTGGGATTATGCTTTACATTAATTTGGATTTTGAAATTCTATAAATTTCTTTTGGAATTTTGGAAAGGATGAATTTTATTTTATGTCAAATAAATATGTAAAATTGATTGATGTTGTATTATTATAGTGTATATCTTATATTGGTAAGAATAATATTTTTTATAAAGATTGTAAATTTGTAGTAGGATTTTGAAATTTAATTATTAAAATTTAAAACAAAAAGTGATGTAGTTTGCGAAATCTCAAATTCTCTTGGGTGAATCACAAAACAAACATGTCCTTAGGGATGTATGTGAATGTGATGGATGTGAAAATTGTAACAATGCCATAAAAACGGAATGCGTACTCTCTTATGCATCTGGTGCACGATGCACTCTCTCGACAGTTGAAGTTGTTTACATTGAAAAATATAGTTAGATTACACTGAAAACCGATCTAACCACACTTTTTGGTGTAGTCAAATCATACTTTTCAGTGTAAACAATCTCAACTGTTGAGTGAGTGCATCATGCACCAAGTGCACAAGAGAATTTCTCAAACGAAAAATATATAGCATAATAAAAAAAAAGTACTTCTGACGAAGTGGAATACCTCAAGAGGTTATAACACCACTACATATGTCGTGAGGTAATATGTTTGAGTCATCATTTGACCTTTAAAAAATGGTACTTCTAGGGGTAAGCCATAACAAATGGAAAAAAAAAAATTATTTAGAGATACACATGAGAAATGAAAGAGTAGTAAAAGAAACGGAAAAAAATAACATAAAGGAGGAAAATACTTTTAGGAATAAGGAATGAGAGAATGGTAAAAGCCAGAAAAAATAAAAAAGTAAATTATAATATAAAGAGGAAAAGTTCATTAAAGATAAAGCATGAAAGATGTGAGAGTAGTAAATACTAGAAACAATGGAAAAGGTATAACATAAAGAGCAAAAATACTTTTTAGAGATAGGGCATAAAGTAAAAAAATGTACAAAAAATATACTATAATATTATTTTTTTTATGGATAGACATAAGAGAACTAAGAACTGTGAAGATTAGAAAAAATGTATGAGTAGTCAAAGCCATAAAAAAAAAACAAGGCATTAATATGATAAGAGTAATAAAGACTAGAAAAAATAGAAAACAAATATAAAATATAGAGGAAAAATACTTTTATGGATATAATATGGGATACGAGAGAGAATTGAAAACCTGAAAAGTGTAAGAAATAAATACTCTTTCTGCACATTTTCTTTATTGGGACGTCTCACTCTCACAACACTTTGCATACCCAAAAAGAAATTTTCTTCTTAAACTTCAACCTCACAATATTATCATATTTACATAAAACTTCATTGAGAATAGACATGAGAGATGAGAAAGTAAAAAAAACAAACCAAAACATTAACTAAAGCAAAAAAAAAAAAAATGTAAAAGAAATAAATAAGAGTGCAACTATTTTATAGAAATATTTATCATAATATATAGTTAGATACATACATGCAGATAATATTGTATGAAAACTAAAAACGACCTAAAGAAAAAAATATAAAGCAAGCAGAAAAAGTTCTTTGAAAATAAACATGAGAAGGAGAAAGTAAAAAGGCAAACCAAAACACCAATTAAAGTCACAAAAACTGCAAAAGAAGTAAACAAGGGATGAAAGGATTAAGTAAGATTTCTTGAAAATCGAGTTTCATCTTCTATTTTATTACTTTTAGTATCCTTTATTGAAAATTGAATTCCATATGTTATTTTAATACTTTAAGTATGAAGTATGTGTATATTAATAATATTACTCAAAGAGAGTTTTTTGTGAGATGGTGTCGTATATGAGACGAATCTTCACATTTGTATTTAAGTTTACTTCTTTTGTAAAATATGGTTAAATTGGAGAGTATAAGCCAATGGATAATACAAAATAGTAAATGAGATATGTCTCACATAAATATTTTAACTATTATTTGGACACGATTTCATTGATACAAAATAGTTTGTGCAAGTAAGAGTAGAAATGACATTATGTGAATTTTTGTAAGGCAAAATGTGTGATACTAGTCCTTAAAAATATATTTTTATACTTTAAAGTAAATATAAGGACAAATATGTGTTTTTTAATTTATTTTTCGTCCCTTCAAATCTAGATTTATTGTTCCTTATATTAACACACATTTGCTCTAACAAAAACATACATTTTTCTAACATTAACACATATTTGCTCCAACAATAACACACATTTGCATTAACACACACTTATTCTAACATTAACACATATTTGTTCTAACATTAATACACATTTGCTCCAATAATAACATACATTTTAGTAACACACATTTACTCGAGCATCAACACACAGTTGCTCTAATATTAACACACATTTACTTCACCAGTAACACAAATTTGTTCTAACATTAACACATTTGCTCCAACAATAACACAAATTTGTTCCAACAGTAACATATGATTGTTCTTATGCTAACACAACCTAGGAGGGTGCTTTTTTATATTTTTGCAAACACATTTTTATCCATTGAGTTATACATTTGTATTATTAGAGTAATACACATTTCACTATCTTACATGTGTTATTGTATGAAAAAATAACTATTTTTATAAAAGAAAATAAATATTTGCAAAAAACAATATTTGAATAGATAGTAACACACATTTTTCCCTTATGGTATGGAAAAATATTTATTTTCAGTAAAAACACACAAATTTGATGAAAAAACAACATTTAGTCTGATAGTAACATATATTTTGTCCTTCAGTAACATGCACTTGCCCATTTAGTAACACAATCTGAGAGCAAAAAACCTGGATTAGACTTGCGCAAGATTTTGGAGAAAATTCGCCAAATCCGACCCGGCCTGGTCAAAATTTGCGATTTTTTTTAATATAGGTCTTCTACAGATCCTATATCCGTAGAATATTTCATATAACAATTTGCGTTTCTATTAAAAATATTATTAATGTCAACATTTTAAATTGTTAAATAAATTCATAAACATAATTTAATATTATTTATTTTATTCAATTAAGATCTTTATTTTTTGTTACATACATTTTAAAATTCCAAAATTACTTTTTAAGATATAATAGTGTTTTTTTTAAAGAGGTATAAGTAACAACTATTCCTAATTCCCCAAAACAAATTAGAAATCTAATCATCATGGGAGTAGGTTTTATATTGAAATAGTTTATAATAAATTTATCATGAAATTGTTTTAAAATATTAAATATTTGACCAGAAGTACCAATAATCTCATCAGTGATATTATTAAATTGGACTAAAGAAAATCTACAAAAATTACATTACAATACCACTTACCTAAATTAATGATACTCCTGATGAAATTATCGATACTTCTGGTCAAATATTCAATGTATTAAAACAGTTTCATGATTAATTTATCATGAACTATTTTCATTTAATATTTTGTCTCATCAGGGTCAAGGCTCACTTCTCAATACCCCACCATAATCGCATGTCATTCGATTTCAATGACTATTTAAAATGAATTATTTCGTTTTGTGTCCCTCAGTAGATCGCCCCATTCTATTTCAAAAATATAATAAGTCTAAATATTTGGATACTCATCCAACCCGATTCATTATTATCCCTAACTAAGAGTTGAAATATAGAGGAAACAAACAAAAATCTAAACTAAAAATTAGGCACAACCACAAAAAATGTGTTGAACAAGGAAGAAATGAGGAAATAAATGAAAGCACCACCTAAAGCCAAAACTATTGCAGAATAACTGCACTAAACAAGGCAAGAGAGATAGGAGATAGACTTTTAATTGCAGACCATGTTTCATTTTATATTTATAAATAAAAATTTACGTGAACTTGAATTTATGTAAATTGCAAATGTTATACATATAAAGTGTCATTATCTAAAAATTAAAAATCATTTTTATAAACAATGACATTTAAAAAATAGTGTTCATGTAACTACGGATCACATGAAACCCAAAATTGTTTCTTTACATGTTACATGTTTCTTAATGATGCTTGTTTCTTTACTGAAATGGTTTTCATGAATCCTAAATACTTATATACGTACATACATATATTTTAGGACAAATTCTTATATGTATCAAATGTACTATGCAATTCAAATACATTTTTGAAAATTATAGATTGTTTTTATTGAAAAATTCAATTGTATTCAATAAAAAATGCAAGTGAAAACAACTAACGTTGTTAAAAAAATATCTCAAAATTGCACAGTGCACCTGATATAGATATCTATTGAATTGATAAACATTACTGACCAACATGATTACACCAAATTATCAACACAACACTTGAGCATCGCACTTGAACCTTAATCATCATTATCACAGTCCATTTCCTCTAATACTTGTTAAACAAACCATTTTAATATATCATTTCGAATTCTATTTTCATGTGTTTTCCCCCACATTCATCCTAGTCCACCATACAGACATTTTCTATCGCACAAGACACTTAATATCATCGTACAAACTTTTTTGGAAAACACATCCTGAATATTCAGGCATACACATCCCACTCTCCCATAAAAGTATACAACATATGCAAAATCCAAATCAAACAGCAGAAAAAATAGTTCTCCAATTTTGAAACTTGACAAAAGGATATTATAAATTAAACATCTGAAGAAAAATCAAGTGAACAACAAAGTGAGTAGTTATCGAACATACATAATCCTACTAAACAACAAGAATCTACTCCTAGTTCTAGTTAAAAGGCGATGAACACGCCTAGAGATGATTCGCCAACCCACGACCCAATGCGTTGACCTTTACAGCCTGTAGCTGCTTGCGCTTTGGTGCTCTCATTTGCTGCAACTTCTTGTTCAACTGCATACATTAACATTTCTGGGAAAATGAGAATTCATAGTGGCGCTGAAAAAAGTCGTTATCATATAGTGAATGACCACACGGTTGCTAGCACTTGTAAGAACCATCGATTACAGGAAGATTAATTATCGAAACATTAATTAGACCCAAAATAATAATTCGTCATTGTCTAGAACATGTGAATTCAATTGAACACATTGCTAGTCCTTCCTGAATACATTTTGATAGGATATTCCTAGATAGCATATAGTAATTGGTGGTAACACTTGCAAGTCAAGAATGTAAAATTGACATTTATTCTTCCCACAAATTAAAATTTTACAACCCCGGAGCAAAGCAAAACAAGGTGGAAGGAAAGCGCACAGATACATGTAGGCAAAAGCGGCCAGCAGAGATGGGTGCCAAAATTAAAAAATATACAAATTCTGGTAAATGTATAATTGGCTGTGTAGGTCCAGTAAATTAAAAATGCCATTACTAGGAAAATCTTAGTTTTTCATACGCGACTTATTTCGAACAGAAAGAGATTCCAACCTTTGCATGAGGCTGATGTCGAGCCATTTGTTTAGCTCGTATTCTAGCAGCAACTGGGTCAACCTTGGACGGGGGACGCACCACAAAGTCCATGGGCACTGGTTTGGGCCTTGAAGCATGCTGGCTAGAACTCGGCTCACCAGATTTTGACCCCCTGGCAGACAGAATAAACGTAGATGTATGGTCAACAAAATGCAGACATGTACTGTGTTAAACTTTCAAGTGGTGTAAGATACTGAATCACATGATATATCATCTTACAGTGAATATTTAGCAGAAACAAGCTTATCATCTGGAGAGGACATTCTTACTCCTTTAGTTGCCACCCTGTAGAATATTAATAAGGACATTACCTCTGTTTGAGCAAAGTGATTTATTGTTGAATGTTCTAGGTGCATAATTACAGAAAATACAAAAAATACTTTTTGACAGGAGGCATCCTCGAAATCCTTTCTTCATCAACCACTTTCCAGTCTTCTAAACCCTGTATGAATAGCATTAGGACAACTGAAGTGATCAGATAAAACAATTATGACAAACTAATATGAAGATTTTCAATTGACTAGTCAAAATTTCTCCAAGGCTACAATCAAGGTTGGGAAAGTTTTAAGAGTAATCCCAAAAAATTCAGTACACCTAGTTCTAGATAAATATAACACGATAATTAACATGATCAAGTTTACTTGATATCCAAATATTACTTGGACACAGTGCACACAAATAACTCAATCAAGGTTGTCTTATTCTAGTTTTAGGTCAAAAAGATCCAGGACTAACCCCCCACACCTGGAACATAATGAAAAGTATAATACAAGAATAACCAGGCAGAGAATTTTTTTTTTTATTTTACCCATTTATTGGCCAACTCTTTAGCAAGTGTACGGTTAGCTGCAGACTCCTCATCAGATGTCGACAAGAGCATAACCACCTGCCAAAGTGTAGCTCAGCATTAAAAATTAGTCTCCACTTACTATATATAACACAAATAAAAGATATGATCACATATGACACATTAAGCAGACTCTGACCTTTCCAAGACCACTTCTCTTTAATTGTTCTCTTCGGTCTTGCTGCTTCAAATCAATTGGAAGCTGCAGCACAATCAAAAAATAATTAACTGGCCAAATTCATAACTACAGTGAACTATATAATGAGTGTGCTATCCATACATCATCCAGGATTTTTAGAATTGCAGCACGGATGTTGATGTTAGGCAGGCTTCCATCAGGTAGAGGCTCAAGCCAGTTCTTCAAAAGGGATAAAATTCCATGATCTAGAAATTCATGATGGAGTTGTTTTCTGCACAACAAGCAACCCTCATACGAGAAAGTTATAACAACATAATATGATAGAAATATGAAAAAAAATGGAAGAAATGTAGAATAATCAACCAACTTTGCCAGAATGTTGGTAAAATGTGACAGTTTCTTCAATTTGTTTACAGCAGGTTTTCCCAGCCAATTGAGGTCTGCATCATCCTCTGCAGCCAACTCCAGTTCAGCCATCACCTTTTCTACATTGAAGGCGATCTTTGCTGCCCTGCTTCCATTTTTCCATTTTTTGCTGAAAATCCTGAAGAGTTCATTTATTTCTTCATCTTCTTCTCCTTCTTCAGCCTGCAGAAGTAAAATAAATTAAAACACATACACACACACATTTGACAGCTGCAAATCCCTCTGATATAAAATATTTAACATCCAATTATAATTCCAAGAAATTCCTTTCAAAATCAACAGAATTCTGGCTAAAATAAATAAAAGATATCAGCAAAAAAAAAAAAAAAAACACAAGTAAAAAAACCTTTCTTCTTGTCCAGGAACTCATCAGAGGTTGTGTGTTTGGATTCTCTGAGGTTGAGGAGGCAGAAGAACAGACAGAGGGAGGGTTACTCATTCTAGTAAGAACTGGAAGTACAAAGGCATAAGAACTGACAGAGGGAGGGTTGCTCATTCTAATAAGAACTGGAAGTACAAAGGAGCTGCTTGCGCCGAAGGACAAACTAGAGGAAAATGAGAGACTATTACTGCTGCAAATGAAATGGGTTGGTATGTGAAGGGGAAAGAGGATGGGCTATTTATAGGGAATGCAGTTCAAGGCATGCAACAACAACAAAATAAGTCTTTATCCCACTATGTGAAATGTGCTATATGATACACATCATATAGTCATGTTTGGTCGAGACACATGGTCTCATTTATATTTATCATGTATTTTTATGAACACCTTGTGCACCGTATACCACTAGCCAACAGCATTAGTCTTTACAAGCAATATTATTAGTTCTTAGAGTAATAATATTTGTTTTTTACAAGTTATAGTATTAATGGTATACGGTGCACAAGATACACATAATACTTTGCTTTTTTTTAAATAGTCACTATCCAATTTAAGTCTCCTTTCCGCTTTTACTTTAATTAATGATTCTTTACTTTCTACTCGTTGTATTGGGGAATCTACGTCTCTTATGCACGTGCCAAAACCATCTCCAGTGTGTTACTCTGGTTTTCTCACCCACTGCAACTACTTTTATTTTATACCAATGCACTCAATACTTGTTCAATTTAATTTAGTGTGTGTGCAGATCAATCTCCATTTAAGGTTCAGATATACGAGACATAAATAAAAAGTGAACAAAATCTTTGGACTTGGATTTCAGTCATAAAACCTTTTATAAAGAGGAAGAGATTTCGGAAGAAAAGAACCATAATCCCTAAACTTCAATATTCAATCCTGAAATAGGTAAGACTAATCTCAAATTTAGTTAAAGAGGGCTGCAAATATATAGCACACATAAAAGAACATGTGCATTTCTTTTGGGGTTCTATATTTAGGTTAAAGCCCTCAGCACTCCAAACAATAATTTATGTCGAAACCAGTTAGAACCCTAAAATCCCTATATTGATAACCTTTTGAAAGAACTGATTTCAATTTCAAAAAAATCCGCAGAATTGGGGAAAAATTAGAGGAAATAGTATTATGGACAATGCATTAAAAAAGAAACCTATTATGATAGGAAACTCATCAATCATATCGAACTTAATTTTCTTTAAGAAGAGAGAGGAAGCCAGGTAAACTTTAAGGAAATAGAATTGAATGAATGGATGTCCACTAAACTACCCATACACAGCACCCTGTAAAATGAACGAATGTCAATTTAAAAACTCTCAGCAAAATCATCTGAATTCCAGCCACAATAAGTGCTGAATTCCCGCCTCAAGAAGGTAGTAAAAAAAATTTAGGACAGAAAAATAGCAACTCCTCTTATATATAAGAATGTGATGCAAGAATATTGACACGTATTTTCTTTACTACTTCCCTCTCAAGTGTAAGAGGATCCTCGTAGTAGAAGTAACTGTCCGGTTAAGTTTCAAACCCAAAGACTAAGTACAAGGGGCATCCTTATAAGTGTATGTCGTCACGTAATTATAACAAAAAACCAAATAGGTAATGATATCCTAAGAACTTACCTAAAATGAAATAATGAATTAAGATAAAGCAAATAAACAAATAAGGATAATCAAATATGTGAAAGAGGTGTCTGAGTATTTATCTTCATGCAAGATCTGACGGTGGATTAGTTAAACTCTCTAAATCTTATTCCTGGTTGATTTGATAAGGGTAATCACAAAATTATGTATACTTGTCCTGGATACGGTTTAAGTGACTGTGTTGATTAATTAAAAATAATTAACTCCAAAAAGAACATAGGATTGTCAGGATGAATTGATTTGTTTCCCCCAGGTTCTATAGCCTCACTAAGGTGTTCCCACCTGGGTACTTGAACCTAGACTTCCTTCGTCGCTCTCTCCTTTATGAATTGCTTAAACTCTCATTAAAATAATTATGTAGATTGATGAAGGTTCTAATGAAGTTATCCAACTCTCGTTGCAGTAAAATCTTAAATCACACGATTGAATGACTGAAACTCATATTTATAAAAACCTGCATGCATATGCAACTCTCATATATAATACACATGCATCAATCTATAAACTATTAGAATACATAATTAAACAAAAAGACACACAAAACAAATCAAACATATCTAATAAACCTTAAATCAAAATAAAGGAACCTTATTAAAATCAATATCAAAATCTCACATGATTCAAAATGCACCAAACACAAGAGAACTACTCCATAGATGTAGAGATTAAACTCATGGAATAGATAGAACACATAATTAAATTAAATAGAAAGATAAAAACTAAAACCCTATATCTAGATCTAATCTAAAAGGCAAAAAATTAAGTATGCAAATAATCTAGTCTAGAAGATATGAGATTTTTAGAATTATAAAAAACTCTAAAATGTGGTGCTTTCTAGATGGTGGAAGCCGTAGATAGATCTCAAATCTTCACCAAGATATGAAAAAAATCTTAAAATTCCATGAAATCCGCACCCAGTTCGACCGGTGTGAGTGGAGCTCGCGCCAAGCATCCTCCATGTCGGCAAAATAGGCTAAGGAACGGACAGCCTCAAGCCGAGAATGCTAACTAAGGCAGGGGCCTGCTCGAGTTGAGCAGGTCGTGTGGGCGTCAAGGGATGATTCTGCGCAAACAAGTCAGCTCAGGGTCTCTTGGTCGAGCAAGCTGGTGCTCAGGTCGAGCTTGGCTGGCTCAGCTTGAGAACCCCTTTACAACAGTTAAACAACGGCTAGAAAACATTTTTCCGATTCACATTCATATCCTTGTGATGTTTGATCCATATCTTGAGCACCCAATCTCTAAGGCCATGTTGGTTAGGGATGGCCCCATCCGGATGGAGATGGTCCATCCCCCATCCCTTCGAACGTTGGATGGGCACATCCAATTCTACATTCAAATACTCACTTATCCGTATAATACACATACACATCTATTTTAACACCTCATACAATCATCAAATCACAACTTTTCTTTCACTCATTCTCTCTCATACTTTTCTTCTACCCACTCGTTCTCTCTATTACTTTTCTTCCACACACTCATTCTCTCTCCAACTGTTTTTCCACCCCACTAACTAATAATAAAATAATGCATCAATCTTGAATTGATGTAAAGCTCCATCCAACCCTATTTCTCCATCCCTAACCAAACACAAACTTAGCATTCATTGAATTACCTCCATCCACCTTTTTCCATCAATATACCCCAATTCCCCAATCCCATCCACCACCATCTCTAATCAAACATCTAACTGATTCGATTTTTTTTCATTGCAACCCTCATTTTCACTCGCTTCTAGTTATTGAGTCTTCTTTGTCAATCTCTATTTTCATTAGTCCTCAATCCCTTCTTTTCTTGTTTGATTTCTCTTGTTTCCTACATACTTCATCGCATTCTCGAATACTGTATTAGTTGTACATTGGAAAACAATTAGATCAAAACTACATCAAAATCTAAGAGTTTTAGAGAGAATGGTATATGATTATGACACAGATATATAGCTGTTAAATCGTGCCTGAGGCGCAAAGGGCACAACAGTCAGTTCCTCTATAGGCAAGAGGTGGGCGATGTTACAGAAGCATGCGCCTCCTGGACACTAGTGTTATCCCATCCCAGAAACAAGTTTTTTGGTTCATTTTTTTTTTTTTTTTTGGTAGTTTACATGTATAGATTTAGTGTATAAATATATAGATTATCTTTTTTAATCAATTAGTTAGTCTATAAGCAATTTACATCCTATAATTAATAAAAAGTCGACTGGGTCGTATGATTATAGATTACTATCAGCATATGACACAAACATATTTTTAGTTTTCTTTAAATTTTGAGCCGCGTGCTCAAGAGGCAGCACTTCGCGTGCAAAGGAGTCTCTTGCAATTCAATGTGTCTTGAGCCTCTAAAGACGATGCCTAAAGATATAAAAAGCAAACACTTTCATGGGGGCTAGACATAAGTTGCAAAATAAGATAATACAAGGTTGATGATTGTCCACAAAATAAGAGGTGTGGAACAGGAAAATGTGAAAGAACCAGTAGCGAAGTAAGCACAACAAGAGTAATTACCACTGAACGGATGGCAACGATCTTAATAAATTGGTTCACATCCACATTTGTAAAAGAGAGTGTTGCATTAAACATCAACAGTGTGGGCAAAATTTAGATTCTGGTAGCATATTGAAACGGAAAATTGTTTTTCAGGACACCAATTATAGGGGTGTCAAAAGAAGGGCACTATATTTTTGCTTGAAATTTGACCACTAACTTCATAATTTGGCAATTTTAGGTCATATTGGCACAAAAACACCCAAATAGGCCCGAAGACATCCAGATTGGCCCTAAGCACCTAAATTAATAATAAAGTTTATAAATAAAATATGATTATACTTTAAAACTATAAAAAAACAATTAATTTTTTTATACCATATAAATCAGAAACTTATACAATAACAAATTAAAAAATTGAATTAATAAATAATTTGAAAAGTTTTTAAAAAAGTCTAAAAAATATGTTTAATAATAAAATGGTAAATTACTTCAAAACATAATTGAAATTAAAAAGTTAATGGTCATATTATTGCAGCCGAAAACACAGTGTCCTTCTGCCACCACCTATTACTGGTGTCCTAAAAGAACAGTTTTCCCTTATTGAGTTGACCTTCTATAATTTTTGTCAGAGAAAATTAAATTGCTCAAATTATAAAAGATGTGAACAATTACGATTAGAGAGTAACGGAAAGGAAATGCCAAAAATCAGGTTAAGATTGAGTAGTTCAAGCATCATGAAATCTCACAAAAAATTATATTGGATAGTACAAAACAGGATTGAACCATCACAGTGAATCAGGTGACAAGAAGGGAGAGGAAGATAAATGTTTCTCATAGTAGCAGTAATATAGAGGTTAAGGCAACTTAACATTAGAATATTTTACCACTGAACCTCCACATCATCTCGAAATATTTGCAGCTATATTACTGACTCGTATAACAAGTCAAGCAGCACGCAAAAACATGTCAATAGCCAATAACTTTGCTCATTGGCAGCCTTATCAAGGCACAAATTTGGGAATGAGGGTGACAATCACTCATAATAGTGAGAGGTTCCACATCAAACACGACATCTAAAGTTCAATGCAAATGATCACTAGTCATAACACAGCAACACTTTAAACCCCCTTTTACGTGTATATAAATGCAAATGCACGAGTATAGATGCAAAAGAAATAAACATTTTTCAAATGGAGACTACACAAATAAAATAAATATTACCATAAAGGAAAAAAAATTGATAGGATACAAACCTGTGGAGCACATCTTGGGAAATGTGCACTGTCACTTCCATAATGATAAGCAGGATCCACACCACTTTCATCTATGAAATTATCACCATCAACCATTGTTTAGTACAAAACCAAAGTAAAATAAAAATGCTCAGTACAAAACTTTATACAATTTCGAACAAAAAAACCAACAATGCTCAATAGAAACAAAATTTTACAGTCATTTGAATATGGGAAAAACCTGCATGAGACAACACAACACCCACCCTACTCTTTGATTATATACTTATTTATATCGCAATTGCTTAGTATAAAAAGTGAAGTAAGAAAAACAGCTCAAATGGAAGCAGGTTAAAGATGCAAACAGAAGATGATTTACCAACACCACACAAAACAAGTGACCCAGTGAAGAAGCAATAGCTTTGCCGATCGCAAAGTCACATTACAGCACCAAAAACTAATAAAAAATTGTCTCATTGACGTTGTTAACATCACAAATCTCATCGCAAACAACTAAATGTGTGACTACTATTCAGAATAACATTTTTCGTAGTTAATGATAGATCTATGAATATAAGTAGCCTTCTTAGAAACATATTCGTCTGCATTTTAAAGAATGAACTGAAGCAGCACACACGTTTCAGTAAGTAAATGATGGACAGATTTATATCAAACACAATGCATCAGAAATACACAGCTAAAGCTATCAGATGTCTGAGATAATCCGTCACGGGAAAGAGCATAGTTAAAGAAAACTTCATTCTCACTGAATAATGCTTAATTTAATAAAATGATTCCTTCAATATGTCTGCTGAATTAGCTTCTTGAGATGAAGAGAGCATTTTACTCTTGATTTTTGAATAGATTTAAATAAACATAAGTACAGATTAAAAGATAGCTTATACAAACTATATATATATTAACATACATGAAGAGTTTTACATAGCTAGCTAAAATGGATGTTATTTATCTTTGAACCATGTCTAACACGGACACATGTAGTGACCAGATTTCAGATCATGGTGGCACAACACAGTGAATTTGAAATCCAAAGATGGCGTCTATCATAAAAGAATCAGTCCCAATAAGGAACTCTCGCCATCTTTAAACACAGAGGAATTGAAACATTAACAAAATAAACACACATCCACCCTAACAGCTCCCTGCTCCCCAGATTAAGATTTTGCAGTTCACATTCTTATCGTGAAATCGAAGCTTGACCAAAAAGTCAAAACTCATGATAAATATCCACATAAACAATAACCAAAACTCACAAAAACGTAAATCATTAACCACCATTAGACAAGTTTTACAACAAGAGTTTAAAACCATTTATCCAAGAGTCAGAATAATAAAACTAATTAAAAAATCCTCCAAAATGCAAAAAAGAAAGTCACTTAATTCATCAACATGAGCTCAATCTTACGACAAACTAATAAATGCATGCATGGTGAAATTCATGTAACATTAATACAGAATCGACCACCATTATGCACATATAGACACGAAAAAGCAACCAACCCAACAATTCACCGAGTTTCGATAAACATTATTTAGAAAGTCTATAGATCAGATCAACGTATTAACCAAACCAAAAAAATCTAAACCAGATTATAGGCACTGCCGAATGAAGGATGAATTCACTTAAGAGGCAAATTAACACACAATAAAAGCAATTTCACACCGCAAAGTGTCAACTTTACATTAAAGTATAGAAAAGAGAAGAGAGAGCAAAAAAATCAATAAAAAGAAGGCAAACCTCAGAATCATTGCGCGCAATTGTGCCCAACGTCTACTTCATCTCAGAAGCAGCCACATAATCCCCGAATTCTCCCTACTCGGTTCTTCCTCACCCCCGAATATTTCTCTCTTTCCACCATCCAAATAGCTTTCTTTCACATCGCCACGAAAATTTCCCACCAGCATCACCCCATCATCATCAATCCAAAATCGAATAGACATGAGTCAGAAGAGGATTCTTCTTATCAACCGCTCCCTTGACTCCTTGTACACTGGAGCTGGGGATCTTGGGGGAATATACACAGACTCCTCCTCTGCATCATCCAGAAGATGTTGTTAAGGTTCACTCCTATCAGATTGGATATTCTCATCAAAGTCCATCATGGACTCGTCCTCTTTATCCCGGTAACTGAAATTACCACATGAATACATAATTCAATTGAAAAAAAAAAACTAAACCATTTTTTACAATTCACAAATTCGCAATCGGGCATCACGTGGCGGACATGAAATAGACTGATTGAAAACCCGAATTCCAAATAAAAGAACACATTAATTTCTCACGCATGCAGGAATTCACAAACAAAATCATTAAAATTAAAACCCTAATGTAAGATTCCTGACTGGGGAAACTGGACTTACGGATCGTTTTCGCCCCACGTTGGATTCAGAAAACTGCTCTCAACCATTTTCCACCACACCACAACTGCAATTACAAGTTCTGTGTGATGACGCTGTGCTGTATAGATACCCTTACATTGCATAATTTGCCGGATTTTTTTTCGAAATAGTATGAATTCATGACTTATCTGATTGGGACTTGAATCAATTGAGAGTTTGAGTGAGACGAGCGCAATTGACAGTAAATACAGTGCTGCTGAGTATATTTTCAATTATTCGTCGGTTTGAAAATCCGCGTGCTTGTCAAATTAGGGACATGATCCAGATTAAGTATACTGGTTTACTAATTTACATTTCTCCTTCTAATCTACAGATTGTTTAGGTATGCATGAAACTAAAGACCAGTTTGAGCTTTATCTTTAATTAAATTAGGGCTGAATTTATGATATTGTTTTGTTTCTATGAATTTGTGTTGCATTAGTTAAAGTAAACATTACTAATGTACCAATAACCAATGTACTTCATATCTTAGATTAGGATTTCATTCTTATAAATTGTACTCATAATTGTATATACTCATACACAAGAATATTACTGAAACTCCTGACTTGGCTTGCTCCATACGTAGTCGTTCCCGACGAACTGGGTGAACAAATCTCGCCTTTTATTTTACGCACTCAATTACAACACGTTATCAGCACGAGTCTCTACCCGCAACTAATAACACGAGGGCTCTGAATTCTCTAATTTTCCGCAAGGCGTACGGTACCGTATCAAACTCTTTGTCTAACTTTTTATTAGTTGAATCAGTAGGTTTTGATTTATTTGATGCGACTTACCACTATTGCGTGGCTTTCAAATTCCATAAAATAATATTTTGATATTTGAATCAAAACTTTCAACTTCTTAAACCATGTATGATTAATATAAGTTTGCGTGAATTAGCAAAGAAGAAAGGTAATAAAAACCTTTCATGGCAGAGAATTTTGAAACCTGTTTTGATTAATCAAAGAATATTGTCGTCGCACCCCCTCACAGCCGCGAGCAACCTCGCACTCGTCGCGCGCCCGCGCGCTGCCGCCACGCTCGTGCACTGCCGCCCGCGCCTGCCTGTTGCACGCTGCCCGCGCGCACGCCGCGTGCTGCCGCCTGTCGCGTGCACGCCCGTGCACCCCCGCGCGCCCATAGTTGCGCCCGTCATCGCACATGGCTGCGTGCCTCCGGACCCCGTGCAACCCTAGCCCCTTTGGATTGACTTGGGCCTCATATATTTTATTTTGGGCCTCATATAATTCTTATTTTTTTTTATGCCCTCGAAATTATTTATCAAATTTCGTATGAGAACTTGAATAATTGTTCATGCGCATAAAATTTAAATCGTCTTGGAAATTATTAACCTATTTCCTGTTGAGCTTTCTTTTGAACTTGATACCTGTATGGTTGCTCCACCCACTTGAAGACGTGTCCAATGTAATAATTTTTGCATATGAATTAAGCCCGAAAATTTTAGAATTAATTTCAATATTAGTTCTCAATAAATTGTCTTATATGTTTAATTGATATATGCGCATGCCTTTTATGATTTAATTATCTTGCATGCATTATTACTTTTGCCCGGATAGGCGGCACACATCCTTGCACCCGCAGTCGCACATGGCCATGTATCTTGTGAAACCCATCACAAAATACCAATTAATTTAAAATCCTGAAAATATTTTGTTAAATTTCGTTAATATACATGAAATCTTTTGCATGTTTATTAAGCCTGGAATTTTCTTTGAAATTATTTTCATGTGATTATCGTTCAAACTAAATTGACTAATATGCATGTCTTTATGATTTAATTATCTTACATGCATTATTTCTCCTGCACATAGTTTATTTCTTGTAGTCTGCATATCATGCCCGGGTAGGCGGCGCCCGGTACTTGTCGGACCGTAATTTTTGTTTTGGGTAGACGACGCCCAATACTTGCTTCTATCTGCTCTAGAATAATCGAATAAATCCTTATCTCTCAGTTGTCAATAAATTGGTCACAACTCTTATCATGTCACTCTAAAAATTATAATAACGTCTGATATTACCATGAACGAATTCGATAAGCTTGCTCTCGATGGTAATAACTACCTGACATGGGCGCTAGATGACGAGATCCATCTAGCCTTAAATGAGTTGAGCGAAATAATTCACGAAGGTTCGAAATTCTCTATAGCCCTGAAGGCGAAAGCGTTGATTTTTCTCATGAATCACCTGAATGAGGAATTCATTATTCAGATCCTCATTCAGGGACCCCGGAATGTTGTGGAACTCCCTGAAGGACCGTTTCCAACAACAAAATGATATACTCCTCCCTCCAGTACAATACGATTGGTTGAGACTTCGTTTCCAAGACCTTAAGTCTATAACGGAGTACAACTCTGATTTGTACCGTATTGTAACCCAGTTGATGCAGAACAATCTGTCAACATTCCACGCTAGCAACCTTATACTCCAGCAACATTATAGGGACAATCATACGATTGGTTGCAAACGTGGAAGGGGGAGAGAGAGTAAAATGATCTGGGTTAAAGGCCAAGGTCGTAGTACATCCGGTGGTAAAAAATCTGGCAATCAAGATAAGATTGAGCAGTCCTGCTACAGATGCGGATACAGAGGCCATTGGTCTCGCACGTATCGCACTCCCAAGCACTTGGTTGAGGCTTATCAATAGCAACAGAAGGACGACAAGGGGAAGGCCCCTAGAGTCGACTCTCACCATGCCAGCCTGCCTGAAGCAGACTTTGACCAAGACAACGTCGATCCTCTGGGCATCGAGCTCAAGGACTTTGAAAATGATGAGTGATTTGAGTATTTTGATTGTTTTAGTACTTTATTTTTTATTAAAACAATTTATGTTTATGGATCCTTTCTTTCGGGTACTTTATTTTATGGACGATATTATGTTTTAACTTCGATGTGTTACCTTAATGCTGTCCATTAAATTTACTTGGATATTCTATACATGGCTAGTAAACATATCAACTATTAGGTTTGGGCTATTTCCTCTGGCATGATGGATTAAGATTGTGATTTATGTTTGGTAGATAGCGCCACCACTCATACAATCTTAAGAGATAGGAAGTATTTTCATAACTTGGTAGAACGTAAGAGGAGTATAACTACAATAACAATGATAGTAGGTTGATAGTGGGCTCCAGAAGAGCTCCCATTATCCTCCCCGTGGGTACCGCATCGAGCTCCCAATGCTTTATTGTTTCCACAATCCAAGCGTACCCTTCTCAGTTTTAAAGATATAAGAAATAATAGCTATCACATTGAAACTGAAACTGAGAACAATAACGAATACCTTTTGATGACTATTACTCGAGGTAGGCGTAAACAAGTTATAGAAAAAACTTCCTTCCTTCCCCTCCGGATTGTACTATTCCTACATCCAGCCGTCCAATCTCCATCTAGCCATGAGTATGAAATTTCATAACCCAAAATTCTTTAAATTAAGGCATCATCGATTAAGTCATCCAGGACAATCTATGATACGTAGGACTCTATCTATAATATTTCGAATAATAGAATCCTTCCTGTTGATGAATTTATTTGTGATGCATTTTCTAAGGGTAAGTTAATAGTGCGCCCATCGCGCACTAAGGTTGGACTAGAGTCTCTAGTTTTTCTTGAACGAATTCAGGTAAACATTTGTGGACTGATTCACCCAGCATCAGGACCATTTCGGTATTTTATGGTCCTTATTGATGCCTCCACTAGGTGGACATATGCCTGTTAGCTGTCTACCCGCAATCAAGCTCTTGCAGAGCTCATTGCTAATACTATCGAGCTTAGAGCTCAATTCCTGGATTATCCAATTAAATCGATTCGCATGGATAATGCTGTTGAGTTCAGCTCAAAGGTCTTTAAAGATTACTGTATGGCCCTGGGAATTAAAGTGGAGCATTCGGTCCCCTACGTCCATACCCAAAATGGTCTTGCTGAGGCGCTAATAAAACGTATCAAACTTATCGTGAGACCACTGCTTATGAGCTCTAAACTACTCACTTCATGCTGGGGGCATGCAGTCCTACATGCATCGCACTTGATACAAATTCGTCCAACTGCATATAATGATCATTCCCCCCTACAGCTAGTGCGTGTGAAAGAACCTAACATTTCTCATCTGTGTATTTTCGGATGTGCGGTATATGTTCCGATAACATTACCAAAGTGGACCTCTATGGGCCCACAAAGGAAACTCGGTATTTACGTCGGATTTGACTCTCCATCCATCGTGAAATACCTCGAGCCTTTGTCTGGGGATCAATTGACGGCCCAGTTTGCTGATTGCACGTTCGATGAAGATCACTTCCCGGCATTAGGGGGAGATCTGAATTCAAAATTGAATGACTATCGGGAGCTTACGTGGAACGTAAGTGATCTTCAATATCTAGATCCACGCACTAATAAATCTGAACTAGAAGTTCAGAAGATCATTATCTTGCAAAATTTAACAAACAATCTGCCAGACGTGTTTAATGACCATAGAGGTGTAACTAAATCGCATATACCTACAGTAAATGCTCCCCAAAAGGGTTGAGGTCCCAAGCAAAACTAGTACTCATGCCGCCACACGCCAAAAGCGTAAAGGACCCTCAAGAGATAGTAATACACCTAAACGAAAAGCTAGCATATCTGGTCAACCGAATGTAAAATATCTAGAAGAGATTCGTCTAGATAACTCAAAGTCTCTTAGAGACGAGAGTCCTAGTGATGAAGCACGTGCACAAAATATTCAAGGCACTAGGACCGTGGAACGACCAGACCCAAATACAATGGGAAATGAGGAAGGTCTGGTTGACGTAAACGTCGAAGTCTCTGTGAATTTCACAGATACGGGAGAAACATGTAATATAAATATTATTATCGTCGACGACACATTTACAACGATATTTGCTCTTTCCATTAATCATCCGGATCCAGAACCCAAAACTATCGTTGAGTGCCGGAAGCGCTCCGATTGGGTAAAATGGAAAGAGGCAATTGAAGCAGAGCTCGCATCGCTTAACAAAAGATAAGTATTTGACTCTTTCGTTCGTACACCCGCGCGCGCTATCCCTGTAGGATATAAATGGGTTTTTGTACGAAAACAAAATGAGAACAATACTATGGAGAGGTATAAAGTGAGGCTTGTAGCTCAAGGGTTTTCGCAGAGACCCGAGATCGATTTCGATCAAACCTATTCTCCTGTCATGGACCCAATAACGTTCCGCTACTTGATATCTTTGGCAGTTAAATTGAATCTCCAAATGAGATTGATGGACGTAGTAACAGCATACTTATACGGATCACTAGATGCCGATATTTATATGAAAATCCCTGATGGATTTGACATTCCTCTGATGAGGGATGGTAAAAATCGCAGTATGTATATCATAAAACTGCAGAAGTCGTTATACGGTCTAAAGCAATCGAGCCTCCGACTTAGTGAGTTCCTTCAGAAGAAGGAATACACATTCAATAAAGCTTTCCCATGCGTATTCACGAAGAAATCGCAAAATGGTTTTTGCATCATATCCATTTATATTGATGACCTAAACATAATCGAAACATGCAAAAAGATTGAAGAAGCCAGTTCAATCTTGAAAGTTGAATTCGAAATAAAAGTCTTGGGTAAAACCAAGTACTGCCTCGGCCTGCAGATCGAGCATCTCCCAGAAGAAATTCTTATACATCAGTCGACCTACGTGAAGAAGGTATTGGAGAGATTTCACATGGATAAATCTCATCCACTTAGCACCCCTATGGTTGTCCGATCCCTTGAAGTGGATAAGGACCCATTTAGACCAAGAGAAGATTCAGAAGAAATTCTGGGATCATCTTAGTGCTGTCGGAGCATTGCTCTATCTCGCAAATTGCACTTGGCCGGACATTACATTTGCTGTCAATCTGCTTGCGAGATATAGCGCTTCTCCTACAAGGAGACATTGAAATGGTGTTAAGCATGTTCTACGGTGCCTCCAAGGGTCTCAAGATCTTGGACTGTTTTACCGTAAGAACTAAGACAAAACCTTAGTAGGTTATGCAGATGCTGGCTATTTATCTGATCCCCACAACGCCATATCCCAGACTGGTTACATTTTTTTCTGTGGTGGTACCGCAATCTCATAGAGATCGGTTAAACAAACCATGGTTACCACGTCTTCAAACCACTCAGAGATGATAGTTTTATTTGAAGCCGCACGAGAATGTGTTTGGTTAAGGTCCTTGGTAAAACACATTGGTGACTCGTGTGGTATCGCTAAAGGCAATACATCTCCCACCATTATATTTGAAGACAACGCCGCCTTACATCGCACAAATGAGTAATGGGTACGTCAAGGGAAACCTGATGGAACTTATCTCACCTAAGTTTTTCTACCCATACGAACTCCAGAAGAGTGACGTGATTACCATTCAAAAGGTGCAATCTAGTGACAATCTAGCAGATCTGTTCACTAAGTCCTTACCTACGTCTACTTTTGAAAAGTACGTTCGTGGTATTGGGATGCAAAGACTCAAAGTGTTGTTGTCTTCAGGGGGAGCGGTAACCCCGAAGCAAGTCTAGAAGATTTGATCTAGAAGATCGATTACATTCATCCCTAACTTATTATTTGGCCGATACCTAGCATGTGGAGTTTTTATGACAAGACATTTATGTTATGTCGTAATGTCCAAGGGGGAGTGTTGTAAATCTAGAAGATTTATTATTCCAAATCTAGAAGATTTGATGTGGACATTACTAATGGACCAATAACCCAATGAGCTTCATATCTTAGACTAGGGTTTCATTCTTATAAATAGACTATTGTACTCATAATTGTATATACTCATACACAAGAACATTAATGAAACTCCTGGCTTGGCTCGCCCCCAGACGTAGTCGTTCCTGACGAACTGGGTGAACAAATCTCACCTTTTATTTTACGCACTCAATTACAACAAAAATCATAGGATTTCCTTCCTCTCAAGTTTCTATTGAAATAATACCCTCTTAATGAAATAAAAAAATAATGAATGGTCCTGCGAGTAGTTGCAAATGGTCTAAGGTAATTTTGTATATGGAAACTCTGAATCGCGGTCTCACAATCGGTCGATGCACTTGAGATATGAATGTTATTTTTAACGCCATTCATTTCTGATTTGTATAGATGTATGAAATACATATAGATACAAAATTATCGGAATTGATTATATGTCCACCGGTAGACATGTGATCATTTCCGACAAAATTATAGCCTATATAATATTACCTTTAAAAATTATAGATACAAAATTTAAAAATATTACATTTTAGTGAACATTTGTAGCAATTAGTAAATACAAAATTATAGCCTATATAATATTTCTCATTCAAAAATTGTGTTAGACGATGTTTACACCAAGATGTATAAGGTAATGTTCTTGAGGCTTCTCCATGTATAAGGTAGAGAAATCTCTGTATTTGCATATTTTTCATTCAAATGTATAAGGGAGTTTAGTTAAAATTGAGGGTTTATTAGTCCATCTCTTTTATTGAAGGAAGTTTAGTTCATTGGTGAAAGATATATTGAAAAATGTAGTGTAATGAAATATAAATAAGTGATGTTTGGAAGTGATTAGTTTTAGAGAGTAAAAATATTTTTTCGTAGCTTGGAATAATCAAAATTGTAACAGAGTGAGTATACGAAATGTACGTAATTACACTCTTGAGTATATAAATTTCAAGAGTATGTATAGAGTGAAATCGGTTCATACATGAATCACTAAGAGTATTAGTTGTTTTGACAAAAGAGTATTAATGTTTTGACAAAAGAGTATTAGTTGTTTTCACTGAAGAGTATTAATTGTTTTCACTAAAGAGTCTTTGTTTGTTTTTAGTAAACAACTAATATTCTTCAGTGAAAATAAATAATATTATTTTGTGAAAACAACTAATACTCTCATATGGTTCATGTATAAATAACTTTGACTCTATACTTTGTCAAATTTCAACTTAACTTAATAATTCTTTGTTTGAAAATAAGAGAGAGTTTAAAATTATGTGTCTTGATTCAAATGGTAGATCATCCAAATATACAACGGGCATTGATATAAACATTTTTTTTAACTTCATAATTAATATTGTGATTTTTGCTTTTAAAGTCAAGATAAACGTCGTTCTTTATTAATTAAAATTTTACATAATTTATATAGTATTGAAACAAAATATACATAACTTTGAGTATTTAAATTTAATTCAACTCATTAATTCTTTGTTTATAAATATATTGAAACAACAAATAATATATTTGCCCAACATAAAATATAATGTTCTTATTTTGCAAGATTGTAAAGATATTGAAATAATTTTAAAAGTCCATGAAGATAGTTTCCTAAATTTTAAGCCCAAAAAAATAGTGACCTAATTTTGCAAACACTCATAAGATAATGTCCTTGCGTTGTGAGTTAATTAAGTGATAATTTATAATGTATAACTTATTGTATACTCGTAGTTAATATTGTAAATTTAGAAGATTTGATATGTCAAATCCAGAAGATTTGATGTGGACATTACTTATGGGCCAAGTAGTCTTATGGGCTTTAGGGTTTTGATATTATATATATATATCCCCGTACTTAATATTGTAATACACACATGTACATACACAGAAATATAGTGGAAAACTCTTGGCTTGGTACGCCCCCAGATGTAATCATTCATGACGAACTGGGTGAACAAATCGGTGTTCCTGTTTGCGCTCTTTATTTTACAACACGTTATCAGCACGAGTCTCTACCCGCAGTTAATCGGTACGAATCTCGATTTATTTTTTCAATAGCATGATAATTAATTATTTGTTTAATTGTCATATCAATTTCTAGATCCTTATGTGTCATGAACTTATATGTCACTGTGCACTTATTTTATACATTGCATCAATATTCATAAATCTGCAATTGTTCATATATTGGATCAAAAAAAAATATTGGTCGAGACAGCAGGCACCGCTGGCGCACTGGCGCCAAGCGACGATCGATGTTATCACCGCGTCGCCTCGCGCCGTTGCCGAGCGACAGCCGGCATCATCGCAGCACGCCTCGCCACCGCCACACAATGCCACCCTATTGCCGCGCCGTCTTACATCCGTTGTGCGACGGTCGCACGCACCGTGCCACCGGGCGACAGCGGCCGAGCGCAGGCCTGGGTGCTGTCTCCAGCCGCGGCCGTACTAGCCATTCTCGCACAAAACCGTGCCCCCCCTCCCCCCCCCCCCCCCGCTTTTGGGCTTGCAGCCCAACTCTTGGCCCAAAAGAAAAAAAATCTTTTTGGGCTTTTTAATTAATACACCCTGGGTCCCTTTTAAAAGTTTTAATTGGACCATTAATTAATCTTGGGCCTTTTATAAATAATTTTTCTGCTATTTTTAATTTGGGTCAATCCTTTTATGAAAATAAAATGAAATAAATTGTTACATATAATTAAGCCCAATATTTTAGAATTAATTTTTATATTAGTTCTCAGAATATTAAATAAATCATCTCTTGAAATTTACTAATCTATTTCGTGTTGAGCTTTCTTTTGGACTTGATACCTGTATGATTGCTCCACCCACTTGAGACGGGTCCAAGGCTGCCCGATGCTAGCCAAATCCATCAACAGGTGTTTAGGAATCCTTATCGTAAGGTTCCGCCCTGGTAAGAGGCTTAATTCTTTCTTTTATATCTTCAGCAATTAGCACTGTTTGCGCTCTTTACTTTGCCGCAACATATGCTTGTGGATTATTTGCTGTAGAAATTAGGATTTATATGAAAATCCTTGTGTGCCTATTTTATCTTTGCTGCTAATTTAATTCACTCAAACAATGCCCAAAATTTTGGTACACAAGTTTGCCTGAAGCATGAGCATTGACTAAAGTTTGAACTTGAATAGTTGCTCCTAGTTGTATAGTTGTTTATGTGAATTAAATTTACTTTATTGGTTATAGTCCGCATATATTGTCTGGGTAGGCGGCACCCAGTATTTGTCGGACCGTAAAATCATGTTGGATAGACAGCACCCAATATTTGCTCATTTGTGATTGAGCATGTAAATTAAATCCTCTTTCTCCCTTGTTAATGAAAATTCAAATCGTACGTCTTATCATGTCCATTTAAAACGTAGTGAAAATGCTTGGTATTACTAAGAGAGAATTTACTGAGCTTACTCTCGATGGTAATAACTACGTGACATGGTCCATAGTTGTTGAGATTCATCTAGTCTCATCCTAATTAAGCGGAATCATTGTCCATGGTCCCAATCCACCGATGCCCAGAAGGCAAAAGTGTTGATTTATCTCGGTACCACCTAAATCAGAACTTGAAATATGAGTACCTTACTGAGATGGACCCTAGCATTTTATGGACCCGGAAGGATCGTTTCTATCAACTAAATGATATAATCCCTCGAGCACAATACAATTGGCTGAATCTCTATTTTCAAGATTTAAATCTATAACGGAGTGCAATTCTACCTTGCATCGTATTGTATCTCAGTTAAAATTATGCCAGCAGCAAATTACTGAGGCCGAGTTGATACAGAAAACCTTATCAATATTCCATGCTAGTAACCTTGTACTCCATCAGCAGTTGACTTGAACACAAAATACTAGCTATACTAGTAGTTACCCCACAAGAGTATGGGATCCCTATAGTATTAGCAAGTATAGGGACCAAGTATATTGTAAGGTGTGTATGCGAATAGAGCCCTGAAGATCTACGCGTCGTAGTTAATATGAGTGTGTGTTCAGTTTCAAGAATTATATTAATCTACTCTATATACTATTACTAATAATGCAAATAATGAAGTCAAACAAATAACTAAGGGTTTAATCAAATATGGAATGGTGATGCTCATGATAGGAATCCCTACGTATACTAACGGAGCTAGTACGATAACTAAAATAACCGTGATGTGCAAGTATTAATCCTAAGTGTACTAAAACTAGGCAATCAACTTCACTAATCTAGCACGAGATTGAAAGACTAAAAGCTCAAGAATTAACCCTAATACTTCGTCATATTAACCTACTTCACAGCCCAATAAATAAATTGTTGGTCCCACTTGATAAATTAATTTCGGATGCTTTAAAGCAAAGTAAAGTCTTTAACAAAATCTTTTAAAAGAGCACTTAAAGTAGGCAATATGAAATGAAAGCAGTAAATGAGACAGGATATATAGTGGTTCGGATATAACGATCCTACATCCACTCTCCCTTCTTCAAAGGGGCCTTACTACCAACCAACCAACGTACGTACTGGAATTGCGAAGTAGCAGTTCCTTCTTACAACAGCCTTTAGATCTCACTTTGATCTAAAGCTTTACAAGCTTCAACCTTGTCTTAACAGATGAACAGGTTGAGATTCCAACAACTCCTTAATGAGTGTATATGAAGTATGAACAGAATAAGAGTGCTTAAGGCGTGATAATAACTAGGCTTGAATATGACTTCGTGCACGTAAAAACTCTCTAGAGCCTTTCTTCAAAGCTGCACTTTTGTATTTATAGAGATGATTAGGGTTTAGCCGTTGGAGAGCTAATCTAATCAGATCTCTAATTAAGGAAGCTCTCAATCAATAAATTCCCTAATTGATTGATTGGGTTGGTGAGATCCTTAGATTGATTGACTTCAAATACTTTCCAATCCGATCTAGTTTGACTTGATTTAAATCACCAACGGTCAAATGCTTCCAATTCCCAACTCTGATTCTTCCAGAGAAGGTAGGACCAGACACCAGATAACCTCGATGTCTTCTGGTCCAGAGTCGGTTAAGAACCAGAATACTCAGTAGAATCTAGAGATGATTCTGAGTATCTTTTGGTTCACCAGGCTCGTCTGGTCTGGGGAAGGTCTTCTGCCTCTGGTCAGATCTCATCTGGTAAAGTCTTCTGGTGAAGCCCTCTGGTGGGGTCTTCTGGTGACTCTTCTGGTGAAGTCTTCTGGTCTGGCAGTTCCCCCTAGACTAAGTTCTAATCTATTACCTCATCTGGCTAACAGGTCCAGATGGTCCTATTACATCTTCTGGTTTGTTTTAACTCATCAAAACTATACAACTTTTATCCTAACAATTTCCCCCTTTTTGATGGAGTTAAAACACTAACCAGAACTGATCGAAAAGAAATTAAGCAAGAAAACAAATAAAAGGATAAGACCTTAGAATAGATCTTATCAGGCAAACAAGAAGACAACAAGGAGTTGTCTTTAAGACAGAGTAGATATGGCTTTTCATTAATAATAAAGGACAAAATGATTACAGATTACAGTTCATATCAAGTCATATACTATGCATATCTTCTGTTTTCCTTGGGCACCAGAAACAAATCAAGGAATCTGTCTTGAACAGCCTTGAGCTCAGCAGAAGATGTTGGGGTGAAATTCACCAACACCTTAGTCTTGTACAACTTCTTCAACTCTGCCCAATCAACCTGGTCCCCGATCATAGGAGTGTTGAGATAATGGAACTCAGGGGCAGTTACTTCCAGGTTGAACTCAATGGTGGAATCCATGAGTTTCTTGTACAACTCTGCATCGTAGGCCTTCATCCAGGAGTGGAATGTTCTGTTGATAAGTGCATCATCCTCTGGCGGGGGTCTCTGAATGTAGTGTTGGATAAACCACAATGTCTTTACTTCTCTCCACTTTTCAATAAGGGGAACAGGCACAGTAGAGTCAAAATACCCTTCTATCCTGAGTGGCAGAATATCCATCACTTCAACAGGTGCCTTTCTCCTCTGGCTTGATCCACTGGCACCAGGAGTGATACCAGCTTCTCTAGCTTTCTTGTTTTGTCTCCTGTTGGGAAAATGTATAAAACTTAAGTTTTGATTAGATGCCAAAATGTTCCTCCTAAGTTGTTTTGTAAGTAAAATATTCAGTAGAGTTAGTACTTAGTCAATCAGTTCAAACTGTTAAGGAACTGAAGTACAGTTAGTAATTGTTAGAGTGTATTTAAGAATGAAGTCTGCTGAAGATGAAGTCCACTGAAGTGAAGTCCGCTGAAGATAAGTAATCTGAGAAAAAGTCTAAGTCTTGAATGTTTTCTAAGTACATTCTCACTAAGACTAAAACTATCAGAAGAGGACCAAGGTCCACTGATGGGAACTAACAAAGCACATTCAATGCTAAACATATTAAAAGCTGTTAGTTAATCTGGTTGGAACAAGGCAAAACGAATTACATTGAAGATTACATTAAATGAAGGAATAAGAAGGTTCTCTCAGAGGAGTTCCACCTTAAAGCAAGACAAGAATCTGAGCATACAGACTAAAGGTCCAATGAGAAGATGACACGTCAGTGTACTTTACTGACAGCCGACCTGCCCCAGCCTGACAAGTACCAAAAGTCCTTTCCTAGCAATCTACAGAAAGTTGGTGAACAGGCATGATCTTTCAGCCGTTTCTTGACAAGACTTAAAGCTTCAAATAAAGCCGTTTGAACCAATCAGATACAAGAAGACTTACTTGAGAAGATTCAAATCCAACGGGAAGATTTTCAAAGAAGCCTATAAATACAGAAGGACGTGCTCATTTCTATGCACGGGAAACTCACAAGATTAAAGCTATCTCTACATTTATAACAACTAGAAGCACTCGAAATTACCTTTGTTTCCCAAGTGTTTCACATTTATAGAGAGCCTAACAAACCTTCTGTAACCAAGCTTAAAAGCTATATCCAAATCTTAGAAAGAGATAATCCAATCCTAAGCCTTGAGCTAAACTTGTAAGGATTATCTCAAAATAGTTGGAACCAAAACCCTACTCAAAACCCTACTCAGTGTTTAGGTTGAGAGCTAGTGTTAAGTGGTGTTAGTAAGCTGATTGTTGTATCAGTCTGAAAGCTGGTTTGTTTTGGGAACTAGGACCTGGAATTTCCTAGTGATCAATCATCCTAAGAGAGGATTAGTTGATCAGTGCACCTTGGCACTATAACACAAGGAATTCCAAGTGAAAGGAATTCTCCTGTTTGATTAGGACAGTGGACGTAGGAGATTTATCTCTGAACCACTTTATATCTTGTGTTCTTATTATCTGCTTTCCTAAGTGTGTGTTAATCTCAAAGTTTATCAAAGTAAAATGAGTTTTCTAAAGGGCTCACTAATCCGCATTTGAAAGCTAATTAGATAGTAGTCCAACTGAAAGTCTTGAGCTTTCAGTGGAGGTATTATCTCAGTAAACTTTCACAAAGTAACTCTCAACAGACCTCAAGTCCACTGACGAGCTACTGTCTTAAGTAACCTGAAAATTTTCAGAAGAAGTTTTAATTTGTAACCACATGTGTATTCCCCCCCATACACCTGTATACTCGTTTCGGGACCAACAATTGGTATCAGAGCGGTGGTTCAAAAGACCATTGTTCTAAGTATACCTTGTGCTTAAAGGTATTTTTCAAGGTCACCTGAATTGATCTCTTGATAAACTTATTTTTATACTATGGCTGACAATGCAGCTAGGGTAGCACCACCAGCAGAGAACAACATGAGAGTTAATCCCTTGAACCATATGTCTCATCACAAGCTTCCACAATTCTCAGTGGAAAACTATGACTTCTGGAAGATCAGAATGAGAGCTCATCTTGCCTGTGTGCATGATGAAATGTTGAGGGTTATTACTAAAGGTCCATTTGTTTTTATAACACCTAACCCTAGAACTACAGCTGAAACTATTGCAGATCCTAGAGAAGAATGGCCCAAAGATGAAGATAACTTCACTGCAGATGAGAGGAGGAGAAACAACCTCAACTTCATAGCCATGAACATTCTCTACACCACCATTTCAGATTCTGTAATGGGAAGAGTGATCCACTGCAAGACTGCAAAGGAACTATGTGACACTCTTGCTCTCATGTGTGAAGGAACTGACAAGATAAAGGAGAACAAGCTTTCAGTAGCTGTTTAAAAGTATGAGCAGTTCACCATGGAGCCCACTGAGACCATTGACCAGCTTGATGGGAGGTTCACTGACATCATGAATGAGATAAATTCTCTGGGAAAAGTCTATACCAAAAGAGAGGTTGCTTTAAAGATCCTGACCGGTCTAACCTCAAGATGGGATGTGTACTCTGTGATGATGCAGAATACCAAGGATCTATCCAGCATGTCTATGCAACAGGTATTCTCTGAACTCAAGGCTTATGAGTTTGATCTGAACAGGAAAAGGGCTCCTGATGAGACCTCAGCTGAGAAGGGAGTAGCCTTCAAATCCAAGGAGTCTGAGCCAAAATCCCCAAAGCCTCAGAAGAGTACAAAGGCAAGCAAGTCTCAAAGCAAGGCTGAGATGCAGGAGGAACTCAGCCTGATGGCTAGAAGGTTTGAACAACTTAACAGCCGCTTTGGCAAGTATAAAAGATTTTACAGGGATAACAGGGAAGGTAGAAGTTATCCACAAAAGACCACCAGAGAAGAAGAGAAAAGCTCATCTGAGCTGGAAAAGAAGAAGGAATACAAGAATTACACCAAGGCTGAAGGATCATCATCAAAGACCAGAGAGTCCACTGAGGAAAAGAATGATGATGCCAACAGGTGTTTTCAGTGCAAGAAGATTGGGCACTTTCAATATGATTGTCCTCAACTGAGCACAAAAGAGAGAAAGGAAAGGCAAGCCAAAAGAGACAGAATATATGGAGAAAGGAAAGCCATGGTGGCTGAGGGTGTGGATGAAAATCTGGAGTAATCTGATGGGCTGTTCTCTGACAGCAGTGATGATGACATGTGCCTCATGGCAAGAGAAGAACCAGAGGTACAATCTAAACCATCCATTTCTCTAGAACACACACCTGAGCTAAGCTCAGAGTCAACTGAGGAACTCAATCTTCAGTCCGCTTTGGAACAATTGATGATTGATTTCTCAAGGTTGCAAGAAGCAAGTTTCTGTCTTCAAGATGAAAACAAACAACTCTTGAGTGAAAACTCCAAGTTAATCGAGTCTGGGAATCAAGCAGATCTAAACTCAGCCAAATCTACCATTGAACTGACAAAAGAGGTGGAAACCCTCAGGAGTCAAGGAAATGGTAGAGATCAACTGATAAAAGATCTCAATGAATCTAAGACAAAGTTAACCGAAGAGAATTTAAAATTGGTAAGCCAAATAAAGGAATCTCTCCTGAAAATTGATGTCTTACAAAAATCTGAAGAGACCTTGTTAAAAAGGATTGATGCTCTAAACAAACCCTCTCTTGCCATAGAGGAGATTCAAAATTTTCAAATCAATCCTAATAACAAATGTGGGATAGGATTTATTCCAAAACCTTCAGAAGGTCCTCTGAGTGTTGCTTCTTCAAGTGGCACAAAGAGAGTTTTTGTTAAGTCTGTGACATTTCAATCACAGACTGTGGATAAAGGAAAAAGACCAGCTGAGATCACTCAAAAGAAAAGTCAATCTAAGCCAAAACCAAATGGAAAGGCTCAGGTGACCTATCAAACTAGATCTCAACAGAGGTACTATCAGCCGAGGTCTTCACAGATGAAGCAACCTCAGCTGAGAGCGCCCAGGCATGAGCAGTCCTCAAGGAATGACTCATATGGAAGACATATTCCTTTTATGCCTAAAGGAAAAGGTCCTTCATACCTTTATCAACAAAAACCAAGACCAGGTGCACCCAAGCCGAAAAGAAAGAATGTAAAGAAGGTTTATGTTCCTTCAAAGGCTGACACCCATAGAAAGTTTACTCCCAAGGCACCAAGGGAGATAACAATCTATGTAGATGTTTATGGAAGACAAATTAGCCAATCTAAAGTGATTAGAACTATGAGGCAAATTTGGATTCCGAAAGGTACAACTAACCTGGTAGGACCCAACACCAAATGGGTACCTAAAGCTTGATTTGTGATTGCAGGGCTCAGTGGACCTCAACAAAGGAGATGCTCTTAAATCTTCAGTCTGGTACTTGGACAGTGGATGTTCTAGGCACATTGTTGGTCCCGGTACAAGACTGAGGAATACGTGTATGGGGGGGAATACACGTATACCAATTTTTTCAACCTTAAAACTGACTGAGTCCCCTTTACTCAGAGTGGTAAAGAACTAGGAGCTGATAACACACCTACTGACTACACTTGGTGCGGGTCAGTTGGCTAACTATCAGTTCAAGTTCAGTGCGGAAATGTTTGAGCCCTGATAGTTTAAAGTCTTGTTTAGTTTACTTTCTGAAAAACTTGTTTTACTCAATTCTGAATAGTGTTTAGTAGGGCAGTGCTCTTTTTGAAGATCAGCCTGATTGATTCAGGCCTGATAAACTGAATGCAATGAATGAACAAGTAATATGGCAAGTGTTGGGATATGTTTAGTTTTGATGATTTTCCAAAACGACATGTAATAGGTTTGAAAGCAGTCAGGATAGTATCCTTTGTTTCAGGTCAGGCTAGGTTAGCTCTCAGTAGAATAGGTTGCTCAGTTGAGGGGGAACTCAGCGAGGGGGAACTTCTCGACACAGCCTGAAGATATCAAGATGACAACCAGAAGAGCTGACTGAAGACTTGCCATCAACCTGAACCAATGGAGAAGCCTGAAGGATGTCCCACTGAGTGCAAGTCAGGCTGATCTAAGCCGAGTCTGATGGACCACTCAGTGAAGAGCCTGATCAGGTGGATCAGTGCTGCACCAAGTAGGCCCTGAAGGAGTCAGGCTACTGTGGTCAGGGAAGTTTGTCATTCAGCCTTATGACAAACTTCTTGGGAAGATCTTCAAAGAGTCCCTAAAGGACAACTGCACTGAGGACGAGTCAGTCCACTGAAGATCAGAGTCAGTGAAGGAGAAAGCTACCTAAAGTCAGTGGGTCTTAGTCAAACCTACTGAGTCAAAGATCCGTGAATTCAGGCCACGTGGACCAATCAGCACGAGGCAGCAACTCTGACACTGACAAAGGCCGCATTCCAAGAAAAGTGGTTGAAACCATTTAATGCTGGATTCAAATGTATTTCCTCTCCAACGGATACATTTGAATCCCCATTATAAATACAAGCTCATAGCTTGTTGTTAGAGTGTGTTGTGTTGTTGTGTTGTTGTATCATTGTAAGAAAATCAAAAGAAAACCAACACCTACGAGCTGAGAGTGTGAGTAGTAGCATACGTGCATGGGAGATATAAGGAGATTCTACTCATTTCTATACACTGAGAGTTCACAAATATATACATAAGAGTGCTCAGCTTGTAACTCTAGGCTTAGAGAGGTTTTCCCTATCTTAGCTATTGGCTAACACATTGTAAAGGGAAAACCTCACCTAGTTGGAGAAAACCCTAACCGAAACCAAAACCCTCTAGTCAGGTTTGTTGGGAGTAAGTTGTTTGTAAGGAGAGGCAGCTCCGTGGAGGGGCGTGAGTCCAGTTGTAAGTGCACCTTGGCACGTTAAAAACAAGAATCCAAAGGAGTGGATTTCCTGTTGAATCAGGCCGTGGATGTAAGAGCTTGAGTCTCCGAACCACGTTAAACCAAGTGTTATTATCTGGAATGTCTTTTCTTCTAAAGTATTGCGAAAATCTGCTCACTGAGAGCACTGTTTAAAAAGGAACTTTAGTTAAGCATTTCAGGTCAGGGAGATCCCATCTCACTGACTAAATCAGGCAAGGCACTCGAGAGTTCAGTCTCTCGAGTCACTGCCTTGTTGAGAGCCTGAGCTTTCAAGTCTCATCTCTGACTTGATAGCTCTGACTCTCAGCAACGCAGTGACTTGAGTATTTCGTCACTGAACTTGTTCTGGGTGGAAGCTGTGATTTGATAACGCACTCTAGAGTTCAGCTTCTCAAGCCACTGTCCTTGCTCAGAGCATGAGTCTCCAAGCCTTCTCTCTGACTTGGTAACTCAGCCTCTGAGCAGAGCAGTGACTTGAGTATTTCTCACTCATGCTGAACTCCCTGAAAAAGGTTTTAAAAAAAAAAAATTTGTTCTGTGCTCCTGAATTCCCATTTTGGTATTCGAAAACGGGACCATCAATTGGTATCAGAGCAGGTTGTTCACATGACCACTGATCCAGTTTTGTTAAGAAAAATGGTCAACCGAACAGATCTTAAACGTTTTAAACTATGGGAATTTCTGCATATTTCATACTAGTACTTGCATTCTGACATCATTCTTGTAATAGAAAATCATTTGGTTAGAAGTTTTGGAATCATCAAAAAGGGGGAAATTGTTGGGATATGTTTAGTTTTGATGATTTTCCAAAACGACATGTAATAGGTTTGAAAGCAGTCAGGATAGTATCCTTTGTTTCAGGTCAGGCTAGGTTAGCTCTCAGTAGAATAGGTTGCTCAGTTGAGGGGGAACTCAGCGAGGGGGAACTTCTCGACACAGCCTGAAGATATCAAGATGACAACCAGAAGAGCTGACTGAAGACTTGCCATCAACCTGAACCAATGGAGAAGCCTGAAGGATGTCCCACTGAGTGCAAGTCAGGCTGATCTAAGCCGAGTCTGATGGACCACTCAGTGAAGAGCCTGATCAGGTGGATCAGTGCTGCACCAAGTAGGCCCTGAAGGAGTCAGGCTACTGTGGTCAGGGAAGTTTGTCATTCAGCCTTATGACAAACTTCTTGGGAAGATCTTCAAAGAGTCCCTAAAGGACAACTGCACTGAGGACGAGTCAGTCCACTGAAGATCAGAGTCAGTGAAGGAGAAAGCTACCTAAAGTCAGTGGGTCTTAGTCAAACCTACTGAGTCAAAGATCCGTGAATTCAGGCCACGTGGACCAATCAGCACGAGGCAGCAACTCTGACACTGACAAAGGCCGCATTCCAAGAAAAGTGGTTGAAACCATTTAATGCTGGATTCAAATGTATTTCCTCTCCAACGGATACATTTGAATCCCCATTATAAATACAAGCTCATAGCTTGTTGTTAGAGTGTGTTGTGTTGTTGTGTTGTTGTATCATTGTAAGAAAATCAAAAGAAAACCAACACCTACGAGCTGAGAGTGTGAGTAGTAGCATACGTGCATGGGAGATATAAGGAGATTCTACTCATTTCTATACACTGAGAGTTCACAAATATATACATAAGAGTGCTCAGCTTGTAACTCTAGGCTTAGAGAGGTTTTCCCTATCTTAGCTATTGGCTAACACATTGTAAAGGGAAAACCTCACCTAGTTGGAGAAAACCCTAACCGAAACCAAAACCCTCTAGTCAGGTTTGTTGGGAGTAAGTTGTTTGTAAGGAGAGGCAGCTCCGTGGAGGGGCGTGAGTCCAGTTGTAAGTGCACCTTGGCACGTTAAAAACAAGAATCCAAAGGAGTGGATTTCCTGTTGAATCAGGCCGTGGATGTAAGAGCTTGAGTCTCCGAACCACGTTAAACCAAGTGTTATTATCTGGAATGTCTTTTCTTCTAAAGTATTGCGAAAATCTGCTCACTGAGAGCACTGTTTAAAAAGGAACTTTAGTTAAGCATTTCAGGTCAGGGAGATCCCATCTCACTGACTAAATCAGGCAAGGCACTCGAGAGTTCAGTCTCTCGAGTCACTGCCTTGTTGAGAGCCTGAGCTTTCAAGTCTCATCTCTGACTTGATAGCTCTGACTCTCAGCAACGCAGTGACTTGAGTATTTCGTCACTGAACTTGTTCTGGGTGGAAGCTGTGATTTGATAACGCACTCTAGAGTTCAGCTTCTCAAGCCACTGTCCTTGCTCAGAGCATGAGTCTCCAAGCCTTCTCTCTGACTTGGTAACTCAGCCTCTGAGCAGAGCAGTGACTTGAGTATTTCTCACTCATGCTGAACTCCCTGAAAAAGGTTTTAAAAAAAAAAAATTTGTTCTGTGCTCCTGAATTCCCATTTTGGTATTCGAAAACGGGACCATCAACAAGTATGCACAATATCAAAGCAGTAAGAACACAAGGAGTTTAACGTGGTTCAGAGACTCAAGCTCCTACGTCCACGGCCTGATTTAACAGGAAATCCACTCAAGGGATTCTTATTTTTAACGTGCCTAGGTGCACCAAGACCAGCTAACCTCACTGATCTATACAACTCCACTTACTAACACACTAACTGACTTACTCCCAACAAGCCTAACTTAGGGTTTTGGTTTCAGTTTGGATTCCAACTAAGTTGAGATTATCCTTACAAGGTAAAGCTATGCTAAGGATTGGATAATCTCTATAAGCTTAAGATAATGCTATTTAGCTCTTGGAATACAGAATAACTCTCGATTGCTAAGAAACACTTGGGAAATTTAGATATTTTTCGAGTGCTTCTTTTAAAGGTTGAATGCTTTGAATGCTTGAGAGTTTGAGTAATTTCTGGCTTGGAAATTTCCCGTAACCTTGAATGGGTTCAAGGTCTTCTGTATTTATAGGTGATTTGGAAAACTATCCGTTGGAGAGATAGCCTTCTAGTCATCTATGTAGAGTGGCTTCAAACGGACATATCTTCATGCAGCAGCCGTCCTTGCATGGATTTGGTATTTGCATTAAATGCACATTAAATGCTTGCCCGTTGAATGTGCAGTCTGAATTCAGTCTTCATGTCAGGTTCCGTACGTGCGTGTCCTTCTCGGATTGGTCCACGTCATCAGGTTGGTGAGAATTTCAGAACTTATTCCTGAGCTTCAGGCTTGTCTTATTAAGTTCATTTTGTCTTGAGTCCACCAGTCTTTTCCTGACGCTGAAATTCCTTTTGCATTGCTTGGCTCTACTCCAAGTCTTTCCATAAACTCAGTGACATCCTGTTCCCTTCAGGATTGAGTTAGTAATGACCTCAGGGTCATACTCTTCATCACTGACACTTACTCAGCCAGCTTAGAGGACTGCCATAAGTTCAGGATGGTGCTCTTCGTCTTCAGGCTCTTAGTCTTGATTGACACCAGTGAGTTCTCCTCTCACTGAGTACCTGTGAAGTGTAAAATGACTAAGTACTAATCCTAACCAAGACTAGCCTGACAAAGACAGATTAAGGCAAACATCTTTTCAGGGGCTTTGGGATCTTAATCAAAACTGACAATGTCCCAACACACATGACTGGCAACAAAGATCTTCTGACAGAATTTGTTGAGAAAGAAGGTCCACAAGTCACCTTTGGTGATAACTCACAAGGAGCCACTAAAGGTTATGGTACTTTAATCATTGGCTCAGTAAGAGTAAGCAATGTATCCTTTGTCAGTGGACTTAAGCATAATCTTCTGTCCATTAGTCAATTCTGTGATAAAGGATACAGTGTTGAGTTTTCATGTAACCTATGTTTTGTCAAGAATATATCTTCACAACAGGTACTACTAACTAGGTCAAGAAAGGGAAATGTCTATCTTGCAGATTGGAAGTCTTGCACACCAAATGCATGTCTTATTGCTAAGTGCTCAACCGGCACTAATTGGTTATGGCACAAAAGGCTAAGTCATCTGAACTTCAAGATGATGAACAGGATAGCAAGACATGGACTGGTAGAAGGAATGCTAAATGAAGTATACAACAAAGAACATATCTGCAAAGCCTGTCAGGAGGGAAAGCAAGTAAAGACATCTTTCAAGAGCAAAGTAGCAACCTCTACTGACAGAATACTTCAACTGTTACATATGGATCTCTTTGGTCCAGTAACCCCTGTAAGTATCAATGGGAGAAAATATACACTTGTTGTTGTTGATGATTTCTCCAGGTACACATGGGTGATATTCCTAACAAGCAAAAATGAGACTCAACTGAGGCTGCCAGAGCTCCTGAAAAAAGTTAGCAATGAGAAGAGCCTGAACATTGTAAAGATAAGATCAGATAAGGGCACTGAATTCATTAATTCTATTATATCTGATTATTGCAAAGAATTAGGTATTCACATGAGACATCAGCTGCAATAACTCCACAACAAAATGGAGTAGCTGAAAGAAGAAATATAACTCTCAAGGAGGCAGCAAGGACAATGCTTGCAGAAGCTCAAGTTCCTAAAATATTTTGGGCTGAAGTTATCAACACTGCCTGCCACACTCAAAATAGATCCATGGTAACCAAACATCAAGGAAAAACTCCATATGAATTATGGAATGGCAGAAAGCCACATGTATCCTATTTTCATATTTTTGGTTGCAAGTGTTTCATTCACAACAATGGGAAAACTCAACTGAAAGCTTTTGATAGCAAAGCTGATGAAGGAATTTTCTTAGGATATTCCCAAATTAGTAGAGCTTTCAGAGTTTACAACTGTAGAACTCTTGTTGTGGAAGAAACACCTCATGTGGTCTTTGATGAATCTACTTTTGAGTCTAGGAGTAGGGAGAATGAGGAGGTAATTAGCAAAAGACTAACCAGACTGAGTATCAAGTCTAAAGGCTATCCTGAGAATTGTGTTGATACATACATCCCAACATGGGACAATTTAGAAGATCAACAATTCAAGGAGGTCACCCAAAGTCAAACCATCCCTCAAAGCTCACCTGAGAGCTCTCCTGAACAAGCAACTGAACTGATGAACACTATCCCAGTTCAAGAGATAAGTGATGTCAATGAAGATGTGGTCACAGCTGAGACATCCACTGAACCCATCATTCAAGGGGGAACCAATGAGATTACCATTGAGAATGAGAATACCTTGAATGATGACTCAGGACTTCAACCCTCTGTTTTATTTCCTGAATTTGATTTTATTCCTATATCTAGTAACTCAACTTCAGAAGAGTTAAACTCTACTGAAGGGCGTCAGCCTAGGAGAACTTGGCTCTCAGATCACCCTGTTGAGCAAATCCTAGGTGATCCTTCCTCAGGAGTCAAAACTAGAAGTTTTCATGGAGAAAGTGCTTTGTTTTGTTGTTTCTTATCAAACCAGGGACCAAGTTCCATAGCAGAAGCACTTCAAGATTCCAACTGGATCATTACCATGCAAGAAGAGCTCAACCAGTTCACAAGAAATCAAGTTTGGGAGTTGGTGGACAAACCATATCACTGCAATGTGATAGGAACTAAGTGGGTATTCAAGAACAAGAAGGATGAGAATGATATCATAGTCAGAAACAAAGCCAGGCTTGTTGCAAAGGGCTATTCTCAAGTTGAAGGATTTGACTATGACGAAACATTTGCCCCAGTAGCCAGATTGGAGGCAATAAGGTTATTTCTTGCATATGCTGCTCACAAGAAATTCAAAGTGTACCAGATGGATGTTAAAAGTGCCTTCTTGAATGGAGTACTCAATGAAGAAGTCTATGTGGAGCAACCCCCAGGTTTTGAAGAAAGTCACAAAGTATATAGACTGAGAAAAGCTCTATATGGACTGAAACAGGCTCCAAGAGCTTGGTATGATACTTTGTCACAATTCCTTTTGGATCATGGTTTCATCAAAGGGAGAGTTGATAGAACTCTATTCAGAATCACAAAAGGAGAGGACACTTTGCTTGTACAAATCTATGTGGATGATATCATTTTTGGTTGTCCCAACCAAGTCCTCTGTGAAAAGTTCTCTCAACTGATGAAGGGAAAATTTGAGATGTCTATGATGGGAGAAATGAATTTCTTCCTAGGACTTCAAGTTAAGCAGTCCCCTGAAGGAATCTTCATCAATCAAGCCAAATATACAAGGGAGCTGATCAACAAGTTTGGATGCCAGACCAGCAAAGTAGCAAGGGTTCCACTCAACACCAACACCAAGATGGAACCAGATGAAGATGGTGAATCAGTAGACCAGACTCATTACAGAGCCATCATTGGATCTCTACTGTATCTCACAGCAAGCAGGCCTGATATCACATTTGCAGTTGGGATTTGTGCAAGATATCAAGCCAACCCCAAGAAAAGTTGTCTGGAAGCTGCTAAGAGGATTCTCAAATATCTTAAGGGTACTGTGAATATGGGATTGTGGTATCCCTCAGATGATAATCTGGAACTCACAGGATACTCAGATGCTGACTATGGAGGATGTAGAATTGACAGGAAATCAACCTCAGGCACTTGTCAATTCTTGGGAAGTAAGCTGATTTCTTGGTTTTCCAAGAAACAAAACTCAGTAGCCACAAGCACTACTGAAGCTGAGTATATGGCAGCTGGAAGTTGTTGTGCTCAAATTCTTTAGCTAAGACAACAACTAAGAGATTACAATATCTTTGCCAATGAAGTCCCTATTTTCTGTGACAACAATAGTGCAATTGCTATTTCAGAAAATCCAGTTCTCCACACAAGATGCAAACATGTAGATATAAGACATCATTTCATCAGAGATCATGTGGAGAAGAAGGACATCAAAATGCTCAAAATCCACACTGACAAGCAAAAGGCAGATATCTTCACTAAACCCTTGGCTGAAGCAAGGTTTCAAGAGTTGTCAGTGGAGCTTGGACTCCTAGATCCAGGAGAGTAAAGAAAGGATTTAATCTCAGAAGAGTTACCTTCAACTCAGTGGAGGTTCATATTCAGAAGAGGATCTTTCTCAGAAGAAGCTCCTCATCTCAGAAGAGTTCTGAAGATCAGACGAGGTCAAACCTCAGTGGAGGTCAAAAGTTTATACTTATTGTTTTTCAAATCTAAAGCCTCTTAGTTTTAAAATATATATTTTGATTCAATAAAATTACTAATGAGTGCTTTCTGAAAATTAAATCTTTCTTACACTTTTTTGAAGAGATTTTGGTATGGCAAGCATTTAATGCGCGTTGTACAAGTCAGGTTTACTTTTACAGTTACCTATCTCACGCGCCTTAAAACCCGGACGATGTGACCTTCCGGCTACCAACCCTTTCAATCCATACCATTCATTTTAGGCGGTTCTTTTCTAACCGTCAAGATATCTTAAAAACTCCCCACTAAACTCTTAGACTATCCACGATCTCGAACCAGATCAATCTCAGACGTTGATTTTTCCGATCAATCTAACCGCTCATTTCTCATATAAAAGCCCCAAATTTCAGCCTAAGAACCTTTTCGAACACACTCTCAAGCAAACACTTTCTATCTATCCTATACACTCTGCAAATTCTCTCTCAAACCCCTTTCATTCAAATGGCAAAACTAAATCTTAGTTTCCTTGCCAATAAGGAAAATTTCTGGTATGAACCCATTGTGGTTTTTGATAATCCTGAGATAGAATCCAAACCAGAATTTGCCCATATCAAAGAAGCCCTAGAGTTGCTTAAATCTGCTGGGTTAGAGAAGTTTCTGTCTGTTCATCCTAAGAACTGCTTTGACAGACAGGTTCTTGAGTTTTTCAATAATATATCCAATTCTGATTCCCCCACTGAACTCATCTCAACCCATCTCAACCCATCCAATAATATATCCAAAACCAAACGCATCTCCACAATAACCAAAACCCCCACTGATGGCTCTCAACAGCCAGAAAGTAGATCCCAAACAACTCCCACTGAACCCATCTCAACCCCTACTGAAACCATTCCATCAAACCCTACTGAACCCATCCCCTCAACCCCTTCTGAACCTACATCCTCAACCCCCACTGATAAAAACCCAACATCCACTGATACTCAAAACCAAACCTCCACTAAACCAAACATTCCTGATTCACACTTAACTCACCTGGAGTCTATCCCAGAGGAGCCAACAGAAAGCAGATCCCCTACCTCTTCCCTTCCTTCAGACGATGAAGAAGAGTACTCATTCCTAGACACTCTCAAGGATGAGGTAGCTTACTCTTTGGAGTCTAAATACCCTGAACTTGACAACTTTCCCACACTCAAAGCCATGTTCTTGAGACTGAGACTCATTGTCCAGCTCAAAGATAGAAGACTTGGTGAAATCCTTCTGGCTGTCAGAGGCAGCAATGCAGAGGAATGGAAAAAATGAGGAGGTAGAAGTACTGCATTTTGCTGGGATGCACAAGACCAGACTTCTCTGTGATGAGAAGATCTTTGAAAGTCTAGTTTTGGAGAAGATTGCTGAGGCCAGGAAGGAAGCAGAGGTGGAAAAGGTTGCTGAAGGAGAGAAAGAGAAGCCAACTGAGCCCATAGCTGAAGGAGGAGCCGATATTGAGCAAAATATTGAGGCAGCTGAGAAGGAGAAGGGGGAGGAGAAGGAGAAGAGTGAGGAGGAGAAGGAAGAAGTAACTGTACAAGGAGGAGATGCTTCACCAAAGCAAGGTGATGGTGAAGCAGCCAAGGATGTATCCATGGCAAGGGATACTGAGGCACAAAATTTGCCACAGGAGAGCTCGGTAGAGGTGTCTACTGAAGCTCTCCCACAACAGCCCTCAGTGGTGGCTAAGGAGTCAACTGAGATGTCTGGTTCAGGTGTAGTTGAAAAATCAATTGAGAAAGAAAATGAGGTGGAAATCACTGCTGTAAAGAGTGGAGAGATAAGAGCAATCATCCCTATAAAGGGTGAATTGGCTGAGAAAAAGTTAGTTGAAAAAGAGAGTGAGGAAGAGAAAAGAAAGGAGAGTGAGGAGGAGGGAGTCCCTATGGAGGTAGAGGCATCAGGAGACCTAGGTGGTGAGGCTGAGGGAGTTAGAACTAACACTATTTGCCATGCAGGTACTCAAACTCTTGAAATTCCCCCAACAGTGGTCAACCTAACTCCTCTGAGTGATGCTGTTCACTCACTCAAAGAAGAAAGCCTTCCATCTCTCTAAGCACAACTGAGGGATGTTCAGGAGATAGTACAAGAAGAAGTGGATGAGATGGTTATTCTCTCAGACCACGTTGATGAACTCATGGAATCCACAACAACATCACTTCAGAATCTCACTCTAAAAGTTGAAGCCTCTCAGCAGATGGTGATTGATGTCGTTGAAGGACAAAATGTGCTGGTCATAGAGGCCCTGAAGAAGCTGGAGAAGACTGAAGAAGAGGCCAGAACTAAGTTTCTCAAAGACTCAGTGGAGAACGTATCCATCAACCTAAAGTCCTCAGTAGAGGCTTTCTCAGCGGACCTACTTGGGAAGGTTGAAGGGTTATGGAACTCTAAGCTGACTGAATTCGAGGCCAAACATGCTGAGCTAGGAGCTAAACTGGGTGAAGTACTGAAGAAGGTAGCTGAAGACTTCCCAACTCAAGAGAAAACAAATGTGCTGATCGATGAGAAGCTGGCACAATTTGTTCAATTTGGGCAGACATCTGGAGCAACCCTAGAGAGGCTTGAAGATGAGGTAGATCAGTGCTCAACTGAGCTGAAAGCATTAGCCCATGATCAACTGAAGCTCAACATCACTGTGGCTGAGTGCATGATTAATGCCGGAAAGTGGGAAAAGAGGATAAGTGCTAAGGACATGAAGCTTGATCCAAAGAATAAGATGAACATTATCCTTGAAACCCCTGACTTCGAGAAAGGCCAACAGGTGAAGAGCACTCTGAAGAAGGTTGATGCTGAAGCACAGAAGATTGCAGAAGCCAAGAAGGGCAAGGAGACCTCCTCAGCTGACCTATCAAAGTTCAAAGAGGAGCATTTGAAGGAGAAGGAGGAAAGAGCTGCAAAGAAGGGGGAAACCACAAAGAGAAAGGAATCTGATGCCCTCTCAGCAGAGGTTGCCAAAAAGACAAGAACCTCAGGAAGGTTGGCAGCTAAGTCCACAACCTCTACTGATGAAGTTCAGGTACTCCCCATTCTCAATCCTGAACCTTTGTCATCTGAACCTCCTAAGTCTGCACCCACAAGAGTCACTGAGCTCACTGAGCTAATCAAAGAGGCTGGAGGAATGAATGAAAGAACAAGGAAGCTAACAGCTCAGCAGCAGGACATGAGAGACAAGGTGGTTGGGAAGATAGAGACAATTGCTGAGCTAGCTGAGAGGAAAAGGAAGGAGAGGCTGGCCACATTTGATAAAACTACTTCAAAGAAGTTCAGGAGTGGTTATCAAAGGTGGGCTGCTAAGCTGAAGAGAGACAAAATCACTCCATCTCTGAACAGATTTCCTCATCATGATGCCTGGGTTCCTAAGAAGTTCAATGATGCTTGGGAGACTGCTAAAAGGGAATTTGTGTATTCCTTTTATGTCAGTGGAGAGTTAGGAAGAGACAATGCTCAAGAAGTTTTCAACTCATGGTTGTTTGATGCCTATCCTAAACTCTATCCTGAGATCAGTGATGCTTGGAATGATGTCTTCCCTGATCAAGCCCTGAAGGCCCCTGAGCAAATCACCTACTGGCCTCCTCAAGATGCAACTGGTGCTGTTGATAGAGAAAGGATCACTGAAGAGTGGACATCCTTGTGTGAGCATCTTGGACTCAGGGGACATTCAAAGGAGATGATGGAGAAGAAGAACGAGCTAAAGATAAGAGTATTCAAGCAGTATGGACTTGAACCCATTTTTGAATCCATCTGAGTAGTTAGTATCTTTTGCTGGGCATTTGCTTATAAGTCCCAGGTGTCTTTAAGTTTGAAACTTTTGATAGTAGACTTCATGTAATATGTACTTCATTTTTTTTCAATGAAATGAACTCTACTGATGTTTTGCCCAAGATAATATCTCATTATCATTTAGGCTTATGTACTTGAATGTTTTTACTTACAAAATCTATGAACTTTGTATGTCATCTGAAGAACCTCATCTAAAAGAAGATATGTAATAAGATAGGTGTTGGTCCCGGTACAAGACTGAGGAATACGTGTATGGGGGGGGGGGAATACACGTATACCAATTTTCAAACTTAAAACTGACTGAGTCCCCTTCACTCAGAGTGGTAAAGAACTAGGAGCTGATAATACACCCACTGACTACACTTGGTGCGGGTCAGTTGGCTAACTATCAGTTCAAGTTCAGTGCGGAAATGTTTGAGCCCTGATAGTTTAAAGTCTTGTTCAGTTTGCTTTCTGAAAACTTGTTTTACTCAAATCTGAAAGGTGTTTAGTAGGGCAGTGTTCTTTTGAAGATCAGGCTGATTGATTCAGACCTGATAAACTTGAATGCAATGAATGAACGAGTAATATGGCACGAATGCACAATATCAAAGCAGTAAGAACACAAGGAGTTTAACGTGGTTCAGAGTCTCAAGCTCCTACGTCCACGACCTGACTTAACAGGAAATCCACTCAAGGGATTCTTGTTTTTAACGTGCCAAGGTGCACCAAGATCAGTCACCTCACTGATCTATACAAACTCCTCTTACTAACACACTAACTGACTTACTCCCAACAAGCCTATCTTAGGGTTTTGGTTTCAGTTTGGATTCCAACTAGGTTGAGATTATCCTTACAAGACAAAGCTAAGCTAAGGATTGGATAATCTCTCTAAGCTTCAGATAATTCTATTTAGCTCTTGGAATACAGAATAACTCTCGGTTGCTAAGAAACACTTGGGAAATTTGAATGTTTTCGAGTGCTTCTTTTAAAGGCTGAATGCTTTGAATGCTTGAGAGTTTGAGTAATTTCTGGCTTGGAAATTTCCCGTAACCTTGAATGGGTTCAAGGCCTTCTGTATTTATAGGTGGTTTGAATAACTATCCGTTGGAGAGATAGCCTTCTAGTCACCTATGTAGAGGGGCTTCAAACGGACATATCACCATGCAGCAGCCGCCCTTGCATGGATTTGGTATTTGCATTAAATGCACATTAAATGCTTGCCCGTTGAATATGCAGTCTGAATTCAGTCTTCATGTCAGGTTCCGTACGTGCGTGTCCTCCTCGGATTGGTCCACGTCATCAGGTTGGTGAGAATGTCAGAACTTATTCCTGAGCTTCAGGCTTGTCTTATTAAGTTCATTTTGTCTTGAGCTCACCGGTCTTGTCCTGACGCTGAAATTCCTTTTGCATTGCTTGGCTCTACTCCAAGTCTTCCCATTAACTCAGTGACAACCTGTTCCCTTCAGGACTGAGTTAGTAATGATCTCAGGGTCATACTCTTCATCACTGACACTTACTCAGCCAGCTTAGAAGGCTGCCATAAGTTCAGGATGGTGCTCTTCGTCTTCAGGCTCTGAGTCTTGATTGTATCCAGTGAGTTCTCCTCTCACTGAGTACCTGTGAAGTGTAAAAAGACTAAGCACTAATCCTAACCAAGACTAGCCTGACACAGACATATTAAGGCGAACATCTTTTCAGGGGCTTTGGGATCTTAATCAAAACTGACAATGTCCCAACAATTTCCCCCTTTTTGATGATGCCAAAACACTGAAAAGATCCTCAAAACACTTAGAGGAAACAAGACAAACCTATCTATAAGATAAGACAGTGTTAGAGCAATTCTTGATAAAGTGCAGAATTTAAACAAGCCAAAAAGACAATGAGTTTTTGTCTGTGGGCAAAAGTAATAGATTTCATTGATAGATGAGGAAATGATTACAATGAATCTAATCTATTACAAAGAAGCCTATGAACACCTAGACTAATCTCATTTCAGGCTTGAGTCCATATCCTGCATAAACTCTTGCCTTTAGCTCGTCAAGTCTTCCAGGTTGGTTCACATATCCTTCAACTCTGGCTATCTTCAAGACTTCCATCATTATGGCCTTAGTGTCATGCTTTTGAGTTCCAGGAATCAAGGGAGGAGCTCGAATGGTGAACTCAGGAGCCTTCACTTGGACTTTAGCTGCCTCAGCCTCCTCCAAGATCTTTTGGAATAGCTCAGGATGATTGTCCATCATGTAATAAGTGAAATGGGCATTGATATCGTCAGTGTCGCCCCACTTCTTCACAACAAACCATAGCCTGACAAATTCATCCCTTGCATCAGTCCAAAACTCCTTCAAAGTCTCTGAGATGAACTCATCAACAAAAGCTTCCCTTGCTCCTGATTCTGGCCTACTGATTTGAAGAATTGTTGCTTTCCTAACTGTTGGCTTCTTCCTGTACTTCCTTGGCTCAGGCTTCGCCTTCTTCCTCCTTAGCAAGCTGATCACTGCATCATCTAGTTCGCGTTGTTGAAGCTCATTGATGTCAGTTAGCTTTTCAACCTTCTTCTCCAGAATACGCATCTTCTCCTTCTGAGCGATTTCAGCTCTGCGCATAGCCTCAGTCTTTTCAGGTTGATCTCCCCATGCTTCAGCACATAGCTCCGCAACTAACTCACCTGAGTAAGTGATGGGATTCTTCCTTGAGCTCATGGGAGACGATCTTTGGACTGGCTCAGGTTGTTGCTTTGAAGGTTCATTAGCCTTTGCCTTTGTTGCCTCCTCCCTCAGCTTGGCAACTAATTGTTCTCCTTCCTTTTCCACGACCGCTAACCTAGCTGACTTCCTTACCCTTAGAATATTTCCATCAGGATTGGTTTCAGGATCAGCTAGGACGGTCTCTCCTTGACTAACTGCCTCAGATGCCTCAGGGCGGGATCTTTTCTTCTTCTTTTCCCCCTTTTTGGCATCATCATTGGCCTCAGATGGGAATGCGTCAGATCCGCTGTTGATTACGAAGGAGGCTAGGGAATGGACATCGTTGATTCCCTCCTTCAATAATTCAACTCCCATTGAAATCCCAGTCCCTGCAAAAGATACGGAACTGATGGCAGCATTGACTTTCTTCTCAAAGACCTCCATAGAGAGTTGGAGACTTTGTTCAGCCTTGGTGATCCTTTCTTCCACCTTCAAGGACTCACCGCTGACTCTGCTAACCTCAGTTAGTATCTTCGCAGACTCCTCAGTGGCCTTAGCCAAAACGTCCGCCACTGATTGAGAGGTGCGATCCAGCTTCCCTGACTCCAGCTCCAATTTGGACGCTGAGTCCTTCAAGGCCTGAGTGACAATAGCTCCAGTCTGAACTGCAAGCCTGTCCACTGCCTGATTCATCTTTTCGTCCCTGATCGCATCCCTCTCTTCAAGCTTCTTGAGAGTGTTTCTGAGCATCTTCTTTGTGCGCTTCCTCTCATTCTTCACTGACTTGGCCGTGTCAGTCATTGTGCGCTTTAACAAGATCAGCTCCCTGTTAGCAAGGGTGTTGTAAGCTGACTTTGTCCACCTGATGTGCTTCGCCAGGGCCTTGGAGTCTTCATCTTTTTCAGCACGTAGCCTCATTACTTCCTCCTGAAGTTCAGCTAGATTTTCCGAGGTTTTCTCCTGTTTGACCTCCACTATGCTTGTAAATTCAGTGCGGCCGACCCCGGTTATGATCACATCTTCATCATCAGCGGCCTCATCAGTGATTGGCTGCTTTCCCTTGTCAGCCCCTGCAGCATCAGTCCCTTCTTCAAGGTGCACTGAAGGCAGTTGTGAAGTAGTCATAGCCGCCTCCTCAGGCTCGGCTAAGCTAACTTGAACCTTAGGAACTTGTCCTTCGGAACTGAGAGTCTCCTTGAATGCCTCAACATCATCCTCTCGTGTCTCAGGGCAGGGAATCCCTTCATCGACAGATGTCTCATTGGCAGCTGAGATGTTCTCAACATCCTCAGCCACTGGTCCACCCTTGGCACCAGTGTTCTTATCACCTTCCCCCTGAGCCTGAGGCTCAGAGTCCATCTCATCAACTTCTCGAGCAGTCTCCTCCACTGCCTTTTCCACAGCTCCACCTTGAGCGTCATCATCCTCCTCATCATCCTCCTTCTCTTCAACGGAGAGAAGATCAGCCTTGCTTTTGGCCATCATTTCAGCCACAAGCTGCTTCAGGTTATCGAAGTTCAAGAGTTGAAGCCAGCTTGTCAGGCCAAAGAATGAGCAAATCTTGGCCTCCTCAGTCTCCCAATGCTCCCAGCCGCGAGCGTTCACCAGCATATGTTGCTCCTGCATGTTTGATTGTTTGAAGTCCAACCAAACTTTGAGCTCCACCACATATGCCAGCAATTCAGTATATTTGTACAGCCCAGGCCAGCACTTCTCTGCCCACTCAGTGGCATTCACCCTGAGCGTATTCTCCAGTATACCTCCCGCCATGTGCTCATCCAGCTCCTCCTCCTCTATTTCAAGGAACTCATCCTCTTCAGCTGAAATAGATTTGGGACAGTCTTTGGGGTTGGGGTATGAGGGAAAATCTGAGGGGTTGGGAAGGTTTGGCTCGGCTAACTGGTCAGGCTCATTTGTAGGTGAGGTTGAGGGCACTGACTCAGTAGGGTAATTTGGCTCTGAAGGTTGGGGGAGTTGGGGAGTTTGATGTGTGGGATCAGGGATGGAAGGTGTTTGGGTTTCAGGATGTGGGGGTGTTTGAGTGGGTGCTGTCTCAGGCTGCAATGACTCAGCCGTCTCAACAGTCTTTCTTACCTCCTCTAAGTCAGAGGCTCCAGGAGAGCTTGACTTCTCCCTCTCACTCAACTCAGGAAGTTTCTTAGCAGGAGACTTCTTTACTCCCTTCCTAAGTCTCTTCAAGGGCCTCTCTCCCTGAGCACCCTCCTTACTGACGTCATTATCAGTTCCCTCAGCCTCAGTTCCGACCTTCTTGGGATCTGACTCAGTCCCTGACTTCGTGCTCTTCCCTGACAGCACGATTTTCACCCTCCTCTCCTTCTCAGCCACGCCCACCTCAGGTTGCTCCACCTCTTCAGCAGCAGCCTTCTCAGCCTCCTTACTCCTCTCAAGGAGCTCATCCACCTTTTCAATGAGGCTGGTTGCCACTCTCTTGGCCTTCCCAGCTGGCTTTCTGGCTTGACCCTTTGCTTTCGCATTGGGATCAGTCAGCCCTAGCACTGAATAGGCGTCACTCAGTGAGGAAAACATTACCTTCTTTGAGGAAAGGGTGTCCTCAAAGTCAAAAGTGTACTCATGGCACGCATGAGCAATCAGGATGGACAATCTTGTGCCAAATGGCAGGATGGCACTGACAGATATGTGTTTCTTCTCCTCGTCACGCGTGATCTTGTCCAATCCCACCTGATGGAGTTGATCGAGGAAGAACTGCTCCCAGTTCGCTTCCACTCCATCAGCGATTGCTCCCATGAGCCTCAGCTTGGGCAGACTCAACTGCTCGTGAGAGCCAGTTGCTCCCATCACAATCTTGGACACCAAGTCCACCAGAGCCCTGTACTCCGGCTTCAGAGTGCTCTTGTTCTGACGGGCCCTGAACTCCGAAGACCCTGACTTGGTCCATTTCCCAAGGAATTCTCCCTCCGAGTTTTCCTTGTAAGTCCTGGGGTTGATGCCTGAGAATGGCAGCTTGAAGACTTCCCTCACCGCCTGCCTGAGATTGATGGTGACCACCTCCGAGTCGTAGAGAGGCTCTCCGTCGCCGTTCTTTTCTCCCGTTGGCTTTAGCGCAGTCACCTTTGTGAAGACTTCCCCCTTCCGCAAGTACATGTTTAAATAAGCTTCCACCACTGTTCTTGGGAGCACGGAAATGGGACGAGTGGTGAAGTATGTTTCCAACCCGGCGTCGGAAATCCATTTAAAAACGGGTTTGATTTCCTCAACCGTTAGACAGATACCTTCCATGGAGATGACTTGCTCCATGTGTACCAGCTTCTTCTCAACAACATCGACGATCTTGTCGGTTGTCCAGTCGGAATTAAGGAATGCCATTGTTTTTGAAAAAGAGGTTTTAGAAATTCTGTGTTTGAGCAAGAGAAAACTCAGTGTGCAAATTGTGCGTTGTGTTTGCGTAAAGACCTCAAATGGCACCCTTGATTGATAAGACTAAGTCAGTTACTCAAATGTGGGGTTGAGATTGATTCCTGAATTCGAAAGGTTGTGAAATGAGAGGCCAGGATTAATCTCAGTTTTAATTAAAACCCCAAGTCAGTCATATTCCGTATAAAACGGACACGTATATGAAAAAGTAACTGTAGTATTAAATGCTCCGTGCGCGTGGGTTTAAATATAAAAAGGCGCGCTTTTAATGAAAACGGAATGCATTTAATAAAGATTTTCAGGACGAATGACTCAGGGAGACGCTTGAGATTCACAAGAGTCAGGTTAGAACTCATACCTGTCAGGGAGACATTGTAGCACCCTGATACCTCGCTGAGTCGAGTCTGGCCTGAGTTCCCCCTAGAACCCTACACTGACTGCTCTCCCGGATCTAAGAGTCCCAATTCCACTGATAGTTCCATAAACCTTGCTTCAGCCAAGGGCTTAGTCAAGATGTCAGCTCTTTGCCTATCAGTGTGAATCTTTTCCATCCTAATATCTTTCTTTTCCACATGATCTCGAATGAAGTGGTGTCTAATATCCACATGCTTGCACCTTGTGTGAAGCACTGGGTTCTGAGTGATTGCTATTGCACTATTGTTATCACAATAGATTGGAACCTGATTAGTAAATACTTGGTAGTCCCTCAACTGTTGCCTCAACCATAGGATCTGAGCACAACAACTACCTGCAGCCATATACTCAGCTTCAGTTGTGGATGTAGCCACTGAATTCTGCTTCTTACTAAACCACGAGATCAACTTACTTCCCAAAAACTGACATGTCCCTGAGGTTGATTTCCTATCAATCCTACAACCTCCATAATCTGCATCTGAATACCCTGTCAGTTCAAGGTTGTCATCTGAAGGATACCATAGTCCCATATTAACTGTCCTTTTCAAATACTTAAGTATCCTCTTAGCAGCCTCCAAATGACTTCTCTTGGGATCAGACTGATACCTAGCACACACACCAACTGCAAACGTAATGTCAGACCTACTTGCAGTCAGGTATAGTAAAGAACCTATCAGCCCACGATACTCAGTCTGATTCACTGAAGTCCCTTCAGTGTCAGGATCCATCTTCCAATTTGTGTTCATTGGGATCCTGGCTGGATTGCTGTTCTGAACACTAAACTTATGAATCAAGTCTCTTGTATACTTGGCCTGATTAATAAATATACCTTGATCAGTCTGCTTGACCTGCAATCCTAAGAAGAAGTTCATCTCTCCCATCATTGACATCTCAAATTTACCAGTCATCAGTTTAGAGAATTTCTCACATAACTGATGATTTGGTGATCCAAATATTATGTCATCCACATAAATTTGGACCAAGAGAATGTCATCACCTTCAGTGATCCTGAACAATGTCCTATCCACTGTTCCCTTCTTGAACCCATGATCAGTCAGGAATTGAGAGAGGGTATCATACCAAGCTCTTGGTGCTTGCTTAAGTCCATAGAGTGCTTTCTTCAAATGGTATACTCTATCTCCAACCTCAAACCCGGGAGGTTGTTCAACATATACCTCTTCATTGAGTACACCATTCAAGAATGCACTCTTGACATCCATTTGATACACCTTGAACTTCTTATATGTCGCATAGGCAAGGAACAACCTGATAGCTTCCAACCTAGCCACTGGAGCAAAAGTCTCATCATAGTCTATTCCTTCGGACTGACAATACCCTTTTGCAACCAGTCTAGCCTTGTTCCTTACCACAACACCATTCTCATCCTTCTTGTTCTTAAAGACCCACTTGGTACCAATCACACCTTGATGCCTAGGTCTATCTACCAGTTCCCAAACCTGATTCCTTGTGAACTGATTCAACTCTTCTTGCATGGCAATGATCCAGTTCGAGTCAGTGAGAGCTTCTTCAATGTTCTGAGGCTCTTGCTCAGAGAGAAAGCAACAGAACAGTGCACTCTCACCATGAAACCGTCTGGTCCTGACTCCCTCAGTTGGATCACCAATAATTTGATCAATGGGATGATCTTCTAACCATGTTCTTTTGCCAGGAGTTGTTCCTGAAGTACCTGCAATGTTAGTGTCCACATGCTCATAAAATTCAGGAAATTGAACAGAAGGGGATGATCCTGAGTCTATACCAAAGGGATTAACAAGCTCAATGTCAGGGACATTGATTCCCCCTTGATGAGGTGACTCAGGAGCCGTCTCAGCTGCAACAGCATCTTCATAGACGGTACTTACCTCAGGTTGAGCCTGTTCCTCTGTCTGAGGCTCAACAATCCCTGATGTGCTGGGTTTAGGAGTGGCACTTGGTTCATCATCCTGATCGTCATCATCATCCCATCTGGGAATTGGCACAGTCTTGATCTTGGGATCAGGTTTATTCTTCAAGCTCAGCCTTGTCACTCTCCTCGTGACCTCCTCAGTGTCAGGATTCAGCACCTTTGCCCTAGACTCATTAGCAGATTCATCAAAGACAACATGAGGTGATTCTTCCACAACAAGGGTCCTACAATTGTAAACCCTGAAGGCTTTGCTAATTTCAGAATATCCCAAGAATATTCCTTCATCAGATTTGCTATCAAAGGCTTTCAACTGGGTCTTCCCATTGTTGAGGATGAAGCACTTACAACCAAACACATGAAAGTAAGAAATACGAGGTTTTCTTTTGTTCCATGTCTCATATGGGGTCTGAGCATGTTGCTTGTTCAGCATGGATCTGTTCTGAGTGTAGCATGCAGTGTTGATTGCCTCAGCCCAAAACTTCTTGGGCAATCCTGACTCAGCCAGCATGGTCCTTGCAGCTTCCTTCAGTGTCCGATTCCTCCTTTCAGCGACACCATTCTGTTGTGGGGTTCTAGCTGCAGAAGTCTCATGAGCTATAACAAGTTCATTACAAAAGTTAGAAATATATGAATTTATAAATTCAGTGCCCTTGTCAGATCTGATCTTAGTAATGGACTGATTTTTCTCATTGCTGAGTCTTCTGAGCAACTCTGGAAGCTTCACCTGTGTTTCCTTCTTATTCAACAAGAAAATAACCCAAGTATATCTAGAATAATCATCAATAACCACAAGGGTATATTTTCTACCATTCATACTCACAGGTGTTATGGGACCAAATAGATCCATGTGCAAGAGCTGAAGTATCCTGTCAGTGGAGTAGGAAGCCTTTTCTTTGAATGACGCTCTGACCTGCTTCCCTTCCTGACAAGCTTTGCACACGTGATCTTTGCTAAAAACTTCATTAGGTAGACCATCAACAAGTGACTGTCTAGAAATTTTGTTAAGAATCTTGAAGTTCAGGTGGCTTAATCTTTTATGCCATAACCAACTGAGCTCTAGAGAGCTTTTAGCAACAAGACAAGTATTAGGAATAGTGCTGCTCCAATCAGCGAGATAAACGTTACCTTTCCTTATACCTGATAGAAGCACTTGTGTTGATTTGTCCTTGACTGAACATTTATTCGATGAGAACTCAACACAGAACCCTTTGTCACAGAATTGACTTACTGACAGCAGGTTATGCTTCAGTCCTTCCACAAAGGACACATTTTCCACTCTGACTGTACCTATAATTAGAACACCAAAACCCTTAGTAACACCTTTTGAGTTATCACCAAAGGTTACCTGTGGACCATCTTTAGCCTGATATTCTTGGAGAAGACTCTTCATTCCAGTCATGTGCCTTGAGCAACCACTGTCTAGGTACCAAACAGCTTTGATTGAGTCTTCTCTCCTCTTGTTGTGATCCACAGCCGCCTGTAAGCAAATCAGGCTTTAGGTACCCATTGGGTGTTGGGTCCTATTGTGTCAGCTGTACCTTTCGGGATCCAGACTTGCTTCACAACCCTGATTGCCTCAGAGTGGTGAATCTGTCTCCCTGAAACATCGACATACACAACTTTCTTCTTCTTAGCCTGAGAGGAAGATGGTGTATGGGTGCTAGACTTAGGCTTCGCAGGAGCCTGAGTGGGTGCCTTTTGGGCTGGCTTCCTGTTCTTCCTAGGTCTGGGTGCAGCAGGTCTTGGGCCTTGTTCTTAATAAGGACCCTGATTTCTATTCCCCCTAGGCAAGTGAAGGAATGGAAAACAGTTAAAGGCCTCAGGATGCCAAAACCACGGGGGTGTCATCATGTTTGGCCTTCCCTGTTGGTATTGCCAAGCATGATGGTACCCCCGCTGACCAGTCTGAGGGCTCTTGGCCTGAGTCTTCCTCTGCTTTTGCTGAGGTTTTCCCTGGCCTGAGCTCTCAGGGGCTTCCGTAGGTTGCTTTGCCTTTCCCTTGGGTTTTGGCTTAGCTACCTTAGGAGCAACCCTGACTGTGTCAACGGTTTCTTTGCCCTTATCAGTTTTACGGGCCTGGAGCACAACCTTAGGTGCACTCTGGCCTGTCTGAACAAATACCCTCTCAGTGTTGCTCCCTGAAGCAACATGAGACTGACCTTGTGAGGATTTCTCAGGAACATATCCAAGTCCCTTTTTCTTGTTCCCAAGTATCTGGTTGCTATTTATTTCCTCTCTAGCCACTGAGGATTTATTCATTGCTGCAACCTTTTTCTTGAGAGAGTCCTCACTCTTTTTCAGGATTTCATGTCTGGTAAAGAGGTCATCAAACTTACTCTTAAGTGCCTTCAGCTCTTCCTTCCTGACCAGCTCTTCCTCAGCCAGTTCCTTCAGAATTTTCTCTCTTGGGAGACGCTCAGAATTGATCATGTCAATTTCCTGAGTTAGTCTCACAATCTGAGCTGATTCTTTGAGATCAGACTGAGTGAGTTGTTCATTCAGGTTTTGAACTTCAGTACTCAATTTCTTGTTCTCCTCTACCAAGAAGACATTAGTTTCCTGCAGTCTGGAGAAATCAACCATCAATTGATCAAGACAGATCTGAAGGTTCATTTCTCTAACTGACTCTGAGCTGAGCTCAGGATTTTGACCAGTGTAAGAAGCACAAATAGAATTTGATGTTACCTCAGGCTCATCCCTAGCCATTAGGCAGACATCATCGTACTCATCATCCGAGAAGAGTTCAGGTGACCTTTCAGTGGGGCCATTAGAGTCTGTTGCATCCTCAGCCACCATAGCCCTCCGATCAGCAGATCTTAGATCCCTCGTGGCTCTCCTTTCCTCTCTCTCCCTAGCACTCAGCTCCGGGCAATCGTACTGATAGTGACCAATCTTGTTACAGTTGTAACATGCTACCTGCTCACTCATTCTTTCTTTTCTTAGTTCAGGGTTCCTCCTTGAGTCAGGTTCCCTGGTTCTCGGTGAGCTTTCAGCCTTGGTTGGATATCTATCATCGCGAGTACGTCTCTGTTCGTCTCTTCTTTCAGGCTTTGGTTCAGAATATCTCCTTTCATCATCACGTTCTCTCCTCTGGTCAGTGTTCCTTCGCTCCTCATATCTCCTCGAGCTTTGGTGGGTTCCTTCAGGTTTCCTGTCACGTGAGTCCTGATAAAACTTTTTATAACGACCAAACCTGGAATTGAGCTTGTCAAATCGTCTGGCCATCAGGCTGTACTCCTCAGCGAGTTCTTCCCTGCTCATCTCCATCAGTGACTTTGATGAAGAATTTGATGAGGGCTCAACAGGTTCAGACCTGGCCTTGAACGCCACACTTTTCTCAGGAGTTTTCTCCTTCACTTCCTCTTCTGACTGAACTTTCTTCTTTCTTTTGTTAAGATCAAATTCAAGCGCTTTGAGCTCTGAAAAAAGTAAAGCAGAAGTTATGTTACTCATATCCTGAGTGTTCTTAAGCATAATTACACTGTTGTCCCATCTCTCAGGAAGGGCATTCAGGATCTTTGAAGCAACATCTCTCCTTGGGACATCTTTGTCCAACATCACCAACTCATTCATCAACTTGATGAATCTAGACTCCATCTGATCTATGCTCTCATCAGGCAGCATCGCGAACGCTTCGAATTTCTGAATGGCAATATTCCTCTTGTTCTCCTTTATCTTTTCTGACCCTTCGCACATCCTGGTCAGCTCATCCCAAACCTCCTTTGCCGTCTTTAGGTTCATCAGCCTGGCTGACTCCTCGAAAGGCACCGTATGCAAGATGATGTTTCTGGCGACGTTGTCAAGCCCCACCATCTTGATTTCATCGTTGGTCATGTCTTTCCTCTCCTTAGGAACCTGCACGCCAATCGCAAGATCATCGTATCCCAGTCCTCTGACGTTAGGAATAGTGATCTTGATCGGTCCTTCCCTGAGTACACGCGGCATCTGGTCATGGATGGCATCTAGATGTGCCTCTAATCTGAACTTCCAATAGACAAAGTTAGATACAGAGAATTCAGGTAACGAAGCTTCAAGTCTCCTCGAAGTCATGATGATGATGCAAGTTTTATGAAAAGCAAACTCAGATCTGTTCAGTGACCACCAACAGTTTCTCCTCTGAAACTATTAGTATTCAAAGTCAGTGGTCTTTCGAACCACTGCTCTGATACCACTTGTTGGTCCCGGTACAAGACTGAGGAATACGTGTATGGGGGGGGGGGGGGGAATACACGTATACCAATTTTCAAACTTAAAACTGACTGAGTCCCCTTCACTCAGAGTGGTAAAGAACTAGGAGCTGATAATACACCCACTGACTACACTTGGTGCGGGTCAGTTGGCTAACTATCAGTTCAAGTTCAGTGCGGAAATGTTTGAGCCCTGATAGTTTAAAGTCTTGTTTAGTTTGCTTTCTGAAAACTTGTTTTACTCAAATCTGAAAGGTGTTTAGTAGGGCAGTGTTCTTTTGAAGATCAGGCTGATTGATTCAGACCTGATAAACTTGAATGCAATGAATGAACGAGTAATATGGCACGAATGCACAATATCAAAGCAGTAAGAACACAAGGAGTTTAACGTGGTTCAGAGTCTCAAGCTCCTACGTCCACGGCCTGACTTAACAGGAAATCCACTCAAGGGATTCTTGTTTTTAACGTGCCAAGGTGCACCAAGATCAGTTACCTCACTGATCTATACAAACTCCTATTACTAACACACTAACTGACTTACTCCCAACAAGCCTATCTTAGGGTTTTGGTTTCAGTTTGGATTCCAACTAGGTTGAGATTATCCTTACAAGACAAAGCTAAGCTAAGGATTGGATAATCTCTCTAAGCTTCAGATAATTCTATTTAGCTCTTGGAATACAGAATAACTCTCGGTTGCTAAGAAACACTTGGGAAATTTGAATGTTTTCGAGTGCTTCTTTTAAAGGCTGAATACTTTGAATGCTTGAGAGTTTGAGTAATTTCTGGCTTGGAAATTTCCCGTAACCTTGAATGGGTTCAAGGCCTTCTGTATTTATAGGTGGTTTGAATAACTATCCGTTGGAGAGATAGCCTTCTAGTCACCTATGTAGAGGGGCTTCAAACAGACATATCACCATGCAGCAGCCGCCCTTGCATGGATTTGGTATTTGCATTAAATGCACATTAAATGCTTGCCCGTTGAATATGCAGTCTGAATTCAGTCTTCATGTCAGGTTCCGTACGTGCGTGTCCTCCTCGGATTGGTCCACGTCATCAGGTTGGTGAGAATGTCAGAACTTATTCCTGAGCTTCAGGCTTGTCTTATTAAGTTCATTTTGTCTTGAGCTCACCGGTCTTGTCCTGACGCTGAAATTCCTTTTGCATTGTTTGGCTCTACTCCAAGTCTTCCCATTAACTCAGTGACAACCTGTTCCCTTCAGGACTGAGTTAGTAATGATCTCAGGGTCATACTCTTCATCACTGACACTTACTCAGCCAGCTTAGAAGACTGCCATAAGTTCAGGATGGTGCTCTTCGTCTTCAGGCTCTGAGTCTTGATTGTATCCAGTGAGTTCTCCTCTCACTGAGTACCTGTGAAGTGTAAAAAGACTAAGCACTAATCCTAACCAAGACTAGCCTGACACAGACATATTAAGGCGAACATCTTTTCAGGGGCTTTGGGATCTTAATCAAAACTGACAATGTCCCAACAATAGGTTCCGGAATAATCAAAAAGGGGGAAATTGTTGGGAAAATATATAAAACTTAAGTTTTGATTAGATGTCAAAATGTTCCTCCTAAGTTGTTTTGTAAGTAAAATATTCAGTAGAGTTAGTACTTAGTCAATCAGTTCAAACTGTTAAGGAACTGAAGTACAATTAGTAATTGTTAGAGTGTATTTAAGAATGAAGTCTGCTGAAGATGAAGTCCACTGAAGTGAAGTCCGCTGAAGATAAGTAATCTGAGAAAAAGTCTAAGTCTTGAATGTTTTCTAAGTACATTCTCACTAAGACTAAAACTATCAGAAGAGGACCAAGGTCCACTGATGGGAACTAACAAAGCACATTCAATGCTAAACATATTAAAAGTTGTTAGTTAATCTGGTTGGAACAAGGCAAAACGAATTACATTGAAGCTTACATTAAATGAAGGAATAAGAAGGTTCTCTCAGAGGAGTTCCACCTTAAAGCAAGACAAGAATCTGGGCATACAGACTAAATGTCCAATGAGAAGATGACACGTCAGTGTACTTTACTGACAGCCGACCTGCCCCAGCCTGACAAGTACCAAAAGTCCTTCCCTAGCAATCTACAGAAAGTTGGTGAACAGGCATGGTCTTTCAGCCGTTTCTTGACAAGACTTAAAGCTTCAAATAAAGCCGTTTGAACCTATCAGATACAAGAAGACTTACTTGAGAAGATTCAAATCCAACGGGAAGATTTTCAAGAAAGCCTATAAATACAGAAGGACGTGCTCATTTCTATGCACGGGAAACTCACAAGATCAAAGCTATCTCTACATTCATAACAACTAGAAGCACTCGAAATTACCTTTGTTTCCCAAGTGTTTCACATTTGTAGAGAGCCTAACAAACCTTCTGTAACCAAGCTTAAAAGCTATATCCAAATCTTAGAAAGAGATAATCCAATCCTAAGCCTTGAGCTAAACTTGTAAGGATTATCTCAAAATAGTTGGAACCAAAACCCTACTCAAAACCCTACTCAGTGTTTAGGTTGAGAGCTAGTGTTAAGTGGTGTTAGTAAGCTGATTGTTGTATCAGTCTGAAAGCTGGTTTGTTTTGGGAACTAGGACCTGGAATTTCCTAGTGATCAATCATCCTAAGAGAGGATTAGTTGATCAGTGCACCTTGGCACTATAACACAAGGAATTCCAAGTGAAAGGAATTCTCCTGTTTGATCAGGACAGTGGACGTAGGAGATTCATCTCTGAACCACTTTATATCTTGTGTTCTTATTATCTGCTTTCCTAAGTGTGTGTTAATCTCAAAGTTTATCAAAGTAAAACGAGTTTTCTAAAGGGCTCACTAATCCGCATTTGAAAGCTAATTAGATAGTAGTTCAACTGAAAGTCTTGAGCTTTCAGTGGAGGTATTATCTCAGTAAGCTTTCACAAAGTAACTCTCAGCAGACCTCAAGTCCACTGACGAGCTACTGTCTTAAGTAACCTGAAAATTTTCAGAAGAAGTTTTAATTTGTAACCACAGGTGTATTCCCCCCCATACACCTGTATACTCGTTTCGGGACCAACATCTCCTAACATATCTGAGCCTCTGCTCTTCATCTATGTTCTTCCTTATTCTGGCAAGCCTTTCCTCTGGAGTCTCCTCTTTGAATCTCTTCTTTGCCTCTTCAACTACCTGCTCCAGGAAGCTCTTCTTGACCCTTCTGATATTTCTCTTAGCTGGGCCAGGAATGGAGACAGGATCTTGCTCAGAGTCAAGAGACTCCTCCTCTGCTGCTAGCTGCTTGGCCATTGTTAGAGACTTGAGCTCTTCTTTCTTCTTCTTCTGTAACTCGGCTTGAGCCAGAGTGTTCTCTAACAGGTCCAGGCGAGCTCCATGATTGAACAAGGTCTCGTTTGTGTTCTTCGCCAGATCAGTTCTGGTCTTCTCTTCCCCCTTTTTAACTTCATCAATAAGGGGCTGAACCACCTGCCTTATCAACTCAGGCAACTCGGTGGAGGAGGAATAGTGAAGATCACGCAGCTTCTTTGCTTCATCCAGGTAGGCTTGAGTCTCTGCTACCAGGCACTCCTGCTTGGCCAACGTCTCCTGGAGGGAGTCTTTCAACTTGGTTATCTCAAGCATCTGGGAAGCCATCTCTACCTTCAGCACAGAGACTGGACGCAGCTGGTCCAAAACATGCTCCTGCAGCTGCTGTTGGCTGCGCATAACATCCATCTTCAAGAGAAGACCATTTGCCTTGAATGCAGTCTTAGCAGAGGCAAAGGTAGTCTTGATCTGCTTTAAGAAGATCTTCCTCTCCTGCTTGATTTGATGCTCAATCATGGCAGGGGCCATATGCTGCATGGCCTTGCTGAAGCGCCCTATCTGCTGGATTTGTTCATTGAAGAACATCTTCATCTTCTGGAGTACAGCAGGGGTGACATCAAAATCTTCCTCATCTAAATATAGCTCTTGAGGAAAAGAGAAGTGAGGGCCAAAAGAGTAGGAGAGGCCCTCTGGAGAGATCATAACTCCCTGTTGGATCAGCAGAGTCCTTATCACCACCTTGGCTGCTGCTGGAGATTCTAGCTCTGCTGGATTTTGGATGTTAAGCTTCTTCTTGAGATCAATCTCCCAGGCAGTGAATGCAGAGGAGGTCATTTCCTCCAGCAACATGACCAAGTCCTCCACATCTTCAAGTCTGGCCTTACTCCAGACCTTGGCATCAATCAAATCTGCCAGAAGGGGTAAGTGCTCCAAGAGAATTGGAAAGTGCTCTCTCAGCCAGAGCTGAGCACTTACACTCATACTCTGCCTAATGGGACCCATATCAGCGTTGTTGAATGTGAAGGGTTTGGGCCCAGAGGCTGAGGAGGATGGTGCTAAGACCTCCGACTCCAGTGAAGCATCCTCATCTTCACTATCATCGCTGATTGATACTGCGGGAGAGGCAGGAGGACCAGGGAACCCCAGAGCCATGGAAGAAGAGGGGTTCTGGTTAGCTTGGGTGGGGGGAGGGATGGGTATTTGGCTTTGTGAAGTGGAGGGGTTTGTATGTGAGGATGGTTCTGCACCAGAAGAGATTGAGGGCACCTCTGGTACATGGTTTGTTCGTGGAGGAGAAGAGTCTGTAGGTAAGGGTGTTTGAGATGGAGGGGGAGAAGGTGTTTGAGTGGGTAAGGTTGAGGATGTGTATATGGGAGTGTTTGGGATGGTCTGCTCTGGTGAAGAGGCTTGCAAACCAGAAGCAGGGTGGAGTGTTTGGGTTTCTGGGGGAGAGGTGGAGGGAGTAACAAGATTAACAGGAGTAGGGGAAGGGTTTACCCCAGCTGAGTCAACATCAGCTGGAACAGATAGCTCTGGAGCTGTAGCATCCCCCATCAGCTGAGAAGCCTCTTCTATTGCCTGCTCCAAGGCATCCCCAAGATCAGATCCAGAGTCAGGGTCTTGAAGAATTGTCCTCTGTGCCTTGGATTTCCTCTTCAGAGGAATATCCTCCTCCTCTGGTTCCTCCTCATCTGATGGCTCGTCCACCAGAAGGGTTTTCTTGGAAGCCTTCCTCAAAGTCCTAGGCTTCTTGGCTGAGGCTCTGCCTGCACCTCCTTCTACTTGCCTTTGTCTCTTCTTTGCTGCAACTGCCTTCTTGGCAGCTTCTTCACCATCACCCCTCAGCTTCTTCAAAACAGCATTGAGGGGGATCTGGTCATCCTCTGATGAGCCAGATAACACCATATTGGAAGAAGCAGGAGCTTCAACCTTCTTCTTCACACTCCTCTTCTTCTGCCCTTTAGCAGGGGATGCCACTGCTTGGATAGGAGGGGCGGGAATGGCATCTTCTCCATCAGAATCAGGATGGTCATGGAAAAGACCATCCTTGGAGAATATAATCTTGGACTTATGGAAGCCTCTGCACCAGGAACCCTTCCAAGCCTTGTCTGGAAAGATGGAGTCCAGAATCAAGGTAAGCTTCGTGCCCAAAGAAACGTTGGCATTGAAGTAAAACTGTAATTCCCCTGGCTTGCTGGGACATTCCTCCTTTTGCACCTTGGCTTTGTTCTTCCTTAACACATCCCAGAAGAACTCTGCCCAATTGCACTGGACACCATCGTATATGGCCCTCATCACGCACATACGACCATTGAAAATTGCATCCGTACTGTGATTCTCACACATTAGCACCTTCACAACTATATCAAATAATACCTTGAACTTCTGCCTGAGATGCTTATCAAGAAATCCCTTCGTCAGATTCTAGCAAGATGCTCTGGCGAAGATCTTGAAAGACTCAACGATTTTGTCTTCCTTGTATCTCAATGGATCAACCCCTTCCGAAGAGATGTTCCCAAAAAGTTTGCAGAAGTCGTGCTTGGAGAACACCACATCCTCTTTATCAATCTTCGAAGAAATATGATCATCGTGGATCTTCATCCTCACCAAAAACTGGGCAGCGTACCCATCCAAAGTTCGAAAACCTTTGGGAAGAGAGGAAATCAACTCTTCAACTCCAGATTTCCTCAAAAGTTCCAGAATAGCCAACGCCGAGGGGTTGTGAGTAGAATAGAAGTCAACCACCATCTCTGTTTTTGACTTCTTGCAAACATGGTCTGGGTCGAAGTTGCATTTGGATGCCATTTTCTGAATGATAGAGAGAAAGAGAGAAAACAAATCTTGTAGAGAGAAGTTAGGGTTTGAAAATAATGACAAGTTAAGAGACAGATTGAAAATTTTAAGTTTAAATAGGAAAAGACGCGTGGCTTTGAGAAATAAATTAGGTGAGAACGCGTGTAAAGGGAAAATTTAATTTAGGGAACAAAATCAATTTATGAATAGATTGACATTTTGCACGATAATTAAATCTGACGGCCAGGATTGAAAGGCAAGATACAGATTTAATTTGGTGCGTGGGCATGGTCATTGGGACTGGGATCGAGGGAGTTTTGTAGCAGTCAAGATAAAAAGCGAAATAATTATCTTGGTCCTCTACCCTAGTCTTAAATACACTCTGAATATGAAACGTTTTGGGTGTATTTAGTAATTTGAAAAGTGTATCCCAATGATCAGAGGCCAGAGAAGTAAATACATACATGTCACCTGATATTGTAACCAGATGATACTTTGGTTAGTCTGGTGTTACATCTCATCTGATGGAAACCCATCTGGTTCTGGTCAGAGTATACTCCGAATTTCTCTTGAATCTGACTTTGCACCTCATCTGGGATAATACCTCATCTGGTACATACCTCATCTGGAGATGTAACTTCCCTGGTATATCTAACCTGTAGGTATGTTAATAAAAAAAATAAAGTAGGTATTATTGAAATAAAGGATACTTCTCTGAAATTCCCCCTAAACTAATTCTGTCTCTGGATCCAACAAACCTAACTCAAATGTTAACTCTTTGAATCTGGTCTCAGTCAAAGGCTTAGTCAGAATATCTGCTCTCTGCTTCTCTGTTGCAATCTTTTCCATCCTTATATTCTCCTTCTCAACATGATCTCTTATGAAGTGATGCCTTATATCAACATGTTTGCATCTGGTATGAAGAACCAGATTCTGGGTGATTGCTATTGCACTGTTGCTATCACAAAATATTAGAATATCCTTAGCTCTAATCTGATAGTCCCTAAGCTGCTGACTAATCCAGAGTAGTTGTGAACAACAGCTACCTGCAGCCATGGACTCTGCTTCTGTTGTCGATGTAGCAACTGAAGTCTGTTTCTTAGAAACCAATATACCAATTTGTTCCCCAAAAATTGGCATGTTCCACTTGTAGACTTCCTATCTATTCTGCACCCACCATAATCTGAATCCGAATAACCACTTAACTCTAAGTTATCATCTGCAGGATACCATAACCCCAAATTCACTGTTACCTTAAGATATTTCAAAATCTTCCTAGCCGCTTCCAAGTGACTTTTCTTAGGATTAGCTTGAAATCTGGCATACACACCAACAACAAAGGTTATATCTGGTCTGCTTGCAGTCAGGTACATAAAAGAACCAATAAGTGCCCTATACTGAGTCTGGTCCACACTCTCTCCAGACTCATCTGGATCCATGTTGAAATTTGTCATCATAGGAATCTTGGCTGCCTTGCTAGATCCAACTCCAAATTTCTCTAACATGTTTCTGATGTACTTTGCTTGATTGATGAAGATTCCCTTCTCTGATTGCTTAACCTGCAAACCTAAGAAATAATTCATCTCACCCATCATATACATTTCAAACTGGCTCTGCATGAGTTCACCAAACTTCTCACACAACTTCTTGTTAGGGGATCCAAATATAATGTCATCAATATATATTTGGACCAGAAGGATGTCATTTCCTTCTTCTTTCCTAAACAAGGTCCTATCAATCTTTCCCTTAGTAAAACCATTGTCCAGAAGAAACTGAGATAGAGTGTCATACGATGCTCTGGGTGCCTGCTTCAGCCTATAAAGAGCCTTCTTAAGCTTATACACCCTGTCACCTTATTCAAAACCAGGAGGTTGTTCCACATACACTTCCTCAATGAGAATCCCATTAAGGAAGGCAGATTTCACATCCATCTGGTGTACTTTGAACTTCATGTAAGCAGCATATGCTAGAAACAATCTGATGGCTTCTAGTCTGGCAACATGAGCAAATGTCTCATCATAGTATATTTCTTCAGACTGAGAATAGCCCTGAGCCACTAGCCTTGCCTTGTTCCTAGTAATGACATCATTCTCATCTTTCTTATTCTTGAAAACCCACTTAGTGCCTATCACCTTTTGATGTCTTGGTTTGTCTACCAGCTCCCAAACATCCTGTCTGGTGAAATGATTAAACTCCTCCTGCATAGCAACAATCCAATTTGAATCTTTCAGTGCTTCCTTGATGTTCTTGGGCTCAATCAAGGATACATAGCAACTGAATAAGACAGCTAAGTTAATAGTTCTCCTAGTCTGGACACCCTTAGCTGGATCTCCTATAATTAAGTCATTGGGGTGATCAACCAGGGTTTTCCTTCCCTTGGCCTTGCCTGATTGACCATCTATAGTAGTACCTTGGTGATTATCAGCAACTACAGGAGAGCTTTCCCCTACAGGAGTTCCAACCTCTTCTGGTTCTGCTCCTTGTGAAGACTTCTGCTTCAGAGAACCAGAAGATGGGCCACCATCTGAATCTGAATCTGAATCAAGAATATGTGGATTGACTTTGATAACTCTGGGAGTAGTCTGATTCTGAGTCTCTTCGGGATACTGTGAGTCCACCTTGCACTCAAAAGCAGATTCATAAAAAACAACATGAGGTGTTTTCTCCACACAAAGTGAATTCCTATTAAAAACTCTGAATGCTTTACTGGTGCTGGAATATCCTAAGAATATTCCATCTGTAACTCATATGGAGTCTTACTGTGTCTCTGGGCAATGAGGCATCTATTCTGGGTGTAACAGGCTGTGTTGATAGCTTCTGCCCAAAATCTTTGTGGTGTGTTGTATTCTGCTAAAAGAGTCCTTGCAGCTTCCTTGAGGGTTCTGTTCTTCCTTTCTGCTACTCCATTCTGTTGGGGTGTTCTGGCAGCAGATGTCTCATGAAAAATCTCATGGCCCTTGCAATACTCTGCAATGTGTGAATTAAAAAATTATGTCCCTTTGTCACTTCTGATCCTCACTATGCTCTGGTTCTGCTCGTTCTGAATCTGCTTGAAGAACTCTGACAACTTAGTGATAGTTTCATTTTTCTTAAACAAGAACACTACCCAAGTGTATCTTGAAAAGTCATCTACTATCACCAAAGTGTACTTCCTTCCACTGAAACTAAGAGGAGAAACAAGTCCAAACAGGTCCATGTGAAGTAGTTGAAGTACTCTGGTTGTGGTTGTGCTCTGGACATCCTTAAAGGAAGTCTTGGGTTGTTTACCCTTCTGGCAAGAACCACAAACCCGATCCTTCTTAAACACCTCATTAGGAAGACCTCGAACTAGACCTTTTCAGGCAATCTTGTTCAATGCTTTGAAGTTCAGATGACTCATTCTCTTGTGCTAAAGCCAGCTGTTCTCTGCAGATCCCTTTGCAACCAGACAAGTGTTCCTTGGGCAACTATTAAAATCTGCAAGATAAATGTTACCTTTCCTCAAGCCAATAAACAAGATATCATTATAATCAGAAGAAAAGACAATGCATGAATCACTAGAAAACTTCACTGAGTATCCCTTGTCATAGAATTAGGATACTGAAAGAAGATTATGCTTGAGTCCTTCAACGTAGTAGACTTCATCTACAGATACATCATTGATGATCAACTTTCAAACGCCTCCGGTGACTCCATAATTGTTGTCACCAAACATCACTCTTGGCCCGTTCAGTGGCTTGAAATCCTGGAGATGTTTTTTCTCAAATGTCATGTGCTTGGAACATCCACTATCAATGTACTAGACATGGTTGCTTGAAAGTCCTTTCTTCAATGGGCTTTTGTCCTCCTGTAGAGAAATCAATTAGGTCCCCTACTAGTGCTGGGTCCTGATTGGTTAGTTGCAGGTTTTGTAGGAATCCATAGATAAAGATCATCCCTTTCTGGATGAGCAGATCTTATCTTCCTTCCAAATCTATCTACCTATACATGTCCTCTGACAATTACATATTGAGCTACTTGTCTGATAAGAACACCTTTCCTATACACAGGTCTGGCGTATCTCACTTCAAATCTGGCCCTTGGAATGGCCTGCTTCAAAGACATGGTCTTAAAGGTCTGGTTGTAAGGATACATCCTAGAAGAACTATCTCTGGTGTCATAACCACCCAGATCAGTTGGTTTTCTATAGATGGATCTCTGGTTCTGATGAAAACTAGACCTTCTCTTGTGATTATAGTTCCTTTGAGTGTATCTGTTCTGGAATTGACTCCTCTGAGAAAACCGTCTCTAGGGTCACTGGTTCTGATGATAGTTCTGTTGACCATTATTCCATCTCTGATAGTTCCTATTCTGATTGGAATTCCCCCTTCTTGAGTGTCTCCTCTGAGGTCCCCTAATCTGGTTAGGTTCCACTCTTTGAGGATTCCTCTGGGGTCCTCCATTCTGAGTAGGTCCTATTCTTTGAGGTTTAATGTTAACAGAGCCATCTGTTTTCATTGGTTCCCCATTTTGACTTTTAGTCTCAAGGATTTTCTCTTCCAGAACAGTCAACTCTTCTGGACTATATTCTATATAATTAACAAAGTAGTTCCTTTTCCAACCAGGATTGTGAACTACTTTGTAACCATTACCAGTAGGATTTTTTCATCCCAAATTTCAACAAACTCACCAGATCTTACAGACTTGTTTTTGTTAAAGCTATATTTTTGGGATCTTTTGACAATTCCAGAATATCCCAAACCACTCTTATCATTTATGCGCTGAGAAGACTCTGATATAATAGATACAACAATTTGTATCTTTGGAGCTTCTCTGGGCATAGGTATCTCCTCAATAGTTTGCTCAATTTGTTTTCCCTTGATAAGAGTATGTATTTGGCTCTAAGTTCATTGAACTCATCTTCCCGAGAATTCTTTTTTTCATGAGTTGATCTACCAGAGTGTCTCTTTCTGTGATCTTATCCTGAAGTTCAGAGACTTCTTTGGAATGATCTTTCATGAGTTCTCTGGTGGATTTTTGCTCATGAGATAAGGATTGAACTTCAGCTCTGAGCCTACCATTCTCTTTCTCAAGTTTTTGACATAATTGAACACAATTTTGGAGATCTGGTAGCATTTGTTGCATATCAGACTCTCTGGAGTTACCAGATGAATGAGAGGATTCAGTATATTTGGAATTAGATAAGCATAAGTTTGTTTGTTGTACCTCAGTGATGTCTGCCATGAGACATACATCATCATCAGATCCAAAATCAGAAGAAGAAGAACTTGAGCTGGTATCCTCTTCATCTGCTTCTGCCAGTAGTGCTCTCTTGTCTGCATATCTCCTATCTCTCTTGAGTCTTTTCTCTTCTCTTTCTCTAGGAGTAAGTTGAGGACAATCATAACTGTAGTGGCCTGGCTTGTTGCAAGTATAGCATGTGTTGTCTCCTCTGGGACTGGGGCTTGGATCTCTTCTCCTCTGGTTGTACTCTGATCTGGCTGGACTACTCTCTCTCCTCTGGTAGTCAGGTCTGCCAGAACTGCTATCTATCCTCTGGTAATCTGATCTGCCAGAGCTGCCATCTCTCCTCTAGTAATCTGATCTGCCAGAGCTGCCATCTCTCCTCTAGTAATCTGATCTGCCAGAGCTGCCATCTCTCCTCCTTTCTGGAGTTCTGAATCTGGTCTCCCTTGAGTCTCCAGATGTTTTTTCCTTATCTGCAGGCTTGAAGGAACTCTTCATGTCTCTGGTAGATTCCTTCCAGTGCTTTTTGTACCTGCCATATTTTGAACTCATTTTATCAAGTTTACGGGTTAGGAGGGCTACCTGCTCCTTGAGACTCATGTCATCTGCAGCAGGCTCTTTAGGCTTTTCATCAGACTTGATAGTTGAGGAGAAAGAAACTCCTTTCTGACCAGAAGATGAAACCTCTTCTGTTTGATCTTCCTCTTGAAGATCATATTCATACGCCTTGAGATCAGACAACAGAAGATGATGATCCAGAGTATTGAGATCCTTGTTGTCTTTTATCACAGTGACTTATATTCTCCACTTGCTGGTTAGTGATCTTAAAATTTTGCTATTGATTTCTTTTTCATAATAGGTCTTACCTAAGGCACTAGCCTTGTTGAGGAGGTTGGTGAGACGCATATCCAGCTGGTCAATCGTCTCATCTGGTTTCATCTTGAAAGTATCAAATGAGTGTTGAACCGCCTGGAGCTTGTTGTCTTTGATCTTCTTTGTTCCCTCACAGAGCAAAGCCAACTTGTCCCACATCTCCTTGGCTGTGGCACAGGTTCTGACCTTTTCTATCACTTCCTTTGTGAGAGTGTTGATGATTTATGTCCTTGCCACCTGGTCCAGATTATATAACTTTCTCTCATCATTGTTGAGCTTGTCCATTTTCTTGAGGATCTTTTGTCTGGGAACTTTGTCCTCAGCAGCTTTCTGGGCAGTTTCACTTGTTTCTTCTCTGGACTCTAACCTGCCATCATCAATGGGAGTCCAGTAAAATTGGATTGGGCCACTCTCTACCACATCTAACATGCGGTTGTGGATAGCTCCAAGATGATTACTCGTCATGAAGCTCCAGTGGCTATAATCCTCAAAGGAGAATTCAGGCAACTTACGGCTCTTGTAAGTAGATTTTGAAGATATTTCTCAAAGATTTTAACAAGAATTTAACAAAAAAAATAACAAAGAGCAATGGATCTGCCCGGTGACCACCAAAAGCTTTTCAAAGCAGTGGTCTTGGACACACTGCTCTGATACCACTTGTTGGTCCCACTTGATAGATTAATTTCGGAAGCTTTAAAGCAAAGTAAAGTCTTTAACAAAATCTTTTAAAAGAGCACTTAAAGATAAGCAATATGAAATGAAAGCAGTAAATGGGACAGGATATATAGTGTTTTGGATATAACGATCCTACATCCACTCTCCCTTCTTCAAAGGGACCTTACTACCAACCAACCAACGTACGTACTGGAATTGCGAAGTACCAGTTCCTTCTTACAACAGCCTTTAGATCTAACTTCAATCTAAAGCTTTACAAACTTCAACCTTGTCTTAACAGATGAACAGGTTAGATTCCAACAACTCCTTAATGAGTGTATATGAAGTATGAACAGAATAAGAGTGCTTAAGGCGTGATAATAACTATGCTTGAATATGACTTCGTGCGCATAAAAACTCTCTAGAGCCTTTCTTCAAAGCTGCACTCTTGTATTTATAGAGATGATTAGGGTTTAGCCGTTGGAGAGCTAATCTAATCAGATCTCTAATTAAGGAAGCTCTCAATCAATCAATTCCTTAATTGATTGATTGGGTTGGTGAGATCCTTGGATTGATTGACTTCAAATACTTTCCAAACCGATCTAATTTGACTTGATTTGAATCACCAACGGTCAAATGCTTCCAATGCCCAACTCTGATTCTTCCAGAGAAGGCAGGACCAGTCACCAGATAACCTCGATGTCTTCTGGTCTAGAGTCGGTTAAGAACCAGAATACTCAGTAGAATCTAGAGATGATTTTGAGCATCTTTTGGTTCACCAGACTCGTTGATCTGGGGAAGGTCTTCTGCCTGTGGTCAGATCTCATCTGGTAAAGTCTTCTGGTGAAGCCCTCTGGTGGGGTCTTCTGGTGACTCTTCTGGTGAAGTCTTCTGGTCTGGCAGTTCCCTCTAGACTAAGTCCTAATCTATTACCTCATCTGGCTAACAGGTCCAAATGGTCCTATTACATCTTCTGGTTTGTTTTAACTCATCAAAACTATACAACTTTTATCCTAACACAAGTTATATGGATTATGCTTAATTAATGAGACCTTTATTTACCCAAGGTGATATGGTCGTCCTCCCTAGATAAATCGGTAGATTATAAACCCCTTCTATAACTCTATCGTTAAGCCTACTTGCTATTAAAGAGTGATAAGATCGTCCTCTCTCTAATAATTTTCGTACTCAATTCCAAGATAATTCTATTGTTTATTTTAAGAATTCAATTAATTAAGAGAACTAGCACTAAACATCACGAATTATCCTAATTATGTATCAACATCCTACTTCTACGAGTTCATCCTACCCCAAGCATGCAAGGGTTCTAGCCTAACATGGTAATTAAAAGAACGAAAATAATCACAATAACGATAAACATTTGCATAATTGAATAATCACAAGACTTGGAAAGCATAAACGAAAGAATATCTCAAAATCTCAATAAATCTGGTAAAGTAGGGTTTAGAAGTCTCAAAGATTCAAGAAAGAAAGAATTAAACGAAAAGAATTAAAAGAAGTATCTAAACTAAGAATTCGTAAATCAAAACCTCATTTACAAGTGCGAAACTCTCCAAAATCTCTCTACCAAGCTCTAAGTATGCCAAAATATAAATCGGGATCAAAGGTCTCTCCAAAACGAGCTTGGGATCGGGTATTTATAAGCAACGGGCTGGAATCAGGTGAAAAATGCCAAAATCGCGCGAAATCTGGGCTTGGTCGAGTAGAGGCGCTCGACCTAATGGTGGTCGAGCAGTGGTGCTCGACCTATGATGTTAGTCGAACGGGTCCTCCCTCCAGCGCCTTCCGTGCGCTCGACCTAGCACTAGTCGAGTGGTGGTGCTCGACCTATGTTGGTCGAATGGTATTGGCGGTCAAACGAGGATGCTCGACCTACCCTGGTCGAGCGGTTCCATCTCTCTGTAAGTTCATGCGTTCGAGTAACGCACTTGGTCGAGCATAGGCGCTTGACCTCCCCTTAGTCGAGCACTTTCCTTCTTTCAACTGAGTGATACTTTTCCTTGCACGAACTAATACTATTTGTATTTCTTCAATATATTCTCATCCGGGCATCCGTTTGAGTCGACTCAAAGTCCTACGAACTCTATTTTTCGCCCTCTATCCATCTATGAGCATCAAAGAGGTAAATTCATCAGTTTATGAAAATTATACTCAATTGACTCTAAATACTCATCTAATTCTCTCAAAATAAGGGCAAAATGAGCTATAAATTCTAACAATTTCACGCCTAATCAACCCCCCAAACTTACCATATTGCTTGTCCTCAAGCAATGAAATAATAAGTCAAGTGAAATTATTAGGAATGAATTAAAGAACAAAATCATGCAAGTACTCGAGCGTCAAGCTTCAAAGATCGATCATTCATACACAAACTCACCCCCTTCATCATACTCAAGCAATAACAATAAGAAACACCAAGATCAAACATGGATGTGCACTCAACAATGTGTTTCACTACCTCACAAGTGTATATCAATATTAAGGGACTCACTCAATCAATCAATCACACATATCAGCAGTCATAGGCTTGTAAGCACTCTCAACTTTGACCATACACTAGAATCCATGCCGAATAAAAAAGGACTTTATCAAGGTTGTAATGTAGGCTCTTTGGACAGGCGGGATAACTACATGGGATAAGTGACTCAAGTGAATGGAGAACAAAAATTTCAACTTCGGTATTTCGAGACAAGGAACAGAATTGTTGGTCCCACTCGATAGATTAATTGCGGAAGCTTATGTTATAATGTCTTTCCAAAATCTTTTGTAAGAGAGCAATAAACAATAATTAAAATAAAGCGATAAATAACACAAGATATATAGTGGTTCGGATAAATATCCTACGTCCACTCTCCCTTATCACCAAGGGGTCTCACTATCAACCAACTCACAAACTTACTCACTGGAATTTCCGAAGTACCAGCACCTTCTTACAAACTCTTTAGATCTAACTTCGATCTAAAGATAGACTTACTCCAACCTTGTCTAACAAGATAAACAGGTTGAGTATATAAACTCCTTACGAGTAGATGAGTAATTAAGAACACAAGTGAGTGCAATATGCGTAGTGATCAAAAGCTTAGTATGGCTATATGCGCGTGAATGATTCTAGAGCTTTTTCCAGATCTGCACTCAAGTATATATATAGAGGGGATTAGGGACATAGCCGTTGGGAGACTGATCCAATCAGATCCTCTATATATGGAAGCTTCAATCAATCAATTCCCTAATTGATTGATTGGGTTGGTGAGATCTTGATTGATTGTCTTCAAATACTTTCCAATCCTGATCTTGATTTGACTTGATTAATTACCAACGGATCAAAGCTTCCAATTGCCTAACTCTGATACTCAACAGAGAAGGCAGGACCAGACACCAGGCAACCTCGGTGTCTTCTGGTCCTTATCTGGTAAACAACCAGAATACTCAGTAGAATAAGGGGATCAAACTGAGCATCTTTTGTTCCACCAGACTCGTCTGGTCCGGACTCGTCTGGTCCTGGGGAAGGTCCTCTGCCTCTGGTCTGATCTCATCTGGAGAAGTCTTCTGGTGGAGTCCTCTGGTGAAGTCCTCTGGTGGGGTCTTCTGGTGACTCTTCTGGTGAAGTCTTCTGGTCTGGCAGTTCCCCCTAGACTAAGTCCTAATCTAGATCATCATCTGGCTAACAGGTCCAGATGGTCCTATTACATCTTCTGGTTTGTTTTAACTCATCAAAACTAACAATTTTTATCCTAACAATTTCCCCCTTTTTGATGGAGTTAAAACACTACCAGAACTGATCAAAAGTAAACTTAAGCAAGAAAACAATAAAGGGATGAGACCTTAGAATAGATCTCATCAGGCAAATAATAAGACAACAAGGAGTTGTCTTTAGAACAAAGAAGATATGTATATTTCATTAATAAACAGAGGACAAATAATTACAGAGTACATTGAAGTTCATAGTCCTACTCTAGGCATATCTTCTGTTCTCTTTAGGGACAAGAAACCAGTCAAGGAACCTATCCTGGACGGCCTTCAACTCTGCAGAAGATGTTGGGGTGAAATTCACCAACACCTTGGTCTTGTAAAGCTTCTTCAGTTCTGCCCAATCCACCTGGTTCCCAATCATGGGAGTGTTAAGATAAGTAAATTCAGGAGCAGTCACCTCCAGGTTGAACTCAATGGTTGAATCCATCAACTGCTTGTACAAGTCTGCATCATAGGCTTGCATCCAAGAATGGAAGGTTCTGTTGATTAGCTCATCATCTTCTGGTGCTGGCCTCTGGATATAATGCTGAATGAACCAGAGGGTCTTGGCTTCTCTCCATCTCTCAATCAGAGGATACGGCACAGTAGAGTCAAAGGACCCTTCTGTCCTGAGTGGCAAGATGTTCATAACTTCCACAGGAGCTTTCCTCTTCTGACCTGAGCCACCTGCACCAGAAGGAATACCAGCTTCTCTGGCCTTCTTGTTCTGCCTCTTAACATATCTGAGCCTCTGCTCTTCATCTATGTTCTTTCTGATTCTGGCTTGCCTCTCCTCTGGAGTCTCTTCCTTGTATCTCTTCTCTGCTTCTTCGACAACAGATTCAAGGAAACTCTTCTTAACTTTTCTAATCTTTCTCTTAGCAGGACCAGGAATGGTAGAAGGATCCTGCTCGGCTTCAGATGACTCTTCTTCTGCAGCAAGTTGTTTAGCCATAGATAGAGATTTCAACTCTTCTTTCTTCTTCTTCTGCAACTCAGCCTGGGCCAATGTGTTCTCCAACAGGTCCAGACGAGCTCCATGGCTAAACAGAGTCTCATTTGTGGTCTTCGCCAGATCAGTTCTGGCCTTCTCTTCCCCCTTTTTAACTTCATCAAGGAGGGGCTCCACTACCTGCCTTATAAGATCAGGCAAGGCAGTGTTGGAGGAAGAGTGAAGATCACGCAGCTGCTTGGCTTCCTCCAGATAAGCTTTAGACTCTGCAACAAGTCTCTCCTGCGTCTCCAACATCTCCTGGAGGGAGTCCTTCAGCTTAGCAGTCTGAATCATCTGGCTGGCCATCTCCACCTTGAGAACAGAGACTGGCCTCAACTGCTCCAGCACGTGCTCCTGGAGCTGCTTCTGGCTGTGCATGACATCTAACTTGACGAACAAGCCATTAGCCTTGAAGGAAGCTTTTACCTCTGCCAGAGAGGACTTGAGCTGCTTCATGAAGATTCTCCTCTCATGCTTAATCTGATGCTCAATCATAGCAGGGGCCATATGTTGGATTGCTTTGGAAAAGCGCCCTATCTGCATGATCTGCTCGTTGAAGAAAGCCTTCATCTTCTGGAGCACAGCAGGAGACATCTCAAAGTCCTCCTCGTCTGAATAAAGCTCTGGAGGGAAGAAAAAATGATGACCAAACTTGTAAGTGGGGCCCTCAGGAGTGAGCATTACTCCTCTCTGGATGAGCAGGGTGCGAATCAAGACTTTAGCTGCACCAGGGGTCTCCAGCTCTGCCGGGTTCTGAATGTTCATCTTCTGCTTCAACTCAATCTCCCAAGCAGTGAAGTTGGAGGCACCCATTTCCTCAAGCAATAGCATCAGGTCCTCCACATCTTCAAGTCTGGCCTTGCTCCAGACCTTGGCATCAGTAAGCTCTGCCAGAAGTGGTAAGTGCTCCAGAAGAACTGGAAAATGCTCTCTTAGCCAGAGCTGAGCACTTACACTCATACTCTGCCTAATGGGACCCATTTCTGCAGATGAGAAAGTGAAGGGTTTGGGCCCAGAGGCAGAGGAGGAAGGGGCTAAGTCAACAGGCTCAAATGAAGCTTCCTCATCTTCACTATCATCGCTGGATAAACAGGTTGGGGAGGGGGGAGGGCCAACGAATCCCAGAGCCATAGAAATGGTTGGGTCCTGGTCTGTATGGGTTTGGGGAGGGTTTGGATTCTGTGAAGTAGAGGTGGTAGGGATTGGTTGCTCTGCACCAGAAGAGGAAGGAATATCTGGTACAGAATGTGTAGGAGGGATTTGGGAGGTGGAAGTGTTTGAAGGGGGGACTTCTGCACCAGAGGAGGTTGAGGGAACCTCTGGTACAGAAGGTGGGGGAGAGGGGTTAGTGGGGATATGTGTTTGGGAATTTGGGGAAGAAGGTGTTTGTGTAGGAATGGTAGAGGGAGCAAAAACAGGGGTATCTGGGATAGTCTGCTCTGGTGGAAGAATGGGGTTACCAGAGGCAGATGGGGTTTGGGGAATGTTATTTGGGGGAGAGGTAGAAGGGGAAACAAGATTTATGGGGGAGGAAGAGGGAAATGAAGGGTTTACCTCTGCTGGGTCAACACCAGCAGGCACAACAAACTCTGGAGCATCCTCCATCAACTGGGTGGCATCCTCAATGGCCTTCTCCAAGGCCTCTCCAAGATCAGATCCAGAATCTGAATCTTGAAGGAGGGCTCTCTTAGCCTTGGATTTCCTCACAAGAGGCACTTCCTCTTCTTCCTCTTCTTCTTCTGATGGCTCATCCACCAGAAGGGTTTTCTTGGGAGCTCCTCTGCCAGTCCTTGGCATCTTGGCAGATTTCCTCTTGGCCTCCTCTGGCCTCTTCCTCTTTGAAGCTCCTGCCTTTTTGGCAACCTCACTCTTCTTCTTCAGTACATCAAGAAGAGGGATCTGGTCCTCCTCAGAGGAACCAGAGAAAGCAACAGTTGAAGAACCAGTTGCTCCAGCAGCTTTCTTCTGGGTCTTTTGTTGCTGCTGCTGCTTCTGCCCCTTAGCAGGTGAGGGAATGGCTTGAAGGGGAGGAGCAGGGATGGCTTGCTCACCATCAGAATCAGGATGGCCATGGAGAGGACCATCCTTGGAGAACATAATCTTGGACTTATGAAAGCCCTTACACCAGGATTGTCTCCATTTCTTCTCTGGAAGAATCGAATCCAGAATTAGGGTGAGTTTTGTGCCCAATGATACATTAGCATTGAACACAAATTGTTGCTCTCCTGGCAACTGGGGGCATTCTTCCTTCTGAATTTTCACCTTGTTCTTCCTCAGCACCCCCCAGAAGAACTCAGCCCAGTTACATTGAACACCATCCAGAATGGCCCTCATAACACAGAGCCTGCCAACGAAGATGGCATCTGTGCTATGGCTCTCACACATGAGAATCTTTACCACAATGTCAAATAGCACCTTATACTTCTGCCTAAGATGCTTGTCCAAGAAACCCTTAGAAATATTCTGACATGAATTTCTGGCAAACATCTTGAAGGATTCCAACGCCTCTCCTTCTCTGTACTTCAGTGGGTCCACACCTTCCGCAGAAAGGTTACCAAAAAGACCACAGAAGTCTGCCTTAGAGAAAACAAGATCCTCTGAATCAATCTTGGAAGAAATATAGTCTTCATGGATCTTCATCCGGATAAGAAACTGTGCAGCATATCCATCCAAGGTACGCAGATCCTTGGGAACCTTTGAGATCAACTCCTCCACCCCAGAACGTCGGAGAAGTTCCAAAATCTCCAAAGCGGCCGGATTCTTAGTGGAATAGAAGTCCACCACCATTTCTGTCTTGAGTTTCTTGCAGACATAGTCTGGATCGAAATTGCACTTGGGTGCCATAACTGTGAAAGAGAGAGAGAGAGAGAGAGAATGCTTTGCAGAGAGAGGTTAGGGTTTGAATAGTATAGAAATGTGAAAGGACAGATTGAAAACAAAATTGATTTAAATAGAGTAATACGCGTGGCTTGAAAATTAAATGAAGTGTGAACGCGTGTTGTTACAAATTCAATTTAAGAAACAAAATCAATTTTAGTATTGATTGACATTTTGCACAGTGATTAAATCTGAAGGCCATGATGAAAGGCGAAATACAGATTTAATCTGGTGCGTTGGCATAGTCATTGGGACTGGGCATAAAGGGGTTTTGTGGCAGTCAAGAGAAAAAGCGAAATGATTGCCTAGGCCCTATACCCTAGTCTTAAATACACTCCGAAGTTGAAAGGTTTTGAGTGTACTTACTAATTTGAAAAGTGTATCCCAATGATCAGAGGCCAGAGTAGAAAAGACATACCTGTCACCTGATATTGTAACCAGATGATACCACAACTAGTCTGGTGATACTTCTCCTCTGATGGAACTCATCTGGTCCTGGTCAGTAAAGACTTTGGACATATCTCTGACTCAGCACCTCATCTGGGATAAGTTTCACCTGGTGTATACCTCATCTGGAAGTATACCCTCTCTGATATATCTAATCTGCAGGTATGTTAGCATAAGGAAAATTTATGAAGAAAATTAATAAAATAAGGATACTTCTCTGATGTTCCCCCTAAATCAAATCTGTCTCTGGATCCAACAAACCTAACTCAAAGGCTAACTCTCTGAATCTGGTCTCAGCTAAAGGCTTGGTTAATATATCTGCTCTCTGCCTCTCTGTTGCAATCTTTTCCATCCTTATATCTCCCTTCTCAACATGATCTCTGATAAAATGATGCCTTATATCAACATGTTTACACCTGGTATGAAGAACTGGATTCTGGGTGATTGCAATGGCACTATTACTATCACAGAAAATAGGAATATCCTTGGCTCTAATCTGGTAATCCCTAAGCTGTTGACTAATCCAAAGTAGTTGTGAACAACAGCTCCCTGCAGCCATGTACTCTGCTTCTGTTGTTGATGTAGCAACTGAAGTCTGCTTCTTGGAAAACCAGGATACCAATTTATTCCCTAAAAATTGGCATGTTCCACTTGTAGATTTCCTATCTATTCTGCACCCACCATAGTCTGAATCCGAATAACCACTTAATTCTAAATTGTCATCTGCAGGATACCATAATCCTAAATTCACAGTTCCCTTGAGATATTTCAATATCTTCCTAGCTGCTTCCAAGTGACTTTTCTTGGGATTAGCTTGAAATCTGGCACAAACTCCTACAGCAAAAGTAATATCTGGTCTGCTTGCAGTCAGATACAAAAGAGAACCAATAAGTGCTCTGTACTGAGTCTGGTCCACACTCTCTCCAGACTCATCTGGATCCATGTTGAAATTTGTCATCATAGGGATCTTGGCTGCCTTGCTAGATCCTATTCCAAATTTCTCTAACATGTTTCTGGTGTACTTAGCTTGATTAATAAAAATTCCCTTCTCCGATTGCTTAACCTGCAAACCCAAAAAGTAATTCAATTCTCCCATCATGGACATCTCAAACTGTCCCTGCATGAGCTCACCAAACTTCTCACACAGCTTCTTGTTAGGGGATCCAAATATGATGTCATCAACATATATTTGGACCAGAAGGATGTCCTTTCCTTCATCTTTCCTAAACAAGGTCCTATCAATCTTACCCTTAGTAAAACCATTGTCCAGAAGAAATTGAGATAGAGTGTCATACCATGCTCTGGGTGCCTGCTTCAGCCCATAAAGAGCTTTCTTAAGCTTAAACACCTTGTCACCTTGTTCAAAACCAGGAGGTTGTTCCACATACACTTCCTCAATGAGAATCCCATTAAGAAAGGCAGATTTCACATCCATCTGGTATACTTTGAACTTCATGTGAGCAGCATATGCTAAGAACAGTCTGATGGCTTCTAGTCTGGCAACAGGAGCAAAAGTCTCATCATAGTCTATTCCTTCAGACTGAGAATAGCCCTGGGCTACTAGCCTTGCCTTGTTCCTAGTAATGACATCATTCTTATCTTTCTTATTTTTGAAAACCCACTTAGTGCCTATCACCTTTTGATGTCTTGGTCTGTCTACCAGCTCCCAAACATCCTGTCTGGTGAATTGATTCAATTCCTCCTGCATAGCAACAATCCAATTTGAATCTTTCAGTGCCTCCTTGATGTTCTTGGGCTCAATCAAGGACACATAGCAACTGAATAAGGCAGCTAAGTTAATAGTTCTCCTAGTCTGGACACCCTTAGTTGGATCTCCTAAGATCAGGTCATTGGGGTGATCAACCAAGGTCCTCCTTCCCGTGGTCTTACCTGGATGATCATCTTCTGTAGTACCTTGGTGATTATCACCACCTGCAGAAGAGCTTCCCCCTACAGGAGTTCCAACCTCTTCTGGTTCTGCTCCTCGTGAAGGCTGCTGCTTCAGAGAACCAGGAGATGGGTCATCATCTGAATCTGAATCTGAATCAAGAATGGGTGGATTGACTTTGATAACTCTGGGTGTAGTCTGATTCTGGGTCTTATATGAAGACTTAGAATCCACCTTGCACTCAAAAGTAGATTCATCAAAAACAACATGAGGTGTTTCCTCCACACAAAGTGAATTCTTATTAAAAACTCTAAAAGCTTTACTGGTGCTGGAATATCCCAAAAATATTCCATCAGCCACTTTAGCATCAAAGGTTCTTAATTTAGATTTCCCATTGTCATGGATGAAACACTTACATCCAAAAACATAAAAATATGAAACAGATGGGGTTTTACCTTTCCATACCTCATATGGGGTCTTATTGTGTCTCTGGGCAATTAGGCACCTGTTCTGAGAGTAACAAGCTGTATTGATGGCCTCTGCCCAAAATCTCTGTGGAGTGTTGTACTCTGCCAGAAGTGTTCTTGCAGCTTCTTTGAGAGTCCTATTCCTCCTTTCTGCAACTCCATTTTGTTGAGGTGTTCTGGCAGCAGATGTCTCATGAAAAATCCCATGATCCTTGCAATAATCTGCAATATGTGAATTCAAAAACTCTGTTCCTTTGTCACTCCTGATCCTGACTATGCTCTGGTTCTGCTCATTCTGAATCTGCTTGAAGAACTCTGGCAGCTTAGTCATAGTTTCATTTTTCTTAAACAAGAACACTACCCAAGTGTATCTTGAAAAGTCATCTACTATTACTAAGGTGTACTTCCTTCCACTGAAACTAAGAGGAGAAACAGGTCCAAACAGGTCCATGTGAAGTAGTTGAAGTACTCTGGTTGTGGTTGTGCTCTGGACATCCTTAAAGGAAGTCTTGGGTTGTTTACCCTTCTGGCATGAACCACAAACCTGATCCTTCTTAAACACTTCATTTGGAAGACCTCGAATGAGACCCTTTCTGGCAATCTTGTTCAATGTTTTGAAGTTACGATGACACAATCTTTTGTGCCAAATCCAGCTGTTCTCTGCAGATCCTTTAGCAACCAGGCAAGCATTCCTTGGGCAACTGCTAAAATCTGCAAGATAAATGTTACCCTTCCTCAAGCCTATTAGCAAGATATCATTATAATCAGAAGAGAAAACAGTGCATGAATCACTAGAAAACTTCACTGAGTATCCCTTGTCACAGAATTGGGATACTGAAAGAAGATTATGCTTGAGTCCTTCTACGTAGTAGACTTCATCTACAGATACTCCATTGAAGGTCAACTTTCCAACTCCTCTGGTGACTCCATAGTTGTTGTCACCAAACATCACTCTTGGTCCATTTAATGGCTTGAAATCTTGGAGATTATCCTTCTGGAAGGTCATGTGCTTGGAACATCCACTATCAATGTACCAGACATGGTTGCTTGAAAATCCTTTCTCCAATGGACTCTTATCTACCTGCAGAGAGATCAATTAGGTCCCCTACTAGTGCTGGGTCCTGATTGGTTAGTTGCAGGTTTTGTAGGAATCCATAGATAAAGATCATCCCTTGATGGATGAGGAGATCTTATCTTCCTTCCAAATCTATCTACCAGTACATGTCCTCTTACTATAACATATTGAGCTACTGGTCTGATAAGGACACCTTTCTTATAAACTGGTCTGGTGTACCTTTTCTCGAATCTGGCCTTTGGAATGGCCTGCCTCAAAGACATGGTCTTAAAGGTCTGGTTGTAAGGGTACATCCTAGAAGAACCATCTCTGGTGTCATAACTCCCCAGATCAGTTGGTTTTCTATAGATGGGTCTGGAAGACCTCCTCTGGTTCTGATAATTAGACTTGTTCTGGTGATTATAGTTCCTTTGAGTATACCTATTCTGGAATTGATTCCTCTGAGAAAATTGTCTCTGGGGTACCTGGTTCTGCTGAACATTGTTCCTTCTCTGGTAGTTATTACTCTGATTGGTATTCCCCCTTTTTGAGTGTTTCCTTTGAGGTCCCCTAATCTGTTTAGGTTCCCTTTGAGGATTTCTCTGGGGTCCTCCAATTTGAGTAATATCTACTCCTTGGGACTCATTGTTCACAGAACCATCAATCTTTAATGGTTCCCCTTGTTGACACTTATTCTCTAACATCTTCTCTTCCAGAACAGTTAACTCTTCTGGACCATTTGTTATGTGATTAACAGAGTGGTTCCTTTTCCAATCAGGATTGTGAACCACCTTGTAACCATTACCAGTTAAGTCTTTATCATTCCAGATTTCTACCAATTTACCAGCTCTTACAGACTTGTCTTTGTTATAAAAGTACTTGTGAGTTTTAGTGGTAATTCCAGAATATCCTAAACCACTCTTATCACAAATGTGCTGAGAAGACTCTGATATGATAGATACAACAGATGGTATCTTAGGAGCTTCTCTGGGCATAGGTATCTCCTCTATGTTGTGGACAACTTGTTTTCCCTTGATAAGAGTTTGGTATTTGGCTCTGAGTTCAGTGATCTCATCCTCTTGAGAATTCCTTTCTTTCATGAGTTGATCTACCAGAGTATCTCTTTCTGTGATCTTATCCTGAAGTTCAGAGACTTCTTTGGAATGATCTTTCATGAGTTCTCTGGTGGATTTGTGCTCATGAGAGAGAGATTGAACTTCAGCTCTGAGCCTACCATTCTCTTTCTCAAGTTTTTGACAGAGTTGGACACAATTTTGGAGATCTGATAGCATTTGTTGCATATCAGACTCTCTGGAGTTACCAGATGAATTAGAGGATTTAGTACATTTGGAATTAGATAAAACAAGAGTAGTTTCATTTACCTCAGTGATGTCTGCCATGAGACACACATCATCATCTGATCCAAAGTCAGAAGAAGAAGAACTGGAACTAGTATCCTCCTCCTCTGCTTCTGCCAGCAATGCCCTCTTATCTGCATACCTCCTATCTCTCTTGATTCTTTTCTCTTCTCTTTCCCTAGGAGTCAGCTGAGGACAATCATAACTATAGTGACCAGTCTTGTTGCATGTGTAGCAGGCATTGTCTCCTCTGGGACTAGGACTTGGCTCTCTCCTCCTCTGGTTGTAGTCTGATCTGGCTGGACTACTTTCTCTCCTCTGGTAGTCAGGTCTGCCAGAGCTACCATCCCTCCTCTGATAATCTGATCTCCCAGAGTTGCCAGGGTTGTCATCTCTCCTCCTCTCTGGAGTTCTGAATCTGGTCTCCCTTGAGTCTCCAGATGTCTTCTCCTTCTCTGCAGGCTTGAAAGAACTCTTTCTATCTCTGGAAGATTCCTTCCAATGCCTTTTGTACCTGCCATATTTTGAACTCATTTTGTCTAATTTATGAGTTAGAAGTGCTACCTGCTCCTTGAGGCTCAAGTCATCTACAGTAGACTCCTTTGGCTTGGCATCAGATTTGAGAGTTGAAGAGAATGCAACTCCTTTCTGGCCAGAAGAGGAAACCTCTTCTGTTTGATCCTCCTCTTGAAGATCATATTCGTAAGCTTTGAGATCAGACAACAGAAGATGGTGATCCAGAGTGTTGAGATCCTTGTTGTCCTTGATCACAGTGACTTTAATACTCCACCTGCTTGTTAGTGAACGTAATATTTTACTATTAATCTCTTTTTCAGAATAGGTCTTACCTAAGGCACTAGCCTTGTTCAAGAGATTCGTGAGACGCATGTCCAGCTCTGATACCACTTGTTGGTCCCACTCGATAGATTAATTGCGGAAGCTTATGTTATAATGTCTTTCCAAAATCTTTTGTAAGAGAGCAATAAACAATAATTAAAATAAAGCGATAAATAACACAAGATATATAGTGGTTCGGATAAATATCCTACGTCCACTCTCCCTTATCACCAAGGGGTCTCACTATCAACCAACTCACAAACTTACTCACTGGAATTTCCGAAGTACCAGCACCTTCTTACAAACTCTTTAGATCTAACTTCGATCTAAAGATAGACTTACTCCAACCTTGTCTAACAAGATAAACAGGTTGAGTATATAAACTCCTTACGAGTAGATGAGTAATTAAGAACACAAGTGAGTGCAATATGCGTAGTGATCAAAAGCTTAGTATGGCTATATGCGCGTGAATGATTCTAGAGCTTTTTCCAGATCTGCACTCAAGTATATATATAGAGGGGATTAGGGACATAGCCGTTGGGAGACTGATCCAATCAGATCCTCTATATATGGAAGCTTCAATCAATCAATTCCCTAATTGATTGATTGGGTTGGTGAGATCTTGATTGATTGTCTTCAAATACTTTCCAATCCTGATCTTGATTTGACTTGATTAATTACCAATAGATCAAAGCTTCCAATTGCCTAACTCTGATACTCAACAGAGAAGGCAGGACCAGACACCAGGCAACCTCGGTGTCTTCTGGTCCTTATCTGGTAAACAACCAGAATACTCAGTAGAATAAGGGGATCAAACTGAGCATCTTTTGTTCCACCAGACTCGTCTGGTCCGGACTCGTCTGGTCCTGGGGAAGGTCCTCTGCCTCTGGTCTGATCTCATCTGGAGAAGTCTTCTGGTGGAGTCCTCTGGTGAAGTCCTCTGGTGGGGTCTTCTGGTGACTCTTCTGGTGAAGTCTTCTGGTCTGGCAGTTCCCCCTAGACTAAGTCCTAATCTAGGTCATCATCTGGCTAACAGGTCCAGATGGTCCTATTACATCTTCTGGTTTGTTTTAACTCATCAAAACTAACAATTTTTATCCTAACAAGAATACTTCAATCATCTTCATGCAATACACTTTCAATTCCACTACTCTCAACACTTCAATTTTTTTTCTAACTCGTTTCACTTTTTCAATCACTTCACTCTTTTTCTCTTTCACACATACATATGAGCTCATTTTTCTTTTGCTCATTCTCAAATTCATTGTTCTTTCCCACAACTCAAATTCTCATCACACCTTCTTCTCAATTACACTCAAGCATTAATAATTCTCCTTTCACAACTCAACTCGATCCCTTTCTCATTCACAACTTTTTCTATTCTCCACTCAAATTGGGACAAAAAGAGTTTAAGAATTTGGTTAAGTTTAAATGTGCTAGCAAATAAAATAGGCTAAGGCTCAAACGGGCTAACAAGGGATAAATGTCATTGGTAGGGAAAATTTAGGCTAAGTGACTCAATCAAATCAAAGATGGTCTAATATCACTTTCGGCACTTCAACCTTGACACAATCAAGAAGCGAGAGCACCCACAAGTTCTAGCATCCTCTAAGGTGATGATCCACTCACAAACGAAGAGATCAACATAATGAATTTCAATCTCTAACAGGCTCAAATCTCACAGCTTTCACATCCATGCTAGTCCTAGTGAATTCTCACTCTCATCACACAAGTAATCGAAAGAAAAGTTTGTAAGTATACAAGTTCCCTCTCAAATCAACTCTAACTCCTACACTCACACAATTCTTCCTAACTCAACTTCACAACTTACTCACTCACCACTTCATACTCAAGAATATCAATCAATAAGTTGCAAGAGTCAAAAGGCATGAAATAAAATAAATAGCTCCATCAGTTCAGCAACAATCATAACCCAACAGTTTGAATCAGAATTTAGTGACAGCCCCAAATTCAAGCAACATCAATCAAACAAAATAGTCTCACACTCAAAAGAAAAAAAACGAAAAGAAAAGAAAAGAAAAGAGAAAGAAATTGGGGGGCATCCCTATGATTACGCATCCAGAGGCGGCTGAGGTCGGTAGTTTGGATGATCAGCTCCAATGTGGGATATAAACAGCGTCTCTATCCATCTATGCATGTCGGAGAACTGGTTCTCCATACGAGCTGAACTCTCGTCCATCCTATCTTGAGCTCCACGGAGGTAAGTCACATCTGATTGGAGGTTCTGAACCTGATGCTCCATCCCTATCCACTCCATGTGCGATGGGTACCATGGCTCGAGAGACTGCGCTGCTGGCGACTCGACCTCCATCTCCTAAGGTCCTTGCTCTGCTTCCACTCCTCTTTCTTCATCAGCTCCTCTCTCATACTCATCCTCCTCTTCTTCCTGCAAATCTCGGACCCCACTCGAACTGGCACCACCCGTGCCCTCTCCTCTAGTCCTTTTGATCGGCCTCGTATCTCGCAAGCCTCTATCATCCACATCCTTGGTAAACTTATTTCCTTCCTCCAAGTGTTTCTCCCCGTTCATCCCTAGATTCTCCTTCTTCTTCCCCTTCAAAGTCACCAAATGTTCATTGGGAAGATGGAACAAATCATCCTCTTTATACCTAATGCAATAGGAGCCCATCCATCGCTCGCACATCAAGGTGTTCATCAGCTGCTCGAAATCCAAATCCTTTCCTATGCAAGCTGGCGAGACCGGTGCATACCCACAAGTCTTCACAAAGACAGAGATGAGGCCCCCTCCTCTAACTTTCGACTTCTTCGCTCCAAGCCTGAATGGAACCTCCAAGTGATGCTCTAGGAAATCTCGCCCAAAGTCGTGCTCCTTGACATGTAGCAAACACCACATTCCATATAGTTGTTTGGCATTCACTGTTCCCGTCTCAGATCGGGAATAAATGGTGTTCCCCGGGATCCTCTCTAAATATCTGAACACCAGATTCCTGATTGTCGATGCTCGAGCGGTCTGCCCCCTATACTCTCCCGCAATATCGCCCGTAATCTCCTTCCAGAAGGCGTTGGCTTTGAACGCCTTAGCCTGTCGGTTAGGCCTACTCAAAGCTGGGAGCCGGAGAGCTTCATTGATGGCACCCACAACACAATTTTGCCATTCGTTCCTGATTTTGAACCTGAAAGAATTCTCATCCCTTTTCTCCACGGTAGCTAAGAATTGCTCCACCAGGTCAGCGTTAGTCTCCATCGTCAGCAGTAACTCATAGAAATCTCCCAACCTGTTCCTAGTGAAGATCCTCTTAATCTCCTTCTCTATCCCTATGTCCTTCATAAACTCCACACAAGGACGTCGCATTTTCTCAACTTTCCCGGCTACCAGGTTCCATCTATATGCTATCCTGCACCAACTATCTTGGTAATCCAAGTTATCCCATCTCGAGGGCAACAAGCCCTTACGAGTGAGCTCGTTGGTTACCTCCTCCAACTTATCACCCAACAACGGCCTATCTTCATTCCACTTAGGAGGGGCCATAGTACCTAACTCACACAAATGCTTAAACAATTAGAGACCTTCTACTACTCAAGAACATCATAGGCAATACATCTCGACTCAAATAGTAAATCAATCTCACATACATATCCATTGTGTACAAGAGTTTACATAGAAGTGCAATTCCCATCTCAAAGCATACTTATTAAACTCACAACATTCAATAGGGCACCAACATTCCAAATGGGCTACAACAATCCAAGAGTAGCATGCCTATCTCAACACAAGTTCACTCTACAATCCCAAAATTCAACAATAATGCCCATAATTAAGTCTATCATGAAGTAATATCACAAAAAATATGCAATTTACATGCTCAAGACTCAATTCATATCCACCTATCCACTCAATTCATTCCAAATCACAAGAACATCTACTCAACTTGCAACACCCATCTCATTTCCTAAAAATTCCTGCTTTCTTACTCTAGAATTCACTAATTCTACTCATGCAATTTCAAAATTAATAGAAAAACTAGTAAACCCATAACATGTAGACATCAGTTATCAACAAGGAATCAAGAATCAATGAGCAATATCAAAATCCCCAATTTCCATCATGAACACCTACGAACCCTAATTCATAATCTCAAATCATCCCTAATCAAAGTGGAAATTACAAAAAGAGAGAAGAGAGTTAGAAATTACATACCTTAGGATGGAGAAATGGTGATTTCGTGTGAAGATTGGACGAAATGAGTGCAAGGGAATGAAAAATTGGAAGAAACTCAGCAAAATCGTCCCTTATAGTGTGTGTTAGTGTGTGTTTCGTGTGTGAGGGAGTATTTATAAGGGAGTGGCGCTCGACTAGGGTTTTCTGGAAAGATGGGCGCTCGACCGCTGCCTGGTCGAGCGGTGGCGCTCGACTACATGTGATCGAGCAGTTCCACCGGTCGAACGCAGGCGCTCGAGTGGCCAAAACACACTGGAAGATTAGGCGATCGAGCAACGGCTATGGTCAAGCGGGAGCGCTCGACCTAGCACCGGTCGAGCGGCCTAATTTTAGAAACTCACAAAATAGCCCCCAAAGGCCAAAACTCGAAATTTTCAAATTAGAACACCCAAAACTTCACTCAATCAATTCCATAACATGTACTAACCTGAGAACTCCTCAATTTAAGCCAGGTCGCTCATTCGACCGAGGAGTTGGGGTCTCTTTCCAACATGCAGTTCACCAAGCCGAATTAACACACAAACATATACTCACACTCAATTCAATTCAACTATCCTCATGCATCAATATTTTCTAAAAATTTGACCAATTTTTCATTAGAATTTTGTGTACAAACTCGAAGTACGAATACACACCCCCAAACTTTTTCTTGTTACACAATAATAAAGTTTGAAAAGAATGAGTACGTACGAGTTCGTGCACTAAATTCTCATGAACTTCAATCACTATCAATGCAAATAGCCAAGAGCACATAAAAATTCCACCCCTTCAAACTTCGACTATATCAAGTGGTCTATGTTTGGGGTTAGGGGTTACCTCATACTCCAAGTTCCGGTTGCTCTTCTACTAGGCATACTTCCTCTTTAAGATTTGCTTCACGTCAAGCTCTACTGTGGAAACTCTAACACCTCAAGTCAATCCTAGACAAAAATACTCAATAACGAGGTTAACACTTACAATTCACACAAAACTAAAAGAAAAATAAACACTCAAAAGCAAGTAAAAGTGGGTTGCCTCCCACTCAGCGCTATTTTTAAGGTCCTAATGCCGGACTGAGCTCGACGGAGCTCACGGGTCATGAGACTCTAAGTTACCTCCATTTTTCTCATAAGAGAAGTCATAGAATTTCTTTACTCGATGCCCGTTCACCATGAATGCGTTCCCATCCTCTTTCTCTACTTCAAGGAAACCGCTCTTGTAAACCTTTCTCACCACATAAAGACCATTCCACTTGGACTTGAGCTTTCCACCAAATAACTTCATCCTAGAGTTAAACACTAGAACTCGATCACCAACTTGGAACTCCTTCTTCCTCAAATGTGCATCGTGCCATCTTTTAGTTTTTTCCTTAAAAATTCTAGCACTCTCATGTGCACTATCTCGAAACTCCTCCAACTCATGCAATTGAAGTAGTCTCTTCTCGCCCACCATAGCACTATCAAAATTCAGCTTCTTGATTGCCCAATATGCCTTGTGCTCAAGCTCCACGAGCAAGTGACACGCCTTCCAAAAAACGAGTTGGTACGACAACATACCAAGAGGGGTCTTAAAAGCTGTCATATACGCCCATAATACATCATCAAGCTTCAAAGCCCAATCCTTCCTACTAACACTCATCGTCTTCTCAAGGATCTCCTTAATTTGACGATTTGACACCTCTGCGAGACCATTAGATTGAGGATGATAAGCAGTAGAGACACGTTGACTAACCTCATATTTTGACAGCAGCTTCTCCATCAACTAGTTCACAAAGTGACTTCCCCCATCACTAATCAAAGCTCTCGGGACTCCATATCTAGAGAAAATATTCTTCCTCAAAAAATCAATCACAACACGGGAGTCGTTCACTCGAGTAGGGACAGCCTCAATCCACTTTGAGACGTAATCGACACACACAAGAATGTACAAGAATCCGTTACTAGGAGGAAATAGACCCATGAAATCAAATCCCCATACGTCAAATACCTCTACTTCCATAAACACGTGCAATGGCATCTCGTCCCTCTTAGTAATAGAGTTGAAACGTTGGCACTTGTCACATCTCTTCACCCATTTCATGCAATCCTTCAAAATAGCAGGCCAATAGAAACTGGCTTGAAGCACCTTCCTTCCGGTCTTCTCTTCTCTCAAATGTCCTCCACATGATAAGGCGTGATAATGCCTTATGATATCACTCCACTCCTCCTCGGGCACACACCTTCTAAGCACAAGATCTATCCCTCTTTTGAACAAGTATGGGTCATCCCAAATAAATTCCCGAACCTTCTTCAAGAATGTCTTTCGGTGCAAAGCCTCCATGTCCGCCAGCAGCTCTCCACTCGCTAAATAATTAGCATAATCAGCGGACCATGGGGCCTTATCTTCTACTTGATACACCGGGACATCCCCCAAACCAAACAATTTCTCGTCCAGAAACTCATCATTCACCTATCGCTTCTCTACCGTATTCTCTTTTGTAAGCTCCATCCTCGAGAGGTGATCTGCTATCACATTCTCACTCCCCTTCTTGTCTCGAATCTCAACATCAAATTCCTGGAGTAACAAGATCCAATGAATGAGACGGGGCTTTGCATCCTTCTTAATCATGAGATATCGAATCGCTGTGTGATCCGTATATACGATTGTTTTCGTCCCTACGAGGTAGGGTCGAAATTGATCAAAAGTATACACGACCGCCAACAGCTCCTTTTTGGTAGTAATTGTTAGGATAAAAATTGTTAGTTTTGATGAGTTAAAACAAACCAGAAGATGTAATAGGACCATCTGGACCTGTTAGCCAGATGATGATCTAGATTAGGACTTAGTCTAGGGGGAACTGCCAGACCAGAAGACTTCACCAGAAGAGTCACCAGAAGACCCCACCAGAGGACTTCACCAGAGGACTCCACCAGAAGACTTCACCAGATGAGATCAGACCAGAGGCAGAGGACCTTCCCCAGACCAGACGAGTCCGGACCAGACGAGTCTGGTGGAACAAAAGATGCTCAGTTTGATCTCCTATTTCTACTGAGTATTCTGGTTGTTCACCAGATTAGGACCAGAAGACACCGAGGTTGCCTGGTGTCTGGTCTTGCCTTCTCTGGAGAGAATCAGAGTTAGGCAGAGGAAGCTATTGACCGTTAGTGATTCAAATCAAGTCAACAAGATCAGGATTGGAAAGTTTTGAAGATAATCAATCCAAGGATCCCACCAACCCAATCAATCAATTAGGGAATTGATTGATTGAAGCTTCCTTATATAGAGGATCTGATTGGATTAGCCCTCCAACGGCTAGCCCTAATCTCCTCTATAAATACAAGAGTGCAGTTCAAGAAAAAGCTCTAGAGAGACTATATACGCGCATAAGTTGATTCAAGCTTTTGATATTCATTCCAAGCACTCTTACTGTTCATAATATTTATCTACTCTAAAGGAGTTGTTGAAACCTCAACCTGTTCATCTACCAGATAAGGTTGTAGGCTGTTGATCTTTAGATTGAAGTTAAATCTAAAGAGGTTGTAAGAAGGAACTGGTACTTCCCAATTCCAGTGAGTAAGTAAGTGAGTTGGTTGTTAGTGAGACCCCTTGGATATAAGGGAGAGTGGACGTAGGATATTCAAATCCGAACCACTATATATCTTGTGTTCTTTATTGCTTTCATTTACTTATTGTTATATTGATTATTGTTCTCTTGTAAAAAGAATTTGAAAGACATTTAACTTAAGCTTCCACAATTAATCTAACTAGTGGGACCAACAAGTGGTATCAGAGCAGTGTGTCCAACGACCACTGCTTTGAAAAGCTTTTGGTGGTCACCGGGCAGATCCATTGCTCTTTAGTGCTTTTGTTCAAGTTCTTGTTATTTCCCTTAATTTGATTAAAATGTCTGCAAAATCTTCTTACAAGAGCCGTAAGCTCCCAGAATTCTCTTTTGAGGATTACAGCCACTGGAGCTTCATGATGAGCAATCATCTTGGAGCTATTCACCACCGCATGTTAGATGTGGTTGAAAGTGGCCCCATCCAATTTTACTGGACTCCTATTGATAGTGGCAGGTCAGAGTCCAGAGAAGAAACTAGTGAAGCTGCCCAGAAAACTGCAGAGGATAGAGTCCCCAGGCAGAGAATCCTAAAAAAGAAAGATGAGCTTGATAATGATGAAAGAAAGCTCTACAACTTGGACCAGGTGGCAAGAACAGAGATCATCAACACGCTTACCAAAGAGGTGATTGAAAAGGTCAGAACGTGTGCCACTGCCAAGGAGATGTGGGACAAACTGGCACTACTCTGTGAGGGAACAGAGAAGATCAAAGACAACAAACTCCAAGCTGTTCAACACTCGTTTGATACCTTCAAGATGAAACCAGACAAGACCATTGACCAGCTGGACATGCGTCTTACCAACCTCCTGAACAAGGCTAGTGCCTTAGGTAAGACCTACTCTGAAAAGGAAATTAATAGTAAAATCTTGCGTTCACTAACAAGCAGGTGGAGAATTAAAGTCACTGTGATCAAGGACAACAAGGATCTCAATACTCTGGATCATCATCTTCTGTTGTCTGATCTCAAAGCCTATGAGTATGATCTTCAAGAGGAGGATCAAACAGAAGAGGTTTTCTCTTCTGGTCAGAAAGGTGTTGCATTCTCTTCAACCATCAAGCCTGATGTCAAGCCAAAGGAGTCTACTGCAGATGACTTGAGCCTCAAGGAGCAGGTAGCACTTCTAACTCGTAAATTAGATAAAATGAGTTCAAAATATGGCAGGTACAAAAGGCATTGGAAGAAATCTACCAGAGACAGAAAGAGTTCCTTCAAGCCTGCAGAGAAGGAGAAGACATCTGGAGACTCAAGGGAGACCAGATTCAGAACTCCAGAAAGGAGGAGAGATGACAACCCTGACAACTCTGGGAGATCAGATTATCAGAGGAGAGAGAGTAGCCCTGCCAGATCAGACTACAACCAGAGGAGGAGAGAGCCAAGTCCTAGTCCCAGAGGAGACAATGCCTGCTACACATGCAACAAGACTGGTCACTATAGTTATGATTGTCCTCAACTCACTCCTAGGGAAAGAGAAGAGAAAATGATCAAGAGAGATAGGAGATACGCAGACAAGAGAGCATTGCTGGCAGAAGCAGAGGAGGAGGATACTAGTTCCAGTTCTTCTTCTTCTGACTTTGGATCAGATGATGATGTGTGTCTTATGGCAGACATCACTGAGGTAAATGAAACTACTCTAGTTTTATCAAATTCCAAATGTACTGAATCCTCTAATTCATCTGGTAACTCCAGAGAGTCTGATATGCAACAAATGCTATCAGATCTCCAAAATTGTGTCCAACTCTGTCAAAAACTTGAGAAAGAGAATGGTAGGCTCAGAGCTGAAGTTCAATCTCTCTCTCATGAGCATAAATCCACCAGAGAACTCATGAAAGATCATTCCAAAGAAGTCTCTGAACTTCAGGATAAGATCACAGAAAGAGATACTCTGGTAGATCAACTCATGAAAGAAAAGAACTCTCAAGAAGATGAGATCAATGAACTCAGAGCTAAATACCAGACTCTTATCAAAGGAAAACAAGTTGCTCACAACATAGAGGAGATACCTATGCCCAGAGAAGCTCCTAAGATACCATCTGTTGTATCTATCATATCATAGTCTTCTCAGCGCATTTGTGATAAGAGTGGTTTAGGATATTCTGGAATTACCACTAAAACTCATAAATACCTTTATAATAAAGATAAGTCTGTAAGAGCTGGTAAATTGGTAGAAATCTGGGATGATAAAGACTTAACTGGTAATGGTTACAAGGTGGTTCACAATCCTGACTGGAAAAGGAATCACTCTGTTAATCACATAACATATGGTCCAGAAGAGTTGACTGTTCTGGAAGAGAAGATGCTAGAGAATAAGTGTCAACAAGGGGAACCATTGAAGATTGATGGTTCTGTGAACAATGAGTCCCAAGGAGTAGAAATTACTCAAATTGGAGGACCCCAGAGAAATCCTCAAAGGGAACCTAACCAGATTAGGGGACCTCAAAGGAAACACTCAAGAAAGGGGAATACCAATCAGAGTAATAACTACCAGAGAAGGAACAATGTTCAACAGCACCAGGTACCCCAGAGATAATTTTCTCAGAGGAATCAATTCCAGAATAGGTATACTCAAAGGAACTATAATCACCAGAACAGGTCTAATTCTCAGAACCAGAGGAGGTCTTCCAGACCCATCTATAGAAAACCAACTGATCTGGGAAGTTATGACACCAGAGATGGTTCTTCTAGGATGTACCCTTACAACCAGACCTTTAAGACCATGTCTTTGAGGCAGGCCATTCCAAAGGCCAGATTTGAGAAAAGGTACACCAGACCTGTTTATAAGAAAGGTGTCCTTATCAGACCAGTAGCTCAATATGTCATTGTCAGAGGACATGTGCTGGTAGATAGATTTGGAAGAAAGATAAGATCTCCTCATCCAACAAGGGATGATCTTTATCTATGGATTCCTACAAAACCTGCAACTAACCAATCAGGACCCAGCACTAGTAGGGGACCTAATTGATTTCTCTGCAGGTAGATAAGAGTCCATTGGAGAAAGGACTTTCAAGCAACCATGTCTGGTACATTGATAGTGGATGTTCCAAGCACATGACCTTCCAGAAGGATAATCTCCAAGATTTCAAGCCATTGAATGGACCAAGAGTGATGTTTGGTGACAACAACTATGGAGTCACCAGAGGAGTTGGAAAGTTGACCTTCAACGGAGTATCTGTAGATAAAGTCTACTATGTAGAAGGACTCAAGCATAATCTGCTTTCAGTATCCCAATTCTGTGACAAGGGATACTCAGTGAAGTTTTCTAATGATTCATGCACTGTTTTCTCTTCTGATTATAATGATATCTTGCTAATAGGCTTGAGGAAGGGTAACATTTATCTTGCAGATTTTAGCAGTTGCCCAAGAAATGCTTGCCTGGTTGCAAAAGGATCTGCAGAGAACAGCTGGATTTGGCATAAGAGATTGTGTCATCTTAACTTCAATACATTGAACAAGATTGCCAGAAAAGATCTCATTCGAGGTCTTCCTAATGAAGTGTTTAAGAAGGATCAGGTTTGTGGTTCATGCCAGAAGGGTAAACAACCCAAGACTTCCTTTAAGGATGTCCAGAGCACAACCACAACCAGAGTACTTCAACTACTTCACATGGACCTGTTTGGACCTGTTTCTCCTCTTAGTTTCATTGGAAGGAAGTACACCTTAGTGATAGTAGATGACTTTTCAAGATACACTTGGGTAGTGTTCTTGTTTAAGAAAAATGAAACTATGACTAAGTTGCCAGAGTTCTTCAAGCAGATTCAGAATGAGCAGAACCAGAGCATAGTCAGGATCATAAGTGACAAAGGAACAGAGTTTTTGAATTCACACATTGCAGATTACTGCAAGGACCATGGGATTTTTCATGAGACATCTGCTGCCAGAACACCCCAACAAAATGGAGTAGCAGAAAGGAGGAATAGAACTCTCAAAGAAACTGCAAGAACACTTCTGGCAGAATACAACACTCCACAGAGATTTTGGGCAGAGGCCATTAATACAGCTTGCTATACACAGAACAGGTGCCTGATTGCCCAGAGACACAATAAGACTCCATATGAGGTATGGAAAGGTAAAACCCCATCTGTTTCATATTTTCATGTTTTTGGATGTAAGTGTTTCATCCATGACAATGGGAAATCTAAATTAAGAACCTTTGATGCCAAAGTGGCTGATGGAATATTTTTAGGATATTCCAGCACCAGTAAGGCTTTTAGAGTTTTTAATAAGAATTCACTTTGTGTGGAGGAAACACCTCATGTTGTTTTTTATGAATCTACTTTTGAGTGCAAGGTGGACTTAAAGTCTTCTGATGAGATTCAGAATCAGACTACTCCCAGAGTGATCAAGGTCAATCCACCTATTCTTGATTCAGATTCAGATTCAGATGATGACCCATCTCCTGGTTCTCTGAAGCAGAAGCCTTCACAAGGAGCAGAACCAGAAGAGGTTGGAACTCCTGTAGGGGGAAGCTCTTCTGCAGACGGTGATAATCACCACGGTACTGCAGAAGATGATCACCTAGGCAAGACCACGGGAAGGAGGACCCTGGTTGATCACCCCAATGACCTGATCTTAGGAGATCCAACTAAGGGTGTCCAGACTAGGAGAACTCTTAACTTAGCTGCCTTATTCAGTTGCTATGTGTCCTTGATTGAGCCCAAGAACATCAAGGAGGCACTGAAAGATTCAAATTGGATTGTTGCTATGCAGGAGGAGTTGAATCAATTCACCAGACAGGATGTTTGGGAGCTGGTAGACAGACCAAGACATCAAAAGGTGATAGGCACTAAGTGGGTTTTCAAGAATAAAAAAGATGAGAATGATGTCATTACTAGGAACAAGGCAAGGCTAGTTGCCCAGGGCTATTCTCAGTCTGAAGGAATAGACTATGATGAGACATTTGCTCCTGTTGCCAGACTATAAGCCATCAGATTGTTCTTAGCATATGCTGCTCACATGAAGTTCAAAGTATACCAGATGGATGTGAAATCTGCATTTCTTAATGAGATTCTCATTGAGGAAGTGTATGTGGAACAACCTCCTGGTTTTGAACAAGGTGACAAGGTGTTTAAGCTTAAGAAAGCTCTTTATGGGCTGAAGCAGGCACCCAGAGCATGGTATGACACTCCATCTCAATTTCTTCTGGACAATGGTTTTACAAAGGGTAAGATTGATAGGACCTTGTTTAGGAAAGAAGAAGGAAAGGACATCCTTCTGGTCCAAATATATGTTGATGACATTATATTTGGATCCCCTAACAAGAAGTTGTGTGAGAAGTTTGGTGAGCTCATGCAGGGCCAGTTTGAGATGTCCATGATGGGAGAAATGAATTACTTCTTAGGTTTGCAGGTTAAGCAATCAGAGAAGGGAATTTTTATTAATCAGGCAAAGTACACCAGAAACATGTTAGAGAAATTTGGAGTAGGATCTAGCAAAGCAGCCAAGATCCCTATGATGACAAATTTCAACATGGATCCAGATGAGTCTGGAGAGAGTGTGGACCAGACTCAGTACAGAGCACTTATTGGTTCTCTTTTGTACCTGACTGCAAGCATACCAGATATTACTTTTGTTGTAGGAGTTTGTGCCAGATTTCAAGCTAATCCCAAGAAGAGTCATTTGGAAGCAGCTAGGAAGATATTGAAATATCTTAAGGGAACTGTGAATTTAGGATTATGGTATCCTACAGATGATAACTTAGAATTGAGTGGTTATTCAGATTCAGACTATGGTGGATGCAGAATAGATAGGAAATCTACAAGTGGAACATGCCAATTTTTAGGGAATAAATTGGTATCCTGGTTTTCTAAGAAGCAGACTTCAGTTCCTACATCAACAACAGAAGCAGAGTACATGGCTGCAGGGAGTTGTTGTTCACAACTTCTCTGGATTAGTCAACAACTTAGGGATTACCAGATTAGAGCTAAGGATATTCCTATTTTCTGTGATAGTAATAGTGCAATTGCCATCACCCAGAATCCAGTTCTTCATACCAGGTGCAAACATGTTGATATAAGGCATCATTTTATCAGAGATCATGTTGAGAAGGGAGATATAAGGTTGGAAAAGATTGCAACAGAGAAGCAGAGAGCAGATATTTTGACTAAGCCTTTGGCTGAGACCAGATTCAGAGAGTTAGCTTTTGAGTTAGGATTATTGGATCCAGAGACAGATTTGTTTTAGGGGGAACAACAGAGAAGTATCCTTTGTTTCAATTTATTTCACATATTTTTTTTTAAAAATAACATACCTGCAGATTAGACATTTCAGAGAAGTTATATCTCCAGATGAGATATCCACCAGGTGACATTTGTCCCAGATGAGGTGCTGAGTCAGTTTAAGAGAAATGTCCAAAGTCTTTTCTGACCAGGACCAGATGAGTTCCATCAGGGGAGATGTATCATCAGACTAGTTATGGTATCATCTGGTTACAATATCAGGTGACAGGTATGTCTTTACTTCTCTGGCCTCTGATCATTGGGATACACCTTTCAAATTAGTAAGTACACTCAAAACCTTTCATCTTCGGAGTGTATTTATAACTAGGGTATAGGGTCTAGGCAATCATTTCGCTTTTTTTCTCTTGACTGCCACAAAACCCCTTTATGCTCAGTCCCAATGACTATGCCAACGCACCAGATTAAATCTGTATCTCGCCTTTCATCGTGGCCGTCAGATTTAATCACTGTGCAATATGTCAATCAATTCGAAAATTGATTTTGTTTCCTAAATTAAATTTGCTATTACACGCGTTCACACTTCATTTATTAATCAAGCCACGCGTATTGCCCTATTTAAATCAAATTTTTACTCAATCTGTCCTTTCACGTTTCATATCTTTTCAAACCCTAACTTGTTTCTCTGCAAGTTTTCTCTCTCTCTCTCTCTCTTACACAGAAATGGCTCCTCCGTGCAACTTTGATCATGTTCTGATGGTGAAAAAGCTAAAGACGGAGATGGTGGTGGACTTTTATACCACCAAGAACCCTGTTGTGCTGTCGATTCTGGAGATGCTCCAGAGAGCAGGGGTGGAGAAGTTGATCTCCACCGTTCCCAAGGATTTTCGCACCCTTGACGGTTATGCGGCCCAGTTGTTGGTTCGTATGAAGATTCACCAGGACCATATCTCTTCCAAGATTGATGAAGATGATTTGGTGTTCTCTAAGCACGATTTCTGCGCTTTATTCGAGAACATTTCTGCGGTGGGAGTTGATCCTTTGACGTACAAGGAGGATGATATCATTGGTTCCTTCAAGATCTTTGCTCGTTCTTCTTGCCAGACCATCACGAAGGGATTTCTTGACAAACATTTAAGGCAGAAGTACAAGGTGCTATTCGATATAGTTGTAAAGGTGCTTATGTGTGAGAATCACAGCACAGATGCTATTTTCAACGGCAGGATGTGTGTGATGAGGGTTTTATATGACGGCGTTCAATGCAATTGGGCGGAGTTCTTCTGGGATGTGTTGAGGAAGAACAGACTGAAGGTGAAGAAGGAGCCTTGTCCTTCCAAGCCAAGGGAGCTGCAGTTTTTCTTTACTGCAAATGTCTCTTTGGGGACTAAGTTGACTCTAATTCTGGATTCTCTCCTTCCAGAGAAGAAGTGGAAAGCATCTTGGTTCCATGGTTATCACAAATCCAAGATCCTCTTCTCCAAGGATGGCCCTCTCCATGGCCATGCCGACTCTGATGGAGAGCAAGCAATCCCTGCCCCTCCTATTCAATCTATTCCCTCACCTCCAAAGGGGCAGAGAAAGCAGCAGAAGCAGCAGACCCAGAAGAAAGTTTCTGAAGCAACTGGTTCTTCAACCATTGCCTTTTCTGGTTCCTCAGAGGAGGACCAGATTCCCCTTCTTGAAGTGCTTAAGAAGAAGGGTGGTGATGATAAAGCTGTTAAGAAGGCTGGAGCAGCCAAGAGGAAGCGGCCAGAGGAGGCCAGGAAAGGCTCTGCTAAGAAGTCAAGGACTAGCAGGAAGGCCAGGAAAACCCTTTTGGTGGATGAGCCATCAGAGGACGAAGAGGAAGAAGAGGATGTGCCTCTTATGAAGAAATCCAAGGCCAAGAGAGCCATTCTTCAAGATCCTGACTCTGGATCTGATCTTGGAGAGGCCTTGGAGAAGGCCATTGATGAGGCTTCCCAGATGATGGAAGATGTCTCTGCTCCAGAGCATGCTGTAACTACTGTACCTGCTGATGTTGACTCAGCAGGGGTAAACCCTTCCATTCCATCTTCTACCCCTATTAATCTTGTCTCCTTCTATACCTCTCCCCCAGATAATATTCCCCAAACCCCATCTGCCTCTGGTAACCCTATTATTCCACCAGAGCAGATTCTCCCAGATACCCCCATATATACTCCCTCAACCATTCCTATCCAAACACCTTCTCCCCAAAATTCTCAAACACATCTTCCCACAAACCCCTCTCCCCCAGTTTCTGTACCAGAAGTGCCATCAAACTCTTCTGGTGCAGAGATCCCTCCTCCAAACACTTCCACATCTCAAATACCTCCTACACCTTCTGTACCAGAGATCCCACCTTCTTCTGGTGCAGAGCAATCCATCCCCTCCACCTCTACCTCACAAAATCCTAACCCTCCCCAAACCCATACAGACCAGGACCCAACCATTTCTATGGCTCTGGGATTTCCTGCCCCTCCCCCTTCTCCCACCTGTTTAACAAGCGATGATAGTGAAGATGAGGAAGCTTCACTTGAGCCTGCTAACTTAGCACCTTCCTCTTCTGCCTCTGGGCTCAAACCTTTATTTTCTCTTCTGATGAGATGGGTCCCATCAGGCAGAGTATGAGTGTGAGTGCTCAGCTCTGGCTAAGAGAGCAATTTCCAATTCTGTTGGAGCACTCACCCCTCCTGGCAGATCTGACGGATGCCAAGGTTTGGAGTATGGCCAGACTCCAAGATGTTGAAGATCTTATGCTTCTGCTAGAGGAGATGTCTCCCTTTACCTTCACTGCATGGGAGATTGAGCTGAAGAAGAGGTTAAATATTCAAAACCCAGCAGAGTTGGAGACACCAGAGGCGGCCAAGGTCCTCATCAGAACTTTCCTTATCCAGAAAGGAGTTATGCTCACTCCAGAGGGCTTCTCTTACAACTTTGGTCCTCATTTCACATACCCTCCTGAGCTATATTCAGACGAGGAGGACTTTGAGATGTCTCCTGCTGTGCTCCAGAAGATGAAAGCATTCTTCAACGAGCAGATCATGCAGATTGGGCGCTTTTCAAAAGCCATTCAACATATGGCCCCTGCTATGATAGAGCATCAGATCAAGCAAGAGAGGAGGATCTTCCTGGAGCAGATCAAGTCCTCTCTGGCAGAAGTTAAAGCTTCTTTCAAGGCCAATGACCTCTTTGTCAAACTGGATGTCATGCACAGCCAGAAGCAGCTCCAGGAGCACGTGCTGGAGCAGATGAGGCCAGTCTCTGTGCTTAAAGTTGAGATGACAAGCCAGATGATCCAGACTGCCAAGCTGAAAGACTCCCTCCAGGAGATGTTGGAGAAGCAAGAAAGGCTTGTTGCAGAGTCTAAAGCCTACCTGGAGGAGGCCAAGCAGCTGCGTGATCTTCACTCTTCCTCCAACACTGCCTTGCCTGATCTTATAAGGTAGGTAGTGGAGCCCCTCCTTGATGAAGTTAAAAAGGGGGAAGAGAAGGCCAGAACTGATCTGGCAAAGACCACCAATGAAACTCTCTTCAGCCATGGAGCTCGTCTGGACCTGCTGGAGAACACTTTGGCCCAGGCTGAGTTGCAGAAGAAGAAGAAAGAGGAGTTCAAATCTCTTTCCATGGCTAAGCAGCTTGCTGCAGAAGAGGAGTCAGAAGCTGAGCAGGATCCAATCTCCAACTCTGGACCTGCAAAGAGAAAGATAAGAAGAGTCAAGAAAAGCTTCCTTGAGACTGTTGTTGAAGAAGCTCAAAAGAGATACAAGGAAGAGACTCCAGAGGAGAAGCAAGCAAGGATCAGGAAGAACATAGATGAAGAGCAGAGGCTCAGATATGTTAGAAGGCAAAACAAGAAGAGTAGAGAAGCAGGTGCTTCTTCTGGTGCAAGTGGCTCGAGCCAGAGGAGGAAAGCTCCCATTGAAGTGATGAACATTCTGCCTCTCAGGACAGAAGGATCCTTTGACTCTACTGTGCCTGTACCCCTGATTGAGAAATGGAAGGAGGCAAAGACTCTCTGGTTCATCCAACACTATATCCAGAGGCCAGCACCAGAGGATGATGAGCTGATCAACAAAACCTTTCACACCTGGATGCAAGCTTATGATGCAGAGCTGTACAAGCAATTGATGGACTCTACCATTGAGTTCAACCTGGAGGTGACTGCCCCTGAGTTCACTTATCTTAACACTCCCATGGCAGGAGACCAGGTTGATTGGGCTGAGCTGAAGAGATTGTACAAGACAAAGGTGTTGGTGAACTTCACTCCCACATCTTCTGCAGAGTTGAAGGCCGTCCAGGATAGGTTTCTGGACTGGTTTCTGGTGCCCAAGGAAAACAGAAGATATGCTTAGATAGGACCAGATTTGCATTGTAATCTGTAATCACTCTTATCCTTATTATCAATGAAATTCATATCTTCTCTGTTCAAAAGACAACCTCTTGTTGTCTTAATTGTTTGCCTGATAAGATCTATTCTAAGGTCTTATCTTTTATTGCTTTTCTTGCTTAAGTCTTCTTTGTGATCAGTTCTGGTAGTGTTTTAACTCCATCAAAAAGGGGGAAATTGTTAGGATAAAAATTGTTAGTTTTGATGAGTTAAAACAAACCAGAAGATGTAATAGGACCATCTGGACCTGTTAGCCAGATGATGATCTAGATTAGGACTTAGTCTAGGGGGAACTGCCAGACCAGAAGACTTCACCAGAAGACCCCACCAGAGGACTTCACCAGAGGACTCCACCAGAAGACTTCACCAGATGAGATCAGACCAGAGGCAGAGAACCTTCCCCAGACCAGACGAGTCCGGACCAGACGAGTCTGGTGGAACAAAAGATGCTCAGTTTGATCTCTTATTTCTACTGAGTATTCTGGTTGTTCACCAGATTAGGACCAGAAGACACCGAGGTTGCCTGGTGTCTGGTCTTGCCTTCTCTGGAGAGAATCAGAGTTAGGCAGAGGAAGTTATTGACCGTTGGTGATTCAAATCAAGTCAACAAGATCAGGATTGGAAAGTTTTGAAGATAATCAATCCAAGGATCCCACCAACCCAATCAATCAATTAGGGAATTGATTGATTGAAGCTTCCTTATATAGAGGATCTGATTGGATTAGCCCTCCAACGGCTAGCCCTAATCTCCTCTATAAATACAAGAGTGCAGTTCAAGAAAAAGCTCTAGAGAGACTATATACGCGCATAAGTTGATTCAAGCTTTTGATATTCATTCCAAGCACTCTTACTGTTCATAATATTTATCTACTCTAAAGGAGTTGTTGAAACCTCAACCTATTCATCTACCAGATAAGGTTGTAGGCTGTTGATCTTTAGATTGAAGTTAAATCTAAAGAGGTTGTAAGAAGGAACTGGTACTTCCCAATTCCAGTGAGTAAGTAAGTGAGTTGGTTGTTAGTGAGACCCCTTGGATATAAGGGAGAGTGGACGTAGGATATTCAAATCCGAACCACTATATATCTTGTGTTCTTTATTGCTTTCATTTACTTATTGTTATATTGATTATTGTTCTCTTGTAAAAAGAATTTGAAAGACATTTAACTTAAGCTTCCGCAATTAATCTAACTAGTGGGACCAACAGTAATGTAGTCCACTTGAGCAGAATTCAACATCTTCGAGGTATAATAAATAGCGTGAAATCGCTTATCTCATATTTGCCCCAAAGCAACCCCCATAGCATAATTGCTAGCATCACACATGAGCATGAAAGGACTCGACCAATCCGGAGTAACTAGAATGGGGGCATTCACCTACGCTTCTTTCAACCTGTTAAAAGCCACTAAACACTCATTAGTAAACTCAAAAGCGACTTTTTTTTCAAGAAGCCGCGAAAGGGGTTTAGTAATTTGTGAAAAGTCTTTTATAAAGCATCTATAAAACCCCGCATTGCCTAGAAATGACCAAATTCCCTTCTCGGTCGAAGATGGAGGAAGCTTCTCAATAGCAATCACTTTCGCTTTGTCCACCTGGATACCTTTCGAGGACATGTGATGTCCAAGAACAATACCCTCTTTCACCATAAAATGACACTTCTCCCAATTGAGTATCAAGTCCGTCTCTTCACACCTGCTCAAGACAACTTCAAGATTGGTTGGACACTTATCAAATGACTCCTCGTAGATGGAGAAGTCGTCCATGAAAACCTCCATAATCTTCTCAATCAAGTCATGGAAGATAGCCATCATACACCTTTGAAAGGTGGCGGGTGCATTACACAACCCAAACGACATTCTCCTAAAGGCAAAAGTACCATAATAGCAGGTGAAGGTGGTTTTCTCCTGATCCTCGGGCGCTATCATAATCTGATTATATCCCGAATACCCGTCTAGGAAGCAATAATACTCAAAACCACATAATCTATCAATCATATGATCAAAGAATGACAAAGGAAAGTGATCCTTGCACGTTGCCTTGTTCAACTCTCTATAATCAACACACACACGCCATCCCGTCACTAATCTAGTGGCTACCAACTCATAGATTCAGTTTTAATTACCGTGGTTCCCACCTTCTTAGCAACTACGTGTAACGGACTCACCCATGGACTATCAGAAATAGCAAAGATCATATCACTATCTAATAGCTTCAACACCTCCTTATGTATCACTTCTTGTATCACCGGATTCACTCTACGCTGATTTTGCAATATGGCCTTTGTACCCTCCTCCAATCTAATCATATGCATGCAAATGGAAGGACTAATACCCTTAATATCCGCAATTGACCAACCTATAGTAGATTTGTGCTTACGAAGCACCACTAAAAGTCTCTCTAATTGATCATCAGATAAAAGGGCAGATATAATTACCGGGTACTTCTCACTATCGTCTAAGTAAGCGTACTTGAGGTGATCCGGGAGTGGTTTCAGCTCCTTCTTCGCCTCCAATGGTGGCGCCTTATCGAACATCTTCTCAAAAGTGGACTCTTCCACATCTACCTCTTCCTCATCCTCAACTTTCATCACATCCATGAACTTTACATCCTTGTTCTCTTTCAAGCTGTCAAAATAATCAAGGTCATAAAGATCATATGTTAGTTCATCGAGAATAGGATAATCATAATTATGAACATAGAAAGAGCAAGGGTCAAGGAGTATGTCTTCAACACAAGTGTCCAAGATATCAATGAAGTGACAGCTCTCATCTCCCATTGGATATTTCATCGCCTCGTAGATCGATATCTTCACTTCTTGATCATCGAATTTCACCGTGATCTTTCCATTGGCCACATCTAGCACCATCCCGGCAGTAGCCAAGAATGGTCTTCCCAAGATCAGGGGAATATGCTCATCTTTCTCCATATCGAGGACCACAAAGTCGGGGGAAAAACGTGATCTGCCACCGTCACTAGAACATCCTCCACCACTCATTGAGGCCTAGTGATAGACCTATCGGCAAGCTGAAGAGTCATCATCGTGGGCTGAAGTTCACCCCCATCCAACTTCTTGAACAACGATAGAGTCATCAAATTAATGCTCGTCCCTAGATCATATAAGGTTCCCTTCTTGATCCCGTTCCTGATATCGCATAAGATAGTAAAGCTTCCGAGATCCTTCAACTTGGGAAAAAGCGCCTTGTGCACCATGGCACTCACCTCATGGTTCAAATGCACAAGCTCGGGCATATCTACTCTCCGCCTCTTAGCTATCAAGCCCTTCAAGAACTTGGCATAATTAGGCATCTGTTCCAAAACATCATAAAAAGGTATGTTAATATGTAGCTTTTTAAACACATCAAGGAATTTTGTGAATTTCTCATCTAGTTTCTTTTTCATAAAACATTGCGGATATGGGATGGGTATCACAGATTTGGGTACCCCCCATTCATCTCGCTCGGTCTCCTTCACATTCTTCCTTGCTTCCTTTGCCTTCTTCCACTTTGGAACTCTCTCAATTTCTTCAATGCCTTCCTCCTCATGTTCCTTTCTCTTCTTAGCCCCTTCTATCTCTTCCTTCTTCTCAACTTCTACCTCAACTTGCTCATCCCCATCTTTCTTGTGTTCTTTACCCTCTATCTCAATCTTTTCTTGGGGCGTCTCTGAGTCAGCAGGCATCTCAGGACCATCATATTTGGTTCCACTTTTCAACTCAAAATCTTTGCATTGCTCCTTTGGGTTTATCTCGGGCATTGAGGGATATTTACCCGGCTCTCTCGTTTGGGACTTTGCAATTTGGCTAATTTGATACTCTATAGAAGTAAACATGCGATTATTTTCCGGCTGAGCTCTATTCAGGTCCATGTCTCTCTTTTGGAGTTCTTGATCACGCTGATCGTCTTTCTTGTGTAACTCCTTTACATCATATTCCAATGAGGACAAGCTCTTACTCCCTTCTTCCACCTTCTGAAGGATCGCTCGCAACATCTCTTCGGTCGAGGCACCTCCTTCACCACCTGGGGGCTTCGAACCTGGATCTACTCCGGGAGGTACAGTGATTCTTGCCTTAGGATTGACATACGAGAAATTCTCGTTCTTCCTCCATTGATTCTGAGGAGGTTGCTGGCCTTCTTGATATCCTTGGTTGTTTCTCCACTGATTTTGAGGAGGTTGTGGACCTGGTGGTACAAACGGTTGACCGTAGAGAGGTCTTCCCTGCTGGTTTTCACCTTGTTGGTATCCGCCTTGATTGTAATTAGGCCTCCCCATATAGTTGGCCTCCTCTTGCTGGTTCGCTGGTTGGTCCACTTTCTCACTCATCACATTATTCTGACCACTCAAACTCTGGCCGACCTCCAAGTTACTTATCTTCTCCATCATCGCCATCAATAGCTTTCTAGTACCCTCACTCTCATCCATCTGATAAGCTCGCTGAAATTCTTGTGCCTCATTCCATTGCCCCACATTCTTGATAATGTTGTCAACTATCTCTCTATACCGAGCTGCACCACAGTTCAGGAATGCTCCACTAGCACATGCATCAAGGTGGTCTTGACCTGCCTTGTTGGCTCCACAGTAGAAATAAGCCATGATGTCACCTTCATTGTACCCGTGCTGCGGACACTCAATGAGCATATTATAGTATCTCTCCCAAGCCTGACGTAAGTCCTCTCCTGGCTTCTGCTTGAAAGACAAGATCTCTAGCCTTGCTTTGATCGTTCTAGATGGAGGGTAGAATCGCTCGAGGAATAGACGCTCGAGCTCGGCCCATGTGGTTACACCTCCCTGTGGGAGCGTGTTATCGTACCACTCCTTCGCGATTCCAGTTAACGAGAACTGGAACAACCTGGGCCTCTTGGCATCTTTAGATATGCCATTATAGTTGAAAGTTGAGGCAATCATAAGAAAATTCCTCAAGTGAGTATGAGGATTATCCTTTTTGACCTTCCCCTTGAATTGATTCTCGACCAGTATCTTCAGGATCCCTGGGAAGATAGAAAAGTTATTTGCCTCCACTGGTGGCAATGCTACACCATCATAATACCGTTGCGGCTGTACCGTAAACCTTCCTCGGATTGCCATACCCGGATCAGTGTTCTGAGGAACGTGCTGAGGATAGACTGGTGGTAGAGGTACTTGCGGAATTGGAGGTTGGTTATAAGCAGGAGGTGGAGGGTAGTATGGTGGGTAATGGTACGGATAAGGTGGGTTATTTTATGGGTAGACAGGGTTGTTTAGAGGATGTTGGACTAGGTTTTGAGCTGGATCGTTTTGATTCTGTGGGACTGGGTTTTGGCTCTGGCTTTCCCCTGAAGGGACTTGATTCTGACTGTTATTTCCTCCAGTTCCCTCAACCCGTTCCACTTCCTGATTGTACTTAGCTGCAGCTGCATCCAACTCATTACTTATGTTCATGTTGTCGTTCTCTCAGCCGACAGTGTTCATCCTCCTATTGAATGCTCTATTTCTTCTTGCGATTGTCTCAGGGTCTAACTTTGTTCGGTCTTCGCTCGATTCTCCTTGTGAGCGAGTTTTCATATACCTGAAACCACAAAAGAAATATCAAAATGCAACTGCCTGATGTCTACTAATAAAACAGGAAAAAAAAATAAAAGCATTCACTACTAACTACTAAGCTATCTCCAAGTCCTACTCAATGGACATACATCGTCTTCCCCGGCAACGGCGTCATTGACTTGAACGCAAAATACTAGCTATACTAGTAGTTACCCCACAAGAGTATGAGATCAATGTAGTATTAGCAAGTATAGGGACCAAGTATATCGTACCCAAGGGAAGGTGTGTATGCGAATAGAGCCCTGAAGATCTACGCGTCGTAGTTAATATGAGTGTTTGTTCAGTTTCAAGAATTATATTAATCTACTCTATATCCTATTACTAATAATGCAAATAATGAAGTCAAACAAATAACTAAGGGTTTAATCAAATATGGAATGGTGATGCTCAGGATAGGAATCCCTACGTATACTAAAGGAGCTAGTACAATAACTAAAATAACCGTGATGTGCAAGTATTAATCCTTAGTGTACTAAAACTAGGCAATCAACTTCCCTAATCTAGCACGAGATTGAAAGACTAAAAGCTCAAGAATTAACCCTAATACTTCGTCATATCAACCTACTTCACAACCCACTAAACAAGTTATATGGATTATGCTTAATTAATGAGACCCTTATTTACCCAAGGTGATACGGTCGTCCTCCCTAGATAAACCGGTAGATTATAAACCCATTTCTATAACTCTATCGTTAAACCTACTTGCTATTAAAGAGTGATAAGATCATCCTCTCTCTAATAATTTTTGTACTCAATTCCAGGATAATTCTAGGGTTTATTTTAAGAATTCAATTAATTAAGAGAACTAGCACTAAACATCACAAATTATCCTAATTACGTACCAACATCCTACTTCTACGAGTTCATCCTACCCCAAGCATGCAAGGGTTCTAGCCTAACATGGTAATTAAAAGAACGAAAATAATCACAATAACGATAAACATTTGCATAATTGAATAATCACAAGACTTGGAAAGCATAAATGAAAGAATATCTCAAAATCTCAATAAATCTGGTAAGGTAGGGTTTAGAAGTCTCAAAGATTCAAGAAAGAAAGAATTAAATAAAAAGAATTAAAAGAAGTATCTAAACTAAGAATTCGTAAATCAAAACCTCGTTTACAAGTGTGAAACTCTCCAAAATCTCCCTACCAAGCACTAAGTATGCCAAAATATGAATCAGGATCAAAGGTCTCTCCAAAACGAGCTTGGGATCGGGTATTTATAAGCAACGGGCCAGAATCAGGTGAAAAAGACCAAAATCGCGCGAAATCTGGGGTTGTTCGAGTAGTGGCGCTCGACCTAATGGTGGTCAAGCAGTGGTGCTCGACCTATGGTGTTAGTCGAATGGGTCCTCCCTCCAGAGCCTTTAGTGCGCTCGACCTAGCACTGGTCGAGCGGTAGCACTCGACCTATGTTGGTCGAATGGTATTGGCGGTCGAACGAGGGTGCTCGACCTATCCTGGTTGAGCGGCTCCATCTCTCTGTAAGTTCATGCGTTCGAGCAACGCACTTGGTCGAGCATAGGCGCTCGAACTCCCCTTAGTCGAGCACTTTTCTTCTTTCAACTGAGTGATACTTTTCATTGCACGAACTAATACTATTCATATTTCTTCAATATCTTCTCATCCGGGCATCCGTTTGAGTCGATTCAAAGTCCTACGAACTCCATTTTTCGCCCTCTATCCATCTATGAGCATCAAAGATGTAAATTCATCAGTTTATGAAAATTATACTCAATTGACTCTGAATACTCATCGAATTCTCTCAAAACAAGGGCAAAATGAGCTATAAATTCTAACAATTTCACGCCTAATCAGCAGTACACCTATCACTCAGAGCTAATATCTGCACTTTTAATAGCAGAAGAGCACAACCAACTCTTGATGAGAAATCACAATGCTAGACTGGTTGGCTCACAAGCAGTGCCCGAAGCACATGTTGTAGCTCAAGTGAGCCTGAGTGAGTATAAGCGTGGAAGGGAAGAAATCCGCAAATCCAAACACTTGATTGAGGCTTATCGAAATATACAAAAGGACAACAAGGGCATGGCCCCTCAGGGTGAATCTCACCATGTCAGTCTGTCTGAAGCAAATTTTGACATAGACAACGATGATCTTTTGAGCTTAGAGCTCGAAGATTTTGGAGACAATGAGTGATTTACATAATTGGACATTATTAGTATCCTGGCTTAGGCTTTGAGATTCATCTTGCTTCATTTGGGACAAATGTAATAAAAATTTTGACCACATCTTTGCCCAGAAGGCAGATGCACTGATTAAATTCTCCAATACCATCTCAATAAGATATCAATTGTTTATGGAAATCCCTAAAGGATTATATTCATCGTAGTTTATAAAATTCCCTAAAGGATTATATTCATCTTAGTTTATAAAAATTCCTAAAGGATTATATTCATCGATAAAATTTGAATAAAATCGATAGCAGAAAATATCGATAGATGAAAATCATGGACGATGTCAAATAATTATTGAGATGGTCGAGATCAACTATTCCCCAAGTGAACCTCAGCATACTAGTTTGTCTGAAGCAAACATGAACATTGTCAGTGATATGACATTAAAGACTATGAGTTGTCAAGATACATAGTATCATTATTTTGTGATTTTTATGCATGTTATGACTATATGCTTTGTCATGATTAATATTTGCGAAAAATTACAACTCAATTACCGGATGTCTTTAACTCCAGCAGAGTTACTGAATCTCATATTTATATAGAATATTTCCGGTTAAAATTTATGTCCCTGAAGGATAAAATATCACATGCCAATGAATCTAAAGCACGCCTGAAGCGTGAAAGTCCTTATTAACAAAATCCAACCTCTTGAAGAGTTGTAGATTTGGTCTTAAAATCCAATTTAGATTCATACATATTATAGCATGAGCGGTTAGTCCATCTAAAATAATATTGTGCTATGTCGGATTTTATTTAAGTTCATTGGCTATGACAGGTCAAACCCTTTCGTGAATAAATTTATGGCATGTACAAAGGGTGAACTTAGAGTACGGTCGTATGGTACCAAAGTTGGAATTAAATCTTCCATTTTTAGAATGATTTCTTTGAGATATACGTGGGCTGATTATCCTAGTATGGGAACCATTTTGATAGTTAATGGCCATAATTAATGCTTTCACATGGTGGACTTATGTATGCTTGTTATCCACCTGCAATCACGCTTTTGTCAAGCCTATTGCAACACTATTGAGCTTAGTTCTCATTTCCCAAATTATCAAAGTAAATCCATTCGAATGGATAATGCCAGTGAGCTCACATTGACTGCACTCAATGTTTAGTATATGACATTGGGAAATTAAAGTGAAGCATTAAGTCCCCTCATGTCCACACCATAATGGTCTAGCAAATAGTTTGATGCATCATATTAGTAACTCAGTTGGATCGTTATTGGGAGAAATTTCAACTTAGCTACATGTTAGGGGCATGAAATTTACATGAAGCTACTCGAATTAAATCCGACCCACTGCATATCATTAGTACTCCCCTTTACAACTAGTGCGCAGAAAATGATACATCATTTTCCACATGTGAACATTCTATCGTGTAGTACGCGTACCACCATTACACGTCAACAACCCTGTTGGCTGACTGCATAATTGATGAAAAATCTATTCTCAGCATTAGGGGGAGATTAGAATCCAAAAATTAAATGAATGCCGAGAAGTTTCCCCGAATGAAACAGATCAAGATATTTTCCTTGAAGGAAAAAAGACCAAGAAAATTCCTTGAAGGAAAAGGTCCTCGATATTTAGACTCATGCACTAGTTAGACTGAACTTGAAGTTTAAAAGATAAGTAACTTGCAATGTATAGCAAGTAATCTGCCAAATACATTTACTGACCACAAAGGTGTAGAGGTCCCAATGAAAACGAGTATACATGCCCCAAATGCCAGAATCGTAAAGGACCTATAAAAGAAACATACACACCTCGAACGAAAGCTAGCAAAATTGGTCAGACAAACTTGAAATCTCCAAAAGAGATACGTCCAGAAGACTTGAAATCTCCAGAAGAGATTCGTCCTGAAGACGAAGAATCCTAGTAACAAAGCACGTGCAAAAAATGATCTAATACTAGGATTGCGGAACTACCAGATCAAATACATAAGGGAAATTATGCAAATCTGGTTAATATGAGATCAATAAATAAATACCAGAGAAACAATATAAATTCGTTGTCGACAACATATCTATGTCCACAATTACTCTTCCTAAAATCTGGATCCAGTACCTAAATTAAGTGCCCGAAGCACTTTAATTTGGGTGCAATAAGTAAGAAGCAAAAGCGTTGCAGAGCTAAACTCGCTAATAATAAGTTTTGGTTCTATCGTACGTACACTCGAAAAGGTATCCCTATAGGATAATGAGTGTTTACATGAAAACCAAAAGAAGGGTGGTAAGCGAGATTAATAGCTTTAGAGTTTTCACAGAAATCCATGGTTTTCACAGAGACCCATGATTGTTCTCCTGGTATGAACTAATAAAGTTCCGCTAATTACTGACAGCTAAAATAAAATGCAGTTAATTGACCTTGTAAACCGCATATTTTATATGACTATTATATGTCAATATTTTATATCCCTGATGGACTTATGATTCCCCAGAAGAGGAATTATAAAAACTGCAGAATGTATAGTACAAAACTGCGAAGGTCATTATATGATCTAAAAATAGTCGGATCAAATATGGTACGATCAACTTAGTGAATTCCTCCCGAAGAAGGAATATACAAACAATAAAGCTTTCCCTTGCGCATTTATAAAGAAATCGCAAAGTGGTTCATGCATCATCTCCGTCTATGTTGATGACCTAAACATAATCAGAACATGCAAAGTGATTGAAGAAGTCAGTTCAATCTTTAAAGTTGTATTCAAAATGAAAATCTTGGATAAAACCAAGTATAGTCTCAATCTGCTGATTCGAGAATTTCCCTGAAGAAAAAATGAATTCAAGTACTTCCCTGAAGGAAAATTAAATTTAAGTATTTCCCGGAAGGAAAATTAATTCGAGCATTTCCCTGAAGGAAAAATAAATATGATATCTCCCTGAAAAACGAATGAATTTTATACACCAGTCAACCTACTTGAAAAGGTTTTTTAGAGATCCTACATGGATAAAACTCATCCACTTAGTACACCTATGGTAGTTTGATCCCTTGAAGTGGATAAGAACCCATTTAGGCCCAAAGAAGATACAATGGATATTCTAGGACCAGAAGTTCCTTATCTAAGTGCTACTTGGTGCATACCTTATCTCACAAACTGCACAAGTTCGGACATCACATTTGCGATAAATTTTCTTGCGAGATATAGCGCTTCTCCCAGAAGGAGACATTGGAACGATGTTAAACACATTCTATGATATCTCAGACTGGTTATATCTTTCTTTGTGATGATATTGTAATCTCATGGAGATCTATTAAACAATGCACTCCTCATTGTAATCGATGAAGACAACGCAATTTATGTTGCACAAATGAACAATGGGTACGTTAAGAGGAACTTAACGAAACATATTTCCCCGAAATTTTTCTTCACATACGAACTCCAGAAGAGTGACAAAATTACCATACAATAGGTACGATCTAGTGACAATCCAGCGGATCTATTCACTAAGTTCCTACCTACCTCTACTTTTGAAAAGTTTGTTTATGGTATTTGGATGTGAAGACTTAGAAAGTTGTTGTCTTCAGGGGGAGTAACAACATCGAAACAATCTTGAAGATTGAATCCGGAAGATCAATAGTTGTAATCTTTCCTCAGTCAAATACTTTATTCTGGTAACTTAGTCTATGGAGTTTTTGACGTGACATGGACGTTACGTCGTAATGTCCAAGGGGGGGGGGGGGGGTGTTGTAAATCTAGAAGATTTGATATGTCAAATCCAGAAGATTTGATGTGGACATTACTTATGGGCCAAGTAGCCATATAGGCTTTAGGATTTTGATATTATATATATATATATATATATATATATATATATATATATATATATATATATATATATATATATCCCCGTACTCAATATTATAATACACACATGTACATACACAGAAATATAGTGAAAAACTCCTGGCTTGGTACGCCCCCGGATGTAGTCATTCATGACGAACTGGGTAAACAAATCGGCGTTCCTGTTTGCGTTCTTTATTTTACAACAGTTAAGATAATATTGGTGATAGGTTATAAATATAATTAACCTCGTTTCATATACGGACCACTTTATAATTATTTTTAGATTCACTCTACTTTAACCAATTAATGTTTTTTAAATAAATAATTAATATTCCTCGATACCATTAACTAAATTGGTTATAAGGGAAAAATTATTATTTTAGGACACTAACTTATGAGTGTTTTTAGAATTAAGACACTATATTTACGGGCTTGCAAAATTGAGACAATGGCTTTACGAACTTGCAAAATTAAAATAGTATCTTTACAAACTTGAAAAATTAGGACATTATCTTTTAATTTTGTCCTATTTAAGCCAAATTTTATAAAATACGATTATCTGGGCATATCATAATCGGGCTTTATTTGACCCACATTTTATAAAAAAAATGGCCTCAATTTCACTTAAGTGGAAGATGTGGTCATAAAATAACAACTTCTACAATTACGTAGATAATTAACTTGAAGATAGATTTAACATATTAAGAATTTTATTTAAAAAAAACGATGATACTATATTATCTAATGTATTAATTAATTATGATTTTGATTATACGATCAAGTGAACTCTCTCAACTCTTTTTGAAGCGGTTATCATAAGATTTTTTTTTAAAGTTTCATATTGTTCTCCATTAAAATTGACATTATTTTTTTTGTTTCTCAATCTTGCTTTTCTTAAATATATTGGCTATATAAGGGAAAATTTGTTATTTTAAGACATTATCTTTACGAACTTGCAAAATTGAGACAATATCTTTACAAACTTAAACTAGGACACTGTCTGTTAATTTAGGCCATTTTAGGCCAAATTTTATAAAATACGGCCAAATGGGCATATCATAATCAGATTTTATTTGATCCATATTTTATAAAGTTTGGCTTAAATTTTCCCAACTTAAAAAATAATGTCCTTATTTTGCAATATTGTAATGATAGTGTTCTAACTTTATAAGCCCATAAAAATAGTTTTCTAAATTTGTAAGCCCGAAATGATAGTGTCCTAATTTTGCAAATACTCATAAGATAATTTCCTAAAAAATAAATTTCTTGCGTATATGAGTTAATTTAATTTGTCATTATTTTAGTGGTGATTTGTCTTACTTATCCCGGAGAAAAATATTTTTTTAGGCCCGTATCTTTAGGGTGGTTGGAAAAGGAGGACAATATATTTTCGGGCTTTGAAAATGAGGACACTAATTTTAAAAAGTAGTAAATGTAGGACAATTAAACCCGAATTAGGCCCACTTGGGCTAAATTAGCACGTGCCTCCCACGTGATGGTCCGATTTCGGATTTCTTGTCTCCATTAATGCCACATCTGATAAAATTAACCACATCATATCTTTTAGTTCAAAACAAAATTTAAACTTTTTGTGAAGTTGAAAGCTAGTAGAAAAAATCTAATGAGACTCGTTGTATTTCTCCCAATCTTGTTGACGTTCTAGTGTGTGAAGGCATTTGTCAGCACACTATTGAATGAAGAATGAGTTTTGGCATAAAAACTTCTGGTATTTTAGGCATAATGTATTTGGATATCTAAATGCAAGTTTAGTAGTATTTTGTTGTTTAGTTCGTGGATTTTCCTGTATTTGTAACTTAAATTGGGATTATGTTAAAAAAATGAATTTTCAATTAGGAGTAAAGTATAATGGCAGCACTTGCTATGAAAATTATGAATGAAACTTGTATAATCTATGCCTCTGTTTTTCAACCAAGATTCCCTGTTTTTTTGCAATGAAAATTTTCCCAGATTAGGGGTATGGACGATCTTTTTCCTAGATATATTAGTATAAGTCTTCCTAATTAATTAAAAGACATTTTAAAGTAAAATGAATACATTAGTTGAAAGGTCGTTTGTAATCTGCCTTTTAACTGTTCTTAATACATTCAAAGGTTTTTCTATTTTCAAAACAAATGTTTTTTTTGTTTTTAACTAAAAAATATGACCATCCCCGAGAGAGGCCCGGAATTGGATCATCACGTGCGAGGCGCATGCTAATTTAGGCAAATCGGACCTAATTTGGGCTCAATTGTCCTACAATTACAACTTTAAAAAAAATTGTCCTCCTTTTCCAAGCCCGAAAACATATTGTCCTCATTTTCCAACCACCCTAAATATAAGGGCCTAAAAAAACATTTTTCCCTACTTTATCCCAATTATACTAATAGGGAGTTTTACATGCTTATGTGTCGATCTGTGGTTAATTTGGATGATGTGTCGTATTTTTATGAAGTTTGAAAATTTTATAGATGATGTGTTAGTATTCTGTTGGTATGTGTTCAATATGTGGCATTCATATGACATCATAGCGATGAGTCTAATAAACAAAATGTAATGAAATAGATTCAAACATTGCACCTCTTGCATAATTTTTAGTATTACTTACCAACTAGACTAATTTATAGGTTTTTACATGTTTTGAATAACTATTTAAATGTCCATAAATGTTGTTAGATAACTTATTGTATCTTACTATATTGATGAATTAAGTAATTAAATTTTAATAATTCAAATTACGTGAAAATTAATATTTTAATTAATTACTCATATTATCTTAAAATCAAAATTATTTGATTTTATTTTATTTATTTAAACTTATTATATTAATAAGTATTATGCCTTGAATTGCACGATGCACCTGAGTTGCACAGAAAATTTCATATTAGTATAGTAGAGAATAAGAGATATTCAACCTACTTTAATATGTTTGTAAGGAAATATATTGTATGCAAAAATATACAATATTAAAAAAATTAACTATACTTGAAGTGTAAATATATACACACACACACTCATATGTACCAGGTGTACGGTGCACTCACTCAACAGTTAAAATTATTTACACTGAAAGTGAAGGTTGATTACACTGAAAAGTTTACATTGAAAATTGATTTCAGCGTAATCTAACCATACGTTTTAGTGTAATAAAATCATACTTTTCAGTATAAACAATATCAATTGTGAGTGAGTGCTATGCACCAAGAGCATAAGAGGGTTACTTATATATATATATATATATATATATATATATATATATATATATATATATATATATATATATATATATATATATATATATATATATAATAATAATAATAATAAGTCCCGTGTGCATTATGTGCAATATGCAATTAAAGTGTCCTTTTAAAATGTTATGATTGGTTTTACGGAACATTTAGTGTTGTTTACATTGAACAATTATGAATGGACAATCATAATTGTTTAGTGTAAACAATTCTTATTATTCAGTATAAAAAAATTGTCTAAAAATATATTTAAGTTGCATGGTGCACACAAGACCTTAACATATTTTAAAAAAAAAAACTTATTTCAACCCTCGTGTTACGCGGGGTTATGTTCTAGTTATAGATAATTGCATGTAATTTTTAGGGAATTTTTTTTTTTTTTTTTGTTCTTTAACTTTGGTTGACCTTGGTTTTCATCCTAGTTACTTTGAGATTTTGAATTTTATTCTGTAACTTATAAAAATTTGTGATTTTATTATATGTTACCTACTACACCAGGTAACTATTCCGGTAAATCGCACGTGACACCAATTTTTTGTAGTTTATAGGATGAAACTTAAAATGTCACGTCATATTACCGAAAATTTATCTAGTATAGCAGGTAATAGGACAATAAAACACGAATTTTGTAATGTATATGACAAAATTCAAAAGCTCAAAGTTAACAGGACAAAAACCAAAGATAATCAAAGTTAAAGGATAAAAAGGTGTATTCCCCTAATTCCTATGTTCAAAGTTAAAGGATAAAAAAATGCATTTTCTAATTCTTTTGAGGAATCTTGACCAGAAGTACGGTCTGTGCAACATAACAAAATTGGTTGTCACTAGACTTGAAAATCATATACTCGAGGCTGAGATTGTTTTTGGAAGAAATATTAGCAGTAAAGTCTATATTCCAAGAATGACTTTGACAAACTCGAATCAAATTGTGCCTGTGAATTTTACTAGACACCAATTTCCAGTGTTGCTTTGTGTTACTATGACGATCAACAAGAGTCAAGGTCAGTCGCTTTTCGCTGTGATACTTGTTGATGACCTTTTCTAATCAATGATGATTAGTGGTTGTTAAACTCAATGAAGATCATCAAACAAGAATCATGTTCATGGAATTTGATTAAGTAATGCTCAAGAAATAATTTGGCAAGAGTTTGGCTCTTTTTATTGAATTGTTCTCATTTTTCATGTACATGAAGGGAGTATTTATAGACATACAATGAGGCCATGTGTCACCATCTTGGTAGCTTAACCATTGGATCTTTGCCAAGTGTTAGGACACTTGTACAACATCTACACTATTGCTCATTGGATGGATGCCAAGTGTTAAGACACTTGGACCATATCTAAGCTAGTGACTCTTGGAGTTCCCAATGTTGTACTTGGTCTTTGGCACTGCTGAGATGCTATCGACGGTGACCGGTTGCTCGCTTGTACGTCTTCATTAGATGTCATGATCCTTTGCATTCAGAGCTGTTCGCTCCTTGCTTGGGATTATTTTACAATGTTGCTCGCTCCATTACGAATCTGTTCGCCCGAATTGATCTTGGTTTGAGCCGCTTGCACAGCTGTTCTTTGCAAGGCTGCTCGCCTAAATATCTTGCTTACCATATTAGAGATGTTTTTCAAATATGTTCGCTCTACAAGGCTGTTAGCTCCACAAAGCTGTTAGCTTCTTTCATTTATTATCCTGTTATCAAGTTTAACGATAACTGTTTCGTTTATTAATCACACCATTGTTCGCCCATCAACAATTGCCCCCTAGTTTGGTCTCATGTTGGGTATGGATTGGTCAATTGGGACCAAGCTATAATTTGTTCGAAAATTGGGCGAGCATATACATTGGCGAGCATCGGAGTATTTGGGCGAACAGACGAGCAAGGGAACATGCGTGCGCGGCCAGCAGCAAATGCCTTTTCGTATCGCGACGGTTGGATTCCCGAGGCACGGAACGCGAGGCATCGCGTCAGTCACGCGCGACCCCCAATTTGCCCATAGGGGTCTATAGAATTTTGGGAAAATTGCACTTTCACCCCCGTTTTATCCTTATAAATACGTGATTTCTCCTTCACTTTTCTTCTTTTCGGACTTCCGCCATTGACACCTTCTCAAGCTTTTTCCTCTTGCAATTCTTGTGCCCAAATTTTCTCTTGTGTCGCTTAGATCTTCGTTTTTTAAGGTAATTCGTCTTGCATTTCCTTTAAATTTCAATTTCGTACACTTTCTCTTTCTTTTTCGTGTTTCTCGTTACTGCGACTGTAATTCCGGCCGTGGACCGCCGTTGCGCCGCCGTCCTGTTGATTCCGTCACCGTCGTAACTCCTCCGTTGGCTTCATTATCCGTATATTACCCCATACTTAGCCAAATTCCTCCATTACTTATTTTAAAATGGAGTTTTCCCCCTCAAGTTCCTCTCAATCCGGACCCGAGCGAAACCCGGAAAAACTACCCATAAATACAGCTTCTCCGCGCAAATCTGTTCACCAAGTGTTGGCGAACAACCCGCGTACGTTATTGGTGGATGAAGGCACGGACTCAGATGCGAGTTCCGTTGTTCGCTCGGTAGAGATGTTCGCCGCTGATCGCTCTGGCGATCAAGAAGAGATTCACCCTCTTGCTCGCGAACCTGAAACATCTTCTGACCTTGGAGAAGATTCTGCAGCAGTGGCCGCGGAGATAGAGGGTTCAATTGACCTTGAGGGCGAGCAGCGAGTTGGCGAGCAGGGAGGTCATACGCTCACTTGGGAGTTTTTAAGGGAAATCAATTTTCCCATCTCTCAAACTACACCAGAATCTCGGATCCCGGAAGGAGTTGTTCGTGACAACGAGTGGGCGGACTATTCTGCTCGCTACTCGAAGACTTTTGCCCCCACATCGAGGGTGATTATGAAGGCTCAGGATGGGGACTATGCAGTGAGCAAGGTTGCTAGTGTATGTGTGGAGAGCGATCTGGCGAGCATTCATGAAACATACAAGATCCCCTACGATATTTTCATGTATGTGCCGAAGGAAGAAGAAACTGCTGATCGCCCCCCACCTGGTTGCACGGTGATCAACTTGGATGTGCTGAACACGGGTTTCCCGCTCCCCGTTCATCTGCTCATTGGCCGTTTCTTGTCCGACATGAATCTGGCGATCACTCAAATCACTCCAAATGGTTGGAGTACTCTTCTAGCCTTCATGACTCTTTTTGGTCTTGAGGGTTACAAAAACAAAATAACAACTGCGGAGCTTCTTTATGCCTTAACTATTTCTGAGGACGGTGTTGGCTGGTATTACGTTAAGGCGAAGACCGGATTGAAACTTGTTGAAGGTGTTCCCAATAAGATTAAGGGTTGGCATCGTCAATTCTTCTTTATTGGTGGAGATTGGCGAGCAACCGAGGGATTCGCTGGCGGGCAGGCGCGCATCATGTCACCTGAAGGCTTTGGAAAAATCAAACGTAGGGCTGATTTTGTCTTGCTAATTCATAAGTAGGACTAATTTTAATCCTCTTCGTTGTTTTGCAGGTCCAAGAATCTTGAAGTGGGGACATCCCGGTCTCAGCGACGAATACCTCTTCACGTTAGCCGTCATTTCTCTTCGCGACGCTGCTAGTCGCGATTTGGAACATCTTTCAAAAGCTCATTGCCGCAAGCTTGCTGGTTTGATTACGAGTCCCCACCATCTTGAAGCTCAGGCTGCCATCCCTGAAGGTAACTCTCTTGCCCGCCGATTCTTCCTTGCTCGCCTATCTTTATTGCTCGCCTAAACTTCTTATATTTGTTAGATCAACGAGTCACCGTTGCCATCCCGTCTGTACCTGAATCCTACTACTTGCTCGCCAGACGAGTAAAACAGATGGCCGAAGCTTCAAGGAGGAAGATGGACCCTCCCCTCGCCATCATGCGCCTCAGGGCAGGGGAGAACCCCACTGGTCGCCCAGCCGCCGGAGCTGGTCGCCGCAAGCCTGCGGCCAAAACTACCTCCTCCCCGCGGGATGCAAGGAAGGAGAAGGAGATGGAACGGGAGAGGGAGAAGAAAAAAGCGCCGCGGGGCGATGATGTTCGCGGCACTCATGGAGATGATCGCGCCTCGAAGCGGTCAAAAACTGTTGGAGAAGCGAGCAACATTGCTCCAAGATCCCCTGTTTCAAAATCCACCTCGCTGGAAGTAGTGGACGAACAGCAAGTGGTCGCCAATTTGGTGACGACTAAAAAAGGGGACAATCCCAAAGATACTTCCTACTTGGGTTGGGATCCCATTAAAATCAAAGAGTGAGTCCATCGTCCCCGACTTGTTTGTTGTTTACCGCCTAACACCATGTTGCTCGCTTACTAACATTTGCTTTTTGTTTGTTAGGTATAACCCAACACTTTACCCTGGCCGAGGGGCAACACTCCACCATCTCTCCGTTGTTAAAAATGCCCCCTCCTCGCTTCGCGACATCCCTGATCTTCCTGTTCGCCGGGCAGCTGAAATGGTCCCAAGGGCCTGGACAAAATCGGCGAACACTCTTGTTGCTAACCAATCTGCTAGCGATAATGCTCGCCTAGTGGCGTACAATGCTAGCCATCAGTTGGTCCAGTCTCAAATGCTGCTCGATCAAATCATGGAGCTCGAGCGAACAAACCGCGATCTGGGCCGTCGCGTGGAGAAAATGGACGAAGAGAAGACCTCCGTCATCAATGAGTGCAAGGCCGAGCATGCCAAGGAGCTGGCTTTGATGGAGAGTAAGATGGAAGCCTCTTTGGCCGGTGAGAAGGATGCCTTGGACAAGGCTGAAAAAATGTTGTTGGAGGTTAAGTCTTCAGACAGGAGAGCTGAGAGAGCTGAAAAAGAGCGAGCAGACTTGGCTGCTCGCCTGCTGGCCGCTGAGGAGCATATCAAAAAGCTGGAGGAAGAGCGCAAGAACATGATCGACTACGAAGTTCACGAGCAGAAGGTGTTGGACAAGACCAACTTTGGGTACATTTGTGCCTTTGCCGAATGCTTGAGGTCCGTCCACTTCGCCCACGATCACAATCAAGATATTCGTGGCGCTGTGAAGGCGGACTTCATCGAGTACGTGAAGAATTACCCTCCTGCTCCTGGTTCAACTTTGTTCGTCTCCGATTTAGCCGATCTCGGCTTTCCTCTGGACATCTTCGGCGAGGAGGTTGACATCGCTGCTCCAACCTACGGCGGCCAGCCTGATCCCACCCCAGCGGCGACCAGCGCAGCGGCCACTGATGAAGTCTTTGAGGGGTTGCCTTCGCTTCCCTTGACTCCTATAGACGGGGCTGGTACAAGTGTCCCGGGCGAGCAGCCTAGTGCCCAGGCGACCAGCGCTGCAGACGCTCCTCCTCCTACTTGAAGGCTTAGTTTCTTTTTTACAATAGGATGTTTTCTTCTTTTTGTGCTTATCAGCTCATCCTCGTTGTAAACATATTTTGACTCAATGAAATAAACATTCTTACTAATTTGCAATTTTACGCCTCTTTATTTGTCTTACTTAGTTGCTCGCCTATTACTTTTAACTTATGACTCAGTTTCTAAGTGTTCCTTTTTTCTTAAGGTAAACACTTAGTTAATTTTTAAGTTGGTCACTTGGTTCTTATAGAACTTGACCTTTAATTGCTTGGGCCTTTTTGGTCGCTTGTGGACTCGGCCTTGCATTAATGTGGGCTATTGGTCCATTAGGGACTTAGCCTTATTTTGCATTTGATGAGCTCTATTATTCGTCTTATAACAGACTTGCTTTTTGCAATTTTTTTTTTTTTTGGGCGAGCAACCAAGTATTCTGGACTTAAGGCTCAAAATCTAAAAGAAAGCAAGTCAAAAGATAAATACAATTTTGCTCGCCTAGTAACTGCACAACTGCTCGCCTTTATATAAACTTGCGCAAAAAGGTTTCAAAATTACAAGATCAAAATTACAAGAGGCTACTTGTAAAACTCATAAGACTTACATGACTTTATTGATAGTACTTCTTGAGTAAAGTAGTGTTCCAGGAGTATTGGGACGACTTGCCTTCCATGTCTTCAAGGTCGTATGTGCCGTTGTGCCATTTATTCGTCACCTTGTATGGGCCCTCCCAAGTCGGGCCGAATACTCCTGGTGGTGTTAAAACTTTTCGAAGTACCAAGTCCCCAATTTCGAATTCTCTTGCTTTTACTTGAGAATTGTAGTACTTCGCCGCTCTTTTCTTATAAATTGCATTTTTCAATTTTGCTGTTATTCTTTTTTCTTCAAGCAAGTCCGACTTTGCTGCCAGTGCGGAGTTATTCTCCTCTTCGTCAAACGCAGTTGTTCGACCTGTCGGGATTTTTAGCTCGATTGGTATTACTGCTTCTGTCCCGAACGCCATTGTGAAAGGTGTTTCACATGTACTTGTTCTGTGTGATACTCAGTATGCCCACAACACCTCCGGCAGCTCCTCGGACCATTTCCCCTGTTTGTCGGCTAAGCGGATCTTCAAAATATGTTTGATTATTTTGTTCACTGCTTCCACTTGGCCATTCGACTGGGGGTGGTATGGTGTTGAAAAATGTTTCTTCATTCCCCACTTTTCACAAAAATCTCTTATCTTTTTTCCTTCAAACTGTTTTCCGTTATCCGTCACGATCGCTTGAGGCACCCCGAAACGACAAACAATATTTCTCCATATGAAGTTAATCATTTTCTCCTGTGTGATTCGCACAAGCGCTTCTGCCTCAGCCCACTTCGTGTAATAGTCCACTGCCACCACTGCGAACCGAACATTTCCTTTTCCTGGCGGAAAAGGCCCGATGAGGTCAATTCCCCATTTCGCAAATGGCCACGGACTATTGACTGAGATTAGTTCGTGTGGAGGCTTGTGGATATTTGGGGCGAATAACTGACACCTGTGACAAGTTCGGGCAACTTTGATTGCGTCCTGGAGGAGAGTCGGCCAATAATACCCTTGTCTTACGGTCTTGTACGCTAATGCTCGTCCGCCAGCGTGATTTCCGCATATGCCTTCATGAATTTCCTTCAGTACTGTTTGACCTTGCCCCCTAGCCAAGCATTTTAGAAGTGGGAGTGAAATTCCTCTTTTGTACAGCTGTCCGTCCATCATGGTGTATCTTGCTGCTCTTTTGACCAACTTGTTAGCTTCAAACGGGTTGTCTGGCTTTTTATCGTTTTATAAATATTCAATGATTGGTATCCTCCAGTCGTCCTCTTCGAAATCTTCGTTGACTTGATATATCTTGTAGTCTTCAGTTGACGGTTTGAACATTTTTGTTAGCGTAACTCCTGTTAGTTCTGCTGGTCCTGTGCTAGTTGCTAGCCTGGCTAATGCATCTGCTTGAGCATTATTATCTCTTGGTATCTGTTCGATGTATATTTGTTCGAACAAGGAGGCCAGGTGAGCAACAATCTTCTGATACAAAGCCATGTTCTCGTCCTTTACCTCGTACTCCCCTCGAACTTGGTTGACAATCAATTGTGAATCCCCGAAAATCTGTAGCTTTCTTACTCCAACTGCTAATGCTAGGCGTAATCCAGCGATCACAGCTTCGTACTCTGCTTCGTTATTTGTTGCCATGAATTCGAACCGGACTGCTAAGTGAAAACTTGCCTATCTGGGCTTATCAAGACTATACCTGCCCCCGATGCTGTATTAGTTGACGATCCGTCAACATACATGTGCCAGGGATGGCTATGTCCTCTCGTTGGATCTTGGGGGAAAGTTAGTTCGACTATAAAGTCTGCTAAGGCTTGCCCCTTGATCGCTGTTCGAGGAGCATATGAAATCCCGAATTGACTGATTTCCAAAGACCATTTCAAGAGGCGACCAGCCGCATCGGGTCTGTGCAGTATTTGCTTAAGCGGGAACGTTGTCAACACTTCCACCTGGTGGTCGAAAAAATATGGACGAAGCTTCCTGACGCTCATCACTAGTGCATATGCTAGCTTCTCTGTCGGTGAATATCTGAGTTCTGCTTCGTGTAAAGCTTGACTCACATAGTAGATGGGCAGGTGGAACTTTCCTTCTGCTCGAACGAGCACTGAGCTGATTGCTACTTCTGAAGCTGCCAGGTACAAGTATAACTTCTCCCCTGGGATTGGCTTGGCAAGAATTTTCGTGTCACTGAGGTACTCTTTCAACTGCTCGAACGCTTGTTGACAGGCATCTGTCCATTGGAACTTTCCCTTCTTGATTGCCTCGAAAAACGGTCTGCACTTATCTCCGGATCTTGAGACGAACCTGCTCAAAGCTGCTAAGCATCCGGTTAGTCGTTGGACCTCTTTAACTGATCTGGGTGGCTGCATTTCCATGATTGCTTTCACTTTTACGGGATTTGCTTCGATTCCTCTTTGACTGACTAGATGTCCCAAGAACTTCCCAGAATGGACCCCAAAACTGCTTTTCTTAGGGTTCAGTTTCATGTTGTATGTTCGAAGTATCCCAAACGTTTGAGCTAGATGCTGCAAGTGATCTTCCTTTTTGGAGCTCTTGACAACAATATCATCTACGTACACTTCCATCGTCTTCCTGATGTGATCATCAAACATCTTATTGACCAATCTCTGATATGTAGCTCCAGCGTTGATTAACCCAAACGGCATTCTCTTCCAGCATAACAAGTTTTTGTTGGTGTAGAACGCCGTATGCTCTTGATCATCGGAATGCATCGCTATTTGATGATATCCTGCGAATGCATCCATGAACGTGAGAAGCTCATGTCCAGCGGTGTTATCAACCAGTTGATCAATGTGAGGCAATGGGAAATTATCTTTTGGGCAGGCGGCGTTGAGATCTGTGAAATCGATGCAGAGTCTCCATGCTCCAGTCGCTTTTCTGACCAACACTGGATTCGCCACCCATTGCGGGCATAACGCTTGTTTGATTAAGTCGTTATCCAGCAGCTTTTTAACCTCCACATCGAGCGCCTCGTATTTGTCGGGCCCAAATTTTCTCCTCTTCTGATGGATTGGCTTCTTCCTTGGGTCGATGTTGAGTCTGTGGCAGGCATGTTCGGGGCTGATGCCCACCATGTCTGCATGCGACCATGCGAACACATCGAGGTTTGCTTTAAGAAACTCAATCATGTTGGTCCTGTAAGGCTCTGGTAGCTCGGACCCTATGAAGAGTTCTAAGCCCTCTTGGTTCGGGTCGACTTTCACAGTTTCCAACTCTTCAACCGGGGTAGCCCTTCGTTTCTGGCCTTTCCATCTGGGGTCAATAGTGGGCCCTTCTGCCTTTAGCTCATCTTCGGTCTCCATCGGTTCTGCCCCCAGTCGTGGCTCGATGTCCTCTGCATCAACGTTCGTTGCCATTGTTTGTTTTCCTTCGGTGTCGGTTGCAGCAGCTTCTCTATTTCTTGTTTGGACAAACTGTTCGTCTCCGCGTTCCTGCTCGTCTTCGTCCAACTGTGCGCCTACGCACAGATGCTCGTCAATGCGCGGCTGTTCGTCTGCGCACAGTTGCTCGTCGCTGCGCGGCTGTTCGTCTGTGCATAGCTGCTCGTCGACTTCCATTATTTCAGTGTCTATAGAAGTCGTGGCCTCGCTATCGCCTCCATCCTTGTCTGAGTACCCGTCTGTCATGTTGACTTGGTGATCCTGCAACTGTATCTGCAAAAGACACGCACGAGCCTTCTTCTGGTCTCCTTTGACTGTACCTGCACCCTTCTTTGTTGGGAATTTTAAACAATAATAGTACGTTGAAACAGCTGCTTTAAATTCATGCAAGAAAGGACGGCCGAGGAACCCGTTATAGGTGGACTGTTGGTCTACAACCAGGAAGTCTACCATTCTATTCATTTTCCTCTCCGGGTCCTCGACCGATACAAGCTCAACTGCCAACGTAACCATTCCTAGCGGGGTGGTCACAGCATTCCCGAATCCTACAATTTTGTGGTCACAATCCTTGATGTACTCGGCGCAATCTCCTAGCTGGTCCACCGTGCTTTTGAACAGGATGTTCGTATAGGAACCAGTATCGACAAGTAGTCGGTGCACTTTTGTCCCCATAATATTGGCGCAAATGACCAACGAGTCATTGTGAGGAGTGAGTACCCCGTCTAAGTCTTTTTCTGAGAAAGTCAGGTCCCATGTTCGTCTGGTCGATGGATTCACACCCACTTCCATCACTTGATCCACTGCTCTCAGTTCCGCTTTCCTCTTTCTTTTTGACACGGGCGGTCTCCCATCGGAACAACCACCTACTGGTCCAGTGGGTTCCAGCATTAAGATTTCCGGGATATGCCTTGCTGGGGCTGCTGGGACCTTCCTTCCTCTCTTACCAACTTTGCTTGGTTGGTCATCACTGTCTCCGTCATCCGAACTGGATTGTACTGGCGCCCTTGGTCTTTTACCTGGTTCCCTTTTCACGAATTCGGACAGCTTTCCTTCCTCATAGAACCTCCATAACTGCTTCAACAGATCTCGGCACTCGCTCGTGAAGTGGCCGATGTTTTGATGATAAGCACAGTATTTGTTCGGGTTCAGTTTTCCTCTCTCTTGCCTTATCTTTCGCGGCTCTGACAACATCTCCCTGTCTTTAACGTTGTCGTACACAGTGTCCACGGACATGGTAAGGACTTGATTCAACTTTTCCTTCAACTCAGCTCCCTCATTGAATGACTTCATGTTCTTCGGAGCTTTGTAATCGTTTCCACCAGATTTTTTGCCAAACTTTTTTGGGTCAGCTTTTTCTCCCATTTCTCTGTGTAACGCCTCTTGCATTGACACATGGATCCCTGCTTTGTGCCTGAATTCTGCGTATGTTTTCGGACAAGTCAAGTGCATTTCTTTCCACAGGTCAGTCCCTTTCTTTAAACCAGCCATCACTGCCACTATCTTCGTGTCCTCACTCACCATTTCGCCCTCCAGTAAGACTTTATCAAATCTTTCCAGAAATTGCTTGTCAGACTCCTCGTCTCCCTGCCTAATATCTGCCAGACGGTGTCTGTGGGTCAAGTAGGACCCGGCAGTTGAGAAGTGGGACAGAAACTCTTTGCTTAGTTGGGCAAAAGAGTTGATGGAGCCAGGAGCCAGTGCTGAAAACCATCTGTGCGGGCCATCTCCCAGGGTGAGTGGAAAATTTCGGCATTGTGTGGCGTCGGTTGCCCCCATTGAGATCATGAAATCCGAATATTTCGTCACATGAATTCGAGGGTCCGACGTTCCTTCATACAAGCTGATGGCCGAAAATTGTATCTTCTTCTGGATTGGTGCATTGAGGACAGATGGAGATAACGGTGAAGAAGGGAGAACAGTCGATCCTACACCTCTCTGAGATTCCAACTGTCTCTGTAATTCCTCGATCGCCTTTCTCATTTCCTGCAATTCATTTGGGGGAGTCCTCCCGATGGAAGGCTGTTCATCGTGATTGGGTTCAGTGACCTCTTCGCGATGCAGTCCCTTGCCAACGGGACGTTTCTCCTGAGTCATCTTTCTAACAGCGTTGCTAGCTCCATTTGGCCCTAGTCGGCCAAAAGCTGACCTCCTGATTCGGTCATGCACCGATGGGCGAGCAGGATGGCATGATCGCTCATCGTTCTTTCGGGATGGTTCCCTCCTATTTACATTCCTTGTACCTAGTCTCTCCAAAGCACTTGTTCGGGAAGTACTTTTACTTGACTCATCTGCTCGACTTGGTGATGATTCCCCTCGACTCTCTAGACGTTCGCTCAATGGAGCTTTCCCTTTATTTCTACGGACCTCCTCGATATCGGCCTCGTCCCGACGCGCATCTTCTCTCATTTTACTTCTTTGTTCGCCCGTACGTCCCTGCTCGCCTGCTCGATTGGTCGTCACAGGTGCTCTTGACGATCCTGCTGCTTGTCGATTTTGTAATGATTGAAGGACAGCGATCGTTTTTGCTAACTCCTCCGGGTTCTGAGCAAGTGCTTCTACTTCTGGTGGGATTGTGTCAATGGTGACCTGAATGTTTCTTTGCGAAGTTGCTCTCACCGTTCGTGCATGTCCCTCGGTGGACGAAACCCTAGTCCTCAGTTTACGACTCGGAGATACACTCGAATGTCATTCATCTTGTGATCTGACCATCTTGGTTGCCAAAATGTATGAGATAAACAAAGGAGTGATGTAATCTTGTTCTTGCAAACACTTTTCCCAAGGGTTACTAGCCTTGTGTGTGAATATGAAGATTCAAAAACCCTAGTTCATGCACACATGCATTAAAACCCTCAAAGTATTATATATCTTTATCCTAAGAATGTGCACTCTTGTTTTCCGGCAGTTGCTTCCCTGATTCCGGCGAGATTTTGTAGATTCCGGTGGGAGTCTTCAACCTTTCTTCGAATTTTTCATAAATCGGAGGTTCGAACCCTCCTTCTAGCGCCAATTGTTGATGACCTTTTCTAATCAATGATGATTAGTGGCTGTTAAACTCAATGAAGATCATCAAACAAGAATCATGTTCATGGAATTTGATTAAGTAATGCTCAAGAAATAATTTGGCAAGAGTTTGGCTCTTTTTATTGAATTGTTCTCCTTTTTCATGTACATGAAGGGAGTATTTATAGACATACAATGAGGCCATGTGTCACCATCTTGGTGGCTTAACCATTGGATCTTTGCCAAGTGTTAGGACACTTGTACAACATCTACACTATTGCTCATTGGATGGATGCCAAGTGTTAAGACACTTGGACCATATCTAAGCTAGTGACTCTTGGAGTTCCCAATGTTGTACTTGGTCTTTGGCACTGTTGAGATGCTATCGACGGTGGCCGGTTGCTCGCTTGTACGTCTTCATTAGATGTCATGATCCTTTGCATTCAGAGTTGTTCGCTCCTTGCTTGGGATTATTTTATAATGTTGCTCGCTCCATTACGAATCTGTTCGCCCGAATTGATCTTGGTTTGAGCCGCTTGCACAGCTGTTCTTTGCAAGGCTGCTCGCCTAAATATCTTGCTTACCATATTAGAGCTATTTTGCAAATCTGTTCGCTCTACAAGGCTGTTAGCTCCACAAAGATGTTAGCTTCTTTCATTTATTATCCTGTTATCAAGTTTAATGATAATTGTTTCGTTTATTAATCACACCATTGTTCGCCCATCAACAATACTTTATCTTCCAAAATCGATCTTCACGCATGGGCAGTTGTACGTTGCGGTTTCTAGGGTAAAAAATAAGAGTCGATTGAAAATTATAAGTCTTGATTCCAGTGGTAAGCCGTCGAAGTATACAACGAATATTGTGTATAGGAAAATTTTCAAAAATCTGTAATATCATTCGAATAAAATTAAGTATTTATTTCTATTAGTTGATGTGTTTAAAAGAAAAATATCTGATTTTTCATTGTGTATTTCTTGAGTGATGTACTTGGTTGTGTGTACCAGGTTTGCAATCATGGTGAGAGATATGTATACCTGAAAATAAAATTCAAAAAGGGAGAACCATGAAACATTCATAAAATATTATACATTCCGAACGCGTGTAATGTTTTGTAAAGGATTGGTCAAATGTTTTTAAAAGCCCGCGAAGTTCGCGGGCACTGCACTAACAAGAAAGGAGCCGATCTCAAGATTGTAATGGGCTGACGTCCTATCGCCTCGGAATAGAAGACAAGGAGATGGCCACATGTTCGATCTTATCTAGGGAAATCCGTGTCAGACACCTCGTCAGACAATCATTTTTAAGGACAAGGAACAGTAAATCGGCACCAACCTCAGTCAGCAGGCTATCCTTAGAATACTAAATCACAGGATTTGGGGAAGAAGTACATATTACTTTACATTTGTCATCTTTGTATTGGGCCGAGTCCACCAACTCAAGGGGATTCGGCCCAGCCTTGATACTAGGGTCAGTCCAAGCATTTAATACTTGGGTTATCCAGGTAAATTAGGACATCTCAAGGGCATGTCTTAGGCCATAAATACAGTCATTTTGGTATTTAGTAAAGGATCAAAAATATTATTGTCCAAGTTTACACAAAAACTTGACAAATCTCTATGCATTTATTATTTATATTCTTCATTTATTATCAACTTCCTCATAGCAATTAATGCATTATTCACCCATCATTTATTACTTGTTAGTCAATCAAAGCCGCATCCAAACTTTAATCCACATATATATTTTGGGTAACAGCAGTGTAAAACTGGTTTATACATGAACAATTTTACAATATTTTTTAATGTAACTAATTATACCTTTAGTTAAATTATTATATTATTTGTATTTTTCAATGAAATCAACTAATATCTTTTAGTAAAAAAAATTGATACACTTCAAATGGATTACATATGAACTACTTGCACCCCTACATTTTCAAAGACAGAGCTTTCATATTTTTTTTAAGATAGGAGAGATCCTAACAGTTTAAAGACATTTAAAAAATATTATAATGTCGAGCCAGTGATTTACGAAACAAGTAAAGAGGATAATTATATATATTGGGCATTTGAAAAATATGAGTAAGACTCTTCATGTACATCAATTTACAGTATAAATATACACCATTAATATTTTTCAGTGACAACAACTAATGCTAGCAAAAATAATATGTTTAGGTAAAACTACTAATACAATTTAAAAATACACTTGAGTTGCATGACACACTTGGTGTGTACAAGAATTTGTAGAAAAATACATATGAAATAGCAAGTATGTAGTACATTAAAAATCTAAATGAAAGACAACTAAAATCCAGCAACTAGACATTCCATCTCCATTGATCCACCCTTAGCAATGTAGCATAACAAAAAGTGGTGGTGAAATAATGAAGAGTCCTATCCATACATCCTCCAAAATTTTAAAAATACAGTGCGGACGTTGATGTTGGGCAGGCTTCCATTAGGTAAGAGACTCAAGCCAATTCTTCAAACGGGATAAAACTACATGATCCATAAATTCATGTCGAAGTTATTTTCTGCACAAGAAGCAAACCCCACACAAGAAAGTTATAACATAATATGATGGAAATATGAAAAAATGTAGAACATCAACCAACTTTGACAGAGAAGACATTCAGGTAAATGCATAATTTCCCTGCGTTGGTCCAGTAAATTAAAACGCTAGTAATACGAAAATCTTAGCTTTCATACGAGACTTATTTCAAACAAAAAGGGATTCCAACCTTTGTATGAGGCTGATGTTGAGCCATCTGTTTAGCTCGAATTCTAGCAGCAACTGGGTCAACCTTGGACGGGGGACGCACCACAAAGTCCATGGACACTGGTTTGGGCCTTGAAGCATGCTGGTTAGAACTCGGCTCACCAGATTTTGACCCCCTGCAAATTGGCAGACAACATTAGATGTACTGTGTTAAACTTTCAAGTGATTTAAGAAACTGAAGCACATGATATATCATCTTACTGTGAATATTTAGCATAAACAAGCTGATCATCTCGAGAGGACATTCCTACTCCTTTAGTTGCCACCCTGTAGACTATTAACAAGGACATTACCTCTATTTGAGCAAAGTGATTTATTGTGGAATATTCTAGGCGCATAATTACTGAAAATACAAAAAATACTTTTTGACAGGAGGCCTCCTCGAAATCCTTTCCTCGTCAACCACTTTCATGTCTTCTAACCCCTGCATGAATAGCATTTGGACAACTGAAGTGATCCGATAAAAAAATTATGATAAACTAATATGAAGATTTTCATTTGACTAGTCAAAATTTCTCCAAGGGTACAGTCAAAGGTTGGGAAAGTTTAAGAGTAATCCCAAAAAATTCAGTACACCTAGTTCTAGAAAAATATAACATGATAATTAACCAGATCAAGTTTACTTGACCTCGAAATATTACTTGGACACAGTGCACACAAATAACTCAATCAAGGTTGTCTTATTCTAGTTTTAGGTCAAAAGGATCCAAGAATAACTCCCCACCCCCGGGACATAATGAAAAGTAGAATACAAGAATAACCGGGCAGAGAATTTTTTTTATTTTACCCATTTATCGGCCAACTCTTTAGCAAGTTTACAGTTAGCTGCGGTCTCCTCATCAAATTTCGACAAGAGCATAACCACCTGCCAAAGTGTAGCTCAACATCCAAAATTAGTGTCCACTTACTATATTTAACACAAATAAAAGATATGATCACAGATGTCACATTAAGAAGACTCTGACCTTTCCAAGACCACTTCTCTTTAGTTGTTTTCTGCGGTCTCGCTGCTTCAAATCAACTGGAAGCTGCAACACAATCAAAAAATTATTAACCGGTCAAATTCATAACTACAGTAAACTATATAATGAAGTGTCCTATCCATACATCATCCAGGATTTTGAGAATTGCAGCACGAACGTTGATGTTCGGCAGGCTTCCATCAGGTAGAGGCTCAAGCCAATTCTTCAAAAGGGTTAAAACTCCATGACCATATTGGAGTTGTTTTCTGCACAAGCAACCCCCATACGAGAAAATCATAATAACATAATATGGTAGAAATATGAACACAGAACAAAACTTAGAATAATCAACCAACCTTGATTGGAAGTTGGTAAGATATGACAATGTCTTCAATTTGTTTATGGCAGGTTTTCCTAGCTGATTAAGCTCTACAACACTTCTTTGAGTTTTCTTTTTTTCCTTTCCAATCATTTATTTCCTCTTTGCCTTTTCTTTCCTCAGCCTGCAGAATAACAAGCATAGAGCAATAAGAATAAAAATAATTAATATTATAACATTATGGATAGAGAGAGAAAATTTAGAGAGCGGGGTGAGAGGGTGAGGTATTGGGTAGATCCTAGGTTAACCTTTTCCGAGTGTAATCCGGTGAGGCAGAAAATTTCCGGTAAGTGGACAAGTAATTTCCAAAGGGATAGATTCAGGGGTCGTGTTAGTCAGGGGAAGACGGACTTTGATGCGAAAGAGTCGAAGTCTTTCTTGTTCCGCAATTTTCCGGAGGGCTGTGAGCTGGATTTTCTCAGATCAAAATTCAGTGAAATTGGCGAGGTTATTGATATCTTTTGTCCCAGGAAGAGAGATAAGGCAGGAAAGCGTTTTGGTTTTGTGAGATTTAGGACGGAACAAGTGGCAGACGAGATCAAGGCACTGACAAGATTAAATAATCTTTGGATCGATAGCTTCAAACTCAGAGTATTTCTTCCAAAATATGAGAGAAATCACAAGGGAATAGAGGAGCCAAGAGTGTACTCATTTGATGCTAAATCCGGGGTGAAATCTCAGAACAAGTCCTATAGAGATGCAGTTAATTCGGATATCCAGATGGGTCGAAATAGATCTTATTCAGCTCCGAGGAGTGATGAGGGCATTTATTTCGAGTTCTCACCTACTGGGGAAGAGAAGAAATGGCTCGAGCGCTGTTGGATTGGAATGTTGCGTAAAGAGTTCAACTGGGAAGAAAATAAGGACGAACTATGCAGTGAATGTGGAATAAGTTTAAAACTGGTCCATATAGGTGATAATGTTGCTTTGATTCAAAATAATAGTGTCTTCTCTGGTCAAGAGTTCGAAGATAAGATGGGGGAATGGTTCAAATATTGGTTTGAATGGGTTCGTCCATGGAAACCCAAAGATGTCAATCATCGTCGAAAAGTCTGGACACGATGGTTTGGGGTTCCTCTTCATGCATGGAATAGACGATTTTTTTCCCTTGCAAGTGCCAAGTTCGGCAATTTTATTAAAATGGATTCTAATTCGGAAAATAGGGATTCTTTGGAGGAGGCTAGGATTCTCATATCAGTGCCGTACATGAACGATATAAACTGTTCATTCGTGGTCAAGATCGATAATATTCAGTTCAAAATTAAGGTGATGGAGGAGGTGTTAACACCGGAATCAATATATGATGGACGCGCCCATTCAAGGGTGTCAGATGACGACTCGTCTTGGCTAAGCGAATCAGGTATTCCGGAAAACTTTCATCCAGCAGAAGCTTCGTTACATGGTTCGAGTATCGATGCAGATTCCGATGGGGGGGAGTGGGAATTAGGCCGGAAAATATCAAACGTGTCGAAATCGGGTGCACTTTCCGAGAATTCGAGAGGTGGCATAATTATGAAAAATAAGTTCCAAGTTTTGGGGGAAACAAATAGTCTGGCATTTAAGGCGGCGCATGATAATTTGGTTGAGATTTCGGAGCACGTTCAAAATATTCGTCTGGAGGATGGGACCCACGATCTGGCCGTTAGTGAAAATATTCACTTACAAGAAGAGGAGATTAGTGGGCCAATAGCACCAGCGAATCAGGAGGAGATCTCACCTAAGTTGGGCCTGGTATATTCTTCTAAACCCAATACTGGTAAGGGCCCAACTTCTCCTATTGGAATAATCATTAAGGATTCTTTGATTGAGAAGGCCCAAAATTCTTCTTCTCTTCCTGGTCGGTCCAGGGAGAGGATAATCAGCGTAGAAAACAAAAGTACACCTGGTACAATCGTATCACCCAAATTGTGCAAGAGAATTAATCCAAACTTTTCCTCCACCGGTATCGACACGTTAGCACCGGAGCTTCGTGGCATCCCAAATTCGGAACCAGCAAAAAAACAATGGAGGAGAAAATCAGAGGGTCCGTCAAAGAGAGCGCAGAAAAAAATCGAAAAGAAACAACTGGGAAATTTTTTGGCCGACATTATTTCTTCAGAGGATCGCAGGGCCGCAGAAAGGGAGAAAATAAGAAAAGAAAAGGGCATCAAAATTTCCAATCGAGCGTCAGATCCACAGCTTGAAGTTTCAAAAATTTGGAAGGAAGGGAAGGTAATGGGTCTACGATTTGAGGAGGAGACACCGCAATTCACAGAGATAGCTCAAGGAGACAAAGGAAACGAGTTATCACAGGGGATGTTGGACAAGGGGAAAGAAAAGGTATGTTATTTATGAAGATCCTTAGCTATAATATTAGGGGCTTGGGGTGTAAGGCTAAAAGCGATGAAATAAGGGAGTTAATTAAAAAGAACAACGTTGATTTTGCTTGCATACAAGAGACAAAGAAAGAGGATATTGATCTTTTCACGGCTAGAGCTTTATGGGGTAGAGGTAACTGTGGTTGGGCTTTCAGGGAATCAGAAGGTAGAGGGGGGGGGGGGGGGGGGAAAATTTTCTATTTGGAACGCGGATTTGTTCATAGCTAGAAGTTTTTGGCATTTGAGAGGAGCCGTAGTCATAAATGGCGTGTGGGGGGCTGATCATATAGAATGCTGCTTGATAAATGTTTATGCTCCGTGTCCGCTGCCCGAGAGAATGGAATTGTGGGAGATGTTAAGCCAGCTGACTTCCCAATATCCAGATTTTTGTATTTGTATCATTGGTGATTTTAACTCTATTCGAAGACAGTCTGAACGAGTAGGGAGAAGTAATTCCTTTTGCAGAAGGGATTTACAGGCTTTCGACGAGTTTATCAGAAATACGGGTTTAATCGACTTGCCACTTCAGGGGAGATTCTACACCTGGTACAGGCCAGATGGTACGTGTAAAAGCCGGATTGATAGGGCTTTGATCAACTCTAATTGGATTCTTCAATGGCCAAATTCATCGGTCAAAGCCCTTCGTCGTTCAATTTCAGATCATTGTCCAATCATTTTGGAAATCAAGGCTAAAGATTGGGGCCCGAAACCGTTTAGATTTCTGAATGCTTGGCGATTTCACCATGGTTTCCGGGAGTTTGTGGTGGACAGATGGAAAGGTTATGATGTACATGGGTGGGGGAGTTTCATCATTAAAGAGAAATTCAAGCTTCTTAAGGCAGATTTAAAGAAATGGAACAAGGAAATCTTTGGCAGCATGGATGATAGAATTGAGAAAAGAAAAATAGAAATCCAGAGATTAGACGTAATTGATGAAGCGTTTGGTCTAGAAGAGGAAGAGGTGATGAGGAGGAACGAAGTAAGAGCTTTGTTATTCAGAGATTTAAAACTCAAAGGTAGTTTATTGAAACAAAAAGCCAGATTCCGGTGGATTAAAGATGGAGACGCCAACTCAAGGTTTTTCCACAGGATTATTAATCAACGAAGTAAGAGAAACGAGATCTTGGGAGTGCATTTGGACGGGGAATGGAAGGAAGAAGTGCATGAAGTTAAAAAGGGAGTTGCTGATTTTTTTAAATCTCATTTCCAATCTGTAAAGAGATCAAAGATCAGCTTGGTGCATGATTTCTGCCCCATTAAAATATCGGAGGAAGTCAACAACTTTCTGGTCGAGGATTTTTCTCCGGAAGAGGTAAAAGAGGCCATTGATTCATGTGACAGCAACAAGAGCCCGGGTCCAGATGGTTTCAACTTCGGATTTTTAAAGGAATATTGGGACATGTACAAAGAAGACTTTATGAAGATGATGGCTGATTTTCACTCACACGGGAAGTTGGTTCGCGGTCTCAATCCATCTTTTGTTGTGCTTATCCCTAAGAAAGAGGAAGCCTGCGCTCTTTCAGACTACAGACCGATCTCTTTAATTGGTGGACCCTATAAAATCATTGCGAAGATTCTTTCTACCAGACTGAGCAAGATCATGGGGTCTATTATATCTGAGCAACAAAGCGCATTTATTGGGGGAAGACAAATCCTAGACTCGGTGGTAATTTTGAATGAAGCCATTGAAGACATGAAAAGCAGAAAATACAAGGGATTTCTTTATAAAATTGATTTTGCGAAGGCCTATGATTCGGTGGAATCGGAGTTCTTGGAAGAGCTGCTGAGAAGATTTAATTTTCATGAAAAGTGGATTAAGTGGATCATGGAATGCGTCACCTCTGCTCGAGCCTCTGTTCTAGTCAACGGGAGTCCGACCAAAGAATTTCAATTGGAAAGGGGACTCCGTCAAGGGGACCCCCTTTCCCCTTTTTTATTTCTCATTATTGCTGAAGGCCTGAGTATTATGCTAAAAAGAGCTGTGGAGGGAGGACTTTTTGAACCGGTTCATGTTGGCTCTCAAGAAGTGGAGATATCACACATTCAATTTGCTGACGACACGATTTTCTTGGGAAGTGCATCTTTGGATAACATCAGTTTTTTAAAACGTTTTCTCTATATTTTGGAGAGGGTTTCAGGTTTGAAGATCAACAAGGATAAATGCAACATCTATGGTATAAATTTGAACGAAGAAGAGCTGGGCAGTTTTGCAAATGATCTTGAGTGTAGAATCGGGTATTTTCCTTTTTCCTATCTGGGGATTAAGGTGGGCTGCCCACACAGACAGCTTTCAGATTGGGAGTGTGTTATTCAGAAAGTAAAGAATCGTTTGAGGAAATGGGAAGACTTGAATCTTTCAATTGGAGGTCGTCTTACGTTGATCAATGCGGTTCTATCTTCTATCCCTGTGTATTACTTGTCCACTTACAGAGCCCCTATTAAAGTCTTGAGAGAAATTGCTAAACTTCAGAGACGTTTTTTCTGGGGTGGGAATGTGAGTGATAAAAAAATCTCTTGGGTTAAATGGAATTTTATTTGCGATTCAAAATCAAGGGGGGGCTTGGGGTAAGGGATTTAGAGTGTTTCAATAACGCTTTATTGGGAAAGTAGTTGTGGAGGTTTTACAATGAGAGGAACAGTTTATGGTGTCGAGTGATAGAATCTAGGTGGGGTCTCGGTTGGAGTGAGGGCTTAAGTGGTGGAAGGCGGGGGAGGGTTAGGAAACCTTCGGGTTGGTGGGGGGAAATTTTGAGGGCATCAGGTGAGGGAGATTCGAATTGGTTTTCATCGGGGCTTGTGAAAGAGATAGGGGATGGAAGGGACACTTTCTTTTGGGAGGAGAGATGGGCAGGGGATACACCACTTAAATCTGTTTTTCCGAGATTATATTACCTCTGTAGGGAAAAGTTTGTGAAAGTAAGTAATATGGGGGAATGGAGGGAAGGGAGATGGGCTTGGAACTGGGATTGGAGACGCCCGTTATTTGAGAGAGAAATGCCTTTATTTAATGATTTGTTAGTCTTGATTGACAGGTATCCTTTAGCTCAAGGTGTTTCAGACAAGTGGACATGGAGATGGGCGAGAGATCATACTTACTCAACAAAGGAGGCGTATAAAAAGCTGTTGGAGGAAAAAAGAAGGGGAGAAATAGAAGAGAAGGAGATATTCAAAATCCTGTGGAACAAAGTGACTCCATTGAAGATTATGATTCATGCATGGAGAGTGATCTTGGAGAGGATTCCAACTTGCACGAAGCTCATAAGCAAGAATGTTATAGTTGATCAAGCTGACCATCGATGTACCTTCTGCGGGTTGGAATCGGAATCAGTAAGCCATGTTTTATTCACATGTTCTTTTGCCTACAAGTTCTGGATGGAGTGTATAAAGTGGTTGGGTTTAAATTCAGTTTTACCTTCTGATCCAACGAGTAGTCTACTTATGTTTAGTAGACTAATTAATGGAAAGGAGGGTAAAACACTAGGAGTTTGCATTTGGGAATGTGGCGTTTGGATATTATGGAAAGCAAGAAACAACTTACTTTTTCAGAATAATTCTGTTGGCGTTGAAACTACTGAATTATTGGAAGAGTTGAAGTCTAGAGTTTGGAATTGGACTCAAGTGAAGATGCCGGGAAGGCAAAATGTTTCTTATAGAAATTGGATGGAGAAACCTTGGAGCTAAGTGAACCAGAATTAAGTGGTAGGTGTGCTCTTTTTGTATGCTTAATCAAAACTTGTTGTAATTCTTCATGGGTATCACTTATACCCTAGTCTTATTAATATAATTTTTCTGATCAAAAAAAGAATAAAAATAATTAAGAACACTTGACTGATAAAATATCTTTTAACAAATAAATTATAATTCCAAAATTTGGAAGGGGATGCCAAAAACCAGTTAGGATTTGGAGTAGTTCAACAAATATTACTGCTTTCTACAAAAATTAATTGGATGATAAAAAATAGGAACAAATCATCACGGTAAATCGGGAGACAAGAAGGCAGACGAAGAGAATTGCTTCTGATGCTAGATGCAGTTTTAGGGCAGCTAAATAGAACTCCTCATCTTCTCGAAATAATTGCAGTTAAGCAACAAGAAAAGGCATTCGTCAATAGTTTTATTTATTGGCAACCTTATCTTGGGCACAAATTTAAGATTCTGTGTGACTCCCATTAATAATACTGAGAGGTACCACGTCAAACACGACATCCAAATTCCAATGCAGTTAGCAATACTCATAAGTCATAAAATGTTCACATTGTACCTGCATCTACATGTGTATGAATACAATTGCACACGTGATAAGTACCTCACGAGTCGCGACAAACTAAGTAAAGCGCAAGTGATAAAATTCATGATCATAAATACAGAATCAACCACCATTATGCACATATAGACACGTATAAGCAACCAAGTGCAGAGTCTACGATTCAGATCAACACATTTACTGAATCGAATTAAACTCTGAACCGCCAAACACCAAATATACATTTATCTATATATATAAAGAGTGAGAGTGCAAAAAAACCAAATGCAAGAGAAGGTGAACCTCAGAATCTCCCGCAATTGTGGCCAATGTCTCCCCCTTCTCCACACTCCTCCTCTCTCTGTGTTCCTCTTTCACCCACCCAGCCTTGTTATCCTCATCACCACCATAATTCCCACCAAAATCCAGAAAATGTTGCTTCACTTTCCTCCCAATCTGATTGGATATCCTCATCAAAGTACATTGATGGTACGCCGTCTCATCCCGGTAACTGAATTCACCACATAAACACACAATTCAATTACAAAATCCCTAGTCAATTTTTTTATAACACAACAATTCACACACGGATATACTAGTTGGGGGATAAAAATTGATTGGTTGAAACCCCAACTATATAATAAAAAACATGTTCACTTGAGACAATGCATGAATTCACAAACAAAATCGTTAAAAACTGAAACCCAGATTCATGACTACTGATTTAGGGATACGGGGCTTACGGATCGATTTCGTAACCCATTATTGATTCAGAAAAGTACTTGCTACAAATTCCCCCATGCCAGAAACACAGTGTAAAGTTGGGCGTGTAAGCTGCGTATGCATTCTGCTTTGTGGGTATCCATGCCCTTTTATAGCCATTGAAATGTGCGTAATTCAGCGGATATTTGAAAATTTTAATACGAAACTATCTGCAAAGATTAGATCTTGTATAACACTGTCTCATGATTATCTCATAGTATGAGACAATGCAAATAATTATAACTAAATTATGATGACAAAAACTTGTATGGGGCCGCTCATAGCATGAGACCACACAAATTAACACATATTTCTACCAAAGTGTTGATGAGTCAATGTCCTAGTTACACCTATTTCCATTGTCTCATGTCATGAGACGGTCTCATACAAGACCTACTCAATTATGATTTATTAAAACTTTAGTAGGATTGGGTGTTAAATAGTGTAGATCTCATACAAATTTTTGGCATATGCAAAATATCGTGCAAATTTTTTTTTTCCAAACTCCTACCTGATTGATACTACCACTGTAAAAATTGGTCATATTTAATTGCACATTTTTTAATGAGATATGTAGTAAAGTATTGAGTATTGTTAGATTTTTTTTTATGTAAAGTATCCATAAATAATCACTTTATTCATAAATAGACTTTACAATTCCCTATAATATATATGATATCGCATTAAAAATTGTGCAAACTAACGGGACCTTTTTTAGGACAGAAAGAGTAATAGAATGGGTAATGAATGAAAATCTTATCCAACTCAAAATGATATTAATTAAATATATTTTAATAAAAAAAATTTATATTGTTAAAAAATGCGAACGAAATACAAATAACTTTTATAATCGTCATATTTTTTACTATATTTTATGAATATATTTCATTAAAATATATTGTTAGTTTATATGTAACAATTGTTTTATTTAAAGAAAAAATAATAAGTATGAATAGCTGCATTCTATTATAATTTATTGTTTTATTTTCGTTTTCCCTTCTCATTTTCAGTCCTTCTTTTAAGAAAAATCCTAGCATATTCATCGTGATCATTTAATTGTGCGTGCATGAAAAAATTACAGTCATTTGATTTCATAAGATAATCTTTGTTTTTTACCATCCAGCATACAATACATTTCACACATAAAACTCTCCATAAATTTCACTTTTACAATACCTCAAATTTACACAAAATGTCAATAACTTCTGGACTCAGACATACGCACCATCCAACTTGTTTCTCAAATCCTTATTCATTCCTCAATTTCTTAAAAAGTTTGTATTTTAAAGTGAGAAATGTTATATGAAACGCGGTAGTAATAAGTTTATTTATGCATTTTTTTTTAAGTTAGAATGAGTTCAATTTAATAATTATTCGCCGTCTCTTTCATTTCTTATTCCTAAATTTACCTTTTCTCTTTGTATTATATATATTTTCTATTTTCCCTAATCTTTATCATTCTTTATGCACAATCTTTTATGAAGAAAAAGTCATAATATGAAAATTATACAATTACATGTAATCATTGACACCAATATTTCATGTGTTCATTAATAGCATAAGATTTATAAACTGAAGTTACAATATAAAATATTATGGTATCAGTTAATGCATGTAATAATATCATTGAATACATGTCAAGATATCACATTCATATTATAAACAAGTTTCACAAGAGACTTACACTTCTTTATGTTCTTATGTCTATCAATAAAGAATTTTATATTTTTATGTCATTTTTATCTCAGTCTTATTCCTTAAAATAATTTTCCTCTTTATGTTACCTTTTTCATTAATTTTGGTATTTATTACTCTCACATCTTTTATGTCTGTCTTTAATGAACTTTTCCTCTTTATATTTTTTTTTTTCCATTTTTTCTGACTTTTACTACCCTCTCATCTCCGTGTCTTATCCCTAAAATTATTCTCCTACTTTATATCATAACTTTTTCCATTTCATATGACATTTACTATTTTTTCATTTCTAATGTTTATCCGTAAAAGACTTTTCTGTTTTAGATTATACTCTCTCCGACCCCTAGCAATTTGCACCGCTTTTTGGCACATAATTTTGAAAAAAATGTAAAATGAATAGAATGTTGGGGGTAATTTTGTAAAGTTTTATATATAAAGTAAAGAAATTACTTGAATTTATTTTATAAATTAATGACATTTTTATCTTTATTCTTATATACTCTAAAATTGGGTTGTTCACGGAGTTGGGAGATTACCGAATTCGTACCGAAATCCACACCAAAAAAGAACCGAATCGAAAAAATTATGGACTTTTTACTTTAACCGTACCGAAACTAAACCGAATATTTTTTTTGGTATGGATCTGGATATTACCAAATTAACCATACCGAAAAACTGAATGTGACTGTACCGTACCGAATTGAACCGAATAACCGAATTAAATATGTATTAAATTTAATTATTATTTATTTTTCATTCTTCAAATATTATTATAATGATATTGAATTCAAGTACAACTATATGATACTATAGTTCCTCCTCCTTTTTAGAATTCAAACATTATACTACCTCCGTCCCACAGTTGTTTTCTACATTATTATTTGCACAAATTTAAAGAAAAAAATTGTTTGTTGGTATTTAAAATGATAAAGTAATAAAGTAGATGTTTTTAGTTAGGTGTGTATGGAGAATATAATTTTAAAAAGTATTGTTGCTTTTATGAGACAAATATTTTTAACAATATAGCAAGTAACTTTGGGACAGAGGGAGTATTATTTATCTTATTAAGTTCTTAAAACATTAACTTAGGTTTAGGTATATATAAAAATGATTTAAATTAATTTTTTATTCTTTTAAATTTATTTCTTACAAAAACTTGGATATGGTCAGTGTCATAAATTAAGATCAACGTGATTTTAATATTGCACTTCCCATTCACAAGATATTTCAAAATATTTTTTTAAAATATATTTGATATAATTTTAAATACTCTATTGGTGGCGATTTGCGTTAATATTACAATAATTTATTATCATATAATGTGTTATATTCGAACTTGTAATGATATATGTTTGATTGTGGTTGAAATTGTGTGGTATTCGTGTGGGTGGCATGCATCAATATGTTTTTCTTAAATTGATTAAAAAAAAGGAGAAAATGATAAAAAAAAATGGGTAAAAATCTCTTTTCTTCGCTCTGTTCCCTACTGATCCGATCCAATCCTTTTTAACTAAAAATCTGCTTCGAACTGTACCAAAAAATAAAATATTTGCACTGTACCATACCAAAATTTTGGTATGGATACGGACACACAAATTTTAAAATAATCAAACTTTGGTACGGACACAGATATTTTCAAATATCCGTTTTGGTACGTACCGTGAAAGACAAAAAAAATTAATAGTTTATGTGACAGCATCACGTTCATCTACAACAACTATATTTCACTAATATATTTCGTTTGCAAATCCCTGTATTCTCATGAAAAATTACTTAAATATATGAACTCATTAGCACTTATCCTACATCGGTATATGTTACTGCTAAAATTTATTTTTTCGCTTATTTTTATATTTGAAAAAAATCATATTCATAAAAATCCTATTTTCTAGACAATCTCAACAATAACATTAAGTATATTAAAAAGTTCAAATTTATTCTGCTAATGAACAAATTAATAATATTATGAAATTTTCAATTTTCATTGGATTACAAAAAACTTAATGTAAATTAATTTTTAATATCATGTAAAGACAAGTCTGTCTAAGCATATTTGACACAACCATATTAATCTAATTAAAAATTTATTTAACCAAAATATTTTGTTTGAAAATCTCTTAACTCTCATGAAATCTACTTAATAACATGAATTTATTAACTATATACCCTACATCGGTTATATATCATTGCTAAAAGTTACTTTTATCATATAAAAAAGTATTACACCCATTAATGTTTGCACAATTGACTTTTTAATGGTTTTAATGTGTATTGTTCAATTTAAGTGAATGAAACCAAATGAATATTTTTTTTTGGTATAATTCTAAGTGGAACGAAATCTATAATATATAATGCACCCTATTTTGCCTAATATAGTTTTGGCGGGAACGAGTTTGGTCCGTTGATCATCTTTTTCTAATTGATCATCACCATTCCTTTGTTGTGTTTAGTATTTAATAGGAATCGTTTCATTTTGTGTCCTATATATACTTAGTGCGTCCATCAATATCTCAACAAATTGTAAATCTTCATTTTTTTTCATACTAGTTGTATACACGTGCGTTGCACGTTGCATGTAATTTAGTTGAAAAAATAAAATCAAGATTTAAAAATCAAGATTTCAATATTCTAATTTTTCAAGAAAACTGTGCAGAGGCTTCGCTTATACACATATATGTGATTCACAAGGATTTTTCAATGAATTTAACATAAAATTAATTTTTAAGAGAGATCGAAAAATAAACTGTCACGTGATCTTCTACATTCGGGTATAATTTTTAGGTTGTCAACTTCTTCATGGTATCTTATTTGATGTAGGTACTTTCTTAAATTTTATTTGATAATTTTTTAAAAGATTTATGAATTATAAATATTTTGTTTAGAAAGACTCTAATTTTTATATTATATTGGTTTTAAATTTTGTTTTTTGTTTTTAAAATTTAATGATATTTATCATGATTTTAATTTATTAAATCCTTTTCCTGATTAAAGAAATTAAGCAAGTTTCTTTGATTCTTAATCAAACATCCTAGATACATCTATGATTGATGTTGCCGAGTTTGTTAGTATATATGAGAGAGGAGGTATAGAGTGAAATTGGTTTATATATGAATCACTGAAGGGTATTAGTTGTTATCACTCTAGAGTATTAGTTGTTTTTACTGAAGAGTATTACTGGTTTACACTGAAGAGTCTTAGTTCATTAATGAACAACTAAGACTCTTTAGTGTAAATCAGTAATACTCTTCAGTAAATACAACTAATACTCTTCAATGAAAATAACTAATATCCTTCAGTGATTCATGTATAAACCAGTTTCACTCTATACTTTGTCTATATGAGAAGTCGGAGAATTGAAAAATAGAATACTTGATTAATAATACTTTTCTTGGATGAAAAAAAAAAAGGTTTTATAAGCATCAATAACAATGTCAATTTTAAAAACACTATATGAATAAATCAATTTGTAGAATACTCTTCCTATATAAATTAATAATTAAAACAATCTAAAGTTTGTAATTAATAATTTTTAAATTTAAGCTCTCTTCTCATCTTTCATTCTCCGAGCTTCTGCCATGAATGTATAAGAGAAGTTGTTTTGAAGATTTCTCTTGTCAAGTGTATGTGACCGTTAACCTCAAAATTAAGAAGAATAAGATTTTGTTAACTTATAGGAAACATGTAGTATTTGAATTTTGAATTTGAGGCCAATAATAATCCACTAATAAACATATACCCCGCAACTAATTAACTACGATCTCCTCGTTTCTATTACGTCTCTCACCAACCCCTTCAACCTTTATGATATGATTGTTGCTTGATTATTATGACACCTTGTATCAAAAGAAGTCTTCAGTTTATCTTTTTTTAGCACATTATGCAACTTTCTGAGTTCCTTCATCGATCATTAGTCCATCTCATTACGTAGGTCGCACTTAAAACTTCACTGGAAAAACAGAGAACATTGTAACAAATTAATATTTACTGTGAAATTAATAAAATTGAAGGGAACTATTCGACATATTTTGCAATTGAAAATAGAGAGAGCTAGAAGCTCTGAATATATGATTAAACGAACTCAGATTAAAAAAAATTGAGTTTTGAATCATTAATTGCTACCACTCATGACAAATTAACATTTAATGTGCAACTAATCAAATAAAAGAGAATTATTCGATATATTTTGCAACTGAAAACAGAGAGAGCTACAATCTCTGAATATATGAATGAACGAACTCAGAGTCAGAAAAATTAAATTCGAGTTCTAAATCGTTAATTGCTACCACTTATGCTATTACAATAATCTATGAAATCAATAAGCAAAATGTGTATTGTAATTACAGAAATAGAAAAATATTAAATTGACTTTATAGGGAAATGGAGGAGTACCCAAAAAAAATGATCTTAGGGCTTATTAGATTACTGCAAATACTATATAAATAATACTAATTATAATTTTTAATGTAAGAATTTCAAGTTGTAAAACAAATAAATTAGATAGTTAGGAATTAAGATTAAAATATATCATGGCTAATTTATTGTAAGAATTTCAAAAGTTATAAATATGACTATATAAATAATACTCCCTCCGTCCCAAACTCGTTTGCTATATTGTCAAAAAGGTCCGTCCCATACTCATTTGCTACATCTATTTTTGGCAAAAAAGTAACAATACATTTTAATATTATATTCTCCATACACTAATAACCAAAACATCTACTTTATCACTTTATCACTTTATCATCACTTTATCACTTTAAATACTAATAAACAATTCTTTTCTTAATCTACGCGCAAACAGTAAACGGGAATATGAGTTTGGGACGGAGGGAGTACTAATTATAACTTTTAATTTAAGAATTTCAAATGTTGTAAAACAAATAAAATAGATAGTTAGGAGTCAAGATTAAAATATTTCATAACTAATTTATTGTAAGAATTCCAAAAGTTATAAATATAAAATAATGAATATAGGTAGTTGGGGTGTAATAGTAAAGATTAAAATATGTTAAGGACAAAATTGTCCAAAAATGTTTCTCAACCTCTTGTCACTTTTTAAATATGACTCAAATGTTGTAAAACAAATAAAATAGATAGTTAGGAGTCAAGATTAAAATATTTCATGACTAATTTATTGTAAGAATTCCAAAAGTTATAAATATAAAATAAATGAATATAGGTAGTTGGGGTGTAATAGTAAAGATTAAAATATGCTAAGGACAAAATTGTCCAAAAATGTTTCTCAACCTCTTGTCACTTTTTAAATATGACTATATAATTTATTGTCACTTTTTAAAATGTTTCTCAACCTCTTGTCACTTTTTAATTTATTGTAAGAATTCCAAAAGTTATAAATATGACTATATAAATAATACTAATTATAACTTTTAATTTAAGAATTTCAAATGTTGTAAAACAAATAAAATAGATAGTTAGGAGTCAAGATTAAAATATTTCATGACTAATTTATTGTAAGAATTCCAAAAGTTATAAATATAAAATAAATGAATATAGGTAGTTGGGGTGTAATAGTAAAGATTAAAATATGTTAAGGACAAAATTGTCCAAAAATGTTTCTCAACCTCTTGTCACTTTTTAATATAGTATAGATTTCTCCGGATCGTCCAAATTTTTCACAAGTCAAGCTCAACACCTCCATAAAGAAGAAAATAACTCAAACTCAAATCCCCACTCACTATAATCTACAAAGCAAGGATGCATGCAATAATATGGAACAATCTAAACGGCACAAGCCCCCTTAGTTTTTTAAAGTTTTCACCTATGGCCTCGGGTTGCGGGGCCAACTTCAACTTTTTCTTTTTAATTTTAATAATTATGCATTTATTTGACAGATCGTTAGGATATTTTCATCTTTAGATTTTGTATTAAATTTCATTGAATTTTGTAATATATATATATATATTTGTAGATTGCAAGATTTTTTAATATGTATTTTTAAGAGATGTGTAGACATTCTTTAAAAATTTAGAGACGTTTATCAAGAGATTTGAAGATTCAATGGAAGACTATACAATTTTTTTCAGTTCAAGATTTGACGACTATTTTTTCGATTAAGAGTTTCAGTTCCAACGTCAGATTATAATATTGGGGCACTTTCCTATATCACTTGTGTTTGCGAGAATGGCTTCTCCAATTTTTTTGGCATCCTTCCATCAATTTAATACAAATTCTTAGTTCATAAACATGGTTTTTCTTTGTGTTGGAACAAGGTTGGTTTAATGGAGGTTGTAATGCAGGACTTACCTATTTTTCGGCGGATTATTTGCAAGTCTTCCTTAATTAGGTTGAATTTGTTATAAATGTTGAAGTCTTTCAATATTTTTTTATGTATAGTAAACATTTGTCTATGTATCCTCAACAAGTAATTTTTTTTTTTTAGAGATTTTGTGTAGTTACTTATCTCTTGACTAATTTATTGTAAATTTTATTCCATTATTTGTCTTAATTATTAATATTTGCAACCAGGTTAGTAGATTAAAAACTAAGTAGTCCATTTATAACAAACATAAACAATTTTTTTAAAAATATAGATGAGGTAAGATGAACAATTTTGTTTTAAAAAACTTTATTTTATTATTACTATATTCTGGAAAAATGAGAAATACATGAATATTCATTTTGTACGAATCATATAACTGTGTTATTACTTTAATTATTTATTTGTTTTTTATTATCTTAATTTCAGTTCAATTGTATTATAGAACCGTTACACTTTTTTAATAAGTGTGTTGTTTAACATTATGATTATCATCCTTTAAAGAAAAGCATTATGATTATTAACATTTAATTTTCATTTATTTATGTAATAATGTGGGCTAAAATTTCACCACTAAATATTGAATTTTATGATTATATAAATTGATGATGAGGGGCAAAATCCATATATACTCAATTATCACTAAAAATTAGGATCGGTCGTTACATGATTTATTATTCATTCCCATATTTATGATGAGTGGGCAAATTTTCACTTATATACAAATATATTTTGTATATATATTATTCTATTAAAAATAAATAAATGCCAAAAGGTCCAAAATTAAAGGCTTTATTGATTTGCGTACTCTCTCACTCAACAATTAAAGTTATTTACACTGAGAAATATGGTTAGTTTACACTGAAAAGTTTACACTAAAAATTGATTTTCAGTGTAATGTAACTACACTTTTCAATATAATCAAATACTTTTTAATGTAAACAATCTCAACTTTTGAGTGAGTGCATCATATACTAAGTACACAATAAAATTATTCTAATTGATTGACTATTAATAAAATAACTATAAAAAATATTGAAACAAATAATTTAATTTTTTTTATCAGACAAAGAAACTTTTATTTACACTAAAGAAAGAAAAGGGTAAACCAAATAAATTTTTTTTTAACAGAAAAAAGACAGATTTATTATAATAAAATTGGAGAACAAGGGGTCCTCCAACCCTTACAATAAATCTAGACAAACCACAACGAAGCTCTCAAAAGCAAACTCTAGGATCTCTATTCCACTCGAGAAACGACTTTGAAATTAAAATATTATTCTTGATTTCTAACCACGACCAAACCTTGGCTTTGATATCCGAAAATAATCTAAAATCATTTGGAGTTTTAGCTCTGAAGATTACTTCATTTCTCTCCTTCCATAAACTCCATGTGACTGCTGTCCAAAGTGTTGCTGAGATCTTTCCTTTCTTTACCTTGCCCAACCAATCGCCGTGTTGAAGAAGATGGGCCGCCGGGTTGTGATGAGGCACCATATTTATCGACATCCAATTGTCGCATCTCGCCCACACCTTCCTTGCAAACTCACAAGTGAAAAAAATGTGAGCAATATTCTCTTCCTCTTTTCCACAAAACACGCAATTTGGATCCACCGTCGCCGGGATTATACTCCGATCACGAAGAGCTGTTTTTAAAGGCAAACTTTGTCTCAGTATTTTCCACACAATCGCTTGGACCCTTCTTGGTGCGAAGCAACTCCACAAACTTTTGAACGCTCTGTCCTCCATGCTCGGATGGTGATTGTTATTTGTATTCTTCGAGTACGCTAGACCTGTTACATATATACCGTTTTGAGAGTGTTTCCAGCTCCAGAAGTCTTTTACATCCCTGTTTAGCACGAAACTGTTAATGCAAGACAATAGCAAATTAAGAGTTTCAGATTCCCCTGATCTCAAAGTTCTCCTCCATTCTAACCTCTATACCCACCCCTCATCCCCCCAACTTCCCATATCTTTAATCAACACATCTTTTTGTGCACTTACTCTATAAAGCCTAGGGAATCTATCTTTTAGAGACCCCTCTCCTATCCACCTATCCTCCCAAAAATACGTCTTATCTCCACTACCCACCCTTCTCTCAAATTTATTTTTCAGTCCATCGCCATGTTCACCCCAATACAACCCACAAATATCTTTCCACCACCCCGAAATCTTAGAGAGTCCCCTAATCCTTCTCCCCCCTACCCTCCTATCTGGATTTGCTAAATCAAAAGGATTTTCACCATATTTTGACTTCAAAACCTTAACCCACAGCCTATCCCCTTCAACTAATACTCTCCAAACCCACTTTCCTAACAAAGACTTATTAAACTCCCGCAAATCCTTTATCCCTAACCCCCCAAATTTTTTCTCCTTACACACCTCACTCCATTTGACCCAAGGAATTATGCTCTTATCCTCACAGCCCCCCCCAAAGAAATTTACGCTGTAAGCAAGTAAACTCACGAATGGTTTTAATTGGAAGTTTGTAGAAAGAGAGGCAACAAGTTGGCAAAGCAGAAAGTACCGCCTGAATCAAAGTAATTCGACCCCCAAAAGACAGATGTTTACCGTTCCAGAGAAGAAGACGCTTTCTGATTTTATTTCTCAGATTTCTCCACGCAGCAGCCACTCTATGGTTAATACCCACATTGATCCCTAGGTACGAAAAATGACCCTTGTTGATATCGCATTTGAGCAAATCAGCAATTTCAAGTAAGAAATTTTGCTCCAAATTCAGCCCCAATACACTACACTTATGGAAATTCACCTTGAGGCCCGAGCATAGTTCGAAAATCCGCAATAAGTGTTTAAGGGCAGCAGCGTTTTCGATCTTCCCCGAGCAAGCAAAGATGGTATCATCTGCATATTGAAGATGCGAAACTTGAATCTTCTTCATACCAATTTCCACCGGATCCAAAATCTTCCGATCCACTGCCCTTTTGACTAACAAACTCAGACCTTCAGCAATAATGAGGAACAAAAATGGGGATAAAGGATCCCCTTGTCGAATTCCTCTTTCTAGTTTGAAGAAACCAGAAGGACTTCCGTTTACTAACACTGAAGAAGTGGCACTTGAAACACACTCCATCATCCAAAGCCTCCACTTAGCGGAAAAGTTCAACCCGATTAGCATCTCGTCTAAGAATTCCCATCTTACCGAATCATAGGCTTTCGCGAAATCGATTTTAAAAAGGAACCTCTTCAATTTCTTCTTCTTGGCCTCATCGATCAGTTCATTAAAGATAACGATCCCATCCAGAATCTATCTACCTCCCACGAAAGCTGTTTGATTTGAGGAGATTACTTCATCCAACACCTTGCTCAAACGATTGGCCAAAGTTTTTGCAATGATTTTATATAGGCTCCCAATGAGTGAAATATGCCTATAGTCCTCCAAGCAAGAACATACCTCCTTCTTTGGGATTAACACAATAAAAGAAGAGTTCAAACCTTTTGTCAATTTCCCATTTGCGTGGAAGTCCTCCATCATTTGCAAAATTTATGACTTCATGTTGGGCCAATTATCCTTAAAAAATGCAAAAGTGAACCCGTCAGGGCCCGGGCTTTTGCTGGAATCGCAAGACCAAATCGCCTCCTTCACTTCCTCTTCAGAGAACCTAGATACCAAGAAATCATTGTCACAGGCAGAAATCTTCTTGAGAAATAAATCTTCGGGAAAGATAGGCCTATCACACTGCCTTGCTTCGAAAAGATGCTTGAAATGTGAATGAATAGCACCTTTAACTTCCTGAACAGAATCAACCCAAAAGCCATTCACCATTAGGCCTTCCATACCTTGTAATTTATTTCTCCTGTTGACCCATCTATGAAAAAAATGGGAGTTCACATCCCCTTCTGTGAGCCACCTCGTTTTCGCTTTTTTGAGATAGAAATGAATCCCTCCATATCAAACCCCTCATTATCACAATAAAAATGACCCAAATTATTAATATTATTTATATTCAAAGATAACAATCAATCAACCAATTAAATTATTTGGGTAAACAAAATAATTTAATTGGTTGATTGATTGTTATCTTTGAATATAAATAATATTAATAATTTGGGTCATTTTTATTGTGAAAGAATAAAATAAGTTAAGTTATGTTATAATTTTTTGAAATTGTTGATTTTATAAAAAAATGACCGAAATTTAATTTCATATTTGTATATTCAATAAATTATTGGATTCTATTCATTCGGTACATAATAAATAAAGGGAATGTTCCTGTAAACACATGTGTCTAAATTTTGCCAAGATATTATTTTCCAATTAAGTTAATTAACGCAAATTATGATTGATTACTATACCATTGAGTATTATTTCATGTCATACTATCATAGTTTCAATCATATATAGACACTTAAAAGTCAACTTCCTACATCTTGCCATACATATTAATTTTGTGATTTGTTAGTTTACCATATTATTTAATCTTTGGAGTAAGTTTTCTATATATTAGATGATTGCACAATTCAAATTGTTGGTGATCAATTTGTATCGGATGGATTAGTGACTGTTTAAGTTCGGTTTAAAGATCATCAATCAATTACGTGTGATTGGTTACCACCGTAAATGGTAAATCGAAGGTTCGGGTTATGAACTTGTAAACGTGAAAGTCGAAATCGTAATAATTTCGTATGCATGTACGTTTAGGTGTATTAGTGTGTGTTTTGGGAGTGTTTATGAATTTGAACTTGTATTTATTAAGCTGGAGAACAACTATTTATAGTGGCTAACAAGCATGAGGTGTCTATGACTCTTGGTCTCCCTAGCTTGCATGCTTGACAAGTGTCCTTTGACCTTATTTTGACCTTATCTAAGTTGATTCTTGATTGGGCGTGAAATTGTCATGATTCGTAGCTAGAAACGCCCTAATCTTGGTCGAGTTTATCGAGTATTTAGAGTCAATTGAGCATTATTTCTACACATTGATGAATTTGTCTCTTTGATGCTCATAGGTGAATAGAGGATGAAAAACGGAGTTCGTAGGACTTTGAATCGACTCAAACGGATGTCCGGATGAGAAGATATTGAAGAAATACGATTGGTATTAGTGCGGACGAGGAAAAGTATTAGTTGGGATGAGTTGGAAGTCACTCGAGTGACTAGGTCGAGCGCCACCGCTCGAGCGCATTGCTCGAGCGCCTAAGACTTACAGAACTTTTCTTGCGCTCGAGCAGCTCGAGCGCCACCGCTCGAGCGAATTGCTCGAGCGCCCAAAACATACAGTGTACTTTCAGCGCACGACTGGCTCGAGCGGAACCGCTCGAGCAATTGTGTCATTCGAGCTACACTGCTCGAGCGGGACCGTTCGAGCGATTTGCTCGAGCAACTTTGGATTTTTGCCTCCGGATGCGTATTTTCGGCCCATTAACTCCCGTTTCGACCCGTGCCTATATATACCTCTTCCAAACACGTTTTGAAGGATCCCGAACTTTAAAAATAACTTTAGACTTAGTTTTTGGAGAGGAAGAAGAGGAACAAGCTTTATTTACATTTTGTTGAGGTTTTGCATACGAATTCTTAGTTTCTTTTCGTTTCTTAGTTCCTTTTCATTAGTTTGATTTCTTTAAACACTTTGAAACTTCGTTTTAGTTAATTAAATTTCAATTCTTCGTATTTATTTCTTTAAACCCTAGTTCATGTTTCATCTTTTCGTTCTTCAATTCATTATGTTTATGTTAGTCGTTTCTTCTATTGCTTTTATGTTTGTTAAAACTATGTCTAGCTAAAACCCTTGCATGCTTAGGGTAGGATGAACTCGTAGAAGTAGGTTGTGGGTATGTAATTAGAGTAACTTGTGACGTTAGGTTTTAATTCTCTTGGTTAATGAATTCTTATAATTAATCTGAACTTTACCTTTGAATTTAGTACGAAAGTGTTAGAGAGAGGACGATCGCATCACTCTTTAACAACGAGTAGACTTAACGAGAGAGTTTAGGAAAGATTAATTCATCTACCGGTTTAGCGAAGGAGGACGACCGCATCACCTTAGTTAAATTAGGGTCTCATTAATTAAGCATAATCTATTAACTTGTTAGTAGATTAGTGAAGTCGAGTGTTAGGGTAAAGTATTAGGGTTTAGAATCTTGAGCTTTCACCTTGCATTCTTAGACTTAGGTTAATTCTTGTGTGTCACAGTTGTTCTGATTATGTACCTGCTCCGTTAGTATACGTAGGGATTCCTATCTTAAGCATCACCATCTCTCATTAGAACACAACCCTTAGTTAATTTGATTTCTTTAGTATTTTAGTTTACTTAGTTTAATTTAGTCTTTTAATTAATCTTTCAAAAACCCAAAAACATTACACTCATATTAACTACGACGCGTAGATCTTCAGGGATTTATTCGCATACACACTTTCCCTTGGGTTCGATAATACTTGGTCCCTATACTTGCCACTACTACAGTGAACCCGTCCGCTTGCGGGTGAGCGACTAGTAGAAGTTAGTAACATCGCATTCAAGTCAATGGCGTCGTTGCCGGGGATGGCGTTGTATGTTTTTGAATAGGACTTGTAGATAGCTTAGTAGTTAGTAGTGGGTGATTTATTTTCTGTTTTTACTTTTATTTCCATTCATTGGGCAGTTGCATTTTGATCCTTCTGCTAGTGTTTCAGGTTTATGAAAATACGCTCACAAAGCAATACGAGCGAAGAGAGATTACCTGCAGATCCTGAGACAATAGCCAGAAGGAACCGAGCCTTCTTTTAGAAGAATGACTACTGCCGCGGGAAACAAAGACAAGACTTCTGATGAACTTGGGGAGTTAGACAAAATAGCTGCAGAGTATACTGCTCTTGTGGAACGGGCAGAGGGTGCCAATGGAAACAGCAGTAATCAGCAGATACCCATAGGGGGAACTGAGAGCCCACACCCGAACCCACAAGACACAATCAACTCTGCACAAACACAACCCCAAAACCAGAACCAAAACCCTGCTTACCCACAAAACCCAAATAACCCTTTCAACAACCCAGTATACCAACATTACCCATACCCACCTTATCCTTACCCACCATATCCATATCATCCACCTCCTGTCTACAACCAACCACCTGTTTACCAACCACCACCCCAACAAGTACCCGTACCAGCTGCTAATCCTCCATACGTTCTCAGAACGTAGATCAGATGGCTATTCGAGGGAGGTTTGCAGCGCAGCCACAGCGGTACTATGATGGAGTGGCTTTGCCTCCTGTTGAGGCGAACAACTTCTCGATATCCCCGGGGATTTTAAAGCTGCTTACAGAGAACCAGTTCAAGGGGGTGATCGGGAAGGAGAATCCTCACACACATCTGAGGAGCTTTCTCATGATAGCATCCACATTCAATTACAATGGCATGTCTGAAGATGCCAAGAGGCTTAGGCTGTTCCCATTCTCATTGACGGGAATAGCCAAAGAGTGGTACGATAATACGCTTCCGCGGGGAGGTATTACCACTTGGGCCGAGCTCGAGCGTCTGTTCCTCGAGCGATTCTACCCTCCATCTAGGACGATCAAGGCTAGAATTGAGATCTCGTCCTTTCGCCAAAAGTCTGGAGAGGATTTACGCCAAGCGTGGGAGAGATACTCAAACATGCTGATTGAGTGCCCGCAGCACGGGTACAATGAGGGAGACATTATGGCATTCTTCTATAGTGGTGCCAACAAGGCGGGACAAGACCATTTAGACGTCTGTGCGGGCGGAGCATTCTTGAACCAAGGCATAGAGAGGTGTAGGGAGATCGTGGACAACATTGTCACGAATGCCGGTGCTTGGAGTGAAGATGCAGATTTTCAGAGAGTGCATCAGGTTGAAGAGGGAGAATGAACGAGAAGGCTGCTGATGGCCATGATGGAAAAGATCAACAACCTCGAGTTGGGGAAGAGTTTGGGTGGAGAGCATGCAGTAGAGAATGAGAGAGTAGACCAACCAAGTGGACAGCAAGAGGTAGCCAATTACATGGGAGGTCCGTATTACAATCAGAATGGCTACCAAGGTGGTAATCAGTATGGAAGGCCTTCTTATGGCCAACCATTTGTACCTCCAGGCCCTCAGCCACTTCAAAATCAATGGAGGAACACACAAGGAGTTCAAGGAGGCCAGCAGCCTCCTCAAAACACATGGAGGAAGAATGAGAACTTTTCTTATGCTAACCCAAAAGCTGGTGTTACTGTTCCTGCAGGTGTTGATCCGGGTTCTAAACCTCCTGGTGGAGAAGGCGGTGCATCAACTGAGGAGATGTTGAGAGCGATCCTTCAGAAGGTGGAGGAAGGTAGCAAGCGGTTGTCATCCTTGGAGTACGATGTGAAGGAGTTGCATAAGAAGGGTGATCATCGAGATCAAGAGCTCCAGAAGATGAACGTTGAGTGGACTAGAACTCAACAAGAGAACAATAGGCGGTTCACTTCTATAGAGTTCCAGATGAGCCAGATTGCAAAGATGGTGAATAGAGAGCCGGGAAAATATCCTTCCATGCCGGAGGGGAACCCGAAAGAGCATTGCAAGGCGATTCAGCTTAGAAGTGGAACCAATTATGAAGGTCCTCAGATGCCTGCTGATTCTGAGACGCCTCAAGTTAGAGATGAGATTGAGGAGGTAGGAGTTGAGAAGGGGATTGAAAGTGAAGGGATTGAGAAGCATAAAGATGTGAATGAGTCCCAGAAGGACAAAGATCTTGAGGAGGTTGAGAGAGTTCCTAAGTGGAAAAAGGCAAAGGAAGCAAGGGATAAAGTGAAAGAAACAGAAAGAGATGAGTGGGGGGTACCCAAATCTGTGATACCCGTCCCATATCCACAGCGCTTCATGAAAAAGAAGCTTGATGAAAAATTTGTAAAATTTCTTGATGTTTTTAAACAACTTCACATTAACATTCCTTTTTATGATGCTTTGGAACAGATGCCGCACTATGCGAAGTTTTTGAAGGACTTGATCGCGAAGAGACGGCGAGTGGATGAGCCGAAGTTGGTGCAGCTGAACCACGAGGTGAGTGCATTAGTGCACAAGGCGCTTCCACCAAAGCTGAAGGATCCCGGGAGCTTCACGATCCTATGTGACATTGGGAACGGGATCAAGAAGGGAGCGTTGTGCGACCTCGGAGCGAGCATTAATTTGATGCCGTTATCGCTTTTCAAGAAGTTGGAAGGTGGTGAACTTTAACCCACAATGATGACGCTTCAACTTGCCGATCGGTCTATTACTAGACCTCAAGGTGTGGTTGAAGACGTCCTCGTGAGAGTTGGAGATCACATATTTCCAGCCGATTTTGTAGTGCTAGAGATGGAGGAAGATGAGCACGTGCCCCTGATCTTGGGAAGACCGTTCTTAGCTACGGCGGGGATGGTGCTAGACGTGGCAAATGGGAAGATTACGTTGAAGGTTGATGATCAAGAAGTGAAGATCTCCCTATATGAAGCCATGAAGCACCCGAGGGAGGATGAGAGCTTGTATTGCATGGATGCAATTGATCCTCGTGTTGAAGACACACCTTCTATCCCTAATCCTTCTGATATTCATGATTTTGTTAGTACTTCACGTGATTATTTAACCCATGAGCATTATGATCTTGATTATTTTGATAGGGATAAAGTGAAAAAGTTGAAGGATGAAGAGGTGAAGGAAGTGGACGTGGTCCAGTTAGAAGGGAAAGGAGGAGTTAAGAAGAAAAAGTCAAAACTCAAGAAATTGTTTAGTAAGACTCCTCCAGATAGAGGCAAGAAGGAGTTGAGACTCATAACACTTGGGGATGAGAAGAGAGCAAAAGAGCTCATGATGGTAGGGCATCAAGGAAAGGAGTTCAAACATCACTCTTATGAGAGTAAGGGAGGTAAATTTGAGTATGATGTCCCATAAGCTCCTTTGAGCTTGGTCCGGCATGAGGACCTTAAAAATAGCGCTGAATGGGAGGCAACCCATTATTTTTTATTTGATTTGAGTTTTTTTTAGTTATTAGGGAGTTATTTTGAGTCGTATGTTTAACCTCGTATTTGAGTGAGTTGCTTGTAGGCTTGTCTCTAAAGGAGTAAAGGTATCATGGAGTTATTCAGATTGAAGGGACCAACTCAAGCAAGGGAGTGTGCCAAGTTGATGAAGAGAAACTGAATTGTTTGGTTGAGGTAACCCACAACCCCAAACTTAGACCTCTTCGCAAGGTCGAAGTTTGGGGGGGGTGGTGTTTTTTTTTATGTTTTCTTGTTACATTGCACCGGAGCACCCCTTATCTTTGAGTTGAGTTAGTTATTGGGTGCCTTGAGATACTCCTTGGGGTGATTTTGATTTGACTCGCTATTGCATATTTCATGCCTATCAATCATCTTATGCTTGCTGATTGCTATCTTTGAGTATGATTCGATGAGTAGAGTAAGTTGTAAGGGTGAGTTAGAAATTCTTTTGTGTGAGTGTTTGAGTTTGAGGTGATTTGAGAAAGAACTTGTATGCTTGTGAATTTTTCTTTTAGTACTTGTGTGATGAGAGTGAGAATGCACTAGGACTAGCATGGATGTGAAAGCCGTGAGACTTGAGCCTTTTGAGATTTTGATGCATGAATTAATCTCTTCGTTTGTGAGTGAATCGTCACCTTAGAGGATGCCAGAACTTGTGTGTGCTCTTGCTTCTAGATTGTGTCTAGTTTGATATGCCGAATAGGATCTTAGGCTATCTTTGATTTAATTGAGTCACTTAGCCAAAATTTTCCTTACCAATGACATTGATCCCTTGCTAGCCCCGTTGAGCCTTTAAGCCTATTTTATTTGCTAGCACATATGAACACTATTCCAATTCCTAAGCCTTTTTGTCTCAATTTGAGTGGAGAATAGGAAAGTGTGAATGTGAAGGGAGTGACTTGAGTTGAAAAAGGAGAGTTATTGATGGTTGAGTGGTGATAAAATAAGGGTGTGAATGAGATTTGAGTTGTGGGAAAAAGAGAAAAAAAAATTGAGAATGAGCAAAAGAAAAAAAATGAGCTCATGTGTTGTGCGAAAAATAAAAAAAAAAGTGATTGAAAAAAAAAAGTGAAAAGAGTGAGAAAGAAAAAATTGAAGTGTTGAGAGAAGTGGAATTGAAAGAGTGTTGATTGAATATATTTGAAGTAGTCTGTTCCTAATCTCGAAGTGCCAAAGTTTGACTTTCTATTCTCCATTCACTTAAGTCACTTACCCATATTGTTATCCCACCTGTCCAAAGAGCCGACATTACAACCTTGAGAAAAGCCCTTTTTGATTCGGCATTGATTTCTAGAGTATGGTCGAAGTTAAGAACACTTACAAGCCTATGGCTGCCAATTTGTGTGATTGATTGTTTGAGTGAGTCCCTTGATCATTGTTATACACTTGTGAGGGAGCGAAACACATCGTTGAGTGCACATCCATGCTTGATCTTGGTGTTTCTTGTAATTGTTGCATGAGTATGATAAAGGAGGGTGAGTGAGTTTACTTGTGATGCATCTTTGAAGCTCGAATTTATGTACTTGCATGATTGGATACCTTGACTCATTCCTCACAATTTCACTTGACTTATTATTTCATTGCTTGAGGACAAGCAATATGGTAAGTTTGGGGGGGTTGATTGGGCGTGAAATTGTCATGATTCGTAGCTAGAAACGCCCTAATCTTGGTCGAGTTTATCGAGTATTTAGAGTCAATTGAGCATTATTTCTACACATTGATGAATTTGTCTCTTTGATGCTCATAGGTGAATAGAGGACAAAAAACGGAGTTCGTAGGACTTTGAATCGACTCAAACGGATGCCCGAATGAGAAGATATTGAAGAAATACGATTGGTATTAGTGCGGACGAGGAAAAGTATTAGTTGGGATGAGTTGGAAGTCACTCGAGTGACTAGGTCGAGCGCCACCGCTCGAGCGCATTTCTCGAGCGCCTAAGACTTACAGAACTTTTCTTGCGCTCGAGCGAATTGCTCGAGCGCCCAAAACATACAGTGTACTTTCAGCGCACGACTGGCTCGAGCGGAACCGCTCGAGCGATTGTGTCATTCGAGCTACACTGCTCGAGCGGGACCGCTCGAGCGATTTGCTCGAGCAACTTTGGATTTTTGCCTCCGGATGCGTATTTTCGGCCCATTAACTCCCGTTTCGACCGTGCCTATATATACCTCTTCCAAACACGTTTTGAAGGATCCCGAACTTTAGAAATAACTTTAGACTTAGTTTTTGGAGAGGAAGAAGAGGAACAAGCTTTATTTACGTTTTGTTGAGGTTTTGCATACGAATTCTTAGTTTCTTTTCGTTTCTTAGTTCCTTTTCATTAGTTTGATTTCTTTAAACACTTTGAAACTTCGTTTTAGTTAATTAAATTTCAGTTCTTCGTATTTATTTCTTTAAACCCTAGTTCATGTTTCATCTTTTCGTTCTTCAATTCATTATGTTTATGTTAGTCGTTTCTTCTATTGCTTTTATGTTTGTTAAAACTATGTCTAGCTAAAACCCTTGCATGCTTAGGGTAGGATGAACTCGTAGAAGTAGGTTGTGGGTATGTAATTAGAGTAACTTGTGACGTTAGGTTTTAATTCTCTTGGTTAATGAATTCTTATAATTAATCTGAACTTTACCTTTGAATTTAGTACGAAAGTGTTAGAGAGAGGACGATCGCATCACTCTTTAACAACGAGTAGACTTAACGAGAGAGTTTAGGAAAGGTTAATTCATCTACCGGTTTAGCGAAGGAGGACGACCGCATCACCTTAGTTAAATTAGGGTCTCATTAATTAAGCACAATCTATTAACTTGTTAGTAGATTAGTGAAGTCGAGTGTTAGGGTAAAGTATTAGGGTTTAGAATCTTGAGCTTTCACCTTGCATTCTTAGACTTAGGTTAATTCTTGTGTGTCACAGTTGTTCTGATTATGTACCTGCTCCGTTAGTATACGTAGGGATTCCTATCTTAAGCATCACCATCTCTCATTAGAACACAACCCTTAGTTAATTTGATTTCTTTAGTATTTTAGTTTACTTAGTTTAATTTAGTCTTTTAATTAATCTTTCAAAAACCCAAAAACATTACACTCATATTAACTACGACCTCGTAGATCTTCAGGGATTTATTCGCATACACACTTTCCCTTGGGTTCGATAATACTTGGTCCCTATACTTGCCACTACTACAGTGAACCCGTCCGCTTGCGGGTGAGCGACTAGTAGAAGTTAGTAACATCGCTTCAAGTCAATTCTTAGTTACAAAGTCTTCTTTGGTCTTATCTTGGACTTCATTGTTGTTCGCCCAGGTCGGCTTAGTTGATCCAGAAGGGTTTTCTCATAAAAGTTGTTCGTCTTTTGAGTGTATGGCTCAGAAGTTGTTCGCCTTTGTGTTTTACACAGATTGACTTTGGGATCTTGGTCCTTTGTTCGTCGACATACACCTCTTAGGCTGGTAGATGTACCACCTTTTGACAATGTTGCTCGTCATCAGTGACTTGGCAGAATGTTTGTATCTGGTCTCGGGTCTTAAAACCTGTTCGCCAGTAAGTTGTTCGTCGGTAGAGTTGTTCGTCAGTTTATACATTCCCTGGATTGATTTATGCACCCCCATCTTGATTTTCTTTGTTAATAATCTTTGATTTGAGGTTGGTTCTTCATAATTCTTTTTAAGGCTTTAATCCTTGTTCGCCCATCATTGATTTATGTTCGTCTATCAACAATTGCCCCCTATCCTGACTACATATTGTCCCAGACGAGCAACTTTGTGGCGAGCAACTGTAGTTAGGATACTATACTGGTGACGATTTGGACGATCATCATTGAAATAGGCGATCAACTTTGGGTTCACCGTTTCGTCTTCCCAAGATCTGGGGGATGTACGAGGATGACGTGGGCGGCATGATTGCGTGCCGCCCACGCGCGAGCAACCCCGAGGCCACGCGCCCCTGTATTTGCAAATTGGCCCTTTAATTTTTGAGCTTGCTCGGTAATTACCCCATTTATTGGCGTTTTGGTCCCCATTTTTTGGGGTAATTACGGATTTTACCCCGTTTTTGCTTGGGGTATAAATATGGGAGAAACTGAAATTTTTCCCACTTTTTCCACCTCTGCTACAGTGCTCCGACGATTTCTCCTTCTCCGGCGACTCCAAGCTTTTCCGGCGTCCGTTCCTCCAGTATTTGGCTTCAAATTTTGTTTCCCAGGTAGTTACTTTATTTCTTCATCTCATTTCTTTGGTTTTTTCTTCAAAAGCCTCCATCGCCACCGTGTGGGGCTTTGCGCCGCCGTCTTCTCCGAAGGATCACCGCCGTCTGCAATTTCTTCTTCTTTTCCTCCTATGTCTTCGCATTCGAGCAACAAATCTGAGGAAACTCTCGATCCCCTCTTTCCTATTGTGGCACACAAAAATCGACCCCCTTTCGAAGTTTCTTCGGCCTCGGATCCCCACGTGGACTCCGTCGTCCGATCTGTAGAGGATACGGGTGCTCGCCCATCAGGGAGGGAAGTGGTGGTCACTGCGAACAGAGATTCCGACGAGGGCTCCTCGACCAGTGCTGAATCGGAAGATCCCCAATTTGACGAATTGACCCGCGAATTTCTGGAAAGGATAGGGTTCCTATCTCCGAAATGATGGAAAACGAAATCCCAGTCGGAGTTGCTCGGCCTTTCGAATGGCGAGCATATGCCGAGGAGTACGCGAACCACTTTGCTCGTCCGAAAAGACAAAAAATGGATTTAATAAAAAATGAATTACAGGCGAGCAGAATCAAGAGCGTCGTCCTCGAGGAGGATCTTGATTCGATCCGAGAGACATACAAGATCCCATATGACATTCATATGTGGGCCCCCAAGAGAAACGAGAGAGCTGATCGCCCACCCCCAGGATGCACGGCGATCAACATTCATACTTTGATGGCCGGCCTGAAGCTATCGCTGCCTCCCGTTGTTGGTCGTTTTCTTGAGGCGACCAACCTTGCTACTACACAATTATGCCGATTGGATGGATGAATCTGCTCGGCGCAATGTGCCTGTTCGCTCTCGAAGGATACGTTGATCGCCTGACTGCAGAAGAGATTAACTATCTCATGACAATCACCAAATGTCCCATTGGTGAAGAAGGCTACTACTACCTCAAGGCCAGGACCGGACTCAAGATGGTAGAAGGGGTGCCGAACAAGATTAGGGACTAGAAAGAGCACTTTTTCTTCATAGGGGGTGACTGGCGAGCATCTTCCGGTCCACACGGTGGCATTGGGCGAATAAACTCTCCCGCAGCCTATGGAATAATTAAGCGTAAGTTTATCTTTGCTCGCCTTCGGATTGTGTTGTTCTAATTTAACTTTTATTGTTTGCTCGCAGGTCCTCGACTACCAAAGTGGAATTCGGAAGAAGAGGAGATTGGTGCGGAGTTCCTGTTCACTTCTTGTTTGGTTGGCTTGCGCAATAGAGCGGACAGGACCATCCAATATCTAGGCGACGAGAAGCGTCAAAGAGCTGCTCATTTGCTTACCTATCCCCACCACTTGGAAGCACAAGCTGAAGTGCCCCCAGGTATATCAAAAATTTCTAACTTCCCATTGAAAACTTGTTCGCCCTTTTTATTCTGAACTTGTTCGTCTAACTTTTTTTTTTTTAGCCAAGCAAGTCACTGTTGTCGTTCCCCCCTACTTTGCTCTCCTAGAACAAAGAGTCTTCGAGATGGCGCCCCCGAAAGGTCGAAAAAGGAAAGGTGACCCGCCCACCAAAGTACTGGGAATGACGAACAAGGCTGAAGGAGCCAAAGTTCCTCGGTCTGCGGCACCTTCTGGCCATGCTCGGCCAGCTTCTCCGATTTCTCCTCCCCATGGGGGGAAACGTTTAAAGAAAGCGGATGGGACTCTACTGGCCCAGGATGTCCCCTGTGGTGGCAAGGGGAAGGAAAAGGTAGGCCAGAGTCATGCTCACCCCGAGGGGGATACTGTTCACCACTCCTCCGTCGAACCTGCGGAGATGACGGGTAAAGCGGGCAAAAGCGTTACCCCAACTCGCGGCCCCGAGGATATCACCATACTGGGTTGGGACGAACGAAAGTTCCATGATTAAGCATATCTAGCTTTGTGGCCGGCGAACAACTTTTAAGAACATCTTGTAACTTGGGTTTTTGTTCGCAGGTATCGGCCTAATGATCATCCTGGGCGAGCAGCCGCGGTCCACCAATACGCCTGCTCAAAAACTCCGGTGAACATTCGAGAGATCCCGGGCGAACATGTTCGTCGGGCAACTGAGTTGATCGCCCGATCGTGGACCTGGCCTCTGGAGACGACCGTTTCTGCTCAAAGCATTGCGGACAACTTCCACTTTTCTTTGATGCATCATGCAAACAGCCTTGCCATCGCCCAGAAAGGAATAATCCAACTCGCCGAGCTCGAAGATGTTGTTCGTCGTTACGCCAGTACAGCTCGGCAGCTGACCGAAGAGAAGGACGGCCTGGTCGGCCAGTATGAGGCCAAAGTTGCCCGTCTTAATAATCAAATCAATGTTTACATTGATTCTGAAAAGAAATACCTTGAAGACATTCAAGGTTTGTCTAAGGAATTGAAAGGCAAAGATGCCATGCTCGGCGAGGGGGAGAAGAAGTTGTCTGCGGCCGAACAAGAGATCGTTGAGCTCAAAGCGGAAGTTGCTCGTCTTCGGGAGGCGGAAGCCAACCTCTTCATAAGCGAGCAACTCGAAGCTGAAGTTCAGGCTCGAACTGCCCCCATTTCAAACCTTGGGTACATTTGCGCCTATGCGGACAGCATCCGCACGGCCGATGCTTATGATTATAAGGATATGGTGGAAGAAATGAGCAAAGACTTGAATGAATTCATCGAGCACTATCCACCGCCGAACAACATTGAAATTCAGCTGGCGGATTTGGTTGTACTAAGGGTTAAACTTGACAAACTTGACTCCAGTATCGTCATCACTCATCCTCCGCCTCCAGTTGATGAAGGTGAACAAGAGGAAGAGGTGGCTGTGGCTGGCGAGCAAAATACTAAAGAGGCGGAGGATAAAGCAGCTGAAGACCTGGCCCGAGATATGATTGTTGAACCTCCCGTCGATCAAACTCAAGATCCTCCTCCTGCCGAGCAGCAATAGTTCTTAGGACAGCTTTTTTCTTTTCATCTTCCTTGTAATAGTTGTTCGCTCCTTTTGTAGTACTTGACTTCTAGGATCATTGTACTATTTTTTAGGCTTAATGCCTTTTGATTAATGGAATGTCTTTCTCATGTTCGCTCATTTTCTTTATATGTTAATTGCCTTTACATTTTTGTCAATGACTTTGCAATTATAACATATAGTGTTGGGCTTTTGTTTGAATTGAACTTTACCTTTAGTGGAATCAGGGTTTAGCCTTAGGTTATGTTCATTTTAAAAAACGAACAACCTTTAAGTGGCTTTGGTCCTCAAAATGGACTTGTACCTCGAGCTTTTGGACTTTTCCTTTTTGACGAACAACTACTATATTTACATTATGAAAAATTTACAAGTGTTGTAAGACTGCTCGTCACTAACATATACAAAGTGACGAACAATTTTGAACACTAAAAAATATGCTCGTTTATAATATTGTTACCGAACAACTTTGTCTAAAATTTAAAAAAGATGAAACAGCACTAAACTATACAATGTGCCGAACAACTTTAAATTCTATACTTAGCAAAATTTTCAAAAAATTAGGCAAGTTTTTGGTTTGCCTGGCTTGGTTCACTAGCCCCCCAAGAAATTTGTTCGCCCAATTAGGAACTTGTTCGTCTCATTGATAGTACTTCTTCAGATGTACAGCATTCCAGGAGTATTGGGCCGGCTTGCCTTCCATATCTTCGATATCGTATGCACCATTAACGAATTTTTCCGTTATACGATACGGGCCCTCCCAAGTTGGTCCCAATACACCTGGAGGTTGGGCGAGCAACTTTCTTAGAACCATATCTCCAACTCTGAATTCCCTGATTTTAACATGGGACTTATAATAGCGTTCTGCTCGCTGCTTGTAGGTAGCATTTTTTAGCTCGGCATTCAGTCTTTTTTCTTCGAGCAAATCTATTTCAGCAGCTAGAGCAGAGTTGTTCGCCTGCTCATCAAAGTTGGTCGTCCGGTATGTGTTGGTCTTTAACTCGATTGGTATTACAGCCTCTGTTCCGAAAGCCATTGCAAAAGGTGTTTCTCCGGTGCTTGACCTGGGAGAAACTCTGTATGCCCATAGGACCTCCGGAAGCTCTGTAGACCAACTGCTTTTGCTCTCCGCTAGCCGTACTTTTAACGTATGCTTAATGATTTTGTTTACGGCTTCGACTTGTCCATTCGACTGGGGATGATAGGGCGTAGAATAATGTTTCTTGATCCCCCACTTCGTACAGAAATCTCTCAACTCTTTCCCATCAAACTGCGGACCATTGTCTGTCACGATGGTTTGTGGAACTCCAAAACGACAGACAATGTTCTTCCAAATGAAGTTGATCATTTTATGTTGCGTGATTTTCAACATGGCCTCTGCTTCTGCCCATTTTGTATAATAGTCGACTGCCACAACGGCAAATCGAACTCCTCCAACTCCCGCCGGGAAGGGACCAATAATGTCCATCCCCCATCTTGCAAATGGCCACGGGCTATAAACTGATACGAGCTGTTGGGCCGGGGTATGAATGTTTAGGGCAAAAATTTGACATTGATGGCAAGTCTTTGCTTTCTTGATTGCATCCTGGCGTAAAGTCGGCCAATAGTAGCCTTGTCTGATAGTTTTGTATGCCAAGGCTTGCCCCCCAGTATGATTTCCGCATACTCCGGCATGTATTTCTTCGAGTATTGCTCGTCCTTGCCCCCTAGTCAAACATTTGAGAAGTGGGATTGATATTCCCCTTTTGTAAAGCTGCTCGCCTACCAGAGTATATCTGGCGGCTTGCTTTGTTAGCTTGGCGGCTTCAAAAGGGTTGTTTGGTTTTTCCCCATTTTTCAAATATTTGACTATGTTTGTTCTCCAGTCTTCTTCTTCACTTGCTTGTTCATCAAGTTGGTTGACATTATAACTTCTTGTTGATGGATCATTCATCTTTGTAATTATAATGTCTGCCAACTCTGCTGGTCCCTCACTTGTTGCTAGTCGGGCCAACGCATCTGCTTGTGTGTTGCTTGTTCTTGGAATTTGTTCAATGAAGACTTGTTCTAACAAGGACATCAGGTAAGCAACAATTCGTTGATACTCGATCATGTGATCGTCTTTTGCCTCGTATTCACCTCGGACTTGATTCACAATCAATTGGGAGTCGCCAAATATTTGTAACCGCCTAACACCTACTGCGAGAGATAGGTGGAGACCAGCAATAAGATCTTCGTACTCAGCTTCGTTGTTGGTTGCCATGAAACCAAATTTGATTGCCGAGGTGAATACTTGTCTGTCTGGACTAATTAGAACTACTCCTGCCCCCGAGGCTATGTTGGTTGAAGATCCGTCAACGTAAAGATGCCAGGGGTGATCAAGTCCTCTCGTCGGATCTGGTGGGAAAGTTAGTTCAACAATAAAGTCGGCTAACGCTTGCCCTTTGATCGTTGTTCGAGGAGCATAGGTGACCCCGAATTGGCTAATCTCTAGTGACCACTTTAAAAGGCGACCAGCCGTGTCGGGGCGATGAAGAATTTGTCTGAGTGGGAAAGTTGTTAGCACTTCAACCTGATGATCAAAGAAGTATGGTCGTAACTTCCTCACACTCATAACAAGTGCGTACGCCAGTTTCTCAGTTGGAGAGTATTTGATCTCCGCGTCGTGTAAAGCTTGACAGACGTAGTAAATTGGTTGATGAAATTTACCGTCTTCTCGAACCAGAACAGAACTAATGGCTACTTCTGATGCTGCTAAGTATAAATATAGCTTCTCTTCCGGGACAGGTTTTGATAGGATTTTAACATCTCTCAGATATTCTTTGAGTTGGTCGAACGCCTTCTGACAGTTGTTAGTCCATGTGAACTGTCCTTTCTTGATGGCTTCAAAGAATGGACGACATTTGTCCCCCGATCTGGATATGAACCGATTCAATGCTGCTAGGCATCCCGTAAGCCTTTGCACTTCTTTTATTGAACGTGGAGGTTGCATATCCACGATTGCTTTAACTTTTGTTGGATTGGCTTCAATCCCTCGTTGACTAACAAGATGGCCCAGGAATTTTCCTGAATGAACTCTGAAACTACTCTTCTTTGGATTCAGCTTCATGTTGTAGTGTCGAAGTATTTCGAACACCTGGGTCAAATGTTGAAGATGGTCTTCTCTTTGGGGGCTTTTGACTACGATATCGTCCACATAGACTTCTACCGTATCACTGATTTGTTCGTCGAACATCTTGTTCACCAACCTCTGGTATGTTGCTCCGGCGTTGATGAGGCCGAAGGGCATTCTTTTCCAACACAACAAGTTTTTGTTTGTATAAAATGCTGTGTTCTCTTGATCGTCTGGATGCATTGGAATTTGATGGTACCCGGCAAAGGCATCCATGAATGTTAGCATTTCATGACCTGCAGTGCTGTCCACCAACTGGTCAATGTGAGAGAGTGGAAAGTTGTCCTTCGGGCATGCTGCATTCAGATCTGTAAAGTCTATGCATAGCCTCCAGGTTCTGTTTGGTTTCCTCACAAGGACTGGGTTTGCTACCCACTGCGGACAAAGTGCTTGTCGGATCGAGTCGTTGTCTAACAACTTCTTTACTTCTTCGTTCAAGGCCTGATACTTGTCGGGGCCATATTTTCTTCGTTTTTTATGGACAGGCCTTTTTGCTTGATTGATGTTAAGTCTATGGCAAGCATGCTCTGGATCTATCCCCACCATGTCTGCATGAGACCAAGCGAAAACATCTAGATTTTTGCTGAGGAACTCTTTCATTCGGGACCTGTAAGGCTCAGGGAGCTCAGATCCTATGTATAATTCGAGATCCGGGTTTTCAGGATTAACTTTGAACGCCTCCAGCTCTTCAACTGGAGTTGCTCGTCGTTTTTGTCCTTTCCACCGAGGATCAAGTATTGGTCCCTCAGAGTTGAAATTATTTTCGATGTTCATCGGCTCTGCCCCCAGGCGGGGATCTAGATCATCTGTTGGCCCTGATTCGTTGTTGTTAGTCAACACCTGGCCCTCCAAGCCATCATATGAATGTTGCTCGTCACCACCCCTTTGTTGTTCGTCAGGATGATGTTCCTCATGGGTGGTGAGGAGTTGTTCGTCCAACACCTGCTCGTCATGATGTTGTTCGTCAGTATCCATGTGGTCTTCCTCTATGTCCATCATGTTTTCCAGTATTGATGGTTCATCAACAGGATAGCTAGTTGTGGCCTCCATCATGGATACTAATGCATGTTTGGCCTGCAACTGTAAGAGACATTCCCTAGCCTTTCTTTGATCTCCTTTGATAGTGCCTGCTCCACTTGCTGTTGGGAATTTCAAACAATAGTGATAAGTGGAACATGCCACTTTAAATTCATTTAAAAATGGTCGACCAAGAAACCCGTTATAAGTTGAATCCTGGTCTACAACCAAGAAGTCAACCATTCTCGTAATATTTTTCTCGGGTTCGTTGGCCGTTACAAGTTGTACTGCTAAAGTAACTATTCCCAATGGGTCCGTTACAGCATTTCCGAAGCCTATTATTCTGTGAGTTGTATCCCGGATATAGCCCGAATAATCTCCAAGATGATCGAGCGTCTTTTTGAATAGGATGTTGGTGTAGGCTCCGGTGTCCACCAACAATCTGTGGACTCGTGTTCCCATAATTTTTGCGCATATTACGAGCGAATCGTTGTGCGGAGTTAAGATTCCTTCCAAGTCATTTTCGGTAAAGGTCAGTTCTGCTGTCTGCATGATAGATGGTTTGACCCCCATTTCTTGGACTTGATCGATCGCTCGTAGCTCAGCTTTTCTTTTCCGGTTGGAGATTGGTGGTCGTCCATCAGAACACCCTCCCGCGGGGCCTGCAGGTTCCATCATGTATAAGTCCTCCAACGGACGAGCAGGAATGGTAGGAACTGGTCGCGCTGGTTTATTGTTTTTCTGAGGTTGATCATCTTCGTCCTCAGAATTGTTCTCCCGGACTCTCTTCCCGGGTTGTCTTTTGACAAAGTCAGAGAGCTTTTCGTCCTCGTAGAAACGTCATAGCTGTTTGAGCAAATCTCTACATTCACTTGTAAAGTGCCCCACACTTTGATGGTAGGCACAATACTTGTTAGGGTTGAGTTTGCCAGTACCTTGGCGAATTTTCCGGGGAGGGGAGAGCAACTCCTTATCCTTCACATTTTCATAAACAGTATCGACTGACACTGTTAGCACTTGGTTCAACTTTTCTTTGAGTTATGTCCCTTCAGTAAACGCCTTCATGTTTTTAGGGACTCGATAGCTTGTCGCACCAGGTTTCTTGTTGTTCTCCTTGGGATCAGTTTTGTTCTCCCCCAAGTTTGATTTCAAAGCCTCATGCATGGAAACGAATATGCCGACTTGATTCCTGAATTCGGCATAACTTCTTGGGCACTTCAGACGTACCTCTTTCCATAGCTTTGATCCTTTCTTCAACCCGGCCATAACGGCAACGATTTTTATGTCCTCACTGACGGGTTCACCTTCTAACAACACCTTGTCGAACCTTTCCATGAATGCCCGATCTGACTCATCGTCATTTTGTTTTAGGTCTGACAATCGATGTTTCTGGGACAAGTATGATCCCGTCGTTGAGAAATGGGAAAGGAATTCTCGACTTAGTTGAGTGAAAGAGTGGATAGATGCTGGTGGCATCGCCGAAAACCACTTGTGCACCCGATCCCCCAAAGTTAAGGGAAAATTTCGGTATTGAGTGGCGTCGCTGGCTCCCACCGAGACCATATAATCCGAATACTTTGTAAGATGAACTCTGGGATCAGCAACACCGTCATACTGTATGCTTGCCGGGAACTGGACCTTCTTCTGAATCGGGGCTTTCAGAATGACAGGTGATAGTGGTGAGGATGGCAAACTAGTTGTCCCCACACCTCTTTGTTGGTCCAACTGTCCCTGCATGTTCTCCACTGCCCTTCTTAAACTTGATAGCTCATCCAAAGATACCCCCTGACTTGGAGGCTGTTCGGCGAGCAAAGATACCAACCTTTCTGCTCGTCGCAGTCCCTCACTTGGAGTGGGCAACTCCTGGAGCTGTTTTCTAGGGTTGCTTGCCGCATTTGGCCCTAGACGCCTGAAGGCAGATTGAGAGAGTCTCTCATGAATTGATGGGCGTGGTTGCTCAAATATTGCTCGCCCGCGCTCAGCTTCCTGGCGAGCAACTTTCTCCTGTTGCTGGGGTTGGCCAAGTCTGTCCTGGGCACTGGAGCGGGTTGTTTCGTGGCTCGACATTGTTGTTCGCCCGCGAGCAGATTCAGCCTGGCTCTCTCTTGGTTCGACCATCTTAGCTTTGCCTTTATCCCGCCTGACCTGGGCACTGTTCACTTCATGTTGTTCGCCCCTGGTTGACCTAGCCCTAACAACTTCCACGGGTCTATCCTTAGGCCTCACTAGTGAAGGCCTATTCTGATCTTGCTGTCTCTGTAGAGCCTGGAGAGCAGCAATAGTTTTGGCTAATTCGTTAGGGTTGTTCGCCAGGGCCTCCATTTCAGGTGGGAGGTTATGGGTTATGGCCGTGTGCTGTGATCTATTCACATGTCTAGGATTACGATCCTGGTGGTCGGCCGATGAGGCTCGGGTGGGAGATGCTCTCCTTGACAAGCGTGACGCTTGGGTTTCCTTGGATTGGGGCATTCCGAATTAATTTGTCTTAATTCTTATGATGAAGAACACCAAGAACACTTTTGTTTGAATCTTCAAATATTTCTTGAGGTTTTCTTTGAATCTTAAAGTTTTCAGCTTGAAGTTCTTGAGTAATCACACTAATTCGAAGGTTCGAACCCTTCTTCTAGCGCCAAATTGTTGGTGATCAATTTGTATCGGATGGATTAGTGACTGTTTAAGTTCGGTTTAAAGATCATCAATCAATTACGTGTGATTGGTTACCACCGTAAATGGTAAATTGAAGGTTCGGGTTATGAACTTGTAAACATGAAAGTCGAAATCGTAATAATTTCGTATGCGTGTACGTTTAGGTGTATTAGTGTATGTTTTGGGAGTGTTTATGAATTTGAACTTGTATTTATTAAGCTGGAGAACAACTATTTATAGTGACTAGCAAGCATGAGGTATCTATGACTCTTGGTCTCCCTAGCTTGCATGCTTGAAAAGTGTCCTTTGACCTTATTTTGACCTTATCTAAGCTGATTCTTAGTTACAAAGTCTTCTTTGGTCTTATCTCGGACTTCATTGTTGTTCGTCCAGGTCGGCTTAGTTGATCCAGAAGGGTTTTCTCATAAAAGTTGTTCGCCTTTTGAATGTTGCTCGTCATCAGCGACTTGGCAGAATGTACGTATCTGGTCTCGGGTCTTAAAACCTGTTCGCCAGTAAGTTGTTCGTCGGTAGAGTTGTTCGTCAGTTTATACACTCCCTGGATTGATTTATGCACCCCCATCTTGATTTTCTTTGTTAATAATCTTTGATTTGAGGTTGGTTCTTCATAATTCTTTTTAAGGCTTTAATCCTTGTTCGCCCATCATTGATTTATGTTCGTCTATCAACACAAATGTATTAATTTTAAATAATTATCTTTATTACTACTAAAAAGTTGTCACTATTATTACTACTGAAAAGTTGGATGTATGGTAATTTGTTTGATAAATAATTGTGAATTTTTTAATAACTATGAGTGAGCTTTTTTCATTAATGTAAATTTTATTATTATATATTGATTTGTAATGTTGGTGTTTTAATTATTGACTATAGAAAAGATGTGTCCTAACATTCTTGGTGGTTATCTATTAGTCATTCCGTAAAAAAATAAATTATTCATATAAAATAGTGCAAGTTCTAATAAAAAAATATTCACCAATATTAAGAGGTTTAAATTTGATGTATATTGGTTTGTTCCACATTATAAAAGAGATATTATTTCATTATTAAAGATTACATTGATGAATATAGTGGAAAGAAGTGTAAATAAAAAATGTGTGGAAGTGATTAGTTTTAGAGGGTAAATTTTTTTTCCCCTGGTAAGCTCATCTAAGAAGAAACAGTGAGGTTATTATATTTATAAATAATTTTAATTTGTACAACTTAAATCAAAGAGATAATTTGACGTAGATAATTATGTATAATTAAATAATGTATGTATTAAAAAATATTGTGTTGAATCATTGTGGATGAAAATTTATCATGGCTGTAAAATATAGAATAAAAAAATACAAATGTATATGTTAAAAAATTTGGAAAAATATGACTTTCATGCAATGTATGGGTTATATAATCAATCTGTGAATATACAATTTGCCTCGTATTTTTTGTTATATCATCAATCTGTTTTTTCTTCTTTATTATATCCCTGTGGTGAGTTAGGATTGTCTTCCCTATAAAAAGATGACGATTGAGTTTAGATATTCTTAGAATAGTCAAGAACTGGACAAAGTGTGATCAATTTGAAGCCTAGATAGAAACTTGATTTCTTAAGTTTAGATTTGTGTGTAACTCAAGTAGGATTCGGTTTACTTGAAAAAACTTGGGATGTTTACTGAGATTTTTGTAGGGTTTCCTGCTCTAAGCTTGATATCTAAAAGAATTTGTTGGCTCAATATTCATTTGATGCAAATATAGATTAATTATACGTATGGAATAAGGATAAAGACCCTATTTGGGTGAACAAGGGTGGTCCTATTAGCATTTTGCCTCATAGACTGCTCCAGTTAGTTGTATTTTTATTGTTCTATGTATTACATTCTCTATTATTAGCATCTATGTGCTTGGATACGTTATAAAAAAAATATAGTTACTTATGTGATTCCTACACTACTACCCTGCAATATAGAATCGTTTAGTTTAGATCGATGGATTAAGCCTCCATCTAATTTGATTCACAAAACAATTTAAATAAAACTGTATTTTTTGGTCGCATATTCTTCTTCCTCGGTTGTTGCATACTCCATGCATCTTCTTCAGAATTTATTTTTTTCGGTAATTCCTCTATCTCAAAGTAATGGTAATATTATTGTTCACACAATTTGATTAGTATTTTACTCATCTCGATCTCTATTTGTTTTCACTATTCTATCACATTATTCCTTTTGTTCAATATTTTTGTTTTTTTCTTTAAGGTTATTATTGGTCTCTAATGGAGAATTTTTATTATCAATGTCATTTCTATGGTGAAGTAAAACTATCAGATGTTTTACATTGCAAAAATTATAAAGTTGGTGTATTAAATTACAAAAAAAAAAAGTTTATGTTGTAATTGATGAAAATCGTAAAGTTCATGATTTTTTTTAAATTATCCCTAAATAAAAAGTTATGAAGGAAGTAGTTGATTTTACATATTTTTTTTATTCATGTCCTTACATATATAGTATAATTTATGTGTTAGTTTGTTCATAAAATTCCAAAGTTGTGTAATTGAAAAATATAGTACTAAAGTTTTATTGAATAAATACTTATCAGGATTAATTTTTTAAATTTTAATGTATTTTTAACTTTAAAATTTTTAGTGTGCATCCAAGTGCTTATTATGAACTTAAATTTAAAATACTTTATAAATTCAATTATTTTTTCAATTAGAAATTTATTTTTATTAATATATTAAAGTTATTAAGTAGGATTTACCCGAGTTATTACTGGTATATTGTTGATCGTCACTTGGTTTATTATTGATTATTGTTTGAGATATTATTGATTATTCATTGGAGTATTTAAGTTATTGTTGGTTATTTAATGTCATTTACTAAATAATGAAAGGATAAAACTATGTTTTTTTTCCTTCATATTTTTTACAATTCGATTTTTCAAATCAAAGTTTATGTACTTGTGTTCATAGTAGAACTATATCTTTTAAAGGCTACTATTAAATATACCCCGAAATTAGTATATGAACCCCATTAAAAATAATTAAATTATTAAGAATTTACTGAATAAACCCCACTTTTGATAATTATATCCTCTCTTGGTAAAATTAAACAAAAAAATTATATTATTTCTATTCTAATTCACGTTTTTCGAACATCAAAATCTAGGACTCAATTTTTTTAATTAAACCAGGAAATCATATTCATTTTTCAATTAAAAATTAAATGTGTAGGTAGCGTTTGGATAAGGGCTTTTGCAGCCAGAGAAAAGAAGGAAATAAAGCAAGAGGTTTTGTTAACCAAATCAGAAGCAACAGTCATGGCAAGCACAAATGTGCAATAGATTATGGATCTACCATTAACCTTACTTTTAGCCTTTTAGGTATTCACAGAGTAAAGGGCACGTTCAAATATGGTTTTATTTTTTTTTTTAGCTAAAGGACATGAAGATTAAAGGTCAAATAATTGTGTATTAAGTGTGCATAAATCTGATAAGATTTCATTGAAAGTGGTTGACGAATACTACGTGCATTTTTAGTTTATAACAGTTCGGGGTATATTTAGGAATTTCGGGGTCTTATATAGCCGCATAATTTTTTCAAATTAATTCGTAGATGCTTTTCGTAATAAAAAATATGGAATGTTTGTAAAGTTGTATCACATATCTTTTATATGTCATTGATGTACTATTAATTATTTTATTTTGTTGAAAGTAATAATTATTTTAATGTAAAAAAATGAAAATTGTTCAAACATTGTTAGTATGTAAAATAATTAAGAGGATTTGTTTTGATGATACAATGACTTTTTTTCATATATATATATATATGTGTGTGTGTGTGTGTAAAATAATTTTGTTACGAAAATGTTATAAGTTTAGTTATATGTTAAAAAGAAAACAAATTGAAATATATTTAACATTAACACTTAATTTAATTAATTATTATTATAAACAAAATTGTAAAAAAATACCTTCCGTGCGAAGCACGGGTAGGACGATTACTAGTGTAGTTTATATGTGATTGTAGGGAGATGAACAGCGAAATGTGCAAACATTAATGTGATGGGGATATTATTAGACATTAATTTCTAACTAATTGCATCATTCACATCTCTTTATATTTGAGGTAAACTATACTTAAGAACCTTAATTTAAGGATAATCTCAACAATGAGAATTAAATATATTAATATTCTTAATCTTTATATAGTATATAGACAAATTTTCTGTAGTTTATGCAACAACACCACATTCATCTACTACAACTATATTTCACCATATTATTTTATTTGAGAATTCTTGAATTCTCATGAAATGTTACTTAAATTAAAATGAATATCAATTAATTCAATAGATAAAAGGAATGTATGAATCATAATAATGATAATATGATAATTATGAATATATTTCGGTATTATAATAAATGAGTTATTTTTATTTTTATTTGTGTTGATTGAATTTTCAGTCGAATTTAAATCAACTTTAAAAAAGTTAAAATTTTGTTGAAATTAACTGACATTAATTATAAAAGTTTATGTTGAATATATTTAAAATAAATTAATAATTTAAATGTAAATTAATATAAAAAAAATCTCTAAGCTCATGCGCGAGAAGACACTTTAGTTTTATGTAAATATGTGAATATAGTGAAGATGAAGATTAAGATTTTTTTTTTTGTGCAAATTGTTGTGGCACGGGGGGGGTGGGGGGGGGGGGGTGTACATATTTCTCACACTTTTCAGTCTTTTATTTCTCTCTCATATCTCATATTATATCTATAAAAGTATTTTTCCTCTTTCTTCTATCATTTTTTCTATTTTTTCTGGTTTTTGTTATTCTATTATTTCTCATGTCTATCCCTAAATAACTTTTCCTCTATTTTATTTAATATTCTCTATTCTTTTATGTCTACCCATAATTTTTTTATTTTTATATATATTTTTAACTCTATGTATTATTCTTAAAAGTGATTTTCTTTTTTATTGTCCTTTTTCATTTTTTCTGGTATTTATTACTCTCACATTTTTCATGTCTATCTTTAAACAACTTTTTCCCTTTATATATATTCATTTTTTCAGGCTTTCACTGTACCTGTGATTCCTCATATCTTATCCCTAAAAGTATTTTCTTCTTTATATTATATTTTTTCTATTTCTTATGACATTTACTATTATTTCATTTCTCATGTTTATCAGCAAAGAATTTTTCCCACTTTAGATTATATTCTCTCTACCCCCTAATATTTTGAACCACTTTTGGACACACAATTTAGAAAAAATATATAATGAGTAGAGTGTTTAGGGGTAATTTATAGAGTTTTATGTATAATATAAAGAATTGGGTTGGATTGAGTAATAAAGTAATGACATTTTGTGTAAATATGTGAATATTGTGGGGATGAAGTTTAAGGAGTTTTTTTTAATGTTTTCTTGCACTTTTCAGGCTTTTATTTCTCTCTTGTATCCCATATTATATCCATAAAAATATTTTTCCTCTATATTTAATATCATTTTTCCTTTTTTTTTTTTTGTCTTGATTACTTTACCATATCACATATTTATCTCTAAATATTTTCTTCACTATTGTGTTTTACTTTATTATGGATTTGATTAATCATTCATTTTTCTGATCTTTACTATTATCTATTTTCTTAGGTCTATACATAAAGATTTTCTTTTTTTTTACTATTTTTATCTGCATGTCTTATCCCTAATGGTATTTTTCCTCTTTATGTTATACTTTTCCCTTTTTTTTTTCATGGTATTTACTGCTCTCACATCTCTCATGTTTATCTTTAATGATATTTCCTTTTTATATTTTTTCCCCATTTTTGTAGCTTTTACTACTCTTTCATTCCCCATTTTTTGACCACTAAAAGTATTTTCCTTCTTTACATTATATTTTTTTCCATTTCTTATGGCATTTGCGATTCTTTAATTTCTCAAGTTTATCCATAAAGGACTTTTCCGCTTTAGATTATATTTTCTCCATCCCCTTACATTTTGCACCACTTTTTGGAAACATAATAAAAAAAAAAAGGTAAAGTATTACATGAAAAATAGTTCATGATAAACTTATCATGAAACTATATTAAAATATCGAATATTTGACCAGGAGTATCGATAATCTCCTCAAGAGTGTCATTAATCTGAACCGGTGGTATTATATTGTAATTGTTGTAAATTTTACTTTAACCCGGATTAATGATACTCTTGGTGAGATTATCGATACTCCTGATTAAATATTCGATACTTTAAACAGTTTCATGATAACCTTATCATGAACCATTTTCATATAAAACTTATTTTTTAATCAAAATATGTAATGAGTAGAGCGTTGATAATTTTGTAAAAAAATTATGCATAAAGTAAAGATACTGATTGAATTGAGTGTATAATGTAATGAGATTTTATGTAAATATGATAATATTGTGAGGATGAAGTTTAAGAAGAAATTTTCTTTTTGGGTATGCAAAGTGTTGTGAGACGTCCCAATAAAAAAAAATTCAGAAAGAGTATTTATTTCTTACATTTTTCAGGTTTTCATATCTCTCTCGTATCCCACATTATATCCATAAAAGTATTTTTCCTCTATATTTTATATTTTTTTCTATGTTTTCTAGTCTTTATTACTCTTATCAAATTAATGCCTTGTTTTTTTTTTATGGCTTTGACTACTCATTCATTTTTTCTGATCTTTACAGTTCTCTATAATCTTATGTCTATCCATAAAGAATTTTTTTTATAGTATTTTTTTTTTTACAATTTTTTACTTTATGCCCTTCTCTAAAAGTAGTTTTGCTCTTTATGTTATACCTTTTCCATTGTTTCTAGTATTTACTACTCTCACATCTCTCATGTCTTATCTTTAATGAACTTTCCTCTTTATATTATAATTTATTTTTTTATTTATTCTGGCTTTTACTAGTCTCTCATTCCCCATTCCTTACCCTTAAATGTATTTTCCTCCTTTATGTTATTTTTTTCCATTTCTTTTACTACTCTTTTATTTTTCATGTGTATCTCTAAATAATTTTTTCTTTATTGTTTTTTTTTTCATTTGTTGTGGCTTACCCCTAGAAGTACCATTTTTTTAAAGGTCAAATGATGACTCAAACATATTACCTCATGACATATGTCGCGATGTTATAACCTCTTGAATTATTCCACTTCGTTAGAAGTACTTTTTTTTCTTATGCTACATATTTTTCGTTTGAGAAATTCTCTTATGCACTTGGTGCATGGTGCACTCACTCAATATTTGAGATTGTTTACACTGAAAAATATGATTTGGTTACACTGAGAAGTGTGGTTACATCGGTTTCAATGTAATCTAACTATACTTTTTAGTGTAAACAACTTCAACTGTCGAGAGAGTGCATCGTGCACCTGGTGCATATGAGAGTGTGCATTCCATTTTTATGACATTGTTACAATTTTCACATCCACCACATTCACATATATCCCTAAGGACATGTTTGTTTTGTGATTCACCCGAAGAGAATTTGAGATTTCGCAAACTACATCACTTTTTGTTTTAAATTTTAATAATTAAATTTCAAAATTTCACTACAAATTTACAATCTTTATAAAAAATATTATTCTTACCAATATAAGATATACACTATAATAATACCACATCAATCAATTTTACACGTTGATTTGAACTAAAATAAAATTCATCTTTTCCTAAATTCCAAAAGAAATTTATAGAATTTCAAAATCCAAACTTTGCATGTAAACCATAATCCCAAAACAATTATACTCTAATGCATCTTTATTTTTTATGCTATAAAATTAGCTCTTAAATCCCGTGTATAATATGTATGAGAAAATATTATAGTGTTAATTTTACATTAGATATTTCAAATATTTATTTTATTCAATTAAAAAGTTATATCTTCATCATTTCCTTGCATCACTATTAATCTATCCAAAAACGGAATGCACATGTTGAATCGTTAACTCAGTAGGATGGCATTCGAGACACATCCCTATTCCCTTTCCACTACCCTTAATATTCTATTTTTGAAAAGTTTCAAACTTTATTAAAATATATACACTAGTAAAGTAAACTCTAATTTTAAATAGTAAGACTTGTATGAGATGTACTACTTTTATACATTTTTACAATACTCAAATTTTAAAAATTATTATAAAAAATTACAAATGGATCATGTCTTGTGTATGAGTGCATCTTATGCAATTTTTTTTATCTCTAAATTAACGACTCATATAGCTATAAATATTATTTCTATTACACCATAATTTTTTTTAAGAAAAAAAGCAACCCCTTTAGCCTCTCAAACTACATGTACAAAATTGATGAGGTTCACAATGGATTCGAGTTGACGTGAACTCTTTTTTTTAAGTGTTGTTTTTGTGTATATAAAATGTCATTGTTATTAAAAAGACACTTAAATTACACTATACAATTGTTCCATTGAAATATATATCATAATATTATATAGTTAGATACATACTTACAAGTCACAAATAATGTTGTATGAAAACTAAAAAAAACAAGCCTAAAGAAAAAGAAAAATATATGAAGCAAATAAGAAAAGTTCTTTGAAAATAGACATGAGAGATGAGAAAGTAAAAAAAAAAAAAAACACCAACTAAAGCCACAAAAAAATGCAAAAGAAATAAATAAGAGTGCAACTATTTCATAGAAATATTTATCATAATATATAATATATAGTTAGATACATACATGTAGATAATGTTGTATGAAAACAAAAAACGACCTAAATAAAAAATTATAAAGCAAGCGGAAAAAAATTCTTCAAAAATAAACACGAGAAGGAGAAAGTAAAAAGACAAACCAAAAGACCAACTAAAGTCACAAAAAATGCAAAAGAAATAAACAAGAGATGAAAGGCTTAAGTAAGATTTCTTGAAAATTGAGTTTCATCTTCTATTTTATTACTTTTAGTATTCTTTATTGAAAATTGAATTTCATATGTTATTTTATTACTTTTAGCATGAAGTATGTGTATATTAATAATATTATTTAAAGAGAGTCTTGTGTGAAAGACTTAAGTAAGATTTCTTGAAAATCGAGTTTCATCTACTATTTTATTACTTTTAGTATCCTTTATTGAAAATTGAATTCCATATGTTATTTTAATACTTTTAGTATGAAATATATGTATATTAATAATATTATTTAAAGAGAATTTTTTGTAAGATGGTGTTGTATATGAGACGAATCTTCACATTTGTATTTAAGTTTACTTCTTTTGTAAAATATAGTTAAAATGGTGCGTATAAGCCAATGAATAATAAAATATAGTAAATGAGATATGTCTGACATAGATATTTTAACTATTATTTGGACAAAATTTCATTGATACAAAATGGTTTGTGCAAGTAATGCAAGTAAGAGTAGAAATGACATTATGTGAATTGTTGTAAGGCAAAATGTGTGATATTAGTCCTTGAAAATAAATTTTTGTACTTTAAAGTAAATATAAGGACAAATATGTGTTTTCTAATATATTTTTCGTCCCTTTAAATCTAGATTTATTGTTTCATATATTAACACACATTTGCTCCAACAATAACACACATTTACTCTAACATTAACACATATTTGCTCCAATAGTAACATACATTTGTAGTAACACACATTTACTCGAACATCAATACACATTTGCTCTAACATTAACACACATTTGTAGTAACACATATTTACTCTAACATTAACACACATTTGTTTTAATATTAACACATTTGCTCCAACAATAACACACATTTGTTTTTACAGTAACATATAATTGTTCTTATGCTAACACAACCTGGGAGGGTATTTTTTTTATATTTTGGCAAACACATCTTTATCCATTGAGTAATACATTTGTATTATTAGAGTAATACACATTTCACTACCTTACATGTGTTATTGTATGGAAAAATAATTATTTTTATAAAAAAAATTGTGAAAATCAATATTTGAATAGATAGTAACACACATTTTGCCCTTATTGTATGGAAAAATATTTATTTTCAGTAAAAACACACAAATTTGGTGAAAAAAATAACATTTAGTCTGATAGTAACACACATTTTGTCCTTCAATAACATGCACTTGCCCATTTAGTATCACAATCTGAGAGCAAAAATCCTGGAATTAGACTTGCGCGAGATTTTGGAGAAAATTCGTCAAATCCGACCCGACTTGGTCAAGATTCGCGATTTTTTTTTAATATAGGTTTTCTACAGATCCTATATCTATAGAATCTTTTATATAACAATTTTTGTTTCTATTAAATTTCTTATTAATGTCAACATTTTAAATTGTGAAATAAATTCATAAACATAATTTAATATTATAGATTTTATTCAATTAAGATCTTTATTTTTTGGTACAGACACTTTAAAATTCCAAAATTACTTTTTAATTTTTTTAAGAGGTATAAGTAACAACTATTCCTAATTCCCCAAAACAAATCAGAAATCTAAACATCATGGGAGTAGGTTTTATATTGAAAATAGTTTATGATAAATTTATCATGAAATTGTTTTTAAATATTAAATATTTGATCATAAGTATTGATAATCTCATCAGGGGTATTATTAATCTGGGTTCATGAAAAATTACAACAATTACGTTATAATATCACTGACCTAGATTAATGATACTCCTGATGAGATTATCGGTACTCGTGATCTAATATTCTATGTTTTAAACAATTTCATGATAAATTTATCATAAACTATTTTCATTTAATACTTTGTCTCATCATAGTCATGGCCCACTTCTCAATCCCCCGCCACAATCGCATATCATCCGGTTTCAATGACTATTTAAAATGAATTGTTTCGTTTTGTGTCTCTCAGTAGATCGCCCCATTCCATTCCAAAAATATCATAAGTTTAAATATTTGGATACTCATCCGACCAAATTCATTGTTCTCCCTAAATAAGAGTTGAAATATAGAGGAAACAAACAAAAATCTCAACTAAAAATTAGGCACAACCACAAAAAAAAAAAAAAAAAAACGTTGAACAAGGAAGAAATGAGGAAATAAATGAAAGCACCACCTAAAACCAAAACTATTGCAGAATAACTGCACTAAACAAGGCAAGAGAGATAGAAGATAGAATTTTAATTGCAGACCATGTTTCATTTTATATTTCAACATTTTCCGTTTATAAATAAAAACTTATGTAAACTCGAATTTAGGTGAATTATAAATGTTATACATATAAAGTGCCATTATCTAAAAATTATAAATCAACTTTTTTAAACAATGACATTTAAAAAATAGTGTTCATGTAACTACTGATCACATGAAACCCACTCTTGTTTCTTTACATGTTACATGTATCTTAATGATGCTTGTTTCTTTACTGAGATGGTGTCCAATCCTAAATACATATATATGTACATACATAGGACAAGTCTTTATATGTATCAAGTGTACCGTGTAATTCAAATGTATTTTTGAAAATATAGATTGTTTTTATTGAAAATTCAATTGTATTCAAAATTGCCCGATGCACCGACATAGATATCTTATTGAGTTGATCCGATGAGACATTACTGACCAACATGATTACACGAAAACAATACCAAATTATCAACACAATATTTGAGCATCTCACTTGAACCTTAATCATCATTATCACAGTCCATTTCCACTAATACTTGTTAAACAAACCATTTTAATATTTCATTTCGAATTCTATTTTCATGTATTTTCCCCCACATTCATCCTAGTCCACCATAAAGACATTTTCTATCGCATAAGACAATATCATCATACAAACTTTTTTGGAAAACACATCCTGAATATTCAGGCATACACATCCCACTCTCCCATACAAGTATACACCATATGCAAAATCCAAATCAAACAGCAGAAAAAATAGTACTCCAATTTTGAAACTTGTCAAAAGGATATTATAAATTAAACATCTGGAAAAAAAAAATCAAGTGAACAGCAAAGTGAGTAGTTATCAAACAGACATAATCCTACGAAACGACAAGAATCTACTCCTAGTTACAAGGCGATCAACATGCCTAGAGATGATTCGCCATCCCACGACCCAATGCGTTGACCTTTACAGCCTGTAGCTGCTTGCGCTTTGGTGCTCTCATTTGCTGCAACTTCTTGTTCAACTGCATACATAAACATTTCTGGGAAAATGAGAATTCATAGTGGCGCTGAAAAAAGTCGTTATCATATAGTGATTGACCACACGGTTGCTAGCACTTGAACCATCGATTACAGGAAGATTAACTATCTAAACATTAATTAGACCCAAAATAATAATTCGTCATTTTCTAGAACATGTGAAATCAATTAAACACATTGCTAGCCCTTCCTGAATACATTTTGACAGGATATTCCTAGATAGCATATAGTAATTGGTGGTAACACTTGGTAGTCAAGAATGTAAAATGGACATTTATTCTTCCCACATATTAAAATTTTACAACCCCTGTTCAAAGCAAAATAAGTTAGAAGGCAAGCACACAGATACATGTAGGCAAAAGTGGCCAAGAGAGATTGGTGCCAAAATTAAAAAATATACACATTCTGGTAAATGTATAATTGGCTGTGTGGGTCCAGCAAATTTAAAATGCCAGTACTAGGAAAATCTTAGTTTTGGATATGAGACTTATTTCGAATAGAAAGAGATTCCAACCTTTGCATGAGGCTGATGTCGAGCCATTTGTTTAGCTCGTATTCCTGGGTCAACCTTGGATGGGGGACGCACCACAAAGTCCATGGACACTGGTTTGGGCCTTAAAGCATGCTGGCTAGAACTCGGCTCACCAGATTTTGACCCCCTGCAAATTGGCAGACAGAAAAAACTTAGATGTACTGTGTTAAACTTTCAAGTGATGTAAGAAACTGAAACACATGATATATCATTAGATGTACTGTGTTAAACTTTCAAGTGATGTAAGAAACTGAAACACATGATATATCATCTTACTGTGAATATTTAGCAGAAACGAGCTGATCATCTCGAGAGGACATTCCTACTCCGTTAGTTGCCACCCTGTAGAATATTAACAAGGACATTACCTCTGGTTGAGCAAAGTGATATATTGTGGAATATTCTAGGCGCATAATTACTGAAAATACAAAAAATACTTTTTGACAGGAGGCCTCCTCGAAATCCTTTCCTCATCAACCACTTTCCTGTCTTCTAACCCCTGTATGAATAGCATTTGGACAACTGAAGTGATCCGATAAAACAATTATGATAAACTAATATGAAGATTTTCAATTGACTAGTCAAAATTTCTCCAAGGCTACACTCAAAGGTTGGAAAAGTTTTAAGAGTAATCCCAAAAAATTCAGTACACCTAGTTCTAGAAAAATACAACACAATAATTAACAAGGTCAAGTTTACTTGACGTCCAAAAATTTCTTGGACACAGTGCACACAAATAACTCAATCAAGGTTGTCTTATTCTAGTTTTAGGTCAAAAAGATCCAGGAACAACCCCCCACCCCCGGAACATAATGAAAAGTAGAATACAAGAATAACCGGGCAGAGAAAAAGAAATTTATTTTTACCCATTTATCGGCCAACTCTTTAGCAAGTTTACGGTTAGCTGCGGTCTCCTCATCAGATTTCGACAAGAGCATAACCACCTGCCAAAGTGTAGCTCAGCATAGTCTCCACTTACTATATATAACACAAATAAAAGATATGATCACAGATGCCACATTAAGCAGACTCTGACCTTTCCAAGACCACTTCTCTTTAATTGGTCTCTTCGGTCTCGCTGCTTCAAATCAACTGGAAGCTGCAGCACAATCAAAAAATTATTAACCGGCCAAATTCATACCTACAGTAAACTATAATAATGAAGTGTCCTATCCATACATCATCCAGGATTTTTAGAATTGCAGCACGGACGTTGATGTTAGGCAGGCTTCCATCAGGTAGAGGCTCAAGCCAATTCTTCAAAAGAGATAAAACTCCATGATCTAGAAATTCATGATGGAGTTGTTTTCTGCACAACAAGCAGCCCCCATACGAGAAAGTTATAACATAATATGATAGAAATATAAAAAAAAAAATGGAAGAAATGTAAAATAATCAACCAACTTTGCCAGAACGTTGGTAAGATGTGACAGTTTCTTCAATTTGTTAACAGCAGGTTTTCCCAACCAATTGAGGTTCGCATCGTCCTCTGCAGCCAACTCCAGTTCAGCCATCACCTTCTCTACATCGAAGGCGATCTTTGCTGCCCTGCTTCCATTTTTCCAGTTTTTGCTGAAAATCCTGAAGAGTTCATTTATTTCCTCATTTTCTTCTCCTTCTTCAGCCTGCAGAAGTAAAATTTAAAAAAAAAAACACACATTTGACAGCTGCAAATCCCTCTGATATAAAATATTTAACATCCAATTATAATTCCAAAAATTCCTTTCAAAATCAACAGAATTCTGGCTAAAATAAATAAAAGATATTACTTATCAACAAAAAAAACAAGTAAAAAAACCTTTCTTCTTGTCCAGGAACTCATCAGAGGTTCTGTGTGTGGATTCTCTGAGGTTGAGGAGGTAGAAGAACAGACAGAGGGAGGGTTATTCATTCTAATAAGAACTGGAAGTACAAAGGAGCTGCTTGCGCCGAAGGACAAACTAGAGGAAAATGAGAGACTATTACTGCTGCAAATGAAATGTGCTGGTATGTGAAGGGGAAAGAGGATGGGCTATTTATAGGGAATGCAGTTCAAGGCATGCAACAAAAACAAAATAAGTCTTTATCCCACTATGTGAAATGTGTTATATGATACATATCATATAGTCATGTTTGGTCGAGATACATGGTCTCATTTATATTTATCATGTATTTTTATGAACACCTTGTGCACCGTACACCACTAGTCAATAGCATTAGTCTTTACAAGCAATATTATTAGTTCTTAGAGTAATTGTATTTGTTGTTTACAAGTAATAGTATTAATGGTATACGGTGCACAAGATACACATAATACTTTGCTTTTTTTAAATAGATACTATCCAATTTAAGTCTCCTTTCCGCTTTTACTTTTAATTAATGATTCTTTACTTTCTACACGTTGTATTGGGGCATCTACGTCTCTTATGCACATGCCAAAACCATCTCCAGTGTGTTACTCTGGTTTTCTCACCCACTGCAATTACTTTTATTTTATCCCAATGCACTCAATACTTGTTCAATTTAATTTAGTGTGTGTGCAGATCAATCTCCATTTAAGGTTCAGATATACGAGACATAAATAAAAAGTGAACAAAATCTTCGGACTTGGATTTCAGTCGTAAAACCTTTTATAAAGACGAAGAGATTCCGGAAGAAAAGAACCATAATCCCTAAACTTCAATATTCAATCCTGAAATAGTTAATAAGACTAATTTCAAATTTAGTTAAAGATGGCTGCAAATATATAGCACAAATAATAGAACATGTGCATTTCTTTTGGGGTTCTATATTTAGGTTAAAGCCCTCAGCACTTGAAACAAAAATTTATGTCGAAACCAATTAATACCCTAAAATCCCTATATTGATAACCTGTTGAAACAACTGATTTCAATTCCAAAAAAATCCGCAGAATTGGGGAAATAGTATTATGGACAAATGCATTAAAAAAGAAACCTATTATGATAGGAAAATTATCGATCATATCGAACTTAATTTTCATTAAGAAGAGAGAGGAAGCCAGGTAAGCTTTAAGAAATAGAATTGAATGAATGGATGTCCACTAAACTACCCATACACGGCACCCTGTAAAATGAATGAACGTCAATTTAAAAACTCTCAGCAAAATCATCTGAATTCCAGCCACAATAAGTGCTGAATTCCCGCCTCAAGAAGGTCGTAAAAACAATTTAGGACAGAAAAATAGAAATGCCTCTTATATATAAGAAAGTGATACAAGAATATTGACACGTATGTTCTTTACTACTTCCCTCTCAAGTGTAAGAGGATCCTCTAGTAGAAGTAACTGTCCGGTTAAGTGTCAAACCCAAAGACTAAGTACAGGGTGCATCCTTATAATTGTATGTCGTCACGTAATTATAGCGAAAAACCAAATAGGTAATGATATCCTAAGAACTTACCTAAAATGAAATAATGAATTAAGATAAAGCAAATAAACAAATAGGATAATCGAATATGTGAAAGAGGTCTCTGGGTATTTATCTTCATACAAGATCTGACGGTGGATTAGTTAAACTCTCTAATTCTCTTTCCTGGTTGATTTGATTAGGGTAATCACAAAATTATGTAGACTTGTCACAAATTTAACTCCAAAAAGTACATAGGATTGTTATTTGTTAGGATGAATTGATTTGTTCCCCCCAGGTTCTATAGCCTCACTAAGGTGTTCCCACCTGGGTACTTGAACCTAGACTTCCTTTGTCACTCTCTTCTTTATCTAACACTCGTTGCAGTAAAATCTTAAATCACACAATTGAATGACAGAAAGTCATATTTATAAAAACCTGTGTGTATAAGCAACTCTCATATATAATACACATGCATCAATCTATAAACTATTACTCCCTCCGTCCCACCATTATTCGCATTTTTACTGTTTTCTCGTGTTTCAGCGAGCGAGTTTTTTATTAGTATTTAAAATGATAAAGTAATTTTTAAGTCATTTTATAATAGAGGAGAGATAGATCTATCAAACCCTACCTTAAAAGTTACTTTATCATTTCAAATACTAATAAACAACTCGCTCGCTAAAACACGAAAATAAAGTTAGTGTGCAAATAATGATGGGACAGAGGGAGTAGAATACATAATTAAACAAAAAGAGACACAAAACAAATCAAACAAATCTAATAAACCTTGAATCAAAGTAAAGGAACCTTATTAAAATCAATATCAAAATCTCACATGATTCAAAATACCTAAACACAAGAGAACTACTCCATGGATCTAGAGATTAAACTCATGGAATAGATAGAAGACATGATTAAATTAAATAGAAAGATAAAGAAACTGAGACCCTATATCTAGATCTAATCTATAAGGCAAAAAATCTAGTTTAGAAGATATGAGATGTGTAGAATTATTAAAAACTCTAAAATGGGGTGTTTTCTAGATGGTGGAAGCAGTAGATAGATCTCAGGGATGATTCTGCGCAAACAAGTCAGCTCGGGGTCTTTTGGTCGAGCAAGCTGGTGCTCAGGTCGAGCTTGGCTAGCTCGGCTCGAGCACCCCTTTACATCAGTTAAGCAACGGCTAGACAACATTTTTCCGATTCACATTGATATCCTTGTGATGTTTGATCCATATCTTGAGCCCCCAAACTCTAAGGCCATGTTGGTTAGGAATGGCCCCATCCGGATGGAGATGATCCATCCCCCATCCCTTCGGACGTTGGATGGGCACATCCAATTCTACATTCAAATACTCATTTATCCATATAAAACACATACACACCTATTTTCAAACCTCATACAATCATCACATCACAACTTTTCTTTCATTCATTCTCTCTCCTACTTTTCTTCTACCCACTCGTTCTCTCTATTACTTTTCTTCCACACGCTCATTCTCTCCAACTGTTTTTCCACCCTACTAACTAATACTACCTCCGTCCCTGAAAAATAATCCTATTTTTTGCATGTGGTTTAATGCGATATGTCGGAGGGTATTATGGGGTTTTCCGAGGTCCGTTTTTAATAAAATGATCGTTTATGGGAAGTATGTGAAACGAACTTTCCATTAACGATCATTTTATTAAAAAAAGAACCTCAGAAAACCCCGTAATACTCTTCGACATATCGCATTAAACCATGTGCAAAAAAACAAGACTATTTTTCAGGGACGGAGGGATTAATAAAACAATGCATCACTCTTGAATTGATATAAAGCTCCATCCAACCCTATTTCTCCATCCCTAACCAAACACAAACTTAGCATTCATTGGAAACCTTTTTCCATCAATATACCCCAATTCTCCATCCCATCCACCACCATCTCTAATCAAACATCTAATTGATTTGATTTTTTTCATTGCAACCCTCATTTTCACTCACTTCTAATGATTGAGTCTTCTTTGTCAATCTCTATTTTCATTAGTCCTCAATTCTCTTGTTTCCTACATACTTCGCCGCATTCTCGAATACTGGATTAGTTGCACATTGAAAAACAATTTGATCAAAACTATCAAAATCTAAGAGTTTTAGAGAGAATGGTATATATGACTTATGACAGAAATAAATAGCTGTTAAAGCATGCCTGAGGCGCAAGGGGCTCAACAGTCAATTCCTCTATAGGCAAGAGGTGGGCGATGTTACAGAAGCATGCGCCTCCTGGACACCAGTGTTATCCCATCCCAGAAACAAGTTTTTGGTTCAATTTTTTTAGTAGTTTACATGTATAGATTTAGTTTATAAATATAGAAACTATCTTTTTTAATCAATTAGTTAGTCTATAAGCAATTTACATCCTACAATTAATAAAAAGTCGACTGGGTCGTATGATTAGAGATTACTATCAGCATATGACACAAACATATTTTTAGTTTTCTTTAATTTTTGAGCCTCGTGATCAAGAGGCAGCACTTCGCGTGCAAAGGAGTCTCTTGCAATTCAATGTGTCTTGCGCCTCTAAAAACGATGCCGAAAGATATAAAAAGCAAGCACTATCATTGGGGCTAGACATAAGTTGCAAAATAAGATAATACAAGGCTGATGATTGTCCACAAAATAAAAGGTGTGGAACAGGAAAATGTGAATGATCAGTAGCAAAGTAAGCACGACAAGAGTAATTACCACTGAACGGATGGCAACAATCATAATAAATTGGTTCACATCCACATGTGTAAAAGAGAGTGCTGCATTAAACATCAACAGTATGGGCAAAATTTAGATTCTGGTAGCATATTGAAACGGAAAATTGTTTTTTAGGACACCAATTATAGGGGTGTCAAAAGAAGGACACTATATTTTCGCTTGAAATTTGACCACTAACTTCAAAATTTGGCAATTTTAGGTCATATTGGCACAAAAACACCCAAATAGGCCCGAAGACATCCAAATTGGCCCTAAACACCTAAATTAATAATAAAATTTATAAATAAAATATGATTATAATTTAAAACTATAAAAAAAACAATTATTTTTTTTATACCATACAAAACTGAAACTTATACAATAACAATTTTAAAAATTGAGTTATTTAATAATTTGAAAATAATTTTTAATAAAAGTTTTAAAAAATATGTTTAATAATAAAAAGGTAAAATACTTCAGAATACAATTGAAATTAAAAAGTTAATGGTCAAACTATTGCCAGCCAAAAACACAGGTAATGGTCAAACTATAGCCACCACCTATTACTGGTGTCTTAAAAGAACAGTTTTCCCTTATTGAGTTCACCTTCTATAATATTTGTTAGATAAATTTAAATTGCTCAAATTATAAAAGATGTGAACAATTACGATTAGAGAGTAATGGAAAGGAAATGCCAAAAATCAGGTTAAGATTGAGTAGTTCAAGCATCATGAAATCTCGCATAAAATTATATTGGATAGTACAAAACAGGATTGAACCATCACAGTGAATCAGGTGACGAGAAGGGAGAGGAAGAGAAATGTTTCTCATAGTAGCAGTTAAATAGAGGTTAAATCAACTTAACATTAGAATATTTTACCACTGAACCTCCATCATCTCGAAATATTTGCAGCTACATTACTGACTCGTATAACAAGTCAAGCAGCACGCAAAAGCATGTCAATAGCCAATAACTTTGCTCATTGGAAGCCTTATCAAGGCACAAATTTGGGAATTAAGGTGACTATCACTCATAATAGTGAGAGGTTCCACATCAAACACGACATCTAAAGTTCAATGCAAATGATCACTAGTCATAACACAGCAACACTTTAAACCCCCTTCTACGTGTATATAAACGCAAATGCAAGAGTATAGATGCAAAAGAAATAAACATTTTTCAAATGGAAACTACAGAAATAAAATAAATATTACCATAAAGGAAAAAAATTGTAATGCCCAATCACATTTTTTAATCCAAACTAGATAGGATACAAACCTGTGGAACACATCTTGGGAAATGTGCACTGTCACTTCCATAATGATAAGCAGGATCCACACCACTTTCTTCTATGAAATTATCACCATCAACCATTGTTTAATACAAAACCAAAGTAAAAAATTGCTTAATACAAAACTTGATACAATTTCGAACAAAATCAACCAACAATGCTCAATAGAAACAAAATTTCACAGTCATTTGATTATGGCAAAAACTTGCATGAGATAGCACAATTAACACCCGCCCTGTCAAAATGTTAATGTGTCGTGCCCAATTTATACCCCATCCCACCGTCTCATGCCTCAAACAAGACCTATTCTTTGATTATATACTTATTTTTATCCAATTGCTTAGTATAAAACCGAAGTAATAAAAACAACTCAAATGGAAGCAGGTTAAAGATGCAAACAGAAGATGATTTACCAACACCACACAAAACAAGTGACCCAGTGAAGAAGCATAGCTTTGCCAACAGATTTGATCGCAAAGTCGCATTACAGCACCAAAAAGTAATAAAAAATTGTCTCATCGACGTTGTTAACATCACTCATCTCATCGCAAACAACTAGATGTGTGATTACAATTCAGAATAACATTTTTTGTAGTTTATGATAAATCTATGAATATAAGTAGCCTTCTTAGAAACATATCCGTCTGCATTTTAAAGAATGAACTGAAGCAGCACACACGTTTCAGTAAGTAAATGATGGACAGATTTATATCAAACACAATGCATCAGAAATACACAGCTAAAGCTATCAGATGTCTGAGATAATCCATCGTGGGAAAGCATAGTTGAAGGAAACATCATTCTCACTGAATAATGCAAAATTTAATAAAATGATTCCTCTGATATGTCTGCTGAATTAGCTTCTTGAGATGAAGAGATCATTTTCCTCTTGATTTTTGGATAGATTTAAATAAAACATAAGTAGAGATTAAAAGATAGCTTATACAAACTATATTTATATTAACATACATGAAGAGTTTACATAGCTAGCTAAGATGGATGTTATTTATCTTTGAACCATGTCTAACACAGACACGTGTAGTGACCAGATGTCAGATCATGGTGGCACAACACAGTGAATTTGAAATCCAAAGATAGCGTCTGTCATAAAAGAATCAGTCCCAATAAGGAATGCTCGCCATCTTTAACCACAGAGGAATTGAAACATGAACAGAATAAACACACATCCACCCTAACAGCTCCCTGCTCCCCAGATTAAGATTTTGCAGTTCACATTCTTATTGTGAAATCAAAGCTTGAACAAAAAGTCAAAACTCATGATAAATATCCACATAAACAATAACCAAAACTCACAAAAACGTAAATCATTAACCACCATTAGACAAGTTTTACAGCAAGAGTTTAAAACCATTTATTCAAGAGTCAGAATAATAAAAACTAATTAAAAAATCCTACAAAATGCAAAAAGAAAGTCACTTAATTCATCAACATGAGCTCAATCTTACGACAAACTAATAAATGCATGCATGATGAAATTCATGTAGCATAAATACAGAATCGACCAATGCACATATAGACACGAACAGCAAACAACCCAACAATTCACCGAGTTTCAATAAACATTATTTAGAAAGTCTATAGATCAGATCAACGTATTAACCAAACCAAAAAAATCTAAACCAGATTATAGGCACTGCCGAATGAAGGATGAATTCACTTAAGAGGCAAATTAACACACAATAAAAGCAATTTCACACCGCAAAGTGTCAACTTTACATTAAAGTATAGAAAAGAGAAGAGAGAGCAAAAAAATCAATAAAAAGAAGGCAAACCTCAGAATCATTGCGCGCAATTGTGCCCAACGTCTACTTCATCTCAGAAGCAGCCACATAATCCCCGAATTCTCCCTACTCTGTTCTTCCTCACTCTCGAATATTTCTCCCTTCCACATTCTGCTTCTGCTTCTGCTTCTGCTCCACGCTTCTTCTCACCCTCAATATTTCTTCCTCTTTCCACCATCCAAATAGCTTTCTTTCACCATCCCAGTCTTGCTATCGTCATCGCCATGAAAATTTCCCGCCAGCATCACCCTCATCATCATCAATCCAAAATCTAATAGACATGAGTCCGAAGAGGATTCTTCTTATCAACTGCTCCTTTGACTCCTTGTACACTGGAGCTGGGGATCTTGGGGAATATACACAGATTCCTCTGCATCGATGTTGTTAAGGTTCACTCCTATCAGATTGGATGTTCTCATCAAAGTCCATCATGGACTCGTCCTCTTTGTCCCGGTAACAAATTCGCAATCGGGCATCACGTGGCGGACATGAAATAGACTGATTGAAAACCCGAATTGCAAATAAAATAACACATTAATTTCTCACGCGTGCAGGAATTCACAAACAAAATCATTAAAATTAAAACCCTAATGTAAGATTCCTGACTGAGGAAACTGGACTTACGGATCGTTTTCGCCCCACGTTTGATTCAGAAAACTACTCTCAACCATTTTCCACCACACCACAACTGCAATTACAAGTTCTGTGTGATGACGCTGTGCTGTATAGATACCCTTACATTGCATAATTTGCCGGATTTTTTTTCGAAATAGTATGAGTTCATGACTTATCTGATTGGGACTTGAATCAATTGAGAGTTTGAGTGAGACGAGCGCAATTGACAGTAAATACAGTGCTGCTGAGTATATTTTCAATTATTCGTCGGTTTGAAAATCCGCGTGCTTGTCAAATTAGGGACATGATCCAGATTAACTAGACTGGTTTACTAATTTACATTTATCCTACTAATCTAAAGATTGTTTAGGTTTGCATGAAACTAAGGACCAATTTGACGTTTTTTTTTTCTTTTAATTAAATTAGGGCTGAATCATGATATTGTTTTGTTTCTATGAATAATACCCTCCCAAGACCACAAGATTTCCCTCCCTCCAAGTTTTTATTGGAATAATACCCTCTTAATGAAATAAAAACAATAACGAATGTTCGCAGTCTCGCGAATTGTTGCGAATGCTCGAAGGTAATTTTAGGGGTCATTTATTATCAGCGCAGACTAACTAATTGTCTTATCAGCCCAGATTAGTCAGCCATCATAACATAAATGGTTGTTTGGTACGTACACAGTAGAAGTGTTATTCGTGAATTCGTTGATGCGCAAGAATTAGTAATATGGTCTAATTTACAAGACTAACCTCAAAATAATGTTTTATTTTGAAATTACCTTGCAAAACTTGACCTCGTCTTTGATACTTGCATCAGATTTCCCAAATTGCACAAAAGTCATTCTCTTTTCCGACGATTTGTGGTTGTGGACAGGCATATTACTGATCGCTACACATACATAAACATAGATACTTCTGGTGTACAAGTTGTTCGTCGTCAATATCAGATTTGAAGTGGGTTCCTAAAATTATAGTTTCTCGAAGTAATAGATGGATCTGTATAATCGAACCAATCGATTAATCAGATGTGCTTACGGTTGTGAAACCCTATAAAATGGGGACGGAAAATGGAGGTTCAACAATATCATTGTTGGTGATCAAATTTAATCGTGGGGATTAATGGCTGTTTTAATTCGGTTTAGGATCACCAAACAAAAGCGTGTGATTGATTATCACCGTAAATGATAAATCAAAGGTTCGGGTCATAAAATCGTAAATACGAGAGTCGAATCCGTATTTATTTCGTATGTGTGCACGTTTAGGTGTGTTTATGTGTGTTTTGGGAGTATTTGTGAATTTGAACTTATATTTCTTAGCTGGAGAACAACTATTTATAGAGACTAACAAGTAGGAAGTGTCCATGACTCTTGGACTTCCTAGCTTGCATGCTAGACAAGTGTCATTTGACCTTGTTTGACCTTATCTAAGCTAAAACTTAGTTACAAAGTCTTCTTAGGTCTTATCTCGAACTCATTGTTGTTCGTCCTGGTTGGCTTGGTTGGTCCAAATTGTTCTTTCAATAAAAGTTGTTCGCCTCTTGAGGTTATGGCTTGGAAGTTGTTCGCCCTTGTATTCTGTAGAGATAGGCTCAGGGATCTTGGTCCTTTGTTCGTCAACATACACCTCTTAGGCTGGTAGATGCACCACCTTTTGATAATGCTGCTCGTCATTAGTGATCTAATGGGAGAGTCTGTATTTGGCCTTGGGTCTCTAGACCTGTTCGACAGTATGTTGTTCGTCGTAGCAGTTGTTCGTCGTTTAATACATCTCCTGGATTGATTTAGGCACTCCCATTTGATTTTCTTTATTAATCATCTTTGATTTGGGGTTGATACCTCGTAATCTTTATTAAGGCCTTAATCCTTGTTCGAGCAGCATTGATTGATGTCCGTCTATCAATAATTGCCCCCTATCCTGACTAGATGTTGCTTCAGACGAGCAGCTTTGTGGCGAGCAACTGTAGTTAGGATATTATCCTGTTAAAGATTTGGACGAACAGTGTTGTATTGGCGAGCAACTTTAAGGCCGTCGTTTCGTCTTCCCACGATTTGGGGGATATCTGAGGATGAAGTGGGCGGAATGATGGTGCGCCGCCCACGCGCGAGTATTCCCTAGGTCACGCGCTCCTTTATTTGCATATAAGTCCTCCGATTTTTAGTCTTGCTCGAATTTGACCCCATTTTTACCATATTAACCCATGAATTTTAGGAAAATTACGGGTTTTACCCCATTTTTCTTAGGGGTATAAATACGAGTGGGAAATGAAAATTTTCCCACTCTTCATTCTCTACTACAGTACTCCGGCGAACTTCCATTATTTCCGGCGACTCCAAGCTTTCCGGCGTCGATTTATTGAGCATTTGACCTCAAATTCCATTCTCAAGGTAGTCATTCTTCTTACTTCTTCTCTTTTATCTCTTTTTTCCTCTTTTCTTCCCAAATTCGTACCACCACCGCCGTGGGAGGATTTGTGCCGCCGTCGCTCGCCCAGAACCGCCATCGGAGATTACAAACCCATTCCTAAAACCCAAACTCTTCACTTCTAAACTAATGTCCTCCCATTCGAGCAACCAAAATTCCAAGGAGAATTTGGACCCCTTTTTTCCGATCGTACCATTCGTGGAGCAGCCACCATTCGAGGTTTCCTCGGAGACACATCCCGACGTGGATTCCGTAGTTCGATCAGTGGAGGATACCGGTGCTCGCCCATCCGGCGAAGAAGTTGGATCGGCTGCAAGCAGCACTTCAGACGAACAGTCTTTCTCCAACTCAGAATCCGAAGAAGATCCGGAGTTTGACGAGCTCACCCGCGAATTCCTGGAATGGATAGGGTTCCCAGGCCCAAAGATGCTTGAAAATGAGATCCCTACGGGCATTTCTCGCCCATTCGAATGGCGAGCATATTCCGCTGAATATGCGAACGACTTTCCTCGCCCCCAGCGTCAAGTCTTGGACTTGGTGAGGACTGAGTATCAGGCGAGCAAGATCCGGAGCGTTGTTCGTAAGGATGAACTCAATCTCATCCGGGAGGTGTACAAATCCCGCATGATATATACATGTGGGCTCCGAAGAGAAAAGAACGAGCTGATCGGCCTCCACCCGGATGTACGGCGATCAACATCGACACCCTAATTGCTGGGTTAAGGCTGCCGCTGCCCCCGGTCGTTGGTCGTTTTCAGGAGGCGACCGACTTGGCCATCACTCAGATAACCCCAATAGGGTGGATGAACCTGCTCGGCATCATGGGTTTGTTCGCCCTAGAGGGGTATGTTGACCGCATTACTACTGAGGAGGTCAACTACCTGATGACGATCACCAAGTGTCCAAGGGACGAGGAATGATATTACTATTTAAAGGCTCGGACTGGACTCAAACTCGTTGAAGGGGTGCCGAACAAAATCCGAAACTGGAAAGAGCACTTCTTTTTCATAGGGGGCGATTGGCAAGCATCTTCCGACCCACACGATGGTGCTGGGCGCATATACTCTCCCACTACTTATGGGAAAATTAAACGTAAGCTTATATTTGCTCGTTTTTTAATTAAGTTCTAATTTAACTTTTCTTGTTTGCTCGCAGGTCCTCGGTGGCTCAAGTGGAACTCAGAAGAAGAAGAAGAAGAAGATATCTGCTCTGAGTTCCTTTTCACATCGTGCCTGGTCGCTCTCCGAGATAGATCCGAGAGGACAATCGAGTACGTGAACCGAGTAAAGTGTAAACAAGTTGCTCGCCTGTTCACGTACCCCCACCACTTGGAAGCTCAAGCTGAGGTGCCCCCAGGTATAGAAACTTCCAACTTTCCATCAAAATCTTGTTCGTCACTAGCTCTCCAAACTTGCTCGTCTTATCTTTTCATTTATTTTTTTACAGTCGAGCAAGTCACCGTCGCTGTCCCTCCTTGCTTTGGACTTGTCGAGCAAAGAGTTCACGAGATGCCGCCCCCAAAAGGACGGAAAGTGAAGGGAGATCCGTCTTCCAAAGTGTTGGCGATGACAAATAAATCCGAGGGGGCCAAAGTTGCTCGCTCGGCCGCGCCTCCCTCCAATCTTCCACCATCTCCCCCACCTGCCCCATCTCCTCAAGGAACAAAACGACTGAAGAAGGGTGATGGGTCCTTCGTGGCGCAATCGGCCTCTAGCGGAAACAAGGGCAAGGAGAAAGTGGGGAAGAGCCATGCTCGTCTCCATTCCGAGGAGGAAGCTGCTCGCCATACCTCCATTGAACCGGTGGAGAGGGCGAGCAAGGCGCGTAAAGACGTTACCCCCACCCGTGGTCCCGAAGACATTACCCATCTGGGCTGGGACGAGCAGAAATTCCACGAGTAAGTTTGTACCATCTTGTTTCTGCCGAGTAAATCTTGTAAATTTCAAAATTATCTTAAGGGCTTGTTTGTTTTGGGATTCACACGGACATGACTAGGACTTTCCGGCCCCCGCCCCATTCTAGTTAGAGATGTAACATCCCGTTTTTACATCTCATTCTTCATCCACACCTATAATACCTATTTTCTCTCACTTACACTCTCTTTCCTACTTTTCTCTCACTTACACTCTTTTTCCTACTTTTCTCTTTCCTATTTTTCTCTCACTTACACTCTTTTTCCTACTTTTCTCTTACGCATCCTACTTTACTTTTACACATGATTTGACATAAAGTAAAATCCCACCCTACTAAAATCTCAAAACAAACACACACTTTTATTATCATCCAAGACTTTACATCTTGTGGGCGTAAAGTCATGACTTCACACGCCCACCTAAATCCCGAAACAAACAAGCCCTAAGTGTAACCAATACTCTTTGTTCGCAGATACCGGTCAGAGGACTACCCTAGACGAGCAGCCCCGGTTCACCAATACGCCTGCTCCAAGACTCCGGTGAACATCCAGGAGATTCCGGGCGAACACGTCCACAGGGCCACTGAGCTGATCGCCCGAGCGTGGACCAGGCCCATGGAAAAGACTATCTCCTCGCAGGGAGTGGCGGACAACTTTCACCTCTCAATGATGCAGCATGCCAACGGCCTCATCACTGCCCAAAAGGGGATGGCCCAGCTTGCCGACCTGGAGTAAGCTGTTCGCCGATATGCTAGCACTGCTCGGCAGTTGACCGAGGAGAAGGATGGTTTGCTCAACCAATATGAGGCAAAACTTGCTCGCCTCAACAACCAGCTTAAGCACGCCGACGACATCGAAAAAAATATGTTGAAGATTATCAACTGTTGTCGGCCGAGCTCAAGAGCAAGGACGCTGAGCTTGAGGAGCAAAAGAAAAGAGTGACTGCTGCTGAGTAAAAGTTGGCCGAGGCTGAAGCGGAAGTTGCTCGGCTTAATGAGGCCATGGGGGGAATGCTCACAAGAGAGCAACTGAACTTGGAATTGCAAAATCGATCTGGACCCATCACCAATCTTGGGTACATCTGTGCCTATGCCGATTGTATTCGTCTTGCACATGTATACGAACACTCCGAGTTGGTCGGCGAGATGGGAAAGGATCTGGCTGAGTTTGTTGAGCACTACCCCCCGCCGAACAACATTGAGTTCCAGCTAGGGGATATGGTCGACTACGGGGTTAAGATTGACCATCTTGACTTCAGTATCATTGTCACCCGTCCTCCAGCCCCAGCCGAGGACGAGCAAGATGTCACTGCCCAGAACGAGCAAGATGCTACTGCCGAGCAGACTGCCCAAGAGCAAGAACAGAAGGCGGCCGAAGACCTGGCAAGGGATATGATTGTCGACCCTCCTGCCGATCAAGTTTCCGATCTTTCCCCGGGCGAGCAACAATAGAACTAGGACTTATAATTTCTTATCTTCTCTTGTAATAGTTGTTCGTCTTTTTGTAGTACTTTCTCTTTTCACACTGTACTATTTTTTAGGCTTAAAGCCTTTTATTTTAATGAATGTCTTCTTTGTTCGCTCATCTTCTTCTTATATGTTAATTGCCTTTACATTTCTTATTCAATGCTTTTGCAATTATAACATATAACGTTGGGCTTTTGTTCGATTTGAACTCTGTCTTTTGATTGAATATGGGTTCAGCCTTAGGTTATGCTCATCTTAAAAGACGAATAACCTTTAATTGGCCTTGGTCCTTAAAAATGGACATGTACCTTGAGCTTTGGACTTTTCTTTCAACGAACAACTATATTTACATCGTGAAAAATTACAAGTGTTGTAAGTTTGTTCATCATTAACATATACAAGTTGACGAACAACTTTGAACACCAACTAAAACATGCTCGCTTATAATATTTTTGCCGAGCAACTCTATCTAAAATCAAAAGAACTAGCACGACTATACAATGTGCCGAACAACCTTTCGTTCTATACTTAACAAAATTTTCAAAAAATTAGGCAAGTTTTTGATCCATTTGGTTCACTTGCCCCCCAAGACATTTGTTCGCCCAACAATTGAACTTTCTCGACTTATTGGTAGTATTTCTTTAGATGTACAACATTCCAGGAGTATTGGGCCGGCTTACCTTCCATATCTTCGATATCGTATACACCATTAAGGAATTTGTCCGTTATACGATACGGGCCCTCCCAAGTTGGTCCCAATACACCTGGAGGTTGGGCGAACAACTTTCTTAGAACCAAATCTCCAACTCTGAATTCCCTGATTTTAACATGGGAATTATAGTAGCGTTCTGCTCGCTGTTTATACGTAGCATTTTTTAGCTCGGTATTTAATCTTTTTTCTTCGAGCAAATCCATTTCAGTAGCTAGAGCAGAGTTGTTCGCTTGTTCATCAAAGTTGGTCGTCCTGATTATGTTGGTCTTTAACTCAATTGGTATAACAGCTTATGTCCCGAAAGCCATTGCAAAAGGTGTTTCTTCGGTGCTTGACCTGGGAGAAACTCTATATGCCCACAAGACTTCCGGGAGTTCTTCAGACCAACTACCTTTGCTCTCCGCCAATCGTACTTTTAACGTATGCTTGATAATCTTATTAACAGCTTCGACTTGTCCATTTGATTGGGGATGATAGGGAGTAGAATAGTATTTTTTGATCCCCCACTTCGTACAGAAGTCTCTCAACTCTTTCCCATCAAACTGCGGGCCATTGTCTGTCACAATGGTTTGTGGAACCCCAAAACGACAGACAATGTTCTTCCATATGAAGTTGATCATCTTTTGTTGTGTAATTTTTACCATGGCCTCCGCCTCTGCCCATTTTGTATAATAATCGACTGCCACGACGACAAATCGAATATTCCCAACTCCAGCTGGGAAGGGACAAATAATGTTCATCCCCCATCTTGCAAATGGCCATGGGCTGTAAACTGATACGAGCTCCTGAGCCGGGGTATGAATGTTTAGGGCAAAAATCTAACATTGATGACAAGTTTTTGCGTTCTTGATTGCATCCTAACGTAAAGTCAGCCAATAATAACCTTGTCTGATAGTTTTGTACGCCAAAGCTTGCCCCCCCCCAGTGTGATTTCTACATACTCCTGCATGTATTTCTTCGAGTATTGCTCGTCCTTGCCCCCTAGGCAAACATTTGAGAAGTGGAATTGATATTCCCTTTTGTAAAACTGCTCACCTACCAGAGTATATCTGGCGGCTTGCTTTGTTAGCTTGGCAGCTTCAAAAGAGTTGTTTGGTTTTTCTCCACTTTTCAAATATTTGACTATGTTTGTTCTCCAATCTTCTTCTTCACTTGATTGTTCGTCTAGTTGGTTGACATTATAACTTATTGTTGACGGGTCGTTCATCTTTGTGATTATAATATCTGCCAACTCTGCAGACCCTTCGCTTGTTGCTAGCCGGGCCAATGCATCTGCCTGAGTATTGCTTGTCCTTGGAATTTGTTCAATGAAGACTTGATCCAATAGGGACATCAGGTGAGCAACAATCCGCTGATACTCGATCATGTGATCGTCTTTCGCTTCATATTCACCTCAGACTTGATTCACTATCAATTGTGAGTCGCCGAATATTTGCAAACGTCTAACACCTACTACAAGGGATAAGTAGAGACCAGCAATAAGAGCTTCATATTCAGCTTCGTTGTTGGTAGCCATGAAACCAAATCTGATTGCCTAGGTAAACACTTGTCTGTCAGGGCTAATTAAGACTACTCCGCCCCCGAGGCCATATTGGTTGAAGATCCGTCAACATAGAGATGCCAGGGATGATCTAGCACTCTCGTCGGATCTGGTGGGAAAGTTAGTTCGACAATAAAGTCGGTTAATGCTTGCCCTTTGATCGATGTTCGAGGCGCATATGTCACCCCGAATTGGATAATCTCTAGTGACCATTTTAGTAGACGACCAGCTGTGTCTGGGCTATGGAGAATTTGTCTGAGTGGGAAAGTTGTTAGCACTTCAACTTGATGGTCAAAAAATTATGGTCGTAACTTTCTCACACTCATAACAAGTGCGTACGCCAGCTTTTCGGTTGGAGAATATTTGATCTCTGCTTCGTGTAAAGCTTGACTGACGTAGTAGATTGGTTGGTGAAATTTACCGTTCTCTCATACCAGAATGGAGCTGATTGCCATGTCTGACGCTGCCAAGTACAAATAGAGCTTTTCTCCTGGGACTGGCTTTGATTGAATCTTAACATCTCCAAGGTAGTCTTTAAGTTGGTCAAATGCCTTTTGACAGTTGTTAATCCATGTGAATTTTCCTTTTTTGATGGCCTCAAAGAATGGACGACACTTGTCTCCTGATCGGGATATGAACCGGTTCAATGCTGCTAGGCATCCTGTGAGCCTTTACACCTCTTTTACCGAACATGGTGGTTGCATATCCACGATGGCTTTGACTTTTGTTGGATTGGCCTCGATCCCTCGTTGGCTAACAAGATGGCCCAAGAACTTCCCCGAATGAACTCCAAAGCTGCTTTTCTTTGGATTCAACTTCATGTTGTAGTGTCGAAGGATTTTGAACACCTGGGTTAAATGTTGGAGATGATCTTTTTTTCGGGGACTCTTGATTACGATATCGTCTACATAGACTTCTACAGTATCCCCAATTTGTTCGTCGAACATCTTGTTCACCAACCTCTGATATATTGCTCCGGCATTGATGAGGTCGAATGGCATTCTTTTCCAACACAGCAAGTTTTTGTTTGTATAGAATGCTGTGTTTTCTTGATCGTCTGGATGCATTGGGATTTGATGGTATCCGGCAAAGGCATCCATGAACGTTAGCATCTCGTGACCTGCAGTGCTGTCCACCAATTGATCAATATGTGGGAGAGGAAAGTTGTCCTTTGGGCATGCTGCATTCAGATTTGTAAACTCTATGCATAGCCTCCAGGTTCCATTTGGTTTTCGTACAAGGACTGGGTTTGCTACCCACTGTGGATAGAGTGCTTGTCGGATTAAATCATTGTCTAACAACTTCTTCACCTCTTCATTTATAGCTTGATACTTGTCTGGGCCGTACTTTCTCCATTTTGATGGACTGACCTTTTTGCTTGATTGATATTAAGTTTGTGGCAAGCATACTTTGGATCTATTCCCACCATGTCTGCATGAGACCAAGCAAAAACATATAGATTCTTGCTGAGGAACTCTTTCATTCGGGATCTGTAAGGTTCAGGGAGCTCAGATCCTATGTATAATTCAAGATCTTTGTTTCCAGGATCAACTTTGAACGCCTCCAGTTCTTCGACTGGAGTTGCTCGTCGTTTTTATCCTTTCCAACGGGGATCAAGTATTGGTTCCTCAGGGTTAAAATCATTTTTGATGTTCATGGGCTCTGCTCCCAGGCGGGGCTCTAGATCATCTGCTGGTCCTGACCCATTGTTGTTAGTCAGCATCCGACCCTCCAAGTCATCTGGTGTATGTTGCTCGTCACCACCCCTATGTTGTTCGTTAAATTGGAGTTCCCCATGGGTGGTGACGAGTTGTTCGTCCAACACTTGCTCGTCAGGAAGCTGCTCGTCAGTATCCATATGGTCCTCTTCCATATCCATCATGTTCTCCAGTATTGATGGTTCATCAACTGGGTAGCTGGTGGTGGCTTCCATCATGGATACTTGTGCCTGTTTTGCTTGCAATTGTAGGAGACATTCACGAGCTTTTCTTTGGTCTCCCTTTATTGAGCCTGCTCCACTTGCTGTTGGAAACTTTATGCAATAGTGGTAAGTTGAACATGCAGCTTTAAATTCATTTAAAAAGGGCCGACTAAGAAACCCGTTATAAGTCGATTTCTGGTCTACAACCAAGAAATCTACCATTCTAGTAATATTTTTCTCGGGTTCCTTGATCGTTACAAGCTGTACAGACAGAGTAATTATTCCCAGAGGGATTGTTACAGCATTTCCAAAACCTAGAATATGATGATTTGAGTCTCGGATATAGCCTGCATAATCCCCCAGTCGATCAAGTGTCTTCTTGAAGAGGATGTTGGTGTATGCCCCGGTGTCCACCAACAATCTATGCACTCTGGTCCCCATGATCTTAGCACAAATCACGAGCGAATCATTATGGGGGGTCAATATTCCTTCCAAGTCTTTTTCAGTAAAGGTTAGTTCTGCTGTCTGCACGATGGACGGTTTAATCCCCATTTCTTGTACTTGGTCGATCGCTCGTAATTCGGCTTTTCTTTTCCGGTTGGAAATTGACGGTCATCCATCAGAACATCCTCCCGCAGGTCCTGAGGGTTCCATCATGTATATATCCTCTAATGGACGAGCAGCAACAGAGGGATCTGGTCGCCCGGGCTTATTATTCCTTTGAGGTTGAACATTCTCCTCATCCTCTGAGTTGTTCTCCCGGGCTCTCTTTCCAGGTTGCCTTTTGACGAAGTCGGAGAGCTTTCCCTCCTCGTAGAATCGCCAAAGTTACTTGAGCAAATCTCTGCACTCGCTAGTAAAGTGCCCCACGCTTTGATGGTAGGCACAATACTTATTAGGGTTGAGTTTGCCAGTCTCTTGGCGAATCCTACGGGGAGGAAAGAGCAACTCTTTCTCCTTTACATTTTCATACACAGTATCGATTAACACTGTTAGCACTTGATTCAACTTTTCTTTCAGCTCCGTCCCTTCGGTAAATGCCTTCATATTTTTAGGGACCCGATAGCCTGTCCCGCCGGGTTTCTTGTTGTTCTTCTTGGGATCAGCCTTGTTCTCTCCCAAGTTTGCTTGCAGGGCTTCATGTATGGAAACGAATATACCGGCTTGGTTTCTAAATTCGGTATAGTTTTTCGGGCACTTTAGACGTACCTCCTTCCATAACTCCGGTCCTTTCTTTAACCCGGCTATGACAACTACGATTTTTGTATCTTCGCTAACTGGCTCCCCTTCTAACAGCACTTTGTCGAACCTCTCCATAAACGCTCGGTCTGACTCATTGTTATTTTGCTTTAAGTTCGACAACCGGTATTTTTGGGATAGATATGATCCAGCTATTGAGAAGTGAGAGAGGAACTCTCGACTTAGTTGAGCAAACGAGTGGATTGATGCCAGCGGCATTGCAGAAAACCACTTGTGTATTCTGTCTCCCAAAGTCAAGGGGAAATTTCGGCACTGGGTGGCATCACTGGCTCCCACTGAAATCATGTAGTCCGAATACTTCGTTAAATGGACTAGGGGATCAGCAATGCCTTCATATTGTATGCTTGCCGGAAACTGTATCTTTTTCTGGATCGGGACCTTCAATATGATAGATGATAAGGGAGAGGATGGCATGCTGGTCGTCTTCATCCCTCTTTATTGGTCAAGCTGCCCCTGCATGCTCTCCACAACCTTTCTTAGGCTTGACAACTCATCCAGAGATGCCCCCTGGCTTAGAGACTGTTCGGCGAGCAAAGGCACAGGCCTTTCTGCTCGTCGCAGTCCCTCACTTGGAGCGGGCATTTCCTGAGGTTGTTTCTTAGGGTTGCTCGCTGTATTCGGCCCTAGACGCCTAAAGGCAGACTGTGATAGCCTTTCGTGCACCGATGGACGAGGTTGCTCGAAAGTTGCTCGTCCATCCCCTGCTCCTTGGCGAGCAGCTTCTTTCTGGAGTTGGGGTTGGCCAAGCCTGTCCTGTACACTGGAACGAGTTGTTCCATGGCTGGACATTGTTGTTCGCCCGTGTGTAGACTCAGCCTGACCCTCTGTATGGCTGGCCACTTTGGTTTTGCCCTTATCCCGCCGGACTTGGGTACTGTTTACCTCATATTGCTCGCCCCTATTTAACCTGGCTCTTACTACTTCCAATGGTCTAGTCTTAGACCTTGCTTGTGAGGGTCTGTCTGGATGGTTTGGAGAGCAGCAATGGTTTTAGTCAGTTCATTAGGGTTGCATGCCAGAGCCTCCAATTCTGGTGGAATGTTTTGAGCTATGGCCGTATGTCGTGATCTGTTCGCATGCCTAGGTTCACGATCTTGGTGGCCGGCTGATGAGGCTCGAGTGGGAGAAGCTCTTCTCGATAGATGTGAAACTTGTGTTTCCTTGGATTGAGGCATCCTGATTTGAATTATCTTTTCAATCTTTGAGTCTTCAAATTTAATATTGAAGAACACCAAGAATACTTTTGTTTGAATCTTTAAGAATTTCTTGAGGATTTCTTCAAATCTTCAAGTTATAAACTCGAAGTTCTTGAACTATCACACTTAATAGAAGGTTCGAACCCTTCTTCTAGCACCAATTTGTTGGTGATCAAATTTAATCGTGAGAATTAATGGTTGTTTTAATTCAGTTTAGGGTCACCAAACAAGAACGTGTGATTGATTATCACCATAAATGATAAATCGAAGGTTTGGGTCATAAAATCGTAAATACGAGAGTCGAATCCGTATTTATTTCGTATGTGTGCACGTTTAGGTGTGTTTATGTGTGTTTTGGGAGTATTGTGAATTTGAACTTATATTTCTTAGCTGGAGAACAACTATTTATAGAGACTAACAGGTAAGAGGTGTCCATGACTCTTGGACTTCCTAGCTTGCATTCTATACAAGTGTCCTTTGACCTTGTTTGACCTTATCTAAGCTAAAACATAGTTACAAATTCTTCTTGGGTCTTATCTCGAACTCATTGTTGTTCGTCCTGGTTGGCTTGGTTGGTCCAAATTGTTCTTTCAATAAAAAGTTGTTCGCCTCTTGAGGTTATGACTCGGAAGTTGTTCGCCCTTGTATTCTGTAGAGATAGGCTCAGAGATCTTGGTCCTTTGTTCGTCAACATACACCTCTTAGGCTGGTAGATGCACCACCTTTTGATAATGCTGCTCGTCATTAGTGATCTAATGGGAGAGTCCGTATTTGGCCTCGGGTTTCTAGACCTGTTCGCCAGTATGTTGTTCGTCGTAGGAGTTGTTCGTCGTTTAATACACCTCCTGGATTGATTTAGGCACTCCCCTTTGATTTTCTTTATTAATCATCTTTGATTTGGGGTTGATACCTCGTAATCTTTATTAAGGCCTTAATCCATATTCGCCCAACATTGATTGATGTTTGTCTATCAACAATCATGACTGACACTTCAATTGGAGTCCAACCAAATAAATGTTATCTTACCTTGTGAAAGTGTTTGATGTTGTGGTGCAAAAGGATTGATTAGGCGTGAAATTGTTATGTTTTGGTGCCCGATTTACTCATGTTTTGAGTGTTTTCGATGAGTGCTTGGAGTCAAATGAGTATCATTTTTATAAAATTATTAATTTGTCTCTTTGGTTTTCATAGGTGAATAGAGGACGAAAAACGGAGTTCGTAGGACTTTGAATCGACTCAAACGGATGCCCGGATGAGAAGATATTGAAGAAATACGATCGGTATTAGTGCGGACGAGGAAAAGTATCACTTGGGAGAAGCTTTGAAGTCACTCGAGCGCCTTGCTCGAGCGCCACCGCTCGAGCGCCTTACTCGAGCGCGCAAATGTACAGAACAATTCTTGCGCTCGAGCAGCTCGAGCGCCACCGCTCGAGCGAATCACTCGAGCGCCCAAAACATACAGAGAAGATTCAGCACTCGAGCAGCTCGAGCGGGACCGCTCGAGCGTTTTGCTCGAGCGCCCATATACTTTTGCCTCCGGATTCGTATTTTCGGCCCATTAACTCCCGTTTCGACCCGGTGCCTATATATACCTCTTCCAAACACGTTTTGAAGGATCCCCAACTTTAGAAATCACTTTTAGACTTAATTTTTAGAGAGAGGAAGAGGAGAAGAACGAGCAAGCTTTACTTTTACGTTGTTGAGGTTTTTCATACGAATTCTTAGTTTTCTTTTCGTTTCTTAGTTTCTTTTCATTAGTTTGATTACTTTAAACGTTTTAAACTTCGTTTTAGTTAATTAAATTTCAGTTCTTAGAATTATTTTATTTTAAAACCCTAGTTAATGTTTCTTATTTTCTTCGTTCAATTCATTATGTTTTTGTTCGTTGTTTCTTCTATTGCTTTTATTTTTGTTATAACCATGTCCGGCTAAAACCCTTGCATGCTTAGGGTAGGATGAACTCGTAGAAGTAGGTTGTGGGTACGTAATTAGAATAACTTGTGACGTTAGGTTTTAATTCTCTTAATTAATGAATTCTTAAAATTAATCTAGATTTCACTCTTGAGTTTCGTTCGAAAGGTGTTAGAGAGAGGACGACCGTATCACTCTTTAACAACGAGTAGACTTAACGAGAGGGTTTAGGAAAGGTTAATTCATATACCGGTTTAGCGAAGGAGGACGACCGCATCACCTTAGTTAAATTAGGGTCTCATTAATTAAGCACAATCTAATAACTTGTTAGTAGATTTGTGAAGTCGAGTGTTAGGGTAAAGTATTAGGGTTTAGAATCTTGAGCTTTCACCTTGCATTCTTAGACTTAGGTTAATTCTCGTTTGTCACAGTTATTTTGATTATGTACCTGCTCCGTTAGTATACGTAGGGATTCCTATCCTAAGCATCACCATCTCTCATTAGAAAACAACCCGTAGTTAATTCGTTCTTTTTCATTCTTTAGTTAATTAGTCTATTTTAGTCTTTTAATTAATTTTTCAAAAACCCAAAAACATCACACTCATATTAACTACGACGCGTAGATCTTCAGGGATCTATTCGCATATACACCATCCCTTGGGTTCGATAATACTTTGTCCCTATACTTACCCATACTACAGTGAACCCGTTCTCTTGCGGGGTAGCTACTAGTAGAAGTTAGTATAATCGCATCAAGTCAATGGCGCCGTTACCGGGGATGGCGTTATATGCTTTTTGAATAGGACTTGTAGATAGCTTAGTAATTAGTAGTGAGTGATTTATTTTCTATTTTATTTTTATTTTTATTTTTCTTTCGGCAGTTGCGTTTTGATCCGTCTGCTAGTGTTTCAGGTTTATGAAAACACGCTCACAAGGCAATACGAGCGAAGAAAGATTACCTGCAGACCCTGAGACAATAGCCAGAAGGAACCGAGCCTTCTTGAGAAGGATGAACGCTGCCGACTTAGGGAAGGAACCAATGGACCTCAATAATGAGTTGGACGATGCTGCCAACGATTTCAATCAGGCAGTAGACCGAGTTGAAGGCACTGGAGTTAGTGGTAGCCAGAATCAAATTCCATTAGGGGATAGCCAGAGCCTAAACCCGGATACACAGAACGTAGGGAACCCAGCTCAGAACCTTGTCCATAATCCTCATAACCAAAACCCTGCTTACCCACAAAACCCGAATAACCCGAATAACCCTTTCCACAACCCAGCATACCAACATTACCCATACCCACCTTATCCTTACCCACCATACCCGTATCCTCCACCCCCAGTCTATAATCAAACACCTGTTTACCAACCACCACCCCAACAAGTACCCGTACCAGCTGCTAATCCTCCATACGTTCCTCAGAATGTAGATCATAATATGGCGATTAGAGGGAGGTTTGCAGCGCAGCCACAGCGGTACTATGATGGAGTGGCTTTGCCTCCTGTTGAGGCGAACAATTTCTCGATATCACCGGGGATTTTAAAGCTGCTGACCGAGAATCAGTTCAAAGGGGTGATCGGGAAGGAGAATCCTCATACACACTTGAGGAGCTTTCTCATGATAGCCTCAACATTCAATTACAATGGCATGTCTGAAGATGCCAAGAGGCTTAGGCTGTTCCCATTCTCACTGACGGGAATAGCTAAGGAGTGGTACGATAATACGCTCCCGCGGGGAGGTATTACCACTTGGGCCGAGCTCGAGCGTCTGTTCCTCGAGCGATTCTACCCTCCATCTAGGACGATCAAGGCTAGAATTGAGATCTCGTCCTTTCGCCAGAAGTCTGGAGAGGATTTACGCCAAGCGTGGGAGAGATACTCAAACATGCTGATCGAGTGCCCGCAGCACGGGTACAATGAATGAGACATTATGGCGTTCTTCTATAGTGGTGCCAACAAGACGGGGAAAGACCATTTAGACGCCTGTGCGGGTGGAGCATTTTTGAACCAAGGCATAGAGAGGTGTAGGGAGATCGTGGACAACATTGTCACGAATGCCGGTGCTTGGGGTGTGGATGCAGATTTTCAGAGAGTGCATCAGGTTGAAGAGGGAGAAGGAACGAGAAGGCTGCTGATGGCCATGATGGAAAAGATCAACAACCTCGAGTTGGGGAAAAGTTTGGTTGGAGAGCATGCAGTAGAGAATGAGAGAGTAGACCAACCAAGTGGACAGCAAGAGGTAGCCAATTACATGGGAGGTTCGTATTACAATCAGAATGGCTACCAAGGTGGAAATCAGTATGGAAGGCCTTCTTATGGCCAACCATTTGTGCCTCCAGGCCCTCAGCCACTTCAAAATCAATGGAGGAACACACAAGGAGTTCAAGGAGGCCAGCAGCTTCCTCAAAACACATGGAGGAAGAATGATAATTTTTCTTATGCTAACCCAAAAGCTGGTGTTACTGTTCCTGCAGGTGTGGATCCGGGGTCTAAACCTCCTGGTGGAGAAGGCGGTGCATCAACCGAGGAGATGTTAAGAGCTATTCTTCAGAAGGTGGAGGAAGGGAGTAAGCGGTTGTCATCTTTGGAGTACGATGTGAAGGAGTTGCATAAGAAGGGAGATCATCGAGATCAAGAGCTCCAGAAGATGAATGTTGAGTGGACTAGAACTCAACAAGAGAACAATCGAAGGTTCACTTCGTTAGAGCTCCAGATGAGCCAAATTGCAAAATCAGTGAATAGAATGCCGGAAGGGAATCCGAAAGAGCAGTGCAAGGCGATCCAGCTTAGAAGTGGAACCAACTATGAAGGTCCTCAGATGCCTGCTGATTCTGAGACGCCCCAAGTTGAGAAGGGGATTGAAAGTGAAGGGATTGAGAAGCATGAAGATATGGATGAGTCCCATCAAGACAAAGACCTTGAGGAGGTTGAGAGAGTTCCTAAGTGGAAAAAGGCAAAGGAAGCAAGGGATAAAGTGAAAGAAACAGAAAGAGATGAATGGGGGGTACCCAAATCTGTGATACCCGTCCCATATCCACAACGCTTCATGAAAAAGAAGCTTGATGAGAAATTCGCTAAGTTCCTTGATGTTTTTAAACAATTGCATATTAATATTCCTTTTTATGATGCTTTGGAACAGATGCCGCATTATGCAAAGTTTCTGAAGGACTTGATTGCGAAAAGGCGGCGAGTGGATGAGCCGAAGTTGGTACAGCTGAACCACGAGGTGAGTGCATTAGTGCACAAGGCGCTTCCACCAAAGCTGAAGGATCCCGGAAGCTTCACGATCCTATGCGATATTGGGAACGGGATCAAGAAGGGAGCGTTGTGCGATCTCGGGGCGAGCATCAATCTCATGCCGTTGTCGCTTTTCAAGAAGTTGGAAGGTGGTGAACTTCAACCCACAATGATGACGCTTCAACTAGCCGACCGGTCTATTACTCGACCTCAAGGTGTTGTTGAAGACGTCCTAGTAAGAGTTGGAGATCACATTTTTCCAGCCGACTTTGTAGTGCTAGAGATGGAGGAAGATGAGCACGTTCCATTGATCTTGGGAAGACCGTTCTTAGCTACAGCGGGGATGGTGCTAGACGTGGCGAATGGGAAGATCACGTTGAAGGTTGATGATCAAGAAGTGAAGATCTCCCTATATGAAGCCATGAAGCACCCGAAGGAGGATGAGAGCTTGTATTGCATGGATGCCATTGATCCTCGTGTTGAAGACACACATTCTCTCCCGAATTCCTCTCATACTCATGATTTTATTAGTCCTTCACTTATTGATGTAACCCATGTGCATTATGATCTTGATTATGTTAATAGGGATAAAGTGAAGAAGTTGAAGGATGAAGAGGTGAAGAAAGTGGACGTGGTCCAGTTAGAAGGGAAAGGAGGAGTTAAGAAGAAAAAGTCCAAACTCAAGAAATTGTGTGGTAAGACTCCTCCAGATAGAGGCAAGAAGGAGTTGAGACCCATAACACTTGGGGATGGGAAGAAAGCAAAGGTACTCATGATGGTGGGGCATCAAGGAAAGGAGTTCAAACACCACTCTTATGAGAGTAAGGGAGGTAAATTTGAGTATAATGTCCCATAAGCTCCTTTGAGCTTGGTCCGACATGAGGACCTTAAAAATAGCGCTGAATGGGAGGCAACCCATTTTTATTTGCTTTCATTTATTTTTAGTGTCTTTTTATATTATTAGGGAATATTTTGAGTCGTATGTTTAACCTCGTACTCGAGAGTTTTATTTTGTAGGCTTGTCTCTAAAGGAGTAAAGGTATCATGGAGTTATTTAGATTGAAGGAACCAACTTGAGACAAGGGAGTGTGCAAAGCTATTGAGAGAAACTGAATTGTTCGGTTGAGGTAACCCACAACCCCAAACTTAGACCTCTAGCAAGGTCGAAGTTTGGGGGGGTGGAGTTTTTTATGTTTCTTGTTACATTGCACATGCATGCACACCCTTATCTTTGAGTTGAGTTAGTTATTTGGTGCCTTGAGATGCTCCTTGGGCTATTATTAATTTGTTTTGTTACTCAATATTTTATGCCTATCAATCACCTTATGCTTGTTGATTGCTATCTTTGAGTATGATTTGATGAGTAGGGTGAATTGTGAGGCTGAGTTAGGAGTTTTCTTGTGTGAGTGTTTGAGTTTGAGCTGATTTGAGAAAGAACTTGTATGCTTGTAAATTTTTCTTTTGAGTATTTGTGTGATAAGAGTGAGAATTCACTAGGACTAGCATGGATGTGAAAGCTGTGAGATTTGAGCCTAATGAGATTTAAATGCATGAATTAATCTCTTCGTTTGTGAGTGAATCATCACCTTAGAGGATGCTAGAACTTGTGTGTGCTCTTGTTCCTTGATTGTGTCTAGTTTGATATGCCGAATAGGATCTTAGGCCATCTTTGATTTGATTAAGTCACTTAGCCAAAATTTTCCTTACCAATGACATTTATCCCTTGTTAGCCCCTTTGAGCCTAAAGCCTATTTTATTTACTAGCACATATGAACACTATTCCAATTCCTAAGCCTTTTGTCCAATTTGAGTGGAGAATAGGAAAGTGTGAATGTGAAAGGAGAGTTATTGAAGGTTGAGTGGTGATAAAATAAGGGTGTGAATGAAATTTGAGTTGTGGGAAAGAAAAAAAATTGAGAATGAGCAAAAAGAAAAAAATGAGCTCATGTGTTTGTGCGAAAAAGAAAAAAAGTGAAGTGATTAAAAAAGAGAGTGAGAAAGAAAAAAATTGAAGTGTTGAGAGAAGTGGAATTGAAAAAGTGTTGATTGAATATATTTGAAGTGATTTTGTTCCTAATCTCAAAGTGCCAAAGTTGATTTTTCTATTCTCCATTCACTTGAGTCACTTACCCCATATTGTTATCCCACCTGTCCAAAGAGCCTACATTACAACCTTGAGAAAAGTCCTTTGTGATTCGGCATTGATTTCTAGAATGTGGTCGGAGTTGAGAGTGCTTACAAGCCTATGGCTGCCAATATGTGTGATTGATTGATTGAGTGAGTCCCTTAAACACTGTTATACACTTGTAAGGGAGTGAAACACATCGTTGAGTGCACATCCATGTTTGATCTTGGTGTTTCTTGTTATTGTTGCATGAGTACGATAAAAGAAAGTGAGTGAGTATACTTGTGATTGATCTTCGAAGCTTGAGTTCATTAGCTTGCATGATTGAGTTTTCCTACTCATTCCTAACAATTTCACTTGACTTATTATTTCGTTGCTTGAGGACAAGCAACATGGTAAGTTTGGGGGGGTTGATTAGGCGTGAAATTGTTATGTTTTGGTGCCCGATTTACTCATGTTTTGAGTATTTTCGATGAGTGCTTGGAGTCAAATGAGTATCATTTTTATAAAATTATTAATTTGTCTCTTTGGTTTTCATAGGTGAATAGAGGACGAAAAACGGAGTTCGTAGGACTTTGAATCGACTCAAACGGATGCCCGGATGAGAAGATATTGAAGAAATACGATCGGTATTAGTGCGGACGAGGAAAAGTATCACTTGGGAGAAGCTTTGAAGTCACTCGAGCGCCTTGCTCGAGCGCCACCGCTCGAGCGCCTTACTCGAGCGCGCAAACGTACAGAACAATTCTTGCGCTCGAGCAGCTCGAGCGCCACCGCTCGAGCAGCTCGAGCGCCACCGCTCGAGCGAATCACTCGAGCGCCCAAAACATACAGAGAAGATTCAGCGCTCGAGCAGCTCGAGCGGGACCGCTCGAGCGTTTTGCTCGAGCGCCCATATACTTTTGCCTCCGGATTCGTATTTTCGGCCCATTAACTCCCGTTTCGACCCGGTGCCTATATATACCTCTTCCAAACATGTTTTGAAGGATCCCCAACTTTAGAAATCACTTTTAGACTTAATTTTTAGAGAGAGGAAGAGGAGAAGAACGAGCAAGCTTTACTTTTACGTTGTTGAGGTTTTTCATACGAATTCTTAGTTTTCTTTTCGTTTCTTAGTTTCTTTTCATAGTTTGATTACTTTAAACGTTTTAAACTTCGTTTTAGTTAATTAAATTTCAGTTCTTAGAATTATTTTATTTTAAAACCCTAGTTAATGTTTCTTATTTTCTTCGTTCAATTCATTATGTTTTTGTTCGTTGTTTCTTCTATTGCTTTTATTTTTGTTATAACCATGTCCGGCTAAAACCCTTGCATGCTTAGGGTAGGATGAACTCGTAGAAGTAGGTTGTGGGTACGTAATTAGAATAACTTGTGACGTTAGGTTTTAATTCTCTTAATTAATGAATTCTTAAAATTAATCTAGATTTCACTCTTGAGTTTCGTTCGAAAGGTGTTAGAGAGAGGACGACCGTATCACTCTTTAACAACGAGTAGACTTAACGAGAGGGTTTAGGAAAGGTTAATTCATATACCGGTTTAGCGAAGGAGGACGACCGCATCACCTTAGTTAAATTAGGGTCTCATTAATTAAGCACAATCTAATAACTTGTTAGTAGATTTGTGAAGTCGAGTGTTAGGGTAAAGTATTAGGGTTTAGAATCTTGAGCTTTCACCTTGCATTCTTAGACTTAGGTTAATTCTCGTTTGTCACAGTTATTTTGATTATGTACCTGCTCCGTTAGTATACGTAGGGATTCCTATCCTAAGCATCACCATCTCTCATTAGAAAACAACCCGTAGTTAATTCGTTCTTTTTCATTCTTTAGTTAATTAGTCTATTTTAGTCTTTTAATTAATTTTTCAAAAACCCAAAAACATCACACTCATATTAACTACGACGCGTAGATCTTCAGGGATCTATTCGCATATACACCATCCCTTGGGTTCGATAATACTTGGTCCCTATACTTACCCATACTACAGTGAACCCGTTCTCTTGCGGGGTAGCTACTAGTAGAAGTTAGTATAATCGCATCAAGTCAAGGATCAGACCATCTTTCAAGCCCATGGACGAACACAACAACGAAGAAGAAGAAAGAAGATTTTGGAAAAGTAAAAGTAAATGGCCCATTAAGTTTAAATACCATGGGGTTGTTTTAGTAATTTTACTCCATTCGTACTTAATACTGTAGAGATGCGATACTAAATCTCTCCAATTTGGTGAGAAAGCTCCACCTACCAAAACAATAATTAAGAATGGGCCTTTCATTAATCATGGGCCTATAAAACTGCTACCAAATGGTTGTTTTGGTAAGACAATTGATCTATCGGTCACTAATCGCAGCCACCAAATGGCCCCATGTGGACGCAGATAGTCGCGGCCTTACAGTCAATCGATGCACTTGACATATGAATGGTTCTATTTAACGCAAAATTCATTTCTGATTTGTATAAATGTGTGAAGTACATATAAAATTTGTTTAGTTAACACCTTTAAATATATTTTTGTTAGTATAAAAGTTAGTTTTAACCCCCAAGGGTTACCTAGTGGCGAGGGCTTGAGATTTAAGAGTTTGATGTTCTATAGGTCTCAGGTTTGAAACCCATTGGGTGCTATCTTTGGCTTGAAAATGGGACCCCCCCCCCCCCGCTAGTGGACGGTTGAACTCAGAAATCAGATGACTAATTCTTTATGTTTGGTTAGAGATGTTGGATAGTATGGAAATGGAGATGAAGACAAAGATTGAAAAGAAGGAGGATATTAATCTAATAATTAATAGTCAAGAGTTGGTAGTTCAGTTGGTTGAGCCCACCACCTAAAACCCCAAAGGTCTTGGGTTCGAGACATGGAGATGAGATTTATTCCCTCTTGTGGTGGGGTGGTGTTCCCCTCTTGTGGTGGTTGCGGTTTTGAGTTGCGGGTTCGGGTGGTCCTCCTCTTGTGGTGATTGTGGTTCCGGTCTACAGCGAGATGAAAAGATGTTGTCATGTACCCGGTGGTCGAAGGAACTATTGTAATTAATTATGTTAGAAAACAATTGTAATTGATTACCTTTAAAAAAATCTAATAATTAATAAAAAAAAATTAGAGATGAAGAAGTAGGGTTGAATAAAGTTTATGTGTAGAACTTATTTAACAACACTTTTTAATAAATTTTTATTAGTATAAAAAGTTAGTTTTAAAAATAAAAAATGTTTACATGGTTGGACTCAGAGGTCCGATAAATTATATTTGACTGATTCTTTGTGTTTGTTATGTTGGATTATGGAGTCTGAGCAACTGCTTCATGTTCCCAATTACGACGATTCATTGTTTAGGCCTTTAAAGTTTGATGGACTTTAGTGTTACGACCTACTTTCGGGTATATATATCCCTCTAATTCATTGAAATCTAATTGTTACAAAAATTAATAAATCTCATTGCTTGGTATGACCCCTATACGTAGTCAATTCTTGACGAACTGGGTCAACAAACAATGTGGTCTTTATTTTTCGTTCTTGTTATTTTTTCGTAATTGTAGATCTATTCCTAACAATCGGTATCTAGGGCATCGAGTTTAGACGATCTAGTGGGAGCAATTATATTGGGTGAAAGGAAATTTTTGGTTGAGAAATTTGATGGAACAAATTTTGACTTCTGGAAAATGCAGATCGGGGATTATATATACAGTAAAGATCTATATCTACCACTGAGCAATAAACAAAAGGACATGAAAGAGGAAGAGTGAAGTTTGTTGGACGGGAAATTGATGAGCGTAGTTCGTCTATCATTGTCTAGATACGTGGCACATCATAAGATAAAAATGAAATCCACCAGGGAGATGCTAGATTTGCTATGTGATATGTACGAAAAGTCATTGACCACAAACAAGGTTCATCTGATGCGACAGTTGTTCAACCTATGGATGCCAAAGAGTATTGCCTGTCCTTGGGCCGAATCCCAAGTAAAAAAAAGTATTTCACCTCTTAAAGTATGTTTGGTTAGAGATAGGACCACCTGGATGAGTATGAGCCATCCTTCATATCATCCGCATGTTCAATTGGCACATTTCATTTCCTATCCAAATACTTATTCATCTTCATTATACACTTATTTTCATCATATTTTATACAATCACATCACTATTCTCGCTTACGTATCTTCTCCATTTTCTCTATTTCATTCATTCTCTTACACATTCATTCTCTCTCATATTTTTTCTCATAATCTCTCATATTTTTCTCTCACCCAATCATTATTTCACTAACTATAATAAAATATTTCAACATTAATTTTGATTTGACAGAAAACTCCATCCAACTTTATTTTTATATTTATAACCAAACACAGATTTACTGTTAATTTGGATTACCCCATCCTCATTTTTCCATCTCATCCACCAGTATCTCTAATCAAACAAAGTTTTAAGTTTTAACATATGGACAAGATTGTGGTGGTTTGTCTAATACTCCTATTTTTATACATTACATGTGACATATATTCGAACCATGTAATACAAAATAAAACACACAACAAAGACATAATATCACGTAATCTAAAATCGAAATCACCATATTGTTGTCATTCGCAGAAGAATGAACTTTCATCAACTAGCATTAGTTTAATTTGAACCAGCACTTAGTTTGATGGGAACCTCCATTAGTCTCCGTTCACTAAATTTATTATCACCTTTTGTTTTTAGAATGTCAATTAAATTTATTCTCAATTTTTCATACTCTATAAGGAAATAAATTATATACACAGATAATTATTTTATTTATAAATAGATTCCATAATACTTTTATAAAATTCTTATTTTATCTATTTTTTATTAAAAAAAATTGTCCAATTATTTTGGGAATAAAAATTGTGGATAAAGAGAGCACTTTCTTTGAATAATAAATCAAATTTGAGCATTTTTATTTCGAGTTGGTTGACGCATTAGCAAGACCTACACTCCTTGTGTGTGTGCCAGGGCGACACATTATAGGCGGTACGTGACTCAATCTCAGCCGTACAATAGTCCACGATTCAGATCCAATCATCACCCTTAGAAATCCACGGTGGCCACCACATCGGCCTTCTCTCTCTCTCTCTCTCTCTGCAAATCCCGTGACAACGACACACCAATGTCGACGATCTCTCAAACAAAGCCCTAATTTTCTTTCTCAATTTCCCCCAATTTGATTTCTACGACTCTACGTACCGAATTTTTTAATTGCCTGAGTTTGACCCCTTTTTCTAAGGCAAATTTATTTAATTGCAAAGTTGTTTGAATTATCGATTATAGTTAGGTAAGGGGTGGGAATCCAGCCGTTGTGTAGCTGAGTTGACTCACTGCTCTATTTGCCGAGTTAGGACTCTTCTTATTTTGGTGTAGCTTTTCAAATCCATGATGTCTAATCTTTATATTTGGCAAGCACCATAATCATGCTGATTTAGGTGAATTTATGTTGAAGTTTGTGTTCGGTTATTCTCTCTTCTTTTTTGGGGATGATTTTCTAGTATGTGCTATATTATATTTCGTGTGTAATTTTGTGCGTAAGCTTTCAAGCTGTTCCATTTAAGTGTGACATTAGTACAATGATTGGATATGATTTATGATTTTTCATCAGGAATCTTGAGGCGCGTTCATTTTCCTTTACTGTAGATGGATTGCACGTGCTTCATTGCTTCAGTTTTTTTATATCTATTATTAGGTCGTACTAAATTGCTTGTTAGAATTATCTGTTGAAGACATCAACTTTTTGCGCATACAATTTTATATTAAGATTTATGTTCAATTTTCCCCTAATGGTGAATGGTTGCTATCTGCCAAATCTGTGACAGAATGGTTTGGAGTGGATTCTGGTTAATATAGGATCAAGTTTAAGTCAAATCATGAGTAGTGGCGAAGTGGATAAAACCCCCAAGGAGGGGAGAGAAGCAAAGGAAACCAAAACTTCTACTCCTCAGGTAATATTTCAGTTGAACCATTGAATTCGTTATATATGTGTGTGTGTTTCTGTTGGCTGTCTTTGTTTCATGTATCATATTTTTTAATTTCAGGAGCAGATTTCTGCTGCTTCTGGCGCAGTTGCTGCTGATTGGCCTGGGTTTCAGGTCAATATTTTATAGATTATAGAAGATATCCACTTGCCTTTCACTCACTGATGGCATAGTGATAGTTACAGGGTTTTTCATTGTTGTTTGTGTAGGCATATTCTCCTATGCCCCCACCTGGTTTTTTGGCATCAAGTCCACAGGCACACCCTTATATGTGGGGAGTTCAGGTGTGAAATTTTTGCTCTTGGAAACTTTAGCAATCAGACTCTGTTATTAACACCACATCAGACTCATGAAGTATCCCTTGGCTGCTAGGCACAACTTTATTTTGCCTAGCTGTAAAATTGTCTCTTTTCTGGTTATGTTCTTACCTTTGCATTTTGCAGCAATTTATTCCACCGTATGGCACTCCACCGCATCCTTATGTTATGTATCCCCATGGTGGTATATATGCACATCCAACCATGCCTCCGGTATTTTCTCGCTGACCTTTTTGTTTTATTGTTTTCTGTTGTTCACGTTTTTCTCTATAGATGCTCCTAACTTTGTTGGTTGTCTTTTAACTTATGTAGGGATCTTATCCTTTTAGTCCTTTTGCCATGCCTTCGCCCAATGGTATTGCTGAAGTCTCTGTGAGTCGTCCTAGCACTTATATTTCCTTCCTTATGTTGGTTATATCAAATTATTGCGCTCAAAAAGATTTTATGTAAATTAATCAGAAATGTATTTCACATGTATGTAAAGGGTAATGTTCCAGGCAATGTGGAGACAGATGGAAAGTCGTCTGAGGGGAAGGGAAAACTGCCCATTAAAAGATCCAAGGGAAGTTTGGGAAGTTTAAATATGATTACTGGGAACAGTAATGAACCTGGTCAAACAGCAGGTGCCACAGAAAATGGCGCGCGACCTAAAAGGTATAGAAGATATAAGGGCAAACAAAATGAACTAGTGATGGGAAACAAATACATACTATTAGGCTTTTACTTGAATTGTATGAAGATACAGTATGAAATTAAGGAAAGATCTTGGAAACTCAACTCATATATATAGATTTTAGAACAGATATTGGAAACTCGATTGATACAAACTATTTGCCTTCTGTTACTGGTAATTCTTGATACTTCTTAGTGCTTGTATACAGCAATTTGTCATGTGATCATATACTAGACTTTTTCATTCTTTTGATCACTTCCTTTTTCATTTAATGGTCTCGCAGACCATTTGAGTGCCTTCGCCCTCAACCCTAAAAATGACTTTGATAGAAAATTTCAAAGATTCAATTTGAAATGAATCGGATTCAGGCTATACTTCTCCCAGATACTGTTTACCAAGATTTTGAACAAAAAATAAATAGATTTGAGAAAAAAATCATTATTAATTATTTATCTTTTAACTCCCATTAGTAAATTTGTTATCTACGAATCTAAATCTGAGGGGCCATTCTTTTTATCTGGTTCTTGTATGATGCGTATTTGACATCTCATTCTCAATCCTTTATGCTGAATTGCTGATGCAATATGCAGTGTGGAGAGTGGGAGTGAAGGTTCAAGTGATGGAAGTGATGCAAATTCCCAAAATGTAAGTTTCGTGGTAGCTTCCACTATATTTTTACCAATAAAGCAATACTTTGTTGTTTGCTTTAGGGAAGGATAGAGTGGATCTATCCAGAAAGAAAAAACATACAAAAGAGTGACTATTCACTTTTGTATATTTTTATTTACCTTTTTCTTAATAAGTTGTTTTAGAGTGGATGGACTTTTCCTTAATAAGCTTCTTGTGGCTAAGATATATGGCTTCTGAAACTGTTGTATCTATAACTCAATCCCAGGATATAAGTTAAGCCCTTGCAAACGATAAAATATTTTCAAGTTATGAGACCACTTTAGTTTTACCATCTCTCTGCCTGATTTGTTTTTTTTTTTTTTTACTTATAATAATAGGAGTCCCAAGGGAAGTCTAGTGGCAGGCCGGATTCAGGTGTGGTTCTTAGGACTTGTACTCTTTTCGTATAATCTCAATATGATTTCTGTTTTTTTTTTAACCCTGTTGTGCTATCTTATTACAGCAGAACCATCCCAAAATGGTAGTGTGGCTCATAATCCTCAAAATGGAGGACCTAACACATCTCACTCAGTGTCAAACCAAACTATGCCTATGGTTCCAATTTCAGCAGTGGGCCCTGTTAGTGGTGTTCCCGGTCCCACTACCAACTTAAATATTGGAATGGATTATTGGGGGGCTGCTGCATCATCGGCTATGCCTGCTATGCAGGGGAAGGTGCCAGCTGCTCCAGTTGCAGCAGGAATGGTCACTACTGGCTCACGAGATAGCATCCAGTCACAGCTTTGGGTTCAGGTTTCCTTTTCTTTATTTTCTTCTCTTGCTAATATCTTCTTCTGGGTTGAAGATTGATTTCTATGCATGGTTAAGTTTTCCCTATTCTGCATTGCTGCTTCACTAATACTGAATATAATAGATGATCACATAATTTAGCTTTAACCTATTGAAGAAGGTGGGCATTTGTAAGAATTGCTGGTTACCTTTTTCTCCTCCCTGTTATTTGTTGGCATCTCCCACCATCTATTTCTTTTGGGTGAGCTAGATGTATTTTTTCTGTTTCCTGTAAGGTATTATGCAAAGTTTGGAAATAAATCCTTATATGCCACTATGATCAACTAGACCATATAGGTATGACGTAAAAATGGGCAATTGTGGAATGTTTTTAAGATAGGCCAAGAAGGCAATGTTTGGTTTTGATTCAAGATTTTTAACGACGTAAATATAATTCATATTATATTTGTAATAAGAGTCTTAATATTTTTTGGCATGCTGTTCAAGGCAGGGGTGAAACCAGTATGCTGTTTTGGCACATGCGTATTACGTTATGTGAATTAAGTGCAGATCATTTTTGTTGTGTTGTTAGTATAATCAATTGTATATCTTCCGGTTGTATGAATTAAGTGAATTACTCTCAATTGTATGGCTTCCCAGTCCAAGTTAACTGCAGCTTATGCTTTGAGAAACTTCAGTTTTCTATATAGGCGTTCCAAGTGTTTACATTGACACAATTGATTCCCTAGTGTTATATATACCCTTTCAATTTAATTTCTCTCACTTCCACATACTTTCTGTTGAACTTATTAGCTTCTCATCCATGTTTGGTATTATGAGGTTTTGCTGCAATATGGTGGCTTTATGTATTTTGTTCCAAGACCTTGACCATCTATACATTTCTTCTGAGTTCAGGATGAAAGGGAGCTGAAACGACAGCGAAGAAAGCAGTCTAACAGGGAATCTGCTCGTAGGTCCAGATTGCGCAAACAGGTTATTGTCAATCAAACAATTCCTCTCTTTCTAGCATTTAGCAGGGATTCAAATATATTTTATGCTGTATTTTTGTCTTCTTTCATGGTATAGGCAGAATGCGATGAACTTGCCCAGCGTGCTGAAGCTTTAAAAGAGGAAAATGCATCTCTCAGGGCTGAGCTGGCACGTATAAGGAGTGAATGTGAGCAAGTTGTTGCGCTGAATGCAACTTTAAAGGTATTTCTAATTATTGGATCAATAATTTATTCCACCCACCCCTTTAATTTTTTGAGGGTTGCTAAATTTTGTTTTACAGGAGAAGCTTGGTGAACTTCCTCATCAAGAAGATCCAAGGTGCACTCAGGATGATCAACGCTCAAACAATGATAACACTCAATAATTCTGTCACACGGATCAAATGATAAGTGGCCAAAGAATTTTATATTTGTGTTGCTGCAAAATCAGTTAAATGATCACTAAAGCTAACTTTTCGTGATAGGAAACCGATTATTTGCATAGTATAATGTAGCTAATATTCAGCAAAGCTGACGGTTGGTTTAGTCTCAGGAATTGTATGTCAAACGCCAGGTATCAAGCTCGCTTCGACCAGTGTTTTATGTGTTTGGGGGGGGGGGGGGGGGGGGGGGGGGTGGGGGGGACAGATGGTACATAGATTTGTATATGCGCTTTACCCTCAATTCTGTTAAAAGAGGGTACAGCCTTAATCTTTATTAATTGGTAAGTTAACGAAGTATGGTTGGATGGAATAGGTCAATTTGGAGAGTTCAATAAATCTGTATTGCATATGGATTAGCTTGCAACAATGCCTTGCCTTTAGTTTGCCATTCTTATATTCCTATGATGTTTTGTCTTAGTTTTGGTAATACTTCCTTTAGAAAAAGGACTGCTGCTGATAATCTAGGTGCACCTGGTGCACGATATATTCACTCAACAGTTGATATTGTTTACACTGAAAATCGTTGTTCAATGCAAACTTTTAACTGTAATTAAATTTGTCTCAATTTAATTTTTCCGTTTGACTTTACACAGTATTTAATGCGAGAGTTGAATTGTAATGAATAAAATAGTCTTTGAGAATGGTGACTGACGAATAAAGTAGTATTTAAATGAATAAAATAGTTGAATTGTAGGTGTGAAGTTTAAAAAGGTAATACACTTTATTTTTATTTTGGGAATGGAAAAATAAAATTGAGATGGATATTTTTGGCAAATGAAAAAATAAAAATGGGACGGATGTAGTACGTTTTAGTGTAAATAGTCTCAATTGTTAAGTGAGTGTACAATACACCAAATGCATAAGAGAGTTATTCGATAATCTATTAGAGTAAAGAGAAAATAAAATTATTTTTTTGGGTTTTTACCTATCTCCATTTCATGGAGAGTCAATTTGCACTAGAGTCAAATATAAAAGCTTCCTCCTTTGTTGGCTTGGTAAAGGAATGGGATGAAAGGAGTGCTATCTTCTTAACAATAAAACTTGAATTGTGATTTAAAAAAAAAAAAAAAACTCATCCATTGAATTCAACTGGCTAAATGTCACAGGATTGTTCAAGGGATACTACAAAGTTCCCAATAAACATGTGTACGATAGATGATCCTTTTGGTATTACACATCGTAAACTATATCAAAAATGCTATACAAAAATTATAAGTACAAATATACATGCACCTTGTAATCTAGGCAAAATATTGTCACCTGGTGTATGACGACAAAATGTAGATAATACCTTCTCCAGGATCTATATTAAAGACAATTTACTATCAAAGAATGCAAAATATACTCCCTCCATTCATGAAATATAATCTTATTGCTTTATGTACGGTTATTAAGAAATTTGATATAATATGTAAAAAGTAAGAATATTATGACAAAATAAATTATTTTAAAAATGTCATGTATGTATGTTGAAAAGTATAGATAAAATTTATTATTTTCATTTTATGTAACAAGACTATTTTTCGTGGACAGCCAGGACTATATTTCATGGTATATACCATCAACAAATCTATAATAAAACCTTTATTTGTTGGAATTCACTAAAAAAGCCGTAACACAACATTAACACGACCAACATAGAGAAGCAAATTATAACCATCAAATTAGGTGATCAGGTCAAGAGGAATTGAAAATTAAGTTCATTTCATAAGATTAACTATCTGGCAGCTGATTCGAAGAACAACAAATCATATACTTTCTAATCAGACATCTCTAATTAAGAATCTCAAAATAATTTTAACATGAAAAATAGCAAGGAAATTGTTTGCGAAACACAAAACAGGTTTCACTGTCAATATAGTTTTCACCATTTTCATCTCCAGAAGTACAGAGAGTATAGTTGCAGCAATAACAATTCAACTTCAACGAGAAAACGAATAGACGTGCCACACCCCTCACACAATCCTCTCCAATTCCCTTGCATAACTGAGTGTTTGGTTGATCAATTGCAATGATGGGATCTCCTTGCAAGGGGCAGACTCCTTGGCTCTTTGGAAATACACGAAACCATTTTTAATCTCCCACTCGGGATGCTCCTGCATCATAATTATGGTTGACAAATTAATAGCATGAAGGTTTGAATAGAGAAGCATGCAGCAAGTTAAGTGGTGAATTTGAGGAAAACATGCAAAAGGTGAAAGCTTACCTCCTGGATATATTCTAATAATTCCTTGTCAGAAGAAAATAGTAGCATTTTCTTTGCATCATCTGTCGAAAGACAGTCATAAGCCTTTTCGCTGCATCCAGATATTTCATCCCTACCGACGAAAAGAAAAATATTAGGTTCCAAATTAATTACAAAATGAGATTTTGCACCAACATGGAAGCCAAATACAGTAGAGATTCTGATACTAATACTGTTTTGTTTCATTCACTTTCTCATGAGCCATGGCCCTTATGAGAGGAAGAATTAATCAGAAATATCAATGCACTTGATAGCTAAATTGTGCATAATCTTTAACTCAGCAAGCAAGATAAAAAAACATTTATGAGTCATAAGGTACTCCAACAGGTTAGGCATCATCTTATATAGATTTTTAAATGAGGCAAGCCTAGAATAAGCCATTTTTTCTTCTTGTGGACCATGAGAAAAAAACAATTGGCATAACAAGCTGGCACCTATCCCCAAAGGATGTAGTATCTGTATAACTACAATCGTCAAAAAAAAAATATTGTTACCTGACTGTCTTTGCTAATAAGTCCATGAAATAGACATATGTTTCATGAGGCACCGTCTGCCTGGCAGTCAACACACGGTTATAAGCTCCTTCCATGAAGGATTGCTCCAATTCAACAGCATGCTTGATGCAAGGATTCTCCAAAGCACTAGGGGAAAGTAACTCCAACTCGGTGTGGAACTCAGCAATTCTGTTTTGCACTAGGAGTCGAAGTAGGTTCAGACCTAAAATAGGATACTCCTGAGGAGATTGTGGGATACGACCACTGCTCAATCACACAAGAGAAGGGGTCACAAAGCGTTACCTTTAAACCAACATATGCAGGAAAAAAAAAAATCCTTTACAGCAAGAAACGTGAACAAGAATAATATAGAAGTACTTCAGACATTAAGAACAGTTAAAGCACACGAAACATGGGCATAAGTTCAAAGCCACAATTGTATTTTGGTAAAGCTTCAAACTAGTGCAACTCTTGAAAAAGCAAAGTCCTCTAAAGAAGGCAAGATTCTGCCAAACTATTACAAAGCTATAAATCTTCCAGATTACACACTTATAATGGATTTTGGGTAATTCTAGTGTGCACTTGAACGCATGGTATGCATTTGAATTTTGAAAAAAAAAAAAAAAAACTCCAAGCAGAAATCAGCAATACCCAAATTGCAAAAAAAAAAAAAAAAAGGTCTTGTTTGTTTTGGGATTTACCAGGACAGGACTAGGACATTCCGGCCCCCGTCTCATTCTAGTTAGAGATGTAACATCCAGTTTTTACATCCTATTCTTCATCCACACCTATCAATACCTATTATTACTCATCCCAATACAATTCACTTTATCACTTTTCTCTCACTCAATCATTATCCACATATCACTTTTCTCTCACTTACACTCTCTTTCCTACTTTTCTCTTACACATCCTACTATATTCTTACACATGATTTGACATAAAGTAAAATCCCACCCTACTAAATCCCAAAACAAACACACACTTTTATTATCTTCAAAGACTTTACATCTTGTGGATGTAAAGTCATGACTTCACATCTTGTGGATGTAAAGTCATGACTTCACACGCCCTCTTAAATCCCGAAACAAACAAGCCCAAACAGTTTGGTGTGTTGGTGCGTGTTTTAAAAAAATCACAATTCAGCTGAAAATCCAAGTGTATGCCATGCACTTGAGTGCATGCTAGAATTTGTGATGTGTGTGTGTGTGTGTGTGCATTCACTCTTGCAGGCAACAGACATTGCTGCAGAAATCAAATTCCGTGTGCACATTTGTTTCAGCAAGGGTGCCTACTTATTCCATACATAACAAGGAGTACAGTACTATACAATTGGTCATATCTTAAGCAACACAAAAGAAATATAAAATAAAAAGGTGCTCCAAGGTATATCGTGACATAACCTTCTTTATGAAACTATATACCATGTTTGACAACGAACAGAATTAACAATTCGTGACTGCTCTGTTAGACCACATGATGTATTCGAAAAAATTGCATAACTAAGCAGTTATTCCAACTAGTAAACAACAATTTCAAACTTATTCAAAGCCACTGTTTTTGACCCCCCAAGTCCTCATATTAAACATAGTATCTACAGATACATGCTTCAGATATGGAAAATTACCGAGCATCTGTATAATAAGGCTTCAGTTGGAAAAAGTCCCTTTCAAAAGCATCCTGATCTTCAGTCTTCACACTTAAAACAACAGCATGCTCATATATGTCTCCTGAAAATGGTAAAAGTTAGGAGAGACATTCAGTCTGTAGAAGAAAGAAATAAGTAAAACTATCGGATAAGATACAACATAGAGGTGGAAGAAAACAATACTAGCTAGTGTCAATTCATGGACAGCATTTGGTGTTTCTTCAAATAATGGAGGTAGACTCCTAAACCCCGTCAATGAAACCTGCCACATTGAGTAAACAATAAGTAGTTATATCAACAACAGTGTCAAATAATATTCCAAAATATTTACTCAGTTTTTTACGTGCAACTAAAAGATAGGCATCCATCCCATTACTCAACTCAATCACATAAAGCCTTATAGGGTCTCAAATCTCCACCAAAGTTACCACCAGACTTAAAACTCCATACAGTAATAATGCATTGCTTTATTTCCTTTTGCTTTGCTCATTCATCATAAATGAAAAAGAAAAGTACCTCCTCATTATGCCAAGACAGAAAAATATAAATGCCACAACAGTTCTAGTTTTCCCTACTGATTGTTAGTGATTTCACTTTGTACTTTATTTTTTCATTTACCACAGAAACAACTGTAATTACCCTTCTTTTTTCTTTTATAATTTTGGGATGTTGCATTGAAGGAGAGGAAATAATGTTGATATATGAGTATATGCAGAACAATAGCTTGGACTATTTCATTTTCGGTATGATCTGAAAATCTTTAAAAAATTACTCATTATATATTATTTAGTATAATAATTGTTCACGGTATGCAGATGAGTGTAGCAGTGCAAAACTGAGCAATATCCTACTAGACAACCGCTTGAACACAAAGATTTCAGACTTTGGTTTAGCTAGAATGTTCGGCGATCAAACTACCACAAAAATAGTGTTTTGTTATCAACATTGATATGTAGTAACAGTGGCCTACTTCCTGGACCATAAGTATAAAAAGACCTCCTAATATCGTCATACTGCCAACAAGTTTAGATCTTAAACTTGGACTAATGAACAAACATTCATGGTTTCCACTTTCCCCTCAAATTTCAGAATCTATGTATAATAATAATAATAAAAGAGCAAAACTTGCAGAAATAATCAAGCCATATAATCGACAGAACTATGTATTTACTTGAGACAGCATTCTAATAGCTTAGAACTAAAACTCCAAACTCAAATTACTACGGGAAAACTAAATTACACACAATCATGGCAATAGGGTTTAGAAACACCCGATATTAAACTGACCGTATACCAAATAAAAAGGGAGCGGGAGAAAAAAGAAGAAGAAACACTGATTCAAAGGGTTTAAAAATGAAGAAGCCAAAACGAAAGTGGTACCTTAAGCTGGGAGAGTAGATTGATAGCAGTATCAAAATCTTTCCTTACAACCGCCGCTTTAAAACGTTCGAAGATCTGCGAAAGCTCTGTAAGTTTGGGATCCATCTCTCTCTCTCTCTCTCTCTCTCTACTTCTGATTTTCTCCCAATTTTTCTGTGGGTTTCGTCAAGATTTTAGGAGATGCTTCTCTTTCTGAACAAGAAAAGAAAAGCTTTGAAGCTTCCGTAGACAGACTGGTTTTGGGCCGATCTGGATACCCTTCCAAGAAAAGCCCATTGGGCTTTATGCATTCATTGGGCTGGTCGCTAAAACGGTAGTTTACGTTGCGAACGCCACGGTTATTAGCACTAACCTCTTGCTTAAATACACTACTATATCATATTAATAATAATTCATATATGCAAAATGTCAGTAATGTCCTTAATGAATTCCCTCCAAGATTAATGTAGTAAATACACTTCCTCAGTTTTTCAACAATTTTGGTCGAAAATCACAAAAAAATTCGACAAAAACGAAGGAAACTTTGAACTCCATGAATTTGTTGAACCACGAAAGAAAATTTGCATGTTGTAAGGTTTGTTGATCGCTTATGTACTCAAGATGATGAATACTCCAAGTCCTAATCACACATATGTAAGTGTTCATAATTTTTTGTAAAGTCGGGTTTTTAAAATCTTGAACATGATGATGTTTATTGTATTTGAGATGTTTTTTATGCATTTCTTTATTGTTTGAGAGTGTTAAAATGAGTGAGTGTGATAATGTTGTTGTTGGTTGATCATATTGAGTGTTAAATTTTCGAAAAATCGCGACATCAACTTTCATGACTGGTTTTCTGAAACTAATATACAATTTCGGAAAAAAAATTCGAATTTTGTTCACAATTTCGGCAAAAAAAAGAGAAAATTTGTACAATTTTCGAAATTTTCAGCCGAAATTCCGTCTGATTTTTGGAAAATTTTACCGAACATAAATTTCGGCAAAAAATTTCGAAATTTAGAACATATTTCAGCTAAATTTTTTGAAATCTAGACAATATTTCAACAGGAATTTTCGAACAACAGTAATCGCAGATTTTTTTATTAAATCTTGCATCAAATCGAAAAACAAAATGCGAATCATACATAATCATACATAGTTGCGGGTAGCCCTTGCTTTTTCGTTCTTTATTTCTGAAATTATGTGTTGATTTTAGGGAGTGTGTGGATATCAAAAGGATATTTTGGAATAAAGAGGTAGTGTATTTCTCCAAGAGGTAGTGTGTTAACCTGGGTAGAGTATTTAACCCAAAGGTTAGTGCAAATAACCTTAGTGCAAATAACCTGGGCCCGTTGCGAAAATGACGACCATCAACTGCTTTGGTAAACTTAATTATCGTAAGTTTTTTTAAAGGCCAGGTTAAATACAATCCTAGATTTTGTTAATATACTCCACTCAAACAAATGTTCAAAAAAATTTAATAATTTTCGGAATTCCTTTTTTTGAAAATTCATATCTTTTGAGTTTTTTTCTTTTTGCATTTTCAGAAATTTTTTCCGATTTTTTTTTAAATTTTCGAATTTTTTTTCTGAACATTTTTTTAGGTAGAGTGTATTAAAAAAAAATTGTATATGACCTTGACCTTTGTTTAAATATTTCGTTTCTTATTTAATCCACGTTTTGACCCTTGTCTACTTTTTATGTTTCTTTTTTATTTATTTTTCTAATTTCTAATGCTTGATTTGTTTTTTTTTTTTCATTTTAATTTAAAAATAGTTTAAATTGTGAATTATATATCTATTTATTTATAATCAATTTTAAAACATACTTGGACACTTATTTATTTATTATTCTTATTGAAGTTCAACCCTATAAACTATATGCAACACTAAAGATATCTCCTATCTCCTATTATACTAATAGGGAGTTTTACTTGCTTATATGTCGACTTGTGGTTGATTTGGATGATGTCTCATAATCTTATAAAGTTTGAAATTTTCTAGATGATGTGTGTGTGTTCTATTGGTGCGTGTTCAATATGTGGCATCCATGTGACATTTTAATGATGAGTCTAACTGAAAAAATGTAATGATACAAGTTTGAACCTTGCACCTCTTGCATAATTTTAGTATTACTTACCAATTAGACTAACTTATAGGTTTTTATATGTTTTGAATAACTATTTAACTTGTGTATCTCACTATATTTTATCAACTTATATATCTCACTATAATGATGAAGTAATTAATTAAATTTTAATAATTCTAATAACGTAAAAATTAATATTTTAATTAAATTATTCATATCGTCTTAAAACTAAAATAATTTTATTTTATTTATTTAATCTTATCATATTAATAAGCATTAGACCTTGAATTGCACGATGCACCTAAGTTGCACGAAAACTCCATATTAATATAATAAGGAATATGAGATATTCAACATACTTTAATATGTTTGAAAGGAAATATATTATGGGCAAACATATACGATTCAAAAAAAAAAAAATTAACTATACTTTAAGTATTTAATATATTGTTGGAAAAATGTATAAGACTTGTTTTGATTAGATGCCAACATGTCCCTCCCTAAGTTGTTTGTAAGTAAATTATTCAGCAGAGTTAGAGTTTAATTTAAACAGTTCTAAGTGTTAAGAACTGGAGTGCAGTTAGTAATAACTAGAGTGTATTTTAGTATGAAGTCTGCTGAAGATGAAGTCCGCTGAAGTGAAGTCCGCTGAAGACTAAGTGATCTGAGAAAGAAGTCTAAGTCTTGAATGTTTTCTAAGTACATTCTCACTAAGACTAAATCTATCAGTAGAGGACGAAGGTCCACTGATAAAGAACTAACAAAGTACATTTAATGCTAAACATATTTAAAGCTGTTAGTTAATCTGGTTGGAACAAGGCAAAATGAATTTCAGTGAAGCTTATAATAAATGAAGGAATAAGAAGGTTCTCTTAGAGGAGTTCTACCTTAAAGCAAGACAAGAATCTGGGCATGCAGACTTAAGGTCCAATGAGAAGATGACACGTCAGTGTACTTTACTGACAGCCGACCTGCCCAGCCTGACAAGTACCAAAAGTCCTTCACCTAGCAATCTACAGAAAGCTGGTGAACGAGCATGGTTTTTGCAGCCGTTTCTTGACAAGACTTAAAGCTTCAAATAGAGCCGTTTGAACCAATCAGATACAAGAAGACTTACTTGAGAAGATTCAAATCCAACGGGAAAATTTTCAAGGAAGTCTATAAATACAGAAGGACGTGCATATTTCCAAGCACGGGAAACTCACAAGATCAAAGCTATCTCTACATTCATAACCATCTAGAAGCACTCGAAATTATCATTGTTTCCCAAGTGTTTCACAATTGTAGAGAGCCTAACAAACCTTCTGTAACTAAGCTTAAAGCTATATCTAAATCTTAGAAAGAGATAATCCAATCCTAAGCCTTGAGCTAAACTTGTAAGGATTATCTCAAAATAGTTGGAACTAAAACCCTACTCAAAACCCTACTCAGTGTTTAGGTTGAGAGCTAGTGTTAAGTGGTGTTAGTAAACTGATTGTTGTATCAGTCTGAAAGCTGGTTTGTTTTGGGAACTAGGACCTGGAATTTCCTAGTGATCAATCATCCTAAGAGAGGAGAAGTTGATCAGTGCACCTTGGCACTATAACACAAGGAATTCCAAGTGAAAGGAATTCTCCTGTTTGATCAGGCCAGTGGACGTAGGAGTTTTATCTCTGAACCACTTTACATCTTGTGTACTTACATTCTGCTATTTCATAAGTGTGTGTTAATCTCAAGTTTATCAAAGTAAAACGAGTTTTCTAAAGGGCTCACTAATCCGCATCTGAAAGCTAATTAGATAGTAGTTCAACTGAAAGTCTTGTGCTTTCAGTGGAGGTATTATCTCAGTAAGCTTTCACAGAGTAACTCTCAGCAGACCTCAAGTCCACTGACGAGCTACTGTCTTAAGTAACCTGATAAGTTTTAAAGAAGTTTTAATTTGTAACCACAGGTGTATTCCCCCCCCCCCCATACACCTGTTTACTCGTTTCGGGACCAACATATATATATATATATATATATATATATATATATATATAATGCTAACCGGCCTACTTTTGGAAATCATTAAATTTTTCCGCCAAAATTATTGCTAAATTGAGTAATATTCATTTTTAAAAAATCTTTTTAAATATTTTGTATATATTTTTAAAATATATTTTATTGGATAATAAATATTGAGAAATAAAATAAATATGTTGAATATATTTTTGAAATATATATATTATGATAAATCCCTTTATTTTGTAGTATAAAAGATATTTTAATTATTTTAAAATAATAATAATAATTAAATATTTTTGTGAATGATCAATGTATATAAATAATTTAATATATAGTTTGTAGAAGTTATTAAAATAACTATTCATGAATTAAGAAAAGGAATAAGACCACTCTTTAATTCTTGACAAAGTATAAAGTGAAAATAATTCATACACGAATCATTTGAAGTGTATTAAATTTTTTTTTAACTAAATAATGTTAATTCTTTTCACTTAAGAGTATTAGTTTTGGAAGGTATTACTCCCCCCGTCCCACAACAAGTTGCACCCTGATTGGTTGCACATTTTTAAAAAAATATGTATTTTTGAATAAAATAGTGGCATGTGGGTATATATGTATATATGTTTGTGAGAGTGCACACAAATCAAAGTTTTTTTTTTTTTGGTATTTTGCAAACTGGTGTGGGAGACCAAAATGACAAGTGTACAAACTGATGTGGCATAGAAGGAGTAGTTACTTTCACTGTAGAGTATTAGTTCTGGAAGATATTAGTTGTTTTCATCAAAAAATATTAATTGAAGGGTATGAAGAATATTAATTGTTTAACTAAAGGATATTAGTGGTTATACTAAAAAGTATCACAATGTGGTTTATGCATGAACCAATTTCACTCAATACATAGTTTTAATTTTTTGTAGAAGAAAGATTATCTAAGTTAATTACTTCGAAGAAAGATTATATAAGACATATAACAATTAATATATCAGCATATTTTATTAGGCAAACCACTAAATACATATGAGCATTAATCAACTAAAGAGTATTAATGGTTGTTATACTAAAAAATATTGTAAAGTGGTTTATGTATGAACCAATTTTACTTTATACATACTCTTAATTTTTTTTGTAGAAGAGAGCGATTATCTAGATTAAGAGTAGGTTTTATATGGAAAATGGTTCATGATAAGCTTATCATGAAATTATTTTAAAGTATCGGATATTTGATCAGGAGTATCAAAAATTCCATCAGGAGTATCAAAAGTTAGGATCAAGAAAATCTACAACAATTACAATATAATAACACTGATCCCAATTTTTTTATACTTGTGATTAGATTTATGATAATACTGATCAAATATTTGATACATTAAAACAGTTTCATGAGAAGTTTATCATGAACTATTTTCATATAAAATTTTATCCTAGATTAATTACTTCGAAGAGAGATTATAAGAGACATATAACAGCTAACATAACAATATATTTTATTTGACAAACCACCAAATGCATATGAGTATATCTATCATACTGTATTAAATTTGGGAGATATTTTTTAGTTAACTAATTAATATACAAACAATGCATAAGTTAATGCACTTTGTCATCTACAAAGCAAGGAAAGTCCAAATCTTCAACGAACTCTATATTCCACAACTTTTTTCTCGTGATTCGTGGTAAATATGTGAACAATGCATTACAATTGAACACAGAGCAAAACTCTGTATGGAGTGACCCAACACAAGAATATTGAATAGAAATTGAGGGTTTCGAACGTCAAACTTATATTAAATTTGAAGGATACAGAATAATGTTAGTTATTTATTTATAAATATAAATGTGAAGTGTATACATTCCTAAATTACAAAATTATTTTAATGCATGCATTTGTCACAATATTATAAAATAAATCTTAAAAAATTAAAATGTACGAATAACTATATGAAACTAGAGACTTCTTAGATGATTTTTTTTAATTGAAAAAAGAAATAAGTGAAGAGACTTCATTGATAATTTTATAAATGTTTCATTCAAAGCTACACTTGGAAAATATTGTGGAAGATCTGAATTATTTGAAGGACAAAGTCATGCTTGCACCTACACTAGCATAACTTGAAGTGTTAAGGTCTATCGAATCATTATTTGAATTTGAAATGTGAGACTTCAATTATGTTACGCAAAAATAAGGTGAGACTTCAATGACAAGACCCCTCACAAAAAAGTCCGGACCTGGTTTATTAATTATGGACCTAAGTCTAGCATATTATCTATCATAGGCTTTTTGGTAGGCTGGACCTGAGCCTTTTTAGCAAAGAGGCTAAACCTAAAAGTTTCTCAAGGACATATTTAATAAGTGTTTCTGGGTAACTTATCTATTCATCATAAAAAAAAATTAAAATTATACCTATAAAATTACCAAGTGACTCAATAACAATATTGTTGTATTAAGATTGTAACTTATAAATAAAATATTTTCGTATTCTTTAGAAAAATAAAACTTCAAATAAAAGAATAATAACATTATCTATTTTGAAATGAAAAATACTTTAACAAGAATACTAATTAACACTTTTAAATCTAAACAAAGAGACTACAATATAAATTGAGGACCCATAAATTAATTGTACAATTATAGTCGTGCATCGCACGAGTTCAATTACTAGTATATATGTAAAAGTATCTTGTGCATTAGGTGCAATATGCAATTCAAGTGTACTTTTAAATAGCTGCATCATCAGTCTAATACAAGAGGATCTTAAGCGTCAGAACAATGTAAAGTAGGAGCTTCACTGGTTTATATAATCACAAGGCTATCAAAAAACTCTATACTTCTCTAGTTCTCTTCTTCAGCTTGATTTATAGAGATTATGATTACTGGATTATGTTGTAATTGAGTGCGTAAATTAAAGGCGCAAGATTTAATGACCCAGTTCGCCGGGAACGACTACGTCTGGGGGCGAGCCAAGCCAGAAGTTTCACTAATATTCTTGTGTATGAGTGTATACAATTCTGAGTACAATGGTATATTTATAAGAATAAAACCCTAATCTAAGATATGAAGTCCATTGGGTTATTGGTCCATTAGTAATGTCCACATCAGATCTCCTAGATTTGGAATAATAAATCTGTTAGATTTACAACACTCCCCCTTGGACATTATGACATAACATGTCATAAAAACTCCACATGCTAGGTATCGGCCAAATATTAAGTTAGGGAGGAATGTTGGAAGATCAAATCTTCTAGATCCATTTCGGGGTTACCGCTCCCCCTGAAGACAACAACACGTTGAGCCTTTGCATCCCAATACCACAAACGTACTTTTCAAAAGTAGACGTAGGTAAGGATTTAGTGAACAGATCTGCTAGATTGTCACTAGATTGCACCTTTTGAATGGTAATCACGTCACTCTTCTGGAGTTCGTATAGGTAGAAAAACTTAGGTGAAATATGTTTCGTCAGGTTTCCCTTGACGTACCCATTACTCATTTGTGTGATGCAGGCGGCGTTGTCTTCAAATATAACGGTGGGAGGCGTATCGCCTTTAACGATACCACACGAGTCACCAATATGTTTTACCAAGGACCTTAACCAAACACATTCTCGTGCGGCTTCAAACAAAGCTATTATCTCTTAGTGGTTTGAAAACGTGGTAACCATGGTTTGTTTAACCGATCTCCATGAGATCGCGGTACCACCACAGAGAAAAACGTAACCAGTCTGGGATATGACGTTATGGGGATCAGACAAATAGCCAGCATCCGCATAAACTACTAAGGCTTTGTCTTAGTTCTTACGGTAAAACAGTCCAAGATCTTGGGACCCTTGGAGGTAACGTAGAACATGCTTAACACCATTCCAATGTCTTCTTGTAGGAGAAGCGCTATATCTCGCAAGCAAATTGACTGCAAATGCAATGTCCGGCCGAGTGCAACTTGCGAGATAGAGCAATGCTCCGACAACGCTAAGATAAGGAACTTCTGGCCCCAGATTTTCTTCTGAATCTTCTCTTGGCCTAAATGGGTCCTTATCCACTTCGAGGGATTGGACAATCATAGGGGTGCTAAGTGTGTTGGTGAACGAATCTAATCGTAAGGATTAGTGGCTGTTTTAATCCGTTTTTACGTCACCAATCAATAACGTGTGATTGATTACCACCGTAAATGGTAAATCGGGGTTTGGATTTATCGAATTTGTAAATTCGGTAGTCGAAATTGGACTTATTTCGTGTATGTGTGAGTTTGAGTGTGTTTATGTGTATTTTTTTGTCTGAAATTCGAAAATTACATGAATAAGCTGGAGAACAACTATTTATAGAGACTAGCAAGCATGAGGTGTCTAAGACTCTTGGTCTCCCTAGCCTGCATGCTTGACATGTGTCCCTTTGATCTTATCTAAGCTGAACCTTAGTTACAAAGTCTTCTTTGGTCCTTATCTCGGACTCACTGTTGTTCGCCTAGGTCGGCTTAATTGATCTTGTTGGTTCTCCAACTGAAAGTTGTTCGCCTCTTGAGGTTGTACTTTGGAAGTTGCTCGCCTTATGGCTTTGTTCAGCTTGGCTTTGGGATCTTTGTCCTTTGTTCACTTGTACACACCTCCTTGGCTATTTGTTGTATCATATTTTGACCAAGTTGTTCGTCATGGATGACTTCACAGTTGGCTCATTCTTGGTCTCGGGTCCTAATACCTGTTCGCCCATTAATTGTTCGTCGGGGAAGTTGTTCGTCATTTTATACACTTCCCAGATTGGTTAATGCACCCAAATCGTGATTTTCTGTGTTGATCTTCCTTGATTTGGTTCATAATCCTCGATGTAGCTTTAATCCTTGTTCGTCATCTACTGATAATTGTTCGTCCATCAACAAAGTGGGTGAGATTTATCCATGTGAAATCTCTCCAATACCTTCTCCACGTAGGTTGACTGATGTATAAGAATTCCTTCTGGGAGATGCTCGATCTGCAGGCCGAGGCAGTACTTGGTTTTATCCAAGACTTTCATTTTGAATTCAGCTCTCAAGATTGAACTGACTTCTTCAATCTCTTTGCATGTTCCGATTATGTTTAGGTCATCAACATAAACGAATATGATGCAAAAACCATTTTGCGATTTCTTCGTGAATACGCATGGGAAAACTTTATCGAATGTGCATTCCTTCTTCTGAAGGAACTCACTAAGTTGGAGGCCCGATTGCTTCAGGCCGTACAACGACTTCTGCAGTTTTATGCTATACAAACTGCGATTTTCACCATCCCTCATCTGAGGAATGTCAAATCCATCGGGAATTTTCATATAAATATCGGCATCAAGTGATCCGTATAAGTATGTGGTTACTACGTCCATTAATCTCATTTGGAGATTCATTTTAGCTGCCAAAGATATCAAGTAGCGGAACGTTATTGAGTCCTATGACGGGAGAATAGGTTTGATCAAAATCAATTTCGGGTCTCTGCGAAAACCCTTGAGCTACAAGCTTCGCTTTATACCTCTCCACAGTATTGTTCTCATTTCGTATAAAAACCCATTTATATCCTACAGGGATATCGCGCGGGTGTACGAACGAAAGAGCTAAATATTTATCTTTTGTTAAGCGATGCAAGCTCTGCTTCAATTGCCTCTTTCCATTTTACCCAATCGGAGCGCTTCCGGCACTCAACAATAGTTTCGGGTTCTGGATCCGGATCGTTAATGGAAAGAGCAAATTTCGCTGTAAATGTGTCGTCGACGATAATAATATTTATATTACATGTTTCTCCCGTATTTGTGAAATTCACAGAGACCTATTAGAGGCATCAATAAGGACCATAAAATAATGAAATGGTCCTGATGCTGGATGAATCGGTCCGCAAATGTCTCCTTGAATTCGCTCAAGGAAAACCGGAGACTCTAGTCCAACCTTAGTGCGCGACGGGCATACTATTAACTTACCCTTAAAACATGCATCACAAATAAATTTATCAACAGAAGGGATTCTATTATTCGAAATATTATGACCAATTGAATTAGATAGAATCCTACGTATCATAGTTTGTCCTGGATGAACTAACCGCTGATGCCACAATTTAAAAGAATTCGGGTCATGAAATTTCATACTCATAGCTAGATGGGGATTAGACGGCCGGATGTAGGAATAACTTTTTTACGGTTACCTCGAGCAATAGTCATCAAAAGGTATTCGTTATTATTCTCAGTTTCAGTTTCAATATGATAGTCATTTATCCTAATATCTCTAAAACTGAGCAGGGTACGCTTAGATTGTGGAAACAATAAAATATTATCGATTATGAGTTCGGTACCCACGGGGAGGACAATGGAAGCTCTTCCGGAGCCCACTATCAACATACTATCATTGGCTATTGTAGTTATACTCCCCTTACGTTCTACCAAATTATGAAAATACTTCATATCTCTTAAGATTGTATGAGTGGTGGTGCTATCTACCAAACATAAATCACAATCTCAATCCATCATGCCAGAGGAAATAACCCAAACCTAATAGATGATATGTTTACAAGCCATGTATAACAATATCCAAGTAAATTTAATGGACAACGTTAAGGTAAACACATCGAAGCTAAAACATAATATCATCCATAATATAAAGCATCCAAAAGAAAGGTTTAAAAAACATAAATTGTTTTATCCAAAAAATAAAGTACTAAAACAATCAAATACGCAAATCACTCATCATCTCCAAAGTCCTTGAACTCGATGCCCAAAGGACCGACGTTGTCTTGGTCAAAGTCTGCTTCAGGCAGGCTGGCATGGTGAGATTCGACTCCAGGGGCCTTTCCCTTATTGTCCTTCTGCTGCTTTTAATAAGCCTCAACCAAGTGCTTGAGAGTGCGACACGTGCGAGACCAATGGTCTCTGCATCCATATCTGTAGCAGGACTGTTCAACCTTATCTTGATTGCCTGATTTTTGAAGAGCAAAATTCGAGGTTCTGTGACCACCAGATGTACTACGACCTCAGCTTTTAGCCCAGATCATCTTACTTTCTCTCCCCCTTCCACGTTTGCAACCAATCATATAATTGTCCTTATACTGCTGCTGGAGTATAAGGTTGCTAGCGTGGAATGTTGACAAATTGTTCTGCATCAACTAGGTTACAATACAGTGCAAAGCAGAATTGTACTCCGTTATAGACTTAAGGTCTTGGAAATGGAGTCTCAACCAATCGTATTGTACCGAAGGGATGAGTATATCATTTTGTTGTTGGAAACGGTCCTTCAGGGAGTTCCACAACATCCGGGGGTCCTTGAATGAGGATCTGAAAAATGAATTCCTCACTCAGGTGGTTCATGAGAAAAATCAACGCTTTCGCCTTCTGGGCGTTAGTGGATTTCGAACCTTCGATAATTATTTCGCTCAATTCATTTGAGGCTAGATGGATCTCGACATCTAGTGCCCATGTCAGGTAGTTATTACCATCGAGAGCAAGTTCATCGAATTCTTTCATGGTAATATCAGACATAATTCACTACAATTATTAAAGTGACATGGTAAGGAGCGTGACCAAATTAATTGACAACAGAGGAATAAGGATTTATTTGATTATTCTAGAGCACATAGGAGCAAGAATTGAGCGCCGTCTACCCAAAACATAAATTACGGTCCGACAAGTACAGGGCGCCGCCTACCCGGGCATGATATGCAGATTATAAATAATAAACTATGTGCGGGAGCAATAATGCATGTAAGATAATTAAATCATAAAGACATGCATATATAACAAATATTCATATATAATTTCTTGAGAATTAATCCATTAAAATAATTTCAAAGAAAATTCCAGATTTAATAAACATGCAAATTTAACTTTCTAAACATTTCATGTATATTAACGAAATTTAACAAAATATTTGCAGGATTTTAGATTAAGATTAATTAGTATTTTGTGATACTAAAAAACGAGCCCAAAAGTGGGCTAGGGTTTCACATAATTCCGGGGGGGACGTCGCCGCGGGCGACGACGAACGCATGGGAGGCGTGCGTGGTGCACGTGGGAGACGGCGAGAGCAAAAACGCGAGGAGGGGAAAAATTGCGGCCAGTCGCGTCCTGCATGCCCGAGTGCCGTGGGTGATCGCGTCCCTAGGGCGCGACTCCCACCCCCGATCGCGTCCTGCAGGTGCGATTGGGGCTGATTTTTCTGGTAATCCCCGCGGGCGTATCGCGGGCCGTGCGAAGGCTCGACGTCGTGCACAGGGGCGCACGGAGGTGGCGCGACAGGTGGCACGATGGGTGGCGCGACGGGCGGCGCCTGGAGGCTGCTTCGGGCAGCGGGATGTCGCGGTCGGCGGCTTACGCTGGGGCGAGGCGCACAGCGGTGCAGTGCGAACGACGGGCGGCGGCCATGCGTTCGTCGTATCCCCTCCGTTAATTTTTTTTTCAAGAAATAAATTGATCCAATAAATCGCATATACAAAATAAATCGAATCTATAATTCTAGTGCACATAAAACATGTAATTCATGGATCAAAGAATTTGGTACGGGGATTAATTCATATGATTTGCAGAGAATTAATTTTTAGGGTGTACCGTTTAGTCTCGGGCAGCATCGTGGGCATGGCAGCGGGCGTGCGGTGCGAGGCACCGTGCAGTCGCTCGGCCGCAGGGAGGATGGATAATATTTGTGGGTTTGCACAGATTCAATTCGCATGATTAATATACTTTATGGAATCAATATATATAATCTAAGCTATAGGCTATAATTAATAATTAATTCATATACTGACTAATTATTCATCAATTAAGTAATATCCAAATCAAAATTATCATGGATAAGTGACATCACTAATTTTATAAGTCCGAAAGTATATTTACCTGTTTAGATTAAGGACGCCACTATCTGCAATTTGTTTTACCTTAATTTGATTATGGATCGAAAGCATTGGGATATTATTTCCCTGATAATTTGAGCGGCGGTTCCGGTTGACTATGTGAGGATCCGATTCTGGCAAAAGAAATTTAAATCTGATTGGTAGAGTACTCGTGCTGATAACGTGTTGTAATTGAGTGCGTAAATTAAAGGCGCAAGATTTGATGACCCAGTTCGTCGGGAACGACTACGTCTGGGGGCGAGCCAAGATAGGAGTTTCACTAATATTCTTGTGTATGAGTGTATACAATTCTGAGTACAATGATATATTTATAAGAATAAAACCCTAGTCTAAGATATGAAGCCCATTGGGTTATTGGTTCATTAGTAATGTCCACATCAAATCTCCTAGATTTGGAATAATAAATCTGCTAGATTTACAACAGATTCGATTGTGATCGGATCAGATTTTTTGGCCAGATTAATTTGAATGAATTACTTACAATATGTAGATAACAACGAAGAGTGCAAGTGCGGGGGTTGGTGTTTTGTTTTTTATTTGTCGAAGAGAGGGGTAGAAGGGGCGGTAGCGGATTTGCCGAGATCGAGGATGGAGGGAAGATGATTTTTTTCTTTTTTACTTTCATGTTTATTAAATAGTATTTTCCAAATTTTTTTAAAAAATTTATTTAGTAGATATCTTTTTGAATCAATGTAGGAGGATAGGTTCTTGGAAAAAAAATTAACGTGAAAGACATGTAAGTTGGGAGATTTTAATAATTTAGACCATGTTTTAATTTTTATTTATATTCTATATAGTTATAGTTATATTCATTCATGAATTTTAAATATAATAATTAGATTTTTAGTTTTTAACTACTCCCTCTATTCTCATCTCAATTGATTGTGCTTTTGGCACAGGATTAATGTGTTAGTTGTTTATTGATATTTATAGTGATAAAATTATTTATAGTGGCATTGTGGTAAATAAAAAAGAATAAAATTACTTTTAGTGATATTTTGTGTTGGTCCCGTTTTCGAAAGGGCAAAAAATGGGAATTTAGGAGCAAATTTTTTTTTTTAACACTGATGTACACTGATGTAAGGCAATAATGAACACAACAATGTAAAGTGGTTCAGAGGCTCAAGCTCCTACATCCACTGCCTAATTTAATAGGAAATCCACTAAGGATTCTTGTTTTTAACGTGCCTTGCCCTCTGCGGAGCTGCCTCTAGAACTGGTCTCACATCCCTCTTCACTCAGGGACTGCCTCTCCTCACCTTACTGAAACACCTAACACTCTTCTGGAAAGGGTTTAGTTTGGTTTGGTTCTCTCCAACTAGGTGAGATTTTCCCTTACATGATTTTAGCCTCTGAGCTAAGGTTGGGAAAACCTCTCTAAGCTTAGGATATATATGATGAGCTCGAGATTACAAACTGGAACACTCAAGTATGACTATGAAGAACTCAATGTCAGTGTTCTTGATGGAGATTGTGCCTCCTTATGCCTCCCTTGAACTTGCACCACTCTCACATCTGCTCCCCTACTTATAAATGCAGCTTGAGTTTGTATTTATAGTGTGGATTTGAATGTTACCGTTGGAGAGAGTAACATTCAAATCCAGACTATCTCTAGAGTGAAATTCTCTTTTTCAGTGAAGTACGGCCTTGTCAGCTTTTGTCAGGTTCGCTGCCTTGTCTTGATTGGTCCACGTGGACTGAGTCCAACGGCTCTTTTGTTCAGGGTACTTGATCAGGGTAGTCCTGACTTTAGGCGACTTGTCTTCAGCTGACTTGTAATCCTCTCAGGATACCTTCCTTCAGTAGACTTGAAGTCCACTCAGGGGAGTTGACATAAGGCTATTTGTCAAGCTTCCCAGCCTCAGTAGCCTGACTCCTTCAGGTCCTACTAAGCTCAGCACTGGTCCTCTTGATCAGGCTCTTCACTGAGTAGTCCACTGACCAGCTTAGAAAGTTAGGTTTATACTCAGTGGGACTTCCTTCAGGTTTCAGGTCTTCTGTCATGGCTTCAGACTGTTCTCCTTGTGATGTCATCTTGACTTCCTCAGGCTCTGTCAGTGAGTTCTCCCTCACTGAGTTCCTTTCAGTAGAGTTCCCCCTCAGTAGAGTTCCCCCTCAGTAGAGTTCTTCCTCCACTGATAACCTATTCTACTGAGAAACAACCTAGCCTGACCTGAAACTAAAAGATACTATCCTGACTGCTTTCAAACCTATTACATGTTGTTTTGGAAAATCATCAAAACTAAAATATATCCCAACATTTTGATAATAAAAATTATCTATTTATAGAAATGAGCAATCGAAATTGGAATAGACCTTTAAGGCAGTGGGATAATCGATATAGGGACGAAGGGAGTATTATTTTTCAAATTTTTATATAAATTTAAATTTATTTAATTACCCTTTTGATTTTTTATATCTTCAAATTCAAATTTATCTGACTTTTTTAAAAGCATTTTAGCTAAAATATAATTTCATTTGAAAGAATTTTTTTATATTTTTAATTATATATAATTATTTCATAATTATTTTTATTATATAATACATTTTTTTAATTGTTATTTAAAAAATTAATGGAAGTCGTCCAAAACTTCAAATTTGTAAAAGAAAAAGGACCACTTCAAAATATATGTACCAAAAATATTTTGAAAACGTTTATTTTTATCATAGAAAAATTGTAGAGATAATTTTTAATATCAATTAATGTGTTTTTTTTTTTTTTTTTGAAACCATCATTCAATGTGCTCTTCATGACCAATTAACATCATTAGTCATAATTAATGGGTTCAATTTCTAAGCACAAACAATTAAATTTTTTTTTACAAGAATTCCATTAATTTGCTTTTAAAAATCCTATTTCTGTGTCGTTTCAAGGGCATGTATCAAGAGATCATGCTAACATGGTTCATAAAGAAGCATTTCAAAAATTACAAGAACAACACTATAATATATCAAATGTGTGCATTATTAACAAAGTAAATGTTTCATGTTTTTTTGGTGCATAACATTTTCCCCATTTAAAAACAAAAGCAAAAAAAGTGTGTAATTGTGTGTATCGTATAAAAAACATGGGTCTAAGATACATTAAAAAAAATATATAAAATCAACAAAAAGAAAAATACACACATTTTTTTCCAATGAAGACAACTATTGTAAAAGTAAAACCAACAAAACCAACCAACCGTGCATCACGCGGGTGATATACTAGTTCTTATAAAAGCGCGCTTGACTATATTTATAAGTTGTTTAAAAATGGGTATATTTTCTTAAATTATTTGATAAAATAAAATATTTAATTAGCTTATAAGATCCTAACGTAAATTATTTACAACTTATAAATTTCAAAAAATAAATTGAGATAACTTAACTTATTTTCCTAACCACCACATCACCATCCACCCACATGTTCCACTCCACTCCAAACCCCCGCCACCTCCCCATCACCCCTCTCCCAATTAGGGTTGTAAACGAATCAAACTATTTTGTTTCGATTTGGTATTTGTATTCGAAATTTTATAATTCGAATTTGAGTACAAATTTTTCTTTTGATTCGATAAGTTCACAAATACAAATTCAAAACTTATGATATTTGATTCGATATTCGTAAATATTCGGCTAAATTTAATAGTTAACATTTTTTTTTAATTCAGGTACTTGATTATGTTATGAAACTTTTAAGTTTATAGTAATATTTTTTTTAACATGTTTGAGAAAAATTCGATTCGAGTATTCGTATATTTTCTAATAATTCGATATAAGTTTCAAATCAAATATAAATCGCATTTATTATTCGAAAAAATTTCGATTCGAATTCAACATTCGAAATAATTTCAAAAATACGAATTAAAAACAAGTAGTATTCGATTCATTTCAATTCGTTTACAAGCATACTCCCAATCCTCGCCTCAATATAAAAATTAATTAATTATCTTATATTAAAATTTTAAAAAATATATATTATAAATTATCAAAGAGCTTACGAGTTGTGTTAGATATAAACTATTTAAAAATTACATGTTATAAACTCTTAAAACAATTCATAAGAGGTTAGGGTTTACAAGATGTTTAAAATAACGTTTAACTTAAACGGACTCTTGTGTTACCCTAAATATTATTTAAATTATAAATTACATTTCCTTTTATTTTTCATATATATTTAATTTTTTCATCGCCTTCTTCCCCATCAAAACCCTAAATTGTCTTTTATTATATTGATTAATGTTCATATCACCATAAAGGCGTTAGAAATACAATGATTTTTTTTTTGGCATGAAATATTTCTCCAGTATGTGTGTTATTGTTTATGTTTATTAACATATTCCACGTTTCGAATTCCAATGATTAGATAAATCAATAATACTCGTGTATGTCATGAGTTGTTGATTATATATATATATTGTTTCATAGCATCTACAAGCTGAGTATGCAAAAGCGATAGATAAATTATTTCAAGTATAATTTATGGACTAAACACTGCAGGAAATTGTTCAATTACAATAGATTTAGACATCGATAATGTCACAAACTGCTCACTCATAAATTTGCAATTCAATTGAAATCATAATACAAGATGTTGAAATCATAATTCTCAAGCGATCAAATCATATCGCCTATTTATTAAAATTTATAAGACTCAAATTCATCTGTTTAATATGAAAGAGAAGATACCATGTAGTATCCCTAAAATTAAAGTAGAGGTGATTGTGATGTTTGTAGGCATCTTCCCTTTGTCACTTGTTAGAAACATAGCTTTATAAAATGGCAAGCTATTCAGCACCCCAAACCCAGCTATGAGCATTTGGATAAAGAAATCTTCCAACTTCATTCCCCTCACCACATACAAGAATCCAACAATGAATGCAAGTAGATTCAAAATGGCAGCCATTGCTAATGGGACAAACATAGGTGATGGAACTCCAAACTCGAAGATTCCTTGATCATATCTTTTACTTTGATCGGCGTCCATCACTTTGCTTGTGACATTGAATCCATGTGTCTCCATACCTAAACACTTGGTTATATATTCTATGGAGCCAAATATGAAAGATGAAGGTCCCCTTATGAGCCACATTCGTTGATCACTCCACCACCTTAGAAATGTACCTTCTGTAGAGATGAAATCAGAACAATCTTCTCCATACGCACCCAGAAAAAGAAACACGTATAACAACAACCACGGCTCCTCAACCTGAAAAACTGTTCGTAAGGTCACGTCACGTCTAAAATACCATTCAGAGAATACAATTTTCATTATTACATAATAACAAATTGACAAGAGTTGTAGTTTCCAAGTGATTTTACTTAAATTTGAGGTAGAGTTGGTGTCCTGTAAACTAGTTTTATTATGGACTTATTTTACAATTAGTACTTTTATAGTAAAATAACTAACAAATTTTAATGGAACAATTAATATTGTTAAACAATACACACAAAATACAAACAGTTTGCATGCTGACTTTGCCTTTGAGGTAAATTTACTTGTTTCACCATTATTGTTCCTTTGTGGATCGACATCCATAAAAATTGAACGATACAAAATAGATTATCATGGTCCACACGCATAACTAAAATAATACTAGTAAATTTACCTTGGGAAAAATGGCTACTCCTTGAAGTAGAGCCAATGAAGGGAGAAAGGCATAAAAAGTGATTGGTATTGACCATATGGGCCAAAATGCATAGTGGGCATACCCTAGGCCCATCAAAATCCCCATATTCCTTTTACCAAATGTTAATGGGCTATACTTTGAGAAGCCCACCTCTAGAAGCCCAACAGACCATCTTTTGACCTGGCTTAGAACATCATTTAGAGAAATTGGAATATCACCCAAAAATGCAGGCCTGCTTGGATTACAAAGTACTGAATTCCATCCTTCGCAATGAAGCCGATATCCCGTATAATAATCCTCGACCAACGATCCATATCGAAACCCCAACTGTATTCAAGAATGAGTTACTATAAAAATTATACATTTTACTTGATTTTCTTTTTTGGGTTTTGTAACATAAGATATATTACTTGTGACTGTTTAACAAAAGTTTTTAAGATAAACTTTTTACCTCAGAACCCCAATTGGTTTGGCTCTCATAATTGCATCCTGCAACATGATGGGCCAGGCCCAAAACTTCTTCTTCGTTGATGGACTTATCCACAATATGATCAGGGCTCAGTTCTGTAGTGTCTGGGTGTACGTAAGAAAATGGGCCTCCAAAAAAGGCCCGACGAGAGAAAAAGCAACCAGTTCCAACATAATTTGGGCCTTGGAGCCCATCAAATCCAATTGAATTAGCAAGAAATAGACGAATGTGCTCAGAAGCATATATATCTGCCTTGTTAAGCCCATGATAACGTTGTGGAAATTGGACGTATGCATAATTGGGCCCATTGGGCTTGGGCTTTTGATAAAGATAGCACAGCGTTTTTTGTATAGTCGAAGGGTCATTCGAATACATATCACAGTCCAATGTTAAGATAATGGGCGAATTGGTCATGCTACCTGAAACTCGGAGCTTGAACATAAAAAAAAAAAAAAAAAAAAAAAAAAAAAACAAGAAAGTTAGGAATTAACTCATGATTTAATAATATTAAAAATAATCTTTTAACTTAGATCATCTGCAATCTTAATCACGTATGTTCTTACTTTTTCAGTTTTAGTCATTTTAGTGTTAATTTTGATTCTTTTGGTATTCATTTTGATCATATATATATTTTTTTTTCTTTTTTAATTTTGGACTTTTTAGTGTCATTTTTTTTAGTCTTTATGGATTGTCTTGTATAATTTTTCTTTTTTCCAATGCTGGTCATTTTGGAAAAAAATTGACACCAAAAAGGCCAAAATTGAAAAAAAAATATATATATACTAGAATAAATTTTGACTTAAACTAAGTTACATGATAAGTCTTGATATAAACTCCATAATTTAATTTAATTTTTTACATATTGTACTTAAAAAATGAAAACTAGGTTACACTTCAATACTTATGAAATGCGCTCCCTTCATTCCACTGTATGCTTCATTTTTTCGTTTTAATTTGTCCCAGTATATATTTCGCATTTCCCTTTTTGACAACATATTCTTTATTACTCATTTTTATTATTTTTGTATTAACCTTAATGTCTCTATCATATTACTTGTACTACAATTATTATATTAACACTTGTCTTAATCTGTGCGTTAAAGATATGTGGGAAGTATATAGCGGAATAGAGGGAGTAATAAATTTAAAAAAAAAAAAGTTAAATAAATACTTACAAGTGCATTGAGGGCACCCGCCTTAAAGTGGTGTGGGCTGGTCCTTCTCTTCTCCCTAGAGACATATACAAGATTTGGCATGGCTTCATTTGAATTGTCGACGTCCTTTTCAGAATTTGACAAAACTTGAATGATTGAGGGATGACTTTGACGACTAAAATCTTTAGCCCAATATTGGCTCAAAATTTGACGTTCTTCTACACTTGAAATATATTCCTCATTTATTTTCCCTCTTTCCAATATATTTTCTACCTTCATTTTCATATTCTCATACATCATCTGCACCAAGGTACGTAAATATATTTTATATAATACAAAAAAATAATATTATAGCAAAGAATGAAATCTTATACTATAAAATATATTATCTATTACAACAAACTCAAGTAGCATAATTTTAAATAATTGGCTAGAAGGTCGATCGTCATGATATATGTAATTTGATCACGAATTCCTGGCATTTAACATCATCAATAACAAACTTATATGAACTATAATATCCATTTGTCCAACGTGACACCAAAAGAATATGTAATATAGTGGAATTCAACTTGATCAAATTGATTATCTAGTAGAGTCCATAGTATGACGTCAAGTCAAGATTGTGTCCTTTGGACTACCAGCTTCTTTACAGATTTTCAATAGTCTGATACGGATTAAGGGGGTGTTTGGGTGAACTTATAAATTTTTTAAAACAACTTATAAATTGTTTAAAAGCTTATAAACACTATCAATTTGTTTGACAAAATAAAATGTTTAATAACTTATAAGATCATAAAATAAGTTCATAACAGCTTATAAGCTATAAAGATATAAGTTGGAATTTTCCAACTTATTTTCCTAACCACCTCCACCCTAGAAACACTCCACCATTTCCTGCCCCCACTCACCTCTACTTCAACATAAAATATAATTTTTTTTTATATTTAAATTTAAAAAATATTTATTATAAATTCTAAAAAATCTTATAAATTGTATTAGTCAAATACTTTAACAATTTATAAGCTACATATATATATATATATATATATATATATATATATATATATAACTGCACCGATCTTTCCTCTTTAATTTTTTTTTTTTTGAAAGGATCTTTCCTCTTTAATTAGTTCAACACCAATGAAGTAGTAAAGAAATTGAATGTGTAAATAAGTAATTAGTAAAAACAATTTTAAGTTTATACGGTGTCATACAAAAGTTTGTCTTAAAATAAATATGAGGTTGCGTTTTCCTAACACTGATTATACACCATGAAATATGCACTATGACTTGATATGTTATGAACCAATCAATAATGAGATAAGATGAAACATGCAGATGAAAAGTCTACTGGACTATTTTGCGGTACAATAACGTTGCATGTCTCTGTCAATTCTTGATGGCTAAAATACAAATGAAATTTGTATAAAATGATAAAGGGTCAATTTCTATTGTGACTGATTGTCGACATAGCCCCCGCGTGGTGGAATGCAGGATTCTTCAAAATTACGACATACTGATACATTTTTTTTTTATACGATTAAGACACTCTTTATAAGTAGTTCAATAAAAATTAGGTAGCAATACATTATTTCTTATGCTTTTCTTTGTTCAACAAATGGATATGCACATAACATTTACCATGACAAAGACTTACTATTTCCTATTATATATATATGAGCTTTGCCATCTAATTAGAAACGTGATATTTATGCAAATTTTTATAATCTTGAAGTTTAAATTTCATATATGAGAATACAATTTTAGTGATTATAAATTTATCTTTCATGTGAATAGAAGTTGCATTAAATTTATCTCTTATCTGAATAGTAGTTACACACTTATAGATATTATATTTTATTATGGGCTTATATATATTAATTTCGTGAGACTTAAAGACTGAATGTGTTTACACTGTGATGCAATTTATTACACTATTTCCCTTTTAATATTTCATCCGTGTGATACACTAACATAATTATAATTTTAAAAGCAGTAGTTCTAGTGTGTACTTTAATACACAGTTTGTTGATTTGTGTGTATTTAAAAAATATTAAAATTAAAATTAAAATTCAAATGCATATTAAAGTTTGTGTATTTCAACAGTAAAAAAAAAACGATGGGACCTCAATACTACATTATTTGTACCGTACCTAACCCCGACAGAAGCTGAAGACCACATGCGATTAAAATTTGCTAGTACAAAGTGTTTTATTTCATATGTTATTAATTGATGTCACAAATATATAGGTAGATGTACACGCGCCACAATGATATGAATTTTTTATTTTTTTTTAAATTAAAGCATGCGATATTTATTACTCCGATCGTTAGCACGAATGCAATTATTGCGAACTTGATGAATGAATCGGAAAAATATGCACCAAAGAATTAACTTAAAGATTGAAATATTAATTAAAGTAAACCATACCTTAATTTCCAAAGCGTTGGCACTAAGAGCATAGTTAGAGCCAAAATAAGCATCGGGGCACCTCTCCGTGACATTATTGTCCCTACAAAATGGCAACCAAAACCTTCCAAATTTAGAAGCTTCCATGAAAGCAAACATGGTCATCTCCGACCCGCCGTCGTCCGACACGTAGACCGACAGCTTCTCCGCCGGATAATCGTACGCCATCACCGACAACGCCGTGTTAACGACGTCGATCGGCGGCTCCTTGTACGGATCCGCCGTGCATATGAATACGTCCACCGCCGGAAAATCTTTCCGGTCCAACACTTTCTCGAGATTTTCGGGGTATACTTCCCGACGGACCGGGTTCACTCGGAAGGGCTGTTTGGCGGCCCACATGAAACCTAGTATGGCGTCGGAGATGAGGAGAGAGAGGGAGATGAGGAGAGAGAGTGGGGAAGTGGGATGGAGGAGTGTGAGTGTGTGGTGGTAGAGGAGGGAGAGTATGGCCGAGGCGTACACCGCCGCGAATAGGCGGTTGATGTGGCGGCGGCGTAGCGGTCGGACGGAGTGTAGAGGTGGCGGCGCGCCGCTAGTTGTGGTGGTGCTCATTTTGTTGGCCAACCGTTTTTGTGTTGGTGTGCAAGGTCAAGTAGGTCATTTATAGGACTTTTTTGGTCTATTTTTGTGGATTTAGCACTCTCATGATCGAAACAATTTTAAATTGACATAATTGTTTTGAATGTTTGGGCTTGGGAGGTCAATTTTGTCATAAAAATGAACTTTTTATTTTATTGTATTGTTCTATATACTAACACTGTGAAAATATGCGGTATCGTGAGCGTAGAGTTTGTAAGTACGTAATTTTTCACCTGATGAAGTGTGCAATTAAATTCATACGAGAGATCTCAGTAAAATAAGTGTACAAATTCTTATGAGACAGTAGTCAATAATTTACAAACATCTTAAAATCCAGCAAAAAAATTATAAATTAGAATTCACATGAATTTTGTTTTTCAAGTACTCCCTCTATTCCACATATTTCTTCATGTTTACTATTTTCACGTGTTTTACTGAATGAATTTTTTATATATTAATATTTAAAATGATGAAATAATATTTAAGCTACTTTATAATAGAGAAGAGATAGACCCATCATATCATTTTTTTTAAAACACTTTATTATTTCAAATATTAATAAATAATTTGCTCGCTAAAACACAAAAATAAAGGTGGTGTAAAGAAAGTTTTGGGATGGAAGTAATATGGGATTAAAACCGTTTTCGTCCCGTAACTTTTTACCTTTTTCTTTTCGGTCCAATACTTGTTTACTTTTTCGATTTAGCCCCACAACAATTCAAATTTACCTAAATTAGTCCCAAATGCCGGAAAACTCGTGAAACGACGTTGTTTTAGTCACGTGCCGGTCATGTGCTAATATTTTCAGGCGGAATAGGAGGGATTAAAATAGTTTTCGTCCCGTAACTTTTTACCTTTTTTTTATATCCCATACTTATTTACTTTTTCGATTTAGTCCCACAACAATTCAAATTTACCCAAATTATCCCAAATGATCGGAAAAACTCGTGAAACGACGACGTCCTTTTGGCCACGTGCCGATCACGTGCTAATATTTTTCGGCGGAATAGGATGACGGGTCCCATTTTGCGGACATGGCACGCTGACTAAGAAATTTCTCTTATAAAATAAATATAAAACTAAAAAAATATATTCCAACTCATTTTTTCAATAAAAAAAAAAACCTTAGAACTAAAAATAAAGCTATCTGCAATTAAAACAAAATGCAGGATTTGCGGCTTCTGCTCGGCGTGCTGGGCTGCCCGCTTGCCCCAATTCCGCTCACGAATAACCCAATTTTCAGTCTTCATATCAGAGACATTCCCCTCGTAAGTAGAAAATAGAATGTTTTGTTCAGGGCCGGCTAATAGCATGAGCAGGAGTGATCTCTTGCACAGGGCCCCCAATTTTTTAGGGCCCCATTTTTTAGCGTCTAATTTATTTTATATATATAATCCTTTATATTTATATATATATATATATTTATATATATATATATATATATATATATATATATATATAATCCTTTACATTTATATATGCATATGTATTTTTATGGAGCATAATCAATAGAGAATTTATTTTTCAGTGACTTCCGTATATTGTGAAACTCTTTACCATTGATATAAATATTTGATTGATGAATTTGCTTCAAAAAATGCTATGAGGATGAGACTTTTTAAATTATACTTTTGTAAATTAATTACTTTTGTTAAAATATTGAAAATATGTGTTTTTATGGATATAATTACTTTTACATTTATATATGCATATGTATTTTTATGGAACATTTTTAATTTTGCTCGAGGCCCAAAAAATGTCCGAGACGGCCCTGGTTTTGTTTTATTTGGTTCAGACATTTTCATAAACACGTTACGGGCGCTTACTGTTTCTGCAAGACGTACTATATAATCCAACAATATTTAGCGGCGATGGGGTGCTCGAAGCAGCAGAGCTGTGCCAAGAACATGTACGCATCGGGGATGTACGCGTTGGGTATTAGGGTTGTCTCAATTTTTTTTAGAAAATTACTAGTCGTTTTGATTTGCTTTTGTTTTAATTGTAGGTAGCTTTATTTTTAGTTTTAAGTTTTAAAATTTTTTTTATTGAAAAAATGAGTTGGAAAATATTTTTTTAGTTTTATAATTATTTTATAATAGAAATTACTTAGTCAGCGTGCCACGTCCGCAAAAGGGCACGTGACCGCACGTAACCAAAACGACGTCGTTTCACGAGTTTTCCGGCCATTTGGGACTAATTTGGGTAAATTTAAATTGTTGCGGGACTAAATCGAAAAATTAAATAAGTATGGAACCAAAGAAAAAGGTAAAAAGTTAAGGGACGAAAATAGTTTTAATCCCTCCTATTCCGCTGAAAAATATTATCACATGATCGGCACGTGACCAAAACGATGTCGTTTCACGATTTTTTTTCGACCATTTGTGTCTAATTTTGGTAAATTTAAATTGTTGTTGGATTGAATCAAAAAAATAAATAAGTATGAGACCAAAAAGAAAAAAGTAAAAAGTTATGGGACGAAAACGGTTTTAATCCCGAAGTAATATCATGGTTGTTTAATTTTGAGGTGAATAATATACAATATTCAATATTTTTTTTAAATAATAATCCTTCATTTACATAACAATGGTACTAAAAAAATAGTGTTCACCTAAAGCAAAAAACCTACACTGAATTTTGCGCAATAGAAGCGATTTTAAATTGGCATTAATATTGTTTTGATAGATTATTATATATTTTAAGTAACCAATTGTTTACGAACATGTAAGAGGTTATTTAGAGAATAATAATGTATGCGAGAATCAAGCTGTTATTATGATGTTGAAGTATTTATTTATATTGAATATATTTTGTCTTTTGCTCCATTAATGCGAGTCGCCGTCTTGATATTAAGAGGAACACTAGTTATCTAAAGTGATTGCCCCTGCCGTATATGGGCTTAATACAAGATGGATCCCCAATGCAATTCAATTTTAACTTTAGCAATCCAAATTCAATGTTTATCTAGAGTTTTGATTTTGTTCTTTGAAAACAAGATGCCAGGATCAGTAGTAATTGTTTAGGATATGCTTTTTTTTTTTAATCAGGATTTGAATTTCTCATTTTAAAACTTATTTTAATTTGAGTTTTAAAATTAGGTTCTTAAAATCTTAATCCTAGAATTTTATAAATAACCTATATAATATCTCATTTACTTTTACATCATAAAGTTAAAACTTACCCTATTTAAAACCTAAAAAGAACACAAATTTTAAAATCACTGGTTTTCAAAAATCGATTTTTAAAAGCCACTTAAAAAAAAAAAAAAAAACATCACCTTAAGGTTGTGTTTGGATGGAGAGATTTGAACTATGAATTTTAAATTTACAACCGAAAATTCACTTCACTTGTTTGGATAATATATTCATCAAATGAATGTTTTTCAAATACTTAGCATTAATCCTAGTTCAATTTGGAGGATTTTAAAATAGTAGACAAAACCATATTATTTGAATTAATCCATAAATTTATAAATTCATTCATTTTCAAATCCTTTGAATTTCAAATGACTCTATCTAAATAAAACCTAATTTTTTTTTTTTTTGGAGTTGAGCTTAACTATAATTTTTTTAAGTGATTAAATTTTTTTAGTGAAACAAATAATCCTAAAGATTTATATTTTTAATTAAATAATTAATATATTTGACATACACACGAATTACACGATATAACATACTCCTCCGTCCCACGATTATTTTCACACTACTTTTTTTCTCATATTTTAGTGAGCGAAATATTTATTAGTATTGAAATGATAAGATAATTTTAAAAAAAGGATATGATAGATATATCTCTCCTTAAAAATCACTTTATTATTTTAAATATTAATAAAAAATTCGCTCGCTAAAATACAGGAAAAAAACAACTGTGAAAGTAATTTCGGGACGGAGGTAGTAGTCTATATAAATATTTCTTTCATTCCATTATAAACCTTGTTATTTTTCTATTTTAGTTTGTACAACTATCAAAGTGGGTTGTGCTCAGTTGCACCATATTAAAATTGAGGATTGAACCGAGCTTTTTCTAGCTTGGTTGAGGTTTATTTAGCCTAACAAATTTTTGGTCCGCCACACTCTCAACTAGTTTCGACTGATCTAGGTAAAGTACAGGTGATGCAATGACGATTAAAGAAAATATAAAAATTCTAGAAAAATAAAAAATAATTAAGTGACAATATGTGTAAATAGAGTGAAATATAGGACATAAATTTAAGAAAAGAAATCAAAAGTAAAATAAAAATTTTATTGTAGAACAGACTCTTCGATACAGAGGATGGACCAAAACTCGCAAAATTCATCTCTTAGAAAGGGAGGGGCAAGCGGGTTAGAAAAAGTTTGGCTAAATAGTAAATACTCAATTTGAATATGGCGGGACCGCTTTGAGCACAAAAGGAACATATTTGCCACGGCGTCACATATTTCCTGAAAATCGATCATATGCGCGCAGTTTCTCGAATGAATATAAACAGAATTTAAAAAAAACGGTTGTGGTGGTAGCTGAACTCGATCAATTAATAATTCAACTGAAAAATCATACAACCATTAAGAATGCGCGCGGGTGGTTGCATATTTATTCAGGGATCCAATACATGAAGACTAGGAACCAATCAACAAGCCCCACGTGGATACAGAATTGGAAATTTGCATAGGTAATTATAAAATAAATGTTTGTATTAAATTTATTTTATCCATAAACCAATTAATATGTAAAAATATATTGTATATATGTAATACAATTATTTAATTAATCATACCATTTTTAATTATGTACTAAATTCACAACAAATACTAAAATTCATAAAAATGATTTAAATATTTATCAAAACTTATATAGTCTAAATAAAAATTATTTAAATTCGATAAATCATATAGTTAAAGTCAATAAAAACATTTTAAAAATAATAAACAAATATTTTAAACATGATTTTTCTTTTTATATGTGCAATATATATGTTAAATTAAAAGTGTTCAAAAGACAATTGATTTGATATATAGAGTATTGAAAATAGATTTAAAATAAAAAAACTTAAAAGAATTTTAAGATTATTGATGTAAAGTAAAATTAAATAAAATGGTAAAATTAATCCACTTTCTTTGGTGGAGAGTGGGTCTCACTATTGCACCACAAAGCAAGTGGACTTCACTTGCTCCAATAATAATAATTTTTTCTCTCTCCTCACTTCTACTTATATATATATATATACCCTATTATACTAATAGGGAGTTCTTTCTGATGATGTGTCGATCTTACGTTCATTTGGTTTATGTGTCATTTTGTGAAAAATTTGAATAATTGTGTAATCATCATACATGTCAATTTATGATCTTATGTGTCATCTGTATATGTCAATTTATCATCTTATGTGTCATCTATGTGACACTATAATTATGAGTTTAACTAAAAAAAATGCATTTAAATGAACTTGAACCTTGCACCTCTTAGACAAAGATTATAATGTTTATCAATTACACCAACCACGAGTTTTATAAAATTTGAATATCTACTGTATATAATATGAGTGCATAAAAGTATATTAGAAATTTTATTATGAATGTATCAATTTACATTTAATTTTACTATATTTGAGGTTTGAGCATATCCTATATTCAGAAAATTCTTAATTGTTCAATAATTTAAACAAATAAACTATTGCTAAATTGAATGATTAAATTTAAAAAAAAATTATAATTATCTGAAATTTTAATATTTAATTGATTTATTTTTGTTGTGTCACTATAATTTTAATGTATTCTATTGATTAAATAATTACTTATAATTTAAAAATTCTGATTGTTTGAAATTATAACATCTAATTGATGAATTCTTATTGTTTAAAAAAAATTAAGTAAAATTCTAAATATTTGAATTTTTATTTTTCTCAAATCGTTTTTAGTATATCATTTTTCTTCTGACTTATGTTTAATACGCGAGATTATGTTTAATATTTTCTCCAATTAAAAATGCAATAACATATATTTGAATTTTGCACACATCTATAAATCTTTACGTACTTTGAATATAAGTATATTATATTTAACATAACTTTTTTATTTGTTTAAAATAGAGGGTCGACTTATATTATTATTGGGTCTAATAATGACGATTTATTTTTATTTTTTATTTTGAAATGCTAATTTTTTGTTTATTTAAATGTAATATTTTATAATATATAATTTATTTTTACAAGAATGGCACTCATCTAGTATATATATATATTGTACACAAGAAAACTCTGTTTTTTTTTAGGTTTTATTTATTGGTTTTGATCTGATTTTAATAAGATAATACTAAGTGAAAATTTAGTAACTCATCTATGTATAATGTAATTAATTTGATTGATTTCTCGTATTCAAACAAGCGCGAATAAAAAATTAACGTTTAATTGCAATTTAAATCGCGATATTTTGTAAAATTGAAAAAATTGGATTTTGTTAAAAAAAAATTTGATTTAACTTTTTTTGAAAATTAAGACATAAGAGGCAAATTTGTCTCTATTCGTCGCTGATGTGGCGTCTACGTAGCAACACTACAAGAAAACATAAACTACGAAATTTTCAATAAAAAACTTTGGATTATCTACAAATTGCCTAAATATCATTTTTAATTATATAAGTATTTTTATTCTCTAACTACAAAGAAATTTATCTACGGAATTTTCATAGGCAAATTGTTTGTGGGTAAAATTTTGTAGGTAAATTGTTTGTAGATAATTAATGTCTAGGAATTTCATTCCGTAAGCAAATTGATTTCGTAGGCAAATTGTTTGTAGGTTGAAGAATGAAGGTGTCTACATGATTAGAAAATTTTGTAGAAAAATTTTGTTGGCAATTTTTTATTTTCTTGTAAACCAACAAAAAACATAAATTAGGTGGCAAAAAACTTAAAGGTTTAATTGCAATTTAAATCACAACCTTTTTTTCAAAATTACATTTTAAGCTAAATTTTTTGATAGTTTTTTTTTTTTTTTAATTTAATGTAATTTTTTTGTGCAATTAAGACTTACGGACAAATTTGTAGAGGCTCATCTTTGACATGGCATCTACGTGGCAATGACCCACAATTTTTTTTTTAACTATGTGGCAAAAAACTTTAGTTACGTGGCAAAACTCAAGATTAAATTCTCAAATTCCAATCTTTGCATTAATAAGAATATAAATAAATGAATCCAAAAGAAGTAAGGAAAAGATGAAATCAAGATTAAAAAAAAATGCATTAATTAGAACATAAATGAATCCAAATAAGATAAACACAATCGTTTTACCCTAAAACAATTTTAATAATCCGTTTTACCGTGAAATCGGGAGTAGGGTTTTGAAAAATTATTTGAAATTTGATAATTTAATTTTAAATTTTGTTTTTTGGCAAAATATTTAAGGGTCCGCTTGGTTAAAGGTATTGATTATAGGGTAATGGGAATGATTCCATTAATAGTGCTTGACATTATCAATGCATTGTATCAAAATTGAAATTAGTTATAATTTACCTATCAAATGACTCCTCATTCATTACTCTCTACTTGAATTACTCCGCAATCACTTTAATTCCCGTTACCCTATAATCATCACCCCCAACCAAGCGAACCCTAAGTTTTGTGTGGGCCGTTGCTACGTAGATGTCACATTAATGATAATGTGCTTGTAGACTTAATTGCAAAAGAAAAAAAAATTGAGTTTTTTTTAATAAGATCCAAAAGCTTAGCTTAAAGTGCAATATTGGAAAAGATCGTGATTTAAATTGCAACTAAGCCTTAAAAATTTTTGCCACCAATTTTAAGTTTTTTGTGGACCGTTGCAACGTAGACGACGTCATTTCAGCGATGGATAAAGACAAACCCGTCCATAAGTCTTAATTGCAAAAAAAATTAAATTGAAGCTTTCTTTAACAAGATCCAAAAATTTAATTTAAAATGTAATTTGGGAAAATGTCGTGATTTAAATTGCAACTAAGCCGAAAATTAATGTTAAAGTTTTTTTTATCCCATATGTGGTTTACATTTGAGCAAGTTTTGTATAAGATTGTTTCATATATAAAATGTGATATTTTTACGAGTTTTTTTTACAAAATTTTAAGAATATTACAAATACTTCCAAAAATTCATGTCTCGTGCAAGTTTTTGGTGAATATATTTATATACATATTTATTATGGTAATAGTGATGTGTCTAAGACACATGAAATATATGTGTTTGATCAAGATATTTTTCTTCCAACATTTATGTTTTTTTGGATGAAAAGTTATAAGTATATTATTCTTAAGGTTGTGATATTTAGAAAAAATTATTTATTTCAACATGTTATAGACTGGTGAAAAGTTTTTTTCTTCTCAAAGAAAAAAAATGTTTTGTTAAGAAATTATGGATTCAAATTTGGTCTGCATGTTTTTCATTTTAATTATAAAGACAAAAAATTAATAAAAGAAAAACTTCACTGTGAATTTCTTCCGTCGAATTGCAAAAGTTGTGATCATTCATTATACATAATCACAATTTCTTCACAAATAGAGTTTGTAGATCATAAATTTTACCCTTTTGATCCAAACGCAAGGTAATAAAGATTGCTTATTAACCAGTCTCAGGCATGCGATCTTTTGGAAGATGTGAGTTTCGATTCGATACATTATTAGCTCAATTCGTAATTTGAATGAATAAATGAAAAATTGAATTTTAAAGATTGTGGCAATAAATGAAAATGAAAAGAAAAATAAAGAGTTTTTGTCTTACATTGAAAAATTGTTGTTCAGGAAATTGGTACATAAGGAGGAACCTATTTGTAGCTTGTAGGTTATAGAAAAATGCTCCTCCACTCTCAATGCGTGCATAAGGGGGGTTGCAAATTTTTACAACACGCAATTCACTAGATTCGAGAGTAAAAATTTTAATTTACAGACATTTCAAATTGAAATTATGATTTTAAAAAACCTCTCTCTATATATATTACAGACATTTCCGATGCAATGATCTACCCTGGCCGCATAAATGTCGAGCAGTGTCATGTGGTTTCCACATGTTGCTTCACAAAGTTAAATTTCCCACCAACGTCAAGAAATTCTAATAATGGAAAATTTCAAGAAAATAGTTAATAGGTGCTACCTATGTCTAGTAAAAAGGGGCAACAAATTGTTGATTGAACGAATTATTGAAAGACTGTAAGACTGTAAAGTGGAAGAGTTATAAGGATATTTGGTTGAAGTTATAAAATGTTTATAGCTTATAAATATAAATGTAAGTGAATCGAATTCAAGCGTATACTGCAATATGCGATTGGATTTGATAAATTATTCAAATATTTGTATTTGTATTCGTTGAAAATTCAAATTAATCTTAGATTCGTATTCGATTCCAGGGTGATATTTGAATTATTCGAAATTGTTTAACTATTCAAGTCAAAATTATACTTTTTATATATTCTAGAAAAAATATAAGAAAATACTAATTTTTGTATGTATTATTCATTGAAAATTCAAAACAAATAATATTCGGTCCACGAACTAGCTTCACACTTTGGGGCACATATTAAGAAAGTTTTTTTTTTTTTTTTACTTTTTTGACCAACTAAAGTATGATATTTTTGTCCTTTCATTGTGTCAAATGGTGGGAAACTGATTAATATATTTTTAACATCAATTATAAAGTATATTTTTTATTTTTATTTTAAATCGAATTGAATATAATAGTGTTCATTTTTTATTTGGATACATTTCTAATTAAAATATATATTTAAATTTAAAATATAAGGATATTTTGAATGCATTTACCCACTAATCCTCCAAATAGATTAAGTCAAACCCATCACTTTCCAGCATCATCCAAATCAAGTGATCCAGTAGTGGGCAGTGGTCCTGCATTGATAGACTATATTTTGACGACGATCCGACGATACCTAAACATTGTTGTCACTCGATATAAATTTGGGTGGATTAACGGTGTAAATGTGGCTAACGTCGAGTAAACAAGTAATAGATGTGGGATTAAAGCAATGAATGTTTCACTAAATGAAGAACACATGAAGTGTATTGAAAGCAAGTATAAACAATAAATGCACAAGGAATTGCTTAATTTTTTAGGCTCAATCTTAAGTTGATAATCGATTTATTGAGCCTTAGATATATTATTTAAAGTGTTCAATGTTATTCCTTGTGTTGCCCTAATATCCTCATGCGAACCATGTATTAATTGCACAGGTTCGTTGGGTACAAATGTCCACGCCAAATCTATTTTTTTGGTATAAGTTCACTCAATGGTTTGTTGTCAGTAAGATCTCTTTACATTGGACGATCTTCTTCCTAAACTAGATAGACAATTCTTGTACTATCTCAATTACATTGATTTCTTTCCTAACTAGTCTTGATCTTATCGATTCCAATCGACTTGAATCTGAGCTCGACAACTAGTGTTGTCCGACGTCGGCCACTGCTAATGTAGTTGGTGCTCGCATGCCAAGCTACACCATGATGATCGTGTGACCTCGTCATTGCCTTGCTCCAACAACAAAGCGACCCTCAAAGGAGTAAGTAGGGAGGTCACCCCTCGAGCTCCTTTGAGAGGGATCACGACAATTGCACTGACGTTGCGACCCTCAAAGGAGTAAGTAGGGAGGTCACCCCTCGAGCTCCTTTGAGAGGGATCACGACAATTGCACTGACGTTGAGCTCGTCTGACAAGGTCCAATTTTTAAGCAAGATGTAACACTTAGGATAATTAGTATCACAACAAATATCAAAATATATTTATTTTATTATAAATTTAAAATTAAAAAATTATTCCTTTAAATACTTTGAAGAACTCTATAAGTTTTATTATTCAAATACTTTAATAAATTATAACCTATTGTACTATTATATTTTATATATTTTTTAAATTATTTATAAGAGGTTTAAAATAAATTTAGTAAAAAATAGGGAAGTCAGAGGTAGTTGATCAACTACCAACTATAAATAGGATTATGGAATATTCATTGTATATTAATATAATCTGTATGATTTATCCCTACATATATAAACAATGCAATTAATAAATGTTGTATTATTCTTTTACTGGTTGTTTGAGTTCGTTGTCATTTTAAATCTTATTGAATTAAAATATATATATACACATTTGAATTTTAAGTTTAATTTTGATTTTCTTTCAATACATATTAACACACCGAACTATGTATTTTTTTGCAAATGGGGTATTACTGAGTGCTTCTAGAGGTATTACTATTTTTATTTGGTGTATTTTTTTAAAATTTAAGTGCATATCATGCATTCAAGTACACACTAAAACTAAAAAAAAAACTCAGTAAACCTTTTGAGATTGAAATAATAATTTGGTTAGTTACCCGCTCTGATTAATCAAACGTGTCAAATTTAAATTCTTATTAAATAATTATTTACGATTCGAAATTTCGAATTTCCTCAAACACGTGTTTAGAGATCAAGCTTTGTAACCGCTCTGGTAGCCTTTAGAGATTTAAAGTTACACTCTAAAGAATAAGGTCCAATCATAGTATTATTATTTTATTACAAAGAATTTAATGAAATCAATACTCCTCCGTTTCCTATTATTTTTTATTTTTTGGTAAATTTTTATTTTAAAATAATTTTCATTTCTATTTGTTGGTCACAATTTTTTCAATTTACTCCTTAAAATATCACCCTTTATGGAACATATATTTTCCCTCACTCACCCTCCCCTCTCCTCTCCTTTCATTGATGAATAAATATAATCTAGTATTTTATGTTCTTTATATTTCTCAATTATATATAAAATTTAAGAAGCGTCCATCAAAATGAATAACAGAGGGAATATAACAAGTAACAACAACCAGCTTCACTAAAGTTATGCCTAAAATCCTTGCTTATCGTAATCGTTAACTTATTCATAATTTTACTAGAAAGCAATTATGTAGTAAATGAATTATTAGATGATATGATTTTATAAATGTGACGGATTTCCATCACATATATATCATATGATTTGTGGATTTAAAATTTTGTCAAAATTATATTTTACTACAAAGTATGGCTTAAATATTAAAATAAAACTTCATCTTATACAAGAGACAATCTCACACAAAATTATCACTTATTAGACATATACATGTTTCAAGATCATCAAAATTAAGCATGTTGATATAACAAACCAAACTTCAACATTCTTTATGTTGAATATCTATACTATTTCATGCACACCAAATTTAACTTATGTCTGTTATCCTAAACTAATTAAATTAATTAATAAATACTGAATTAGTATGTGTAAAGTATAACATTAAATGTAATAATACCAGTGTAAAGAAAATATAATTATAAAATAATGTTATTATATTATTATTTTTAAAAATATCGATTGACTAGAGGGATGTGTAGTTTCGGTAAGTAGAAATTAAATTTGGAACATAGGAAATATATGTTTAATACAAATTTGATTTTATGTGATAAAAACTACTACTATGCATAAAAAATAAAGAAAGACGAAAACATTGTTTTTTTTTTTTTTGTATTTTAATTCGAAAAAAGATATTTATTATTATAAGAAAATAAAGGAATATTTAGGAAACTTTTCAATATGACTATGAAATTTAAATAAAAAAAAATTGTAATGAGATTGCTTACAATTTATTAAAAAAAATTATAACTATATGCCTACGAAATTTTTATAAATAAATTGTTTGAAGGTAATTTTATGTTACAGTCCACCGTGCATGTCGATTCAATATTTGAAGATTCCCGCTGCGCAACTTGATTTTGTATTTAGTTAGTAGATAGATCAACCAAAAGTTATTTGAAGTTGATCCAATTTAAATTAAACACAACTCTTATTTAAAATTCTTGATTAAACTTTAGATATGCTTAATGCAATTGACTTTTGAGTAGGTCTCATCTAAAACTTGTTTATAGTACGAAATTGATATCATTAGATGCAATCATTGGTACAATTAGATGCATTGACTAATATTATAGTAATTTACACTGTAATTTCAATTTATAAGTCTAATGGTATTAGTGAATGTATATAATAGTATCTATTTACATTTAATGATATTAATTTAATATTATGAAACTTGTTCACATAAAATTTTGTGTGTAGTTTTAAGTTTTAACTTCATCAAGCTTCATCTAGATATAGTTTTCCTTAGTCATGCCCACTTGACTTTGATGATAAATTTGTCTAATTATGGGCATAGTGGAGTGGAGTTTGACTATCTTAATTGAAAATAATTTAAAAGGCTGGGATAAAATTCGAATGAACCTTAGACTACCAATTAAGCCGGAAATGTCCTCATCATGATTGATAGACAAAATTACGACATTGGAAGGGGGTGAGTGTGACCACATCTTGTTAGCAGAAATGAATGATCGACCAAGATTGCAGATTCCAAAGGGAATCAGCTGCACACACTTTATCGTTTGGAAACTTTTGTAAAACAACAAAATTTTATTTTGGCAAATTTCAATATTTGGATCTAGTCTTGTATTTATCTATTCTTTTTATAACTGAGTATCTGATTCAAAATCGATTAATATGAAAAATCCACAATCCAACATCCACTAATGGGGATCCATTTCAAGTCATAACATTTTTGCTTAGTATGGATTACCCCTCAAAAGTTGATAGCATCGTGGAGTTTTTAAATTCGAAACCTAGAGAAAAATACACTCCTAAATATCAGGCCTATACTACCAGGCCAACTCCTTGGAGTTTGATTCATCTATCTATTTGTCTACTTATATATAAAGAAAGAAAAATACTTACGCAAAATATTTCACCAATCATCGTGAAATATAGACATGGTTAAAAAAAAATTGCAAATCTTAATTGAGTTGTATCGAGTCGAGGATTCTCTAAAAAAAATCATGCAAAGACAAAGCATAAGCACTCGCACCCAAATTATGTTAGTATAAGGACAAATAATATATGTGCCGTTATAGTAAAACATGTGAATTGAAAAACTTAATGTTGTATGAACATAAAATTATGCATGAAAAAAAAAATATATTTATCTTTATATAAATATATATTTGTCTATACATGTTTGCTCTTATAGTAATGTACTTGGGAGCGGGTTTTTCTATTTGTTTCTTGACGTGATTTTTTTGGAAAAATATGTTTGACCTGTTTCGTCCTGTTTAGGATCCGAGAAATTTTTGCTGCTATTTAAAAGATGTTAATATTATACTCCATTCGTTCCGATATTAACTTCTTGTTGCTTTTGGGCACAAGTTTTAAGGTAGGGTATTAAATATAGATATAGTACAAGTGATGTGATAGAGAGATAAGAAATATAAATAAAGAGTAGGAATATAATATTATACTTTTGTTTCTAAAAAAGAAAACGGGAGGTTAATAATGGAACGGAAGAAAATGGCAAAATGGAAAGTTAATAGCAGAACAGGAGGAGTACATAAAATATTTTACAAAACAACTTCTTCCTACGTCCAATTTTATTAGTCTTTTTTTTTTCTTTTTTGCCGTATGTTGGAAGATATTATGGGGTATTTTGGTGTTCATTCATGAATAAATTAATTATTTATGAAAAATATAAGTATCATTTTTTTCATAAACAATTATTTTATTCCTAAAAGGACCCTACAATACCCCATAATACCATTCAGCATATGACAAAAAATAACAGGCGGAGAAATATGACTTGTAAAATTGGACGGAGGGAGTAATACGTTTTAATGAAGCAATTAATACTCTTCAACTAATACATTTTAATAAAATAACTAAAACTATATCTTATAGTAAAATAATTAATATTCTTTTAAGTAAAAACTAATTTTTATATAGCAAATTCAACTAATACTCAAAACTATTCTCTTGTTCACACAAAACTTTAGCCAAATTCAATTTTCTTAAACAAAAATAGTAATGGGAAAAAAAATTGAAATACCCATTTTCAACATTCCAAAATTTATTTTACCCACTTCATGTATAAACAATCTTTCTACCCATTTAGGCATGGAAATACTATATTACCTCTGTTCAAAAAAATTATTTTATCCACATGGCCCACCAACATCAAACATTAAATACAATCCCCCAAAATATATTTATTTAATTATTTATTAGCGGGCATCCTATTATTAATTATATTGAATTATAATTAATAATTATTTAGTAAATTAATTTTGCATTTAAATAAATAATTGAGTTTAGAATTTAATACATAAATAAGTAATTATATTTTTTCAGATAAAATTGTTTATTGTATGATTATCATAATTTTATTAATTATTTATAATTAACAAGTTATTTTTTTATCAATTTATAACATTAATTTAATTATATATTTTTAAATATATGTTGGAGGTTAATATTAATTTAACCATGTATACAATACACTAAAAAAGAGGGTGGGGTGGGGGGTGGCATGAGAGAGTAGGTGGATTGAAAAGGTGGGGACCATTTTATACACTTTTAATCTTTTTTACCCACTTATTAGAGGTATTTATGTCTTGATAGCACTCCTACAAAGCGAGTGGAAATTAGGGTTCGGATATTTGTCCCCTTTTTAGTAGTCACCCCAATTTTAATTTCATATTTTTTTTTCGAATAATCAGGGGCGGACGCAGAAATTAAATTCAGGGAGGGCACAAAAATATACTAAAAAAATTTAAATATAAAAATATATAATTAATCTCATATTTAATAAGGAGAACACAGTTATTAAACTGAGAGTAGGTCCTGAATGAGACGATCTCACGATGATACATATTATAATTTAGGAATGACGCTTTTATTCTTCAAAATGAGTTAGTGATTCGTATCACCAAAAAACTGTTCAACACACGAATTTATCGTTGTAATTCTATTTAATATATTAAAGTAAAATGTGTGGTAAAAAAAATTATGTACAAAACAAAATATAAAAGTTTGTGGCCTAGTAAACTTTAGCATTATAATAAAAATAAATAGTCAATATTCCCTCCGTCCCACAACAATTTGTAGAGGAGAGTGACACACATTTTAAGAATAAAGTAGAATGAATAGAGCTTTGGAGAATAATTAGGTAAAACTTATGTATAAAGTAACGAAGTTAGTTGAATTTAGTGTAGTGTGGACCAGAAAGTAATGACATTTTGTGTAAATATGTAAATATTGCGATAGTGAAGTTTAGAAAATTATTTTTCTTTTTGGATTTGCAAATAATTGTGATATGTCCCAATAAAAAAAATCTGCAAATTGTTTGGAGACGGAGGGAGTATATGTATATAATTTTTTTTTTTTGTGTAAATATGTAAATATTGCGATAGTGAAGTTTATAAAATTATTTTTCTTTTTGGATTTGCAAATAATTGTGAAATGTTCCGATAAAATTTTTTTACAAATTGTTGGGAGACGGAGGAAGTATATGTATATATGGGAATCGAATCCACATTCCTATAGGAAGGATACTGCATATCTACCGCCGAGCCAAGTATCACACTACTGTGTACTTTGACATCAAAAGGATATAGTACAGAAGAAAAGTTCAGGTGGGGCAAATGTCTGTCCGTGGAGTAATTGTCATTTGTTTGGAAATAAAATGTCTATTCAGTTTTTATGATAATTCATGAGTAGTGAATTGAACAAAAGGTGGTAAATTGAATCAAGAGGTGAATTAATGAAGTTTTTTTTTTTTGTTAGAATATCTGTTCCCTAGAAGTTATTTTAGTCTGTCATTCGTTCCGTTCGTCACTTCTTAGAAAAAACCACGTCTAATCCCATAAAAATCCGAAATCCACAACAAACTTTAATTATATTTTGAGAAGCCCACTTATTCAAGCCCAATAGGTAACTTTACATGTGGTTTTATTTTTTTGATAGAGCCTTTAATGTGGGTTAGAACTTAGAACATCAAAATCATCCAAAAATGAAGTCATATAATAGGAGATGCAATTATGCAATATATTCCGTTTAAAAAAATCAAATATTAAATTACTAAAAATGAAATTCAAAATCTAATATATATATATTTCCTCTTTTTCTTTTTCTTGTTTCCATGGAAAAAGAAAATGGCTTATCTATATGATTGTTTCATTTTGTCCATTGCACTTTAGAAAATAATGAGAATTTTATTTTAATAAAAGTTAATTTGATTGTTATACGAAGTTTAATCAAATCATCAACTTTATGGTGTGTTTCATTTTCTTGAAGTTGTCGGTTTTTATCTGGACTGATTCTAATGGAAAGAGGATAAGGTACATTCAAATTGGGCCGACAATGGTGCGTGGGCTAATCTGTATATTACCAGGTTCCATTTGCCATTTACTACCTTGTTCATGAAAAATAGTCTTTTTTTTCACGTGATTTAATGCGATATGTCGAAAGTTATTATGAAATTTTTTGAGATCCATTTTTTGGTATCGTTTATGGAAAGTATGCAAAATAAACTTTCCATTAACGATCATTTTATTAGAAAACGAACCTCAGAAAGTTTTGTAATACTCTCCGACATGTTGCATTAAACCACGTGCAAAAGAACATGACTATTTTTCAAGGACGTGGGGAGTACATTTTTATATATCTGTAAAGTTGTGACCGAACAAATAACCTCTAAATTATAGGTAGTGAAGTTCTAAGTCTAACCATTTAGGTTATATCACTTCGTCTGTCATTTACATTCTCACTTCTACTTTATAAATTTTAGGCCACAAATCTTTTTATCCCAATGATTATGTTGTTTACCGTATGGTACAGTTCACCATCCAAATTTTCAGTTTACACCAAAAAATGTCTTAAATTGAAAAATATTTGAATTTGTGGTTTTAAACAGACGACGATTGTTCGAAAAAAAAAATTGAACAAGAATTAGGAGGTTGAAAACTATGTTGCACGGATTCTTCAAATTTTGGGGTATATGCAGTATCGGATACGCGGGAGATACGAGTGCGGGTGCGATTCGCGTCGGATTCGCACCCGATACGCCACATGGCGTATCGAATTTTTTTTTAAGTCGGATACACGTATCCCCCTCCAAGGATACGCGGGGGATACGTGGGGGATACGCGAATCGGATAAAATATTGCAAATTTTATTAATTCTTGTAATTTTTTGTAATATTTTAAAAATTTAATATTAAAATGTAAATTATTAAATATATTAGTCAACACAACAAATCAAATAATACATCATCCAACCAAATATTTCAATTTCTTAATTCTTATATAATTAAATAATCTGGAGAAAATTCTAAAATATATATGCTTTCTAATTTTCTAGTAATTATTCAATTTTCTATATATAATGGTTATGACAAGTGATAATGATAATAATGTTAATGTGAGTTGATCATTGTATAAATATGTCATATTTTATCATGACTTGTGTAAGTTAATGATATTTAATATTTAATTGTTGCATATTTAGATAAAATTTATCTATATTTTAAATTTATTACATGTATTATATATAATAAAAATAAATTTAAATAGACGCATCCTTGTCAAATCGTATCCTAATTTTTTTGAAAAACTCCATATCCCCGCACCCGTGTCGTATCGCTCCCGCACCCGCACCCGTGTAACATAGGTTGAAAATATATGTGGCCTAAATTTTATTATAATATTTCAGTTTTAATTAGTGTCAAAAATCGATCTTTGATTATTTTTTCAGTAATATATATGTAAAGTATTTTTATTTTTTTTAGGTTTAACGAATATTGAACATTTACTATCTAGTATGAAGTATCTCGTGTTGTAATTACCATTGGATCAGCCGTTCTAATATTGTGGCTCATGAGCTCATTTAGTTTGCTATAACAAAATCTCATCTTCAAATTTTCTCTTATCAATCAATTACGTCTATTTTAATATTATAATTTTACTTCCAAGAAAAAAAAAAAAAAGTAGATTTAATAAATACTCCCCCCCAGTTCAATTTTTCCTTAACAAATTGGAGTTGCACCAACACAATTTTGGAACCGTATAGTGTTAAATGGATTGTGTAATTGATCCAAACAAAATACTTTATTTTTCTGCGTAATCACTTATTCGCTAATTTGATTTTATCTTTTTCCCCTGACTAATTGATGATTTTTTTTTTCCATCCCTTATCTTTAAAACTAAAGGACACTATTATCGACTGTCAAGCTATGTTGCACGGGTGCGGGTGCGGGGTGCGGGAGCGATACGACACGGGTGCGGGGATACGGAGTTTTTCAAAAAGTTTAGGATACGATTCGGCAAGGATACGTCTATTTAAATTTATTTTTATTATATATAATACATGTAATAAATTTAAAATATAGAAAAATTTTATCTAAATATGCAACAATTAAATATTAAATATAATTAACTTACACAAGTCATAATAAAAATTTCAATCTACATATTTATACAATGGCCAACTCACATTAACATCATTATCATTATCACTTGTCATAACCATTATCACTAGAAAATTGAATAATTACTAAAAAATTAGAAAGCATATACTCCCTCCGTCCCAACATTATCTGCATAGTTGGGACGGCACACATATTAAAAAAAAATTACTTTTTGAGTAAAGTAGTGGCATATGGGTAAATATGTGTATATTATTGTGAGTGTGCACGCAAATCAAGGTTTTCTTTTTTAGAGTGTGCAAATAATCTTGGGACGGACGAAAAAGGAAAGTGTGCAAATAATGGTGGGACGGAGGGAGTATATTTTAGAAATTTCTCCAAATTATTTAATTATATAAGAATTAAGAAATTGAAATATTTGGTTGGATGATGTATTATTTGATTTGTTTGTTGACTAATATATTTAATTATTTATATTTTAATATTAAATTTTAAAAAAAAATTACAAAAATTAATAAATTTTACAATATTTTATCCGATTCGCGTATCCCCCACGTATCCCCCGCGTATCCCCCGCGTATCCTTGGAGGGGGATACGCGTATCCAACTTAAAAAAAATTTAAAAAAATTCGGATACGCCACGTGGCGTATCGGGTGCGAATCCGACGCGAATCGCACCCGCACCCGTATCCCCCGCGTATCCGATACTGCATACCCCCAAAATTTGAAGAATCCGTGCAACATAGCTGTCAAGTATTTTAATAATTATGTTTCGAATTGACTCATGTTTTGATATCTTTACCCTTTTCCATTGTAAACGGGGGAGCAACGAAATGCATTTAATTAAGACTCGAATTGACTCATATTTAGTTTAATATTATACTCGTTCCTTTGCATTTAATTCACACAAATTAAAAAATAATTTAATAATGGGAGTATTATTTAAATAAAGTAATTTATATACTCTTTTACAGATTATAAATAAATCATTTATCGTAATTATCCCAAAATTTAAGAAAAAAATGAGCAGGATAGGAAAAATAATATTTTAAGAGATACTAATGACATTTTGCATAATGTGTACTGCTAGTAATAATATTAGTTTTATTTTTTAATAATTATTAGTCTTACAAATAATAATATAAATGGTGTATGATGAATAATATTTATATTATACTTTGTCGCATTAAATATCACTTAAAATATCAAAAGCAACTAATATTTTAGAATAATTTTTTTAAAGCGACAATTAAATTGAAATTGATGGAGTATTTAAGTTGGATCCATTTCAAAATCATATGATATAATATCATCACACAAAAATTTATTATCTAAGAATTTACGACACTCGGGAAGAATTGGCAAAATCTTGTGGGGAAACCCTAACTTTTCAAGTTTGTGTCTTAAAAATTAAAATACTACACTTTAAGTACATTTTTTTATGAAGTGATATAATTTATTTTAAAAGTGATTTAAATTAAAACGTGATTTCGATGTTGCTCCAAAAATAATTGCAACAACTAGGGTCGTTGCTTCCCTGCTTCAGCCTTTTTATCATCAGAGAATCAGGGCATACTATAATTTAGAGTAAGTTGTGCATTAAGTGTATCGTACAATTTAAATGTATTTTTAAATGTCATTCTGTGAATATTATCACTGACAATATTTAAATTAAAAAAGTGATACCTGTTTTGCTCCAATTCGCAACAATTAGTGTCATTGCTTCAATCTTTTTAATCGCCAGAGAATCAAGGTTTGCTATAATTGAGAGTAAATTTTTTGTACATTAGGTGCACCATGCAATTAAGTTCATTTAAAAAATCACCCTGGTTAATGTTATCACTGAATAATCACTCTTTTTTTTTACTGAAAAACAATATTTTGTTAAATTATAACATGGGAGACTTTCAATAAAAAAAAAGAAGGGTAGTATTTTAGTAATAACAGTGGTGATTTTTAAAAAATATATTTGAATTGCACAATGCACTTGATGCATAAAACTAAGACTATAATTTAGTACTCATTTGATCATAATTTTATCTTCACTTTCTACTTTTGTTGATACTCAATAAAGTAATTTTTTTTTTTTTTTTTAATATGTGTGATCACACAAGTATGAAGATCGAATTCCATTTTTGTTGAATATTCAATAAAGTATTTTTTTTTCCTTAATATGTGTGCTAACACAAATATAAAGATATGATCAATTGGGATAGAAAGAGTATCCAATGAGTAACTTTGGCCTTTTCTTACAAGAACATTTACATTTAACATTTGGGTTCATACAAATTCACCGGTTTGAACTTGTATTCAAGAAACTAAATTCAAAAGATATGATCAAATATATAATTAATACTAGTACCTTTTGGGAGAAAATGGAATCACAAGCTTCATAGCGACTTTATAGGTACAGCCCACCACATTTGAAAGTTGAAAAAACATCATAGTTACAGTAATTCCTGCTTGGACGAATTAATTAATAGGACGATTGAAGATGTTACAACCTAATGATATTTTCATATGATCACTTAAACTAAGTAGAGTTCCTTCAGTGTGGGCCATACCAAATTTCCTGCAGGATTTAATTGCACCTAATTTTATCGACAGCATCAATTCACTAAATCTTGCTGCAGCACAAGCGTGAAACATGCACACAAATTGGAAGTCAACTATTTGCAAACCAAGACTTTTCTAGATGTCATTTTCATGTACTTGGTCTTTGCCACCTTGATAGTTACACAAATCATGAAAATGTAGAAAGAAAACTCCAACAAAACTTTTGACAAGAAAAGTGGAAAACACCAGGGTAACTCATCCACTCAGATTTACCAGAAATTCGCATAAATAAAGCAATCCTGTTTGGTCGAATCAGTTGAGTTACAAAGAAACGAGAAAAAAAAGAACTTCAATTTTCACCAGATGCCAAACAAAACACTACTAGTATATACAAATAGTGAATGAGAATGGCTTCTTCTCACCCACATTCACCATAAGCACTCTACTATACAGATTCTAATTCTACTTGATTAGTTGAGGATGATCATGATCCAGTCTTGCTAAACCTGAAAACGATCCAAAAGATTCACTAAAGTGATTACCTGGATTACTCCACAACCCTCGGTTAGCTTCATTGTTGACCGAAACAACAAGCAACTCAAACAACACCGAACATCTTGGCTAAAAGAAGAAAGGGCAACAAAAGAAGTTGATCTTAATCCACTAGGCTTTCCAGGCTAAAGCCAGTTCCATCGCATTCTGCAGTTGGTGGAGCGGACTTGATTCCTTTCATTTTCTTCACATCTTGACTAGAACAAATGAAAATCCTTCGAACCATGTTGCAAAATTCACTGCACAAATATTATAAAATATCAAAATATAGGCAAATACTTCTATGCACAGTTGCAATGTACAACTCAAGCGTATTTCTAAATGGTATTCATTGTTTTACTAAAAGGTATTAGTTGGTCAAATGTTACTTATTTTCACTGAACACTATTAAGTCGTTTTCAATAAACAGAATTAGTTGTGTACCTGTAGCATGGTTATAACTAGTGCACCCAATTGCAACAAAAGATTATATGAGCAAAAGAAATTCAGTTATGTGTCCGAGATAAGCGCACTTACATCCATGGATCATCACCCACGAGCATCATATCCCCTTCATCATCCGTAAACACAATTTCCCATTTATTCCGTGACTGCAGCTCCCCCTTAATTTCGAACATCTCTTCAAGCTCAGCTATAAGATCATTATATCCCTTCAGTGTTGTCAAATCCACAGCTCGTCCAACAGCAATCCCTTGCATTTGTACCTTCTCAATGGAATTTCAGGCCAAAATGCACAAATTGATGTAAGTAATCTTTCAAACAAAATTATTAATGCTCGTTAATGATACACTAATGCAATGGTATCATTCAAGTTTAGCTTTAAACTATTATGTAATCATAATATACCTTGGTGCGACTTCTGGAGGAGTTGCTCTGTCTGCTCTGGACCTCTTTCATAGGTCCTTGCAATTGGTCTTGCTTTGGGTCTCTAATTGTAACACAAGATTTCTGTTCTAAATCACCCGAGGAAAGTATACTCGGGGCATACACTTCACCAGCATCATTCGTAATATCAACTGATTTTAATGCTGCTGTGGATGGACTTTTCAAATCGAATCCAAACAATCTACACGAGGGAAAAGCATCCATTTGTCTCACATCAGTACAGGCAGATGGTGGGGTATTAAACTGTTTTCCTGAGCTTGGAGCAGAATGGTTTGAAATCACAGACCAAGCCGAAGCACATTTGCTCTCATCTGTTTCTTCACCATTCATATTCGTAGAAGCATTAATGTGGAGGGATGAGTGCCATGCTCCATCTACATGAGAGCCCAATGCACTGCTATTGTTGTGTTTTAGAAGTGTGGTTCCAGCATCTAGTTGTTTAGCATGCGAATTAGCCATATGGATGGATCTTTGTCTTTCAAAAGCACGATTTTTGTGATGTGCATCATGAGTCAGATTCCAGGTTGGTGATGCAGTTGAAGCCATAGTTTCTACAGCATTTGAAATAAGAAAGAAACTATGTCAAAATTTTCAAATATAGCAATGAACAGGAAAAAAAATACGGAAAGGAGAACTGACCAGGAGCAGGAATTTCAACATGTGGGCGAAGCCTCTTATGCTTGAAGGTCAGTGGCTGAGCCAGGGTTGAGGGGACTGATGCAACAAATGGTTCTATCTCCCATGGAGAAACCCTATCTGGCCTTGGGATTGACGCAGGTTCATCCCACTGAACCTGTTAATACAATTTTAATAAAAAAAGTTGAGAAGTTTGATCTTTGGCAAACAAAGAAAATTCTTGAAATACCAGCAAAAAAAAAAAAAAACTGACCTTCAATGTTCTCCATTTAGAATTATCCCATTGAGGAGAAATATCCTCAACTCCGATAATTGTACCGGAAAACCTGATAGCTCAGAGAAAACAACAGAACTTTCAGTGACTCGGGAAACTTGCCTCAACAAAAATCAACTTCTGTAAATCAACCAACCTTCTCTCAGGAGAATCTTCCCCCTCAAAGCGCATCTTGAATCTCATTCCTACTCCAAAATCATGGTTTATAGCTTCAAGGTATTTGTTCAGGCCTATGATGAACTGACTTGTTCTAAAATATGTGAGAAAAGAATCAGATAAAAAGATTGCATATACAAGAGAAAAGGAAGGTCGCACGAGAAGTAAAAAGAGTTTATATTTCAGACCTTGGCTTGTAATAAACAACAAAGAAAGACCGAGTTAAAACAGCATGAGATGCAGTTGCAAGCACTCCCAGATGCATGCTCTGGCTTGAAATCACTGATGATGGCATGGAGCTTTGTTGACGAGCATGGCGCCTTACCCCAACTCGCAACTCCCCAGTCTCTTCCCTAGAACAGCGAAATTACAATGATGGACTCAATTTAAGAACAAGAATCCACCTAAAAAATTAGTTAACATTACACAATTAATGTATACCAATGAGTAAATACCTCAGGAATACAAAAGAGTCACCAGCAACTAATCTCTTAGAAGTAACAAACGTACTCCAACCTGTTGTAAGCAAATGCCTCCGAGGTTGACCTATTCAGTTTAAGCCAATACACATTTCAACCTCAAGTCACAAAAGGATAGGTGCACAAAATATCATGATTGACTAGTTACATTACTTATATAATGGCAGTGGCAAAAATATAAATCTACATCAATGGTTTGTAGAGCAAATGACTTCTTAAAACATTGAAAAAAGATATACCTCTAAATATATGCTTAAAATGCCATTCTGTTCCATGAAGATCCTTGGCAATCAACTCCTGCGTCGGAGTCTGCTGCTTCATATCCTGATTTGAGACCAATCTTAGTCAACAAATGACGAAAATTTTGCAAGAAAGACTATGTGAAAAAAGAAAACACATCTGTATATAGACACTCATAGATATACAAAAGCAAACTAGGATACAATAGAAAAACAAGTACATTAGAGAAAATATAAATCATTACCAAGGGAGGAAGGCATTCGTTGGCATGTTTACGAAGGACGGAAAAACCACCGTGCGTGCTTGTATCAGAGGCAGTCAAGACTTTGCAGAATGAGTAAACTGCAGGTCTGGAAGGCTCATCTATAGGATTGTCAGCACTTCTTGGATCGGGTTGCTACAATAGTTTCATCAATTATAAACTTAAAACATATATACTTACAAACCTTAAGATACCAGCCTAAGGAGTGCCATTTTCAAGAATAGAGACTAAAAAGAGTAAATGAGTTATTACCTCTGCCTCAGGCATCAAAGTGATTTGAGCATAAACTTCATCAGTGTCCTTTTCAGCCTACATATTAGAACAGGCCAAGAATCACTCAACATTCTAAAATTCAATTTACAACTCTATAATCATTAATAGCTAACTTGAACAAAATTAGTAATTATTGGAAAGGCATGTTTAACAATCTAAAGAAACATGAGTATACCCAAATCGCACAATTACCAAACTCAGAATCAAAGGCAAGAAAACACATACCCGTAGCCGAATGTCAATAACACTACAAAGGATCTTTGAAGGCAAATTGAACAGCGGAATCCTCTGATCTAATTCCTGATTTGTAGATGCCTCCAACTAGCAAGTACCAAAAACAGCATGATTTCAAACATCAAACAAAACAGAAAATAAAATCAACTTCTCACTCGAAGATCTGAACATTCAATCCAATCTCCCCCAAATTATAAGGCGAAAAATTGCAAAATAAAACAAAACTCACTTGTTCCATGTGTCCTTGTGGGAAATAGTAAACTCTTTCTCCAGCCTTAGGGACATCCACCAAAGGACCTGCACAAGCCCTCCAAAGTTCTTCATACAGCCCATCCTTTGCTCCATCCCCTGAAAAATGATCGAAAACCTATAAATCCACTGAAAGAACTAGAGAATTCACCCAAAACCATAATAAAATAAGGATTATTCAAGAGATTTGCCTTCAACTGGATAACTACTGTGCTGCGGCTGAGAAATTGGGCCTCTGTTAGCCATAACTTTATCAATATGCACACCTTGTTTATAATCTTCAAAGTCTCAATCAAAGCTCTTACGCAACAACACAAAATGCACCAAACTCCAACCTCTCTTACCCTACCCTAATAAATCGCTTAATTGCACAATAATTATAGCACATAACTGTTGCTCACCAAAAACCCAGCAAAATATCCGCTGAAAACCGACTAAAATCTTCGCGGTCAAAACGGAAATCAGATTTTCCTTTGAGAAATCTGAAACGGTTTTAATTTGTTTCTCTAGGAAGGAAAATGGAAATCAGAATGGAATGGGAAGAGGAAACGAGAGAAACGGCGTCACAGTATCCCAAGAAACAGCTTAATATACGCCTTGATTTGTTGCTTTTTCTCTCTCTCTCTAGATGTAAAATGTATATTGGTTTTCACACAACGTGGTTTCATTGTCTCCTGTTTTCACTGCACACACAGAGTGCGTGTGTGCATGTGCGTGGTTAGCCGGGCCAGCCTAATTAACTATGGTTAAAACCCTTGACTAGGGTTGGACGGCTGTGATGACGACATATTTTGGCGGAAATTTTGGTGGGAGTGGGGTAAATTTTTTGGCATCGGGGAAAACGTTACTGCAGAAATTGCTTCTCTCACATTCCTTCATATGTCACTCAATTATTGCTACTCCATTATTTTTTATTTTAGCGAGCGAATTGTTTATTAATATTTGAATTGATAAAGTGACTTTTAAGGTAAGATATGATAGATTATATCCCCTCTATTATAAAGTAACTTTAAATTTAATTTATCATTTCAAATACTAATAAAAAACTCGTTCGCTAAAACACGAGAAAACATTAACTGGGCAAGTTCCTCCGGGACGAAGGTAGTATATTTTTTGTTCAATATTGAAGCCAGGTGTGACTCTGGGGTGGGACGGGAGGGGCGACCGCTCTGGGCCCGAGATTATCAAGGATTTACTATTATTCATATGAATATGTATATTTATTGATGAAAATCTTGGTAAGTTGAAAAGAAATTAATGAACGTCTTATAGAGTTCTAAACTACGAAGTGGTGATTTTTTTATCAAATGTAAAAAAGAAACTTGATTAAAGATGTGTGTGACTAATATTATTGTTTAAAAAACTGATAAAAGTCTTAATAAGTTGTCAACAATGATATAATTAAAAGTTTTTAATAATGTAAAAAAAAAACTTGATTAAAGATGTGTGTAACTAGTATTATTATTTAAAAAACTGATAAAAGTCTTAATAAATTGTCAACAATGATATAATTAAAAGTTTTTTATAATGTAAAAAATATTGATGACAAATCTTTAATTTGGTATTGTTATAAACGAATAATTGATGAAAAAACTTCAAAAGTTGTTAAAGTTGAATTGATAAAAAAATATTCATAAGTTCTCAACAAAAAAGAATTGATGAGTTCAAGAGCATGATCGTTACAACAAATTACTCATGTAAATATTATTAACGAATTTCCTTTTGAACATTGAAAATTCTTTAAACTATGAAAATATTTTAGATATTGATTCAACTGATTTATTTTCCAAACAAAAAAATATTATAGGTAACTTTATTGGTAAAACAACACTTGAAATTCAATATAATATTTGGGTAACTTTATATGTAACTTAAATTTGTGCATACTGCATTGTTATAATTGTATTTATGAATCAACTATGTCGCAAGAAATATTAAATAAATTGGAAACTTTATGTATTGAAAAAAACATGTTATAACAAATATACTATGAAGATGTTATTTTTCAAAATACTAGATAAAGTAATTACAACTTTTATTTTTTTTCTATTCTTTTTTAATAAATTATATATGTATCTTTTTTTTCTTCGAGAGGGGCGCATTTTTTCATATTCGCCCCTGGCCAAAAAAATGACAGAGACTCTAATTGGAGTATATATTTTTTTATTATAATAATATTCCATTAAGACAGAGTATAGAGTAAAAGTGGTTCATATATGAATTATGGAAGGGTATTAGTTGTTTGCACTAAAGAGTATTACTTATTTACATTGAAGAGTCTTAGTTGTTCAGTGAAAACAACTAATATTTTTCAGTGAAAACATCTAATACATTTCAGTGAAAACAACTAATACTCATTAATGAAAATAACTAATACTCTTCAATGATTCATTTATGAACCAATTTCACTCTATACATACTCTTCCTTTAATTTGTCAAATTTTCCATGCTCAAAATATTATATAAAAATAGTGCATGATAATATTTTTTATTGAATTACTTAAATTTTTTTAAATTATCAAATATATAATTAAGAGTATAAAAAGTATCTAGATTACGAGCATCACTCAATATTGGTAATATTTAAATTTAAAGTATCATAGTTTAAAATATATATATATAGATAAATAAATCATGAATAATTATGATTTTTTATGTTTTTATCCCACTAGTTACATCATGAATCCTATTCTTATTTCAATTATTTTTATTTCATTGCTAATACTAATTATGAATTTTTATTTCATAAGATGTGATATGTGAAACTGTTTTATGTAAAATCGAATTCTTTATAAAGCAGTCTCGACTTATTTCGTAGGTAAACTCTCATATGCACCAAGTGCGCACTCACTCAACAGTTGATATTGTTTACACTGAAAAGTTGGTCTCAATTACACTGAAAAATTCACACTGATTTCGTAAGATGAGTATATATTTGGTCCATATAAAATTTAACTCAACTCAAATCAAATCAATTATTTTCCTTAATAATATTAATTAAATTTGTAACCACACAATTGTTTGTAGAGTATGTATAGAGTGAAATTGGTTCATACATGAATCGTTGAACGGTATTAGTTGTTTTCACTAAAGAGTATTTGTTGTTTTAACTTAATGGTATTAATTTTTTTTCACTGAAGAGTCTTAATTTGTTTTCACTGAACAACTTAGACTCTTCAGTGTAGATAAGTAATATTCTTCAGTAAAAACAACTAATATTCTTTAGTAATAACAACTAATGTCCTTCAATGATTCATATATGAATCAGTTTCACTTTATACTTTGTCTTGTTTGTAATATTTTATGCTGAAACATTAATCTAGTTTGATCCAATCCAACAATAGTGTTTTTCCATTTTCACAACATGTTTTTTATTAAATGTATCTAAAGTTAATCTTGGCAAGAAAAAATATGTGAAACTGTTATATCCATCATATGCAAACGCATAAATACACTTCATTAATTAGTTAGATCGAACTAAAAGTGGGGTGCTTAAATTTGAGCAATAGCACATGTTATTTAAAATATTTGAAATAATAATAAAACTGTTGTATTTACATCAAATGAGTTGTCAAATGTTAATGCCTTCACAAAAAGCGACACCTACTTTAAAATGGGGGAATAGTTCCCTAATACTGGATCCAAATATAAAATAATACTATCATTGATGACTATTCAATAATTCAAGTGACAGTTAATTATTTTTAAATTAATTTTTTAAAGATCAAAATTGAATATGACAAAATCCAATTGAGGAAGCAAACTATGGGTATGTCACAAGTTTTCCCAACGATAATATAAATAAATGATTTGTTCTAATTTATTTCAAATAGATTGTTATTAATGAATCACCTAAACTCCTTATTATTTGGCTTGATTATTTTATTTAAAAACTGTAGGATGATAAGAATATTTATGATTTTTTAGTCTCACAACTAACTTATTATTAATTAACACAAAAAGTCATATAAAATATTCTTCGTATCTAAGTAATAGTAGAGTACTCCCAAATTAAAAAAAAAAAAAAAATTGTAGATCCTGGCTGGATCGTATCGGACGGGTTTATACAAAAAAAAATTGCGCAAAGATAAAATTTAGGAGTGTACTATTAATTTGTATGACTATATGGTCAAACGTGTGTTACTATAAAGGGCAAAATGTGTGTTACAGTCATAATAAATATTGGTTTCGCACAAATACATATTTATTTTTATAAAAATAAATATTTTTCAAATAGTAACACATGTAAGTTATTGAAAAATGTGTTACTATAATAATACAAAAAATGTGTTTCTATATAAGAAATATGTGTTTGCTCAAAAATATAAAAATCTTCTCTCGGGTTGTGTAATTGTGTTACTATAACGTCAAACATGTGTTATTGACTTATTGTAGCGGCGAATGTGTATTACTGTATGAACAAATATTTATTTGTCCTCAAATAAAATTTTCTCTTTATAATCACACATGTAAGGTATTGAAAATGTATTATTGCATGAAGAAAGATTTGTTAATACATGAAAAAAAAGAAGATAAAGAATGAATTAAGAATATAAGAACAAATATTTATTATTTTAAAAACTAGTAACATATAATTGCACTTATTGTAACACATACATATCATTTTTAATACCACACTTCAGAGCGAGTTTTCAGTTTTTGATTTGGAGCAAATTATTTTTGAAAAATCCATTTGACCTGGTGCGATCCGCCTAAAATCCATAAATTTTGACCTGAATTTACTCAGGGTCTGCGAAATTATCATAATTATCATTTTAAACATATTTTATGATAGAATATTTCACATTGATGGTTCTCTACTATTAAATATAGGCAGAGTTTTATAAAAAAACGGTTCATGATAAATTTATCAAGAAATTGTTTAAAAATATTAAATATTTGATTAAGGGTATCAAAAATTTCAATAGGAGTATAAAAATCTGGAGTATGTGACATTATATTGTAATTGTTGTTGATTTTTTTTAATCCTAACTTTTGATATACTCCTGATGAATATATTGATACTCTTGATAAAATATTTGATACTTTAAAATAGTTCCACAATAAGCTTATCATTAACCGTTTTCATATAAAACCTACTTTTAAATATATTATCATCTCTCATAATAATTAATTTGTAATTAAATCTTACATTACACGGATCTTAAAGACGAATTTAAACACACTAAAAAAATGAATTTAAATAAAATGAGTTTAACTATTTTCCGTTTACATATTCCATATTTAACTTTTCAATTAGTTGATGATAGTAGTTGTTTAATGTGAGACAATCTCACAGTTAATTTATTCCTTTAATTATAATTTGTACAAATTGTCACTAGTTATTATGCATTTGCAGTATAACAATCGTAGAAAATCAAATGTATTTAATCATGAATGTTTAATGGCTACATTTTAATTAACTGCAATCTATTTTATAATTTTGGATAATGGTAAATAAATTAACATTTTGAATGTTTTTATAAATTAGTCTTTGGAACCGCTCATTTTGTATCAGATTTAGGTTATCGATATGGTATACATAAGCGATTTGACCATTGGGTTCCTCACTTTAGTAGGTAGCCCGGGTTTGATTTTCTTTGGAAACGAATTAAGGAAGTTATAAGGTGGTTTAGTGAATTCTTGGAGTGTATGCGGGCCTAATAAACTAACTTCTAACTATTGACAACTAACAGTTACCGATAAAAAAATCGATATAGTACACATTTTAATCAAAGGACGCCATAATTTTTTAAATCTGATTTAATGAATAAATAAAAAAACATGTTAGGTGCCAAAAGAGGGAGTATGCATAGAATTATTTTGCAATAACATTTTACAATGTTGATTTATTTGTAAACATAAATTCGGTTGAGAGGGGTAATACCGGGTGTTGAAATGTGATTGGGTGTGTGTTCCGCGGCAGGCAGCAGGGCCGGTTGGCTCCACTTCTCCCCGGCAAGGAATTTTCCCCCAACCCCCTCTTTTTTTTTTATTAATTATTATCTTAATTATCATTAACCGGAAAGGCATTTGACCCGTACGTTAGGCCTAATTACGAAGACTGCCCCTAGGGGGCACATGGGAATGGGGGGGGTGTGTGATTCAGTAATACAGGACCTCCTGGTCATTGGTGTGTGGGGTCCAGAATCGAGTGGTCCTGGGGCGCAGTACAGGTCACCAGATGAACCCACGTGGCACAGATTTATTGTGTGCTGATTAGACCACACCGCTCTGTATCGTACACGAGGCCACACACGTGACTTGGCCTTACCTAAGCTTACAATTAAAAATGAGAAGTTTTAGGTGGCACTAGGTTAGCAACAATTCAATGGTAATGAAAATGAAGATTATTTTTCATTTATACTTTCATAATAAAAATGATATGTTAAGAAAAGAATTGTTATAATTGTGACTTCATTGCTAATGATATGCTCCAATTTTGGAATATAAGTGAACAACAAGTAGTTGTTAGTAGAGGAATGAGGAATTGATTGTAGGAAGAAAATAGAGTAATCAAAATGGAGTATTGATTACCTCAATTAGGAGAGGATGTAGTGATTTTGTTTTCATTAACCATAATAATTACACTAATTTTCAATATCATTCTCATTATTATTAAAGAGTTATTAACCAAACGCCCCCTCAATTTTTTCAGTGGAATCGGGGAAATTTTGAATTAATTAGAGTTGATTAATTTCGGACATAATGGTAATAAAACCATCAAACTATCACCGATTTGCATTTAAATCACCAACTTGATTTTTTTACACCAATATATAATATATTATTAAATTTTGACACATAATAACTAAATTTAATTTCTAATCAATTTTTGTCATGAAAACAAATATATTTTTGTGAATATGTCAAAACTCGTTATAACTTCACTTTAATTGGAATAAGAAATACACAATTATTTTCATTATTTTTGTTGCTTAACTCTTCGCCATCTCGTGCGTTCACCTCCTTGCTCCATTTGCTATCAATTGTTTTTTTTTTTTTTTTACAAAAATACATTTCACATGTTAAAATCAGAGAAAATTTGGGCTAGAAATTATGTTTAATGGTTTAAATGCCAAAATTTGATTAGTTTATATATATTATTGCAAAAAAAAATATAGCTTGGTAATATATTTGCAAAATAATTAATAACTTGATGGCTTTAGTGCCATTATACCTTAATTTTATTTAAGATTTAATTGGGTAAGTTTTCCGTAAACTTTGTTCACGGTATGAAATTTTATTTATAATATTTGTTTAGTAATATCATTACACTTATAAATTACACAATTCAACATTTTTGTGTGTAAACTTGGTATTGGTATTAATATATAAGAGTGGTGATATTATTGAATATTGTAATAGTAATAGTATGATTCAGTTTCATACAGTGAACAAATTTCACTGGATGATTTTTCCTTTTGTAAATATAATGATATTGGAGTAAACATTATGTGATATCGTCTCATTGTGCAATCGGTATCACCTTTCAATAGAAATGATATCACTGCTAAAATAAATATTATCATTATTCAAAAAATGTATGGAAATGTTCAATTTGGCATAAGTAAGAAAAGAAAGGCAATATATTTTACTTTAAATAAAGTGAGTCGCTTTTTAGAAAATATTCATTTTATGATAAAAATTTGAAAAGTAACAAGGTTTTCATTGAAAAATGACAATGGTCTTACTTCTCAAGCTCAAGTACAATATGTTTCCTGCAATACCATTTTTAGTAGGTTGATGCACAATCTTTCTAATAAACGGGCCAGGTTTAAAAAGTCTATTTTTACTATTTTCTTAAGATTATTTCATCTTAAGTTTTAAATTTAAAAGTAAGAGTAGGTCTTGTGACAGACCGTTTCATAGCATGAGATGGTAGGATAAGGTATAAACTGAGAATGCTGCATTAACACTTTGATAAGGATGGACGTTAATTTGTATTGTCTCATTATATGAGATGGTCTCACGCAAGTATTTACCCAAAAGTAATTATACTAATGTTGTGATTTTAAGACTTTCTTATTTGTCTTAGTCTTGTATACATCAGGATCATGTGCATTATGCAACTTAAGTGTATTTTTTAAAAATTACTTTTTATTATTATTGAAAAATCATCGCTGCTATTATTGGAAAAATGCATTTAATAAGGAATAATTTTTCAATAATAGTAGGGGTAACTTTTTATAAATACATTAAAATTATACTGTGCATCTTGTGCACAAATGATTTACTGTTATAACTTTTGTTATATTTTTTTAACGAGATTAATTTTTTGATGGTTGACTTGTTTTATATAAATGTTTATGAAGTTTTGGATGTTAAAAAAAAAAGAAAAAAAGAAAAGGGTAGTCTCCTACTATTAATCACCAACAATAAAGTTAAACAGAAATGATCACATGTCTACCGATAGACACAATATTATATACTTACAGTGAATGTGTTAATGACACATAAACAAGTATAAACAATCAACTAAAATATTAGTAGACCACCTGCTTATGTATCATTAACACATTCGCAGTGGGTATATAATATTGTGTCCATCGCAGTGGGTATATAATATTGTGTCCATCGGTGGACATGTAATCATTTCTGTAAAGCTAAAACAATAATAATAATAATTAGTAATAATATGACTAAATATAGTTGAAATAAGAGTCGCTCCATTAGCCCTTTGTATCCATCCCCATGTTGAATTGGCCCTTAATACTCACCCTTTAGACAAAGTTTGTATTCAAAATCTACATTAATGAGTGTCTTTCGAGGAGAACATACAAATTAAAAAAAGTGGAGGAATAAATAAGAATTTAAAGAGTACTTTAAATTTTATAAATTTTTATGTATAAAAAAATGTGTTGATATGTATTTATGTGTGGATTAAAAATTAATAATAATTTGTAAAATTGTGGATATTAGGCTGGAAGAGTTTATAGAAGATTTTCCATTTTAAAAGTGTAAAATTCATTATGGATAAATGAAAAAAAATGTACTCCCTCCGTCTCAAACTCGTTTGCTACATTGCCAAAAAGGTCCATCCCATACTCATTTGCTACATCTATTTTTGGCAAAAAAGTAACAATACTTTTTAATATTATATTCTCCATACACTAATAACCAAAACATCTACTTTATCACTTTATCATCACTTTATCACTTTAAATACTAATAAACAATTATTTTCTTAATAATCGTGCAAACAGTAAACGGGAACTTGAGTTTGGGACGGAGGGAGTAAAATTTACCCGGAGAAAAAGAGAGTAACTCACAATTGTTAAAATATGATATTTTATATTATATATTATTTTAAATCTTATCTTGACCGCGAGCTTTACATGCTCATGCCAGTTTGTTAATGGTAATGCAGTCTATGTATTAATTATCCTACTAAGAAAAACATATACTTATTTATCATTTTAATTTTCTATAAAGTTTTTTTCCAAACGGCTTCTATACCGTTCACGGCTGACTGCACTAAACATTTCAACAAAAGGTTTTCGTATTTCAACGGTCGCAACTCTTGAGACAAGTACATGGGCATGGCCCACTTGGACGTATACAAATTTTATTTAATAATAATACCTTACATCTAACCCCCAAATTTATTGAGAAATTGTTGGAGAATATACCAAAATTCCAAAATTTGCTGGCTTGCTTCTCTTGACTAATTTTAGGAATATTTGAAAACCCTTCATGTCATTATCGAGTATTGTTGGTTTAAGTAGCTCGAGTGGCGTGATTAGTGACTCTGCGCATTTTTTTATTTTATTTGAATAAGGTGTTATATTATGGTTTAATTTATAATAAAATAAATATGGATGGTTACAGTGAAATATACATTAGTGTTTTTAATGATCGAATTCTTATTCACAAATCTATACAAAATCGTGTATTTATACAATGACTCGGACATAAATTATTAAACACTGATGCATACAAAATTGATCAGTATTCTTTATGTAAGAAATATTTCCATTTCTACCATTAAGTTTGCTCATCGGACAAATTTTTGCATGCATCAACTGCACGGTCCAATTTGGGTGTATTTTTAAATAATACTAGTATTAATTATTTATATTAAACAATATTAATTATTTTCATTGAACATAATTATTAGAAAAATTAAATAAATGAATTGTTTTAACACTTCTCTATAAGTTCAGATTTATAGTTGAGACAAAATTCTTTCAATAATTCATTGGTACACACAGGTGTTGCTCTTTATCTCCAAGAAATTTCTATTATACAAATTTAATGGTTTTATTTTTTTTGACGGGTACAAATTTAATTGTTTTAATCCATCGCTCATGGGAATAATTAGAGCGTCGATATTGTATAATTATGAATTATTACAAAAAAACTGTTTTTATCAAGAGGAACGTTATAAATTTAAAATTCGCCAACATTTTCATAGGAAAAGGTACTAATTAATTAACTGAGGTTAAAAAAAAATCATATAGATTATTGTGAAGTTTAATCTTATTTTTCTTGCATGATTTTTCGCCCACAATAAGTGATCAACTAACATTGATTATAATCCTAACTTCCATTTTTCATTTTAGTTTATTTTATCATTGGTATAGTAATTAGGGTGTACGCATGGGTCATGACACATTGTTTTAATTGGTTTATATTTATTTTACAGGTAAAGGATCTACCCTCAATCCCACATCTTCTGGGAGGTGTTTGTTTATGAATTTAATTTGATTCAGAATCCATTGTATGTCTTTGATACTACTACTACTAATAAATATATGTACTAGGATTTACTTTACTACTACTTAATAATAAATATGTATTAGGATTTACTTTTAGGTTGTGAATTGATAAGAGTTTGAAAAAGTACGTGATAGAGGGATTATCGTATAATGATTTTAAAATAGTAGATTATGTATAGAGTAAAATTGGTTTATATATGAATTATTAAAGAACATTAATTGTTTTCAAAAAAAATATTAGTTGTTTTACTGAAGAGTATTAGTTACTTCAGTGAAAACAACTAATACTCTTTAGTCAAAACAACTACTTTCATCTGTCCATGAAAAGTATGTTCATATGGATGAACACACGTATTAAGAAAAAGGTAGATAAAGTAAGCGTATCATTAGAGTTCATATGGATGAACACACGTATTAAGAAAAATGTAGATAAAGTAAGCGTATCATTAGAGTATTCTGAGGACGACCTTTATGAATAATATAGAGTTAAATTATTTACATCGTGAATAGTGCAATTTAGTTTCGTGTAATAATATACAAGTGGTGTGCATAATACAACTTTCGAAATATTATCATTCGGCAAAATGAGTACTCCCTCCGTTCCGATATTATTCGTACACAAAAAATTGCACACATTTTAAGAAAAGTTTACTTTTGGAGTAAAGTAATGACATATGAGTAAATATGTGTATATTATTGTGAGTTTGCACGTAAATTAATATTTTATTTTTTAGAGTGTGCAAATAATTTTGGGACGGACGGAAAATGAAAGTGTGCAAATAATGGTGGGACGGATGAAATATTTTATTAAAAAGAAATACACAGTGCAAATATTACAAAGAAGTACTAGAATGGAAAAGATGTCTGAAAATATTACACAAGAGTGCTAGAATTGGAAAGATTGAAATGTCAATTTTTTTTTCTCATTCAATGTGCCCCGATCCCCCACCCCTCACAAAAAATAAATAAATAAATAAATAAAAAAATCCAAATTATAGACTGAGTGATATAATTACTAGCGGCAATGAAAAATGAGTTTGTAACAAAAAAATAAAAGTACCCCTTCCATTCCTTTAAAAAAAAAAATTTGAGGTGACACCGTTTTTAAAAATTCAGTTTATTGATTTTTTTAAGCCAATAATTTTTTTTTTAAAAATAAATTGTTAATTATAAAAGTGTTTTATTTTCATTTTAGAGGTATGAAAAATAATATGAACTATTACGAAAAAAAAAATGTGTAAAATTTATTAGGGGTGTGCAGAAATATTATGTATGCATATAAGCGCATGTGAGTAAAATATATGAATGGATAATCTAAAGCTTTTTTTTCTTTTTCTTTTATGTTTTCTATTTTTGGGGGAAAAACAGGCAAGGTTGTGGTCTTAAAAAATGTACAAGAAAAGGAAAAAGGAAAACATCTGATCTTTTTATGTATGTGGATGAGAAAGTTTTGTCTGAATTAATAGCATCAAAAGTGACAGCTTCTCCATATGCTAGAGAAAAAAAAAGTGGTTTCAACAAACAATTTGATGACTCAACATAATAATACAACCTTTTTGTGTTTTCCCATCCCATATCCCAGCACTTGTAAATCATAGCCAAACTTGTACTATGCTCAGTTCCCAAATACACAGAGGTAATGTAATCATCAAAATTATTTATTTTCCAACTTAAAAATATAGTATATTTATTCATTTCAACTTTTTTATTTACCCTTTTTTACTTTTAAAACACAAATATCCTCAAAATTTTCTCAGATATCAAAACTAAAATTTGGTTGTGGCTAGTTGTCAAAGACAATCTCCTTAGCTTAGCCCACCTAGCCACCGGGTTCCTCACTCTAGTGAGCGACCCGGGTTCGATTCCATTTGGGAACGAATTATGAGAGTTATAAGGTGGACTTGGAGTTGGAGATTTCTTGGAGTGTTTGGAGACTTGGTGAACTAATCTAACTACTAACAACTAACATTTACCGATCAATAAAAAAAAAAATACTCACTCCTTTTTTTTATTGAAATAGGGATCTTATATCCTGTTGTCTAAGTCATTCAAATGTTAGAACAATTTTAAAAGAACTTAGGGTTGGAGCAGTCCTTATACTTCAATTTTTTTAATAAAAAATTTTGTTATAAAAAAAATATTCCACCTTCAATATAGCGTAAGAGAAGGAAGAGAGAATCAATCTTATTTTTGAATGAGAGAGAAATGTGTAATGAATTATCTTGGGGGGCTTGGTTAGCAATTCTTCAATGGCAATGAGAATGAAAATATATTTTCATTTATGCCTTCATAATAAAAAATGATATGTTAGGGGAAGAAGTGTTCCAATGGTGACTTTATTGCTAGTGTCATGCCGCAATTTTGGAATAGAAGTGGACAACAGATAGTTGTTGATGGAGGAAGAGAGAAGTGATTGAGGAGGAGGATTGTAGGAAGAGAATATGGTAATCAAAATAGAGTAGTGATTATCTTATTTAGGAGGAGAGGTAGTGATTTTGTTCTCATGAACCATGCTAATTACACTAATTTCCAATATTATTCCTATTACCATTGAAGAGTTGTTAACCAAGCGTCCCCTTAGTTCATGACACCCAATTTGATATAGTTTTGTGTCGACAAATTAAGGGCAATTCCTTACACACCCTCAATTTATTACACCTCTGCATAACGAGGGGTGAAGAGTTTTTTTTTTTTTTTTGGAAAGTTTGGGTGAAGGGTTTTTCGAGTGTGATGAGAGAGGGATGTGGGGATTGGGATTAGGGGTGTAAGTGAGTTGAGCTAACTCGCGAACTACTCGTGTTCGACCTTTTAAAAGATTGAAACCGATTCGAATTTAATCGAGCTCGAGCTACTCGAGTAGCTCACGAGTTCGAGTTCGAGCTTATAAATATTCAGCCCGCGAGGCTCGCGGGCCTAATCGAGCTTGCACAGTATGTATAATTTTGCCATTAATTTTATTCATTAATTATATTATAATATTATATATAGTAATATTTTAAATATAAAATAAAATATATGCAAATGGTACATTTACGTTCTTATAACTTTCAAAATCTAAATGAAAATCACGTCTCATGACCCACAAAATAATTAAAAAAAAAATTATTTTGGGAATATTTGTCCATTTGACAATGTTTTTCAATTTTGTTGAATTTTAATTAATATTATTGTATTTGTGAACTTTGAGTAGTTTAAATTTTCAAGTGTAGTTGATATGCAAGATTTAGATAAAAATGGACTAAAATATGTTCTACACTTTATTTTTGTAAAATAGTAAAGTTATCGAGTTAGGTTGGGTCGAACTCGAGTTTATCGAGTTTTTGGACGAGCTCGAGCTCGAGCTAAAAAAATTAGGCTCGACCGAGTTCGAGTCGAGTTTCGAACTTCGAGTATTGTATTCGAGTCAAGTTCGAGCTCAACACTACTCGACTTGACTCGACTCATTTACACCGTTAATTGAGATTGAGTGTGTAATAGGAATGATTTCCTTCAAGGGTGAAGTTATTAACATCTTAAATTTCTCTATATCCACTCCAACTTAGTCAAGTTTATTCAAACATACTAAAAATATAAAAATTGTCACTCAATTGATGTTGCACCCTAAAAAATGTTATTGTACTTTATGAATATTATAATTTTTTTCATTTTAACCTCATTTTCTTCCTATTCTTTATCATGAAAAGGGTACAAAGTTCATTCATTTCTTTTTAAGATAATAATAAAATAATATTTTTAAAAATTTAAAATCACTTTAAGGATCCCTTTAACATTTTTTTGCAAGTCGATTTTTTTAAAGTTATAAATGGAAAGGAGGAGGTGGGGGTGAGAAATCGAGAAAGACCAATTTATCAACAAATAAAATAATACACAATCAAACCTCAGTGTTTACTTTGAATGATAAACCCAATTTACAAGAATAAGAGGGGTTTATAAACAGTTTACTTTGAATGTTAACACAACCGGGTTAACCCTTCGACCCGGAACAAAGGTCTACTAAATTCCAATTTTTAACAGGCTAGATTGGGCTGTTTATATTATCTGTAATACTATTTCCAAAGAAAATTACTTGTATGCCCCTCTTTCTTCTCTCTCTTCCGTTTCTAGAAACAAATTTGTCCATCTCTGTTTTCAAAAGATGAAAACTTTTGCCGGCGCTGAACTTCGCTGCCTCCGATCAGTGACTATTTTCCCACCCGCGAAAGAAAAGAGAGTGAGTCTAGAAAGACATAGCGGTGTCGTCGCACAACGTCGTTGCTAAATTCAGAAATTGGCTTGGCTTTTCGAATCTTAGATTTTGAAATGCAAATGAGTACAGTCATGGAAAATTGGGGATTGGGTTCTTTACAGTTGAATCAAACTGATGTATAAATGTGTGTGTAATTTTCCATGTTTTTTTTTCTTTTGAACAATACAAGTGTAATTTCCATATATATATATGATGTTTGAGCAATATATAAATACATATAATTTTCATATTTCTGATACTTTGTGAAAACGAAGCATTCAGCAAAAGAAGATTGGAACCATCACAGTGTAATTTTAAAAAGAAGTCGACTAAAATTTAAGGATAATTTAGTAATTTCCCATGTTATTCTTTGTCCAAGAGTAAATCCCCTAAATTATAACCTCATGAAGTAAACAATAGTTAACTTGAGTTTAAATTTCCAACTCATCCCTGTTTAAGTTAACCTACCTTATCCCACCTAGGAAAGTCAGTTTATGGGAGGTTCATGCACAACTGAAATTCCATTTGGTAAAAAAAAAACTTTATTTTTGTTTATTCAATCATAGATAAGTTATATAGATTTTGATTATGTGTTTGATGTTTAGGTGATGTGATTATAATTAGATTCAAGCATTAGTTTATACTTTTATGTAATTTTTGTCATAATATTGAATTCTAAATTAGAGTATATATATAAACTGATATTTAACTCATTTAGGGGGTGTTCACTCACGGTTGGGTTCATCCGGATGAGGGATGTACTTTTTCCCATCCTAGCCACTTTTTGGATTTGCACATTTTATCATCCATCCAAATACACATCTACCCATATTATACACATACACCCCTAAAACTATCACATCACAACTTTTTCTTACACTAATCCACCATTTCTCCTACTTTTCTTACATCAACTCATACTATCTCCTACTTTTTTTACATCTAATCATTTTATCTCCTATTTTTCTTACACCTAATCATTATTCCACTAACTAACAATAATAAAATAATACATCATCATCACTCAAAAATATTGATTTGACATTAAGCTCCATCCATCCTTACCACATCCAATACAAAGTAAATACAAATTTATTATTCACAGGATTTGCCCCATTCACTTTTTTTTTCTCCATCCGGATGCGCTCCATCCCCCTTAGCTTTTTTATATGATCCATCTGGATGAGTGACTCAATTCATTATTTGATTTGATAATTAGATCAATTTAAAAAATAATGAGGCAGTGTACAACATATTTTAACCAAATAATCTTTTTAAACAATTTTTTTTTTAATCTAAACAAATTCAGGTGTTAGAAATTAGAGATTATTGACTAATGATTCAATAACCTGTGGTAAGAATGATATTCCAATAGAATTTTCATATTTCACTGTGTTTCCCATTTCTTTTTTTTTTTCTTTTCTTTTTTGGATCAAACACACGTTGATGTAATGTATGTAGTCATTTATTTATTTATCATTCACCTATCATAAATTCAGAGTATAGAAGACAAATGCAACAAAAAGGATAGCACGTATGATTTCATTCAAATTTAAGATACCAACATTACTAAAATTTTGGGTTGTGTTGTCTATACGGATGTTCTATTTTAATTTGATGTGTAATTTTATATTTTATTATCTCAATGGACTTTAGTATATTATTAACATCACTAATTAACATACATACTGTAACATTAAATTATAATAAAATATTATAAGCGTGTAAATAAAAAATAGCAAAACCAAAGTATTTGTATATCATGTGCACCGTGCAACTCAAATGCATTTTTTAAAACTACGACTATTTTTATTGAACATTTATAACCAACTGTAACTATTCGGTAAAAATAATCAAAATTATTTAAAAATCTATTTGAGTTATATGGTGCACTTGAAGTATATGAGAAATTATTATTTGACTACTTTTAACAAACCACAAATTTTGTGTATGCATCAAGTGCATGACATGCATTTAGATTTTGAGTCCAATTTATAAGCTTATTTAATAAATTAGGTTTTGACGAGTAAAAAATAATTTAAAATTAGATTCAAAATCAAAATGAATACAATGCATTTGAGCATAAAAAAAATCACTCCTAAATAATAAACAGAGTGTCATCATGGTTGTAATTGTGGAATAATAAAATAAAATAGTATAAGTATTTTAAATTTTCTCCCAAAATGATTTCACTAAATATCACATAAATACAGCCCTTTTGTTTTCGATAGAACAGGATGATGAAATACTTTATTAACATAAAAATGAAGACAACTTTGCATCTTTATCTGATTAAGCAACTCTTTGTCCCCTTTCAAGGATATAAAACAACAATGGTTCCACATATTCCATACCCAACACCTCGTGCGATACATCTTTATTGAATTACTAATTTTTTATAATTATTATGTAATGAATTATGACTTCATCTGATTCTGATTGAGATAAAGGGGTCAAGTGGAATGGACAACGAATCCTTAACATGTTATTCTACAATAGTTCTTAAAATAAGAATTACTTGACTGCAAAGTACACCGTAATTTGTATTTTTAATAGTATTAATTATTTTATTAAAAATATTTATTTAATAGTAACAATATATATGGAAACAATTAATATTAGTTTGAACTGCATAATAAAATTAGTCTATAAAGACTTATTTTATTTTGAATTGTAGCCGGCCTATGACAAAAAATACATATTTAGTAAAAAAAGAAAAATTAATGTGTGTAATCTAAAGTATTAAAAGAACTAAACAAAATAACCCAAAAATGTGTAGCAAATTTTGTGAGGTTATTTACTACTTTCTACTTTAATTTGTCACCTTTGCAACCAACCAAAGAGGGTAAACATCCGACTCGATTGACACTCACAATTAAAGGCAGTTTCTTTTTTTTTTTCCCATAAAACATCAGATTGCGCCATTTTTACCCAGGCGGATAATACTTTCAGTTTATATCAAATTTTTTCCTTCCATATATAACCACATATATATTCTATTATTGCTTAGTACTACCTCCGTCCTCAAACATTTTACACAGCTTACTATCCATCTCCCATAAAGACATCTAAGTTATATCTCATTTTACTAATAATTACACACTAAAATAATTTTTGCTTTTGTTTTATTTACTTAAATTAAACAATAAATTATAACAAAATATTTTATTCATTTAAATATTACAAATCAGCTCTCATATAAAAATTTCTGAAAAGTCAACTATGAAAAATATTACGGGACGGAGGTAGTACTAGTATAGTACACTGTTCACCTTATTAAACTAATATCATTATATTCCTTAGTAAAACCATTCTATATAGCTTAATCTGTTTATGTGTGTAAGACAATAATAGTATTAATTTATAAAAATAATAATATTATTGAATAAATAAAATTTTATACGATGAGCACTGGAGAATTTGCCGTATATGATATACATGCCATAATGAAGGAATGAGCTTACAAAAGAAGAGTTAATCCAGTCCATTTCAGCAAAATTGTATTGTTTGTAATTTAAATAGGGGACGTCAGCAGAGTTATTTATTAAAAATAATTAGTTAGTAATCAATTGGATTAGCATAGAAGATTAAGTGTTAAACATTAACCAACTTTTTTTAGGTTTTGAGTGGAGAAGGAATAGAAAGAGTCACGACAAACCAATTGCATTCAGGTTATGTGACTGTCTCTCTGTCTAATTAGGCTAACAGCTACAAATTATTATGCCAATTAGTAGTATATAAAAACTTTATTATCTAATTAGTACAATTTAATTTTTTTAAAGAAGAATCCTTTCACCTGCTTTACGATCTGACCCTTCAATCCTCTCAAGAGTTGTACTTGCAAGTCTTGCATAATTGTACTTAAATATATAAAATTAGACAAATTAACAAATTTGAGGCATTATTAGCATTTAATTTTTGAATAAAAAAGTAATTTGTTTAGTCCAGACTCTATATGGGAGCACTTCTTTAAAACAATGAAAAAGGTGAGATCATTTTTTTAAATAAGTCAAAATAACTTTCTTTATTTATTTACAAGATTACAAATAGAATCGAAGAAACCATCCACAAACATCGAAAGCTCAACCCAAAAATAAGGATTCTTAACATAATGAGAATTCATAGCAAAAGTTGTGAGAGTGATTTTGTTTTTCTCATTTTCTTTTTAACTACAATTACTTATTAATGATGACTATTATCGTCCTTGGATGTTGTAAAAAAATAAATAGAGATAATTTTTTATTAGAGTAAATTTTGAATTAGACCGTCTCATAGAGATGTTAAACGGGCTAATCCCAATCCTATAGGGCCGGCCCTAACGGGCTTCGGGCTAAACGGATTAGGGCCTTATCCGGTTCACTCGTAACTGACCTCTAATAATTAAAACTTAACCCTAAATCTAGTGGACCTCGGGCTAAAAGGGTCACAAACAAGTTATGTACTTATGTCGAAAAAAAATAAAATTCAATACAAAATTTAAAATAGTGACAATAAAATATTAATAAATTTAAACATTGTTCATAAATTCATTAAAATTACATAAAAACAATTCAACATAATTATAAAAATCCAAACATCAATACTTAAAAAGTACAAAACACCAACACATAATAGTTCAAACACCAATATGTAATTCATAAACTGATAAATGTCTTCACTCTTCAGCATTCAATACTTTAATAGTTATAATTAATACACTTATTTTATAATATAAATAATTTAATATATATATATATATATATATATATATATATATATATATATATATATATAACTCGGGCTGACGGGCTATCCTGATTAGCCCGCGGGCTAATAGGGCTGGGCCAAAAGGCCCGGATTTAAACGGGCCTCTTAAACCATGACCCTAACCCTGCATTTTTTAGGATTAAACGGGCCAGCCCGGATTAACATCTCTACTGTCTCACGATGAAATGAGATATAAATTGAATATGATCCATTAACACTTTAAAAATGATGAGTATTAATTTATATTAATTTGTATTTCATTTCACTGTGAGATTGTCTCATATAAGTGTTCGCGTTTTTAATAATATGGTTGTACCCTCCATATATTGTAGGCCAGTTTTATTGAGTAAAAAAAAAATCCACAGGAAACTTAAAAATATATTTTTAATTTAAAATAAGATGCTCACAAGAAGTCCCACGCCCTTACACGAACCTTGATAGGGTATCCGACCCAAATATTAATTACTTTAAAATTATTAAATCATCCAAAAATAATAATTTAAAAGAAAAAAATATAAATAATCAAACAGATGTTGGTGATCAGATTTAATCGGATGGATTAGTGGCTGTTTAATTCGGTTTAGGACCACCAAACAAGAACGTGTGATTGATTATCACCGTAAATGATAAATCGAAGTTTAGGATTGTAAAATTGTAAATACGAAAGTCGAAATTGTATTTATTTCGTATAGGTGTGCGTTTAGGTGTATTTGTGTGTGTTTTGTGAGTATTTGTGAATTTGAACTTGTATTTCCTAGCTGGAGAGCAACTATTTATAGAGACTAGCAAGTAGGAGGTGTCCAAGACTCTTGGACTTCCTAGCTTGCATGCTAGACAAGTGTCATTTGACATTTTTTGACCTTATCTAAGCTGAATCTTAGTTACAAAGTCTTCTTTGGTCTTATCTCGGACTTTAATGTTGTTCATCCAGATCGGCTTGATTAATCCAGTATGGTCTTTCAATAAAAATTGTTCTCCTTTTATGGATTTGGCTTAGAAGTTGTTCGCACATGCGTCATGTTGAGATATGCTTTGGAATCTTGGTTCTTTGTTCGTCTATATACACTTTTTAGGCTGGTAATTACACCACCCTTTGTTAATGTTGTTCGTCATCAGTGACTTGGTGGAGGGTTCATATTTGGTCTCGGGTTTCAAAACCTGCTCGCCGATATGTTGTTCGTCGGTGAAGTTGTTCGTCACTTCATACACTACCTGGATTAATTAGTGCACTCCCCTTTGATTGTTTCTCTTGGTAATTGCTTTTAACCTGAGTTTTCCCCTTCATAATCGTCATTTAGGCTTTAAACCTTGTTAGCCCATCATTAATAGTTGTTCGCCTATCAACAATTGCCCCCTATCCTGGCTAGATGTTGCTTCAGACGATCAACTTTGTGGCGAACAACTATAGTTAGGATATTGCTTTGATATAGATTTGGACGAACAACTTCTCTTTGGCGAGCAAAACCTTGGCCACCGTTTCGTCTTTCCACGACCTGGGGGATGTACGAGGATGATGTGGGCGGCATGATTAAGCGCTGCCCACGCGCGACCAATTTCGAGGCCACGCGCCCCTATATTTATTTATATGCCCTTTGACTTTCATTCTTGCTTAAAAAAACTCTATTTTCTTTCAATTTAGTCCTAAAATTATACGAAAATCACGGGTTTTACCCCGTTTGTTCTTACAGTATAAATAGGAGTGGGAAATGAATTTTTCCCACTCTTCTTCATTTGCTACAGAGAAAATTCCGGCAAGAACCTCCATTTCCGGCGAATCTAAGCTTTTCTGGCGTTGTTTCACTCGATTTCCGGCCTTCAATTCATTCTCAAGGTAGTTTGTTACATAATTCTTGTTGTTTTTTCTTTCTATTTCTTTTCCCTTCTAAGAATTGCACCATCACCATCGCGCGGGAATTTGCTCCGCCGTCGTCCTCCAGGAGCCACCACCGGGATCCTTCCAATCAATTCTAAAAATCCTCAATTTTCTTATTTTAAATTTCATGTCCTCCCATTCGAGCAACCATAGTTCCGAGGAAACCCTAGATCTCCTTTTTCCCATAGTTACATACGAAAACCAGCCTCTTTTCGAAATTTCATCGGCGTCGACCCCTAACGTTGACTTCGTTGTTCGATCTGTGGAGGACACCGGTGCTCGCCCATCCGGAGGGGAGGTGGTTGTTGTTGCGAGCAGAGATTCTGATGAGGGTTCTTCGTCCAGTTCTGAATCGGAGGAGGACCCTGAATTTGACGAACTCACTCATGAGTTTGGAGGGGATAAACTTTCCACCTCCAAAGATGTTGGAAAACGAGATCCCAGTTGGAGTTGCTCGGTCTTTCGAATGGCGAGCATATGCGGAGGAATATGCGAACAACTTTACTCGCACACAGCGACAAGTGATGGACTTGGTGAAGACTGATTTCCAGACGAGCAAGATCAAAAGTGTTGTTCTTAAGAAGGACCTCGACTCGATCTGAGAGACCTAAAAGATTCCTTACGACATTCATATGTGGGCCCCTAGGAGAAAGGAGAGAGCTGATCGCCCACCTCCAGGATGTACGGCGATCAACATTGATACGTTGATCGCTGGTTTGAAGCTGTCGCTGCCCCTAGTTGTTGGTCGCTTTCTAGAGGCGACCAACCTTGCTATTACCCAGATCACACCGATTGGGTGGATGAACCTGCTCGGTTTGATGTGCTTGTTCGCCTTGGAAGGATATGTTGATCGCATCACTGCGGAGGAGATCAACTATCTCATGACGATCACTAAGTGCCCCATAGGCGAGGAAGAATATTACTACCTCAAGGCCCGGACTGGGCTTAAGATGGTAGAAGGGGTGCCAAATAAGATCCGGGACTAGAAGCAACACTTTTTTTTCATTGGGGGTGATTGGCGAGCATCTTCCGGTCCACACGGTGGCATTGAGCGAATAAACTCTCCCGCTTCTTATGGAACAATTAAACGTAAGTTTATCTCTGTTCGTTTTTAAACTGTATTGTTCTAATTTAACTTTTCTTGTTTGCTCGCAGGCCCTCGATTGCTCAAGTGGAACACAGAGAAAGAGGAGATTGGCTCAGAGTTTCTTTTCACTCCCTGTTTGGTCGGCTTGCGAAATAAAGCAGATAGGACCATTCAGTACTTGAGCGAGGAGAAGTGTCAGAGAGCTGCTCGCCTACTCACATACCCTCATCATCTCGAAGCCAGAGTTGAGGTGCCCCCAGGTATGAAATTTTGCTAACTCTCATAAGTTTATTTGTTCGCTCAGGAGGAATTTAATTAGAACTTGCTCGCGCATCTCATCATCTGATTTTTTTTATAGCCGAGCAAGTTACGGTAGCAGTTTCTTCTTGCTTTGGCCTCCTCGAACAAAGGGTGCACGAGATGCCTCCACCCAAGAGAAGGAAGATAAAGGGGGACCCACCTTCCAAGGTGCTCGCCATGATGAACAAACCCGAGGGATCGAAAGTTCCTCGGCAGGCAGCCCCTTCTGGTCATGCTCGACCAGCACCTCCTTCTACTTCCCCTCCCCATGGGGGAAAATGGTTGAAACGGGCTGACGGGACCCCCGTGGCGCACGATGCCCCTGCTGACACTAAGGGGAAGGAGAAGATGGGCAAAAACCTTGCTCGTCCTGAGGAAGAAGTTGCTCGTCGTCACTCCGTCGAGCCTGCAGAGAGGACGAGCAAAGCTGGAAAGGACGTTGCCCCGTCCCGTGGCCCAGAGGACATCACTCTTCTTGGTTGGGATGATCGCAAATTTGCAGAGTAAGTATACTCTTTTTTGTGTCGAACAAGATCCATTATTTTTTTTTTACGAATTTATCTAAGTGTGGTGTACTTTCTTGTTCGCAGATACCGAGCCGACGACCATCCTGGGTGAGCACATGCTGTTCATCAGTATGCCTGCTCCAAAACTCCCGTTAACATAAGGGAGATCCCAGGCGACCATGTCCGCAGGGCGACAGAGTTGATCGCTCGGGCCTGGACGAGACCCATGGAGAAGACTATCTCCATGCAAGGACTGGCTGATAATTTCCATCTCTCGATGATGCATCACGCCAACAGCCTTGTTACCGCTCAAAAGGCGATGGCTCACCTAGCCGAGCAGGGAGGAAGCTGTTCGCCGATATGCAAGCACTGCTCGGCAACTCACGGAGGAGAAGGACAACATGATCAACACTTACGAGGCCAAGCTTGCTCACTTAAACAATTAGCTCTCTCTTACCCTCGATTCTGAGAAAAGGCATCTTGAGGACATCCAAGGCCTATCCGTTGAGCTGAAATGCAAGGAAGCCTTGCTCGACGAAGGGGGAAAAAGATTGGCTGCCGCCGAGCAAAAAATTGCAGAGCTCGAAACTGAAAATGCTCACCTCAATGAGGTCAATGGCAGCATGTATACTGGCGAGCAGTTGGAGGCCGAGCTGCAAGTTCGATCGCTCCCATCTCAAACTTAGGCTATATCTGTGCTTATGCCGACTGTATCCGAATGGCCCATGCATACGACCATCCGTACATGGTTGAGGAGATGGGAAGGGACCTTACTGAGTTTGTTGAGTCCTATCCCCCACCCAACAATATTGAAATTCAACTGGGTGATATGGAAGATTATGGGGTCAAGATTGACCAACTTGATCCCAGTATCATCATTACTCGGCCTCCCCTTTCTCTTGACGAAGACGAGCCGGCAGTAGAAGACGAGCAGGATGCGGCTGAGAAGGAGAAGAAGGATGCCGAGGATCTTGCGAGCACAATGATAGTCGAACCCCCTGCCGACCAAGCTCAAGATCCTCCACAGGGCGAGCAACATTAAATTTAGGACTTAGTCTTTCCTTCTTCTTCTTTTTGTAATAGTTGCTCGGTAGGCTCTTCCTTTTAGTTGTTCGCTTTTGTAGTACTTAACCTTTGTACTATTTTTTAGGCTCGATGCCTTTTATTTAATGAATGTCTTTCTTATTTGCTCCTCTTCTTATATATGTTAATTGCCTTTACATTTTTGTCAATGCTTTTGCAATTATAACATATAATTTTGGGCTTTGTTCGATTTGAACTTTGCCTTAATGGAATTTAGGGTTAGCCTTAGGTTTTATTCATCTTAAAAGACGAACAACCTTTAATTGGCTTTGGTCCTCATAATGGACTTGTACCTCGAGATTTAGACTGTTTTTCTCCAAACGAACAACTATTTTACATCGTGAAAAATTACAAGTGTTGTAAGATTGTTCATCACTAACATATACATTCTGACGAACAACTTTGAACACTAACCAAAACATGCTCGCTTATAACATTTTTGCCGAGCAACTTTGTCTAAAAAACAAGAGATATGAAACAGCACCAGGCTATACAATGTGCCGAACAACTTTTGAATCTATACTTAGCATAATTTTCAAAAAATTAGGCAAGCTTTTGATTTGCCTTACATGGTTCACAAGGCAAGCTTTTGGTTTGCCTTACATGGTTCACATGCCCCCAAGACATTTGTTCGTCCAACAATTGTGAATTGAACTTGTTCGACTTATTGATAGTACTTCTTAAGATGCACAACATTCCAGGAGTATGGGGCTGGCTTGCCTTCCATATCTTCGATATCGTATACACCATTAATGAATTTTTCCGTTATACAATACGGGCCCTCCCAAGTTGGTCCCAATACACCTGGAAGTTGGGCGATCAACTTTCTTAGAACCAAATCTCCAACTCTGAATTCCCTGATTTTAACATGGGAATTATAGTAGCGTTCTACCCGTTGCTTATAGGTAGCATTTTTTAACTCGGCACTTAATCTTTTTTCTTCGAGCAAATCCATTTCAGTAGCTAGAGCAGAGTTGTTCGCTTGTTCATCAAAGTTGGTCGTCCTGATTGTGTTAGTCTTTAATTCGATTGGTATCACAGCTTCTGTTCCGAAAGCCATTGCAAAAGGTGTTTCTCCGGTGCTTGACCTGGGAGAAACTCTATATGCCCACAAGACTTCCGAAAGTTCTTCAGACCAACTACTTTTGCTCTCCGCCAATCGTACTTTCAACGTATGCTTAATAATCTTGTTCACAGCTTTGGCTTGTCCATTTGACTGGGGATGATAAGGAGTAGAATAGTGTTTCTTGATCCCCCATTTCATACAGAAGTCTCTCAACTCCTTCCCATCAAACTGAGGACCATTGTCTGTCACAATGGTTTGTGGAACCTCAAAACGACAGACAATGTTCTTCCATATGAGTTGATCATTTTTTGTTGCGTAATCTTTACCATGGCCTCTGCTTCTGCCCATTTCATATAATAGTCGACTGCCACAACGACAAATCGAACATTTCCAACTCCTGCTGGGAAAGGACCAATAATGTCCATCCCCCATCTTGCAAACGGCCACGGGCTGTAAACTAATACGAGCTCCTGAGCCGGGGTATGAATGTTCGGGGCAAAAAACTGGCATTGATGACAAGTTTTTACTTTCTTGATTGCATCCTGACGTAAAGTCGGCCAATAATAGCCTTGTCTGATAGTCTTGTACGCCAAGGCTTGCCCCCCAGTGTGATTTCCACATACTCCGGCATGTATTTTTTCGAGTATTGCTCTTCCTTGCCCCCCAGGCAAACATTTGAGAAGTGGGATTGATATTCCTCTTTTGTAAAGCTGCTCGCCCAACAGAGTATATCTGGCGGCTTGCTTTGTTAGCTTGGCAGCTTCAAAAGAGTTGTTTGGTTTTTCTCCACTTTTCAAATATTTGACTATGTTTGTTCTCCAATCTTCTTCATCACTTACTTGTTCGTCTAGTTGGTTGACATTATAACTCATTGTTGACGGGTCGTTCATCTTTGTGATTACAATGTCTGCCAACTCTGCAGGCCATTCGTTTGTTGTTAGTCGGGCCAACACATCTGCTTGAGTGTTGCTTGTCCTTGGAATTTGTTCAATGAAGACTTGATCTAACAAGGACATCAAATGAGCAACAATCCGTTGATACTCGATCATGTGATCGTCCTTTGCCTCGTATTCACCCCGGACTTGGTTCACAATCAGCTGTGAGTCGCCGAATATTTGTAACCGTCTGTCATCTACTACAAGGGAGAGGTGGAGACCAGTAATGAGAGCTTCATACTCAACTTCGTTGTTGGTTGCTATGAAATCAAATCTGATTGCCGAGGTAAACACTTGTCTGACAGGGCTTATCAGGACTACTCCTGCCCCCGAGGCTATATTAGTTGAAGATCCGTCAACGTAAAGATGCCAGGGGTGATCAAGTACTCTCGTCGGATCTGGTGGGAAAGTTAGTTCGACTATAAAGTCGGCTAATGCTTGCCCTTTGATCGCTGTTCGAGGAGCATAGGTCACCCCAAATTGGCTAATCTCTAGTGACCATTTTAGTAGACGACCAACTGTGTCTGGGCGATGAAGAATCTGTCTGAGTGGGAAAGTTGTTAGCACTTCAACTTGATGATCAAAGAAATATGGCCGTAACTTCCTCACACTCATAACAAGTGCGTATGCCAGTTTCTCGGTTGGAGAATATCTGATCTCCGCTTCGTGTAAAGCCTGGCTGACGTAGTAGATTGGCTGGTGAAATTTTCCGTCTTCTCGCACCAAGACAGAGCTGATTACCACTTCGGACGTGGCTAAGTATAAATAGAGCTTTTCTCCTGGGATAGGCTTTGATAGAATTTTAACATCTCCCAGGTAGTCTTTAAGTTGGTCAAATGCCTTTTGACAGTTGTTAGTCCACGTGAACTTTTCTTTCTTGATAGCCTCGAAGAATGGACGACATTTATCTCCTGATCTGGATATGAACCGATTCAAAGCTGTTAGGCATCCCGTGAGCCTTTGCACCTCTTTTACCGAACGTGGTGGTTGCATATCCACGATAACTTTGACTTTTGTTGGATTGGCCTCAATCCTTCGTTGACTAACAAGATGGCCCAAGAATATTCCTGAATGAACTCCAAAGCTGTTCTTCTTTGGATTCAACTTCATGTTGTAGTGTCGAAGAATTTCGAACACCTGAGTCAAATGTTGGAGATGGTCTTCTTTCTTGGGACTCTTGACCACGATATCGTCTACATAGACTTCTACCGTGTCTCCGATTTGTTCGTCGAACATCTTGTTCACCAACCTCTGATATGTTGCTCCGGCATTGATGAGGCCGAAGGGCATTCTCTTCCAACACAATAAGTTTTTGTTCGTATAAAAGACTGTGTTTTCTTGATTGTCTGGATGCATCGGGATTTGATGGTACCCGACAAAGGCATCCATGAACGTTAGCATATCGTGACCCGCAGTGCTGTCCACCAGTTGATCAATATGGGGGAGAGAAAAGTTGTCCTTTGGGCATGCTGTATTCAGATCCGTAAAATCTATGCATAGCCTCCAGGTCCCGTTTGGTTTCAGCACAAGGACTGGGTTTGCTACCCATTGTGGACAGAGTGCTTGTCGGATTAGATCGTTGTCTAACAGCTTCTTCACCTCTTCATTCAAAGATTGGTATTTGTCTGGGCCATATTTTCTTCGTTTTTGGTGGACATGCCTTTTTGCTTGATTGATATTGAGCTTGTGGCAAGCATGCTTCGAATCTATTCCCACCATGTCTGCATGAGACCAAGCAAAAACATCTAAATTCTTGCTGAGGAACTCTTTCATTCGGGATCTGTAAGGCTCAGGGAGCTCAGATCCTATGTATAATTCGAGATCTTTATTTTCAGGATTAACTTTGAACGTCTCCAGTTCTTCGATTGGAGTTGCTCGTCGTTTTTGTCCTTTCCAATGAGGATCAAGTATTGGTCCCTCAGGGTTGAAATCATTTTCGATGCTCATGGGCTCTGCTCCCAGTCGGGGCTCTAGATCATCCGCTGGTCCCGACTCATTGTTGTTAGACAGCATCTGGCCCTCCAAGTTATCTGTTGAATGTTGCTCGTCACCACCTCTATGTTGTTCATCAGGTGGAAGTTCCCCATGGGTGGTGATCAGTTTCTCGTCCAACACTTGCTCGTCAGAGTGTTGTTCATCCGTATCCATATGGTCCTCCTCTGTGCCCATCATGTTCTCCAGTATTGATGGCTCATTGACAGGGTAGCTTGTGGTGGCTTCCATCATGGATACTTCTGCATGTTTTACTTGTAATTGCAGGAGACATTCACGAGCTTTTCTTTGGTCTCTTTTGATTGAGCCTGCTCCACTTGCTGTTGGGAACTTGATACAGTAGTGATAAGTTGAACATGCAGCTTTAAATTCATTTAAGAAAGGTCGACCAAGAAACCCGTTATAGGTCGATTCCTGATCTACGACCAAGAAATCTACCATTCTTGTTATATTTTTCTCGGGTTCCTCGACCGTTACAAGCTGAACGGACAACCTAATCTCCCCTAACGGGACTGTTACAGCATTTTTGAAGCCTAAGATTCTATGATTTGAATCTCGTATGTAGCCCGAATAATCTCCAAATTGATCGAGCGTCTTTTTGAAAAGGATGTTGGTGTAGGCTCCGGTGTCCACCAACAATCTATGTACTCTGGTCCCCATGATCTTTGTGCAGATTACGAGCGAATTGCCAGAGTTGCTTGAGCAAATCTCTACACTCGCTCGTAAAGTGCCCCACACTTTGATGGTAGGCACAATACTTGTTAGGGTTGAGTTTGCCAGTTTCTTGGCGGATTCTCCGGGGAGGTGAGAGCAACTCTTTCTCCTTTACATTTTCGTACACAGTATCGATTGATACTATTAGCACCTGATTTAGCTTTTCCTTTAATTCCGTCCCTTCGGTGAATGCCTTCATGTTCTCCGGGACCCTGTAGCCTGTTCCACCGGGTTTTTTTGTTGTTCTCCTTGGGATCAACTTTATTTTCCCCCAAGTTTACTTGTAGGGCCTCGTGCATGGAAACAAATATGCCGGCTTGATTTCTGAATTCGGCATAGCTTCTTGGGCACTTCAGACGTACCTCTTTCCATAACTTCGACCCTTTCTTCAACCCGACCATAACAACGACGATTTTTGTATCTTCGCTTACCGGCTCCCCTTCCAACAACACTTTATCGAATCTTTCCATAAACGCCCGGTCCGACTCATCGTCGTTTTGCTTTAAGTCCGACAACCAGTGTTTTTGGGATAGATACGACCCAACAGTTGAGAAATGGGAGAGAAACTCTCGACTCAGTTGAACAAACGAGTGGATTGATGCTGGTGGCATCGCTGAAAACCACTTGTGTACTCAGTCCCCCAGAGTCAAGGGGAAATTCTGGCATTGGGTGGCATCACTGGCTCCCACAGAAACCATGTAATCTGAATACTTCTCTAGATGGACCCGGGGATCAGCAATGCCTTCATATAGTATGCTTGCCGGAAACTGAATCTTTTTCTAGATTGGGGCCTTCAATATGATGGATGATAATGGTGAGGATGGCATGCTGGTCATCCCCACCCCTCTTTGTTGATCCAGTTGCCCCTGCATGCTCTCCACAGCCTTTCTCAGGCTTGACAACTCATCCAAAGATGCCCCCTGGCTTGGAGGCTGTTCGGCGAGCAAAGGCACAGACCTTTCTACTCGTCGCAGTCCCTCACTCGGAGTGGGCATATCCTGGAGCTATTTCCTAGGGTTGCTCGCCGCGTTTGGCCCTAGGCGCCTGAAAGCAGACTGGGACAGTCTTTCATGAACTGACGAGCGAGGTTGCTCAAATGTTGCTCGCCCGTTTCCTGCTCCTTGGCGAGCAGTGTTTTCTTGATTTTGGGGTTGGCCAAGCCTGTCCTGGGCACTAGAACGAGTTGTTCCGTGGTTGGACAATGTTGCTCGTGTTGGGAAAATTGGGGTGCCCGAAATCTATTCGGGATGAAATTTAAATACGAATTTAAATTCAATTATTACTAGCATGAATTAATCCTAATTAATTCAAATAATAATTCCAACAACTAATTTATCATCATGCATGTTGAATTAATTCACATATAATCTAGGCGGAAATAATCAAGATAATATGTGACTTACGTACCTCTTGTAGACTTGGCCTTTGAATAAACGGGACTAACACGTACACGCTTTACCAATCCAAAAGCCTTCTCAAGTATTCCCTTTCGCCTTATTCGATCACCGGTGGGAGATGCTATCGAACAATTTAAATAACTAAGGAAAAAGAAAAATATCTATGCTCTTGATTTTTCCAACACATGGAATTATGTACTTGGGGATGAAATAATCATCGCCTATTTATAGAGAGTAATGGCCGAAAATTATGATATTTTATGGGCCTGGAGAAAATCTTTTCTTAGTCTCTAAGAAATCTTGAATATATCTCATATATTATTTTCTCCATAATAAAATATTCCACAAAAATCTCACTCACCTATAAATCTTGCAATTTTCGAAAATTTCATGTAGAGATCCTAAGATTTGGATCTTTTTGAATATATGAGATATTCTTGTATTCCAAGAATACATATCTTCCATAATATCTTTCCAAGAAAATCAACAAAATCTTCTCTCTCCTTGAATTACTTATTTTCGAAAATTAGAGAAAAAATCAGCATAATATATTATTTTTATTTTAATCACCTTATCATTATTGGGCTACTTAATGGGCTACTTGAGGGGCCTTTAAGGAGAATTAAGATTGGACCTCCTAATGGACTTCTGAATTTCAATATTGAGCCTCAATATAATTCAGTCCATTAATATTAATTATTACCACTAATAAATTAATATTGCACTATCCATCTTAATCCATATTACGATAATATGGTCTCCCGGTTATTATTTCCTTCGTTTAAGATTATCAAGTCCATTAATTAATTAAGCTTCTAAATAGCTCTAAATTAATTAACATCTTTCACCTTGGAGTAAAGACAGCTCAACATTATTATTCGTACCGAAGAAACTGATTCTTCACTTGCAAGATTTGGTACAATAAAACTTATGAGCCCACCAAGGGGACTAATCACACGAGCCGTACTCGCACGCGTTTCTCCGTATTAAATCTTAGCAACCGTCGTATGATTAATATTACTGCCCAAGACACAAAGTTTGAAGTCACAATGATTCTCACCCAACATGAATCAAAGCAGTAACCATTAAGCACACACTGTCCTATTTAAGTGACGGAGATTAAGAAATCAACAACCACTGAGGTCTAATTCTTCACCTTTCAGAACAGAAGAATTTATCCTCGCTGTAGGTCCTCTTCAACACATACTAAATGTGCTAGTGCAATCTCTTAGTCAAGACAGACCAATCTGAGCCTTACACATCGACCTTTCACGGCGGATTGTTCAATTCCACCTAGGTCGTGAAAATGTACGTTTAGTTACAAGTAAACTGTTAATGTTGTCTTCCGTGATCGGGTATCACCACATATATTGAACGATTTGCAATAGAAATTCAACATTCAATCATAACTAAAGCAAATGCGATAAAAGAATTATTCTCATAAAACGAGTGTTTGATACACGAGTTATACAAAGTAAAAGCATACTTTCACGTATAACTCCAACAGCTCGCCCTCGTGCACACTCTGCCTGACCCTCTGTTTGGTCAGCCACCTTAGCTTTGCCCTTATCTCGCCTGACTTGGGCATTGTTCACATCATGTTGCTCGCCCCTAACAGACCTGGCTCTAACAACCTCCATGGGTTTAGCCCTAGACCTTGCTTGTGAAGGTCTATTTTGTTCTTGCTGCTTTTGAATAGCATGGAGAGCAGCAATGGTTTTAGCCAGTTCGTTAGGGTTGTTCGCTAGGGCCTCCAATTCTGGTGGGACGTTGTGAGTTATGGCCGTATGTCGTGATCTGTTTGCATGTCTAGGTTCATGATCTTGATGGCCAACTGATGAAGCTCGAGTGGGAGATGCTCTCCTTGATAAATGTGAACCTTGTGTTTCCTTGGATTGAGGTATCTTAAGTTGAATTATCCTCTTAATTTTTTAATCTCCAAATTTTATATTGAAGAACACCAAGAACACTCTTGTTAGAATCTTCAAGAATTTCTTGTGGATTTCTTCAAATCTTCAAGTTTTTAAACTCGAAGTTCTTGATTTATCACACTTAACCGGAGGTTCGAACCCTCCTTCTAGTGCCAAACTGTTGGTGATCAGATTTAATCGGATGAATTAGTGGCTGTTTAATTCGGTTTAGGACCACCAAACAAGAACATGTGATTGATTATCACCATAAATGATAAATCGAAATTTAGGATCGTAAAATTGTAAATACGAAAGTCGAAATTGTATTTATTTCGTATAGGTGTACGTTTAGGTGTATTTGTGTGTGTTTTGTGAGTATTTGTGAATTTGAACTTGTATTTCCTAGCTGGAGAGCAACTATTTATAGAGACTAGCAAGTAGGAGGTGTCCAAGACTCTTGGACTTCCTAGCTTGCATGCTAGACAAGTGTCCTTTGACTTTTTTGACCTTATCTAAGCTGAATCTTAATTACAAAGTCTTCTTTGGTCTTATCTCGGACTTCAATGTTGTTCGTCCAGGTCGGCTTGATTAATCCAGTATGGTCTTTCAATAAAAGTTGTTCGCCTTTTATGGATTTGACTTGGAAGTTGTTCGCACATGCGTTATGTTGAGATATGCTTTGGAATCCTGGTTCTTTGTTCGTCTATATACACTTCTTAGGCTGGTAATTACACCACCCTTTGTTAATGTTGTTCGTCATCAATGACTTGGTGGAGGGTTCATATCTGGTCTCGGGTTTCAAAACCTGCTCGCCGATATGTTGTTCGTCGGTGAAGTTGTTCGTCACTTCATACACTACCTGGATTAATTAGTGCACTCCCCTTTGATTGTTTCTCTTGGTAATTGCTTTTAACCTGAGTTTTCCCCTTCATAATCGTCATTTAGGCTTTAAACCATGTTCGCCCATCATTAATAGTTGTTCGTCTATCAACAACAGATATTCAAATATATACATACATAAATATGAAAAATTTATACTCTCTTTGCCTCAAACTTGTTTACTATTTTATTTTTGGTCCTTTTAAATTAAGTTGAGTTTAATTAACAAATATGAATTAATATATGTAAAATAATAATATAAGATGTAAATACAATAATATAGGAATGATATAATTGTAAAAAATTATATTCAATTGTCATTTATAAGAATATCAATTGAATAAAAGAGAGATATATTTTTGGCAAATAATATATGTTGAGGCAAGTTCGGAGGGAGGAGCGGAAATTTGTTAGATCCCTACGAGTCCAGTATAAATTGCTATACTAAGTTCTCATTGAACTGCATTCCCGTCTCGCAAAAATAATATACTACCTCCGTTTTAACTTAATCTTCGTATCTGTGTAGACATATATATTAAGTAAAAAAGTATTTTATTGAGTATTTAACTAATAAAAGTGAAAACATTTATTTTTTAGTATATAAAATGATCAAATATAAATATTTATATTGAGTTTTGTTTTCTTTTTAAAAATGTGAAAATAGAGTTGTGACAGACCAAAATTAAAAATGTGAGTATAGAGTTGAGACGGAGGTAGTATCATTATGTTTATTTTTACTAAAAAAATATAATCTATTTTTATTTTAAAAAAAACTTGTGTTTAGTAAAAGACAAACTCTCATATGCACCAAGTGCATGGTGCACTCACTCAGCAGTTGCTGAAAAGTTTGTTTCAATTACACTGAAAAATTTATACTAATAACTGATATTTAGTGTAATCCAACCACACTTTTCAGTGTAATTGGAACAAACTTTTCAATATAAACAAAGTCAATTATTGAGTAAATGCACCATACACCAAGTGCACGAGAGAGTTACTCTTAATAAAATAATTAATGGTTATATAAAAAAATATTGGGTGTTCTACTTTAAAAATATTTATTATTTTACAAAAAATGATAATTTGCAACTGTTGTACATGAATGTTACTCGTCTTTATTTGTTTGGGTGGATGGAGTAATTAGTTTTTGTCTTAACACACTTAACTAATGATCTTAATTGGTGAGTTGAATTTTTTACTCTACTTTAAAAAAAGAAAAAAAAAATCTATCCAGTAAATAATTTAATATGAATACAATTCACTTTCAGTTTGATATGATTCCGATTCTTTTATTCTAATATTATGAAATAATTTAATATCTTCCAAAAGTTTAAACTAACATAGAAATGTGAATTAATTTAACTATATTAATTCTCCTAACATATTGTCTTAATTGAAAAGAGAGCGTATGACTAAATAATTAACACAAATTTTGGTTGCATTCAAACGCATAGCATGCACTTAGAATTTGATTCTAATTTGGAATTAATTTTGACCAATCAAGATCCAACAAACAATCGCGGGTCAGGCCCAACCCGACCAAAATTCACGTGTCTGACAACAAATCGGGACGCAAATGGTCGCGCGCGCTTCGTACCAATACCCGAAGTTATATCTCCAATACCCAAAGTTATAAATCACCAATACCCGAAGTTATATCTCCAATACCCCAAGTTATAATCACCGATACCCCAAGTTATAACCACCGATACCCAAGTTATATTCACTAAAACCACGAGACTTAATCACCACTACCCAAGTTATAATCACCAATACCCTAAGAATTACTCAACAATGCCCCAAGTTATAATTACAATTCCCAAATAATTACTCAACAATACATTGAACAGTGATATCCCAAAGAATTATTCAATAGTATCCCAAGACTTAATGACCAATACCTCAAGTTATAATCATCAATACTCCAAGAATTGTTCAGCAATACCTCAAGTTATAATCACCAATACCCCAATAATTACTCACCAATACCCCAAGTTATAATCACCAATCCCCCAAATTATAATCACCAATCCCCCAAGTTATAATCACCAATCCCCCAAGTTATTATCACTAATACCCCGAGTTATTATCACCAATACCCCAAGTTATAATCACCAATACCCCAATAATTACTCAACAATACTCCAAGTTATAATCACGAATATCTCAAATAATTTTTATTATTAGAATTAATGTACTATCACCAACACACATGCTACAGATTACAACAAATGCTAGATGAGGTATTCTCCAGTAAAAGACACTGGCCAAAGTAATTGTGCTGCATAAGTATATAACATTTACTTTAAGAAATTACAAGTCCAAAGAAAAGACACCAATATTTGATCCAACGTAGTTTACAGGAAAACAGAGAAAATGCACAAAGTTTTTCATTCATAAGCTACACATATAATCTGTTTTCCTATATTTTTCCCAGAAGAGTCCAGCAAATGCAACAGGGGCATTCTCCAACCCCTCATTCCTATCTTCTAAATACGTTATCTTCCCTTGCTTGCAGATGGTATCCACAGGTATCGAGTTTCCCGGAAGAATTCAAAGAAGATGATACATAAATTCCTCAAGGATTTAAGGAGTAAACACAATCATCTATCTTCTTAGGAGAAAGAAGATGAAACAATGGCTCTGGTAGTCATCTATCAGCAGATGTTAGATTGAATTTTGTCCCGCAGAAGAATTGAATTGAAGCCCTGCAACGTGGATTTGGATAAGTGATAATGGTGATGGGAGAATTGAAGATTAGGGCAACGAGTTACGAGTGTGCGAATTCACCTGTTAATGGAGGAAGATGTTAGAGTATAGATCTGCGACCGCGTCAATGGAAGAAGGGGATATCCGACCCGTTTTAAGATCCGCGAATTTTTTCTCGGGTCAGGCTTGACCCGCGAATTTTGGTTCTGGTCAAAATTGATTTCAAATTGGGTGCAAAATCCAAGAGCTTGGTATGCACTTGGATGCACCCTAGAACTATTCAATAATTAAAAGTTATATAGTTACTATTTATTTCATTTCAATTGATGAGACATGTAATTTTATATGCATTAGGTGCACGGTGCATTTACTCAACAGTTGGAGTTGTTTATATTGAAAAGTGTGGTTAGAGTACTGAAAATTAATTTTCAATATAAATTTTTTAATGTATTCTAACCACATTTTTTTAGTGTAATCAAATTATATTGTTCAGTGTAAACAATTTTAACTATTGAATAAGTGCATTACGTATCAAGTGTACAAGAGAGTTACCCTTGATAAAGTGATCGACAAGAACCCATGTGCTCACAATCATGGGACTAAATTAAAAGTGATTTTGTTTAATGGTAAAAAGGAGTAATACAGCCTTTAAATTATCCTGTAAATAAAATATATTTTTAAGACAAACACATCTTGTAATTAAACAGATCATATTAGAGTTAAGAGTACAAGTACAATGGTGGAAGAACAAGATTAATTATATTTGGAATTTGATCCAGTATCTTAAAGAGCAATAAATTAATTTATACAGAAACATGGTCCTACTAATCTGTCCTAGCTAGCTCATTAACCTTAGACTCAATTAACCCTTATTAATACATACTTATAAAATGAGTAATAAAACGAATATCTTATTATACTATATTATCATACTTTTTCAAAATGATGTGTCAGTACTAGATTTTTTTTAAGGTGATGTGGAATCTCTCAAATCATTTTATTTTAAAATCGTGCATTCTCGTTAAAAGTTATTTCAGACATGTTTTAAATCAAACTAAGGCTTAATTTGTACCGTATATTTTATACTTTTAATCTCAACCATGTATTTCATTTTATATTTTCTATAAATTAGTTTCCATTTTGATTTACAACCCTAATCACCTTCTCTTCTCTTCATTTTCTCGTTCGTTGTCTATCGCATCGGACCACCGCTCCTTAATTTTTCTATATAGGTATAATAATAATTTTTTCTCCTCTCTTATTCTCTCACGTCGTCGTCCCTCTTCACTCAGGTTATTCATGAACCGCCGCCTCCCCACGGATCTCCTCGCTCGAACCGCATTGGACCACCGCATCGGAACATCGCACCCCACCACATAGGGTAAGAGTTCAATTTTTTTTTTAAAATCTAATTGAATCATTTTTTTTTCTTGCATAGATATGGATAAATCCTCAATATGATGATCCCAAATTGAAGCACCACCGTAACGGAAACTGTCTCAAGACCCCAATTTATTGGGATAATTCGGAAATCGATGGACGAGGATTTTTCTTAATTCTTTTAGGATTTATATATTTGTAAAATATAGAGTTGCTATTACTAAGTTGTTATTTCTCTATAATATACTATAAATCTAAATAAAATTTAATCAATGAAAACAAAACATTTAGGTATATTGTGGAATACTCTTTTAAACAATAAATTAATGCAACCAATTCTTTTTTCGTTGTTGAACCATTTTTTTTAGGATTTTCTTATTTTTCAACATATTGATATATTTGAAATTTGTAGGAGAGAATTCAAAATATTTTGGAAAAAATATTTTCATCGAAATAGTGTATAATACCAAAAAAATCTTACAATAAAATAAAATATCTTAATACAAAAGTTTATTTTTTGGATAAAATTATGCGGCCAGATATCTTAATACAAAAGTTTATTCTTGGATAAAGTTTATTTTGATTTTATATTTTTTAACATACAAATATTAAAAGAGTATTGTAATCTATAAATAAGTAAAATGTTGTTATATCTTATATAATTAATGTAGATATTTTTTCTTAAAATATGTGGAATAATTTTTTATGTGTAAGAAATTATAGTGTTGGCAAAAAAAAAAAAAAAAGGACATTATGTTTCTCTACTAACAATTTAAGTACTATAACTTTAAAAAATATCTTACTCTAGGGTACAATAAATCTAAATATATTTTAATCAATGGAAAAAAATATTTACATATAATATGAAGTTTTATTTTAAACATTATATTATTGCAAGCAAATCTTTTTTCATGGTTGAACGATTTCTCTTTCTTAGATATTTTGGAAGTTATTTTTGTAAAATATTGATAGATGTGAAATTTTGTAGGAGAGAATTGAAATATTTCGGAGAAGATATTGTCACCAAAATAATGTATGATACCAAAAAAATCTTGACACCAAATATAATATCTTGCCTTCAATAAACAAAATATTTTACGTAAAATATGAAATATTATTTTAAATATTATAATAATGCAAGCATATCAACGATTTCTCTTCTTAGATATTTTTTGAAGTTATTTTTGAAATAAATTAATAGATGTGAAATTTGTAGGATGAAATTGAAATATTTCAGAAAAGATATTGTCACTGAAATAGTGTTTGATACTAAAAAAAATCTTGTCTTCAATAATAGATTGTAATACAAAAGTTTATTTTTGAATAAAATTATGTCGCCAAAATAGACTATTAACTGTAAAGTACACAAATTCTTTTCTAGACTAGAATTTATAATTTTTATTTATATTGTTTTAGCATACAAATATTAAAATATTATTGTAAATGATAATTAAGTAAAAGTTGTTATATGTTATATACTTAGAGGGGTGTATTGGTTATAGATTCTGTAGGATTTTTTTAGACTTTTAAAGTCTGGGGGTATTCAATCTAGATTTTCAAAAGTCTTTAAAAATCCAGAGGTATTCAATACGGATTTTAAAAAGTTTTAAAAAATCTTCAGGTATTCAACAATCTATGGATTTTAATACTCCACGGATTTTCTTAGATTTCCCTTCCAAAATATGAATAGATTTCACTCTTTAAAATCTCTTCTAATAACCAGAGATTTCTACGGATTTTGAAAAGTCTTAAAAAAATCTTTAGGTATTCAGCAGTTTATGGACTTTCTTTGATTATTTTCCATTGGGATGTTAACGGGGCGGGGACAGGGGGTCATTCCCCATCTCCGTCCCTGCAAAATAAATGGGAAATTTTTCCCCCCATCCCCGTCTCGCGGCGATTCCCCGTTCCCCGCCTACTAATTTTTTTTATCTTATTTTTAAAATATAAAAAAATATTTAAATTAAAAATTTTAAATATACACAACAATTATTTTAAGTTGGTGTTAAAAAAAAAATTTAATTTAAACAATTTGAAAAACCTCTAATTTTAATATTTTTAATTAACATATATATTAAAGTGAAAATAATATAATTTGGAACTAATAACATAACATTAAATAAAAAAATATAATTTTTAATAAATAGTTAATTGAGTAGGAAACTATGAAATATTTATTTGTAATTTACTTTAACATTAATATTATATATAAATATATTAATTATATAAAAAATAATGCGGCTCCCCACCGGGAAAGAGACGGGGATCCCCCGGGCTGAGAATATTATCCCGGTCCCCGCCTACGGGGCAAAAAAAATTCTCCGTCCCTGTTTGCTTTGGGGATTACCCGCCCCGTTGTCAAGTCTACGCTTCAAAAAATATAAATAAATTTTACTCTCCAAAATCTCTTCTAACAACCTGAGACTTCTAATGAGGGCGAGGTATAACAATGATGGAAATGAAGATGAAATAATAATATATTTTTTAACTAATGTATTTTAAAAAAAATATAATTTGGATTTTTTTTTATATAGAAATGTGACCCATATATATTTGCACCAATGGTTCCAGCGCCGGAGTCTATGTAAATCCATGTAAATCAATAAAAAAAAAAGTATTCCACAATCCTGTAAAGTCTATGAAAATCCAAATAAATCAATAAAAAAAGTCAGTCAAACTCTGCATGGAGTCTATAGATTTTCTAAATCCACAGACTTTTTAAAGTCCAAAAAAATCTGATAGAATCCCAATTGAATACACCCCTTAATGTGTATATATATATATATTTTAATATATGAAGTAATTTTTTTATGGTTAAAAATTTACTGTGTTGGCCAAAAAAAAAAAAAAAAGGCAAATGACATTAAGTTTCTTTACTTACAATTTATGTATTATAACTTTAAAAAACTATCTTACTTTAAAATACAATAAATTTGAATATAATTTAATCAATGAAAACAAAATATTCACGTATAATACGAAATGCTATTTTAAACATTAAATTAATGCAAGCAAATTTTTTCATGGTTGAACGATTTCTTTTCTTAAATATTATTTGAATTTATTTTTGTAAAATATTGATAGGTGTGAAATTTGCAGGAGAGAATTGAAATATTATGGAAAAAATATTGCCACTGGGATAGGATTCCAAAAAATATTTCCACAAAATATAATATCTTACCATCAATAATAGATTGCAACACTTTTTTTTTTTTGGATAAAATTCTACCTGCAAAATAGAACTTGAAAATGTAAATATAGATATTGTTTTGTAGAGTAGGATTTCGATTTTTTTTTTTGAAAAATATCTGTACATATGAAATGTGTAAGAGAAAAATTAATTTTTTTAAAAACTAAGATTGGTGCTTAAACGTCATTTCTTATTGTTGAATTGTGTATTATAAGTACCAACACATTAATCAGTTCTTTCCACACAAATATCTACACAATATTTTATTTTAATTATGATTTTTTTTTGTCAAATGTTATTTTTAGATATGACATGTGTGATTTTATCTTTAAAATTAAACTTTTACGTTCGATTGTTATTGTATCTTTATACCATGGGGGAAAATGGACATGCAACTTACAATAAATGCAATTTTAAGTAATATTGTGTTATATTATTTTGAGATTGAATGTGTAAATTAGTTAATATTCATTTTTAGTATTTATTATTGTTCGTTGAATTAAATTTAACATTCTATCGAAATTATAAAATATTTAAAAAATATTATAATTTATAATTTAAAATAATAATAATAATTTTTTTTCCAGTCCGTGAAATTCGAGGGAGTACGGACTAGTACTTTGATAATCAGATTGAAAAAAATGATGAGACCACAATTATGGGTTTAGTATTTTTGTTTGAAAGAATGGATTAATTATGCATTAATGGCATTTTCTTTATTAACATTGTTGTATTATGAATTTATGATTAGTACGTGACATTTTGGGCAGTAAATATTTTTTCAATCTTGTTTAATTATTGAAATTTGTGGAGGTACTGTATTTTTCTAATTTGTCACAAACTTATAGTATGAAATTAATGCAATTATATATATTAACGGATACAATTATATACATTTATTGATACCATTAGTCTAGTAAACTGAAATCATAGTGTAAATTGATATGATATCAGCGAATGCATCTAATGATATTCGTGATACATCTAATGTTATCATTTTCATACTATGAACAAGGTTTACAGGAGACATACTCCTAATTTATTAAATAATTAATGAGTATCATATTTTCACCGAGAGTCAGTCTTGTGTAGTTATGTGCGCCAATTGCACCGTGTAACTAGGCATAAAGATGGAATATGACACTATTTTTTTTATTGAAACATGATACTAAATTTGATTGAAAATGTGAATAAAATATTACACTTACTTTAATTGAAATTGGTGAGTAATAGAGAATATTATAGAAGAGAATGATCATCCATAAATTAAAAGAGAGCATATCTCTTTATTAATTATAAATATTTTTGTAAATCTTTGGAATTTATTTTTTCTTATAATTATATTGTAATCATATTATTTATAGTGGAAATCTTGATCATCGTAGTCGATGGTGAATTAATACAATTCTTTCTTATTCTTGCACCAAATACATATAAAACTTGGTGTTTTACGAAAATTGGTTTGATTCTTTTTTTTTTTTAAGAAAAATGAATTGGTACATAAAATTTTAAGCTCAATTCTAACTTCAATTTTAGTTTTTTTTCAAAATACACACTAACACGCTGAACTGTGTATTTTTTATATTTTTTTTTTTGTAATTCGGGTATTAGATTACTTCTTTGAGTATCACTAATTACTTTTTAAAATATTATTGATTTCTTATTAAATTTTTTTTTTCAAAATTCATGTGCATACCATACTAACATTATACATGCATATAAATAGTTTGAAAGTGTTGTTCCGTCGTGGAATTTTCATCAACCTTGGTCAGATATTTATAAAAACAATTAATTAACTTCGTACAAAATGTAACGTACAACAAATATGGTCAATAATTGAAACTTAACTATTGAACCATGTTGTGGTTCATTAACTGGACCAACCAAAGCCAGGCTTACATAAAAAATTAGGTCAATTACAATAAAATAAAATAAGTTTGCTTCATAATACTAATATTCAACTTGACCAGTAATCTTGATCCCAGTATCAGCAACATTTGATAATCTTATTTTTTAATTCTTTTCTAAACCAATAAATTTATTATTCAATTCTAGTGACAAGGAATTTGGAACTTATGTACACACACCTGCTCTTACTTATTATACTAGCAACAAATCTTGAAATCAACATAATTATTTGTATAATTAATAATGTCGACATATGAATCTCATAAAACATTGAGATTAACAAAATCTTACATAGGTATATCAAATACATTTCATTATTGAAAAATCCCTTTAATTTTTTCTTAATTTTGACCATTTAGATTTGTTTGATTTCTTAGATTTAATGTTAGCTTACCTACCAACAAAAAAAAATCAAGGAAACAAATTGAAGTCCTTGAAATTGGTAATGATCACCAATAATTAATGTACTCACAAATTTAAGAGGGGAAAAGTGACATCTATCAGTATTTTTGCAATATTGCTAATGAAGCACCTTTAATAATTAGTAACTTGAACATTTTACTAGTTTGACTTTTATTAGGGTTGTAAATGAGTTCGCTCGAGACCAACACTTTATTTCTTGAGATTTTTAAATTAGCACCTCATCAAACATTCACCCAAAATCGAGCTCCAACTAATTACTAATTCCAACTTAAATGATTTATGTGTTTAATTAATTAATTAAATATAAAAATTTATTCAAATTATTCTTTTTGTTATTGAATAGCCACATGAATAATTAAGCTTTCCACAAAGATAGGTCGGGCTAATATTATATTTCAATATGAAAAGCGTAGTCATGAAATGGCATCATTATCATTGAATTAATAAAATAAAATTAAGCTTAAATAAAAAAATCGATTCTCCAAGCATATTCCATGTGAAATCAATTTTTCGTTTTTGTTCCAACTTTGTGGGGCCCTAAACAAATATATACAAATTTCATTTTTCAGCGATTTGATAATTTACAATTAATTACCATTACTTAATGAGTTAATCTCAACTTAGCCATGTGACATTACTGTTAAACGTAGTAATCACCTCCACTTGCTATGTGTACATCTATTTCGGTGGTTCAAAATTAAAAGCTATGTATGAATACACACACATGTGTGTGTAATATAGTATAGGTTGGCTTCAACTTTAATGATAAAGCAACAAGTGTATGTCTGAAAACTCATATGTCGACTTAGCTTTGCAAATTAAATAAATCAAGCTACCTTCTATAATAAGCAATTAAGCATCCCTATAACCACTGTTTCCTCAAAGTCCCATATATATATATATGTGTCGAATTTAGCGTATAATTTACGTGTTTATTATGACTATCTTGTATATTTTATTTCGCTATTTGCATTTTCTATGATCAATTTCAGGTTGTTTTGCAATTTTATCTGTTTAGTAAAAACCATTCTAATAGTTCAAAAATACATTTGAATTGCACGATACATTTGATGCACAAAAAACTTACCTATATATACATATATATATGAAAAGAAATGTTTAGTGGAATCAATATCAACATAAATTATATGAATTAATTCAATTACATTTTTTTTTCTGAAAGCAATTCTATTACAAAATTCTAAATTATTAATTTGTGCCGACACTATAATTTTTTTATATATATTGAGCTCCATAAAAATAATATTATAATTACCAGTGACGGGGTCGGTATTACACTGTTACTCCTACCATGATATATCAAATTTATTATTCCAGTGATATAAAATGGTGAAAAGATGATATATACATTTGAGTCTTTTATTTAATAATATCGTTCCGATATTATGATGTTTAAAAATGACAAAGTACGAAAAATTTATACTAAAAGTGGCTGCATAATAAACCCAACATTAAAGTACTCAATATATGTATAAGTTGATGATAATTGAACCTAGGCTAACTATATAATTTCTTGAAAAGAGTAATTTGCACTACTGGCTTGATATTTGATGATGACGGATAAGGTGACGTTGAATGAAATATATATACATTATAGTATTCAAAACTTTCAATTTTTAAATTTAATTATTTGCACATTAGATTTTGGTGATGCAAAAATAGCTTTTAGTTAGACAAATTATTTATTTAAGTTGGAAACAGTTGGCGGTTTATTATGCAATGAGAAAGGAGTTAGCAGAAGATTCCTTTCATGAATTTTGATGTAGAAGCTAAAAAGGTGTCTGTTCCTTAATTAATTCTGAACTCATGGTTTTTGGTTTATAAATGACAAGTTGTTGCAAAGCCTAATTTTTTACAGGATGGATTGTGCCCGTAACTGGGATCACAAATATAGGACATAAAATATCCCGGGTCAAAAGAAGTGAGCCAAGATCGGATCGAATCGGATCACAAAGGGGGCAAAAGTATTGTACGATGTTAGAAGGTTATGAGTTGCTTCATTAAAAAATATTATTTGTTTGATAAAAATTTGTGGGAGACGGTTGCCAAACTAGTACAAATTAACATTTATCTCTTCCAAAGTATTAATGCATCAACGTCATGCTCAACTTATGTCTTGTCTCACTATAATAACATTCTTCAGACGTTGTAATAGGGAGTTTTGGATGTAATAAATTAAATATATACTGAGTTTTTTTATTGGTCGTTTTTTAACTCGTGTTCTTGTCAGTGGCGGAGCTAGACTGATTTTGTTGGGGGGGGGGGGGGGGGGGGGGGGGGGGGCTAAAGGTAAAAATTAAGCATAATGATCTTAGCTTTTATCAAATATTCAATAATGTAAAATAATGAGATAAAATGTATAAGTACAAACTAAAATGACATTTATATAAACATTAATAAAACGAAAAATATTTTTGAGTTATATTTTTATTGAATCAAGATGAGTGATTAGGGAGTCTACCAAAAATGCATTGATAATTTCAAGTTAATGAAATAGATTATTATCTAATTCATTTTAGGGTATGAGCTAGAAAATACAATTTTAACAATTAACTATTACCAAAGTGAAGATCTTGGCATTAGAGTTTAAGGTAAATGGAGATGCTAAATCAAAGTGTATGGTTTGAGAGAAATTAATTGCCAAGTAGAAAACAATTAGGATAAAACATAAAAATATATGATGGGAGTTTGTAGAGAAAATATTAGGAAATTTGAGGTAATGATATATTAGGAATATGTTGGGACTACTATTACTCAAGTGGAATAAATAAATAAAGATAGTTTTATATTATTTTAATCTTTTAATTTGACTAGCGATTTTTGTTTTGAAGATTTGGATCCTTGGAACATATTAATGCATAAATAATGATTTAACCAATAATGTATACATAATATAAAGGATTTTGTTTACAACTTTGGGGGCTTATGCAAGGCTCCGCCCCTGGTTCTTGTTGTATTCGTATCGTATCTATATAATATTCACATTAATCACATTTGGGTATAATTATCGGAGTATTTTTAGAATCAATGGATAATATATTTATGCTTCTTGCTGCAGCTGCATCACGTACTCCGTTTGTTTTTACTAAAGAGTAATAGTTTTAAAAGATATTATTTATTTTTTCTAAATAGTATTACTTGAAGGGTATGAATTAGTTTACTAAAGTGTATTAATCATTCTATTAAAAAAAACTCTATTACAAACCAATTTCACTATAAATAAATTTCACACTATGCATACTTTCACAAGGATATATATATATATTACCCCTTATCATTAAAAACTAAATTTTGTATCAAAGCATTTGTACTTTATTTTCCCCATGCTTCCTAAATTACTTTCACACAAAGTCCAAAAACTTATTTTTATTTATTTGAAAAAAAAATAGGCAATTTTAGTAAGTAGAGAATATACCAATTAGTTACAAATATTATTTGTTTCATTTAAAATGTATTAGTTTGATAGTATTATTGTATAATAAAAATAACTAATACTTCCTTCGTCTCGGAACTACTTTCGTAGTAGAGAATAACAAGTTAAGAAAAAATGGAGAATGTGAGTGTGGAGTTGAATGAAATAGTATTATATTAATGTTTATTGACTTTTGTGAAATTAATATTTTCTTTTTTTAGGAGTGTGAAAGTAATGGTGGGACTTCCAAATAAAACAAGTGTGAGAGTAGTTGTGGGACAGATGTAATACCTTTCTTCACTGCACTTTAAAACTAGTTTACAATAGACTTTTTCTTAAAGGTGGTTTACTAGAGACTCAAAACATAATTTTATTAAGAGTATGTATAGAACGAACCACTTTGTAATACTTTTTAATGTAACCAACTAATACCCTATAGTTAAACAACTAATACTTTTCATACTATTCAACTAATAGCCTTTAATGAAAACAACTAATACTTTCCAAAATGATTCTTTTTTCGCTCTATCCTTTGTCTTACATCAAATGTATGTTGTATGATCCGATTTTGATCGCAAGTTGTTTTTTATTTTTATTTTAGTTTTCCTAGTTTTTGACCCACGAGTTTTTCCTTATTTTTAGGATATTGCAAGGAACCATATTACACAAGAGAATTAGAAAATCTAAAGTTAGTTCCCATTTTTTTATATAACATTCATTGGGAATAGACAAATTCTGGATGGCATCGTTGTCCTTAATGAATCTATTCACGAAGCGAAAAGGAGAAAGAATGTAACGCCCCGAATCCAGAATATATTAATTATATCGGATTCGAAGTGTTATTGTGATCAAAAGTCCGAACTATAAAATTTTTGAAGGAAATATAACGGAAATGAGAGATGATGAGTTTTTATGCAGCGGAAGAAATGGGTAGAATAATTTTAATAAGTATCTTACACACATATATGTGTACATAAAAATAGTATCAACAGTAATGTTTTATTTAAGTGAGGAACTCCGTGTCGTCTCTATTACTGTCCTTGCTCCACGAAATCATAATCTGCAAGGGTTGTAAAAATGGGGCGTGAGATTTGAATTCTCACGTATGGGTGATTTGCAACGTCATGGGATTGGTAAATCCGAAATATATTAAGTTATACTCATTAATAAAGTGTTTATTTTATTTAATCAGTTGACATATAAAATTTAAACGACATTTAAACATATTTCGCATAATATAATTGAAATAACACTAGTTGGTTCACATTAAGGCAAAGCCCAAAGTCATATCACATATTATCACAACTGTCAAACCATAAACGTACGATCATTCCACTTCCAACAAAGTTACTCTTTTCAACTCCAACCAAAACTTACTTCAGCCAACCACACAAACTCACATCATCCAACCATAACATCCCTCAAAATAAGCAAGTATCAATGGCCTTATTCCCAGTGCGTCAAACGACAACTGACCGGGGACCAGATCTACTTGATCAACAACCTTGATTCCGAGGGCGTCCCCGACAGCGGCCCCGGAGGTCGGATTTAAAACTCGATCCCGACTCCGTACATACTGACTTTCCACAAAACTGACTCAATAAATTTTACAGAGAATAATACTTGACTGACAACTGAACTGATTCATGCTCACGTATGGTGTTTACTCATGCAATGGTGATCGATTCACAAAACAACAGGCTAAATATATAACATATATAGTTATATCACATAATCCAAACAGTTATATAGATAGGTGTTACATTTATGTTGGATTAGATATTTTTTTATTTGATTTAATCGAGTTCAGGAAATACCGGCACGACGTTATTATTAGCAGATCAATCAACAGATAATCACCCACCTGTTAAGTCCGGGTCCCGTGAATGATGTACAAATAGATGGTCGGAAACCTCGTGCGCGTTCCAACTAGTACCGAATCCTAGTACGAAACCATTTGATTAAAAGTTGACCTTTGAATTATTAAGAAAACTTGAGAGTTTGTGTTACGAGAATCGAGAAAGTTGTGGTCTTATAAACTCAAAAAGGACTTGCTTAAGGGTCACACCCTATTTTGGTAAATACACCACTTCTAAAAAGGTGAGTGTATTGAGGGAGTGTATTTACTAGTATACTTGTGGTATCACTATTTCGATTACTACAAAAACAATCTTTTGATAAGTACACCCCTTTTTAAGAGGAGGTGTATTAGGGGGGTGTATTTACTAATTTCTGTTGTGTCCTTAACAAAAGCCCATTATAAAATTAAAAGTATATTCATAATTAATATTATTCTTGGAAAAACTTAAAAGAATAATATAATTATTTAAAAAGTATTAATAAGACAAAAGAATAGGTTTTTCTTTTCTAAGATTTCTATTTCTCATTTTTAAAAGAATTCTTGAATATAATTTATATTTTTATAAATAAAACCTCTTTATTAATCTTATTTGGTTTTTAGAGAAAACTCGTATAATAGTATCTATGTAATTTTCTTCTTATTATTAGTAATACTTCTAAAGTTGATTAGTGATACTTAAACAACTAATTCAATAATATTAGACAACTAAATACAATAATACCAAACTACAAAACCAACCATACTAAACCCACCAAACTAACAATACTAAATACCAAATTCAATAATACTAACCAACTAAACTAATAATACTAAACACCTAAACCAAGAATACTAAACAGCTATTCCAATGACACTAAACAACATATTCAACAATACTAATCAACTAATTCAACATCAGCTAATCAAAACAGTAGGAAATCCAACAACAACAAAGTCCATCTACAAGCTCACAAACTCCGAACCAACAATAACTATTCTAAACTCTCAAAGTCTCAACAACGAACTAAAATTGATCAATTCCTATCTCAACTAGTACAAGAATTTGAAATAAGGTTAGCAACCTTACGAGTCCCAATTTGGGCAGCCTAACGGCGTAGTTCGGCGACTCGTCGGATAATTCGAGCGGCCTAACGGCGTCATTTGGTGATTCGATAATTCGTCGGATATTTTGGACAGCCTAACGGCGTCATTTTGATTTCTCCGAAATTAAACGGACAGCGGTTCCATCGGAACGGCAAAGGGATTACGGCGTTGAAATCAATCGAGAAGAAAAATAGTTTGTAAGTTTAAAATCGAAAGGGACTAATTCTGAAATTGAAGATTGAGAAACGAATAAATCGAAATTCACCTAAAGGAGAAGATGAATCGGTGACGGCGGCGCTTTGGAGCGAGAGGCGGCGGCGTCACGGTGGCGCTCGACGGATAAAGGGGCGGCGCTTCGCGGAACAGGAAGGAGAGAAGGGAGAGGACGGCGGTCGGCGGCTGGTTGCGGCGGTGTCACCCACGGCGGTGCTGTGCGCGGCCGAAAGGAGGAAGACGGCGGTTGGGCTGGGCTGAGGCGCGACGGCGCGAGTGGTCGGAAACAGGGAGGAGCGTCGCGATCGTGAGGAGGCTCGGTCGCGGGAAAGGAAGGAGATGGCGGCGATTGGGAGGTGATGCTTAGAGGCGGCGCTGGCGACGCTGAACAGAGGCGAGGCGGTGCTCGCGGGGCGGCGGCCGACTGGAGGCTGGAGGACGGCAATCGGCGTCGATCGGAACGAGGCTTGGTGGCGCCGTTGGATTCGAGAGGCGATCGGCGCTTGCTCGCCGATTTGCAGAGAGAGAAACAAGAGAAAAGAGAAGGGAGAGCTTGGTGCGAGGAAAACTTCACGCGGTTTCTGTATAATTGAGGAGAGAGAGGATATTTGGGGGATGATGAGGAAGAAACCGTATGCAGATTTTTGGAGAGAATGAGATATTTTTGGAAATTAAATTCTTAATTAATTATTTTAATAGAAGGAAAAATAAACATGTGGGTGGAAATTAATACTCTAATTAATTTAATTCAAAAAAAGAAAGTAATTTATGTGGCCAGAAACTAACCCCCTTTAATTCTGATATTTTCGTTCCCACTTGATACGGTTTAGGGATCGTTTGGTTCACGAGATTAATCGCGATTTGAAAATTAATACAGTTTTAAGATTCGGTTAATATTTTATTGTATTTTAATTATTCTCAATAAATTATACGGATCGAAATCATAATGAATATTTAATTTCTCGTAATCCTTTATTCGTTTGAAAAATTCGATTCTTTCTACGAATTTAGGAATTTGTAAAAGAGTATATATTTAAATTACACAAAAGCACACAAAATAATAAAATAAAAAGAAACAAAGATAAGAAAATAAAATAAGGGTTCTAAGAATATAAAAGATATAAAACGGGACGGGGTATTACAAAGAAAGACTGCTTCAATCTCAAGATTGATTTTGAAAAAGCTTATGATACAGTCAACTGGGATTTCTTGGACGATATGATGAAACTCCTGAACTTTAGTACTACGTGGAGGAATTGGATTAAGGAATGCATCTCCTCGGCATCAGCTTCGATTCTTATTAAAGGAAGTCCCACCTTGGAATTCAAATTGAGTAGGGGACTGAGGCAAGGTGATCACTTTCACCTTTCCATTTCATTATCGTGGCAAAAGTCTTAGTCTCCTTATCAAAAGGGCTTCTAACCTGGTTTTTTTTTTTTTTTTGAACCACTTGCTGTTGGACGTGATAAAGTGGCTATTTCACATCTTCAACACGCAGATGATACTATCTTCATCTGCTCAGGAAAGGGAGAGAACATCAAGGTGATCAAATATATTCTCAGGAATTTCGAGCTGCTCTCGGGCCTTAAGGTGAACTTCAACAAAAGTATTAATCTTTTTCGGGTTGAACATCGAGCTCAGTAGGCTTAGAAACATAGCTGCAGATTTGGGATGTGAGCTGGGAAATCTCCCCCTCTTCTATTTAGGCCTCAAAGTGGGTGTAATTCATAGAAATTCATAGTCTTGGTCACTGATAGTTCAAAGAATCCGAAGAAGAGTTGAAAACTTGGAGTGGAATTTTTTTTATCTATTGGTGGGAAAAGTTACTTTAATCCAAGCTGTTCTTTCTGCACTTTCGACTTACTGCCTTTCTTTCTACCAATTACAAAAAAAAAAAAAAAAAAAAAAAACCCTTCTTGAGATTACCAAAATTCAGCGAGATTTTCTTTGGGGGGACATGGGTTGCTTGGGCTGATGTTTGTTTGAAAAAATAAAATGGAGGCTTGGGCATAAAAAAATTGCGTGATTTTAATTTATCTCTTCTTGGTAAATGGGTAGGAATTTTTTTGAATAAGTCTTCGAGTCTTTGGGTGAGGGTGTTAAAGTCTAAATATGGAGATTTCAATTGTGGTGGGGGCAGTGGTACGTCGGGTAGTCGAAGAGGTATGGTTTCAGTTCAGGGTGGTGGGCTGATTTGTGCGAGTTATATAATGGGGGAATTGGGGGTGGGCTGAAGGTAGAGTTTGAAATTATGGTGGGAATAGGGGGATAAGGCTTTGTTTTGGTCAGACAATTGGATTATTTGGTAGGGTTTTTCGTTTGAGTGTTCAAAAGGAGTCTTTAGTGAGCGAGATGGGGTATTGGGTAGACGAGCAATGGGTGTGGGAATTGAAGTGGAGAAGATATCTGCATCATAATGAAACTATTCAAGTTAACGAATTGCATGCTTTTTTAAACAGGTCACAGGTGTAAGTTGAATAAGAACCAGGCTGATCTCTAGAGATGGAGACACGCACCCAACATAGTGTACTTGACAAAGAAGAAGGAGTATAGCAGCTGCTGCCAGGAAATCAAATGAGCTGATGGCGAAGACTATGGAAAAATTATGCACCAAAGCGAGTACCAACAAGTGTGTGGAAAAATATGAGACAAAGGTTAGCAACAAAAGATAATCCGAGGAAGAGGAACATCTTGAACTCGGAAGAAGAGATCTTGTGTGATACGTGTGACGAACAAAAGGAAGAAAATACAACCCACATTTTCTTTGAATGTAAGATTACTAGCTATGTTTGGACAGAAATTCAAAAGTGGCTAAAGGTATCTATGGTTACACATAACAGTCCTATAATTCATTTCCTCCAACATAGCTATCTGTTTTGCTCTAAAAGAAAATTGTGGTTTGCCACCACTCTTTGGTTGTGCGTTGTTTGGACTATTTAGCGAGCACGTAATGATCTTATTTTTAACAATTCGGTGCCAAATTGTGTGAATATGGTAGAAGAGATTAAGGCTCGTGTTTGGTCTTGAATGTCTGTAAGAGTTCCGGAGTTGGCAAACTTTAGCATTTTAGATTGGTTTAGAAATCCTTGGGAGTGTTGTGGAGGCTAACAAATTTATAGTGGTGTTGTGAAGACATGTAGGTGTGTATCGAAGTCGGAGTAAAGTTCAAATGTTGTAACTTTGTATCTTTGGTGGAGTACCTTTTGTTCTCCAGTACGAAGTAATGAAATCTTCCTTTTCTCTTAGAAAAAAAAATAACATGTGTAATTTTCATTATCATGTTTGAACATCTTTCACATATTTAATTAATCATAACTCTAATTATTGAATAATAATTTCGATGCTCATATGTAAAAACAGACCTATAAATTAATAACTAATTAATAAAAAAATGGAACAATTTATCCATTTTTTTAAAGTATTATTTTGAATTTTAAATATATTAATAAAGATATAAATTCTCAAGGAGCCCACCCCTCCCTCCGTCGATGTAACACATCCATTGCTAAGCCTTATAATTAAATTGGAAGAATTTTGACTCTTATTTTTGGGCCAAATTCTGAAGCATTTCTGAATATTGCACATTGTGTCTTCTATTTCATGATTCATTTAAATTATGTGTTTCATTATATATATATACTAGTGCTATCTCCCGCGAATTTCGCTGATTGAAAATAAAATTATTACTATTAATTCAAATTATAGTACATAATATTTCTTATTTTAAATATCTAATAATTCTAGTATAATAATTTAACAAATAATGGAAATACTAAACATAAATAAATAACAGATTTGAAAAATATTTTAAAAAATTTCAAAAAATCAATATCAAAATACTATAAGATAGCATTACTTCAAATTGCAAATTTTTGAAAATCTATCTGTAACAATATTCGTTGTATACTTGCATGGTCTTCCATTGAAATCAAGGTAAAAAAATATATTCAACCATCTTTTACTTTTAACTCTCGAGACTTCAACATGTAATTAAAAACAGGCTTGGCAAGATCACAAAAAAAACTGAAAAATATCTCAAAAAGATAGTGATTGGCCTTGACTTTTATTTATTATTATTGTGAATCACAAAAAGAACAGAAAACTATCTCCTCTGAATCCTAAACGGTAAAGTATACCCTAAATTAGTCAGCTTTATTTGGGGGGATGTATACCTTACTTCCAATACTTCTTTCACAAATTATCTCAGCTTCTAGAATATGATTTTCAAATTTTGTAACTATCAGTCTTGTTCCATTACACAATCCTAACTTTTGGTCATATTTCTGAGAAGCAATATAAGCACATCAACCTTTAGAGTTGTCAAAGCGAATTGGATCCATTGGGCTGACCTGCACCGCATGAATAAATTGAGAGTTGAACGAAATATATTAGCCCGTTTGGAGGCGAACCTATATGGAGTGGGCTTTGTCGAGCCGACCACCTTCAATTTGTTTTCCATTATTTTCTATATTTTTTTACCATCGTGATATCATTTTAAGGATTATTTTGTAAAATTTATGTTCATAGATGATGAATTTAAATTGTAAAAGATTATTTATATGAATTGTCATAGTTAATATATTGTGAACTTCAGTTTGTAGATATTTATTTTTCTGATTAATGAAGTATAAACTTTATTTGTAACATATATTTTGTTTTAATATTTCTATAATGATAGTTATGAAGATAAATTGTTTGATTACATTTGAATCTGATGAATTTATGTATTAGAGCTTTTAAATTACACTTTGCAAGGTTTAAAATATAAAAAATATATTAAAAAATAAATATTGGACCGCCCTAACGGCCCAAAAATAAGTAGGTTGGCTTAGGGATTTTGCAGCTGCCAAATTTTTTACCCACACCACCACCGACCCGTTTCAATAGTTCTACCAACCTTCAACACCAAGTGGTGATTTGAAATTATGTGGAAAAAAAAGCTAAAACGACAATTAATTCGAAACAAAATCTAACCTATAAGTGGACTCTTATATATTTTATTTTGTTTTGAAATGAGAAATGCATTTCTTAAAAAGCTCACCGTCAATCGACATCAACAACCGTGATAAAGGCTGGTACAATAACAGAATAAAAGCAAAAACATCATGCTAGTAAATGAGCAACTTGGTTCCCTGAGCATATTTTTCAATAATAAAATTTTATTTTAAAACTTGTACAGTGAGTGTATTACCATGAGAGATTTTTTTTTTTTAACAAATTCTATAATTGCAAAACTTGTATAGTGGTACATACTATCATAAGTTAGTATATTGTTATATGTATGTATAGTGGCGTCTCATATATACAGTTGCAAAGCTTAAAAAAATGTGTTCTAAAATTATAATTCCATAAAAAAAATTAAATTTGACACTGAAGGTCCCCACATTCAAAGCCTTGTCCACAAACATTTTGTCTTTCAATGCTTCACAAAATAAAATTTACTTATCTCATAAACTTTGGCTGATAATAGAAGACAAATCAGAACTCAAACCAAGTAAATCACAACTCATAACGAAGTTTATCTTGCCCAACTATTGTTACAACAAATAACTCAAGTACTCTTACAACCAATCAAGAATTTACCTAAACAAATAAAAAAAATCAAAAGTTTCTCAGCATGCAAATTCACAGGTCAACTAAAATTTACTTTTTTTAATGGGAATATGGAATGAGAATATAATTTTATTAAATATTTTATGCAAACAGTGGACAAAAAAAAATGGAAAATCAAGAAAAACAGAAAAATAAATTTTGAACCTATGAAAGAAGTGGAGAAAATAGATGGATAATTAGGCTAGGTAGGTGGCTAGAAGTGTGTGAATGTAAATTGTGGAAAAAAACTGCAAAAGAAACTGTATTAGTCACATAGATGGCTCAAATTTAACTTTAGAAGATAAACAGTACTCCTTCCGTCCCGGAGGAACTTGCACACTACCTTTATTTTCGTGTTTTAGCGAGCGAGTTGTTTATTAATATTTGAAATGATAAAGTGACTTTTAAGGTAGGGTATGAGAGATCAGTATCTCATCTATTGTAAAGTAACTTTAAAATTACTTTATCATTTTAAATACTAATAAAAAATTCGCTCGCTAAAACACGTGAAAATAGTAAATGAGCAAGTTCCTCCGGGACGGAGGTAGTACATATATTTATAAATTTAAACAACTTTTAAGGAGATTTTTTTTTTTTTGAAATGGAAGGAAAAGGGTGTGCCGCAACAGCAGGAGAAAACTTGGCTTAATATGAAAATAAGATATGAAAAAAGTGAATCTCGTATGAAAGAAGATATAAGAGAATGAAAGCTACAATCCATTTTTTATTTATCATAGTTGCATAATGATTAATGTGTAGGATAAAAAAATGTACACCTTCTCTCTCTTGTGTAGGATAAAGAAAATTTGCATCTTCTATACTTAATATAAAAAAATGTCCAAACATGAATTTATAGTTGCATAATGATTAATGTGCATTTAGAGAAATTGAATATCTGCAAAGTAAGTGCATAACCCCTTTTAGTTGCAGATTACTACTTTTCCATCTTCTAGGACCAACTATGGAGTTTTTTTTCTTCTCCGTGAGATAAAAATATTTAAACTTTGTAACTTAACTTTCAGTGTTGTTTTCACACCTTACGCAGCTGTAAGAGGCCCGATCTATATGAATATAATATGACTATGAATATAAAGTACGACTGATGTATAAATGATGGCTGTTAATTTCAGAAAAACTGGTTTACGTAATGGAATTACTAATTTTATCAAGAACAAAAGCATTTAATTGGGATCCGAAGTTCTATAAATCCTTCGAATGCTCTCATTCCAGCAATAATTTTACAGAGGTTCTCGTGCAAGAGGGTTGGGGTGGGCGAACAATTTTATCAGTATCTTGGTCCATCGACTTACAAAGATGAGTCCAAACAAACATCTCCTATTTATTACTAATCATGATATATCCCAATTTTGAACAAAAAAAGTAGACGATCAATTAGTTGATAAAGAAGGAAACCAATTGTATATGTGTATACAAATTATGCCTGAATACATTAGCAAAAATTAGAAAACTTAAACTTTAGCTTTTCCAATATCTTTATCCCTTAAAACAACTGTTTTTACCATTTGCATCATGCTCAAAAGGTGGAACCTCGTATAAACTTCACTGCATTGTAGGTAAATAAAGCACCAGATTAAAGAATCAAGATAAATCTAAAAAATATATACATATAATAAAGTATATAAGAACATATAAAGATTTCCTGTCATGTGTAGGATATAAGTATATAAGTATTAAAAAGAAGGGATAGAAAGAAGAGTATAGAGTTTGCGGATCCCAACTTTGGACACGATGTTATCTTCTTAAATACTTTGGTTCATATAAAAGAAAATAATGGCAAGATCAGTATTCTGGTTGCAGAAGATCAAAATCTCACATAAAAAATATAACTGAGATTTTTTTATCATAAGCATTTTTTAATTCCATAGCTTCCATAAGTCATAAAAATAAAGGAAGAGCAAACAAATATATATATGGAACAATTTTCATATGTATAGCAAAAGCCACAATATACAAATTTGGGATTGTTGTCATTTGTAATAAAACAAATTCACATTCGTCTCACGCTTTTCACAAAACCATTTATCAACTTAAATGATATTTAAGTCTTCACAATTACAACAATCATAATTTGAGAAATAATTGCAGTCGATTTGCTCTTAATCAGAATATATTTGCAAGACAAATAATTTCAAAAAATACTCACAATTGTGTAAACAAAGAAAAATAACTCACTCAAGCAATTTACATTTTAGAACTTCAGAAACGCTTCTAATTCAGACCAATAACTGAAATTGGCGTCGAAACTCTTGCAAGCAATCAGCAGCGGCGGTGTGCAAAAAGAACCTGCAAATTGATAAAGTATACACATAGTGAAGACAAAAATTAAAGAGAGACCAGTTTTCTTGATTGGTCCGGAGAAGATGGAAGCCTGTTAGCATAGGAGAAGGAAGAGACGAAGTAAAAATTAAGTTAACTTTAAAACCCAAATATGTGGTGTATGTCAACTCTTAAAATTAGATTTAAATGAGAATAGGGGGACTCTTTCAGCAGTCACGCTAAAGCATACCAATGAGCCTTTCCTAAAAGTAGAAAAAAGGAAAAAGAAACATGTATGAACTTTGTATTTGTTCTCAGTTTCACTATCTCCAAGTTTAACACTCTACACATGCATCAAATTCACTAAACTAAATCTGAAATCAAAGTATCACACACTCAATGAAATTATTTAGAATATAGAATAATCAAACCACTCATCTAGTTAAAATTCATTAAACTTAGTGCCTCATCAATCTAAAGTCTTCACTCAACAAACATACCTCACAATGTAGTTATATTTACTAAAAAGAAATAATTTAGCAAATCTTTTCACTTCGGAAATTACATAACTCTTTATCAGCCAGCTACATATTTGAATTAATGCTTGCAAAACATTATTCAAGAAAACAATATTTTTGAATCATTTCTTTCTTGTTCGATGATTAAACCACTTTTTTTGTTTCCTTGAGAATTTAGGCCAAAGTGCAGATTACTTGATACCATTATCACAATTAAGATACTAATTCCTCCATAAAAAAGAAAGATTATAGATTGTTCTTACATGGTCAATGTTTCGATACTTGGCAACCAAATTGTAAGCTTTAGTTAGTCCAATTCCAGGCACAGCTGGAAGGAAATCACAACCAACCAACACACACATACCTGAAATTTTTTAGCTCTTAATGCATGCTCTAAATCCAAGAGTAATTAGGTAAATAAATTTATAAAAAAAGAATGTATGTGCTTGCTAGTACATCAAAATTTGATAAGCCTTGTCAACATATATTGGAAGTGTAATACTGGATAATATTTAAAAAAAAAAAAGAAAACTGTAAAGTGGAATTCTGTAAAGTTTATATACCTATGAACAATTCTTGATTGAAATGTCTGAAAGATGGTATACAACCAACAGTGCTTAAAACCTTTTCAAGGACAATCTCTTCACCATTGCCATATCTATCCATCTTAAGTATTACCTGAGAAGACCAACCATAGAAGAAGTGCTAGACCTAAAAAAACTCAACACAAAGCTGTGAAATCAATTTGTTGAATTTCAAAAATCAAAAGTTTCTTACAGCTGGGCAACCATATGATAGTAAATCGCTATCCTCTGAAATGACTGCTGCAATTCCACATTGTTTAGTTTTAAGGCCTGGAAGATATGCTAATTGTGCATTGGCCTCATATGGAGCCATAACAAAATCAATTTTTTCTGATCTTAAAATCTGAAAATTAAACAGTTGGTAGTAATTAAAGGTGTTTTGGGCTTACATGAATCACAATGTATAGTATTTTTAACAGTTTGAGTAGTTACCTGGATTAGTTTATGTGTGATCAATGGGGTGATTCTCACAGCCCTATACAAAACAAATACAGTGATGTGAGTGATTTTCTTCTTATGGCTTGTGAACAATATATATCAATAAAAGAATTCAAACCAAATTAAACAACATATACATGGTGGAAAAAAAGGCTACATGAAGTATATGCAAGATAATACACATTTTAAACATTATACAGAAGACAAAAGACAAAAGACAAAAGAAACGTGTCAATCTCAAGTTCCGAATAAAAAAGTTTCGTCCGGCCAGCCCCTTCAAGAAGCTGCAAGTGAAAGATACAGGGAAACAATTGGCTTTATTCCAAGAAGAAAAAAAAAATAACCGTACAAAAAGATTTTCAAACTTCCAGCTAGAGATGCACATACACAAATTCTCATATACTTCTTGTGTCTCAAACATACTTAAATTTCTGAACTGTTCATAACAGTTGGGCACGAACCTTATTTTGCAGCATATTAGATCATTTTTTATTTAAGTATCAAACTATACCGAAATCTAAACTATAATACCATTAATATAATTCATATCAAGAAGGCAATGTCACCTGGAAAAGCTCGGATGCTGCATAGCCCTTCTTTCAGCTCTTCCATAGCCATATATATCACAATTAGTCTTTCTCCTAAAATAACGTCAATAAACAATTAAGGAAAAATGCATTATAGGTCCAAAATTAGGCAGAACATTTAGTAAAACTATAATCAAATTCATCTTTCACATGCCTGTGCCGCTCGTCTTCAGTGGCGGCCTTATAGGGGGTGTTCCCCCCGTCGAACACAACTGAAGGAGTAATCTTGTAGTGCTTAAGCATATTAATTTGATGCATAAAATAGCATAAGAATTGATATTTTTTATCCACTTCCATATCCAAGCATAGCTCCATATTACATGAATAAGATGGAAAAAAAAAAAAAAACTAATCTCATTAACCCATCAAAACCCACAAACAACATTTAAAAAAAAAAACCCACATATATAAATTTATTGTATATATAAGGTATGAAGTACCTCCTTTGTGAAGCCATGAATATGCTTCAATATCAACCTGCATTTTGCAAATATAATATATAAAATTGGGATTTAACTTTGTGGATTAAAAAAATTAATATAGATAATGCAGGCCAGTGAAATGAGACGAAGCGAGTGGTGTATAGAACCTGAATTTGGTTTACCCCTTAAGCTTTCAACATCATTACTTACTGAATTCCCATCTCTCTCCTAAATAATCCAGAATGTATCAATACAAAGTGCTTAAGAAGTAAGAATCAAAGCACAATGAGCAAGCATTGAAATTCGAACCATGGAATCAGGCGAATTCAGTGTGAGATGAGAACCAAACAAACAGTAAATTGAAAAACGGGAATGAAAAATCCGCGATACAGAAATATACATCAATAGCACAGAGTACATTTCAGAGTAGGATGGATAGGAGAGAAAAAGGCAAACCTGATACACGAAAATTGAGTGATGCAGTACCAGCAATAAGAGAATAGAATCATCACCAACTACATTTCCTAAGGCCCATACTGCCTGCATTTGAAATAAGAGTATATCTTATTAACGCAAAGAATTATATAAATCTTGAAGCAACTTGGGAGAAAGTCTAAATCAATATAACATCATACAAACTAAGAACCACCTGTTATCTAACATCATCACTTGGGATATATTGCATATTAGTATAAAAAAACTGACTTCTCTGCAAGTAGAACTAAAAGATGGGAAGGTACCTTTTTTTTATCTTTCCGTGGACACATCATATTTGATTTTGATTTCCAATAACATTTGTGAAAGTACATCCTTGGCCTCGAGCTTCACACTGAGCACACGCCGGTTCGGACCAGTTGAGATGGAGAACATTTTCAGAGAACTCTTCCCTCGGAACCGATGAAATGTTATGGAATTGGCGGAATAGGATCGGGAGTAAGAATATGATAGGACAATTGGAGGGGTCTCTTGCCCTCTTCCCCATCTCGAATCCCTACATATGTTGATATTCGGTACCCAATATGTCATCCCCTTTTGCAGGCAATACCTGCAATGAATAAAAAGATCAACTGATAAGATTCCAATACAACAATAGTAAATGGAGTCGAAAAATAGTGATCAATTAGCCTAATCTGATATGGGCTTCATTATACCTCCACTCCTCTGTCCATCATTCTTATTTCTAAACTGAATCTGATTCAGTGGGCTTCTAATTAGAGATCCACACAACCCTTGTGCCAACAACTCTTAACAGAAAAACAAGTTCCATTCACAGTAACGGCCCACCTATTAATATTAATAAAATGACATTATCAGTTACAGTTCCTAATATAGAGATTTATCAATTTTTACTGATCAATATTTTACATTATTCAGGCTTGTCGTGTAAATACAATCCAATAAGATCATATGTTTAAACAATTGAATCAATCGCCTGAACAACATAAGTTATACTCCCCTTTATGCCTTACATTCACTTGGCTATATGATCTCTCCATAGCAAATTGAACATTGAAACACTAAACCTTATAATCATAATCACATGAACAGTGCCTGGTTTCTCATCAAAGCTATCAAAAATTCAATTTAAAGTTGCGTCGGATGTTGTACCCATTTTTCAAACTTAACCAACACACAATTGAATCATGCCTAAATGAAATTAAGGGGGAAAAAATTAACTATCATCATAGAGAATAAGAACTCATACCAAAAATCGAGAGGCGGCGGCAGCAGCGACAACGATTGAGAGAGAGGCGGCGGCAGCGGGAGTGATCGAGAGAGATGCGGCGGCAGCGATCGAGAGGGAGGCGGCGCCGACAGTGATCGAGAGGCAGCGCTGTGAGGCGAAACGATGGAGATTGGGGATCAGGCGACGCGATTGTGTAGCCTTAGGCGACTGGGCGGTCCGATTCTGGCATCCAGTGGTAGATTCGTGTTAACAATTGGAGTGGAGGCCGTGAGTTTCTTGCAAGGTGTAAAGGAGAGAGAAGAGAAACAATGAAAATTTTGGGAATGAAAAGTATTAATTAAATATTTTAACCCTAGATAAAATGTATGGTTTAGATTAAGGGGCTGAGATGGATGGTCGAGATCAAAATTTAAATAAACTTTTAATGAGAGATGAGTATTTCGAAATGGAGAGATTTGAGACATGCCACCTCATCCTTAGAATAAGGTGGTGTTGACACATCACCTTAGAGAGGTTTGAAAATATATTATAATAAGATATATATATATATATATACACACGTTTTTTATAAGGAGTCCATTTGTGAAGCTAAATTGGGGATTTATCATTACACATCATCATATCTATTTATTAATTTTTTTAATATTAAGATAATTTAAAAAAAACGAAAAAGGAAAAGATTTGAAAATATAGGTAGCATCTTTCCACTCCATCCCCGTTTATTTTTCCTGTATTCTTTGGACGCATCAATCTCACGTCATATTAAATCAAGAAAACACGTTTATACTAGGCTTTGAATATTTGTACAATTCGGAGAAAGTATATATATATATATATATATATTTTTTTTTTGTTTTTACAATAGAACAACACGTTAATATTATTTTAATAATTAAAGATTAGAGGTGCAATTAAAATTTGATTCTACGAATTGCTTCTCTGTTTTTTCACAAATCTGCGCAATAGCCTTCTAAACAAAACTCTTCTTATTTCTCTTTGATGTTTTTTTTTCATGAATTGTCGTCCCCCTTTATCATCATCATCATCATCATCAAATTAAGAAATTTCATTTACACATATGAAAATTGATTTCTATATTTCATGATGCAATATAAGGAATATTGAATGGATGGAGTTGCCCATACTTACGAATCTTTTCCAACTCTTTATTTCTAAGTTATAATAAAATTAGATATGATGATATGTAATGACAAATCATCAATTTGTCTCCATAAAAAATTCACTAGTGTGCTCCTTATAAAATCACACACACATATATATAGGAATTTATTACATGCCCACCGGTGGGCATGTAATCATTTCCGATATATATATATATATATATATATATATATATATATATATATATATATATATATGAAATTTATCATATGCCCACCGGAATATTATATACATACCGTAAATGTGTTAATGACATATAAACATATATAAATAATTAATTAAAATAATAGTGGACCCCTGCTTATGTGTCATTAACATATTCGCAGTGAATATATAATATTATGCCCATCGGTGGGCATGTGGTCATTTCCGATATATACGGATTTGATATAATGCCCACCGGTGGGCATAACTTATATGCCCACTGCGAATGTGATAATGACACGTAAGCAAATTTAAATATGGGTCCCCTATTATTTTAATTGATTACTTAAATTTGCTTAGGTGTCATTATCACATTCGCGGTGGACATATAAGTTTATGCCCACCGGTGGACATTATATCAAATCCGCCGATATATATGCGTGTTTTATCTGATATAGTTTTTCTCTAGAAGTACTCCCTCTGTCTTAAAGTTATTGTTGCTTATCGAAACTATTCCTTCCACCACTCAATCAATATTTTCATAAATGACAATAAATAATACTCCATCCGATTCATTTTTGATTATCTGTTTTACAATAAAAGGAATATTTTTTTTTTCAACTTACCCAAAATAGCAAAAAACAAACACTACCACTTTTAAATTACCCATTAAAAATATCTTTTATTTACACTCATGCCACTACTTTATCAACTTTATACCCACAAATACTAATAAACAACTCTTACCCCTTTTAAAAATCTACTTTATACCCACAAATACTAATAAACAACTTTTTTTATTAAAACTCGTGCCATTTTCTTATGGACAATTAAAATCGAATCGGGGGGAGTATTATTTTTTACAAATATATTTTTTCAATACTGGTATACTTATATTCATGTTATTACATTATACATATTAATTTATATTTATTAATTAAATTTAATTTAAAATAACAAATAGTAAATGAGAAGTTAAATTTGAGAGATATATTTTATTATTTTGGGCCTGTGAGTCCAATTAGATGAGGACAGATGTGAAAGAATGAATGATTCATTTTCTCATTTTATTAAACATGTTGAGGACAACTACGCCAAACTCATTTTAATTTTGTCTCTTTCTATTTTGATCTTTAATTAAATATTTATTGAAAACAATAGTTGAATAGTAGTACTAAATTATTTTTCATATGCAAATACTAGGAATAATTTCTTAGAATTATCATACTACTAAAGACAAGTGAATTTTTCGTTGACCAAGTCATACATTACACATGTTTTATATATGTCCCAACATTTAGGTACTAGTTATTTATTTTTGAAAAAACGTCTTCCATTAAATAGTGAATACTAATACCATTTCAACTATTCCATTTATAAGAAAAAAAAAATATAGGATAAGATTTAAGAAGTGTATATCGATTTTGAGTTATAAAAGTAATTCAACATTTGATCATAGGACATTGTAGACCTAACCAAGACATGATTATTAGGAAATTAATATAAATAAATTTATTTCACAACTCTCTACGAATCTCAATTTTTAGATGAACTTTTTTTGGTATTAAAGTCTTTGGTTCACATTTTCGTTCTGACTTCAAATTTCGCTAAAAATAATATTTTTCATATTAAACTGTACACTCAATAAATCTTTTACCAAAGAACAAGATTGAGAATTCGACCCACGAATTATAAAAATTATAGTTATGGGCACAACAATTGTGTTAGTTTCCCACCGAGTTTGATCACAATTATTGAACATTTGAATTAATTTGGACCAGGGCTTAGGGGAGATGAATCTAAAACAGTCCAAATTGTAGGTGTATGTGTTTGTATACCCCAGAAGGGCCCGTAAATGTATTTTGCTACCTAAATCTAGTGCTGAATCCAACTTTGATCAATTCAATGATTACCGACCCATTTTTGATGGTTATAACAACTTCTTTCATGCAAGGTCTAAATGGCGGATGATATTCCACCTAACAAAGAAATGAAAAAATTCGCATTCATCTAAAATTTTGAAATTGTAGGGAAGTGTAAATTTAATTAGGAGAAGCTCTCTGTGAAATATTTCATATGCGAAATATATTTAAAATAGACAAATATTAAAAATATAATGGGTCGGATCGCTCCAGGTAAAAAATCGCGGATTTTGGCCAGGTCGGGTCGGGTTTGGTGAGTTTTTTCCAAAATCTCGCGCATGTCAAGTTTCAGGATTTTCGCTCCCAGTTTATGTTACTGTATGTGCAAATGTATGTTACTATATGGACAAATGTGTGTTACTAATCATTAAAAAAATAGGGTTTTCTACTTTAAAATAACAATAATGACAAATATATATTTTTATAAGAACAAATATGTGTTTTTAATTTATTTCTCATCCCTTTAAATTTAAATTTATTGTTTTATACAATAAAACATATTTGCTCCAACAATAACATACATTTGGTCTAACATCATTACATTTTTGCTCCAACATTAACACACATTTGCAATAATACACATTTACTCTAACATTAGCACACTTTGCTTTAATAGTAACACATATTTCCTACAGTAATACACATTTGTTCCAATAGTAATACATATTTTTAGTAACACACATTTACTCTAACTTTAACACACATTTGCAATAATACATATTTACTCTAACATTAACACACTTTGCTTCAATAGTAACATATATTTTCTCTAACAGTAACACACATTTGCTCAAATAGTAACACATATTTTTAGTAACACACATTTACTCTAACATTAACACACATTTGCTCTAACATTAACACACTTTGCTTCAATAGTAACACATATTTCCTCTAACAGTAACACACATTTGCTCCAATAGTAACACACATTTACTCTAACTTTAACACCCATTTGCAGTAACACATATTTACTATAATAGTAACATATATTTGCTCCAATTGTAACACATATTTTTAGTAACACACATTTGTTCCGATAGTAACACACATTTGTAGTAACACATATTCACTCTAACGGGTAACATACATCTACTCCAATAGTAACACATATTTTTAGTAACACATATTTGCTCCAATAGTAACATATATTTTTAGTGACACACATTTCCTCCAATAGTAACACACATTTGCTCCAATAGTAACACACATTTACTCCAATAGTAACACATATTTTTAGTAACACACATTTCTTCTAACATTAACACACATTTGTTCACAATAGTAACACAAATTTTCAAGAACTTTTTCAAGGCATTAGATCGAACAAGTGGTGTGTAAAATTTGTTATGAGACTTTTGCATCCCTGTTACCATAATGGGGATTGATTTGCGGAGAAAGGTTGAGGAGAGAAAGGGAAGAGAATGAATTTTGGTATAGGCAAGGGGTAGGGAGGGGATTTGTGGGGGCAGTTGGAACTTGGGGGGCGGGGCTGTTGGAAGGCGGGCACAAGAGGTTGTTTGAATGGGGGTGGGGACTACAGGATGACCCTATTATTGATATTTCCTCTTCTCTGTCAATCAGTGAAAGCTAAGAAGTTATAAAGCAGGAAAATAAAGAAAAAAAAGGATTGAAAATGAGCTATGATGGCGGGGGTTGCAGGGTGGTGGCGGTGAATGTATGAAGGGGAAGCGAGAGGGTGAGGATCCAATTTTTTTAATATTGATTATTCTACGGATGTAGGATCCGTAGAATATTTCATACAACAATTTGTATTTAATTAATATATTTATTTCACTAACATGAAACTCACTACCTCCTATTAAACTCGGGTGTTTGTATTGATTTAGATCGAATCTTGTAGAAAAAATAAAGTCCGCTTTAAAATAAAATAGTTTACTGAAATTTTAAAAGTTGAAAGAATTTGTAATGCATATAATTATTTTTTAATTAAAATTAGATATGGACAATTTACAATGGTCTATCATTATTTTTTTATTTATAATCAGCTTACAAGCAATTAAATTTTATTAAAAAATAATAATTAAGAGATGGCTAGACAAGTGGTTGTAAGATCACAAGAATGTGTCATTGTGTTTTTTTGCAAGAACATATTAAATTAACATTTTCCTTTCTTTTTAATTCCACGTTTTATTTAATTGCACTAAAACAGTTAAATAAGGTCAAACATCGTCCAAATTATACCAATATTGGGGATTTAAACCAAATTCGTCCTCTATCTTTTCACCTTTATCTAAATGGTCCTCTATTTATTTGCTTTATCAATTTAGTCCTGTATTTCTTCAAGTTTCGCCAAAATGGTCCTAATTTGGTGAAAAAAATGTTCTAATTGATTTTTTGTATTTTATTTCAATTTTTTTATTTGGCAAAGATGACCACCTAGCGTGCCACATTGAAAAAAAAAACCACATCACAGGCTTCCCCCGAAAAACTACTGCGCATGACTTATAAGGTGGCATTTTATGCTTTATGCGTTCAATTAGGACCTAATTGGATAAATGTGAATTGATACAAGACTAAATTGGTAAAGAAAATAAATGTAGGACCAAAATGGTGAGGTTTGGTACATTTTTAGGCCAATTAGGATCATTTTGGCGAAATTTGAATAGATACGGGACTAAATTGATAAAGCAAATAAATAGAGGACCATTTTGATAAAGGTGAAAAGTTAGAGGACGGATTTGGTTTAAATCCCACCAATATTGTATTACAATCTTTTTATTCTCAACACATAATGAATGAGGTCTTATCACACATGGAGAATCAAAATGAAACTAAACCTATGTAATATAATCTCTCCACACACACACAACCCCCTCCCAAAAAAAAGAAAAGAAAAAAAAATATTGGTTACATTTCGTTCGTATATAGTCCCGTAAAAACTGCCCACAATAAACACGAGCATCCTCGTAGTGCAAGTCTTCTAAGGTTTATATGGAGCTAATACGATGACCGAGTTGTGCCCTCCAAAACCAAATGAGTTCGATATAGCTACAACGATTATAATTGAATCATAAGAAGACGCATTGCATGAAATTATGTGGATATATCAATTTGGAAAATGAGAGAGAGCATAAGATGACATACCAACATTAATTTCGTGTTGTTTCTTTACGTTTGGGACAGTGTCGATTGTGACTTGAGAATCTAAGTCCTGCGTTTAAAATGGAGTATCAGAAGATGTCACAATTTCAGAAAATATATAAAATAACATATTGTTATTGATGTTACATATTGGTTGATTGTTGGATGTAACCACCCAGTATTGATTGCTTTAATGGTAGCTATTGCTTCAAGGCCACCTGATGCTCCAAGGCCATGCCCAATCATTGACTAATAAAAAAAATTAGAGCAATTTTAGTAACCTAAATTAGTCTTAATATGACAATTTAAATTATTCTAGATATACATTTTTACCTTAGTACCATTCATCTTTATTCCAGTGGTGTCTTTAAACACCTTTTTAATAGCATTAACCTCTGCTAAATCTCCAGCAAGTGTTGATGTTGCATGTGCATTTACATAGTTTACCTATTGTAGCAATATTTTAAAAAAATCTTAATAATTATACTTAAGTCTACTCAGAGAATTTAATAAAATAAACCAACCTCTTCAGGGGAAACACCTGCATCTTCTAAACTCTTAACTATGCAAGACGAAACTCCGAGTCCGTCGGAACGAGGATTCGTTATGTGATGAGCATCACAAGTGATGGCGCCTCCCAAATACTCGGCGACGATGTTGGCTCCTCTTTTCAATGCATGCTCCAAGCTCTCCATAATCTGATGATCGTGTTGATTTTTATGATCCATTGTATTAGTAAAAAATATTAGCATTATGATCATAAGTATAAGAAGATTTCTTGCATGAGACATGATATTTTTGCATTTTTTTTATATTCTATTTTTAAAGTATGCATGAGACTGTTGCATACAAGTTTTTGTGTACTTACAATAATCATGCACGTAAAAGTTGAACATGACATGTACCAGTACGCCAGCGCCTTCACCCATGACAAAACCATCGCGGTTTTTATCCCACGGCCTAGATGCTTTTTGATGATCGTCGTTTCTATGAGACAAAGCTTTGCAGGCAATGAAACCTCCGACTCCAGTTGCAGTTACAGCAGCTTCCACACCCCCGACTACCATAATATCAGCATCACCCCTTCTGATATGATTAGCCGCACTATTGAAGCAGTAATTTGCAGTAGCACAAGCAGTCGAAATTGGGTAATTTGGTCCCATTAATCCGGTCTCTATAGCCAACAATGCAGGCCCCATATTGACAATAGAATAAGGTATTAAAAATGGTGACATTTTCTTGTATCCCTTCTGTACTAGGGCTTCCACTCCATTGCTGAAAGATGTAATCCCTCCCATCGACGACCCCACCAACACGCCTATCTTCGTCTTGTCCATCTGCACACATAAAAAAGTTAGTTTCTCTAAGCTACATAACACAAAATCATATCAACACATTGACTACTTTGACAGTTAGCTGTCAGAGTAGCCAGTAATGTATTGAACTCTTTTTGGTGTTTAAAACATGACATCACAACACCAGCTACTTGGCAGCTCATTATCAGAGTAGCTGATGCTATATTTGATTCACTAATTACATAAAAATAAAAACAACAACGCAACACCTAGTTACCAGAGTAGTTGGTGTTGTGTTGGAGTAGTTGGTGTTGTGTTGGATTATTTTCGTTGCAGTACAACACCAGCTAATCTGGCAAATTGGGACACCTTTCAATGAAACATTAGATTAAAATTGCTCACAGTATCAAGCACTTCTTTTCCAAGGCTAGCCTCATCAAGTGCTCTCAATCCAGCTACCAAACAATACCTCCACACATCATCCAATCGACGATCATTTTTCTCATCGATATAGCCTTTGGAAGAGAAATCACGTATTTGGCCTGCAAACCTCACCGAATACTCTGAAGCATTGAATCGATCTATTGGAGTAATTCCACTCACTCCATCCAGAAGTTTATTGTAGAATGCATCAATGTCACTTCCAAAAACGGAAACTAGACCCATTCCAGTGATCACTATTCTTTTCTTGGGATCAATTTCTCTCTTTGGGGCTGAAACTGTTGGAGAGGCCATCACCTTGATTCTCCTATGTTTTGTAGCTAAACGAATATATAAAAAAACTTTATCCAAATATAAATAACACTATTAATCGTGACTTTGATACATATCTAGAGCTGTTAATTATGATGAATGAAGGCACAAAAAGAAGTACTAATATATATATATATATATATATATATATATATATATATATATATATATATATATATATATATATATATATATATATTATGAGTAGAGTGTTGATAATTAACTTTAGAGTTTAAATCACTAATCATTCCATAACTTTTTAACAAAATAGATTTAGTCCAAAAATTAACCTTTAATTAGATTTAGTTCTAAATTATCTGACAAAGGTCCAATTTTTGTTCTAAATCAGCTGAAAAAGTCAATACAACATCGTTTTAAATTTCGAGATTGGTGATTTTGGCAAGGGTGCTGATGTGATATCCATATGTTCTAATTATATTTAATTTTTTCTTTTACTTTACAATTTTATTACACATCATTTATATATATTATTTTAAAATATATTTCTATAAATTGTATTTACGATATATTTTATTTTAAAAAGCATTTAGATTGTTCATTTCGCTTTTATCGGCCGATTTGAAACCAAAATTGAATTTTGTTAGAGAAATTGAAACTAAATTTGATAAAAAAATTGATTTTGAGATTATATATATTTTATCAGAAAGTTATGAAATGATTTGTAATTTAAACTCGTTAATTTCATGAACTTTTAGTTATAAACTCGTTAATTTCACTGCCAAGTACCACAACTATACAAATTTGATGCTGGAAATAGGAAAAAAAAGGGGTTTCAAATACTAAAAAAAATTGATACATATACCAGAATTTGTGATGTTTCCCTTAGCTTCAAACTTGGTCGATCCAACGTGGATTTTTTCAAGTGCTTTGAGGCCATTATACTGAAGCATTGAGGCTACATTTCTTGGTGACGATTGTTTGGAGTTGTAGAAGATCAAACCTGAAAAAGAAGAACAAGTAATTGCCCCCATCTTTGGAACAACAAAAGCCTACACTTATTGTTCAATCCTCTATAGAGAGAGTTATATTAAGAATGGGAATAAAAAAATAATGGAGCTTAAAGTAAATAAAGCAAGTTGAAGGAGTTAATAAAGAAAGTTTTAGTTGGAGTTGAGTGGTGGGGGATCCGCCCCTACCCTACCCTGCCTACCTATCTATACATAACAGAATTGAGGATAAATGATGAAGCAATTAATAGCAGAATACCTTCCTTTATCCCATAATCCATCTATCATATGTTTAATCAAGATCTCAGGCTGCATTTTAGAAAGTGTTGAAAGATTAGGTAAGAACGGCAATCGAATACCGCGAATTTAAAGCTTTTGCTACACTTCATTGATGAGGTTAACAAGATTTGGTTATAGTTTAATTTACCTCTCTTGTGTACACTATACCCCCATCTAATAATAAATTTGACATTTTGTTTTTTTTTTTCCTTTCCACAATAATCTCCACCCTATAAAATGAAAATTAAACTCTCCTACAATAGCATTTTATATTCTAATAACATCATTAAAAAAATCACATTTGCAGTGACTTTTCATTAAAAGTGTATCCAATTACATATGAAAGTAATAGGGGATGACAGAAATAATTTGTAATAGGGATGCCAATGCGGCAGGTTTTGGCCGGTTCCAGAACCGTCTCGCCCCGTTGATCCGCCGGGTCTAATTCGTCCCGTTTAATTATAATTTATTTTTACAACAAAAAATATCTAACTTATAACATTAAGTAATCTACATATATAATAACAAAAACTTATACTATTAATAGAAACAAAACTTTGACACCAAAAGACAATTACTAAATTTGTTATGATATTTAATAAATTACTTATTAATTAATATAATAAATACCCATGAACACAAATAAATGTGATATTTTAATAAAGACTTTAATTTGGAGATATACAACTTTTTATCTTCTTTTATTATTTTAATTAATTAAAAATATCATGTATATAGATATATACACCTATTTTATTTTCTTAATTTTTCATTCTAATAAAAAGAAATTATGGCTAAAAAAATTAAAAGAAAACAAGTAATACTCTTTAGTAAAAACAACTAATACACTTCAATGGTTTATATATGAACCATTATCACTCTATATTTTATCCTATCTAATTTATTAATTTCACTTAATTACATATATATATATATATATATATATATAATATATCCAACATTTTGAGCATAACACTCTTTCCGTCTAACTCAAAAAGAAAAAGCTCATGCATCCTATAAATGTGTTTGGAAAAATAAAGTGTGTATAAAAAAAAATGTCTCATCAAGTGTTTGGAAAAAATCTATCATCTATATTTTGAAAATATGTTCTCCACGAAAAATAAATGATAGTGATTATTCTCAAACACTCTATAGGATTTATTAAGATAACTATAAGAAGATATAGGTTAATTTGGTGATGTTATAGGTTAATATTTTTATGCAATAGGTTAGCCTTACAGAAAGGCTACGTTTTTAAGTTTGGTAAAAAATTTTTTTTGGGGCTTCCAGTGGCGGGTGTATAGTGTATACAATTAATTTAAGTATTTTAATAGTTGAATTAGTTAAGCTTATAATAGTCATTGTGCAGTGTAATTCAAGGGTGGATGCAAGTCGAACAAACTATACAAAAATAAAGTGATCAAATTAAAATTATTTATTTTTAAAACAAAAAATATCTAACTTATAACATTAAATAATTAAAATTAAAATGTATAATTGTTTGAAATAACATTTAATATTCATTTTGTTACTTAAAGTTAACACATTAAATATATATTCATGCAATTATATTTACTACTAGATGTGACCCCGCGTATTACGCGGAATTTCCATTGAATTTAATTTTACAATATAATGCATTATATTTAAATGTGTGTGTACAATTATATTGTTTAATTTAATTCAATTAATGGTAATTGAAATTATAAATAATATTATATATAATTTAATTTTTAGTCAATTTTAAATTAATTTATTATAATTATGTCATAATACGTGCTAGGTATTTAAATTATTATAAGCATGTGAAATAATATTATAAGATTAATTTCAATGTATTATACAATTAATAAAAAAAATTAATGGAAGCCTATATTGTATATTCACAAATAAATATCATATATTATTGTATATTCATTTTTTTCTAAAAATAGTAATAATATGTAAACATATATGGATTAATAAAAAATTGATTGAATCAACTATTTTTTTATAATAATTTTACTTTACATAATCTATTAATACAATTGTATAAACGACTAATTATATTTTAATTAGCATATCATCATGCAATTATATCAAACCCTCTATATACTTGACACTTAATAATACACATAATTCTAGCTATTCTATTGATGACACATCATCAATTTTTTTTGACACATAAACAGTATAAACTCTCTATTAATATATATGGAGAATTAATTGTCTAAATTTTCATAAGTTATTATTTTCTAAATAAGAAATTCTCAAATATAGTATAACAATAAAGACAATGTAAATTAAATGTTTAGATTTCACAAATTTTTTTTTACAATTTAATTAATCAATTTAATAATAGCAGAGTAAATATATTTAATTTCTGATTTGAATTGTTAAGATTTTATTTAAATATAAGGTCTACTCAGGTTTTTTTTAATCATCCTTAAATATATTTTCTTTAGTCATCATTAAATGCAGTTGAATAAATATAAATTGGTAAAATCACAAGAATTTTTAAATGTACTTCATAGACTCAAGTTAACTATAACATGTATTCAAAATGTACAAACATTCTTAGTTCGGTTTAATTGGTAAGTCATCATTTAATTATCACATGAGGTGCAAGGTTCAAATCTATGTGAATGCAATTTTTTTTTTTAATTAGACCTATTATTATAAGGCCGCATAAGAGTTATAAATTAACATAGATTGTCAACTCATCTTTAACAAAATGACATGTATTACTCAATTTATTCATAAAATGACACATAAGACAAATTAATGACACAATTGCAATGACACATAAGCCAAATCAATGTGAGAATGAGACATCATTAGGATGAACTCCCTATTAGTATAATAGGGGATAATAGTAATATAAATACAAATTTATGTATAATAATTTTATATATATTAAAAGGAGAATGCACTCTCTAAAATGCTGCCATTTGTCGCATTACAATACTGACACATGTTGTTTTTCTATGTAAAATTTCCATATTTCTTTTTCTAAAATACCACCCCTCTCTCTCCAATTTTCTTAATTAGTAGTAATTGAGTACATTAATTATATGAGTAGGTTTTATATGAAAACGCTTCATAATAAACTTAACATGAAATAATTTTATAGTATCATTAATCTCATCAGGAGTATCATTAAACCTGTCAGGGGTATCATTAGTCTGAGTTCAAGAAAATTTATTTGATAAGATTAACTCCCAATGAAATTAATGATACTTTAAAATTATTTCATGATAAACTTATCATGAACTATTTTCATATAATACTTTGCCTAATTAGATTATCACCCATTCAAGACAAGAAACCGGCGTGATCAAAGAAGGCCAAGGAACACATTGAATTGAAGAATTACTAATGAATTTATTCTTTAATTCAACCTCTTCTCTCTTTGTACGTTTCTTAACCTAAAGAATTTATGGAAGGATATATAGCTGAAGATGGAGAGTTTTATCCCTCATAATTCGTATCTCTTCTCTATTAACCCTTCACAGAAGGGTTTCCCCTTTTTAATTAAAGAGAATTTTCACAATTTTCAAGCTATTAAAAAAAAATTATTTTTGGTATGTTGGTCTGTTTTTAGGGTGAGAATTGTATCTATATGCATGTATAATTCCATCAACATTTCGTGCTAATCAGTTATGACTATTTGGTTATTCTAATGTTTTATGTTATGGGTTTAAGCATAATCTTTATTTGTCGTTCATATGAATGATAGGACTCTAAAGGCTTCCGACATCAGTTCCGGTATTGAGATGAAGTTTCTTGGTTGGCCAATCATTATCCTCAATGATGTAACAAAAAATATTAAACCATTTTGTAACATGAAATTCTAATTGAGAACATACCAGCATGGGATAAACAAAATTTTCTCAATGTTTTTTTCAGCTACATTGTCCAAGGAGAAATTCAAAGATGTGTTACAAATGTAAAAAAAAAAAATTAAAAATCAAATTGAACCCAAATAAGAAAATTTTCTAAAAAGGGCCGTATAGGATAATCAAATTGATTGTATTAAAAAAAATATATATCACAAACAGTTAGCAAGGAAAAGGGAGTTGCTAAAACATTAAGTATCTAAATTTTAGAACATATTGAGCTCTTATGAAGTGACCACAAATCAACAACAATATTAATTATAAAAGTTTTTTTTCTTTTTTTAACAAAGACGATACCACACCAAAATCTAGTTATATTAATAATATATGTGGCAGGTATATTGACAAGTTTTGCGGGGCGGGTTCTATAAAGACCACGTCCCGTCATATACCCCCTTAGTCAGATCCAAACCCATCTCCTGCGGGACATGTTCAATGGGGTTTCGAGTTTGAATGTTTGTAAGGTAGACTAAATACACGGTTTATTTAATATGTGTAATCAAATAGCAAATGTGATTTTCTATGAAAATAATTGCGGTCTAAATTTCAAAATTGAAGAATTTATTGCATGGTGCTCTAATTGTTGAATTTTTAGATGGACCTTCAATCTCTGCATTGTTATATTACTAGTTATAGCCCCGCGAATTTCGCGGGTTTAAGTTAAATTTTTAAAAGATTTTTAAATAATAAAAATAATTTTTTTTTTCTTTATACTAATAAAATATGTAATAATTTTTAATATTAAAATATTTATTAAAGCTAAATGTTTATACGTATGATTCGATATATATTATTTACAAATGTCTTAAAGTGATAAATAAACTTATTTTTCATATAAATAACACTCAATATAACAATAATTATTATAAAATTTTAAAAATCTTTTTGTAAACAACTTTTTTTGTATACTTAGATGATTTTTCTTTCGAATCAAGATAAAAAAAAGTTCAATACATTTTTGCTCTTTACTCTGTATACTACAATATATAGTTGGTCATGAGTGAAAACTGACTTTGGAAGGTATAAATTGACGGTTAAAAGAGATTGTCATTGATATTTATTGATAGTCATTGCGAAGCACAGTAATTGAAAATCTATCTTCTACTAAAATTACACGCATGAATATATCTGAATCACTCAATGGTCATTCTTGGGATGAAAACTCTATTCCCAAAGTTTCTTCCTTAAATGATTTCTGCTTCAATTATGTGATTTTTCAGCCTAGTAAAAATCATTCTTGTATCATTACACAATTTTAATTTATGATCAACATTTATGAGAAGAACAGTTGGAACACTTTTCTTCAGAGATAAACTATTGCTCGCCTTCCAGAACACTTGTTGGAGTTTAAAAAATAAACTAAAATCAACTCTCCATTACCTCCACCTCGAAACTCTGTTTTGCAAACATTGCCAAAAATAAAAAAATACTTTTGTATCTCCAGGAATAATAGAAATAATATTCTCTGATATACTTTTGCAAACACCCAAACACTGTTCTATCTTCAAAGTATTTATGTGTTAGTAGTATATGTTTCACAGACAAATAAATACTTTTAATAATACCTAAACCAGGATCAACATAATCATAAATCAAATTTTCTGATGTAATCTCAATATCAGCAAAACCACCCATGCAATCTCCAAGATTGTCATCACCAACTTTTAGAATCCAATTAGAAAATTAAGTAACTTCACTATTGCTTGAATTTGCACATGATTTCTATTTTTCAACCTCATATTCCTTGTCAATGTAAGTACCTATCAATACAAAAAATAATAATTGTTAATTAATAATATAGTTTAATAAATTTGAAAAAAGATAAGCATTTATAATATTACCTTGCAATGTCCCCACAAATAAGATGAATTAGTTGTCGAGTGAACAACATCTTCACTTTTTTAATTCCTTTTGATATAATAGAAAGTATTTGTCTGAAATCTCCACGAAGATAAACAGTCTTTTATCCGAAAGGTGAATAATTCATTGATCCATCAGAATTCCTAACAATATCTCTTATATCCAATGCTTTGAAATTGAATTTGTTAATCATTAGTGTTGGATTTTAGAGACACGTAAACACGTAATACATGCGCAACGGAAAATTGGAGTTCACTAACAACGAACAATTAATCGCATAATAATTTGCAAGAATATTAAACGGGAATTTTACAATACTTCGTACGCGGAATCCTCCACTATGGTTTCCATGCAACAACTATTCACCGATCCGCACCGAGGTGCCAGCGTTGTATCTCGAGACGAACTTGCTAGGAAAACTCGAGCTAGAGATTTTATGGAGAAATTATATTTCTTGTGTGTTTTTCAGAATTCCTGTTGATGATCGATTCTAATCACGTGGATTAGTGGCTATTTTTAATTGTTAATTGGATCACCAAACAATTACGTGTGATTGATTACTACCGTAAATAGTAAATATGATATATCAGGGTTAAGAAAATGTAAATACGAGTATTGATTTAGTATTGATTTCATATTTATTTCATAGGTGTGTGTAGATTTAGGTGTATGAGTGTGTGTAAGCAAAGTTTGGTTGTATTTATGAATTTTCACTCTTTTTTATTCATGAAAATTTATGGTTTTTATACAAGTCTTCCAAGTAGGAGGTGAAATGACCTTTGCTCTCCCATGTGTGCATGCTTGACACATGGAGGCTTGACTATTTGACCTGATCTAAGCTAATTTCTATCCTCTAAGCTGGATTAGCTCATATTAGTAAGCTATTAGTCTCTTTTGGACTTGTCCTTGAGGAGTTCTTAGCTTGATCTTGTTGGTTGATTTACATTCTGCCTTGGCTCTTTGGCTAAAGTAGCTCACCATGGTCTTATTTGGATTCAGGTGGTCTCTACTTTGATGTAGTTCGACTTGGTAAAGTAGCTCGTCTAGCTGGAGTAGCTCGTCTGACTATTCCAGTTCGGCCTGGCTTGACTTGACTTGCTTAATCTTATTACTTTGTTTAAATCTGTTCGCCTTAAGTAGGATGTAGCTTGACTTGAACGCAAAATACTAGCTATACTAGTAGTTACCCCACAAGAGTATGGGATCACAGTAGTATTGACAAGTATAGGGACCAAGTATATCGTACCCAAGGGAAGGTATGTATGCGAATTGAGCCCTAAAAATCTACACGTCGTAGTTAATATGAGTGTGCGTTCTAATTTGAGAATGAAATTTAACTACTCTAAAGTCTACTTCTATCAATGCAAAATTATGAAATCAAATAACTAACTAAGGGTTTAATCAAGTACGATATGGTGATGCTCAGGATAGGAATCCCTACGTATACTAACAGAGCTAGTACGATAATTAAAACAACCGTGATGTGCAAGTATTAATCCTAAGTGTACTAAAACTAGGCAATTAACTTCCCTATTCTAGCACCAGATTGAAAGACTAAAAGCTCAAGAATTAGCCCTAATACTTCGTCATATCTACCTACTTCACAACCCAATAAACAAATTATATGGATTATGCTTAATTAATGAGACCCTTATTTACCCAAGGTGATACGGTCGTCCTCCCTAGATAAACCGGTAGATTATAAATCCCTTCTATAACCCTATCGTTAAGCCTACTCGTTATCAAAGAGTGATAAGATCGTCCTCTCTCTAATAATTTTCGTATTCAATTCCAAGATAATTCTAGGGTTTATTTTAAGAATTTAATTAATTAAGAGAACTAGCACTAAACATCACGAATTATCCTAATTATGTACCAACATCCTACTTCTACGCGTTCATCCTACCCCAAGCATGCACGGATTCTATCCTAACATGGTAATTGAAGTAACGAAAACAATCACAATAACGATCAACATTTGCATAATTGAATAATCAAAAGAATTGGTAAGCCTAAACGAAAGAACATCTCAAAATCTCAATAAATGTGGTAAAGTAGGGTTTAGAAATCTCAAAGGATCAAGAACGAAAGTGTTGGTCCCACTAAGTAGATTAATTGCGGAAGCTTTGAAGAATATGTCTTTTTATCAAGATCTTTTTATAAGAGCACTAAGTAAAATTAAGATAGAAATGAAGAAAGCAGTAAATGGACCAGATTTATAGTGGTTCGGATTTCAATATCCTACATCCACTCTCCCTTTGATCAAAAGGGGTCTCACTAACCAACCAACAAACCACTTACGTACTGGAATTGTGAAGTACCAGTTCCTTCTTACAATCACTTTAGATCTAGCTTAGATCTAAAGCCTACAACCTTCAACCTTTTCTTAGAGATGAACAGGTTGAGATCCAACAACTCCTTTAAGAGTGTATACAAGATATGAGAGCAATAAGAGTGCTTAAGAGTGAATAAAGACTTGAAATATGACTTCTTGCGCGTGAGAATTTAGAGCCTTTCTTTGAATCTGCACTCTTGTATTTATAGTGGTGATTAGAGTATAGCCGTTGGAGAGCTAATCTAATCAGATCCTCTATTTAGGGAAGCTTTCAATCAATCAATTCCCTAATTGATTGATTGGGTTGGTGGGATCCTTGGATTGATTGACTTCAAAACTTTCCAATCCTAATCTTGTTGACTTGATTTAAATCACCAACGGTCAAGTGCTTCCAATGCCTAACTCTGATTCTCTCCAGAGAAGGCAGGACCAGGTACCAGGCAACCTCAATGTCTTCTGGTCCGGATCTGGTCAAGAACCAAAATACTCAGTAGAATTAAGGGATGATTCTGAGCATCTTTTGGTTCACCAGACTCGTCTGGTCTGGGAAGGTCCTCTGCCTCTGGTCAGTCTCATCTGGTGAAGTCTTCTAGTGGAGTCCTCTGGTGAAGTCCTCTGGAAGGTCTTCTGGTAGGTCTTCTGGTGACTCTTCTGGTGAAGTCTTCTGGTCTGGCAGTTCCCCCTAGACTAAGTCCTAATCTAGTTCATCATCTGGCTAACAGGTCCAGATGGTCCTATTAAATTCTCTGGTTTGTTTTAACTCATCAAAACTAACAACTTTTATCCTAACAATTTCCCCCTTTTTGATGGAGTTAAAACTTAATCAGAACTGATCAAAACATAAATACTTAAGCATGAAAACAATAAAGGGACAAGACCTTAGAATAGATCTTATCAGGCAAACAATAAGACAACAAGAGGTTATCTTTTGAACAGAGAAGATATGACTTTTCATTAATAATAGAGGACAAAAGATTACATTTTACATTGTTTTTCAGAGTCCTAAACTATGCATATCTTCTGTTCTCCTTTGGCACCAGGAACCAGTCGAAGAACCTGTCTTGAATGGCCTTGAGTTCTGCAGAAGATGTTGGAGTGAAGTTTGCCAACACCTTGGTCTTGTACAGCTTCTTCAGTTCAGCCCAATCAACCTGGTCCCCTATCATGGGAGTGTTGAGATAATGGAATTCAGGAGCAGTGACCTCCAGGTTGAATTCAATGGTGGAGTCCATCAGCTGCTTGTACAGACCTGCATCGTAAGCCTTCATCCAGGAATGGAATGTCCTGTTGATGAGAGCATCATCTTCTGGTGGAGGCCTTTGGATGTAGTGTTGGATGAACCACAAAGTCTTTGCCTCTCTCCATCTTTCAATCAGGGGCACAGGCACAGTAAAGTCAAAGGACCCTTCTGTCCTGAGAGGCAATATCTCCATTACTTCAACAGGCACTTTTCTTCTCTGGCTGGATCCACTGGCACCAGAAGTGATGCCAGTTTCTCTGGTCTTCTTGTTCTGCCTCCTAACATATCGGAGCCTCTGCTCTTCATCTATGTTCTTCCTTATTCTGGCTTGCCTCTCTTCAGACGTCTCTTCCTTGAATCTCTTCTCTGCCTCTTCAACGACAGATTTAAGGAAGCTCTTCTTCACTTTCCTAATCTTCCTGTTGGCAGGTCCAGAAACGGCCATAGGATCCTGCTCTGTATCCGTGGACTCCTCTTCTGCCGCCAGCTGCTTAGCCATGGTAAGAGATTGACTTGAAACGATTTTACTAACTTCTACTAGTCGCTCACCCGCAAGCGGACGGGTTCACTGTAGTAAGAGTAAGTATAATGACCAAGTAGTATCGAACCCAAGGGATGGTGTATATGCGAATAGATCCCTGAAGATCTACGCGTCGTAGTTAATATGAGTGTATGTTTTTGGATTTTTTTAGAAAGATTAATTAAAACTAGAATAAACTAATTAAACTAAAATACTAAAGCAAACGAATTAACTAAGGGTTGGATTCAAATAAGAGATGGTGATGCTTAAGATAGGAATCCCTACGTATACTAACGGAGCAGGTACATAATCAAAGTAATCGTGACAAACAAGAATTAACCTAAGTAAAAGAATGCAAGGTGAAAGCTCAAGATTCTAAACCCTAATACTTTACCCTAACACTCGACTTCACTAATCCACTAACAAGTTAATGGATTGTGCTCAATTAATGAGACCCTAATTTAACTAAGGTGATGCGGTCGTCCTCCTTCGCTAAACCGGTAGATGAATTAACCTTTCCTAAACCTTCTCGTTAAGACTACTAATTGTTATTGAGTGATGCGGTCGTCCTCTCTCTAACACTTTCGTACTAAATTTAAAGGTAAAGTTCAGATTAATTATAAGAATTCATCAATTAAGAGAATTAAAACTAACGTCACGAATTACCCTAATTACGTACCCACATCCTACTTCTACGAGTTCATCCTACCCTAAGCATGCAAGGGTTTTAGCTAGACATGGTTTTAACAATCATAAAAGCAATAGAAGAAACAACACACATAAACATAATGAATTGAAGAACGAAAATATGAAACATGAACTAGGGTTTTAAAGAAATAAATACTAAGAACTGAAATTTGAATTGATAAAAACGAAGTTTAAAGCGTTAAAAGTAATCGAGCTAATTAAAAGAAACTAAAAATTGAAAAGAAACTAGAATTCGTATGAAAAACCTCAACAAAACGTAAATAAAGCTTGCTCGTCTCCTTCCTCTCCAAAAACTAAGTCTAACAGTATTTCTAAAGTTCCGGGTGTCCTTCAAAACGTGTTTGGAAGAGGTATATATAGGCACGGGTCGAAACGGGAGTTAATGGGCCGAAAATACACATCCGGAGGCAAAAATCCAAGGGTGCTCGAGCAAAACGCTCGAGCGGTCCCGCTCGAGCAGTGTAGCTCGAATGACACAATCGCTCGAGCAGTTCCGCTCGAGCCGGTCGAGCGCTGAAATCTCTCTGCATGTTTTGGGCGCTCGAGCAAATCGCTCGAGCGGTGGCGCCGAGCTGCTCGAGCGCAAGAATAGTTCTGTAAGTTTAAGCGCTCGAGCAATGCGCTCGAGCGCGTGCGCTCGACCTAGTCACTCGAGTGACTTCTAACTCCTCCCAAGTGATACTTTTCCTCGTCCGCACTAATACCAATCATATTTCTTCAATATCTTCTCATCCGGGCATCCGTTTGAGTCGATTCAAAGTCCTACGAACTCCGTTTTTCGTCCTCTATTCACCTATGAGCATCAAAGAGACAAATTCATCAACGTGTAGAAATAATGCTCAATTGACTCTAAATACTCTATAAACTCGACCAAGATTGGGGTATTTCAAGCTACGAATCATGACAATTTCACGCCTAATCAACCCCCCCAAACTTACCATATTGCTTGTCCTCAAGCAATGAAATAATAAGTCAAGTGAAATTGTTAAGAATGAATCAAAAAAATCAATCATGCAAGCTAATGAACTCAAGCTTCAAAAGTCAATCACCCGTATACTCACTCACTTTCTTTTATCGTACTCATGCAACAATAATAAGAAACACCAAGATCAAGCATGGATGTGCACTCAACGATGTGTTTCACTCCCTCACAAGTGTATATCAATGATTAAGGGACTCACTCAAACAATCAATCACTCATATCGGCAACCATAGGCTTGTAAGCACTCTCAACTCCGACCATACTCTAGAAATCAATGCCGAATCAAAAAGGACTTTTCTCAAGGTTGTAATGTAGGCTCTTTGGACAGGTGGGATAACAATATAAGGTAAAATGACTAAAGTGAATGGAGAATAGAAAATCAAACTTTGGCACTTCGAGATTATGAACAGACTACTTCAAACATATTCAATCAACACTCTTTCAATTCCACTTCTCTCAACACTTCAATTTTTTTTCTTTCTCTTTTCACTTTTTTTTTTCAATCACTTCACTTTTTTTGTTTTTTCACACAAACACATGAGCTCATTTTTTTTTTCTTTTTTGCTCATTCTCAATATTTTTTCTCTTTTTCCCACATCTCAAAACTTCATCACACCTTCTTCTCATATTCACTTAACAAACAACCTTTTCCTTTTTCAACTCAATTCACTCCCTTCACATTCACACTTTTCCTATTCTCCACTCAAATTTGGACAAAAAGGCTTAGGAATTGGAATAGTGTTCATATGTGCTAGCAAATAAAATAGGCTTTAGGCTCAAAGGGGCTAACAAGTGATCAATGTCATTGGTAAGGAAAATTTTGGCTAAGTGACTCAATAAAATCAAAGATGGCCTAAGATCCTATTCGGCATATCAAACTAGACACAATCAAGAAGCAAGAGCACACACAAGTTCTGGCATCCTCTAAGGTGACGATTCACTCACAAACGAAGAGATTGATTAATGCATCAAAATCTCATAAGGCTCAAAAGCTCACGGCTTTCACATCCATGCTAGTCCTAGTGCATTCTCACTCTCATCACACAAGTACTCAAAAGAAAAATTCACAAGCATACAAGTTCTTTCTCAAATCAGCTCAAACTCAAACACTCACACAAAAGAATTTCTAACTCACTCTTACAACTCACTCTACTCATCAAATCATACTCAAAGATAGCAATCAACAAGCATAAGATGATTGATAGGCATGAAATATGCAATAGCAAGTCAAATCAAAATCACCCCAAGGAGTATCTCAACAATCTAATAATCAATCAAACTCAACTCAAAGATAAGGGCGTGCATGCATGTGCAATGTAATCATAAAACAAATAAAAAACTCCACCCCCCAAACTTCGACCTTGCTAGAGGTCTAAGTTTGGGGTTGTGGGTTACCTCAACCAAATAATCCCGTTTCTCTCACTAGCTTTGCACACTTCCTTGTCTCAAGTTGGTTCCTTCAATCTGAGTAACTCCATGATACCTTTACTCCTTTAGAGACAAGCCTACAAACAACTTACTCAAATACGAGGTTAAACATACGACTCAAAATACTCCCTAATAATATAAAAAGACACTAAAAATAAATGACAGCAAATAAAAATGGGTTGCCTCCCATTCAGCGCTATTTTTAAGGTCCTCATGCCGGACCAAGCTCAAAGGAGCTTATGGGACATCATACTCAAATTTACCTCCCTTACTCTCATAAGAGTGGTGTTTGAACTCCTTTCCTTGATTCCCTACCATCATGAGCTCTTTTCCCCTCTTCTCATTCCCAAATGTTATGGGTCTCAACTCCTTCTTGCCTCTATCTGGAGGAGTCTTACTAAACAGTTTCTTGAGTTTGGACTTCTTCTTCTTAACTCCTTCTTTTCCCTCTAGCTGGACCACGTCCACTTTCTTCACCTCTTCATCCTTCAACTTCTTCACTTTATCCCTATCAACATAATCAAGATCATAATGCCCATGGGTTAAATAATCAAGTGAAGGACTAACAAAATCATAAATATGAGAGGGATTAGGGATAGGAGGTGTGTCTTCAACACAAGGATCAATTGCATCCATGCAATACAAGCTCTCATCCTCCCTCGGGTGCTTCATGGCTTCATATAGGGAGATCTTCACTTCTTGATCATCAACCTTCAATGTAATCTTCCCATTTGCCACGTCTAGCACCATCCCCGCCGTAGCTAAGAACGGTCTTCCCAAGATCAGGGGCACGTGTTGATCTTCCTCCATCTCTAGCACTACAAAGTTAGCTGAAAAAATGTGATCTCCAACTCTCACTAGGACGTCTTCAACCACACCTTGAGGTCTAGTAATAGACCGGTCGGCAAGTTGAAGCGTCATCATTGTGGGTTGAAGTTCAACACCTTCCAACTTCTTGAAAAGCGACAGTGGCATCAAATTAATGCTCGCCCCGAGGTCGCACAACGCTCCCTTCTTGATCCCGTTCCCAATATCACATAGGATTGTGAAGCTCCCGGGATCCTTCAGCTTCGGTGGAAGCGCCTTGTGCACTAATGCACTCACCTCGTGGTTCAGCTGCACCAACTTCGGCTCATCCACTCGCCGCCTTTTTGCAATCAAGTCCTTCAGAAACTTTGCATAATGCGGCATCTGTTCCAAAGCATCATAAAAAGGAATATTAATATGAAGTTATTTAAAAACATCAAGAAATTTTGCAAATTTTTCATCAAGCTTCTTTTTCATGAAGCGCTGTGGATATGGGACGGGTATCACCGATTTGGGTACCCCCCATTCATCTCGCTCGGTCACTTTCACTTTCTCCCTTGCTTCCTTTGCCTTCTTCCACTTAGGAACTCTCTCAACCTCCTCACTTTCCTTGCCCTTCTGGGACTCATCCATATCTTCATGCCTCTCAATCCCCTTCTCAACTTGGGGCATCTCAGAATCAGCAGGCATCTGAGGACCTTCATAGTTGGTTCCACTTCTTAGCTGGATCGCCTTGCACTGCTCTTTCGGGTTCCCCTCCGGTATTCTATTCACTGACTTTGCAATCTGGCTCATCTGGAACTCTAAAGAAGTGAACCTTCGATTGTTCTCTTGTTGAGTTCTAGTCCACTCAACATTCATCTTCTGGAGCTCTTGATCACGTTGATCACCCTTCTTATGCAGCTCCTTCACATCGTACTCCAAGGATGACAACCGCTTGCTCCCTTCCTCCACCTTCTGAAGGATCGCTCTCAACATCTCCTCGGTTGATGCACCGCCTTCTCCACTAGGAGGTTTAGACCCCGGATCAACACCTGCAGGAACAGTAACACCAGCTTTTGGGTTAGCATAAGAAAAGTTCTCATTTTTTCGCCATGTGTTTTGAGGAGGCTGCTGGCCTCCTTGAACTCCTTGTGTGTTCCTCCATTGATTTTGAGGTGGCTGAGGGCCTGGAAGTACAAATGGTTGGCCATAAGAAGGCCTTCCATACTGATTACCACCTTAGTAGCCATTCTGATTGTAATACGGACCTCCCATGTAATTGGCTACCTCTTGCTGTCCACTTGGTTGGTCTACTCTCTCATTCTCTACTGCATGCTCTCCACCCAAACTCTTCCCCAACTCGAGGTTGTTTATCTTCTCCATCATGGCCATCAATAGCCTTCTCGTTCCTTCTCCCTCTTCAACCTGATGCAACCTCTGAAAATCTGCATCCACACCCCAAGCACCGGCATTCGTGACAATGTTGTCCACGATCTTCCTACACCTCTCTATGCCTTGGTTCAAGAATGCTCCGCCCGCACAGGCGTCTAAATGGTCTTGCCCCGCCTTGTTGGCACCACTATAGAAGAATGCCATAATGTCTCCCTCGTTGTACCCGTGCTGCGGGCACTCTATCAGCATGTTTGAGTATCTCTCCCACGCTTGGCGTAAATCCTCTCCAGACTTCTGGCGAAAGGACGAGATCTCAATTCTAGCCTTGATCGTCCTAGATGGAGGGTAGAATCGCTCGAGGAACAGACGCTCGAGCTCGGCCCAAGTGGTAATACCTCTCCGCGGGAGCGTATTATCGTACCACTCCTTGGCTATTCCCGTTAATGAGAATGGGAAGAGCCTAAGCCTCTTGGCATCTTCAGACATGCCATTGTAATTAAATGTTGATGCTATCATGAGAAAACTCCTCAGATGTGTATGAGGATTCTCCTTCCCGATCACCCCTTTGAACTGATTCTCGGTAAGCAGCTTTAAAATCCCTGGGGATATCGAGAAGTTGTTCGCCTCAACAGGAGGTAAAGCCACTCCATCATAGTACCGCTGTGGCTGTGCTGCAAACCTCCCTCGAATAGCCATATTGTGATCTACGTTCTGAGGAACGTGTTGAGGATTAGCAGCAGGTACTGGTACTTGTTGGGGTGGTGGTGGGTAAACAGGTGGTTGATTATAGACTGGTGGTGGATGATATGGATATGGTGGGTAAGGATAAGGTGGGTATGGGTAATGTTGGTATACTGGGTTGTTAAAAGGGTTATTTGGGTTTTGTGGGTAAGCAGGGTTGTTATGAGGATTATGGACAAGGTTCTGAGCTGGATTCCCTACGTTTTGTGTATCCGGGTTTAGGCTCTGGCTATCCCCTAATGGAATTTGATTCTGGCTACCACTAACTCCAGTGCCTTCAACTCGGTCTACTGCCTGATTGAAATCGTTGGCAGCATCGTCCAACTCATTATTGATATCCATTGGTTCCTCTCCTAAGTCGGCAGCGTTCATCCTTCTTAAGAAGGCTCGGTTCCTTCTGGCTATTGTCTCAGGGTCCAACGGTATTCTCTCTTCGCTCGTATTGCCTTGTGAGCGTGTTTTCATAAACCTGACACACTAGCAGAAGGGTCAAAATACAACTGCCGATTGAATACAAATAAAAAAATAAAAATAGAAAATAAATCACCCACTACTAACTACTAAGCTATCTACAAGTCCTATTCAAAAGCATACAACGCCATCCCCGGCAACGGCGCCATTGACTTGAAACAATTTTACTAACTTCTACTAGTCGCTCACCCGCAAGCGGACGGGTTCACTGTAGTAAGAGTAAGTATAATGACCAAGTAGTATCGAACCCAAGGGATGGTGTATATGCGAATAGATCCCTGAAGATCTACGCGTCGTAGTTAATATGAGTGTATGTTTTTGGATTTTTTTAGAAAGATTAATTAAAACTAGAATAAACTAATTAAACTAAAATACTAAAGCAAACGAATTAACTAAGGGTTGGATTCAAATAAGAGATGGTGATGCTTAAGATAGGAATCCCTACGTATACTAACGGAGCAGGTACATAATCAAAGTAATCGTGACAAACAAGAATTAACCTAAGTAAAAGAATGCAAGGTGAAAGCTCAAGATTCTAAACCCTAATACTTTACCCTAACACTCGACTTCACTAATCCACTAACAAGTTAATGGATTGTGCTCAATTAATGAGACCCTAATTTAACTAAGGTGATGCGGTCGTCCTCCTTCGCTAAACCGGTAGATGAATTAACCTTTCCTAAACCTTCTCGTTAAGACTACTAATTGTTATTGAGTGATGCGGTCGTCCTCTCTCTAACACTTTCGTACTAAATTTAAAGGTAAAGTTCAGATTAATTATAAGAATTCATCAATTAAGAGAATTAAAACTAACGTCACGAATTACCCTAATTACGTACCCACATCCTACTTCTACGAGTTCATCCTACCCTAAGCATGCAAGGGTTTTAGCTAGACATGGTTTTAACAATCATAAAAGCAATAGAAGAAACAACACACATAAAAATAATGAATTGAAGAACGAAAATATGAAACATGAACTAGGGTTTTAAAGAAATAAATACTAAGAACTGAAATTTGAATTGATAAAAACGAAGTTTAAAGCGTTAAAAGTAATCGAGCTAATTAAAAGAAACTAAGAATTGAAAAGAAACTAGAATTCGTATGAAAAACCTCAATAAAACGTAAATAAAGCTTGCTCGTCTCCTTCCTCTCCAAAAACTAAGTCTAACAGTATTTCTAAAGTTCCGGGTGTCCTTCAAAACGTGTTTGGAAGAGGTATATATAGGCACGGGTCGAAACGGGAGTTAATGGGCCGAAAATACGCATCCGGAGGCAAAAATCCAAGGGTGCTCGAGCAAAACGCTCGAGCGGTCCCGCTCGAGCAGTGTAGCTCGAATGACACAATCGCTCGAGCGGTTCCGCTCGAGCCGATCGAGCGCTGAAATCTCTCTGCATGTTTTGGGCGCTCGAGCAAATCGCTCGAGCGGTGGCGCTCGAGCTGCTCGAGCGCAAGAATAGTTCTGTAAGTTTAAGCGCTCGAGCAATGCGCTCGAGCGCGTGCGCTCGACCTAGTCACTCGAGTGACTTCTAACTCCTCCCAAGTGATACTTTTCCTCGTCCGCACTAATACCAATCGTATTTCTTCAATATCTTCTCATCCGGGCATCCGTTTGAGTCGATACAAAGTCCTACGAACTCCGTTTTTCATCCTCTATTCACCTATGAGCATCAAAGAGATAAATTCATCAACGTGTAGAAATAATGCTCAATTGACTCTAAATACTCTATAAACTCGACCAAGATTGGGGTATTTCAAGCTACGAATCATGAAAATTTCATGCCTAATCAGAGATTTCAACTCTTCCTTCTTCTTCTTCTGCAGCTCCGCCTGGGCTAATGTATTCTCCAGCAGGTTCAGATGCGCCCCATGGCTAAAAAGAGTCTCCAGAGTGGTCTTCTCCAGATCAGTTCTGGCCTTCTCTTCCCCCTTTTTAACTTCATCAATTAGGGGCTGGACCACCTGCCTTATAAGATCAGGCAAGGCAGTGTTGGAGGAAGAGTGAAGATCACGCAGCTGCTTGGCCTCCTCCAGATAGGCTTTGGACTCTGCCACCAAGCGCTCCTGCTTATCCAACATCTCATGGAGAGAATCTTTGAGTTTGGCAGTCTGCAGCATCTGAGAAGCCATTTCCACCTTCAACACAGAGACTGGTCTCAGCTGCTCCAGCACATGCTTCTGGAGCTGTCTCTGGCTATGCATCACATCAAGCTTCACAAATAGTCCATTTGCCTTAAAGGATGCTTTGGCAGCGACAAAAGTGGACTTGATAAGATCTTCCTATCCTGTCGGATCTGGTGCTCTATCATAGCAGGGGCCATGTGTTGAATTGCCTTAGAGAAGCGCCCAATCTGCATGATCTGCTCATTGAAGAAAGTCTTCATCTTTTGCAGCACGGCAGGAGTGACATCGAAGTCCTCCTCATCAGAGTAGAGATCTGGAGGGAAAGTGAAGTGAGGACCAAATTTGTAAGAGGGGCCCTCAGGAGTGATCATTACTCCTCTCTGGATCAGCAAGGTGCGGATCAACACCTTGGCTGCGTCTGGGGTCTCAAGTTCAGCTGGATTCTGGATGTTCATCTTCTTCTTGAGATCTATCTTCCAGGCAGTGAATGTGGAGAGAGTCATTTCTTCAAGCAGCAGCACCAGGTCCTCCACATCTTCTAGTCTGGCCTTGCTCCAGACCTTGGTGTCAGTCAGATCCGCCAGAAGTGGTAAGTGTTCCAAAAGGATGGGAAAATGCTCTTTTAGCCAGAGCTGAGCACTTACACTCATACTCTGCCTAATGGGACCCATGTTTGCAGATGAGAACATAAAGGGTTTGGGCCCAGAGGTAGAGGAGGATGGTGCTAAGACCTCCGGCTCCAGTGAAGTATCCTCATCTTCACTATCATCGCTGGTCAGGCAAGTGGGAGAAGGAGGGGCAGGGAAACCCAGTGCCATAGAGATGGATGGGTTCTGTTCTGTATGAGATTGGGGATGGGTAGGATTTTGAGAGGTAGAGGTTGTGGGAATGGGCTGTTCTGCACCAGAAGAAGTAGGAGTAACTTATGGTACAGAGGCTGGGATGGGATTTTGTGAGGTAGGAGAGGGTGGAGGGGGTTGTTCTGCACCAGAAGTGGATGGCACCTCTGGTACAGAGGCTGGGGGAGAAGGGTTTGTGGGGAGAGGGATTTGTGAAGAGGGGGGAGAGGGAGTTTGTGAAGGGATGGTGGAGGGAGTGTAATGAGGGGTATCAGGTAGGGTCTGCTCTGGTGCAGAGATGGGAACACCAGGAGCAGAAGATGGGTTTTGGGGAGGGTTTTCTAGGGGAGATGTAGAGGGGGTTACAAGATTTATGGGGTCAGAGGATGGGATAGGAGGGTTTACCTGCTCTGAAGCCGTGGCTTTCTCCATCAGATGAGAGGCTTCCTCTAGAGCCTGCTCCAAAGCATCTCCCAGGTCAGATCCAGAGTCTGACTCCTGAAAGATGGCTCTCCTGGCCTGAGACTTCTTCTTCTTAAGAGGCTCAACCTCTTCGTCTTCCTCCTTTTCTGATGGCTCATCCACCAGAAGTGTCTTCTTAGCCCTTCTGCTTGTTCTGGGCTTCTTTACAAAGGCTTTCTTGGCCTCTTCTGGCCTCTTCCATTTGGCCGCTCCTGCCTTCTTGGCAGCTTCTTCACCATCACCCTTCTTCTTCAAAACATCTAGAAGGGGAATCCGGTCCTCCTCTGAGGAACCAGAAAAAGCTATGGTTGAAGAACCAGTAGCTTCAGCAGACTTCTTCTTGCTCTTCTGCTGCTTCTGCCCCTTAGCAGGTGAAGGCACTGCTTGGAGAGGAGGGGCAGGGATGGCTGCTTCTCCATCAGAGTCAGGATGACCATGGAGAGGGCCATCCTTGGATAAGAGGATCTTGGACTTGTGAAATCCCTTGCACCATGACTCCTTCCACTGCTTCTCTGGGAAGATGGAGTCCAAGATAAGAGTAAGCTTGGTGCCAAGAGACACGTTGGCATTGAAGAAATACTGCTGCTCTCCTGGCAAGCTGGGACACTCCTCCTTCTGTACTTTCAACTTGTTCTTCCTCAAAACTCCCCAGAAGAACTCGGCCCAGTTGCATTGGACACCATCCAGAATAGCCCTCATAACACAGAGCCTGCCAATGAAAATGACATCTGTGCTATGGCTCTCACACATCAAAACTTTGACAACAATGTCAAATAGAACCTTGTACCGTTGCCTCAAGTGCTTATCCAAAAAGCCCTTGGTCAGATTCTGGCAAGAGTTTCTGGCAAAAAGCTTGAACGACTCCAACGCTTCTCCTTCCTTATACTTCAAAGGGTCCACACCTTCTGAAGAAAGATTCCCCAAAAGTCTGCAGAAGTCATGCTTCGAGAAGACGACATCCTCCTTGTCAAGCTTGGAGGAGATGTGGTCATCGTGGATCTTCATCCTGACCAAAAACTGGGCAGCGTACCCATCCAAAGTGCACAGATCTTTGGGAACTGTGGAGATCAACTCCTCCACTCCAGACTTCCTCAATAGTTCCAGAATCTCTAATGCGGTTGGATTCTTGGTGGAATAGAAGTCCACCACCATTTCTGACTTTAGCTTCTTGCAAACGTGCTCAGGGTCAAAATTGCATTTGGGTGCCATTTCTGTGAAAGAGAGAGAGAGAGAGAACTTGCAGAGAGAGGTTAGGGATTTGAGAGTAAGGAAACGTGAAAGGACAGATTGAAGAAAAGATTGATTTAAATAGGGCAAGACGCGTGGCTTGATCAATTAATGAAGTGTGAACGCGTTTAATTATAAAATTTAATTAAGAAAACAAAATCAATTTTAGAATTGATTGATATATTGCACAGTAATTAAATCCGACGACCAAGATTAAAAGGCAAGTTACAGATTTAATATAGTGCGTGGGCATGGTCATTGGGACTGGGATCGAGGGAATTTTGTGGCAGTCAAGAGAAAAAGCAAAATGATTGCCTAGACCCTCTACCCTAGTCTTAAATACACTCCGAAGACGAAACATTTTGAGTGTATTTACTAATTTTGAAAGTGTATCCCAATGATAGAGGTCAGAGAAGTAAATACATACCTGTCACCTAGTATTGTAACCAGATGATACCACAGTTAGTCTGGTGTTACATCTCATCTGATGGAAACTCATCTGGTTCTGGTCAGATTTGACTCCTGAATTCTCTGGAATCTATCTCTGTACCTCATCTGGAATGTACCTTACCTGGCACACACCTCATCTGGAGATGTAACTTCTCTGGTATATCTAACCTGTAGGCATATTAGTGTGAAAAATATAAAATTATGTATCAAAATGAAACAAAGAATACTTCTCTGATGTTCCCCCTAAGTCAAATCTGTCTCTGGATCCAAAAGTCCTAACTCAAATGCTAACTCTCTGAATCTGGCTTCAGCCAAAGGCTTAGTCAGAATATCTGCTCTCTGCTTCTCTGTTGCAATCTTTTCCATCCTTATATCTCCCTTCTCAACATGGTCTCTTATAAAGTGATGTCTTATATCAACATGTTTGCATCTGGTATGAAGAACTGGATTCTGGGTGATTGCTATTGCACTATTGCTATCACAGAAGATTGGAATATCCTTTGCTCTAATCTGGTAGTCCCTTAATGATGGTCCCGTTTTTCAAGGGCAAAATGGGAATTTAGGAGCAAATTTTTTTTTTAAAAAACCTTTTCTCAGGGAGTTCAGCAAGAGTGAATGATACTCAAGTTACTGCCTTGCTGCGAGTCAGAAACATCAAGTCAGTGTGATGACTTGAGGGCTCAGTCTCGCAACAAGGCAGTGACTCGAGAGGTTACACTTCAAGTCACTGCTCTGCTTAGAGACTGAGCTACCAAGTCAGTGAGAGGCTTGGAGGCTCATGCTCTAAGCAGGGCAGTGACTCGAGATACTGAACTCTCGAGTGCGTTGCCTGAACTGGTCAGTGAGAGGAATCTCCCTGACCTGAATACTTAACCAAAGTTTTCCTTTTTAACAATGCTCTCAGTGAGCAGATTTTCACAACACTTTAGTAAATACTCTTAAAGATAAGTACGCTCAGTTTAACGTGGTTCAGAGACTCAAGCTCCTACGTCCACGGCCTGATTTAACAGGAAATCCACTACTTGGGATTCTTGTTTTTAATGTGCCAAGGTGCACTTACAACTGGACTCACGCCACTCCCTGGGCTGCCCCTCCTCACGAACTGACTTCCACCAACAAACCTAACTAGAGGGTTTTGGTTTCAGTGGTTTCTCCAACTAGGTGAGATTTTCCTTTACAATGTGTTAGCCTAAAGCAAGATTAGGAAAACCTCTCTAAGCTATAAAGTTACAAGCTTGACACTTGATGAATACGTGAAAACCCTAAAACTCAGTGTCGTGGGTGTGTAACACTTCCTTATGACTCCCTAACAACTCACACACCCTCACAGCTTGTAGGTGTTGATTTTTTTTTCTCACACAACATTCAACACACTTGAATACGCAGCTATGAGCTTGTATTTATAGTGTGAATTCAAATGTAACCGTTGAAGGAAATTACATTTGAATCCATACAATTAATAGTTTCAACCACTTTTCTTGGAATGCGGCCTTATCAGTGTCAGACATGTTTGACTTGACTTGATTGGTCCACGTGGACTGAATCCAACGGATCTTTGACTCAGTGTGCTTGATCAGGGCGCACTGACTTCAGTTTGCATATCCTCCACTGACTCTGACGATCTTCAGTAGACATTCTTGTCTTCAGTGTAGTTGTCCTTCAGAGACTGTTTGAAGATCATTCCAAGAACTTTGTCATAAGGCTGAATGACAAAGTTCCCTGACCACAGTAGCCTGACTCCTTCAGGGCCTACTTGGTGCAGCACTGATCCTCCTGATCATGCTCTTCACTGAGTGGTCCACCTGACTTAGTTTAGATCAGTCTAGCTTACACTCAGTGGGACATCCTTCAGGTTTTTTCTTCTGGTTCAGGTTCTGACTTGGCTTCAGTCTGTCCTTTTGATGTCATCTTGATTTCCTCAGGCTGTGTTGCTGAGTTCCCCCTCGCTGAGTTCCCCCTCAACTGAGTGTTTCCTCAACTGAGTTCTTTTCAACTGACAGCCTATTCTAATGAGACATAACCTAGCCTGACCTGAAACAAAAAAAATACTATCCTGACTGCTTCAAACCTATTACATGATGTTTTGGAAAATCATCAAAACTAAACCATATCCCAACAATTTCCCCCTTTTTGATGATTCCAAAACTTCTAACCAAATAATTTTCTATTACAAGAATATTGTCAGAGTACAAGTAATAGATTGAAATATGCAGGAATTCCCATAGTTTAAAACATTTAAGATCTATTCGGTTGACCATTTTTCTTAACAAAACTGGATCAGTGGTCATGTGAACAACCCGCTCTGATACCAATTGATGGTCCCATTTTTCAAGGGCAAAATGGGAATTCAGGAGCAAATTTTTTTTTTAAAAAAAAAAACCTTCCTCAGGGAGTTCAGCAAGAGTGAATGATACTCAAGTCACTGCATTGCTGCGAGTCAGAAACATAAAGTCAGTGTAATGACTTGAGGGCTCAGTCTCGCAACAAGACAGTGACTCGAGAGGTTACACTTCAAGCCACTGCTCTACTTAGAGGCTGAGCTACCAAGTCAGTGAGAGGCTTGGAGGCTCATGCTCTAAGCAGGGCAGTGACTCGAGATACTAAACTCTCGAGTGCGTTGCCTGAACTGGTCAATGAGAGGAATCTCCCTGACCTGAATATTTAACCAAAGTTTTCCTTTTTAACAATGCTCTCAGTGAGCAGATTTTCACAACACTTTAGTAAATACTCTTAAAGATAAGTACGCTCAGTTTAACGTGGTTTAGAGACTCAAGCTCCTACGTCCACGGCCTGATTTAACAGGAAATCCACTACTTGGGATTCTTGTTTTTAACATGCCAAGGTGCACTTACAACTGGACTCACGCCACTCCCTGGGCTGCCCCTCCTCACGAACTGACTTCCACAAACAAACCTAACTAGAGGGTTTTGGTTTCAGTGGTTTCTCCAACTAGGTGAGGTTTTCCTTTACAATGTTTTAGCCTAAAGCTAGATTAGGAAAACCTCTCTAAGCTATAGAGTTACAAGCTTGACACTTGATGAATACGTGAAAACCCTAAAACTCAGTGTCGTGGGTGTGTAACACTTCCTTATGACTCCCTAACAACTCACACACCCTCACAGCTTGTAGGTGTTGATTTTCTTTTTTTTCTCACACAACATTCAACACACTTGAATACACAGCTATGAGCTTGTGTTTATAGTGTGGATTCAAATGTAACCGTTGGAGGAAATTACATTTGAATCCATACAATTAATGGTTTCAACCACTTTTCTTGGAATGCGGCCTTGTCAGTGTCAGACATGTTTGACTTGACTTGATTGGTCCACGTGGACTGAATCCAACGGATCTTTGACTCAGTGTGCTTGATCAGGGCGCACTGACTTCAGTTAGCATATCCTCCACTGACTCTGACGATCTTCAGTAGACATTCTTGTCTTCAGTGTAGTTGTCCTTCAGAGACCGTTTGAAGATCATTCCAAGAACTTTGTCATAAGGCTGAATGACAAAGTTTCCTGACCACAGTAGCCTGACTCCTTCAGGGCCTACTTGGTGCAGCACTGATCCTCCTGATCATGCTCTTCAATGAGTGGTCCAACTGACTTAGCTTAGATCAACCTGGCTTACACTCAGTGGGACATCCTTCAGGTTTCTCTTCTGGTTCAGGTTCTGACTTGGCTTAAGTCTGTTCTTTTGATGTCATCTTGATTTCCTCAGGCTGTGTTGCTGAGTTCCCCCTCACTGAGTTCCCCCTCAATTGAGTGTTTCCTCAACTGAGTTCTTTTTTACTGACAGCATATTCTAATGAGACATAACCTAGCCTGACCTCAAACAAAAAAAAAAATACTATCCTGACTGCTTCAAACCTATTACATGATGTTTTGGAAAATCATCAAAACTAAACCATATCCCAACACTTAATTGTTGACTAATCCAGAGTGGTTGTGAACAACAGCTGCCTGCAGCCATATACTCTGCTTCTGTTGTTAATGTAGCAATTGAAGTCTGCTTCTTAGAGGACCAAGATACCAACTTATTCCCCAAAAACTGGCATGTTCCATTTGTAGATTTCCTATCAATTCTGCATCCACCATAATCTGAACCTGAATAACCAATTAACTCTAAATTGTCATCTGCAGGATACCATAACCCCAAATTCACTGTTCCTTTAAGATACTTCAATATCTTCCTAGCTGCTTCCAAATGACTTTTCTTAGAATTAGCTTGAAATCTGGCACACACACCAACAGCAAAGGTTATATCTGGTCTACTGGCAGTCAAGTACAGAAGAGAACCAATAAGAGCTCTGTACTGAGTCGGTCCACACTCTCTCCAGACTCATCTGGATCCATGTTGAAATTTGTCATCATAGGAATCTTGGCTGCTTTGCTAGATCCTATTCCAAATTTCTCTAACATGTTTCTGATGTACTTAGCCTGATTGATGAAAGTTCCCTTCTCTGATTGCTTTACCTGCAGACCTAAGAAATAGGCCATTTCTCCCATCATAGACATTTCAAACTGGCTTTGCATGAGTTCACCAAAATTTTCACACAACTTCTTGTTAGGGGAACCAAATATAATGTCATCAACATATATTTGGACCAGAATAATGTCCTTTCCTTCTTCTTTCCTAAATAAGGTCCTATCAATCTTACCCTTAGTAAAATCATTGTCCAGAAGAAATTGAGAAAGAGTGTCATACCATGCTCTGGGTGCCTGTTTCAGCCCATAAAGAGCTTTCTTAAGCTTAAACACCTTGTCACCTTGTTCAAAGCCAGGAGGTTGTTCCACATACACTTCCTCAATGAGAATCCCATTAAGAAAGACAGATTTCACATCCATCTGGTATACTTTGAACCTCATGTGAGCAGCATATGCTAGAAACAATCTGATGGCTTCTAGTCTGGCAACAGGAGCACAAGTTTCATCATAGTCTATTCCTTCAGACTGAGAATAGCCCTGAGCCACTAGCCTTGCCTTGTTCCTAGTAATGACATCATTCTCATCTTTCTTATTCTTGAAAACCCACTTAGTGCCTATCACCTTTTGCTGTCTTGGTCTGTCTACCAGCTCCCAAACATCCTGTCTGGTGAATTGATTCAACTCCTCTTGCATAGCAACAATCCAATTTGAATCTTTCTGTGCCTCCTTGATGTTCTTAGGCTCAATCAAGGATACATAGCAACTAAATAAGGCAACTAAGTTAAGAGTTCTCCTAGTCTGGACACCCTTAGTTGGATCTCCAATTATCAGGTCATTGGGGTGGTCAACCAGGGTCCTCCTTCCCGTGGCCTTGCCTGATTGACCATCTACTGCAGTATCTTGGTGAATATCACCAGCTGCAGGAGAGCTTTCCCCTACAGGAGTTCCAACCTCTTCTGGTTCTGCTCATTGTGAAGACTTCTCCTTCAGAGAACCAGAAGATGGGTCACCATCTGAATCTGAGTCTGAATCAAGAATAGGTGGATTGACCTTGATTACTCTGGGGGTAGTCTGATTCTGAGTCTCATCAACAGACTTTAAATCCACCTTGCACTCAACAGCAGATTCATAAAAAACAACATGGGGTGTTTCCTCCACAAAAAGTGAATTCTTATTAAAAACTCTGAATGCTTTAATAGTGGTGGAATATCCTAAAAATATTCTATCTGCTACTTTAGCATCAAAAGTTTTTAATTTTGATTTTCCATTGTCATGGATGAAACACTTGCAACCAAAAACATGAAAATATGAAACAGATGGGGTTTTACCTTTCCATACCTCATATGGTGTCTTGCTGTGTCTCTGGGCAATTAGACATCTGTTCTGAGTATAACAAGCTATGTTGATAGCTTCTGCCCAAAACCTTTGTGGTGTGTTGTACTCTGCTAGAAGAGTCTTTGCAGCTTCCTTAAGGGTTCTATTCCTCCTTTCTGCTACTCCATTCTGTTGGGGTGTTCTGGCAGCAGATGCCTCATGAAAAATCCCATGTTCCTTGCAATACTCTGCAATGTGTAAATTCAAGAACTCTGTCCCTTTGTCACTTCTGATCCTGACTATGCTCTGGTTCTGCTCATTCTGAATCTGCTTGAAGAACTCTGGCAGCTTAGTGATAGTTTCATTTTTCTTAAACAAGAACACTACCCAAGTGTATCTTGAAAAGTCATCTACTATCACCAGGGTGTACTTCCTTCCACTGAAACTAAGAGAGAAATAGGTCCAAACAGGTCCATGTGAAGTAGTTGAAGTACTCTGGTTGTGGTTGTACTCTGGACATCCTTAAAGGAGGTCTTGGGTTGTTTACCCTTCTGGCATGAACCACAAACCTTATCCTTCTTAAACACCTCATTAGGAAGACCTCGAATAAGACCTTTTCTGGCAATTTTGTTCAGTGTTTTGAAGTTAAGATGGCTCAATCTCTTGTGCCATAACCAGCTGTCTTCTGCAGATCCCTTTGCAACCAGGCAAGCATTTCTTGGGCAACTGCTAAAATATGCAAGATAAATGTTACCCTTCCTCAAGCCTATAAGCAAAATATCATTATAATCAGAAGAAAAGACAGTGCATGAATCACTAGAGAACTTCACTGAGTATCCCCTGTTACAAAATTGGGATACTGAAAGTAGATTATGCTTGAGTCCTTCAACATAGTAGACTTCATCTACGGATACGCCATTGAAAGTCAACTTTCCAACACCTCTGGTGACTCCATAGTTATTGTCACCGAACATCACTCTTGGCCCATTCATTGGCTTGAAATCCTGGAGATGATCTTTCTGGAATGTCATGTGCTTGGAACATCCACTATTAATGTACCACACATATTTGCTTGAAAGTCCTTTCCAATGGGCTCTTATCCTCCTGCAGAAAGATCAATTAGGTCCCCTACTGGAGCTGGGTCCTGATTGATTAGTTGCAGGTTTTGTAGGAATCCAAAGATAAAGATCATCCCTTGATGGATGAGGAGATCTTATCTTCCTTCCAAATCTATCTACCAGTACATATCCTCTTACAATCACATATTGAGCTACTGGTCTGATCAGAACACCTTTCTTATAAACAGGCCTGATGTATCTTTTCTCAAATCTGGCCTTAGGAATGGCTTGCCTTAAAGAATGGTCTTAAAGGTCTGGTTGTAAGGGTACATCCTAGAAGAACCATCTCTGGTTGATTTTCTATAGATGGGTCTAGAAGACCTCCTCTGGTTCTGAAAATTGGATCTATTCTGATGATAAAATTCCTTCTGAGTATTCCTGTTCTGGAATCTTCTTTGAGCATAACCCCTTTAAGATCCCTGAATCTGATTGAGGTTTTCTGGTTCAGTATATCTCCTTTGATATCTCCTATTCTGATTAGGTTTCCTCTTAGAGTTTCCCTTTTGAGGTCCCCTAATTTGCTTAGGTTCCACTATTTTAGGTTTCCTCCGAGGTCTCCTAATCTGGTTAGGCATCTGAACAGAACTATCAATCTTTATAGGTTCTCCTATCTGGCGTTTGTGCTCTAAGATTTCCTCTTCCAGTTCAGTGAACTCATTGGGAACTTCATCTATATGGTCAGCAGAGTAATCATTAATCCGATTAGGATTTTTAACTACTCTGTAACCTTTTCCATTAGGATCCTTTTCATCCCAGATTTCTACCAATTCACCAGATCTTTGAGACAACTTGCCTTTATTGCATAAAAATTTAGTAGATCTGGTTGTAATTCCACAATATCCTAAACCACTCTTATCATGTATTCTTTGAGAAGATCCTTGTATCAGGGATACAACAGTTGGAACTTCTCTTGTCTTGGATACCTCCATAATAGGTTGTTCAACTTGCTTACCTTTGATAAGATATTGGTATTTGGCCTTGATCTCATTGAACTCTTCTGCTTGAGAGTTCTTCTCTTTCATGAGTTGATCTACCAGAGTATCTCTTTCTTTGACCTTTTCTTGAAGTTCAGAGACTTCTTTAGAATGGTCTTTCATGAGTTCTCTGGCGGATTTGTGCTCATTAGATAGAGACTGAACTTCAGCTCTTAGCCTACCATTTTCTTTTTCAAGCTTTTGGCAAAGTTGGACACAATTTTGGAGATCTGATAGCATTTGCTGCATATCAGACTCTTTGGAAGCACCAGATGAATGAGAGGATTCAGTATATTTGGAATTTGACAAGCATAAAGTAGGTTCATTTACCTCAGTGATGTCTGCCATAAGTCATATATCATCAACAGATCCGAAATCAGAAGAAGAAGAACTGGAACTAGTATCCTCATCTTCTGCTTCTGCCAGTAGTGCTCTCTTGTCTGCATATCTCCTATCTCTTTTGAGTCTTTTCTCTTCTCTTTCCCTAGGAGTTAATTGAGGACAATCATAGCTGTAGTGACCAGGCTTGTTACAGGTGTAATAGGTGTTGTCTCCTCTGGGATTGGGACTTGGATCTCTTCTCCTCTGGTTGTACTCTGTTCTGGCTAGACTACTCTCTCTCCTCTGGTAGTCAGATTTGCTAGAACTGCCATCCCTCCTCTGGTAATCTGATCTCCCAGAGCTGCTTTCTCTTCTCCTCTCTGGAGTTCTGAATCTGGTCTCCCTAGAGTCTCCAGATGTTCTTTCTTTATCTACAGCTTTGAAAGAAGTCTTCCTATCCTGGTAGATTCCTTCCAATGCTTTTTGTACTTGCCATATTTAGAACTCATCTTATCAAGTTTACAGGTTAGAAGGGCTACCTGCTCCTTGAGACTCAAGTCATCTGCAGTAGACTCCTTGAGCTTATCATCTGTCTTGATAGTTGAGGAAAATGCAACTCCTTTCTGACCAGAAGAGGAAACCTCTTCTGTTTGATCCTCCTCTTGAAGATCATACTCATAAGCTTTGAGATCAGACAACAGAAGATGGTGATCCAGAGTGTTGAGATCCTTGTTGTCTTTAATCACAGTCACTTTAATTCTCCACCTGCTGGTTAGTGAACGCAAAATTTTACTATTTATTTCCTTCTCTGAATAAGTCTTACCTAAGGCACTAGCCTTGTTTAGGAGATTTGTAAGGCGCATATCCAGCTGGTCAATGGTCTCGTCTGGTTTCATCTTAAATGTGTCAAACGAGTGTTGAACATCTTGAAGTTTGTTGTCCTTAATCTTCTCTGTTCCTTTTCTATCACCTCCTTTGTGAGTGTGTTGATAATTTCAGTCCTTGCCACCTGATCCAGATTATATAACTTCCTTTCATCATTGTCGAGCTCGTCTTTCTTCTTGAGGATCCTCTGTCTGGGAACTCTGTCCTCAGCAGCTTTCTGGGCAGTTTCACTTGTTTCTTCTCTGGACTCTGACCTGCCACTATAAATAGGAGTCCAGTAAAATTGAATTGGGCCACTCTCTACCACATCTAACATGCGGTGATGGATAGCTCCAAGATTATTACTCATCATGAAACTCCATTGGCTGTAATCCTCAAAGGAGAATTCTGGAAGCTTGCGGCTCTTATATGAAGATTTTGACGACATTTTTACTAAAAAAAAAATTAACAAGAAAATCAATCAAACACAATAAAGAGTAATGGATCTGCCCGGTGACCACCAAAAAGCTTTACAAAGCAGTGGTCTTTGGACACACTGCACTGATACCACTTGTTGATCCTTTTTTGATTTTCTTTCATTCTTTATCCTTTTTTATCCTTCAGTGCCAAAACCTTGTTACTTTTTCCTTTCAAATTTTTGGCAACTGTTCATTATCTTCAGCAATCGTCTCTTTCAATCCGAGCATTTAAGGTAACGATTCTTCACATTCTTCTTCTTCTTTGTTTTAATTTTGCTTTTCTTGGGTTAAAAAACCCAAACTCCGCCGCCTTCTTGCCTAATCGCCGGTGCCGCCTCTTCGTCCTTTTGCCGGATTCCACCATTAAATATGTTTCAAGTTTCCTATATCTATTTTTAAAAAATCTTACACAAATGTCCTCCGACTCACGAACCGAATCCCATCCTCTTCGTAACCCTTAAAAATGCCCAATCGGAGAAACCTCCACCCCCGCTCTAGTGGTGAATATAGATTCAGATCCGGAAGCATCCTCCGTAGTTTGATCTGTGGATTCCGGAGCTCGCCAATCAAGAGAGGAGGTCGTCGAGGTCAACCCAGCCCGTGAGGTCGTGGAGGAGACCAGCTCTGACCTCCATTTCGAGGAAGAGGGCAAGGTCTAGGTACAACAACCCGCCCCCATAGACGAGCTTACCTGGGAATTTCTTAAGAGCATTGACTATCCAATGTTGAACCCGATTGAGCACTAGATCCCAGTCACAGTAGCTCGCTAGGTCGACTGAGATGCCTATGAGAGGGAGTACTCCTTTCATTTCCAGATTCCAGCTCACGGGAAACGAAAACTCAAGACTAATGACTTTGCGGCGAGCTACATTATCTCATCGATCACCAAGAACGAGCTACCAAAAATTAGAAGGGACTACAAGATCCCTTATGACGTTCATATATACGCGCCGCTGATGGATGATAGAGTAGATCGACCATCCTGTGGGTTTACAGCGATCAACCTTGCAATTCTCAAGGTCCGGGTCACACTCCCCCTTTACCCGTTGATTGACCGCTTTCTGAAGTAGACGAATCTCGCGATCAGCCAATTAAATCCGGTGGGGTGGATGAACTTCATGTCCCTAATGGTGCATGTTAGGATAAAAAATTGTTTAGTTTTGATGAGTTAAAACAAACCAGAAGATGTAATAGGACCATCTGGGCCTGTTAGCCAAATGAGGAAGTAGTTTATGACTTAATCTAGGGGGAACTGCCAGACTAGAAGACTTCGCCAGAAGAGTCACCAGAAGACCTACCAGAGGACTTCACTAGAGGACTCCACAAGAAGACTTCACCAGATGAGATCTGACCAGAGGCAGAGGACCTTCTCCAGACCAGACGAGTCCAGACCAGACTAGTCTGGTGAAATAAAAAATGCTCAGAATCATCTCTTGATTCTGATGAGCATTCTGTTTCTTAACCGACTCTGGACCAGAAGACATCGAGGTTGCCTGGTGTCTGGTCCTGCCTTCTCTGGAAGAATCAGAGTTAGGCATTGGAAGCATTTGACCGTTGGTGATTCAAATCAAGCCAACAAGATCGGATTGGAAAATATTTGAAGTAAATCAATCCAAGGATCCCACCAACCCAATCAATCAATTAGGGAATTGATTGATTGAAAGCTTTCTTAATTAGAGATCTGATTGGATTAGCTCTCCAACGGCTAATTCCTAAACATCTCTATAAATACAAGAGTGCATCTTCAAAGAAAGGCTCTAGAGAGACCCCACACGCACACGAAGTTCATATCCAAGCCTCTTTGATAATCAAGCATTAGCACTCTTACTTTGTTTACATTTATATCCACTCATTTAAGGAGTATTGAATCTCAACCTGTTCAACTATTAAGACAAGGTTGTAGATTGAAAGACTTTAGATCAAAGTTAGATCTAAAGAAATTGTAAGAAGGAACTGGTACTTCACAATTCCAGTAGATAGTAAGTTGTTGGTTGGTTAGTGAGGCCCCTTTGAACAAGAGAGAGTGGACGTAAGATTTTCAGATCCGAACCACTGTACATCCGGTCTTATTTATTGCTTTCCTTTCTTTATTGCTCTTACATTCCCTGCTCTTATAAAAAGATTTTATAAAGACTTAACTTTAAAGCTTCCGCAATTAATCTATCTAGTGGGACCAACAAATGGTATCAGAGCAGTGTGTCCAAAGACCACTGCTTTGTAAAGCTTTTTGGTGGTTACCGGGCAGATCCATTGCTCTTTATTGTTTTGTTTTCTTGTTAAAATTCTTTAGAAAAATGTCTTCAAAATCTTCTTACAAGAGACGTAAGTAACCAGAATTCTCCTTTGAGGATTATAGCCACTGAAGCTTCATGATGAGTAATCATCTTGGAGCTATTCATCACCGCATGTTAGATGTGGTAGAGAGTGACCCAATCAAATTTTACTGGACTCCCATTGATGATGGCAGGTCAGAGTCCAGGGTGGAAACCAGCGTATCTACAGAGGAGAGAATTGGTGAACGAGTTGCAAGACAGAAGATACTAAAGAAAAAGGATGAGCTTGACAATGATGAGAGGAAATTATACAATCTTGACCAGGTGGCAAGGACAGAGATCAGAAACACACTCACAAAGGAGGTGATTGAAAAGGTCAGAACATGTGCCACGGCCAAGGAGATGTGGGACAAGTTGGCATTGCTCTGTGAGGGAACAGAGAAGATCAAGGACAACAAGCTCTAGGCTGTTCAACACTCATTTGACACCTTCAAAATGAAACCAGATGAGACAATTGACCAGCTGGATATGCGTCTCACCAATCTCCTCAACAAGGCTAGTGCCTTAGGTAAGACCTACTCTGAAAAGGAAATAAATAGTAAAATATTGCGTTCACTAACCAGCAGGTGGAGAATCAAAGTCACCGTAATTAAAGACAACAAGGATCTTAACACTCTGGATCATCATCTTCTATTGTCTGATCTCAAAGCCCACGAATATGATCTTCAAGAGGAGGATCGAACAGAAGAGGTTTCCTCTTCTGGTCAAAAAAGAGTTACTTTCTCCTCAACTATCAAGTCAGAAGACAAGCCAAAGGAGTCTACTGCAGATGACATGAGTCTCAAGGAGCAGGTAGCACTTCTAACCCGTAAACTTGATAAGATGAGTTCTAAGTATGGCAGGTACAAAAAGCATTGGAAGGAATCTACTAGAAACAGGAAGGGTCCTTTCAAGCCTGCAGAAAAGGAAAAAACATCTGGAGACTCAAGGGAGACCAGATTCAGAACTCCAGAGAGGAGGAGAGATGACAGCTCTGGCAGATCAGATTACCAGAGGAGAGATAGCAGTTTTGGTAGACCTGACTACCAGAGGAGAGAGAGTAGTCCAGCCAAAGCAGAGTACAACCAGAGGAGGAGAGATCCAAGTCCCAGTCCCAGAGGTGACAACACATGTTATACCTGCAACAAGCCAGGCCACTACAGTTATGATTGTCCTCAACTTACTCCTAGGGAAAGAGAAGAGAAAAGACTCAAAAGAGATAGGAGATATGCAGACAAGAGAGCTCTACTGGCAGAAGCAGAGGAAGAGGATACTAGTTCCAGTTCTTCTTCTTCTTCTGATTTCAGATCTTATTGGTCCCACTAGATTGATAAATTGCGGAAGCTTTAAATAAAATGTCTTTAGTAAAGTTCTTTTCACAAGAGCACAAAAATAAGCAATAAAGTAAATACAGAAAACAGTAAATAAGACCGGATGTATAGTGGTTCGGATCTGAATATCCTACGTCCACTCTCCCTTGATCAAAGGGGTCTCACTATCCAACCAACAACCAACTTTCTTACTGGAATTGTGAAGTACCAGTTCCTTCTTACAAACCCTTTAGATCTAACTTGATCTAAAGCCTTCAACCTTATCTTGAAGATGAACAGGTTGAGATCCAACAACTCCTTAAGAGTAAATATGAAAGTATGATCAGAGTAAGAGTGCTAAATGTTGGGATATGTTTTAGTTTTAATAATTTTCCAAAACATCATGTAATAGGTTTGAAGCAGTCAAGATAGTATCCTTTGTTTCAGGTCAGGTTAGGTTAGCTTTTCAGTAGAATAGGTTGTCAGTTGAGAAGAACTCAGTTGAGGGAACACTCAGTTGAGGGGGAACTCAGTAACACAGCCTGAGGAAATCAAGATGACATCAAAAGAACAGACTGAAGCCAAGTCATAAACCTGAACCAGAAGAGAAACCTAAAGGATGTCCCACTGAGTGTAAACCAGGCTGATCTAAGCTAAGTCAGGTGGACCACTCAGTGAAGAGCATGATCAGGAGGAACAACGCTGTACCAGGTAGGCCCTGAAAGAGTCAGGCTAATGTGGTCAGGGAACTTTGTCATTCAGCCTTATGACAAAGTTCTTGGAATGATCTTCAAACAGTCTCTGAAGGACAACTACACTGAAGACGTTCAGTCCACTGAAAATCATCGTGTCAGTGAAGGAGGAAGCTACCTAAAGTCAGTGGGTCAAAGATCCGTTGGATTCAGGCCACGTGGACCAATCAGCACGAGGCAGCAACTCTGATACTGACAAAGGCCACATTCCAAGAAAAGTGGTTGAAACCATTTAATTGTATGGATTCAAATGTAATTTCCTCCAACGGTTACATTTGAATCCACACTATAAATACAAGCTCATAGCTGCGTATTCAAAGAGTGTTGTTGTGAGTGAAGAAAGAAAATCAACACCTACAAGCTGTAAGGGTGTGTGAGTTGTTAGGGAGTCATAAGGAAGCGTTACACACCCACGACACTGAGTTTTAGGGTTTTCACATATTCATTAAGTGTCAAGCTTGTAACTCATAGCTTAGAGAGGTTTTCCTAATCCTAGCTTGAGGCTAACACATTGTAAAGGAAAACCTCACCTAGTTGGAGAAAACCCAACTGAAATCAAAACCCTCTTGTTAGGTTTGTTGGTAGTAAGTTGTTTTGTGAGGAAGGTGGAGCAGCCCAGGGAGTGGCGTGAGTCCAGTTGTAAGTGCACCTTGGCACGTTAAAAACAAGAATCCCAGTTAGTGGATTTCCTGTTAAATCAGGCCGTGGATGTAAGAGCTTGAGTCTCTGAACCACGTTAAACTGAGCGTTTATTGTTTTAAGTATTTACTAAAAGTGTTGTGAAAATCAGCTCACTGAGAGCTTTGTTAAGAAAACTTTATGTAAGTATTCAGGTCAGGGAGAGCCCTTCTCACTGACCAGTTCAGGCAACGCACTCGAGAGTTCAGTATCTCGAGTCACTGTCCTGCTTAGAGCATGAGCCTCCAAGTCTCACTGACTTGGCAGTCCAGCCTCTAAGCAGAGCAGTGACTTGAAGTGTAATCTCTCAAGTCACTATCCTTGCTCAGAGCATGAGTCTCAAAGCCTTCTCACTGACTTGGTAGCTCAGCCTCTGAGCAGAGCGGTGACTTGAGAACTCTTCACTCTTGCTGAATTCCCTGAGGTAAAAAGTTTAAAATTTTTTTTTCTCCTGAATTCCCATTTTGGTTTTTAAAAAATGGGACCATCACTAAATGATTGATAATCAAAAGCTTTGAAATGTAGTTTCGTACGCGTAGGATTCTAGGGCTTTTCTTGTGATTGCACTCTTGAATTTATAGAGGAGATTAGGCTATAGCCATTGGAGAGCTAATCCAATCAGATCCTCTATTTAGGGAAGCTTCAATAAATCAATTCCCTAATTGATTGATTTGGTTGGTGAGATCCTTGGATTGATTGACTTCAAAACTTTCCAATCCTGATCTTGTTGACTTGATTTGAATCACCAACGGTCAAGTGCTTCCAATGCCTAACTCTGATAATTTGGGAAATGAGAACTAAGCTCAATAGTGATGCAATAGGCTTGACAAAAGCGTGATTGTAGGTGGATAACATGCATACATAAGTCCACCGTGTGAAAGCATTAATTATGACCATTAACTATCAAAATGGTCCCCATACTAGGATAATCAGTCCACAAATATCTCAAAGAAACCATTCTAAAAATGAGAGATTTAATTTCAAATTTTGTACGATTCAACCGTACTCTAAGTTCACCCTTTGTACATGCCATAAATTTATTTACGAAAGGGGTTGCCGTGTCATAGCCAATGAACTTAGACAAAATCTGACTTATCACTTTATTATTTTAGATGGACTAACCGCTCATGTTATAATATGTATGAATCTAAATTGGATTTTAAGACCAGATCTACAACTCTTCAGGAGGTTGGATTCTGTTAATAAGGTCTTTCACGCTTCAGGCGTGCTTTAGATTCATTGGCATATGTTATTTTGTCCTTCAGGGACATAAATTTTAACCGGGAATATTCTATACAAATATGAGATTTAGTAACTTTGCTGGAGTTGTTAAAGACATCCGGTAATTGAGTTGTAATTTTTCGCAAATATTAATCATGACAAAGCATGTAGATTAAATTACAAAATAATGACACTATGTATCTTGACAACTCATAGTCTTTAATGTCATGTCTCTGACAATATTCATGTTTGCTTCAGGCAAACTGGTATGCTGAGATTCACTTGGGGAATACTCGATCTCGACCATCTCAACAATTATTTGGCATCGACCAAGATTTTCATCTATCAATATTTTCTGCTATCGATTTTATTCAAATTTTGTCGATAAATATAATCCTTCAAGGAATTTTATAAATTACGATAAATATAATCCTTCAGGGATTTTCCATAAACAATTAATATCTTATTGAGATGGTATCAGAGAATTTAAGCAATGCATCTGCCTTCTGGGCAAAGATGGGGTCAAAATTTCATTACATTTGTCCCAAATGAAGCAAGACGAATCTCAAAGCCTGTCAGGATACTAATAATATCCATTTATGTAAATCACTCTTTGTCTCCAAAATCTTCGAGCTCCAAGCTGAAAAGATCATCGTTGTATATATCAAAATCTGCTTCAGGCTGACTGACATGGTGAGATTCACCCTGAGGGATCATGCCCTTGTTGTCCTTTTGTATCTTTCGATAAGCCTCATTCAAGTGATTGGATTTGCGGATTTCTTCCCTTCCATGCTTACGCCCACTCAGGCTCCCTTGAGCTACAGCATGTGCTTCAGGCACTGCTTGTGAGTCAACTGGTCTAGTATTGTGATTTCTCATCAATAGCTGGTTGTGTTTTTCTGCCACTAAAAGTGCAGAAATTAGCTCTGAGTGAGGGGTGTACTGCTGCTGAAGTACAAGGTTACTAGCATGTAATGTTGATAAGATTTTTTGTATCAACTCGGCCTCTGTAGTTTGCTGCTGGCATAATTTTAACTGAGATACAATACAGTGCAAGGTAGAATTGCACTCTGTTATAGATTTAAATCTTGAAAAACGAAGATTCAGCTAATCGTATTGTGCCCTAGGGATTATATCATTTTGTTGATAGAAACAATCCTTCCGGGATGTCCATAAAGTGCTAGGGTCCATCTCAGTAAGGTACTCATATTTCAAGTCCTGATTAAGGTGGTACCTGAGATAAATCAACGCTTTTGCCTTCTGAGCATCAATGGATTTTGGACCATGGACAATGATCCAGCTTAATTAGGATGAGGCTAGATGAAATTCAACATCTATGACCCATGTCACGTAGTTATTACCATCGAGAGCAAGCTCAGTAAACTCTCAGTAATACCAAGCATTATCACTACGTTTTGAATGGACATGGTAAGACATACGATTTGATTTTTTTATTAACAAGGGAGAAAGAGGATTTAATTTACATGCTCAATCACAAAGGGAGCAAATATTGGGTGCCGTCTATCCAAACATGATTTACACTCCGACAAATACTGGGTGCCGCCTACCCAGATAATATATGCAGACTATAATTAATAATGTAAATTTAATTCACATAAATAGGTATACTGGTGTGCTGTCGTAGGCACCCCAAATTAGTATTAATTTCCTTAACTAATCCATTAATATAGTAGGATAAGTAAGGGTCGAACCCACGAGGAACAGTGTATTTCAATTGATTTGATTTGTGTATCAAAAGCAATAAAAAATGGGGGGGATTTGGTTGGTTGATTCTAATTACTATTATGAAATAAAATTACGCAAGCAAAGAAAAATAAAGTGAAACAATCAATGTGGAAAAGGCCTAGTTCTTGGACTTGTATCCCCCTGAATAATTTAGTTAATTCGATTAAAAGTAAATGAGACTCCTAATTCTATTCGAATCTTGTCCCTAAACTAGTGGTACGACCAAACTAGTTCGAATTATTTCTTAAGTTTAGTTAATTAGTAGGTACGACCCCCAATTAATCTATTCATATAAACAACCCCAAAACATGTATTTAAGGTTCAATTTATTAGAACGCATTAACGAGCCAAAATAATAGGACAAACTAAACTATGAATACGATACGATCGTTTCATACAATCTAGACTACGTTGTCCCTAGGGTGTTCTGCCCTAGTTGCTACTCCAATTACACAATTATAACAATTACGGATTATAAAGTGTAATTTAGCTAGAAACTTATAATCAACATACTCAGATGGCCAAACCGAATAAATTAATCATGAGACCATGCTTCGCATATAAACAAACAACGTAGAAATCAAATAAAAAAATTAGGAAATACTCATAACTAATAAAAAGAACAACAAATTATTCAGGGTTCAACCGTTTCCAAGAACTAGAAAAATAGTCTAGCCACTAAACATGGCTATAAGACAATGAAATAAAATACTTGAAACTAAAATTATCCTATGATACCGAATAGAAATTATCCACGCGGACTTGAATGAACGAAAGCCTCATGCACTCATCTTCTCAATCCCCATGCACGTATCTCCTTCGTCTCGTACGTCCGTCCGAACACCACTCTTCTCTCAAGAACTCTCCAAGACTCCCCTATGTCTACATTCATCCCCTCCATATGTAAGGACTACAATTTAATGTAATTTCTCCTTTTCTTCCCTCATAAAACCTCACATTAATTATCATTATGAAACGATTTAAAAGAGCAATAAATTATTGCCATAATCACACAATAATTGCCAATTTTCAAGGCTGAAATCCCCCATGCCGGGCTGTTCTTAAATTGGCTCGCCTCATCCTTCATCAAAACGGGTCCAAAACAGCCTACAAATAAGAGAAAACACCAAATCAAAGCAAATTGGCCTACAATAAAATAAGTCGTAAAATACGGAGAAAATAGCAAAGTAAATTACATAATATAATCACAATAAGCACCAAATTTACATGCTAAACTCGACTTATCAAATTTTCCCACACCTAAACCATGCTTGTCCTCAAGTATGTACTAGACAAGATCAAAAGGCACTTTAAAAACACTACTTATTTTCAAGACCCTAAATCCAAAAATATGAAACCGTGAAACTAGAGTCAATAACAATCCAATAGGTAGAGTGATCATGACATTATTTTTAGGACAAAATAAGTGCACCTCATCAATACCCAATAACATCACAAAGTCAAACGTGCAAAGATTCAATACCTCACGAGGATATCACTCAATTCCCTCAAGTGTTTGAAAGGGAACAAAAAAATCACTCAATATCAAAACACAACATGCCATTACCATAAGCTTGCTTATATATCAAATCTCTACCATTATTTCATGAATATCATGCAAAAGTCAAAAGGATCTTTACAAGGGTTGTAATGGGGCTTTGGTTAGGGGTAGGATAAGGAATAGAATATGGGCTATATCGAATCAAGAAGTTGTGAATTCAAAGCACGCATAAGAAATTCACCCCCCATTCATTACACTTTTCAATACATATCACCCCTACTCATTTTATCACCTTACTTGGTAATTTTCAAATGCATCAAGAATTAATGTACCAAGTAATCACCCTATTAGCTTTCCCCAACAAAAATAACAACACTTTTCTCATTTTTTTCAACTCTTCCCATAGAGTGGCTCTTTTTTTTTCTTTTTTTCTGCCACAATTTTTTCTTTTCAAATTTTTTCACACTTTTTTTTAAACCCCCCTTCTCCAATCAAAATTATAGTTCACTATTGGCACATGCATTTCATTCACACTTCTTGATTAGAAGGGTTCAAAATATTGGCCAAATAGAAGAAAAGGGAAATAAGCTTATTATATGTATGTGAACAAACAAAAAGGCTATAAGCTCAAAGGGGCAAACTAGTGGAAAATTAACAAGGGTAAGAGTTTCAAAGAAAAGGCTATCAACACGGTTAATCCTAAGTGCCCTTATCATTCAAATGCATGAATTCAATATGTGGTCTCAAAATGCATAACAAAGCAAGTTCTAGAACGTACAAATCATGTTTGATCACTCATAGCACGAAAAAAATGGAGCATGATATAAATGTATTGCTAAAAAAGGCTCAAAAGCTCACATAGAACGGCTATTGTATCGAATCTTGCACATTCTTCTTCATTTAATTATCAGGGCCAGCAAGATACATCACCTTATCCCAAAAAAATCAATCACACTTAACCCCTTTTCATGCTACACGACTCAAAAACACGGAATTCAATTTACTCAACTACCGAAAAAATACAAAATAAAGAAATACCGTAAGACACAATAACACCCCCCCACACCTAAACATGTGATAGTCCCTAGCACATAAGATATGCAAAATAACTAATCACATTGAACAAGATTTAAATAGAGTGGATCGGGGTTACCGGTATTTAATTGGTAGGAGAATATCGTTGCTCTTGGAGCAACCGTAGGATTTCTGCAATTTTGACCTCTTAAAGCTCTTTCTTGGTTTGAAGATGCCTACCCGTCCCAATTCTGGTGACCTGGGACAATTTAGTCTGTGGCGTTGTGAAGCACTGCCGGTATCGGTGTGGAGATATTGCGGACGCGGTCGGAATTAATAGCGGCGCAATTAACAAGGATATCGACGAAATGATAGTGCTGGGGGCATAACAATCGGCGCTCCTGATTTCTGCGTGGCCAAGAGAGAGGGTAATGAGAAATATGGATGTAATCCCGCTGGTGCAAATGTGCTAACATGATATTAATTTGGAAATAAAGGAATGGGCTGCTTTTTTTTTTTATTAACAGGATATTGTAGGCCCAATTCTTATTTCTTAGTAATATTATGCTAGCCCAAATACCTCTTATTCCTGAATAACCTGAACTCAAAATAAATAAATAATTTATTAAAAAGAAAATTAAAATAATTGAAATGAAGGAAAAAAGAATATTGGGTTGCCTCCCAACCAGCGCCTTTTTTTTATTGTCGTTGGCTCGACACAGAAAAATTATTTTAACCAATTTTTCCCAAGTATGTGTACTTCAAGTGCTTTTGAGGTGGCTTCAATTCATGTTTCGGGGACTTCTCCTCCAATTTGTTCCTGCAATCAAACTCAAAAATTTCCTGTACAAAAGGATCAATGACACTCACAGCAAAAAGAGAGTCAGTCGCATTAGGAAATTTCATAGTATCAAAAATATTAAATCGAATGATTTGCCCGTCAAATTCCATTGTAAGTGTTCCCTCATACACATCTATTTTTGTTTTGGAAGTATTCAAGAATGGTCTTCCCAACAAAATAGGTGTAGAATTTACCGGGTTTCCATCCATATTTAACATATAAAAATCCGCAGGAAAAATCAATTGATTTACCTCCACGAGGACGTCCTCGACTACCCCAACAGGGTAAGCGAGACTCCCATCAGCTAACTGGATAACAACTCCAGTTTCCTTCAATGGTCCAATGTCAAGCTGCTCATACACTGTCAATGGCATGACATTGATAGAAGCTCCAAGATCTAGCATAGCTCGCTCGATCTTGTGATTCCCTATTGTGCAAGGAATTGCGAACATGCCCGGGTCCTTTTGTTTTGTAGGCAACCTCGATTGGAATGCAGCTGATACATTCTCCCCCATGAGAATTTTCTCATTACCAGCCAACTTACTCTTGTTAGTGCACAACTCTTTCAAGAATTTTGCGTATCTTGGGATTTGTTTGATTGCATCCACCAACGGTATATTGATCTCGACCTTTCGAAATACATCAAGAATCTGCTGGTCCTTGGTACCTTTCTCAGTTTTTCTGAACCTGGAAGGAAAGGGCAGTACATTAGTAGTAACAGGAATTGAAACATGAGATTTTACCTTATTTTCCTGTTCTGGTTCACTGACACTGAGGGGGTCAGTGTCTGCCTTTAGGTCCAGATTTTCCTGTATATCCTCCTCGTTCTCGACTCGTTCATCCCGGCTCTCAATATGGTCACCAGGTAGCTCCAAATTCCTCTTACCTTCTGCCTCATTCAACCCTCCATCTTCCCCATTTCGTTTGGGTGCCGAAATTTCTTCTAATTGCTTACCGCTTCGTAAAGTGATAGCACTCACATTTCGAGGGTTAATTTCTGGCTGAGATGGTAACTTGCCACTATTCTGAGCTTGTAATTGGCTAAGGGCAGTGGCTATTTGACTCACTTGTGACTCTAAATTCTTTTGCCCGGACTTCAAATCTCTCACAGCTTCTCGTGTTTCTTCTTGGAATTTCACCGTGTTAGTTGCCATTGACTTCACCAAGTCTTCAAGAGAAGGCTCAGGTCTTCCTCCACCACTGCTTTGTCCCACAGGTTCACCACTTTGTTCATTCCCTCTAAACAATTGGAACTTTCTGTCTTGGTACTGGGGCCTTTGATTCTCCATCGGCTGATTTGTTTGATGATTCCCATATCGAAGACTCGGATGGTCCTTCCAACCCGGATTGTAGGTATTGGAGAATGGATCATACCGGCGACTCTGGTAATTTCCACCAAAACCAACTGCATTAACATGCTGCGCAATTTGGTCATTCAGGATCTTACAATCATCAGTTGTATGCTCTGTGGTGGCACAGAGACGACATGGTCGAACTTCCGGGACCTTGGCCTTCAAGATTTGCTCCATCATGGTTGCAATTTTCTCTACTGCACCACTCTTCAATTCATCAACGGGCCTTGTCATGGCATCACGTGCACCAAATTGCTGTGTATTTGCTGCGATATCTGATATCAACTCTCATGCAGCGGTTGGTGTTTTCTTCATCAAAGCTCCCCCACTAGCTGCATCTATCATATTCCGATCAGTGAGGTTGAGCCCCTCGTAGAAATACTGTATAAGCAGCTGATCACCAATCTGATGTTGTGGGCATGAAGCTATAAGACGTTTGAAACGTTCCCAATACTCGTGCAATGTCTCTCCTGAACCTTGCTTGACACCAGAAATCTCCTTTCGTAAAATTGCCACTCGAGTAGCTGGGAAATAATGTTGGAGAAAAACTCTCTCCATCTCATTCCACGTGGTGATTGTTCCAGGTGGCAAGAAATACAACCAGTCCTTTGCTGTGTTCTTTAGTGCAAAGGGAAATGCACTCAGCTTCATGTGCTCCTCAGTAACCCCAGTTGGTTTCTTGCTTGAGCACACAACATGAAATTCCTTGAGAAACGTATGTGGGTTTTCTCCTGCAAGACCATGGAAAGAAGGTAATAAGTGAATAAGTCCAGATTTAAGTTCAAAATGAACATTAGCAGGAAGAGCAGGAATAGTAATGCAAAGTGGTTGATGGTTAGTGATTGGGTTTGCCAATTCTCCCAACGTCCTCTCCGCAGTCCCCTCAGCAACAGCCATATTCCACGTATTTGTCTCAAAATTGGACTCTTCACTCGTATCACTTTCACTATCGGTTTCTCTTGTCGGTGAAAAATTAATTCTCCGACGTATACGGGTCTCTTCCCTTAGTCTCCTAGCAGTTCTTTCAATCTCCGAATCAAATTCAAGTGGTTCCTTGCACGAGCGAGTAATCATTCACTAGAAAACTGAAAACTGAACAGACACTGAAGGGGTCAGTGTTAGTGTAATCTGTTTGCAGAAATGAACAAAACAAAAAAAAAAACACGTAACCAATTTTTTTTTCACTTTTCGAATTTTCTTATTTTTTTTAGAACTTTTCAGAATTTTATTTTTCAACAGAAATAAAAACACGAAAAATTCAATAAAAATTACACCGTTCCCCGGCAACGGCGCCAAAATTTGGTGTGCTGTCGTAGGCACCCCAAATTAGTATTAATTTCCTTAACTAATCCATTAATATAGTAGGATAAGTAAGGGTCGAACCCACGAGGAACAGTGTATTTCAATTGATTTGATTTGTGTATCAAAAGCAATAAAAAATGGGGGGGATTTGGTTGGTTGATTCTAATTACTATTATGAAATAAAATTACGCAAGCAAAGAAAAATAAAGTGAAACAATCAATGTGGAAAAGGCCTAGTTCTTGGACTTGTATCCCCCTGAATAATTTAGTTAATTCGATTAAAAGTAAATGAGACTCCTAATTCTATTCGAATCTTGTCCCTAAACTAGTGGTACGACCAAACTAGTTCGAATTATTTCTTAAGTTTAGTTAATTAGTAGGTACGACCCCCAATTAATCTATTCATATAAACAACCCCAAAACATGTATTTAAGGTTCAATTTATTAGAACGCATTAACGAGCCAAAATAATAGGACAAACTAAACTATGAATACGATACGATCGTTTCATACAATCTAGACTACGTTGTCCCTAGGGTGTTCTGCCCTAGTTGCTACTCCAATTACACAATTATAACAATTACGGATTATAAAGTGTAATTTAGCTAGAAACTTATAATCAACATACTCAGATGGCCAAACCGAATAAATTAATCATGAGACCATGCTTCGCATATAAACAAACAACGTAGAAATCAAATAAAAAAAATTAGGAAATACTCATAACTAATAAAAAGAACAACAAATTATTCAGGGTTCAACCGTTTCCAAGAACTAGAAAAATAGTCTAGCCACTAAACATGGCTATAAGACAATGAAATAAAATACTTGAAACTAAAATTATCCTATGATACCGAATAGAAATTATCCACGCGGACTTGAATGAACGAAAGCCTCATGCACTCATCTTCTCAATCCCCATGCACGTATCTCCTTCGTCTCGTACGTCCGTCCGAACACTACTCTTCTCTCAAGAACTCTCCAAGACTCCCCTATGTCTACATTCATCCCCTCCATATGTAAGGACTACAATTTAATGTAATTCCTCCTTTTCTTCCCTCATAAAACCTCACATTAATTATCATTATGAAACGATTTAAAAGAGCAATAAATTATTGCCATAATCACACAATAATTGCCAACTTTCAAGGCTGAAATCCCCCATGCCGGGCTGTTCTTAAATTGGCTCGCCTCATCCTTCATCAAAACGGGTCCAAAACAGCCTACAAATAAGAGAAAACACCAAATCAAAGCAAATTGGCCTACAATAAAATAAGTCGTAAAATACGGAGAAAATAGCAAAGTAAATTACATAATATAATCACAATAAGCACCAAATTTACATGCTAAACTCGACTTATCATATACAAGTAGGAGCAACTATTTAAGTTCAAATTTTAGTCAAAGCTCATGTTTGCTTCAGGCAAACTTGTATACGAAAATTCAGGGCATTTTGTTTGAGTGGATTAAATTAGCAGCAAAGGTAATGATATGCACACAAGGATTTTCATATAAATCCTAATCTCTACAGTAAATAATTCACAAGCATGTGTTGCGGCAAACAATGCTAATTGCTGGAAATATAAAAGAAGGAATTAAGCCTTTTACCAGGGTGGAACCCTACGATAAGGGTTCCTTAAACGTCTGTTGATGGATTCGGCTAGCATCGGGCAGCCTTGGACACATCTCAAATGGGTGGAGCAATCATACAGGTATCGAGTCCAAAAGAAAGCTCAACACGAAATAGGTTAGTAAATTCCAAGAGACGATTTAAATTTTATGCGCATGAATAATTAAACAAGTTCTCATGCTTTATTAAAATTACGCAAATAAATCGTTTATAATTAAGAAAAGAATTTGGACTAAGATAATAAAAGGCCCAAAATTCTATTCATTTTCTTTTCAGAAAATCGCCCCAAGTTAAATTAAAGGTCCAAAATCCTTTACAATTTGTTTTCAGAAAACTGGCCCAATATAAATTAATAGAAAAAGGCCAAGGTTAATTTAACGCCCAGGTTAAAAGGTTCGAGGGTTTTACTATATACCCCTCCATATTTATTTGATACCCCCATCCTATTTTTGATATATTATAATATTTTTTTGAATGACTTTTGTGCCTTATAATAAAAAATAAAAAAACTGAATACTTGATACACCCATTAAAATATCAAAAGTCACAAGAAACACAAACACAAAGAAGAACATCAATATGAGAAGAAAAGACACTAGTACAAAATAGAACTTAGAAAGCGGTTGATTTTCCCCTTAGAAAGCGGTTAAAACCGCTTTCTAAGAAACAGCTATGTTAGTCTAAGATAGCGGTTAAGAAACCGCTGTGCAAGGTAGGAACTAAGAGAGCGGTTTTGAACCGCTCTCCAAGAGGATGAACTAAAAGAGCGGTTAAAAACCGCTCTCCAAGTGCCACACTAAGAGAGCGGTTAATAACCGCTATCCAAGCCTCACTCTTAGATAGCGGTTAATAACCGCTCTCCAAGAGCCTTTTTTATTTATTTTTATTTGTTTAGACAGCGGTTATTAACCGCTCTCCAAGCTCTTTTTTAATTTTTTTTATTTATATATATATAAATAAACCTGCTTTTTTAACCGAATTATATATATATTTTTTTCAATTATATATATATATATATATATATATATATATTTTTTTTTTTTTTAATAAACCTGCTAATATATACAAAATTACCAAAACACATATACTAATATTTAATCGTAACATCAAATAAATATAATATAAGATCCAATAACATGAAATATTAATTCATCACAAATTAATATATAAGTTACATCATGCTACCAAAAGTTATAATAATGTTACAAGAATCGATTGTAAAGATACCCAATCCAATCCATCTTCCATTTCTCAATTCGAGTGTTGTTGTAAAAAGGGATCCGAGGCCTATGCACAAACTGCAAATTACATAGAAAATTTAATTAAATAATAAATTTTTTTTATTCAATCAATAATATTTAAAATAAATCGATAATCGACTTACTCCTTCAGGAATGGTCGTCCGAGAAGTCAAGATTATATCTTCAATGTAGCAACACAGAAAATGTCCACAGTGATTGCCATCTTGCTGCCTCGGAACCTATTGATTAACAATTACAATCATGTACTATAACTATGATTATTTTCTATTGATTTTATAATTTTCTAAAGTAACTTACCTTAATGTTTTTCCACAGCACTTTACTAATATTGGTGGTATCTGATTTTTTACCTGGAAGACTAGTCTGATACATTGCCATCACACTATATAATTATTTTAAAAAATAAATATAGATTAGATATTCATAATCTTAAAAGTATCAACATTTGGTACATCTCTGAAACTATCCCCATCCACTGTATCTTCAAACCTAAAGTCAGTTCTTATGTTGCTAGAGCTACATCCATCTCTTCTCTCACCATGAAATGTCCAAACGGTATATGTTTTATCAATACCGTGACACATCAAGTGGTCAAACAAACTTTCTCGACCACTAACAGTTTTTCCATTCATACATTTCCAACACGGACATAGAATGTATCGATGGTCGGTGCAGTGTCTAATTGCATGATTACAAAACTCTTCCACCCCATTCCTATACTCCTCTGATAATCTATCTGCCCGAACCCACTTTCGATCCATATAGAACTAGAGATGCCTATATAGATTAACCGAAAAGCACACGTGTTGAGTCTAACATATTAATCCTAACATGCACCCTAAAATAATTTCATCTAAAATTTTAACATATGAATCCTAATATGCATTCTAACAATTCCATCTAAAGATATTCCTAAAGCCTTCAATATTTCCCATCTATAAACCTTTTGAAATAAATTCTAACATTTTAATACTAATTAACATGCACCCTAAAACAATTTCATCTAAAATTTCAACATATGAATCATAACATGCGCGCATTCTAACAATTTCATCTAAAAATATTCCTAAAGCCTTCAATATTTCCCATCTATAAACCTCTTGAAACAAATTCTAACATTTTAACACTAATTAACATGCACACTAAAACAATTTTATCTAAAATTCTAACATATATCCTAACATGCATTCTAACAATTCCATTTAAATTATTCCTAAAGCCTTCAATATTATTTCTCATCTATAAACATCTTAAAAAAAATTCTAACATTTTAATACTACTAATTAAGATATATACATCTAAAATTCTAAAAAATTATAATATGTCAATCTAAAATTCTAACAAATTTCATCTAAAATAATTTTAACAACCTAATTTACAAAAATTTCATCTAAAATTAATCAAAAAGCATTTAATGTTTCACCAATAACATACATATATATATACATATTCATACATTATATATATATATACATATATATACATGCATATTCATATTCACTACATTTTCATATATATACATATTCATATATATATATATATATATATATATATACACATATATATACATACATATACATTTTAATACATTTAAAATACATATTATATACATACCAGTAGAAGACGGCGGAGAAGGCGGCGGTGGAGGGGCGGCGGTGGAGGGGCGGCGGCAGTGCAATGCCGCGTCGGGGGAGGCCGAACGGCGGACTAGCAGCGGCGGTGGCTGGACGGCGGTGGCTGGGCGGCGTCACAGCAGTGCTGGACGGTGGCTGGGATGCGTCAAGGCGGTGGAGTGGGGGGGGGGAGAAAGCTTCTCGCGGCGGTGGGGGTGGAGGGACCAGTGTGGGGGAGGAAAAATACGCGTAATTAGGTTAATTGGTGGTCAAAAGGGGTAAAATTGGGGTCAAACTCTTAGATAGCGGTTATAAACCGCTTTCCAAGTAATAAACTAAGATAGCGGTTAAAAACCGCTTTCCAAGTACCACTTGGAGAGCGGTTTAAAACCGCTCTGTAAGCCCCTTCTTAGATAGCGGTTTTTAACCGCTTTCTTGCACCTGACATCTTACACAGCGGTTTTTAACCGCTCTCTTAGCCTAACACTAGGAGAGCGGTTAATAACCGCTGTCTTAGCCATTTTTTTTTTTTTTAATATAATTATGTTAAACCGCTCTCCAAGCTTTGTTTTGGAGAGCGGTTTTTTTTAATAGCTCTCCAAGTATAGCTCTCCAAGTCCAAATGTGTAGTAGTGAGAGAAGAAAAAATACATATTGTCCCCCTTTTTATCATCTTTACGACAGTGATGCAACATTAGTTCATTGTTTTGTTACAAAAATGGTGACACTCAGGAGTCTTACGCTATGTGAGTAAGTGTATTAGTTTGAATATTTTGTTTGATGAAGTGTAACTTTTTTTTTCTTTGAATGTTGTTTTTTGTCTATGGAATGAGTATTGTGTACCAACATTATCGTATTTTTAGCCTACAATTTTCGTATATTGTGTACCAAGATTGTTATTCCCGCGTTTTTTGAAAAAAATCACGACACCAATTTTCGAACCTGATTCGTTGAAAAACGGTTAGTATTTCGACAAGAAGTTTTTTAAAATTGGTTAGGTATTCGAAAATATATTTTTGTCGAAATATTAGCCATTTTTCGAAATGTATTTGCCGAAATGCGAGTTGTTTTTCGAAATGTATTTGCCGAAGTGTTCGATGGCGGCGCTGAGTCCTGGGGTGTCGCGGCGCTGCGTGGCGGTGTTGAGTCCTGAGGTGTCGCGGAGCAGCGCTGCGTGCGGGGTGTCTATGAGGAAGCCGTATTCGAGAAGATGAAGTCGTGAAGTGGTGTAGAATAGGAGGGTTTGTGGGTGTATGAATATTTTGAACAATATTAGAGAGAGGGATAATTTAGATATATTGTGAGGAGTGTATTTATTAATTATGTAAATTTAAGTGGGTAAATTAAGTGGGTGGGTGTATCAAATAAATATTGAGGGGTATATAGCCGCTGGTGCCCGGATCCCACCGCCGAGTCGGACCCAGGATTTCACAAATGGGGGTACAATCAATAAACAATTTGATAGTATTTATACATACATATTGTCTTATTTCAAAGTGCATATCATCAAATTAAGTATGCAAATAGATAAGTGATTGTATATAGTTCAAATAAAACTATAATTATAAGTTACAATCCTCATTTTCAAATTAAATTAATAATATATAATAATTGTTATGTTAATTGAGCATATATACATATATAAACGTTGTATTATAAATGAAAAAAAATAAAAATACAAGTGGCAACTTATTAAAGTGGCCAAACTAATATAAATAAAAACACGGCTGGGCTTGAAAGCACACAAGAAATGGGTCAAAATCAATTTAATCAATAAAAAATGGTCAAAAACCATTAAGAGTTTTAAGCAAATGACCTGCCAAACAACTCCTTCTATCATGAAACGTGGCAGTGGATGATGGAGCGGGATGCAGCCTCAAAATTAAGCACATCCATAATCCATGTTTCTTCCAATGCTGAAGAGTGAAAAACCTCCATGCGAAGCCACCACTTTCAATTGCAAAATAGTGGTATATCTACTAAAAAAAAATTAAGACTGGGGGTACAGTTGTACCCCCATGTCACTCAATTGGGTCCGCCACTGAGTCCAGGCTCTTGCAACCAACGGATCGACAATTCGCCCGGCGTGCGCGACTGCCTTTCTCGGCCCGAATTGCACTGCAGGTTAGACGGGATCGAGACGGTGCCGCCGGAAGTGCAACCCACACGTCTCGATTTGCATGTCCGACATTCGAAGAACGTACGACAATCGATTATATTGTCGCATGGAGCTACCAGCGGTTTCGACGGCTGTGGGTCGCCGAGGCTTATAGCCGGCGAGTACTACCACGCCGCGGTAGTCGACGCCGGATAAGGGGAACGAGGGCGGTGGAATCGGGCGGAATATGAAGTATAAAGATTTTGGGTTGCTATAAAGACTCGACAATATACATATATGTACACATATATGTTTATGCAGGGATTGAGATAAAGGCACATATTTAATTGATTAATCGGAGACTAATCATCAGGGCACAATAAATAACAATATTTAATTCATCGGAGAAGATCATTAATTATCATGCAAGAGAATAAATCGAGATTCGTACCGATTAATTTCGAGTAGAGACTCGTTCTGATAATGTTTTGTAAATTATAAGCATAAAGTAGAGACACCAATTTGTTTACCCAATTCGCCGGTAACGAGTACATGTGTGTATTACAATATTGAGTACGAGAATATATATATATACACTAGTAATTAAACCCGTGCGATGCACGACTATAATTATTCAATTAATCTATGTGTCTTTAATTTATATTGTAGTCTATGTATTTAGGTTTAAAAGTACTTATCAATATTACTATTTAAATATTTTTCATTTTAAATAAACAATATTATTAATCTTTTATTTTAAATTTTTTTTAAAGAGAATGTAATGCAGACGTCGAGAAACTTTTGAGAAAACAAAGTGTAATAAATATAATATTTTATTTATAAGAGATAATATCAATATTATTTGTATTTCATCATATAAATTTTTTAATGATTTACATAGTAAGAGATTTTTGTAATAGCTATGAATCCATATTAAACAGGATGTAAAAAAATCGAAATCCAACTGACTATGACTGAAAACTAGATTCTTAAAAAATATGCGAGCAGTAGCAAGCGATTGTCATTGACTCTTATTTATAGACATTTCATATGAGACAACTAATGTGAATTGTCTCTTCTGAAACTTGAATGAAAGTCTCGGGTCGAATGAAGTCAGTGAAAGTTTAAAAACCGACACCATCTCATCTGAATTAGTTCTGGTTATATATGTACCTTCCAGAACACAATCACCTAGTCCTATTTGCACAGTCCTCCTGAATGATCTATATTTCTGAGTAAATATAACTAAAGTCTCAACTTTTAATTAAAATCATGATTCAACACACCATAAACACTTCAAGTTATTCAAGAGTAGATGCAAGTATAACTTTGTCCTTCAAATAATTCAGACCGACCACAATATTCTTCAAGTGTATCTTTGAACGAAACATTTGTAAAATTATGAATGAATTCTTCACTTTTTTCTTTTTACAATTAAAAAAAATCATCTATGAAGTCTTCTGTTTCACACTGTTACTCGTACATATTAACTTTTTAAGATTTATTTTTATAATATTGAGATAAATGCATGCATTAAATAGTAATGCAATTTGTAAATAAATAACTAACATTATTCTGTATCTTGTGTTGAGACAGTCCATGCATTTGTATAAATTATATTATTATTCTTGTGTTGAATCAGTCCATACAGAGCTTTGTTCTATCTTCAATTGGAGTGCGTTGTTCATATTATAATTCGGTGAAATTATCCCGAATCTAGAGGCAATTTTGGCGGGAAGATTCAATGGTTTCCAAATGTAGGCCGGTTAGCGTTATTATATATATATATATAATATTAAAACCATAAAGCCTATAAGGCTAGTTGACTCATAAGTAATGTCCACATAAAATCTTCCGGATTTGGTATATTAAATCTATTGGATTTACAACATCTTTATTCACAATGGCATCCACAACACCCTAAAACACAATTATAATAGTTTGAATTGATAAATACCAAAAAATTAGCATTAATTGATATAGCAAGTTTGAATTGCTTCTATTTGCTCAATTTAATGAAGATTAAGCAATCGCTAAAAATCATTTCGCACCAAAGCAATATGAGGGCCTACCTTGCGAGAGGCAAAGAAAGTGCAACTAATAAATAATAATAATAATAATAATAATAATAATAATAATAATAATTTCAAGATGACTGACCTGTAAAATTGAGGTTGTTGAAGAAGGGTAGTAGATTCAATGAAGGCTGTGAATTTGAGATAGATGAAGTGGAGGAGATTAAAAGGGGAAATAATTAATGAAGGTATTAGGAATGAATAAATATGAGCAGGAATAATTATAAAATGGAACATGATATAAAAAACAAATAAAAACATCTATTTTCAAAATAAAGGTTTTTTTTTTTTTTTTTAATTAAAAGATATGATGTGGCGAAATTCATCCGATTTGGCACTAACGGGGCGAGAAGCTCAAAATCGGACCATCACATGTGCGAGACACACAATAATTTATCCCAATCGATCCTAATTCGAATTCAATTGTTTTACATTTACAACTTTTTAAAATTATTGTCCTCTTTCTCTAAGTCTGAAAATATTTTATTCTCTTTTTTCATCTACCCTTAAAATACACGGGCCTAGAAAAATATTTTTTTCCCAATGGTAGGTGTATGTGTTTGTATACCCCACGAATGGCCCATAAATGTATTTTGCTACCTAAATCTAGTGTTGAATCCAACTTGATCAATTCAATGATTACCGACCCGTATTTGAGGGTTACAATAGCTTCTTTTATCCAATGAATAAATACCGGACGCTATTCCACCTAACAATAATAAAATGATTTTTTTTTTTTGCATTAATCTAAAAATCCAAAGTGTAAAATTAATTAATATATTTATTTCACTAATAATTTATTTGCTTGTCGGCTGAATTATCTTTTGAACTTGTCAACTCTATCATTTAAAGGACTAATTGTTGTCAGCTGGAGTTTAAACACAAAAAAAAAAAAAAAAAAAAAAAAAAAAAAATCTATTTTATCTAAAAATTTGAACTTAATTGTAGAGAAGTGAAAAATTAAAATTAATTAATTTCCCTAATATGAAAATCGCTACCTCTCTATTAAACTCGGATGTTTGTAATTGATTTAGACCGAATCTTGAAGAAAGAATAAAGTTGGCATTGAAAATAAAATAGTTTACTGAAATTTTAAAAGTCGGAAAAATTTGTAATACATACAATTATTTTTTTAATTAAAATTAGTTATGGGCAGTTTATGGTTGTCTATTATTTGTAGCAAAAGGCGAAGCCCTCGCCCCCAGGGCCCCCACCCCCTGGCCCGACAGGATTGGGTGGAGGAAGTAAATCATGGTCACTCAGCGGCCCATTAGGTGATGGTTGTCTATTACTACTTAACTATAATCTGCTTAATTAAAGTAATTGAATTTTATTAAAAATAATAATTAAGAGATGGCCTGACAACTGGTTGCAAGATCACAAGAATGTTTCACTGTGCTTTTTTGCAAGAACAAAATAAATCAACATTTTCCTTTATTTCTCCTTAATTCCACATTTTATTTAAGTGCACTAAAATAGTTAAATAAGGTCAAACACTGTCCAAATTTGACCAACAACGTATTACAATCTTTTTATTCTCAATTCATAATGAATGGGCTCTTATCACACACGAGCATCATCATAGTGCAAATCTTCTATGGCTTATACGGAGCAAATACGACGACTGAGTTGTGCCCTCCAAAACCAAATGAGTTCGATATAGCTATAAAGATTATAATTGATTCATAAGAAGACGCATTGCATGAAATTATGCAGATATATCAATTTGGAATGTGAGAGAGCATAAGATGACATACCAACATTAATTTTGTGTTGTTTTTTTACGTTTGGGACAGTGTCGATTGTAACTTGAGGTTCCAAGTCCTGAGCGTAAAATGGAGTATCAGAAGATGTTACAATTTAAAAAAAAAAATACAGAACATAACATATTATTATTGGTGTTACATATTGGTTGATTGTTGGATGTAACCACCCAGTGTTGATTGCTTTAATGGTAGCTATTGCTTCAAGGCCACCTGATGCTCCAAGGCTATGCCCAATCATTGACTATTGAAGAAAATTAGAGCACTTTTAGTAACCTAAATTAGCCTTAATATGATAATTAAATTATTCTTAGAAATAATTTTTTTACCTTAGTACCATTCATCTTTATCTCAGAGGTGTCTTTAAACACATTTTTTATAGCGTTAACCTCTGCTAAATCTCCCGCACGTGTTGATGTTGCATGTGCGTTTACATAGTTTACCTATAAGTTGCAATATTTTCAAAAAGTCATAATATTATACTTAGGTCTATTCAGAGAATTGAATAAAATAAATCAACCTCTTCAGGGGCCACCCCTGCATCTTCCAAGCTCTTAACTATGCAAGACGAAACTGCGAGTCCATCAGAACGAGGGCGTGTAATGTGATGAGCATCACAAGTGACGGCGCCTCCCAAGTACTCGGCCACGATGTTGGCTTCTCTTTTCAATGCATGCTCCAAACTCTCCATAATCTGATGATCGTCTCAATTTTCACGGTCCATTATATTAATCGAAAATATTAGTATTATGGTCATGAGTATAAGAGGATTTCTTGCATGAGACATGATATTTTTACATTTTTTTATATTCTATGTTTTAAAATATGCATGAGATTGTTGCATACAAGTTTTTATGTTCTTACAATAATCATACACGTAAAAGTTGAACAAGACACGTACCAGTACGCCAGCGCCTTCACCAATGACAAAACCATCACGATTCTTGTCCCACGGCCTGGATGCTTTTTGATGATCCTCGTTTCTACAAGACAAAGCTCTGGTGGCAATTAAGCCTCCGAGTCCATTTGCATTTATAACAGCTTCCACACCCCCGACTACCATAATATCAGCATCACCTCTTTTAATATGATTAGCCGCACTAAAGAAGCAGTAATTTGCAGTAGCACAAGCAGCTGAAATTGAGTAATTTGGTCCCATTAATCCGGTTTCTATTGCCAACAATGCAGACCCCATATTGGTAATAGTATAAGGTATGCAAAATGGAGATATTTTCTTGTATCCATTTTGTACTAGGGCTTTCACTCCATTGGCAAAAGTCGTGCCCCCTCCCATCCCTGACCCCACCAACACACCTATCTTTGTCTTGTCCATCTGCGTAAACAAAAAATTGGATACTCACAAATCTAATTAGATTCTTCGTACTAACACAAAATCGTACCAACACCACCAGCTACTCTGATAGTTAGTTGTCAAATTACTCATTAATGTGTTGGATTAGCTGTGTTGTTTAAAAATGTTATAACACTAGCTAATAATTGATGTTACACTAAATTTACTAATTGCATAAAGTTTAAAAACATTACAACACTAGCTAATAATTGATGTTATACTGGATTTACTAATTGCATAAAAAAAATGCAACACCAACTACTTTGACAGTTGGTTATTAGAGTAGCTAGTGTAGTGTTGGATTTTATTCCCTGCAGTACAACACCAGCCAGTTTGGCAGTTCGGGGTGGCTTTCAAAGAAAGATAAGATTAAAAAATCTCACAGTATCAAGCACTTCTTTTCCAAGGCTAGCATCATCAAGTGCTCTCAATCCGGCTACCAAACAGTACTTCCATGCATCATCCAATCGACGATCATTTTTCTCATCGATATAGCCTTTGGATGAGAAATCGCGTATTTGGCCGCCGAACCTCACCGAATACTCTGATACATCGAATCGATCTATTGGAGTGATTCCACTTACTCCATTCAGAAGTTTATTGTAGAATGCATCAACATCACTCCCAAAAACTGAAACTAGACCCATTCCTGTGATCACTATTCTTTTTTTGGGATCAATTTCTCTCTTCGGAGCTGAAACTATTGGAGAGGCCATCGCCTTGATTCTCCTACATTTTACTGCTTAAAAAATCAACTCAAAAAATTTAACTAAATATAAATAGTAATATTGATCATTAACTTGATACAAAGCTAGAACTGCTAATTTATGATGAATGCATGAAACAAGGAAGGATCATGGTGACCATAACTTTCTGACAAAAAATATATAATTTTATTTATTTTAGATTTAGTCTCAATTTCTCTGACAAGGTCCAATTTTGATCTCAAATCATTGGAAAAAGAAAGATGAAGTGCTTTGTAAAATAAAGTATATCATAGGTACAATTTATAGAAATACTTTTTAAAATAACATATTTTTTTATACTAATGTGTAATAAAATTATAAGATAAAATGAAAAATTAAATATAATTAGCATATACAAATGCCAAATCAGCTCCCTAATCGGAAATCACCAATCTTGGACTTCAAAATGATATCGCATTGACTTTTCCAGTCGATTTGAGACAAATTGGACTTTTTCGGAGAACTTGAGACTAAATCTGATTAAAAGTTAATTTTGAGACTAAATCCATTTTATTAGGAAGTTATGAGACGATTTGTAATTTAATTCGTTAATTTCATAAACTTTTATTTATAAATTAAGGATTGAGTGTATGTGTTAGCTCCAAAAAATAATGACATTTTATGTAAATATGTGAATATTATGAAGATTGAGTTTATAAATGAGATTTCTTTTTTGGTGTGCAAACAACAATTATGGAATGTGCAAACATTATAAAAACAAGATGATATTCACATATACCAAAATTTGAAATGTTTCCCTTAGCTTCAAACTTGGTAGATCCAATTTGGATTTTTTCAAGTGCTTTGAGGCCATTATACTGAAGCACTAAGGCCCCATTTCTTGGTGATGATTGTTTGGTGTTGTAGAATATCAAACCTGCAGAAGAAGAACAAGTAACGGCCCCCATCTTTGGACCAACAAAAGCTACACTTATTATTCAATCCTCTCGATCAAGTTATGACATGAGAGAGCCAGAGAGAGAGAGAGTTATATTAAGGAGAAAGAAAATAATGGAGGTTAAATTAAATAAAGAAAGTTGAAGGTGTTAACACATTATAAAGAAATTAAATAAAGGGGAGTTAAGTGTTGGGAGATCCCCCCTACCTTGCCTATCTCTACCCAACAGAATTGACATTAAATTGAGACAAATTTTGCTATTTTGAAAAACCCTTCACTTAGATGATTTTCTAACTGTTTTACGGTACTTGACGAGATATTATAGTTAATTTAACACGGACTTTCTGTAAAATTTGTATAAATTATATAATTAATACCATGACATGCATTCATTAATATTGTTACAATATTTAAAAAACTAATACCAAAATAAAAAATGTTATGAATTACGTTACTTAAAAAACCAATATTCACTAAAATGTTATGAATTGTTTTTAATGATTTAAATAATCATTCCAAATTAAGCATTGTTAATAACTATAACAATAACATATTGATGACCAATACTAATATAGAATGAACATAAATTATGCTAAATTTTCCATAATTAAAACCAAAGTAATAATATATAATATTTATAAATTTATGTATTACTGTAACGTGGATTATCAATATGGGATGATAAATATCATTCAATGATGTTTCCTATTATTTTTCATCTTCTTATATTAGAATTTAAATATGTTTTGAATATTTATATTGTTGTTCTATATCCCAAAAAAATTCTTAAAAAAAGTGTGTATAGAGTCAAATTGGTTCATACAAAAACCTTGAAGGTATTGATTATTTTTATTAAAGAGCATTGGTCATTTTCACTGAAGAGTCTTAGTTTGTTTTTACTGAACAATTAAAACTCTTCAATTAAAATAATTAATACTCTTCATTGAAAACAACTAATACACTTTAGTGAAAACAACTAATATTCTTCAATGGTTTATGTACAAACTACTCTCACTTAATACTTTTGTCACTACAAAATAGTCAACATTTATCACTTTTTTTAATATCTCAAGACTTGATTAACATTAATTTTGTTGCCTAATCTTCTCTTTTAAACTACCCTTGATTTTGTCCTGCATTAATCTCACGGCCTAATCTACTCTCCCAACTACCTAGAAACTCTACTGCTCTCCCATCCATTCCGATCTCACCATCTATCACTACAATTAAGATAATTGCACAAATTATACCTACCTATATTTATTACTTCCTCCCATTCAAAATGAGTGAAGTTTTAGAATTTGTTGTTAAATTGAGAAGTGGTGTATATTGATTATTATACTCTTATAGTTTACTAAGAGTTTTTATTACATTCTTAATTGTAGTTCCTCTTCTCCCCCAAACATCTCTTCCTTTGTATAGGTGAACTATGGTCAATTGATTTATTTTGGGAATAAAATTAATAAAAGATAAGATGAAATGTGAGTGATATTTTAGGAGGATTGAAATAAGGATATAATGAAGAAATAATATGTAAAATATCAAATATTTTGAAACAAGAATTACGTCCTAAAACTTCATTTATTTTGAATCGAAGGGAGTATAATATTAAGTAATTTCTTGGTGACGATCCTTTGGTGTTGTAGAAGATCAAATCTGCAGAAGAACAAGTAATGGCTGCCATCTTTGGACCAACAAAAGCTAACACTTATTATTCTTCCCTATCAAGTTATGATCAGAGATAGTTATATTAAGAAGGGGGAAAAAAAGAAATTAAGAAGGGGAAAAGATAATGTAGCTTAAATTAAATAAAGAAAGTTGAAGGAGTTAAATAATGGGGAAGTTTTTCTTGGACTTGAGTGTTGGGAGATTCACCCCCTACCCTGCCTATCTGCTCATCTTTACTCATGGTACTTCGCTGAGTTATATATTACTTCCTCTGTTCAATTTTATTTTAAGTTTGATTTTATATGGAGTTTAATGATGAATTGTAATATTTAAAATAATAAAGTAGTTTTTGTGAGGAAAATTTTAAAAAGGCGAATGCACTTTATTTTTATTTTTAAAAAAATGAGAAAATAAAATTGGGATGGAGGGGTATTATTTATTTAACATGTTCTCTCCTGTCAATTTTATTTAGATTATAAAATTTATCTCATAACATCCATTCATTAAAATTATTACAATTATAACCATTATTACAGTATAAAATGTTATGATCTAAAATAGTTATATTAAGGAGGGGAAAAAATAATGGAGGTTAAATTAAATAAAAAAGAGTTGAAGGCGTTAACACATTAAAATGAATTTAAATAAAGGGGAGTTAAGCGTTGGGAGATCCTCTCGTACCCTGCCTATCTGGCTATCTGTACATGTACTTATGGTACTTCACGCGTTAACTTTACGTGTACTCTGTTTAGATTATGAAATTAATTACATAACACGCATTCATTAAAATTATTACACTTATAACTAATATCACATTATAAAATGTTATGACCACTATAAGAAAAATGAGGTTTTACGATGTTGGATAGACAACGGTTTCGAAAAAAAAACATTGTATAAAGTAAAAAACATTTTACATAAAGTATAATCGTTGTCTTTCAGATTAGACATTTGATGATATACGACGGGTATGGACAACCGCTGTAGTTCCGCATTATAAATGCTCGAAAAATCGGTCATATACAACGGTTATACACCGTTGTAGTTCATCGTTTTTTTTTTAAGAAATGAGTAGAAAGACAATGTTTTTCAACCGTTGTATTTCCAAATTTTAAAATGAAAAAAGATGTGCACATCTTTTTTCAATGAATTATTACAACAACGTTTTTTTAGCAATGTCTTTCCACAATTTTAAAACAAATATTATTATCTTCTAAAAATCAAAATAGATCATATATTATAATCAACACTTTTAATTAGGGAAAATAACATTTTATTTATTTGGAATGACACTTTTAATAAAATGAAGTAACACTTTTTCAAATACACATAAAAAAATAAGAATAACAATTTCATCATTGGAAATAACACTTTTAAATATTTTTCAATTAACACTTTTACAAATACATGTATATGGAATGACACTTTTATAATTATATCTTTGAAATAACACTTTTATTTATTTGGATTGTAATTTTATTAAATTGAATTAACACCTTTTCAAATACACATAAAAATAAGAATAGCAATTTTATCTTCTTTAAGCATTTTTTACTTAACAACTTTTGGAAAAAACTAGCACTCCTAGAAAGACTTTGAAAAAATTTTAGCTTTCAATTTCTCTCCCCTATTTCCCAGTCTCCCGCGCGCTCACGCTGCCTGGAATCCATTCGTCCACCGTCCACCACTGTCCTCAATCTACGTCCCCTTCGTTCTCAATCCACGTCCCCTACGCTTGCAACCATCCTCCACCGTCCTCAATCCTCCCTGGAGATGGGTTGAGTTGGGGATTAATGAAGCGGTCGTGAAATAATAGGTAAGCAATTTCTTTGCTCTATCTCTCTACTTCTCTTTCTCTTTTATGTGCACTTGCTATTGGTGTATTTGTATCTTGCCCTAATTTAGAAAATTAATTTGTGTGAAGAATTCGTACATGCATATAAGGTGATCGATAAAATGAGTGGCAAAGATTGTTTATGAAGAGTGCTACATTGTTGCTTCTGCTATTGTTATTCCACCTGCCTAGGTCCCTGCTTCAGTAATTTAGGGAAATTATTATTATCTCATTGAATAAATTCTAACTGGTCATCATCTGTGTAACATTACTGAAGTGGTAGTATATCCAAAGGTTTCAGAGGGGAATTCCAGCATTTTCAAATACTTCCTAGAACATGGAGACATCACCAATAATTGCCAATCAATTCTCTGTATGCACTTCTTCACTCAATGCATGTTTCTTTTGCTTTCAATGATTGTTTCTTCTTATCCCGTCAAAAAAAAAAAAATGATTGTTTCTTCTTATAAAGATATGGAATCGATCAATTTTCAAATCTTTATTCCACAATTTATAACACAAACTTTAATTTTTCACAATATATTAATAGGAATACACCTACTTTTCTACCATTGTTGTGACACTTACAGTATAATTCTACCCTATAAAGCCCCATAATGAACTAGAATTTTCCTTTATCATCAAAATTTCCCAATGCTTATAAAGTTAGGAAATACATTGCATCAATTCCATTGAAGAATAAATATAACTTCAATTCTCTCCCATTAACTAAGAATATCAAAAGAAATATCTTTGACATTGCATTATTGTGTATATTATTGCCTGATTATTTTTATTTATGCAGATTTTCATATCTCGAGATGGAGGGAAGAAAAAGTTCTCATCTGTTTTAGCTCCCAGTCAGCATGATGGTGTAGGGTAAGGGTTTGAATAGTATAATTTTAGTAAGTATTTTTACTGTATTATTTACTTATGGAAAATCTGACATGGTCTGAACCATCCTTTTTGGATTGCGATGCTTCTGGTGTTCCGATGGTTATGTATCAGTATTACCATATTTTCTAGCTGAAAGCGTTTCTAAATCTTCATTGAATTCGCTAATGAACTAGTAGAACATCTTTTCCGACTGTAGTAGCAGTAGTGCTCTTACATATCAACCGTTTTCCTTCTTGTTTTTTTTTTTCACACATTTTTTTCACTCGAAATTGATCACATGCCCATCGGTGGGCATAATATTATATATCCACCGCGAATGTGTTAATGACATGTGATCATTTCCGCTACTTCACTTGCATAAATTGAAGAAATCCTTGATTTTACTTTTTGATTTTGAGCTTCCATTAACGGTTTAAATGGGTATTTGTATTGTGAGGTTTATGTTTGCAAGAAGCTCCCATTTCCTTTATATGCTTAACCTGTTTTGCTGTTTATTTGGTTTCAGTAAAATGGTCATCAAATGTTCTAATTTGACATTTTTACTGATTTTGTATATGTTTCTACAGGAAGACAAGCGATCAAGGTATTTCTTCAAGGGGTTGGAATTTAACTGGTCAGCATTCAACATATCATGCTCTATTTCCGAGGGCGTGGACAGTATATAACGGTAAATTGCTTCCTCAACTGTTTTTTGAGGCTGATAGATGTGTCAAATGCCAAATGGACTGTGCCCTTATAAATTATTACTATTATTATTATTTCCCTTATAAATTATTCTCTTACTACAGCTGAACCAGACCCAGAATTAAAAATTTCATGTCGACAAATATCGCCATTTATACCACATAATTTCATGTCGACAGATATCACCATTTCTTCTGCTAATACTTCCATTGAATCTGTCAGTATTAGTTCAACTGATTTCAAGTAATCATTCAGCTCTATATTTTCTTCAATGCAGAATTCTATTGGGGGTAGCTCCCATTTGACAGGAGATCATGTCAATGAGCCATTTATGTGAGTATATCTCACAAAGTATTGTTTAATCACTATGATGTGGTTGCATTATGACACTTACACTTCTTTTTCCTTTCTTGTTTTTTAGAGGCGAAGATGGAGTATCAGGCATGCTGCTACATCACAAGCAAGTTATCATACCCTATAATTATATATGACAGGTTGGTTTGTGTATATTCTTTTTAGTGTCACAGAGTTTAAGTGGGAAAAACCAAAAATTTCAGCAAGAAAATTTTAGATCTTAATCCAGAACATATCAACTGATTGTTTGGAAAATTGACGAGTAAATTCTATACAGAAGTAGTAAGTAATACAAGAAAGTTCTTCCGGATATCGTATGAGTTTTTTTTTCACATTTATATAAATCTGCTGTTAACGAACTAGCAAACCGTGCTAGCTAATGATTTTGATAGTTTTCTTATCTGAATGTTTTCCACACTCAAACCAACTATTCCATGTTTGACATTACTGCCTTCAACCGAATGTAGAAACAATTTTCATGGCTAGTAACTATAATTCAAGCTTATATATGAGTCGCATGATAGTTTGTAATCTGATTTCTTGATATTAGTGATACTGTTACTATTCTAATATAGATCACTTGCAGAACAGCGAAAGATAACCCGCATGTGACTTATGCAATTGCTGCATGTGAAACTCAGAATGTGAGTGTGTCTGTTTTGCCCTGTTTTGGCCTCAATGAAGGGAGCTGTGTAACTGCAAAAGACATGTGGGGTAAAATGGTGCATGTGAGGATTAGTTCTTATATTGATCTCTCCCTTCCCTTTCTCTCTCCTCTATCCCTCTCTCTCTCAAAATCCAAACCTGCAGGATGGGCACTTTGATTGAGAGAATTTCAACAAAGGAGCCAGCATGCCATCATCACCTGGAGACACACATTGTGCTGCAGTTTCTGCTTCTACATGGGTCGAACCTCAAGGGAAGTGCACAATTGCCTATTCTGTTGCTTGGTCGTCTCCTAAAGTCAAGTTTTGCAAAGGGAAATCATATCATAGGTAAGTCAAAATAATCCACCAAATTAAACACAAATCCACTTTTTTTAACATTACTGTTTCTTTTTCATTTCCTCTATTTCTTCATCTGTGTAGTTATGTATGATTTTAGAAATCCAGTTACAAATTGTGTAATCTTATCTGTTGTTTCTTCCGTGGGAGTTCAGGAGGTATACCAAATACTACGGCACTTCCAAAATGGCTGCCGGACTTGGTGCATGATTTCCTCACAAGTGATTTTCACCTGATACTTGAAAGTGCTGGTATTCGATCGGTTGCATTTCAACTCCTTTTAATTGTCTGGATCTGTATCACATTATATGCTCTGGGAAAAAGGTTGCATTTCAACTCCTTTTAATTGTCTGGATCTGTATCACATTATATGCTCTGGGAAAAAGAGATCGAAAAATGGCAGGGTGAGCAGTGGTTTCATTCTGTTGCAGGGTTCTTTTATTTTGCGAAGCTTTTGCTTCATTATGAAAAAAAAAGTCTCATTTTTTTTACCTTCATCTTTTAGAGCTCAATTGGGTAGCTGTTAGTGTGTCAAACTTCTGTACAGGAATTTTCTGTTCTACACGATTTTATTGTTTAAAGATTGACTGATGTGGAGTTGAATAAGAATTGTAAGAAATCCACCATCTGGAAGACACTGAAGGTACATAAAGAAAACTAGTAGTCAGCCTGCTGATTGTTTATAGTATACATTAATTGCATATTTTGTGTTTTCCATATCTAGGTCCCTAGTCAGCCTGATTGTTTCCAATGCGGCTTTTACGTTCTTTGCTTTTTGAAATAAATTTTCGAATTTAATGGACAAGTGACAATATCTTTGTTGCAGTCATTGGTAATGCTTATATTATTTTCCAGTATTGCATGTGTTTTTATAAGTGTTTCATATATATTTGATATAAATGCATAATTCATTTGTATTTTATAGTTTCCAAAAACTACAGCTTACTCTGTAAAGGAAATTGATGAAATGCGGGCTGAATTCATTCAAAGAAATATGTCTGAATAGATCGAGGTTTGTTTAGCTACTTCTTAGTTTTTTTCTTGAAATTAATACTTGTAGTTGCAATGGTTTAATAGAAAGGATTGAAACAAAATATAGGGGTAGCTACACCTTTATTGTTTTGTGGAAATAATATATTTTAATATGAAGATTAATTTGATTTGTATGTTTGCTAAAATATTATTCATTTTCCAATGTAGTGACGAGATCTACGAAAATGGTGCATGAATGTTGGGGAACAAAAGAAAAATGCACAAGTTGGTTGAAATTTTTGTAATTGAATGTTCAGGCATTCATTTAATTAGTATTTTAAATTGTTGTAAACTCATATTTATGGTATTTTGTTGATGGTGTGGAACACTTTTATGAACTTCTATTATATAATGATTGTGTAGTATTTGGAATAAATGTTGATGGTATTATGTTTATTTTTGCTTAAATTGTCTTGAAAAATTATTACAGGTTTTATTATATATTTATGTAATTGAAATATAAAAAATACAATATAACTCATATTTAGGAAAAACAAAGGTGCAAAAATGATGTAGTAAATATAAAAAGACAATTGTTTATAATTGTTGTCTATCCAATAAATTTATTAAATATCTATTTGTATTTTAATGGAAAGACAACGGTTAATAACTATTGTCTTTCCTTAAAATTTAAGAAAAATATATGGTATGCCAACTTCTTTTTTAATGAAAGACAACGGTTATAAGACGTATGTATTAGAGAACAACAACGGTTGAGCACTGTTATCTATGTCAATATTTATGAAATTATTATGCTACAACAACATATTTGATTAGTGATACACAACTGTTGTAGTAATTGAGGAAATACGACGGTTAGTTGACCGTCGTCTATTTATACTCACGTACTACAATGTGAGCTTCTACATCGGGTTTTTTTTTAGAGAGACAATGGTTTTGAACCGTTGTAAAACCTCATTTTTCTTGTAGTGGACATTAAAAAATACATGTATTGATATCGGTAAATACATATATGTAATGGTATCACTTTATACTATGAATAAATTTCGAGTGACTTTTAATCTAATTGTTATTATTTTTACACATTGTTAGGAGAAGACAATCCATTTAGACAAAAACTTGTGTGAATACAAGTTTAAGTAAACTCAATTTCAAATATCATTGTTGTTTGTACACACAATCATTGTTATATATGTATATTTCCTATCACTGATTAAATATTTTTTAAACAAATGATAGTTGATACGTATGACAGTGATAGTGAAAATACATAACAATGATATTTTTATATGATACTTAGACCCTAATCATCCATGACAAAGTATAGATGGAAAATAATTTATATATGAATCATTGAAGGATATTGTTGTTTTCTCTAAAGTGCATTGATTGTTTTAGTTGAATAGTATTAATTGTTTCTACTATTTAAAATTGGTTCCTATACATTCTTAATACTTTTGATTAAAATACATAGGGGGCCCTTGGTTAGAAACTTTTAATGGTAATGAGAATGACATAGAAAATTAGTGTAATTATGATGGTTAATGAGAACAAAATCACTACCCGCTCTCCTAAATAAGGTAATCACTACTCAATTTTGATTACCCTATTCTTTTCCTACAATCCTCCCCCTCAACCACTCCACTCTTCCTCTATCAACAAACATTTGTTGTCCACTCCTATTCCAAAATTGGGGCATGGCATTAGTAATAGAGTTACAATTGTAACAATTCTTCCCCCAACATGTCATTTTTATTATGGAAGTATAAATGGAAAATAATTTTCATTCTCATTATCTTTTGATGGAAAAAAAAAAAAAATAGAAAACCATCAATATTCCGTACCATTCATTTGGAATCTCTTAGAGAACGATTAATAAGATGATCAAATAAAAAATGCACAAATTTCAAGTTAGGTAGAAAAATCATGACATATATATTTCACATAAAATACAATACCAAAAAAGTATAACTTAAATAAAATTATATAGAATGTAAACATTAATCCTGCAATTATTAATTTTTTAAAACGAACAATCACAATAAAAAAGAAAATATGATTTTTTTTTAAAGGAAGAAAATATGAATAATAATATCCTAAATATTGAGTGTATAAGAAATTTAAAATCTTATTATACTATATTTTCAAACCTCATTAAGATATTGTGTCAACACCACCTTATTCTTAGACTAATGTGGCATATCTAAAATCACTCCATTTCGAAATACTGCGCTCTCATTAAAAGTTGGTTAAACTTTTTATCTTGACCCTTGATCTTACACAATTAAATCTACACCATTAAAATTAATTAGTATTTTATAATAAAATTCTATATATTAAGTTTCATTCTCATTTTTTTCATCTTGAATGTCGTCTCTACCCAATCTACTTCACACGAACGTTCCTCCACCACATCTATTTCAAACGTCGCGCTTCCACCATATCTATTTCACATGGTCATGTCTCCACCACATCTACTTCACACTGCCGCGCTTCGCCATATATACTTCATACATCCGCCGCCTCCTTTGTTATTACACGCATATATCATCTCTGTCGTTATAGTAGGTTCATAATTGTTCAAATTTAAATTTTATAATCGTCCATATGTTCGTCGTTTTATTTTTCTTCTGAGTAGCGTATTAGATTTGTTTTCTTAAATATGATATTTTTGATTTTCTCTTTTCTTTTTTCTTGAATACCGCCTTGCCGCATCTACTGCACACGGTCGCCATCTCCACCAGTATTGCACATGGACGTCATCTCCGCTGTTATTGAAGGTTCTTATTTGTTCAGATCTAAATTATTTAATTGTTCATATATTTTTCTGTTGCTGTTGTTTCCGAATATCATTTATCTGATTTTTTCCTAAGTATGATATTTTTCCTTTTTTTTTTAGATCGATTGAGGATATCGAAGACTTCTGCAAATTAAAGATATCGAAATCGTTTGCAAAGTAAAGTATGCATTGCCGGACATTTAGTGTGATTTTGTAATATTCTTTCCATTTAGTGTGATTTTGTAATATTCTTTTTATTATTATTTTGGAAATAATATTGTTACCAAAATATTGTATGATTCCTAAAAATCTTTCAAATTAAATGTAATATCTTTCCATTAAGAATAGATTCACCAAAATTATTTGGGAGAAAATTATGATATTGAAATAGATTATTAAATTGTAAATTTTAGATATAAATTTTTATATTTTACCAATTTTTATTAGATTATTTGACTATTATTTTTTTTTTGCAAAATAATAGTAGATGTGAAATTTGTAAGACCAAAACTTTTTTTTTAAAAAAAAATTCCCGCTTCATTTAAAAAAAAATTATAGTTATTTTCTTAAAATAATATGTTTCCAAAAATAATTATTAATTTCTCAAAATAAAAAGATTAGCAAGAATATTTCTTAATACAAGTAATGTCTAACATTTAATTTGATTTTGTAGAATTGTTTTTTATATTTTGGAAATAATTTTGTGACCGAAATAGTGTATGATTCCTAAAAATCTTTCCACCAAATGTAATATATTGTCATTAATAATAGATTCACCAAAGTTATTTGGGAGAAATTTCTGCTACCAAAATAGATTATTAAATTAAAAAATTTAGATATAAATTTCTATTATTTTGTACTATTTATTAGATGATTAGCAAAAATTATCAAGAATATTTTTATGATTTAGTTTGATTTTCTAATATTCTTTTTTTTTTTATGATTATTTTTTAAATTAATAATGTGACCGAAATAGTATATGATTTCTAAAAATATTTCCACCAAATGTAATATCTCGCCATTAAGAATTTTTTTGACAGGGTCATTAAGAATAGATTAACTAAAGTTATTTGAGAGAAAATTCTGCTACCGAAATATCGTTGGTCCCGAAACGAGTAAACAGGTGTATGGGGGGGGGGGGGGGAATACACCTGTGGTTACAGATTAAAACTTCTTGTAAAACTTATCAGGTTACTTAAGACAGTAGCTCGTCAGTGGACTTTAGGTCTGCTGAGAGTTACTTTGTGAAAGCTTACTGAGATAATACCTCCACTGAAAGCTCAAGACTTTCAGTTGAAACACTATCTAATTAGCTTTCAGATGCGGATTAGTGAGCCCTTTAGAAAACTCGTTTTACTTGATAAACTTTGAGATCAACACACATTTAGGAAATATCAGAAAGTAAGTACACAAGATATAAAGTGGTTCAGAGAAGAATCTCCTACGTCCACTGTCCTGATCAAACAGGAGAATTCCTTTCACTTGGAATTCCTTGTGTTATAGTGCCAAGGTGCACTGATCAACTAATCCTCTCTTAGGATGATTGATCACTAGGAAATTCCAGGTCCTAGTTTCCAAAACAAACCAGCTTTCAGACTGATACAACAATCAGCTTACTAACACCACTTAACACTAACTCTCAACCTAAACACTGAGTAGGGTTTTGAGTAGGGTTTTGGTTCCAACTATTTTGAGATAATCCTTACAAGTTTAGCTCAAGGCTTAGGATTGGATTATCTCTTTCTAAGATTTGGATATAGCTTTTAAGCTTGGTTACAGAAAGTTTGTTAGGCTCTCTACAAATGTGAAACACTTGGGAAACAATGTTAATTTCGAGTGCTTCTAGTTGTTATGAATGTAGAGATAGCTTTGATCTTGTGAGTTTCTCGTGCATAGAAATGAGCACGTCCTTCTGTATTTATAGGCTTCCTTGAAAATCTTCCCGTTGGATTTGAATCTTCTCAAGTAAGTCTTCTTGTATCTGATTGGCTCAAACGGCTCTATTTGAAGCTTTAAGTCTTGTCAAGAAATGGTTGAAAGACCATGCCTATTCACCAACTTTCTGTAGATAGCTAGAGAAAGACTTTTGATACTTGTCAGTCTGGAGTAGGTCGGCTGTCAGTAAAGTACACTGACGTGTCATCTTCTCATTGGACCTTCAGTCTGTATGCCCAGATTCTTGTCTTGCTTTAAGGTGGAACTCCTCTGAGAGAACCTTCTTATTCCTTCATTTATTGTAAGCTTCACTGAAATTCGTTTTGCTTTGTTTCAATCAGATTAACTAACAGCTTTTAATATGTTTAGCATTGAATGTGCTTTGTTAGTTCTCATCAGTGGACCTTGGTCCTCTCCTGATGGTTTTAGTCTTAGTGAGAATGCACTTAGAAAACATTCAAGACTTAGACTATTTCTCAGAGCACTTGTCTTCAGTGGACTTCATCTTCAGCAGACTTTGACTTTAGCAAACTTCATTCTTAAATACACTCTATAAATTACTAACTGCACTTCAGTTCCTTAACAGCTGAACTGATTGACTAAACACTAACTCTACTGAATGTTTTACTTACAAATCAACTTAGGAGGAACATTTTGGCATCTAATCAAAACCTAAGTCTTATACATTTTCCCAACATTTAAATTGTAAAATTTAGATATAAATTTATATTATTTTGTAAAATTTTTTATTAGATGATTTAGAATTTTTTTATTTGTAAAATAATGATAGATGTGAAATTTGTAGGATCAAACTTGAAATTTTTCTAAAAAAAAATATCCCTTCATTTTTTCAAAAATTTCTTAGTTATTCTATAAAAAATAATAAGTTTTTCAGAATAATTATTCATATTTTAAAATAAAAAGATTAGCCAGAATAATTTTATACATAAATAAAATCTAACATGTTTGGCAGAAGATTTAGTTTTATTTTCAATTTTTTTTATGATTATTTTGGAAATAATATTGTCACCGAAATATTGTTTGATTCCAAAATATCTTGCCACCAAAATTTGTATCTTGCTATTAAATTCGATATTTTCACCTAATTTTTTTGGATTTTTTTATTATCGAAATAGAATATTAAATTGTAAAATATAAATATGAATTTTCATAGTTTTAAAAGATTTTTTCTTAGATAATTTAGGAAAAAATTAGAGGGGAAATTCGATTTTTGTATGTATGAATTCAAATTTTGTAGAGGGAGAATTTAAGATGTCAACTTTACATGGTGGAATCGAGTTTATTTTTTTAAATTCCACTTAGAACATATTTTTTTAAAGGATATTTTAGTGATGAGAATGAAGAAGGTGACTGGACATTATTGCTAATTAGTTATATAATCTGTCACTTTTATCTTGAGGCTTAAGATGTTATGTTCTCCATAGAAATTATTGATGGTCCCGGTTTCGAAGGGCTAAAATGGGAATTCAGGAGCAATTTTTTTTTTAAAAACCTTTCGCTCAGAGAGTTCAGCAAGAGTGAAGAGTTCTCAAGTCACTGCATTGCTAAGAGGCTGAGTTACCAAGTCAGTGAGAGAACTTGAAAACTCATGCTCTTAGCAACACAGTGACTCGAGAGGTTACACTTCAAGTCACTGCTCTACTTAGAGGCTGAGCTACCAAGTCAGTGTGAAAGCTTGGAGGCTTATGCTCTAAGCAAAGCAGTGACTCGAGATACTGAACTCTCGAGTGCGTTGCCTGAACTGGTCAGTGAGAGGATCCTCCCTGACCTGAATGATTAACTAAAGTTTCCTTTTTAACAATGCTCTCAGTGAGCAGATTTTCACAACACTTTAGTAAACACTTTAAATGAAACGAACGCTCAGTTTAACGTGGTTCAGAGACTCAAGCTCTTACATCCACGGCCTGACTTAATAGGAAATCCACTAACTGGGATTCTTATTTTTAACGTGCCAAGGTGCACTAACAACTGGACTCACGCCACTCCCTGGGCTGCCTCTCCTTACTAACTAACTTCAACCAACAAACCTAACTAGAGGGTTTTGGTTTCAGTTTGGTTTCTCCAACTATGTGAGGTTTTCCCTTACAATGTATTAGCTTCAAGCTAAGATTGGGAAAACCTCTCTAAGCTAAGAGTTACAAGCTTGACACTCAATGAATATAAGTGAAAACCTAATGATCAGTGTCGTGGGTGTGAAACACTTTATGACTCCCTAACAACTCACACACCCTCACAGCTTGTAGGTGTTTGTTTTTCTTTTTACACACCTTGAAACGAAGCGATGAGCTTGTATTTATAGTGTGGATTCAAATGTAACCGTTGGATGAAATTACATTTGAATCCATACAATTAAATGGTCTCAACCACTTTTCTTGGAATGCGGCCTTGTCAGTGTCAGAGTTGCTGCCTTGTCCTGATTGGTCCACGTGGGATGGATTCAACGGATCTTTGACTCAGTGGGTTGACCAAGACCCACTGACTTTAGGTAGCTTCCTCCTTCACTGACTGATGATCTTCAGTGGACTGAACATCTTCAGTGTAGTTGTCCTTCAGAGACTGTTTGAAGATCACTCCAAGAAGTTTGTCATAAGGCTGAATGACAAACTTCCCTGACCACAGTAGCCTGACTCCTTCAGGGCCTACTTGGTGCAGCACTGATCCTCTTGATCATGCTCTTCACTGAGTGGTCCACCTGACTTAGCTTAGAACAACCAAGTTTACACTCAGTGGGACATCCTTCAGGCTTCTCTTCAGGTTCAGGTCTCTGACTTCAATCTGTTCTTCTTGATATCATCTTTGATTTCCTCAGGCTGTGTTGCTGAGTTCCCCCTCAACTGGGTTCTTCTCAACTGACAACCTATTCTACTAAAAGCTAACCTAGCCTGACCTGAAACAAAAGATACTATCCTGACTTCTTTCAAACCTATTACAAGTGGTTTTGGAAAATTATCAAAACTGAAACATATCCAAACAATTTCCCCCTTTTTGATGATTCCTAAACTTCTAGCCAACTGATTTTCTATTACAGGAATAATGTCGGAACACAGGTAATAGTTTGAAATATGCAGAAATTCCCATAGTTTAAAACATTTAAGATCTGTTCGGTTGACCATTTTTCTTAACAAAACTGGATCAGAGGTCATGTGAACAACCCGCTCTGATACCAATTGATGGTCCCGGTTTCGAAGGGCTAAAATGGGAATTCATGAGCAATTTTTTTTAAAACCTTTCGCTCAGAGAGTTCAGCAAGAGTGAAGAGTTCTCAAGTCACTGCATTGCTAAGAGGCTGAGTTACCAAGTCAGTGAGAGGACTTGAAAACTCATGCTCTTAGCAACACAGTGACTCGAGAGGTTACACTTCAAGTCACTGCTCTACTTAGAGGCTGAGCTACCAAGTCAGTGTGAAGGCTTGGAGGCTCATGCTCTAAGCAAAACAGTGACTCGAGATACTAAACTCTCGAGTGAGTTGCCTGAACTGGCCAGTGAGAGGATCCTCCCTGACCTGAATGATTAACTAAAGTTTCCCTTTTAACAATGCTCTCAGTGAGCAGATTTTCACTACACTTTAGTAAACACTTTAAATGAAACGAACGCTCAGTTTAACGTGGTTCAGAGACTCAAGCTCTTACATCCACGGCCTGAATTAACAGGAAATCCACTAATTGGGATTCTTGTTTTCAACGTGCCAAGGTGCACTAACAACTGGACTCACGCCACTCCCTGGGCTGCCTCTCCTTACTAACTAACTTCAACCAACAAACCTAACTAGAGGGTTTTTTTTTCAGTTTGGTTTCTCCAACTATGTGAGGTTTTCCCTTACAATGTATTAGCCTCAAGCTAAGATTGGGAAAACCTCTCTAAGCTAAGAGTTGCAAGCTTGACACTCAATGAATATAAGTGAAAACCTAATGATCAGTGTCGTGGGTGTGAAACACTTCCTTATGACTCCCTAACAACTCACACACCCTCACAACTTGTAGGTGTTTATTTTTCTTTTTAAACACCTTGAAACGAAGCTAAGAGCCTGTATTTATAGTGTGGATTCAAATGTAACCGTTGGATGAAATTACATTTGAAACCATACAATTAAATGGTTTCAACCACTTTTCTTGGAATGCGGCCTTGTCAGTGTCAGAGTTGCTGCCTTGTGCTGATTGGTCCATGTGGCCTAGATTCAACGGATCTTTGACTCAGTGGGTTGACCAAGACCCACTGACTTTAGGTAGCTTCCTCCTTCACTGACTGATAATCTTCAGTGGACTGAACGTCTTCAGTGTAGTTTTCCTTCAGAGACTATTTGAAGATCACTCCAAGAAGTTTGTCATAAGGCTGAATGACAAACTTCCCTGACCACAGTAGCCTGACTCCTTCAGGGCCTACTTGGTGCAGCACTGATCCTCTTGATCATGCTCTTCACTGAGTGGTCCACCTGACTTAGCTTAGAACAGCCAAGTTTACACTCAGTGGGACATCCTCCAGGCTTATCTTCAGGTTCAGGTCTCTGACTTCAGTCTGTTCTTCTTGATGTCATCTTTGATTTCCTCAGGCTGTGTTGCTGAGTTCCCCCTCAACTGGGTTTTTCTCAACTGACAACCTATTCTACTAAGAGCTAACCTAGCCTGACCGGAAACAAAAGATACTATCCTGTCTGCTTTCAAACCTATTACAAGTGGTTTTGGAAAATCATCAAAATTGAAACATATCCCAACAATTTCCCCCTTTTTGATGATTCTAAAACTTCTAGCCAACTGATTTTCTATTACAGGAATAATGTCAGAACACAGGTAATAGTTTGAAATATGCAGAAATTCCCATAGTTTAAAACGTTTAAGATCAGTTCGGTTGACCATTTTCTTAACAAAACTGGATCAGTGGTCATGTGAACAACCCGCTCTGATACCAATTGATGGTCCCGGTTTCGAAGGGCTAAAATGGGAATTCAGGAGCAATTTTTTTTTTAAAACCTTTCGCTCAGAGAGTTCAGCAAGAGTGAAGAGTTCTCAAGTCATTGCATTGCTAAGAGGCTGAGTTACCAAGTCAGTGAGAGGACTTGAAAACTCATGCTCTTAGCAACACAGTGACTCGAGAGGTTACACTTCAAGTCACTGCTCTACTTAGAGGCTGAGCTACCAAGTCAGTGTGAAGGCTTGGAGGCTCATGCTCTAAGCAAAGCAGTGACTCGAGATACTGAACTCTCGAGTGCGTTGCCTGAACTGGTCAGTGAGAGGATCCTCCCTGACCTGAATGATTAACTAAAGTTTCCCTTTTAACAATGCTCTCAGTGAGCAGATTTTCACAACACTTTAGTAAACACTTTAAATGAAACGAACGCTCAGTTTAACGTGGTTCAGAGACTCAAGCTCTTACATCCACGGCCTGACTTAACAGGAAATCCACTAACTGGGATTCTTATTTTTAACGTGCCAAGGTGCACTAACAACTGGACTCACGCCACTCCCTGGGCTGCCTTTCCTTACTAACTAACTTCAACTAACAAACCTAACTAGAGGGTTTTGGTTTAAGTTTGGTTTCTCCAACTATGTGAGGTTTTCCCTTACAATGTATTAGCCTCAAGCTAAGATTGGGAAAACCTCTCTAAGCTAAGAGTTACAAGCTTGACACTCAATGAATATAAGTGAAAACCTAATGATCAGTGTCGTGTGTGTGAAACACTTCCTTATGACTCCCTAACAACTCACACACCCTCACAGCTTGTAGGTGTTTGTTTTTCTTTTTACACACCTTGAAACGAAGCTATGAGCTTGTATTTATAGTGTGGATTCAAATGTAACCGTTGGATGAAATTACATTTGAATCCATACAATTAAATGGTTTCAACCACTTTTCTTGGAATGCGGCCTTGTCAGTGTCAGAGTTGCTGCCTTGTGCTGATTGGTCCATGTGGGCTGGATTCAACGGATCTTTGACTCAGTGGGTTGACCAAGACCCACTGACTTTAGGTAGCTTCCTCCTTCACCGACTGATGATCTTCATTGGACTGAACGTCTTCAGTGTAGTTGTCCTTCAGAGACTATTTGAAGATCACTCCAAGAAGTTTGTCATAAGGCTGAATGACAAACTTCCCTGACCACAGTAGTCTGACTCCTCCAGGGCCTACTTGGTGCAGAACTGATCCTCTTGATCATGCTCTTCACTGAGTGGTCCACCTGACTTAGCTTAGAACAGCCAAGTTTACACTCAGTGGGACATCCTTCAGGCTTCTCTTCATGTTCAGGTCTCTGACTTCAGTCTGTTCTTCTTGATGTCATCTTTGATTTCCTCAGGCTGTGTTGCTGAGTTCCCCCTCAACTGGGTTCTTCTCAACTGACAGCCTATTCTACTAAGAGTTAACCTAGCCCGACCTGAAACAAAAGATACTATCATGACTGCTTTCAAACCTATTACAAGTGGTTTTTGGAAAATCATCAAAACTGAAACATATCCCAACAGTACTATTAAAACACCTAAGTTACACTCAGTGGGACATCAAAACTGCTTCACTGCCAGTTGATAAAATATGCCCCATATAACAACACCTATAAGACTTTGTTCTTTTTAGACTGGTCATATTATATGGTGCTTTTGATGATTAAAACGCTGTTTGATGGTTGCAATAATTAAAAAACCGTGTTTGATAACATATGAACATATTAGCAAACCAGTTGAAAACCATTAGAATATGGAGAAAAAAAAAGGTCAGACTTGCAACTGCTGAAAGTTAAATACAAGATCTATTTTACTCTGTAACCAGAAGCGAGTTTGATATATGCTGAAAAACAATCACGACTATGATGCCAGTGATATAACTTCTGATAGCATGTGTATCTACTAGATTATACTTTTATGTAACTAGATTTCTGATAAACTGGTTGTCTAGATAATATGTATAACTTATAAATAACTAGCTAAAATGATCATTAAGTTAACTTGATACACTAAAGATTGTCAACACCTACTTGAAAAAGGAAACCCACGATTTTTCTATATATATGTATATGTGTATTTATGTATATCTGTTAATGTTGGTCGCTACATAGTGTGTGTGTATATAATATATTTACATTTTTAATGTGCACAATATAAGACTATTATGAGTGGTTGCATGCTTAACTATTAAAGAATCAAGATTAAAATATTTTAGTACTATTAAACAATAGTAAACTAGATGTTCACAATTAGAAGTTTAAGCTCAATTATGATTTACCTAAGTTGTTAGCATGTTAGTAACAAGTAATTAGATTCAGTTTTCATTTTTATAAATAAGATGTGAGTCGTGACGTACATCTATGAAGTCATAATTAACAATACTTTTATATTTTAATAATATATCTTAATGCTATAGAACTTAATTAATATCCTACGTTTGAGTTCTATATGTAAATATGTGATAGTGTTTTAATATAGCTACAAACTATTTAAACTAGCAGTCTACAAACTATTTAATCTAGCAGTGAATGGCAGTCCCTTGTGCACAAATATGAATATCAAAATGGCTACATGATTCCTTCTCCACAGTGCTCTCTCTCTATCCTATATTTAAATGAGGGGGCCTTAGTCCTGGCATATTTTGACAAAAAATTGACAAGGCGTTAAATGTGCTATGTGGGAAGGAAATTGAAGAAAGTAGGCTAATTACTCGGGAAAATGGAGAAGAGTGGTTATGCACCGAATCGGGTGAGTACTTAATTGGTATTGTAAGAAGGGGTAGGTGTAAAGAAGCTACTAAGCTTCTAGATCACAAAAGCTCTAGGGGTATGAAGACAAACTCTTTTATTTATAATGTGCTTATACATGATTTCTGCAAGATAAATAGAAGTACAAAATAATATTTGCTCATAATAGAGATGAGGAAAAGAGTTAATTCCCAACGAAGTCACGTATAATACTATGATAAATGGATTTGTTAAAGAAGGTAAAATTGGAGTTGCTGGATAACTTTTTTGAGGAGATGAGCAGGGTTAATGTTTGAATCAATTATAATGCTCTGATCAACCGGTCACTGTTTACAATTTACCAATGATTATGTTTGTACCTTCTACGAATCTGGACATACGTTATGCGATCCTGATATTGTTAAATTGCAAAGTACAGTGACACAATGTCATCGTTTCAGCTTAGTATCACGGTGGATGTAAAGTTACGAGATTGTGCTCCATTTGGTATACACTACAATAACCGATAGATATTTTTTATCATCATGAAACAATTCACATATCGTTTATATTTCAGAATCTGTCTCATTTTAAATTGGTATCTTCTTATCATGTTCTCTGCTCAATTTTCATCAGTGATGATGTCATGAAAAGTGAAAACTCAAAAGTGAGTGCAACAAGGTTGGGACCTGTGAAACTTAATGATATCTCAACTCCAGAAAAATGTATTCTTGAATGATTTAGATGCTGAAATCTAAATGTCTTCATACTTGAGATTCATTGTTATCAACCAAGACAGTAATCATGCCAATTCAACATTTCAAGCCAATGGATGATAAACATAAATCTCTTCAATTGGTTGTTGTCGTTTTTGTATTTGAAATATTGTATTTATATATACATGCATTTGAGATAGACAATTTAGACTAAAAAGTTAATGAATTAGTGACAGACGACTTGAGACAATGTCAAATTAGTTTGCATTTAAAATTTAGAATTTACGTGTTTCTAATAGTTACTCATAATGGTTGAGGGACTATGTTTTCAGAGGAGTGAGATTTGCATAGAGACTGATTGCATAAATTTTGTGTCGTGTTAACTTCAATAATTGGCCTGGTGTAATATCATATAATCGTAGCACATTAAGAAATCATTATTTAGGTAGGGCTAAATTGCAAAATAATCATTCATAGTGTCATTGAATATATCAAACATAACTTAAAATGCACTTATGTCATATGTTATGCCTTATATTATTTTACGCATTACGTAAGGGGAAAAAACTTTTGGCATTAAAAAATAATTTATCCTCTAAAAATAGAAAAAAGTAATGTTACACGATTCCTCACAGAGTTCTCATTCATTCGAATAGAAAAAAGATACATTAAGAAGGTCTATGTGTATCATGTGTTCTTGGTATTTATTTCAATGACAATAGTCTAGGTTTTAAGGGATTTGAGTAGAAGCACGAAGGATAATGATAAAAGTGACTAAGAGAGAAATATATAAAAGAAACTCAATTTACAATTTAAGCAATATAATTACATAGCATCGGCAATATAGATATTTAGTTTAGGACTATTTTGTCCAAAATATTTAAGGGGTATGTATAGTAGAAATGAGGGTATCTTTAATCGCGGCCTTATTGTAAATACTTCATAGATACTGTTCCCATAAAAAACACGAAACTATACACTTTTTTTAGAAGGTATCATCTTCTGTAATTACATAGGTGAATAAATAATTATGGGTCAATCAATATTCTCAATGATGTAACAAAAAATATTAAACTATTTTGTAACATGAAATTCTAATTGAGAACATACCAGCATGGGATAAACAAATTTTTCTCAATATTTTTTTGAGCTACATTGGTCAAGTACAAATTCAAATATGTGTTACAAATGTAAAAAAACAAAAAATCAAATTGAACCCGAATAAGAAAATTTTCTAAAAAGGGCCGTATAGGATTGATCAAATTGATTGTATTAAAAAAAAATATCACAAACAGTTAGCAAGGAAAAGAGAGTTGCTAAAACATTAAGTATCAAAATTTTAGGGCAAATTGAGCTCCTATGAACTGACCACAAATCAACAACAATATTAATTATAAAAGATTTTTCTTTTTTTTTTTACCAAAAATAATACCACACCAGCTCCGTGCATCGCACGGGCCAAAATCTAGTTTGTAAAATTTGTAACCTGCAAGAACATTTTTTTTTAAATATGGGATTTGTACAAATGAAAATGATACTCCCTCCGTCCACGAGTAAGTTTTCCACTTCTTTTTGTTGAATGATTTAAGAAAGTGTATTTGTTTATTAACATATGGTGGACAACATGTTGACTTTTGGGATAAAGTAATGAATAGTGTTGAAAAGTAAAGTGAATGAGTGATATTTTTAGTAATATTGTGTGAGTTCGAAGGTTAAAGTTTATATATAATAGAGTGTTGTTATTTCCATTTATGGAATGTGAAACTTACTCGTGGACGGCCCGAAAAGGAAAGTGGGAAGTTTACTCATGGACGGAGGGAGTATTAACCTAGACAAAATATTTATAGTAGAAGTGTAAAGTATTGAACGATCAAAATGTTTTAAGTGATATAAATGATCGAGATTAAAATATTTTTAAAGAATGAAGAGGAGAAAAACATTTTTGATAACTAAATGTGTGGCTTTGTAGACTCCACAACCATAGTTTTATAAATAGTTCGGATTTAGGAATTTATGTATTATTATAACGTGAATTATCAATATGTGTAAAAATCATTTGATGATGTTTACTGCAACTTTTCATCTTCTCATATTAGAATGTAAATATGTTTTTGTATACTAGTTGGTTGCAACGTGAGTTGCACGTTGTTATTTTCTTGACTTGTTTAGTTGACATGGGTGTTTTGCTCGTTTGTCTTTGAGAGCTAATGTCTGTAAGTGTGTTTTTGCAAAGTTGTTTTTTTTAGTACGTTGTTTTATTATGAAATGTACAAAATTTGTTCTCTTTCATTATGTGAAATACCTTTTATTATTTTACATCAAAACCTTCTTCTATACAATATTTTTTGTTACATGTTTCTCGCTTGATTTGATCAACACTATCGTATCATGTTTGGAAATTCCTATTGAGAGCGCAACATAAAGCTGCCCATGAGAGAAGACATGTTCTGGGTGGTAAACTATGTTACTCAAATAACGAAAAATCACATTAACAAAGAAATTCAACTATGACTCGTTTTATTGGCAAAAAACCAATCAAAGCTTATAAACCTCTGTAACTTATTAAAGACATTTATATATCACATATTTTGGTTTGTAGAATTGCTACAAATCATTTTCATTGTCACACATATTAATAGAAGAAATACAAATCCGCTCCAAAAATACTACCCATTAGCTATGGACTTATCTATTAATTGTTGTGTGGAGTAATGTCTTTAGCAAGTTTCCATATTCAACCATTGGAAAGGGAACATGATCTCTCTCCCTCTCCCTCTCCCTCTCCCTCTCTCTATACAGTAAAGAATAAGGGGGTGATGTACTCCACTTCAAGACAACCGAAGAAATACTGAAATAATATATAAAGCTTGATAAACTTGACATAAGCAAAATTCAATTAAACCAAAAATGATTTGGGGCACGCTTCAGAACTAAAATTGGCATATAAAGTGGATTGCTAAAATGTTACGAAAGTGATTAAATTTTGGAAATAAACTATTATTTGCCAATACCAATATAATTTGTTTCAAAAGATAATCATTTAGTTAACAATATAATATATCTTTGGAGTAAATAAAAGAAAAATGGTCTATAAATTTGAAACAATATTTGGCTTCAAGATAAAAGGCAATTGCATTAGTCCAAGATTTTTCATGATTAATTGCAATTGCATCTCCTAAAATTACAAATGGATTTGAAAGATATATAAAAATGGGTCAAATTCTTAGGATTTTTTCATGGAATTGGCAACCTGTTGTGAAGGGCTCAGACGGAGGAACAATACTGCATCTCCTAAAATTAAAAGTGGATTTGAATAATATATATATATATCTTTTTTTCATTGCATTAGTCAAAGATTTTTCATGATTAATCAGCACGTTTTCGTTCCTCTGGACCACCCCCTTCACGCTTAATGTGCTCCCTTCCTTGATATGCCTGAAATAAATTCAATCAGTAAATCTCGAAACATATTCAAGAATCCATATATTGTGACAGGTTTACCCTTCTTTGAGTCGCATTGGACGGTCACTGAGTGATAGATAACAACACTTTCATCCACATAAGGTGTAACTTGTGTCCCATTACCAGCTTTAACCAATGCCCTAAGACCTGATTGGAATTCAGAGATATAGAAGTCCACAACATGTTTCTGTGTTGATCGCAACAAAATTAAGTAATACTTCATTGAGGACTAAAAGAAATTCAACGGAATTGGAAATGCTAACCAGTTTTTTTGCGCCGCATCGGTCGGTGTCAAGCGTTTATACTAACTGCATTTGAATTGAAATAATTCCTGCATCCATAGCGTGCATATTCATCAGTTTTGCGGTGGCAACGATGAGAGGAGGCTGAGATTAACTGGTGAATAGATCGGTTACTAACACTTAGAGGGAGAGATGAATGGTCATTCAGGTGAAAGGACGCTGGGATTAATTGATTTGAAGAGAGAGAGAGAGAGAGAGAGAGAGAGAGGTGATTAGTCATTTGTTTGGTGGCTAGTGATAAGCATTTGGAGAACACGGGACTTAACTGATCATGTTTAAAGGGCTTGCTTGTCTAAGGAAAATATAGATAAGGGTATAAATGTCCAAAAATATTTCCCATGGACTTGCTACTTTTTAAGATAGTATAGATTTATACTGTAGTTCTTTATCCCACTAAAAATAGTCAACATTTGTCACGTTTTCTAATCTTTCAAGACTTGATTAACATTAATTTTGTTGCCTAATTTTCTCTCCTACTCTACTCATTATTTTTTCCCGCATTAATCTCACCGGCTAATCTACTCCCCCAAAAGAAACTTACTGCTCTCCCATCCAAGCCGATCTCACCCTCTATAGCAATAAATAAGACAAAGACAAAGTATAGAGTGAAATTGATTTATAAATGAATTATTGCAGGGTATTAGTTATTTTTACTAAAAAATATTAATTATTTTTAATGAAGGATATTATTTATTTACACAGGAGAGGAGAGTCTTAATTTTTTAGTGAAAACATATTGAGACTCTTCAGTGAAAAGAACAAATAATCTTCAATGAAAACTAATAGTCTTAGTTGTCGCGCACATGCTCATTAAATTTGGGAATTTCCAGCGAATATGCTTAGGTGGATCTATGTGGTGTGCTGACGATTGTGGTATGTAGCCAATGAAATTGAAGAAAATGGATATATCATTTATTGAAACTAATAATTCTTTAAAAAATTAACAAAACAAAATCTACTAATTTAAAATTCAATCAAAAAATATATAATTTATTTTAAAGAAAAATGAAAGAATCCCCCCATATCTCACACGTTCCTCGAAATAAATAATCGTCATTTTCCTCATCGCCACCTACCCACCCTTAAAAAATAAATTTAATAATTACATAAGCATTTTTTCTGGAAAAAAGATTAATATCGACCGTGTTTTGTCAATTCAGACAAATTTGAGACGTAAATTGTTCACTTTGCCAAAAATTGGGATGCAATTAAATTTTTTGGGACGTAAATTGTACACTTAGCCAAAAATTGGAACTTAATTAGAGAAATTAACTTTTTTTTTTAAGATGTAAATTATACATTTAGCTAAAAATTGGGATGCAATTGAAAAAATTAACTATTTTTGAACATTTTTTGGAAAAGTAAAAAGTTATGAGAGGTAAAAAAAACTCTATTCCTCAAATCACATATGGCGCATGAATTGGTATACAATAAATTTAAATACGTACATTCGTAATTTTGCATAATTTGAGATTACGGATGATTGAAATACAACCTTTTGAAGAATTAAAAATATTACAATTCTAAAAATATTTCCTATTTATTTTCGATTTGGCTCATGTAAACAACAATTGGTCGTGAGGGGTGAGTATTTAGAAAGAAAGAGAGATGAACCACTTCTTTCATCCCTTTTGCACAATTTTTTATTTTTTTTTTTTAAGAAAGAGGGATGAACCACTTATTTTAATAATTAAAGATTAAAGGTGTAACTAAAATTTGATTCTTCGATTTGCTTCTTCGTTTTCCACAAATCTGTGCGGTCTTCTAAACAAAACTCTTTTTATTTCCCTTTGAAATATTGTTTTTCGTGAAGTGTACTCGTCCCTTCTAAAAAAAAAAAAAATCGTTTACACACATGAAAATAGATTTCAAGGTTTCATGGATGCAATATAAGGAACATTGAAGGGATGGAATTGCCCATATTTGCAAATCTTTTCCAACTCTTTATTTTAAATTATAATAAAATGGAAATACATTACTCCCTCCATCTCTCTATTTACTTTCCATTTCCTTTTTATGAAAATAATATATACTCCCTCCGTCCCCGAACTTTCTTCCCACTTCTTTTTATTGAATGATTTAAAAAAGTGTATTTGCTTATTAATATATAGTGAGTCACATGTTGACTTTTGAGATAAAATAATGAATAGTGTTAAAAAGTGAATTGAATGAGTGACACTTTGGTAATATTGTGTGAATTTGAAGGTTAAAGATTATGTGTAATAAAGTGTTATTTTTGCCATTAATGGAATGAAAAGTTTATTGGGGGACGACCCGAAAAGGAAAGTGAGAAGTTTACTCAGGGACGGAGGGAGTAATATTATATTTGCACATTTTACTACTTCTTATACAACAATAATATTTTATATATATAATATCGAATATTTTTTACTCTCTCCACCACATCACTTATAGCTATATTATACTACTGAACTTAATACTTGTGCCGAAAATTATGGGAAGTAAATAGGAAAATGAAAAAAAAAAATAGATATTATGATTTTAATAACAAATCATCAATTAGGCTACATAAAAAAAATTCACCAGTGAGCTATAATTTTTTGGGCCTGTCAATCCAATTAGATGAGGATAGTTATGATGGATGAATGATTCATTTTCTCATTTGATTAAACATGTTGAGGAAGACTGTCAAATTCATTTTAATTTTGACTTTTCTGTTTTAATCTTTAATTAAATACTAGTAACTAAAACTGTGCGATGCACCACCCCAATTATACAATTAATTTATGGATTCTCAATTTATTGTACAGTCTGTTTGTTTAGATTTAAGAGTGTTTATTAGTATTTATTTTAAAATATTTTTTATTTTAATTAGATAATATTATTATTCTTTTATTTGAATGATTTTTTTTTAAAGAGAACGTAATGTATATGTCAAGAAATCTTTTTAAAGCAAAGTGTGATAAATATTATATTTTATTTGTAAGAGACAATCTTAATACTATTTGTATTTAATTATATAATTTTTTATATATTTACGCAGTAAGAAATTTTGGTAATACCTACAAATACATATTAAACAGAATGTAAAATAAAAATCGGAAGGACTATAGATTTCAAAACACTTCTCTAAAAGTCACATAGTTTTCAATTTTCGATGAACGTTCATCGTCAGCCACCATACATCAAAATTTTCAAATTATTGCGAATGATGACTCTCAAAACATCCACGCATGACTGGTTGTAACTAAAATCCGATTCTTCAAGAATATGCCAACAGTAACGAGCTATTGTCATCGGCTCTTATTGATATTTCATAGGAGACAACTAATGTGGATTGTTCCTTCTGCAACTTGAACGGAAGTCACGGGTCGAATGAAGTTAGTGAAAGTATAGGGATCAACACCATCTCAAATGAATTGCTTCTGATTACGACTGCACCTTCCATAACATTGTTACCTAGTTTTATTAGAGTCAATCTAGTTCCATTGTACAATCCTCTTAAATGACCTATATTTCTGAGTTACATAACTGAAGTCTCAATTTTTAAATTTAAATCATAATTAGACACACCATAACACTTCAAGCTATTCTAGTGTAGATGTAAATATGACTCTATCCTTCAAATAATTCAGACCGTCCAGAATATTCTTCAACTGTAGCTTTTGTTGGGAAAATGTATAAGACTTGTTTTGATTAGATGCCAACATGTCCCTCCCTAAGTTGTTTGAAAGTAAATTATTCAGTAGAGTTAGAGTTTAAATTAAACAGTTCTAAGTATTAAGAACTGAAGTGCAGTTAGTAAAAACTAGAGTGTATTTTAGTATGAAGTCTGCTGAAGTGAAGTCCGCTGAAGACTAAGTGATCTGAGAAAGAAGTCTAAGTCTTGAATGTTTTCTAAGTACATTCTCACTAAGACTAAATCTATCAGTAGAGGACGAAGGTCCACTGATGGGAACTAACAAAGTACATTTAATGCTAAACATATTTAAAGCTGTTAGTTAATCTGGTTGGAACAAGGCAAAATGAATTTCAGTGAAGCTTACAATAAATGAAGGAATAAGAAGGTTCTCATCAGAGGAGTTCCACCTAAAGCAAGACAAGAATCTGGGCATGCAGACTTAAGGTCCAATGAGAAGATGACACGTCAGTGTACCTTACTGACAGCCGACCTGTCCCAGCCTGACAAGTACCAAAAGTCTTTCACCTAGCAATCTACAGAAAGCTGGTGAACAAGCATGGTTTTGCAGCCGTTTCTTGACAAGACTTAAAGCTTCAAATAGAGCCGTTTGAACCAATCAGATACAAGAAGACTTACTTGAGAAGATTCAAATCCAACGGGAAGATTTTCAAGGAAGCCTATAAATACAGAAGGACGTGCACTTTTTACAAGCACGGGAAACTCACAAGATCAAAGCTATCTCTACATTCATAACTATCTAGAAACACTCGAAATTATCATTGTTTCCCAAGTGTTTCACAATTGTAGAGAAACTAACAAACCTTCTGTAACCAAGCTTAAAGCTATATCCAAACCTTAGAAAGAGATAATCCAATCCTAAGCCTTGAGCTAAACTTGTAAGGATTATCTCAAAATAGTTGGAACCAAAACCCTACTCAAAACCCTACTCAGTGTTTAGGTTGAGAGCTAGTGTTAAGTGGTGTTAGTAAGCTGATTGTTGTATCAGTCTGAAAGCTGGTTTGTTTTGGGAACTAGGACCTGGAATTTTCTAGTGATCAATCATCCTAAGAGAGGAAAAGTTGATCAGTGCACCTTGGCACTATAACACAAGGAATTCCAAGTGAAAAGAATTCTCCTGTTTGATCAGGCCAGTGGACGTAGGAGACTTATCTCTGAACCACTTTACATCTTGTGTACTTACATTCTGCTATTTCATAAGTGTGTGTTAATCTCAAGTTTATCAAAGTAAAACGAGTTTTCTAAAAGGGCTCACTAATCCGCATCTGAAAGCTAATTAGATAGTAGTTCAACTGAAAGTCTTGTGCTTTCAGTGGAGGTATTATCTCAGTAAGCTTTCACAGAGTAACTCTCAGCAGACCTCAAGTCCACTGACGAGCTACTGTCTTAAGTAACCTGATAAGTTTTAAAGAAGTTTAAATTTGTAACCACAGGTGTATTCCCCCCCCCCATACACCTGTTTACTCATTTCGGGACCATCAATTGGTATCAGAGCAGTGGTTCAAAAGACCATTGTTCTAAGTATACCTTGTGCTCAAAGGTATTTTTATAAGGTCACCTGAATTGATCTCTTGATAAACTTGTTTTTATTCTATGGCTGACAACACAGCTAGGGTTGCACCACCTGCAGAGAACAACATGGGAGTTAATCCCTTGAACCATATGTCTCATCACAAGCTTCCACAATTCTCAGTGGAAAACTATGACTTCTGGAAAATCAGAATGAGAGCTCATCTTGCCTGTGTGCATGATGAAATGTTAAGGGTTATTACTAAAAGTCCATTTGTGTTTATAACACCTAACCCTAGAACTACAGCTGAAACTATTGCAGATCCTAGAGAAGAATGGCCCAAAGATGAAGATAATTTCACTGCAGATGAGAGGAGGAGAAACAACCTCAACTTCATTGCCATGAACATTCTCTACACCACTATTCCAGACTCTGTAATGGGAAGAGTGATCCACTGCAAGACAGCAAAGGAACTATGGGACACTCTTGCTCTCATGTGTGAAGGAACTGACAAAATAAAAGAGAACAAGCTTTCAGTAGCTGTTCAAAAGTATGAGCAGTTCACCATGGAGTCCACTGAGACCATAGACCAGCTTGATGGGAGGTTCACTGACATCATGAATGAGATTAATTCTCTGGGAAAGGTCTACACCAAAAGAGAAGTTGCCTTAAAGATCCTGAGAGGTCTAACCTCAAGATGGGATGTGTACTCTGTGATGATGCAGAATACCAAGGATCTATCCAGCATGTCTATGCAATAGGTATTCTCTGAACTTAAGGCTTATGAGTTTGATCTGAACAGGAAAAGGGCTCCTGATGAGACCTCAGCTGAGAAGGAAGTTGCCTTCAAAGCTAAGGAGCCTGAGCCAAAATCCCCAAAGCCTCAGAAGAGTTCAAAGGCAAGTAAGTCTCAAAGCAAGGCTGAGATGCAGGAGGAACTCAGCCTGATGGCTAGAAGGTTTGAACAACTTAACAACCGCTTTGGCAAATATAAGAGATTTTACAGGGATAACAGGGAAGGTAGAAGTTATCCACAAAAGACTACCAGAGAAGGAGAGAAAAGCTCATCTGAGCTGGAAAAGAAGAAGGAATACAAGAATTACACCAAGGCTGAAGGTTCATCATCAAAGACCAGAGAGTCCACTGAAGAAAAGAATGATGATGCCAACAGGTGTTTTCAGTGCAAGAAGATTGGGCACTTTCAATATGATTGTCCTCAACTGAGCACTAAAGAAAGAAGAGAAAGGCAAGCCAAAAGAGACAGAAGATATGGAGAAAGGAAAGCCATGATGGCTGGGGATGTTGATGAAAACCTGGAGTCACCTGATGAACTGTTCTCTGACAGCAGTGAAGATGACATGTGCCTCATGGCAAGAGAAGAACCAGAGGTACAATCTAAACCATCCATTTCTCTAGAACACACACCTGAGCTAAGCTCAGAGTCAACTGAGGAACTCAATCTTCAGTCCGCCTTGGAACAATTGATGATTGATTTCTCAAGGTTGCAAGAAGCAAGTTTCTGTCTTCAAGATGAGAACAAACAACTCTTGAGTGAAAACTCCAAGTTAATCGAGTCTGGGAATCAAGAAGATCTGAACTCAGCCAAATCTACCATTGAACTGACAAAAGAGGTGGAAACCCTCAGGAGTCAAGGAAATGGTAGAGATCAACTGATAAAAGATCTCAATGAATCTAAAACAAAGTTAACTGAAGAGAATTTAAAATTGGTAAGCCAAATAAAGGATTCTCTCCTGAAAATTGATGTCTTACAAAAATCTGAAGAGACCTTGTTAAAAAGGATTGATGCTCTAAACAAACCCTCTCTTGCCATAGAGGAGATCCAAAGTTTTTAAACCAATCCAAATAACAAGTGTGGGATAGGCTTTATTCCAAAACCTTCAGAAGGTCCTCTGAGTGTTGCTTCTTCAAGTGGCACAAAGAGAGTTTTTGTTAAGTCTGTGACATTTCAACCACAGACTGTAGATAAAGGAAAAAGACCAGCTGAGATCACACAAAAGAAAAGTCAATCTAAGCCAAAACCAAATGGAAAGGCTCAGGTGACTTATCAAAATAGATCTCAGCAGAGGTACTATCAGCCGAGGTCTTCACAGATGAAGCAACCTCAGCTGAGAACACCCAGGCATGAGCAGTCCTCAAGGAATGACTCATATGGAAGACCTAGTCCTTTTGTGCCTAAAGGAAAAGGTCCTTCATACCTTTATCAACAAAAACCAAGACCAGGTGCACCCAAGCCAAAGAGAAAGAATGTGAAGAAGGTTCCTGTTCCTTCAAAGGCTGACACCCATAGAAAGTTTACTCCCAAGGCACCCAGGGAGATAACAATCTATGTAGATGTTTATGGAAGACAAATTAGCCAATCTAAAATAATTAGAACTGTGAGGCAAATTTGGATTCCGAAAGGTACAACTAACCTTGTAGGACCCAACACCAAATGGGTACCTAAAGCTTGATCTGTGATTGCAGGGCTCAGTGGACCTCAACAAAGGAGAAGCTCTTAAATCATCAGTCTGGTACTTGGACAGTGGATGTTCTAGGCACATGACTGGCAACAAAAATCTCCTAACAGAATTTGTTGAGAAGGAAGGTCCACAAGTCACCTTTGGTGACAACTCTCAAGGAGCCACTAGAGGTTATGGTACTTTAATAATTGGCTCAGTAAGAGTAAGCAATGTATCCTTTGTCAGTGGACTTAAGCATAATCTTCTGTCCATAAGTCAATTCTGTGATAAGGGATACAGTGTTGAATTTTCATGTAACCTGTGTTTTGTTAAGAATATATCTTCACAACAGGTATTACTAACTGGGTCAAGAAAGGGAAATATTTATCTTGCAGATTGGAAGTCTTGCACACCAAATGCATGTCTTATTGCCAAAAGCTCAACTGACACTAATTGGTTGTGGCACAAAAGGCTAAGTCATCTGAACTTCAAGATGATGAACAAGATAGCAAGACATGGACTGGTAGAAGGAATGCCAAATGAAGTATACAATAAAGAACATATCTGTAAAGCCTGTCAGGAGGGGAAGCAAGTAAAGGCATCTTTCAAAAGCAAAGTAGCAACCTCTACTGACAGAGTACTTCAACTATTACATATGGATCTTTTTGGTCCAGTAACCCCTGTAAGTATCAATGGGAGAAAATATACACTTGTTGTTGTAGATGACTTCTCCAGGTACACATGGGTGATATTCCTTACAAGCAAGAAGGAGACTCAACTGAGACTGCCAGAGCTCCTGAAGAAAGTTAGCAATGAAAAGAGCCTGAACATTGTAAAAATAAGATCAGATAAGGGCACTGAATTCATAAATTCTATCATATCTGATTATTGTAAAGAATTAGGTATTTTTCATGAGACATCAGCTGCAAGAACTCCACAACAAAATGGAGTAGCTGAAAGAAGAAATAGGACTCTCAAGGAGGCAGCAAGGACAATGTTAGCTGAAGCTCAGGTTCCTAAAAGATTCTGGGCTGAAGCTATTAATACTGCCTGTCACACTCAAAACAGATCTATGGTAACCAAACATCAAGGAAAAACTCCATATGAGTTATGGAATGGCAGAAAGCCACAGGTATCCTACTTTCATATTTTTGGTTGCAAGTGTTTCATTCACAACAATGGGAAAACACAACTGAAAGCTTTTGATAGCAAAGCTGATGAAGGAATTTTCTTAGGATATTCCCAAATCAGTAGAGCTTTCAGAGTTTACAACTGTAGAACTCTTGTTGTGGAAGAAACACCTCATGTGGTATTTGATGAATCTACTTTTGAGTCCAGAAGTAAGGAGAATGAGGATATGATAAGCAAAAGGCTAACTAGACTGAGTATCAAATCAAAAGGATATCCTGAGAATTCTGTTGATACATTCATCCCAACCTGGGACAACCTCAATGATCAACAATTCAAAGAGGACACTCAAAATCAGACCACTCCTCAAAGCTCACCTGAGAGCTCTCCTGAAGATGTAACTGAACTGATGAACACCATCCCAGTTCAAGAGGTAACCAATGTCAATGAAGATGTGGTCACAGCTGAGACATTCACTGAACCCATCATTCAAGGGGGAACCAATGAAGTTACCATTGAGAATGAAAATACCCTGAATGATGACTCAGGACTTCAACCCTCTGTCTTATTTCCTGAATTCGATTTCATTCCAATATCTAGTGACTCAACTTCAGAAGAGTTAAACTCAACTGAAGGGCATCAGCCTAGGAGGACTTGGCTCTCAGATCACCCTGTTGAGCAAATCCTAGGTGATCCTTCCTCAGGAGTCAAAACTAGAAGTTTTCATGGTGAAAGTGCTTTGTTTTGTTGTTTCTTATCAAACCAGGAACCAAGTTCCATAGCAGAAGCACTTCAAGATTCCAACTGGATTATTGCCATGCAAGAAGAGCTCAACCAGTTCACAAGGAATCAAGTATGGGAGTTGGTGGACAGACCATATCACTGCAATGTGATAGGAACCAAGTGGGTATTCAAAAACAAGAAGGATGAGAATGATATCATAGTCAGAAACAAGGCCAGGCTAGTTGCAAAGGGCTACTCTCAAGTTGAAGGATTTGACTATGATGAAACATTTGCTCCAGTAGCCAGACTGGAGGCAATAAGGTTATTTCTTGCATATGCTGCTCACAAGAAATTCAAAGTGTACCAGATGGATGTTAAAAGTGCCTTCTTGAATGGAGTACTAAATGAAGAAGTCTATGTGGAGCAACCCCCAGGTTTTGAAGAAAGTCACAAAGTATATAGACTGAGGAAAGCTCTATATGGACTGAAACAGGCTCCAAGAGCTTGGTATGATACTTTGTCTCAATTCCTTTTGGATCATGGTTTTATCAAAGGGAGAGTTGATAGAACACTTTTCAGAATCACAAAAGGAGAGGACACATTGCTGGTTCAAATCTATGTGGATGATATCATCTTTGGTTGTCCTAACCAAGTCCTCTGTGAGAAGTTCTCTCAACTGATGAAGGGAAAGTTTGAGATGTCTATGATGGGAGAAATGAATTTCTTCCTAGGACTTCAAGTCAAGCAGTCCACTGAGGGAATCTTCATCAACCAAGCCAAATACACAAGGGAGCTGATCAACAAGTTTGGATGCCAGACCAGCAAGGTCGCAAGAGTTCCACTCAACACCAACACCAAGATGGAACCAGATAAGGATGGAGAATCAGTAGACCAGACTTCCTACAGAGCCATTATTGGATCTCTACTGTATCTCACAGCAAGCCGGCCTGATATCACATTTGCAGTTGGCATTTGTGCTAGATATCAAGCCAATCCCAAGAAAAGTCACCTGGAAGCTGCCAAGAGGATTCTCAAATATCTTAAGGGTACTGTGAATATGGGATTATGGTATCCCTCAGATGACAATCTAGAACTCACAGGATACTCAGATGCTGACTATGGAGGATGCAGAATTGATAGAAAATCAACCTCAGGCACTTGTCAATTCTTGGGAAGTAAACTGATTTCTTGGTTCTCCAAGAAACAAAATTCAGTAGCCACAAGCACTACTGAAGCTGAGTATATGGCAGCTGGTAGTTGTTGTGCTCAAATTCTTTGGCTAAGACAACAACTGAGAGATTACAACATCTTTGCCAATGAAGTCCCTATTTTCTGTGACAACAATAGTGCAATTGCTATTTCAGAAAATCCAGTTCTCCACACAAGATGCAAACATGTGGATATAAGGCATCACTTCATCAGAGATCATGTGGAGAAGAAGGACATCAAGATGCTCAAAATCCACACTGACAAGCAGAAGGCAGATATCTTCACTAAACCTTTGGCTGAAGCAAGGTTTCAAGAGTTGTCAGTGGAGCTTGGACTCCTAGATCCAGGAGAGTAAAGAAAGGATTGAATCTCAGTAGAGTTACCTTCAACTCAGTGGAGGTTCATACTCAGAAGAGGATCTTCTCTCAGAAGAAGCTCCCCATCTCAGAAGAGATCTATATATCAGACGAGGTCGAACCTCAGTAGAGGTCAAATCTACTTATGTTATTTTTCAAAGACAAAGCCTCTTAGTGTTATATATTTTAATTTGTTTCAAAATATTTACTAATGAGTGCTTTCTGGAAAATTAAATCTCTTTCCACTGTTCCGAAGAGATTTTGGTATGACAAGCATTTAATGCGCGTGGTACAAGTCAGACATGCTTTTTCAATTTCCTATCTCACGCGCCCTAAAAGCCGGATGATGTGACCTTCCGGTTACCAACCTTTTCAATCCTTACCATTCAATTAGGCGGTTCTTTTTTAACCGTCAAGATCTCTTAAAACTCCCCACTAAACCCTGCAACTATCCACGATCTCAAAATCATTCAATCTCAAACGTTGATTGTGAAATTAGATCTAACCGTTTATTTCTAATATAAAATCCCCAACCTTAAGCTTGTAAACCTTTTCAAATACACTTCCAAGCAAACACTTACTATCCTACTCTGTAATCTGTTCTCTCAAACCCTCTTGTTCTAATGGCGAAACTAAATCTCAGTTTCCTTACCCAAAAAGATAACTTCTGGTATGAACCCATAGTGGTTTTCGATAACCCAGAAATTGAGTCCAGACCAGAGTACGCTCACATCAAAGAGGCCCTTGAAATGATAAAAAGTGCTGGGTTAGAGAAATTCCTATCTGTTCATCCAGAGAACTGTTTTGACAGACAGGTTCTTGATTTCTACAACAATGTCTCCAACTCAGATACAAAGATCAGGTCTCATCTGATCTTGCAAAGGAAGAAGAAAGTTATGAGGGATGACATGGAGGTCATTGAACACCAGAAGATAAAGAAGGAGATTCGTGTAAGCGGAGATGTCCTGAAGGAGCTTTTTGATCTTCCTTCTGAAGGTCCCAATCCAGACACGTGCATTGTGGAGAAGGAGGAAGAATGGGTCAAAACCATAATGCAGAGGAAGGTACCATACACTCCAACAATGAACAGAAGTGAACTCCTGCCAGTTTACAATGTTCTCTGTGAAATTGTGAGTAAGTGTATTTTGGGAAACCAAGGGAGTACTGAGCAAGTGAGCAAGCCAAAGCTCAGGCTGATGAAGGCGATTGTTGAGAGCAAGGAAAGGCCATACAACTGACAGCAGTTCTTTCTGAGGGCCTTGAATAAGGAGCATTCAAAGTTTCAACCCGACAAAACTCCCCAACTATCAAGTAAGCTAAACTACGCAACAAGAATCTCTTACTTGATAGAGAATGTAGATTTGGGCGTAGATTGGATCCCTGACAGGAAATGGAGCAATCTAAAGATTTTATTCAAGTCTGGAAAGACTCTGGAGGCTAGGATGATTAAGCCTGTTGTGGAAAGCCCAGAGGCAGTAGAGGAGGAGGAAGATACCCCAGCTGAGGGGAAGAAAACAAAGCTGAAAAGGAGACTGGTAAAGTTGAGTGACAAAATGGCTCAACACAAGGAGGCTGTGGCTGAGAAGGCCTTTAGGAAGGAGAAGAAGAGGTCTTCTGAAGCAGTGAAGGAGGCTGTTTTGAAGAAAATCAGAGTCACAGACTCTACTGATGAGTCTTCATCAGGTAACCCTACCTCTTCCCCCAACACTATCTCAACTGAGTCTGACTCAGATGTTCCTGCTCCTACTCCTATTAAACCCAAGACCAAACCTCGCACCCCTGCAGCCAAAACCAAACGCATCTCCAAAATAACTCACACTCAAACCCCCACTGATGGCTCTCAAAGGCCAGCCAGTGGATCTCAAACTCAAACCCACACTGAACTCATCTCCACCCCAACTGAAACCACCCCATCAAATCCTACTGAACCCATTCCCTCACCCCCACTGACCTAAACCCAACCTCACCTGACACTCAAACCTCTTCTGAACCTAACCCGCCTGAAACCCAAACCTCAACTCACCTGGAATCTATTCCAGAAGAACCCACTGATATCAGATCCCCTACCCCTTCCCTTCCTTCAGACGATGAAGAAGAGTACTCATTCTTAGACACCCTTAAGGATGAGGTTGCTTACTCTTTGGAGTCTAAGTACCCTGAACTTGACAACTTCCCCACTCTCAAGGCTTTATTCTTGAGGCTGAGACTCCTTGTCCAGCTTAAAGATAGGAGGCTAGGAGAAATTCTATTGGCAGTCAGAGGCAGCAATGCCGATGATTGGAAGAAGGAGGAGATGGAGGTGATGCAGTTTGCAGGGATGACCAAATCCAGACTTCTCTGTGATGAGAAAATATTTGAGAGTCTGGTGATGGAGAAGATAGCTGAGGCTAAGAAGTCAGCTGATGTGGTTGCTGAAGCAGAGGAGGAGAAGGAGAAAGAGATGGAGGAAAATGTACAAGGAGGAGGGACCTCACCAAGGCAAGGTGATGGTGAGGTAGCCAAGGATGTATCCAAGGCAAGGGATACTGAGGCTCAAAATTTGCCACAGGAGAGTCCAGTAGAGGTGTCTACTGAGATTCTCCCACAACAGCCCTCAGTGGTGGCTTCAGAGTCAACTGAGGTGACTGGAATAGAAGGAGTTGAAAAGGAGAAAGAAAAAGATGAGGGTGCTGAAAGAGATGTTGAAATCACAGGAGTTGTGAGTGGCCAAATAAAAGCAATCATTCCTGCAAAGGATGAATTGGCTGAAAAAACCTTAGTTGAAAATAAGAGTGATGAAAGAAGTAAGCTGAGTGAGGAGGAGGGAGTTCCAATGGAGTTAGAGACTTCAGGAGATCTAGGTTGTGAGATTGAGGGAGGAAAAACTAACACTGTCTTAAATGCAGGTACCCAAACTGATGAGATCCCCTCAGTCCAGATCAACCTAACTCCCCTGAAGGATGAAGTGATTAAACTTCAAGAAGAAAGAATCCCTGCTCTTGAAACTCAGCTGAAAGATGTCCAAGAAGTTGTCCAAGAGGAGGTAGACGAAATGATCATCCTCTCAGATCACATTGACGAACTCATGGAGTCCACAACTACATCACTTCAAAATCTCACACTGAAGATTGAAGATTCACAGCAGATGGTTATTGATGTAGTTGAGGGACAAAGTGTGCTAGTCATTGAGGCTCTGAAAGATCTGGAGAAGAAGGAGGAAGAAGCCAGAGCTCAATTCCTGAATGACTCAGTGGAGAACGTGTCCATCAACCTAAAGTCTTCTGTTGAAGCTTTCTCAGCTGACCTTGTTGGGAAAGTTGAAGGGTTGTGGAACCAGAAGATGCAGGAGTTCGAAGCAAAGCACGAAGAACTCGGAGCCAAGCTTGGTGAAGTTCTCAAAAAGGCTGCTGAGGACTTCCCAACTCAAGAAAAGACCAATGTGCTAATCGATGAGAAACTGGCCCAATTTGTGCAATTTGGTCAAACTGCTGGAGCTGCACTGGAAAGGATGGAAGATGAAGTTGACCACTGCTCGACTGAACTGAAGGCCATCGCTCACGATCAGATGAAGTTAAACATCACTGTGGCTGAGTGCATGATTAATGCCGGAAAGGGGGAAAGATTGATATCTTCTAAAGAGCTGAAGGCTGATCCAAGGAACAAAATGCAAATCATCTTTGAAACCCCGGAGTTCGAGAAAGGTCAACAAATCAAAAGCACCATAAAGAAAGTTGATGCTGAGGCCCAGAAGCTGGCTGAGGAAAAGAAGGGAAAGGAGACCGCATCAGTGGACCTCTCAAAGTTCAAGGAAGCTCATCTGAAGGAGAAGGAAGAGAGAGCTGCAAAGAAGGGGGAACCTGCCAAGAGAAAGGCAACTGATGTACTCTCAGCAGAGGTTGCTAAAAAGACAAGAACCTCAGGGAGGTTGGCAGCAAAGTCCACAACCTCTACTGACGAAGTTGAGGTACTTCCCATTCTTAACCCTGATCCTTTGTCTTCTGAAATTCCCAAATCTGCACCCACCCGAGTCACGGAGCTCACTGAGCTAATCAAAGAGGCTGGTGGAATGAACGAGAGAGCAAGGAAGCTAACAGCCCAACAGCAGGAGAGGAGAGATAAGGTGGTTGGGAAGATGGAAACCATTGCAGAACTGGCTGAGAGGAAGAAGCAGGAGAGGTTAGCCACTTTTGACAAAACTACTTCTAAAAAGTTCAGAAGTGGTTATCTTAAGTGGGCTGCCAAACTAAAGAAAGACAAGATCACACCTTCTCAGAACAGATACCCTCACCACGATGCCTGGGTTCCTAAGAAGCTCAATGATGCTTGGGAGACTGCAAAAAGGGACTTTGTATATTCCTTCTATGTCAGTGGAGAGTTAGGAAGGGACAATGCACAAGAAGTCTTCAACTCATGGTTGTTTGATGCCTATCCCAAAATCTACCCCGAGATCTGTGATGCTTGGAATGATGCCTTCCCAGATCATGCTCTAAAGGCCCCTGAGCCAATCACATACTGGCCTCCTCAAGATGCAACAGGAGCTGTTGATAGAGAAAGGATCACTACAGAGTGGACATCCTTATGTGAACACCTTGGTCTCAGAGGACATTCCAAGGAGATGATGGAGAGGAAGAATGAGCTGAAGATTAGAGTTTTTAAGCAATATGGACTTGAACCTCTTTTTGAGTCCATCTGAGAAAGTTGTATCTTTTGCTGGGCATTTGTTTATAAGTCCCAGATGTTTTTTAGTTTGAAACTTTTTGAGAGTTGACTTCATGTAATTTGTACTTCATATTTTTCAATGAAAGGAACTCTGCTGATGTTTGCCCAAGATAATATCTCATTATCATTTAGGCTTATGTACTTGAATGTTTTACTTACAAAAACTGTGAACTTTGAATGTCATCTGAAGAACCTCATCTAGAAGAAGATATGTAATAAGATAGGTTCCGGCATAATAAAAAAGGGGGAAATTGTTGGGAAAATGTATAAGACTTGTTTTGATTAGATGCCAACATGTCCCTCCCTAAGTTGTTTGAAAGTAAATTATTCAGTAGAGTTAGAGTTTAAATTAAACAGTTCTAAGTATTAAGAACTGAAGTGCAGTTAGTAAAAACTAGAGTGTATTTTAGTATGAAGTCTGCTGAAGTGAAGTCCGCTGAAGTGAAGTCCGCTGAAGACTAAGTGATCTGAGAAAGAAGTCTAAGTCTTGAATGTTTTCTAAGTACATTCTCACTAAGACTAAATCTATCAGTAGAGGACGAAGGTCCACTGATGGGAACTAACAAAGTACATTTAATGCTAAACATATTTAAAGCTGTTAGTTAATCTGGTTGGAACAAGGCAAAATGAATTTCAGTGAAGCTTACAATAAATGAAGGAATAAGAAGGTTCTCATCAGAGGAGTTCCACCTAAAGCAAGACAAGAATCTGGGCATGCAGACTTAAGGTCCAATGAGAAGATGACACGTCAGTGTACCTTACTGACAGCCGACCTGTCCCAGCCTGACAAGTACCAAAAGTCTTTCACCTAGCAATCTACAGAAAGCTGGTGAACAAGCATGGTTTTGCAGCCGTTTCTTGACAAGACTTAAAGCTTCAAATAGAGCCGTTTGAACCAATCAGATACAAGAAGACTTACTTGAGAAGATTCAAATCCAACGGGAAGATTTTCAAGGAAGCCTATAAATACAGAAGGACGTGCACTTTTTACAAGCACGGGAAACTCACAAGATCAAAGCTATCTCTACATTCATAACTATCTAGAAACACTCGAAATTATCATTGTTTCCCAAGTGTTTCACAATTGTAGAGAAACTAACAAACCTTCTGTAACCAAGCTTAAAGCTATATCCAAACCTTAGAAAGAGATAATCCAATCCTAAGCCTTGAGCTAAACTTGTAAGGATTATCTCAAAATAGTTGGAACCAAAACCCTACTCAAAACCCTACTCAGTGTTTAGGTTGAGAGCTAGTGTTAAGTGGTGTTAGTAAGCTGATTGTTGTATCAGTCTGAAAGCTGGTTTGTTTTGGGAACTAGGACCTGGAATTTCCTAGTGATCAATCATCCTAAGAGAGGAAAAGTTGATCAGTGCACCTTGGCACTATAACACAAGGAATTCCAAGTGAAAGGAATTCTCCTGTTTGATCAGGCCAGTGGACGTAGGAGACTTATCTCTGAACCACTTTACATCTTGTGTACTTACATTCTGCTATTTCATAAGTGTGTGTTAATCTCAAGTTTATCAAAGTAAAACGAGTTTTCTAAAAGGGCTCACTAATCCGCATCTGAAAGCTAATTAGATAGTAGTTCAACTGAAAGTCTTGTGCTTTCAGTGGAGGTATTATCTCAGTAAGCTTTCACAGAGTAACTCTCAGCAGGCCTCAAGTCCACTGACGAGCTACTGTCTTAAGTAACCTGATAAGTTTTAAAGAAGTTTAAATTTGTAACCACATGTGTATTCCCCCCCCCCCATACACCTGTTTACTCGTTTCGGGACCATCAGCTTTGAACGTTACATTTGTAAAATTATCAATGAAGTATTTTCACTTCTTTTTTTTTTTAATTACGAAAATTTATTTATGAAATCTTCTATTTCATATGTTACTCATATATATTAAATTTTTTTAAATTTATTTTTATAATATTGAGATAAATGCATGCATTAAAATAATTATGCAATTAAACAATGTATACATTTAACATATATTTTTATAAATAAATAACTAACATTATTCTATAACCTCCAGATTTAATTTAGGTTTGAGGTTCGAAACCCTCAATTTCTATCCATTCCAGGGTTGGGGTTGTCCAAACAGAGCTCTACTCTGTCTTCAATTGGAATGCACTATCCCGTGATATTATTCCTAATCTAGAGGTTAAAATATTGATGAATATAGAGTTCGTTGGAGATCTTATTCTTTCCTTGCTTTGTAGACGATAACGTGCATTAACTTATGCATTTTTTTGTATGTTAATTAATTGACCTAAAGATATCTCCCAAAATTATTCCAATATGATAGATATGCTCATATATATTTGTTGGTTTGCTCAATAGAATATATTTAAAATTTATATATTAATTGTTGCAAAAACTTGTGTGAGATCTTCTCATGACATGAAACATCACAAATTATGAAATTAACACCATCTTATGGTATGCTATAGTTTCACACAAGACTTACTCTATAATCTTTCTCCGAAGTAATTAATCTAGATAATATCTCTCATCTGCAAAAAATAAAGAGTATGTATAAAGTGAAATTGATTTATACATAAACTACTTTGCAATACTTTTTAGTATAATCATTCATACCCTTTAATTGTTTTAAGTTCATTTGTATTTGGTGGTTTGCCTAATAGAATATATTTATATATTAATTGTTATATGTCTACTATAACCTCTCTTCAAAGTAATTAATCTAAATGATCCCTCTTCTACAAAAATTTAAGAGTGCGTATAGAATGAAATTGGTTCATACATACACCACTTTACAATACTTTTTAGTATTACCACTAATACCATTTAGTGTAATCAACTAATACCCTTTAGTTAAACAACGAATACTCTTGATATCCTTCAACTAATACCCTTCAGTTAAAATAAATAATACCCACCAGAACTAATATCCTTTAGTAAAAATAACTAATACCCTCCAGAACTCATACCCTTAAGTGAAAACAACTAATACCCTTTTGTGAAAACAACTAATACACTTCAAATTGTTCACGTATGTACCACTTCCCTCTATATTTTGTCAACTAGATAATCTCTCTTCTACACAAAATTAAGAGTATGTATAGAGTGAAATTGGTTCATTCATAAACCACTTTGTAACACTTTTTAGTATAACCACTACTACCCTTTAGTTAAATAATTAATACTCTTTGTACCCTTCAACTAATACCCTTCAGTGAAAACTATTAATACCCTAAAAAACTAATACTTTTCAGTCAGAAACAACTAATACCCTTTAGTGAAAACAACTAATACCTTTTTGTGAAAATAATTAATACGATTCAAATGGTTCATGTATGGATCATTTTCCCTCTATACTTTGCCAAAAATTAAAGTGTTGTTTTATTCTTTTTTTTTTCAGATTAATAAATATTTATTTAATAACTTCTACAAAAAATAAACTTCTACAAACTATATTTTAAACTATTTTTACACATTGATCATTCACAAAAATATTTAAGAATTATTATTTAAAATAATTGAAATATCTTTTATACCACAAAACAAAGGGATTTATCTCAAAGACATATTCAACATATTTTTATATTATTTCTCAATATTTATTATAAATTATATTAAAAAAATATATCCAATATATTTTGTAAACAAATATTTTTCAATATTTATAATAAAATATATTTCAAAGATATATATCAAAGATTTAAAAAGATTTACAACAAGTATTACTTAGCAATAATTTTGGCGCAAAATTCAATGATTTTCAAATGTAGGCTGGTTAGGATTATATATATATATATATATAGTTGGAATATATTTTATGAGCAATTTGCACTTTTGGTCCCATTGGACATGTAATGTTTTACTTTCAGTCCCACCCAAAACACTTTTGGTCCCATAGGAATATTTTTTGGCACTTTTAGTCCCAAACGTTCCAAAACTTGCAAAATTAGTCCCAAAGTTAACGGCTACTAACGAACACTTAACGGACTTGCACTTTTGGTCCTATAGGATAGGATACACTTGCAGATTTGGTCCCATAGGATTAAAAAATTCGCATTTTTGACCTTTTTTTTTACCAAAATAACTTTATAAAAAGAAATATAATTACAATTTATATACAAATTTATTTTTATTTTAAAATATATATATATACATATACAATAATATATATATACATATACAATAATATATATATATATATATATTATATACAATAATATATATATATATATATATTTTAATAAAAAATTAATTAGAGTAATTTAATCTATATTAATTATTTTAAAATTAGAACAATTTTTTTTAACTTTTGTGCCATCTTTTAAATAATAATAATAATTTTCTCCACATCTTATTTAATTAATAGTTCACTAATTATCCCCTATAAAAATCTCTAAATTACATATCATTTCACTAACGATTACACACAAGAACATATTTCTTTTAATTTGTTTCATTCCTAAAATTTAACAATGCACCCACATAAAAACTATATTGTCCATTTTTATACCGATTGTTCAACAATAATAATTTACCCTGTGTTTTATTTAATTAAAAAACAAATAAATATTTATTTTAAAAATTAGAATAATTTAACATTATTTTAATCTAATTCAATTTAATTTTGAATAAGGTTTTATTGATTATTGTAATTTTTAGATATATAATAAATAAAAATTATTATAATTTTTACAAAAATATTACTCACTCAGTCCCATAATAACTTGCACATTTTCTTATTCGAACATTTCAAAATAACTTGCATACTACAAAGTTAGAAAAATCCTCCACAGACTTCACCTTTCAATTTTCCATAGACTCAACCATAGAAAAATTTAGGTAATTTAGAATAAGAGTGTCCGTATTCGTACCAAAATTTCAGTAAATGTTAGTACCAATTTTTGTACGGTTCGGTATTTATAACATAGCGAAGATTTTTGTACATGCTAATACCAATTTTCGTACAATTTTTTGTTCAATTTTATTTAATACGTACCAATTTTTGAATGATATCAACGTACCAATTTTTATAACATACCAATTTATAAATATTTTTTTATAACGTAGCAATTTTTGTACATGTTAAAAACCTTATTAAAAATTAAATTAAATACAAATTAAATTAAATACAAAAATTAAATTATTCTATTTTTTAAAGAACTATTTATTTGTTTTTTAATTAAATAAAACATAGGGTAAATTATTATTATTGAACAATTGGCAAAAAAATGGATAATATAATTTTTATGTGGGTGCATTGTTAAATTTTAGGAATGAAATAAAATAAAGATGTTCTTGTGTGTAATCATTAGTGAAATTATATGTAATTTAGAGATTTTTATAGGGGATTATTAGTGAACTATTAATTAAATAAGATGTTGAGAAAATTATTATTATTATTAAAAAAATGGCACAAAAGTAAAAAAAAAAAATTCTAATTTTAAAATAATTAATATAGATTAAATTATTCTAATTAATTTTTTTATTAAAATATAATATATATATATATATATATTATTGTATATATAATATATATATATATATATATATTATTGTATATGTATATATATATTTTAAAATAAAAATAAATTTGTATATATATTGTAATTATATTTCTTTTTATAAAGTTATTTTGGTAAAAAAAGTAAAAAATGTGAATTTTATTAATCTTATGGGACCAAATCTGCAAGTGTATCCTATCCTATGGGACCAAAAGTCCAAGTCCGTTAAGTGTCCGTTAGTAACCGTTAACTTTGAGACTAATTTTGCAAGTTTTGGAACGTTTGGGACTAAAAGTGCCAAAAAATATTCCTATGAGACCAAAAGTGTTTTGGGTGGGACTGAAAGTAAAACATTACATGTCCAATGGGACCAAAAGTGCAAATTCCTCTATATTTTATATTACGAAATACAGGGATTTATCATAATATATATTTCAAAGATATATTCAACATATTTTTATATTATTTCTCAATATTTATTATAAATTATATTTCGAAAGTATATTCAATATATTTTGTAAATAATTATTTGTCAATATTTATAATAAAATATATCTTAAAGATATTTACTAAAGATTTAATACTCAATTTAGTACTCCCTCCGTCCCGGTTTTGTTTTCCCGTTTGACTGTGCGCGGAGTTTAATGCGAGAGGTGAATTTTAGTATTTAAATGAATAAAGTAGTATTAAGAATGATGAATGGTGAATAAAATAATATTTAAATGAATAAAGTAGCATTGAGAATGATGAACGGTAAATAAAGTATTATTTAAATAAATAAAGTAGTTCCCATTTTAGGGATGAGAAAACAAAATTGGGACGGACCTTTTTGGCAAATTGGAAAACAAAACTGGGACGGAGGGAGTAATAATTTTTGCGAAAAATTCAATGGTTTCCAAATGTAGGGCGGTTAGTGATACATACATATATATATATATAGATTTATTGAAAACAACAGTTGAATAGTTGTACTAGATTATTTTTTCATATGCAAATACTAGGAATCCAACTTGATCATCTTTAATTCAATGATTACCAACCCATATTTGATGGTTATAACAGCTTTTTTTTCATGCAACGTCTAAAAGTCGGATGCTATGTTGCACCGGTGCGGGGACCGGGGGCGGACAGATACGGGTGTGGGGATATAGGTTTTTAAAAATGTTAGGGTGCGATACGGTAATGATACATCTATTTTTTTTATGTAACGCCTATTAAATATAAGAAACAACAATTTTAAATATCATCATCAATCCGGTTAATCATGTTTGTAAAATTCTCATCCCGACCTCTTCTGTTCCTACCTTCGTAGGTATTGGGTAAGGTAATAAGGTAAATTATTAATTTTAGATTTATCATTTAAGGTTTGAACTTTTTAAAAATTACATAGAATACCCAAATTAAAAAAAAAAAAATCAAATTTTACCCGCGCCGCCCCCTCCTTCCGCACCTGATACGCATATCCTGCTACCTGGATTTGCGCATCCTCTCTTTTCTTTTTCTTTTTTTGCACGGATTTGCCACGTGGCGAATCCCATGCGAATTCCACACGAATCGCACCCGCATCCATGCAGTTTTCAATACTGCATACCAGTGAATTTTGAAAAATTTGTGCATCATAGCACCTAACAATGTAATGAAAAAAAATAATAGCATTATTTAAAAATTCAAAGTTAAAGATAAATGTAAAATTAATTTTATTCGTGGGTTGAATTATCATTTTAAATTATCAACTCTATCATTTGAAGGTTGAGAAGACCCAACATGTGTATTATTTAATATGAGTGGAATAGTTGTTAGTGGAGTTTAAAACCAGAAAAGAATTACATCTTATCTAAAAGTTGTAGAGAAGTGTAAAATTAATTAATTTATTTATTTTCCTAATACGAAACTCAATACCTCTCTATTAAACTCGGGTGTTTGTAATTGATTTAGATAGAATCTAGCAAAAAAAAAAAAAAGTCTGACGTTGAAAATAAATAGTATACAGAATTTTAAAAGTTGGAAGAATCTGTAATACATATAATTATTTTTTAATTAAAATTAGTTATGGACAATTTACGTTAATCTATCATTACTTCCTAGTTATAATCGGCTTAAAAGTAATTAAATTTTATTAATAATAATAATAATTAAGAGAAGGCTTGACAAGTGATTGCAGGATCAGAATGTTTCACTGTGCTTTTTTTGCAAGAAAAAAATACATCAACATTTTCTTTTATTTCTTCTTAATTCCACATTTTATTTAAGTGCACCAAAATAGTTAAATAAGGCCAAACATTGTCCATATTAGACCAACAATGTATTACCATCTTTTTATTTTCAATACATAATGAATGTGCTCTTATCACGCACGAGCATCCTCGTACTGCAATCTTTCTAAGCCTTAAACGGAGCAAATACGACGACTGAGTTGTGCCCTCCAAAACCAAATGAGTTCGATATAGCTACAAAGATTATAATTGAATCATAAGAAGACGCATTGCATGAAATTATGCAAATATATCAATTCGGAAAGTGAGAGAGTATAAGATGACATACCTACTTTAATTTCATGTTGTTTCTTTACGTTTGGGACAGTGTCGATTGTGACTTGAGATTCCAAGTCCTGCGCGTAAATTGTACTATCAGAAGATGTTACAATTTCAATAAATACAGAAAATAATATATTGTTATTGATGTTACATATTGGTTGATTGTTGGATGTAACCATCCAGTGTTGATTGCTTTAATAGTAGATATTGCTTCAAGGCCACCTGATGCTCCAAGGCCATGCCCAATCATCGACTAATCAAGAAAATTAGAGCAATTTTAGTAACCTAATTTAGCCTTAATATGACAATTAAATTTACTAGATATAAATTTTTACCTTAGTACCATTAATCTTTATCTCAGATGTGTCTTTAAACACATTTTTTATAGCATTAAACTCTGCTAAATCTCCATCAAGTGTAGATGTTGCATGTGCATTTATATAGTTTACCTAATAATAAGAATATTTTCAGAAAATCTTAATAGTTATACTTAGGTCTACTCAGAGAATTGAATAAAATAAACCAACCTCTTCAGGGGCCACCCCTGCATCTTCCAAGCTCTTAATTATGCAAGATGAAACTGCTAACCCATCGGAACGAGCACGTGTCATGTGATGAGCATCACAAGTGACAGCACCTCCCAAATACTCAGCCACGATGTTGGCTTCTCTTTTCAATGCATGCTCCAAGCTCTCCATAATCTGATGATCGTGTTGATTTACACGGTCCATTATATTAATTAAATATATTAGCATGACGATCATAAGTATAAGGAGATTTCTTGCATGAGACGTGATATCTTTGTTGTTTTTATTGACGGAGAAAATACTAATTTAATTACAAAATTGAATAACAATTAATTTCCAAAAAATTAATAAATTTAATTGGTCAACTATTAAAGTCTTAAATACACTTTAATACCAATTAAATAAATAATAATACCACCAACCTTTTTCTCCAACAATATTTGCATTCTTTTTTTATATTCTATTTTTTAAAGTATGCATGAGACTAATGTATACAAGTTTTTGTGTACTTACAATAAGCATGCTCGTAAAATGTTAACATGACACGTACCAGTACGCCGGCGCCTTCACCAATAACAAAACCATCACGACTCTTGTCCCACGGCCTGGATGCTTTTTGATGATCGTCGTTTCTACGAGACAAAGCTCCGCATGCAATGAAACCTCCGAGTCCAGTTGCAGTTAGAGCAGCTTCCACACCCCCGGCTATCATAATATCAGCATCACCTTTTTTGATGTGATTAGCCGCATTATTGAAGCAGTGATTTGCAGTAGCACAAGCCGTCGTAATTGAGTAATTTGGTCCCATTATTCCAGTTTCTATAGCCAACAATGCAGACCCCATATTGACAATAGAATAAGGTATGAAAAATGGAGATATTTTCTTGTATCCCTTATGTACTAATGTTTCCACTCCATTACTGAAAGATGTGATCCCTCCAATCCCTGACCCCACCAACACGCCTATCTTCGTCTTGTCCATCTGCGCACACGAAAAATTAGACGCACATATATCTAACACGAAATCTTACAAACACTACCAGCTACTTTGACAATTAGCTATCTGAGTAACCATTAATGTATTGGATTCTCTGTGTTGTTTTAAACACGATAGTACAATACCAGCTAATAGCTGATGCTATACTGGATTCGCTAATTACATAAAAAAAATGCAATACCGACTACTCTAGTAGTTAGTTACCAAATTGGCTGGTGTCGTGTTGGATTATATTCCCTAGAGTACAACACCAGCCAGTCTGGCTATTCGGGGTGGCTTTCAAAGAAAGATAAGATTCAAAATGCTCACAGTATCAAGAACTTCTTTTCCAAGGCTAGCATCATCAAGTGCTCTCAATCCGGCTACCAAACAATACCTCCATGCATCATCCAATCGACGATCATTTTTCTCATCGATATAGCCTTTCGAAGAAAAATTGCGTATTTGGCCTGCGAACCTCACCGGATACTCTGAAGCGTCGAATCGATCTATTGGGGTGATTCCACTTACTCCATTCAGAAGTTTATTGTAGAATGCATCAATGTCACTCCCAAAAACTGAAACTAGACCCATTCCTGTGATCACTATTCTTTTCTTTGGATCAGTTTCTCTCTTCGGAGCTGATACTGTTGGAGAGGCCATCGCCTTGATTCTCCTACATTTTACTGCTTAAAAAATCAACATAATTTTTTTTATCCAAATATAAATAGTATTATTGATCATGACCTTGATACAGAGGTAGAACGACTAATTACGATGGATGCATTAACAAGAACGGATCATGGTGAGGTCGAAAAAAAAAATACAAATATTTATATGAGTTGGGTTTTGACGCTTAATTTCAGAGTTTAAATCACAATAACTTTCTAACAAAATAGATTTAGTCCCAAAATTATTTTTTAAGTATATTTAGTCCCAAAATTTCTAACAAAGATCAATTTGTCCCATATAGATTGGAAAAATCAATACAACATTGTTTTGAAGCCCGAAATTAGTGATTTCTGGTATAGGTGCTTATTTGCCATCCTTATATGCTAAAATATTTGATTATTACTTTTATTTTATAATTTTATTACATATCATTATATATATAATACAAAATATGTCATTTTAAAAAGTATTTATTTATAAATTGTACCGATGATATATTTTATTTTAAAAAGCACTTCATAACGATATCGTTCTGCTTTTTCCGGCGATTTGAGACCAAAATTTGACCTTGTCAGAGAAATTGAGACTAAATCTGAATTTTTTAATTTTTATTTTGGGATTATAACTATTTTGTAAGAAAGTTATTGTACGATTTGTAATTTAAATTTGTTAATTTCATAAACTTATATCTATAAACTAAGGATTGAATGCATGTGTGAGCTCCAAAAAATAATGACATTTTATGTAAATATGTGAATATTGTGAAGCCTGAGTTTATAACGAGATTTTTTTTTGGTATGCAAACAACAATTATTGAAAGTACGGATGAAGCAAGTGTGCAAACAATTATGAGACGATTGAACACTACAAAAATACATAATCGGGTCATTACTAACACTAATAAATATGATGCTGGAAATAGAAAAAAAAAAAAAAAACAAAAGAAGTTTAAAATACTAAAAAAAAAAAATCTCTAATAACTGTTATTATAGCTTCTTCAATTAAAAGTTTCTAACTTCTTGCAATGAAATCCTACATTAATAAAACATTATTAAAACAAGATCATATTCACATATACCAAAATTTGAAATGTTTCCCTTAGCTTCAAACTTGGTCGATCCAACTTGGATTTTTTCAAGTGCTTTGAGGCCATTATACTGAAGCATTGAGGCCCCATTTCTTGGTGATGATTGTTTGGTGTTGTAGAAGATCAAACCTGCAGAAGAAGAACAAGTGATGCCCGCCATCTTTGGACCAACAAAAGCCTACAATTATTATTCCTCTCGATCAAGTTATGATCGGAGATAATTATTTTAAGAAGGGGAAAAAAATAATGGAGCTTAAATTAAATAAAGAAAGTAGGAGTTAATAAAGGGGAAGGGGAAGCTTTTATTGGACTTGAGTGTTGAGGGATCCGCCCCCTACCCTGCCTATCTGGCTATATGTATTTATGGTACTTCATTGAATTATACTTCCTTCGTTCCATATTTGTTTGCTATTTTACTGATTTTCATACTTGTTTGCTTGTTTACTGTTTTCCATACTTGTTTGCTATTTTACTGTTTGCACAAATTTCAAGTAAAAGTTATTTATTAATATTTAAAATGATAAAGTGGATGATTTTGGTTAGGAGTGTATGAAGAATATAATATTAAAATGTGTTATTGTTTATTTGCTAAAAAATGAATGTAACAAACAAGTATGAGACGTACATTTTTGACAATGTAGCATACAAGTATGGAACAGATAGAGTATATTATTGCTAATTTAACATGTACTCTGCTCTCAAATTTGCTCAGATTATAAAATTAATTTCACAATATGCATTAATTAAAATCATTACACTTAAAATCAATATCACATAATAAAATGTTATAATATTATTGAATGCATGTATTGAAATTAGTAAATATATGTAATGTTATAAAAAATTTATACTATGAACAAGTTTCAAGTGACTCTTAATCTAATTATTATTATTATTATTATAAAAAAAATACTTACATTAAAGTGATCCTTTGTGTCATTTGACTCCACTAATTAGTACTATAAACTCGAATTATCTTGTTTTAATTTATATGAAAATAATCCAGAAATTTAATTTTTAGGAATTTCAAATGTTAATGTTGTGATGCTGAGAATGAGAAAGTTGAGTGAAAAACTAAAGGAATATTTATTTCATAATAAAAATAATATTTATGAATGTGTAATCTTGACTTTTAACTTAAAACTATTTTTGGCTAAAATAAATTGGAGTATGTACAGGAGAATCGAGGTTTGTTTAGCCGGGGCCTTAAGAATTATTAAAACATCAAAATCTTGTCTAATTAATACTTCCTCCGTTTTAAAATAAGTGTCGTTTTAATTATTTTTTCACGTTTATTTTCTTCATCTACCCAAATGCAAATTCAAGATATAAGAAATCTTTTAGGATTATATTAACATAGAAGAGATTTGTTAGAGATTATCAAAACATAATAGTTCTTTTAGATATTTATGTGGGGTATACATGTCAAAATTTAACGATTCTTAATTTGGTACGAATGATTTAGAACGACACTTATTTTGAAATAAAGGGATAAGTTTTGGAAAATATTCAAATTTTGAATTTTATGAATAATTTTTAATGATTTAAATAACCATACCAATTAGGCATTGTTAATGACTATAATAGTAACATATGGATTATCAATACTAGTATAGAATGAATTACGCAATATTTTGCATAATTAAAACCAATTAAAGTAATATATAATATTTAGGAGTTTATGTACTATTGTAGCATGAATTTATCAATATGTGATAATAAAAATCATTCGATGAAGTTTCCTACTATTTTTCATTTTCTCATAAATTCTCAGAAATAGTCAAATAAATATCTCGTTTTCTCATCTCACAAGACTTGATTAACATTAATTTAGTTGCCTAATCTTCTCTCCTAAACATTTTGTTCCGCATAATCTCACTACTAATCTACTCGCCCAACCTACCCAGAAACTCTACTGCTCTCTCATCCAAACTGATCGCACCATCTATCGCGACAATTAAGATAATTGCATTAATTAAAACCAATCTATATTTATTATAATATTGAGTAATTTAGACGATCATTATCATGAACAATAATAGGGAAAAAGGGTTCAAATAAACCCCTCACTTCCTCAACTATATTTTTGCACATTTACACTCTTTTTTTCAATTGAGATCAAATAGACTCCCATCTTTATAAAATCAAAGAATCACACATTTTTCTTTTTTCAAAATAAAAGTTTTTTTTTCTCAAAATAAAAGTTAACGTCGTTATCTAGCTTACTTTCTCTGTCAGCACCCAGCACCTCCTGTCCAATATAATTTTTTTCGCCAGTACTATTTTTATTATGAGAGAGTTGTTCCTCCAGTTCTTAATTTTTAGGCGTTTCGATTTGTAATTAATTTATATTTCATTTTCTTTAATTATCCTCACTTTTTTATCACGAGTTCCTAGAGAAAACAAGATTCTGGAGTTTTCCTGAAGATTGGGGAATTGGTATATTTGTTTTAAAGAATGGTTATTTGAATTCTCTCCTCAATTTCTGATGGGAGATTCAAAATTATGTATAGAATGTCTTTGCCAGTTTGGAATGATTTTCATTCTTGGTTGTTGATTTTGATTGGATATAGTCCTTACCATTTTTTATTTATTTTTAAAAGCAAAAATTTATTGAAAAGTAAGAATAGAAGTACAGTGAGGAGTATAGTTTCATCCGAGTTCAAGTTCTCCTACAACGGCCGACGACACGTGCAAAGATCGCAGAATTTGTCCGCGTGCTGCATAATTAGGGGTGGTTCGGTACGGTATACTATAGATTTTAGTTCATATCGAATATCGTACTAAATATATCGGTATATAAAAAAGTCATACCGTTAACGTACCGAAAATTTCGGTATAGCGTAGTTTGGTATACCGACATTTGTTGGAAATTGGGCTTTGTATTATTTATTTATCATTATACACTACAAAAAAAAACACTGTTTTGCGACGGAATTAGCGACGGAAAATCCGTCGCAAACAGTGTTTTGCGACGGGATCTGCGACGGACACGTATCCGTACCTAAAACAGCCGTAGCAAATGTTTGCGACGGATTCAGCCATCCGTCGCAAATTAACGACGGACAAATCCGTCGCAAAATCGGCGGGTCAGATCCGGCCGGGTCACTCAGAATTTGCGACGGACAGTATTCCGTCGCAAACTTTTCGGGTCAGACCCGATCGGGTCAACAACATTTGCGACGGCTAAATTCCGTCGCAAATGTTTTTATATACTTTTTATACTTTTTTGTGTTATAATTTGCGACGGGCTGTTTTCCGTCGCAAAATTAAATATTTGCGACAGAATATGGCCGTCGCAAATTACCGAGCCTATACAAAAAAAAAAGTGGCTCGCGTGGTTCGAGCCCGGGCACCCGAGGCGGCCGGGGCGGGCGCGGACCACTGGGCCACTCGGCCCATTGCTTAATATATGCGGCCCACCTTCTATATTAGTCTTATTAGGCCTTGAACAATTAATCCATTTTTGCGTCCAAGGGGAATCGAACACGGGACCTCTTGTGCAAGAGGAGGGGGCGCGAGCCACTAGGGCACAAGCTACTTTCGTTTATTTTTATGCAATTAATTGTATATGTATTCAAATTAAGTCATTTTTTTTATAATTCACCAAATTAATTTCTTTTCGTATCTAAGTTGTTTATTAGAATATTTTGCCCAACTCTTTTTTTTATTTTGTAAAATTATTTATTTCGACTCCCGCTTAAATTTATAATTCGTTCATTTGTACGCAATTAATTGTATATGTATCCAATTGACTCATTGTTTTTTCTACAATTCACCAAATTAATTCATTTTCGTTTCTAACTTGTTTTTATAAATATTGGGGCCATTTAATTTTTATTATTTCTGTAAAACTATTTATTTCGACTCCCGCTTAAATTTATAATTCGTTCATTTGTACGCAATTAATTGTATATGTATCCAAATTGACTCATTTTTTTTCTACAATTCACCAAATTAATTCATTTTCGTTTCTAACTTGTTTTTATAAATATTGGGGCCATTTAATTTTTATTATTTCTGTAAAACTATTTATTTCGACTCCCGCTTAAATTTATAATTCGTTCATTTGTACGCAATTAATTGTATATGTATCCAAATTGACTCATTTTTTTTTCTACAATTCACCAAATTAATTCATTTTCGTTTCTAACTTGTTTTTATAAATATTGGGGCCATTTACTTTTTATTATTTCTGTAAAACTATTTATTTCGACTCCCGCTTAAATTTATAATTCGTTCATTTGTACGCAATTAATTGTATATGTATCCAAATTGACTCATTTTTTTTTCTACAATTTACCAAATTAATTCATTTTCGTTTCTAACTTGTTTTTATAAATATTGGGGCCATTTAATTTTTATTATTTCTGTAAAACTATTTATTTCGACTCCCGCTTAAATTTATAATTCGTTCATTTGTACGCAATTAATTGTATATGTATCCAAATTGACTCATTTTTTTTCTACAATTCACCAAATTAATTCATTTTCGTTTCTAACTTGTTTTTATAAATATTGGGGCCATTTAATTTTTATTATTTCTGTAAAACTATTTATTTCGACTCCCGCTTAAATTTATAATTCGTTCATTTGTACGCAATTAATTGTATATGTATCCAAATTGACTCATTTTTTTTTCTACAATTCACCAAATTAATTCATTTTCGTTTCTAACTTGTTTTTATAAATATTGGGGCCATTTAATTTTTATTATTTCTGTAAAACTATTTATTTCGACTCCCGCTTAAATTTATAATTCGTTCATTTGTACGCAATTAATTGTATATGTATCCAAATTGACTCATTTTTTTTTCTACAATTCACCAAATTAATTCATTTTCGTTTCTAACTTGTTTTTATAAATATTGGGGCCATTTAATTTTTATTATTTCTGTAAAACTATTTATTTCGACTCCCGCTTAAATTTATAATTCGTTCATTTGTACGCAATTAATTGTATATGTATCCAAATTGACTCATTTTTTTTTCTACAATTCACCAAATTAATTCATTTTCGTTTCTAACTTGTTTTTATAAATATTGGGGCCATTTAATTTTTATTATTTCTGTAAAACTATTTATTTCGACTCCCGCTTAAATTTATAATTCGTTCATTTGTATGCAATTAATTGTATATGTATCCAAATTGACTCATTTTTTTTTTCTACAATTCACCAAATTAATTCATTTTCGTTTCTAACTTGTTTTTATAAATATTGGGGCCATTTAATTTTTATTATTTCTGTAAAACTATTTATTTCGACTCCCGCTTAAATTTATAATTCGTTCATTTGTACGCAATTAATTGTATATGTATCCAAATTGACTCATTTTTTTTTTCTACAATTCACCAAATTAATTCATTTTCGTTTCTAACTTGCTTTTATAAATATTGGGGCCATTTAATTTTTATTATTTCTGTAAAACTATTTATTTCGACTCCCGCTTAAATTTGTAATTCGTTCATTTGTACGCAATTAATTGTATATGTATCCAAATTGACTTATTTTTTTTCTACAATTCACCAAATTAATTCATTTTCGTTTCTAACTTGTTTTTATAAATATTGGGGCCATTTAATTTTTATTATTTCTGTAAAACTATTTATTTCGACTCCCGCTTAAATTTATAATTCGTTCATTTGTACGCAATTAATTGTATATGTATCCAAATTGACTCATTTTTTTTTCTACAATTCACCAAATTAATTCATTTCGTTTCTAACTTGTTTTTATAAATATTGGGGCCATTTAATTTTTATTATTTCTGTAAAACTATTTATTTCGACTCCCGCTTAAATTTATAATTCGTTCATTTGTACGCAATTAATTGTATATGTATCCAAATTGACTCATTTTTTTTTCTACAATTCACCAAATTAATTCATTTTCGTTTCTAACTTGTTTTTATAAATATTGGGGCCATTTAATTTTTATTATTTCTGTAAAACTATTTATTTCGACTTCCGCTTAAATTTATAATTCGTTCATTTGTACGCAATTAATTGTATATGTATCCAAATTGACTCATTTTTTTTCTACAATTCACCAAATTAATTCATTTTCGTTTCTAACTTGTTTTTATAAATATTGGGGCCATTTAATTTTTATTATTTCTGTAAAACTATTTATTTCGACTCCCGCTTAAATTTATAATTCGTTCATTTGTACGCAATTAATTGTATATGTATCCAAATTAACTCATTTTTTTTCTACAATTCACCAAATTAATTTATTTTCGTTTCTAACTTGTTTTTATAAATATTGGGGCCATTTAATTTTTATTATTTCTGTAAAACTATTTATTTCGACTCCCGCTTAAATTTATAATTCGTTCATTTGTACGCAATTAATTGTATATGTATCCAAATTGACTCGTTTTTTTTTCTACAATTCACCAAATTAATTCATTTTCGTTTCTAACTTGTTTTTATAAATATTGGGGCCATTTAATTTTTATTATTTCTGTAAAACTATTTATTTCGACTCCCGCTTAAATTTATAATTCGTTCATTTGCTTAAATTTTTTTTTCATAATTCACCAAATTAATTCATTTTCGTTTTTCACTTGTTTTTATAAATGTTGTGTCCATTAAATAAAAGTAAATTCAAGCTAATAAATTCACAAAATTATAAATTAAAGTAACAATTCAAAAATTAAATTATAGTAACAATTCAAACTAAAAAAAAATTGTACTTCATAGTTATTAAAAATCAAATTTTTTTAACAATCGGAATTAAATCCGTCTTCCTCTTCATCCTCGCCCAGGTTAACAATCGGCGACATCGATGGCTGGGTCGGCGGGATCGGCGGCATCGGTGGCGCAGGCATTTGCGCTCGTGGCATTGAATCAGAGGCGAATATCTGCCACCACGCCTGCATGGCGGCTGTATACTCCTGCACCTCGACCCGATACTGCTCCATCTCGGCTGTATACCGGTCGTGCGCCTCTCGCTGCTGCCTCTCATACTCTTCCTTCTCTCGCTGCTGCCTCTGCATGTTCTTCATCTGCTACACCACCGTGGCAAGCTGGGATGAGAGTCGATGGAAGACTGAGAGGAGGATGAGCCTGAGCCACGAGGTCGGAAAAAGTTCTTTCCGAAGCTGCCCAATCCAGCGAACCGCCCCTTTTTAGCCTTGACGTTCTTGAAGTACAATTCATTTTGAACGTCAACAGAAGGCTGTGTGGGGGGCATCGACCCCGACCCCGACCCCGACCCCTCTGCCGTTTCCTCAGGCTGAGGCTGAGAGGCAAGATCCTCGAGCATCTTTCTCTGCAAATTAATTATACAAAAAATTAAATAAATTGAACACAAAATATAAAAAATACTTTTAATATTAAAAATTTAAATAATACTATTAATATTGAAATAATACTTACGTGGATCTCGGTGGTACGGCCGTAGGTAGACTTCCCAGTCTCCTCGACGAATGGGTGGGCGAGCTGCAATCTCTCAAAATGAGAGGGCTCGCGTCCTTGCTTCGCCGCCTAATTAGAAAAAAAGATAGTAAAAATTAACAACACTCATAAAAATTAGGAAAAAAATAATAAATTCAAAAACTACAAAATTGAAGACGAAACTTACAAATCTCAACCCGTGCTCATAAATGGACCGAGAACCGGCCCGATGTCTCGCCATCCCTTCTCCATCAGGGTCACTACGCCGATTCGCCTTGTTTTTCGCCGACTTCTCTTGGAATTCAGGGGAATCCCAGTAGCGGAGGAATTGGTCCCAAATCGACCGTCTTTCACTGTCAAGCCCCAAGTCGGTGGCCTCTCCCTTCTTGTACCACTTCTCCCTCATTCTGTAAAGGAGGTCTCTGTACCTTTCCTTTCCATATTTATCGAAATTCCTCCACATCTGGTCATCGTGCTCCGGTGCCCAGACACATTCTTTCTGCAATTACAATTTAAATGTAAATATATGTTTATATATTTGATATTAATAAACGGTGAATTAATAAATTAAATTAATACCTTAAACTCCTCGAAGTATGTCTTTTTTCTTGCATCGGACACTAACCTCCAACTGTAAGCGGTGGGCTCGAATCCACCGCGAAGGATGGAGTCGGAAACCTGATTAGCAGCCTCTTGACCTGGAATCCAACTGTAAAATTAAAATTTCAAAGTTAGTAAAATAATTAGGTTTTAATTAATAAAAAAATTGAGTATAAAATATTATCCCTTACATATGACCACATGGCTTAACAGGCATCCGTCCTTCAACAACCGGATGCTGGCGGAAGGAGGATGAGCCCTCAGCAGTCTGCTGTGAGGAGGAGGAGGAGCCCGCACCAGGCTGTGAAGAGGTCTCTGATAGAGACCTCTGCCTGAAAATAGGTGGAACCACGGGTCTTAGTGAGGGCCGTCGTCTCCTCCCTCCTCGTCCTCCTCGACTCGCCTCATCATCCCTCGGAGGCTGCTGACTGTCGTTGACACTGCCTTGTCCGCTCATCTATAACAAATTTCACGAATTATTCATTCAACTAAATTAAAATCAATCAACTAATAATATTATTTTATAAATTATATATTAAACTAAAATCAAACAACTAATATTATTTAAAATCAAACAACTAATATTATTTAAAATCAATTAACAACCTACTCAACTAAATTCATTCAACTAAATTAAAATCAATCATCAACTAATATTATTTTGTAAAATTATTAAACTTAAATCAAGCAACTAAAATTATTTTGTAATATTATTTAAACATGCTTAACAATTAAAAATTAACAAATTACTAAAACAATTCAACTAAAATCAAACAACTCAGCTAAAATCAATTCTAAACTTAACAAATTCAACTATTTCTAAACATGCTTTAAAATTAAATTAAAATTCGATCAACTAATTAAATTATAATTCAACTAAAATCAATTCATTTCTAATATAATTCAAACAATTCAACTAATTCAATTCTAAACTTAACAAAAATTAAACATACTTTAAATTAAAATTCGATCAACTAATTAAATTATAATTCAACTAATTCAACTAAAATCAATTTATTTTTAATATAATTCAAACAATTCAACTAATTCAATTCTAAACTTAAAAAAAATTAAACATGCTTTAAATTAAAATTCGATCAACTAAAATCAATTCATTACTAATATAATTCAAATAATTCAACTAAAATCAATTCTCTAAACATGCTTTAAAATTAAATTTTAAACGGTAAAAATGAAGAAAACTTACGGTTTATTTGTAGAAGATGACGAAACGAGAACTCGGTGGGGACGGATTGGCTCTACAGCGACGGCACCCGACTTCTCCTTCCTTTTCCTCTCTTTTTCCTCTTCTTCTTCTTTTCTCTCTTTCTCCGCGGCGGGTCTGTATAAATAGGTGAAAAAAAATTTGCGACGGACGCCTGTCCGTCGCAAATTTTGCCCGTCAAACGCAAAACGACGCCGTTTCGTACTGATTTGCGACGGAAAAGCCGTCGCAAATCAGTCAACGCACCGTTTCCCGATAAGACGCGTAAAACGGCTCGAATTTGCGACGGCTTTCGTCCGTCGCAATTACAAAGTTTAAAATTGCGACGGCAACTTCCGTCGCAAATCAGTCAAACGGGTCGCTTCCCGAACGGTCACCTTTAAACGGGTATGTTTTGCGACGGAATTGACCGTCGCAAACTCAAAATTGAAATTTGCGACGACCTTTCTGTCGCAAAAGTAGCCGGTTCAAGACCAAGTCGGTGGGCCCTAGATTTTGCGACGGCTTTTCCGTCGCAAATTACCATCATTTGCGACGGACTTCCTAAGTCTTCGCAAATTGTTATTTTTTGCGACGGCTTACAAAAATCCGTCGCAAATTCAGGAATTTGCGACGGATATTCTTGCCGTCGCAAAATTCCCGTCGCTAAACTCCATCTTTTTTGTAGTGATATAATGGTGTAATACCTATATTTGATAAATAAAATATTTGCTTAAATTTTAATTTTTGAAAAATTAAACACCGCAGGATCGATCTACTCTTGGAGTAGATGATCATAGTATATTTAAAGTCTAAAAACCGAATTTCAGTGAGTGAGAAATTAATGTGGAAGGTTTATAACTCCTTATTAATAGGAAGAAGTATTATTCTCAAAACTTAGTGTCTAAGGAAATACTCCTATGGACCACATGCGCGCGCCGCCCACCACTCCGGCCGTGCCGAACCGAGCCGAGCCCGTGGTCCTTGGACTTGGACTTATGTTTCGACTGGCAACAACTGGCAGTTATGATTGGATTTAATTCCATATTAAATCAGTAGTTTAAACCCACTTATGACCCTTCCCCATGTATTGTGGATATATAACCTCCTGCGCATGCATGCATTTCCACACTTGAAAATTTTCAGAGAAAAAATCCTGCATATTTTTCATACGTTTTGTGCATACTGCATCCTCATATCATTGTGGTCGTCCAGTTCTGGCGTTCAACTTTTGTTCGTTGATATCTTTACACGCTGTGGTGCAACTCGTGTAAAGGACGAAAGTCGTTTTACCTCTTGGAACGATACGTCAAACTGTGTGCACTAGTCGGGACATATTTGTTTGGAAAAATTAAATTTTTAGGACACTATCTTATAGCAATTTGCAAAATGAGGACACTTTCTTTACGGGCTGACAATTTTAGGACACTTTCTTTTAAATTTTGCAATTTCAGGACACTTTCCTTATGGGCTGGCAATTTCAGGACTCTTTCTTTTAAGTTTAGCAAATTTAGGTCAACTGATACTAATTACGGGCCAAACGGGCTTGATCCTCCAGCTTGACTGCTTCGTAGACGTCATATCACTAAAATCCTTCCACGTTTTAAAAATATTTGGCGAATTTAAAATCTAAAAAAATCTGGACAATTAAAAATCTGCTTATCATACTTTGCGCTTTGGGATTAGGATTCAAGTCCTTACTTGTTCTCCCCATTGCTTTCACCATTCTTGGCTGGTATGTAAATAATTTTGAGAAATTAAAAAATGTAATTGCATTTTCCATTCCAATAGAACTTCCGTCTCACCTTTTTTTTTTTTAATAATTTTGATCCCATGAGAATTTTTCAACCAAAATTAGTGAAATTGGAATTTTGCAAAATTGGTTTTTTTTTTTTTTTATTTGTGGGAAGAGTTGGGATTAGGGCTCCAAATTTTTGTTTAGCCCGAAATTACTATCAATTAGTCTAAATTTGCAAAATTTAAAAGAAAGTGTCCTGAAATTACAAAATTTAAAAGAAAGTGTCCTAAAATTGCCAGCCCGTAAAGAAAGTGTCCTCATTTTGCAAATTGCTATAAGATAGTGTCCTAAAAATTTATTTTTCCCTATTTGTTTTGCGGGAAAAGAGTTTTCCTTGACTCGAATTTACATATTATAGTTCGTGGTTCGAGATTGTTCGTGATTTATCCAGTACGAGGGTCGAGGTTGCTGTGAAGAAAATTTATTGTAATTTCTATTTTTTCTTGTAATCTTTTCTTCTATTTTTCCCAATCATCTGTAGTCATCGTTGGTGCATATATTAATCCAACAAAATTTCGGTATATTATCAGGATGATTTTGGTATATCGTTCTTTGTCAAAAACTTTGTAAAATAAACTAATAATAAATGAAAAGAGAAGAAGAGAGAAAAATAGTTTTTGGTCCCGTAACTTGTCTAGTGTATTGGGACCAAAATTGGACGACTCAGTAAGTTAAGGGACCAAAATTAAAAAGTTAATTTTTTTTGGGACCGAAATTGGACACTAGATAAATTACGAGACCAAAATACAACTTTTATGCACCTTCTTAATTAATATTTTACTCTAGGATTATAGTTGATACAACAGAAACATGATACAATAATGTAAGGTCCATTAATTGTGGGAATATTCGGAATATAAAACACGATTAATTTGTTAATTACATTGATTCAAATACAAATACTTAAAAATATCTATAAAATATAAAAAAGAAAAACTCAATATTTTTCTATTCCGATAATTATTATTTAAGATTAGTTACAAAGCTCCCATAAATACTAATAATGAATTATTAATTACTAACCAGGAATGTAAATCGCGATAGAATAAATAAAATAATAAATATATAATTTTCTTATAAATTTTGATTCTCTAAATTTTTGTAAAATAATCTCAGATTGCTATCTTGATCTCGTCTCCACCAATAGTATATAAATGATTATTTATAATTTTCATGATATTAAATAATAATGTTATTTTATTAAAATGATTATTTTAGAGCATAATATGGAAATTATAAGATTGGAACAATAACTCTCATGCTCGTCATCGATATTTTAGAGAATGATATTTTATCTTTCAAAATCTACATATATGATTAATTAAGTAGTGTTTAATATATGTGTGTATATATATATATATAAGGTGAGAAAAGAAAAAATTAACGAATACGAAAAAATAGTTTTTGTCCCTAATTTGTCCGGTGTCCAATTTTGGTCCCAAATATTTTAACTTTTCAATTTTGGTCCCATAACTTATTGAATTGTCCAATTTTGCGGACAATTGGTCCCATAACTTATTGAATTGGTCAAAATTGGACAATTCAATAAGTTATGGGACCAAAATTAAAAAGTTAAATTTTTTGGGACCAAAATTGGATACTAGACAAGTTGCGGGACCAGAAAAATATTTTTCTCGAGAAGAAGATATCTTCAGAATCTTAACAAGCATGAACTGCGGAGAAAAAATATGAATTATATTCTGCAATTAATTCTCCAAAGAGAAAATAAATTTCAGATGTACTCCAAATATTTTGTTACTGTTGTCATGAATTTACTCACTGGACAACTGAATAAAACTAACTTTTGGTTTAAATAGAAATTTTCAATATTTTGAATTCAATATTCAATCGCCGGTATCTTAATTTTTATTTTTTAGCGGAATGAGATTGAGAAAGATAACCTTTGATTGATAAGCATACATCTTGTATAAAGATAGACTATGAGCCTATGTTTATATTAATTAAGAAAAATAAGTAGTTTGTGCTCTTTTTAAATTATAAGAGTGATTGAGCCGCAATTTTAATAATAAGACTACCATCTAATCATTTATAATGATACGATATTAAATATTATTAAAACTATAAATTAATTTCGATATTTCGGTATATACCTTGGTAGGCCATTTTTCATACTGTTACCATACCGAAAGTTTTGGTATACCAAATATTTTGATAAATTCGATATTTTTCGGTACGATAAGCTCGGTATACCAAATTTTTCGGTATTTTCCCCAGCTCTATGCATGATCATCTCCGGTTCCGCATGGGACTGCAGTTTTGCGCATGGCGAATCCTTCTCTGATCAAAGAAATCAAGCAAGGTTTGTCAAACCCGTAATGGCGAGAGTGAGGGTAGAGCATTTTGTTGAAGCACAGACTTGGGAAGGGTTGATTATATTGAACAGAGAGAGGTTAGGGGAACACTGATGAGAATCATTTCATCAATAAACATAATACGAACTTAGGGGATAGAGAAGGTTCAGTGTAGATACGAATGCAAGAGGGTAACACGAAATCCGATGTAATAGGCCCACCACTTAACAACGTTCACTACAAAAAAACATTCATTTGGAGAGGGCAATTAGTGAGGGGAGTGGAGCCCTCACTATTTGGAGAGGGCATTAGAGAGGGGAGCAGTCAACGAGGGTATTAGAGAGGGGAGCACCCTCATCAAAATTAGAGAGGGCCGTCGCCCTCGTTAATTAGCCGCTGTCAGAATTAGTGAGGGCCTTCGCCCTCGTTAATTTTCAGGTCAACACGACCGTTCTGCCCGTGTGTCAGCGGCGTGTGTCAGCGCATGGGGGGCCGCGGAAGTGGCATTTGGCGAGGGCTTTGACCCTCGTTAATTCCAAAACATCAGCACAAATTCGAAACTCCTTCACCATTTTCCCATTTCCACATTCTGCTCAAAAACGAAAGAGGAGGAGAGGAGGAAAAAGAGAAGAAAGAAAAGGAGAAAAAAATGGAGGAAGAAGAGGGGGTTGCAACTTCGCCGTCCGGTGTTCGTTCTCCGTTCACAAGTATATTTATACGGTTAGTTTTTTTTTTTAATTAACTATTTAATTAGTATTAAGCTTGTTGAATTATTTATTTCAATATTGTTTAGTATTAGTATATTGATTAATTAGTATTAGTTGTGTAATTGTTTAGTATTAGTTGTTTATGTATTTATTATTAGTTTATTTAATTGTTTAGTATTAGTTGTGTAATTGTTTAGTATTAGTTGTCTTATTGTTTAGTATTAGTTGTCTTATTGTTTTGTATTAGTTTTTTTAAATGTGTAGTGGTTTGTATATTGTGCGCATGCATATTTAGTATTAGTTGTGTATTATTTAGTATTAGTTGTTTATGTATATAGTATTAGCTTCCTAGCTTATACGTCTAAACTAGCTAATACGTCTAAACTCGTGGATATTATTGCTTGTTTCCTAGCTTAATTTAGGGTAATTAGCTTTATTTATCTTATTTATGTGTAGTATTAGTTGTTTAATTAATTATTTAGCATGTTTATTTATCTTATTTGTGTATATATAGTATTAATTAGTTTAATTAATTACGTTGGAGTGGAGGGATGGATGTTGATGAATTGGTTGCTTGTTGTAGATATTAGTGCGTTCCGACTTAATTAATTTTAATTGATTAAGTCGGAAATGGATGCACATAGGATCTTGATTAATTGGGGAGCACGATAAAATGAAACGAAACTCTGCCGAAATTTTTAGGAATTATAAATAAATTAATTAATTAATGTTTTGGTTGGAATAAAATTATTAATTAGACTTTTGAATATTAATTAATTCGTATATGTAAAACAGGTTGATGATATGGATTATTCTAGCCGTTTTAGTTGGATGTATGGTCCAAGATCGATTAATGGTATTATATCTCCCGATTTTTACAACGGACTCCAGTCATTTATAGATTTCGCCATTAGTAATGGGATGAATATTGAGGGAAAGATTAGGTGTCCCTGCAACAAATTTAGATGTAGGAACAAGATGTATCATGAACCTGATTCTGTGAGATCACATTTGTATACAAATGGGTTCATGCCCAATTATTGTAATTGGATTGATCACGGTGAGGAAATATGGGGTCTATACGATGATCATGCGTCTGCATCGACTTCACACGGGCCGCGGGTTGATAAGACATTTGGATCTAGCTCGTGCCACGACATGATGACAGATTTAACTTTTGGTCCCCACTTAAATGTGGATGATGAGCCCCCTAATGAGGAACCCCCTAATGAGCATGCTGCACATTTTTATAACATGCTTAATGCAGCGAATCAGGATATATTTCCTGGTTGCGAAACACACTCACAGTTGTCATACAATGCCCTATTGTTGAACATTAAAACTGAAAATAGGATGTCTGAAAGGGGCTATAATCAAATGGTTCAGGCGATTCGTGATCTTTGTCCGAATAGTTTGGTGCCGAAGAAATTTTCTGATAGCAAACAACTGATGAGTGAGATGGGTCTTCCGGTGGAGAGGATTCATTGTTGTGCACAGAAGTGCATGCTATATTGGGGTGCAGACAGTGAACTTGAATGTTGTAAGTTTTGCAGTCTGCCACGGTTCAAACCTGTTAGACGTGATGCAAATGGTCGATTGAAAAAGAACCGTCCTTTCAAGGAAATGTTCTATTTTCCTATCATTCCTCGATTGCAAAGATTGTATCAATCGAATGCTACTGCGAATGATATGACATGGCATGCACGTTGCTCTAATGACCACTCCGGCGTTATGCGTCACCCTGCAGACTCGCAGGCTTGGAAGCACTTAGACCAGTCACATCCTGAATTTGCTTTAGAAATTCGGAACGTGAGATTGGGCTTGAGCACTGACGGTTTTCAACCGTTCGGGGCGCATGGGAAACAGTACTCATCATGGCCAGTGATAGTGACACCGTACAATCTACCCCCATGGTTGTGCAATGTACCTCGCAATGTGGGCAACAAGGCACATGTGGAAGCTTCAATTGCAAATGCCTATTTAACAAAAGAAGCTTCAATGTTTTGTTCCCATTACTTTGAGGAACATGTGTTGACGAGGCGACAAAATAGACCTCGCAATGTACCTCGTGAAGTCCCACGATCAGTGGCAGGTAGTCTCTCGATATTTGTGCCTCCTGGTAATACACTTGGAAAGAGAGGTAGAAGATCGTTTGTAGACTTGGAGAAACGAACAGCTCATACGTACGTGCTATTGAATTGCAACGAGGTGCAACCGTATGTTACGTAAGTTGATTCAATAATATGCATTAATTGATATTTACAATCGCAAGTTCTCATCGATATTTACAATTGTAGTATGTTTTATAAGAACCTGCATATCGTTCAACCGAATCTATCGAATGCTAAAAAAGATGAAGTTCTTCAACAACAATTCGCATCGTGGTTTGATCAACTTGTAAGTGAAATAGTTGCAGACTTCAGTTAATATACTATAGTATAAAAAATTATATACACAATCCTAATAAGTATCTCGTCAATAATATATAGGTGAAGACCAATCGCTTTTCAGATGAGTCTATACGCAATCTTGCGAGCGGTCCTCTTAGTAGTGTCACCACGTACCCTGGATATTACGTGAATGGTTTCAAATTTCACACACGAGCTTATGGCGCATCTAGAGCCACTATGAACAGTGGAGTTTGCATTAAGGGAACAAACTACGATTCAAATGAAAATGACTTCTACGGGATACTCGAGGAGGTGGTGGTATTGGAGTATCCGGGACTTACTGAAAAAAAAGTAGTGTTGTTCAAGTGTGAGTGGTTTGATCCAAGTGTGCCAGCGGGAACAAGAATACATCCCAATTATAAACTCGTGGATGTTAATCCGATTGGACGATACGGTCGGTATGATCCATTCGTGCTAGCAAGTCAAGCTAGCCAAGTTTATTATTGCAAGTACCCTGGATCCGTGCGGGGCCGAGATTGGTGGGCTGTTTGCACCACCAAGCCGAGATCCTTGTAAGTGCTTGAATTTACGTTTTTTTTTATCCAACATACAACTTAATTACTTGTAAGTGCTTGAATTAACGTTGTTTATCCAAAATATTTATATGTCAGGAACGTGTTCATCAGCACATCCTGAATGAGATAGCCGAGGAGGCGGACGAGCTAGAGCGAGTTCGACAAGCCAGCCAGTTTTATACGAGTGAGGTGACCTATAGCCACGGGAAATACAAGGGCTTGGGTCAAATGGCGCAAATGGGGCGCATTCAATCTGGCCCAGGCGGGAGCTCTAGGGGCACCAGTTTCGGCGGCTACTCTCAAATTGAGGCTGAGCGCTTGGAGGCACAGGAGCGTGAGCTCCAAAATGAAAGGTTGCGACGTGAGGAGTTGGCTAGACAGGTGGCAGCCCAACAAGAGATTATAAACACCATGCAGAGTCAATGGAGCCAGGTGAGCCAATTTCTAGGGCTATTCCAGGGAATCGGTGGTTCCCAGTCGACAGGTGCTACTTCTATGCTGGGGCAGGGAATGCTTGGTTCCCAACAGCAGGGAATGCAGGGAATGCAGGGAATGCTTGGTTCCCAACAGCAGGGGATGCAGGGAATGCAGGGAATGCTTGGTTCCCAACAGCAGGGGATGCAGGGAACCGGTGGTTCCCAACAGTGGGGTTTTGCTCCACAGGGGTGGCAGGGAACCGGTGGTTCCCAACAGTTGGGTTTTAATTCCCTATTAGGGATGCAGGGCACCGGTGGTTTTCCCGTTCCCACTCCTCAGTTTCGTGCTCCTTCAGGTCCCAGTGCTTCCAGCGCTCGCAATCGTCGTCGTAATTCCATTGACAATCCCACTCACAACCCTGCTTTATTCACTGAGCTTCTCAGAACAGGCACATATGATCCTAATTCATTGGTTCGCCAAAGAGATGCTGATGATTCCCAAGGACATGATGCTGATGATGATGATGATGATCGATGAATATTTGAACAATTTGTTATGTTATTTTATTTGTTATGTTTAATGTTTTATGTAAAATTTGTCATGATGATCACCGGGATATTTTATTATGTCTTAGGTTAATTTTTGAACATGATGCGGATAATTTAATTATGTCTTGATGAATATGATTGATGAATTCAACATTGTTTTATAATATTTTATTATGTATTAATTAATAGCGCATGTGAGTGTTAATTATTATTATGTGAGTGTTATGATTATTTGTGAGTGTTTTATAATATTTTACTATATATGATAACATATATAACAAACAATTAAATTAAATGAGAGAAAGAAAAAAATAAAGAAAACATAATATATGATACCATATATAACAAACAATTAAATTAAATGAGAGAAAGAAAAAAATAAAGAAACCATAATATATGATACCATATATAACAAACAAATAAATTAAATGAGAGAAAGAAAAAAAAAATAAAGAAAACATAATATATGATAACATATATAACAAACAATTAAATTAAATGAGAGAAAGAAAAAAATAAAGAAAACATAATATATGATACCATATATAACAAACAATTAAATTAAATGAGAGAAAGAAAAAAAATAAAGAAAACATAATATATAATATCATATATAACAAACAATTAAATTAAATTAGAGAAAGAAAACATAATATATGATACCATATATAACAAATAATTAAATTAAATGAGAGAAACAAAAAAAATAAAGAAAACATACTATATGATACATATATTAATAAAAAGAAAAGATAAGCAATAACTTGTCTAGCCCAATCGGTTAGACGGGAACACATAAGGCCTCCACATACCGGGAGGTCGCGTGTTCGAATCTCATGGGAGGCGAAAATTCGCCTATAATGCTACAGTGCCGCGGTGTCCAGTGGTGGGGGGTGCTCGTGGTGCCCCAGTGTCGCGGGGTTCGAATCCGGGTGCCCACAAATTTTTTTTTTGGAAAAAATTGGCGAGGGGCCTGCCCTCACCAAAATGGTCACCAAATTGGAGAGGGCCACCTCGCCCTCGTTAATTTCAGCAGAACCGAGGGAGTCAAACCTGCAACTTTAGAGAGGGCTTTAGAGAGGGCCCCGCCCTCACTAATTTGGAGAGGGCCCTAAGCCCTCTCTAAAAAGATGGTGTCAGAACCCTCTCTAAAGCCCTCTCTATTTAGAGAGGGCTCACTTTTGCCCTCACTAATATGCTAACGACCAGCACTTTGGAGAGGGCTAAAAACCCTCTCCAAAGCCCCCTCTAAAGCCCTTCCCCTCTCCAAAGCCCTCTCTAAACTCCTCTTCAAATTGAACATATTTTGTGGTGGTTATTATTTATTTTGAAAAGAATGTTTGATTTGTTTGAATTTATGATGACGAGGGGTCTATTTGATCTTAATTGAAAAATAAAAGGGTGTAAGTACACAAAAATATAATAGAGGGGTCTATATGATCCTCCACAATAAGTTGAGGGGCCTATTTGACCCGAGAATAAAAGTTTTTTGGTACCATTATTTATCGAGTGTTTGATTTTGGTCCTCAAATTTTTTATTTTTTGATTTTGATCCCATAACTTCTAGGGTTTGTCCAATTTTGGTCTCATTCTCGCCGAAAAATTCTTTTTTTGGTCCCGTAACTTATCGAGTGTCCGATTTAAGTCCTAAAATTTTTTACTTTTCAATTTTGGTCCCATAACTCATTGGGTTTGCCCAATTTTTGACCCTTTATTTAAGAAATACAAAAAACGTCGTCGTTTTTTTTTATCACAAGTGGATCACATGCTAGCAAAATTGGAAGGTTTCCATTATGTTCACTGACATGGCTGCTAAGTGATAATTTTTTTACCACACTCCACTAAATAAATTAATAAAAATAAAAATTAACTAAAACTAAATTAAATTAAACTAAAAGAAATTAAAAACTAAACTAAAATAAACATTGTTCTTCCCCAACTCCTGCAACTTGTGTGGTTCATTTTCCCAAACAACCCATCCTTACTCCCCCTCATCTCGCCCCACCCCCAATTTGTAGGTTCTTCTCCCCTATGTTTCCAACAACGTATATATTAGTGATACAAAAAAAAAAAATGTTGTTTTGCAGCCACATCTGGGAGGGTACCGAAAGGCCCAAAATTAGGCCAGAATGTGAGTTGCGCATGACATAAAATGATTTTTTTTTTTGGCGAAAATGGGACTAAAATTGGACAATCTCTAGGAGTTTCAGGATCAAAATCGAAGAGTCAAAATTTTTGGGACCAAAATCGGACACTTGGATAAGTTATGGGACCAAATAACCTTTTTTTTCTCTATTTGACCCTTTTCCTATAATAATAACATAGAATAAATATAAATTTATGCAATTATTTGATTTTTTTTTATAACAAAGATTCTTATATGCACCCAAGTGTGCATGCACTTGGATTTTAATTCATATTAAATAACATCTCAATTTTATATTTTTTTAAGGGATTAAAGATTTTTTAGTCCAACAACTTGACTTAAATTTGAGTTTGGTCCAAACTAAATACATATTTTGATATTGGTCCTATAAGTTTGAAAATATTTTGACTTCAGTCCTTTTACCGGTATTAGCAGGTCACAAATCCGGTCATTGCCACGTGGGTTTGTTTTTTTATATGCCTTTTTATTTTCTGTATTATGTGGCTTTATCTTTTTGTTGTTGCATTTTTATTTATTTATTAAATACCTTATTTCTATTTGTTAATTAGAATAATATAATTTGCTATTAAAAACTTAATAGAATTTTAATAATAACACCATTCAATTTTTTTATATATAACTGAAACTAGCAGATATATTTTAATAAATAAAAATAAATAATTAAAATTCAAAAATCTTAAAATAGAAAAAAATAACATCTAAAACTTAAAATTTCTAAAAATAATTTTTTTATTGTGATGCAAAATAAACTATTAAAAAAATCCAATATAATAAGTCAATAAATTTCCTCACCCCAATAAATTACTAAATCAGTTTTCCTCATCTAATAAATTAGGAAATTATATTTAAATAAAAAAAATTAATAAGTATTCCTAAGTCTATATGTTTGAATCGATCATCTTCTCCAACCCTCATCTTCTACACCCCCAATTGAACACCACCCTTCAACCCTTTTCTACTCAGGGTAAAAATCACAGATGTCCGCTATCTTTGAGTACAACGCCGTCGATCTATACGTTGCCTTCTTCACCTCCAATGTCTGTCGCCTTCGAGTGTAGCGCCGTCACTCCATTTTGTTGTGCAGAACACAAGTTTGTTGCTGTCCTGGTTTTGCGCTGCCGCTTATCTGCTCATCACTTCCGCCGCGTGCAAGTCCCAGCACCGCCGTGCGCATGTCCCAGTGCATCGCGCGTGTTCACGGAAACCAACAATTTTCACCCTTCTCTCCTATGGGGTTCTATCCAGACTCTGGATTAGAAATGAAGATTGGATTTTGTGCTTCGTAATGAAATATTGAAGGGGATGGGTTTGATTCCATTCTTGAATTTGTTCATGGGTTTGTTTGAATTTCATATTTTGTACTAAAGTTAATTCTTAATTTTTGGTTTTGGAAAGAGATATATTAATTTAATAAATAATTGGGGAATTATTTAGTTTTGAAAATATTATTATTAATGCCGTAACAATTGAAACATTCTAATTTTTTTTATAATTTCTGGTAATTTGATTTTATTTTACTAATTTAATGAATTATTTAAATAAATAATACCACATAGACATTAAAATCCAATTGGAGACTGCCACATGTACAAGAAAAGTCAAATAGAAGACTGACCGGTTGTGTAACCTTTTATAGCCGGTATAAGGACCAAAACCAAAATATTTTCAACTTATAGGACCAATATCAAAATGTGTATTTCATGTGGACCAAATTCAAATTGAAACAAAGTTACTGGATGTACAAATATATAATCCCTTTTTTTAAACATGAGAACAATAAAGAAATACAGAATATCTGGAGAGAGTAATTCTAGTATGCACTTGAGTGCATGATATACACTTAGGTTTTGAAAAAAAAAAATTCAAACAGAAATCAACAGTACCCCAAGAAGTAATCAGTAATATCCAAAAAGACATCAGTAATACCCCAAGAAGACATGAGTAATACCCCAACTACAAAAACACACAGTTCGGTGTGTTTGTGTGTATTATGAAAAAAAATCAAAATTGAAGTCAATGGATGCAGCCTAAATTTTGTTATCTGGAGATCACGTACAAAATAAAGAAATACAAAATTATACGTAATCAAGAGATGGAGAGACATAGAGTATAAATATGAGATGAAGTTTAATGTTACCTAAATTATAACATACGATGACCAATACTAGAGTAAGTAGTTTCTTGTGCATTTGGTGTATGATGCACTCACTCAACAGTTGATAATGTATACACTGAAAAGTTAGTCTCAATCACATTGAAAAGTTAGTCTCAATTACACTGAAAAGTTTACACTGAAAATCAGTTTTCAATGTAACTTTTCTATGTAATTGAGACTAACTTTTCAGTGTAATTGAAATTAACTTTTTAGTGTATACATTGTCAATTGTTGAGTGAGTGCACCGTGCACTTGATGCATATGAGACTTTGCCCCAATACTAATATAGAATGAACATAAATTATGCTATATTTTGCATAATTAAATCAAAGTAATAATACTTCCTCCGTCTCAAATTTGTTTTTATAGTTGACTTTATAGAATTTTAGTATGAGAGTTGATTTGTAGTGTTTAAATAAATAAAATAGTGTTTTGATGATGAAATATTGTTCAATATAAGTGTGTGAAACGAAGTAAAAATATTTTTGTGCGTAATTATTAGTGAAATGAGATTCAATTTAGAGGTCTTTGTAAGAGATGAATTGTGCACTGTAAAAACTGATTTGGGATGGAGGTAGTATTATTTAGGAATTTATGTATTAAGGTAACATGGATTATCAATATGTGATAATAAATTTCATTCGATGATGTTTCTTACGATTTTCCATCTTCTCATATTAGGGAATAATTTTTTTTTAGGCCAGTAGGTTAGGGGTGGTAGCAAAAGAAGGACCACAGATTTTCAGGCTGGCAATTTAAGGACACCAAATTTAAAATGTTGCAATTTGAGGCCAAATTGGCCCGAATTGACTCTAATTAGAGCTAATTCGGGCCAACCTGGCCTCAACTTGCAAAATTTTAAACTTATGGTCCTTAAATTGTCATCCCCAAGACCTACCGTCCTTCTTTTGCTGCCCCCTAAGTTGTGGTCTTAAAAATTAATTCCAAATTAGATCTAATTGGACCCAAATTCCACGTACTCGGCACATGACACCCGATATTTGATTAGTTTATACGCGTGGAGCCCGTCCGATACCACTTTAAAAATAAATATTTTTTATTTATAAATATAAATATATATTTAAAATAAAAATTGTAAAAAATAACTATTTTGAGACATGACCCCGATTTCAGGTTATTTTATACACGTGCTTGGAACATGACTCTCCATCGGCTAAAACCAAGTCTGTTGCTTATGTGTAGTTCACGCTATTCTACTTTAGCACCATTGACAGTAAAAAACTTGGGGTTGGACGGTTGAGGTGAGGGCTGGGGTGGGTAGGGATTACGATCTAAACTTTGGGTGAAAAATGATTGGGGGTGGGGTTGGTATGAGGAAGAAGAATTTATTTTTTTTATTAATTTTTTAAAAATATATACTTATATTTAGAAAGATAATAGTTATGTCTCAAAGTGGTGTTGGACGGGTGCAAGTGTATAAAATATCTCGAAATCAGGGGTTAATTAGTGCTAATTCGGAATAAAAAATTACCACAATAGTTTAGCAACAGATTATGTTTACTAACCGTTTTACCAACGGATTTACCAATAGATTGGTCATATAAATAAATATTTTATTTTTTGTTGGTAATCCGTTGATAATCTGTCGGTATTTTTTACTAAGGGGATACTATTTCGTTGGCATATTTAGCAACGAGCAGAATAACAATGAAAATATTCGTTGTAAACCCGTTACTAAATGCAAATTCATTGATTAGCAACATAATTTTTCCGTTGTTAAAACGTGAAAATCTTGTAATGAAAGGTAGTAAAAGAAGGACGGTAGGTCTTGGGGCTGACAATTTAAGGACCATAGGTTTAAAATTTTGCAAATTGAGGTCATGTTAGCCCGAATTAGCTCCAATTAGAGTCAATTCGGGCCAATTTGGCCTCAAATTGCAACATTTTAAATGTAGTGTCCTTAAATTGCCAGCCCGAAAACCTGTGGTCATTCTTTTGCTACCCCCTAACCTACAAGCCTTAAAAAAATTATTCCCTCTCATATTAGAATGTAAATATGTTTTGAAGATTTATATTGTTGTTCTCTAATAAAAAAATTTAAAAAAAAAATAGTCAACATTTATCATGTTTTCTAATCTCTCAAGACTTGTTTGACATTAATTGTTTTGCCTAATCTTCTCTTTTAAACTACCCATGATTTTGGCCTGCACTAATTTTGTTGCATAATCTACCCTCCCAAACTACCCAGAAACTCTACTCTCTCATCTAAATTTAAAACCAATCAATATTTATTATAATACTAAGTAATTAATTTAGATGGTCATTATTCAAGAATAATAATAACACAGAATAAACATAAATTTATACAATTATTTAAATATTATTTTTGAATAAAGATTCTTGTATGAATTCAACTGCGCATGTAATTGAATTTTTATTCATACTAAATAACATCTCAGACTTTTTATTTTTTTTAAACACGAGAACAATAAAGAAATACATAATATCTGGAGAAATATAAAATTTAACGTAATTAAGAGATTGAGAGGCATAGAGTATAACTATGAGATGAAGTTAATGTTACCAAAATTTAAGCACATCATTAATATATTGAATTGACTATAACTTCCCACCAAATTGATAAACACAATGTAGGAATACAATTCTATATCGGATGGATGAATAGTGAAGCTGTGAAAAAAGAGTTGGGACGGAAGTAGTAGTTTTTTTTTTTTTTAATGTGTACCCTCCGCCCAACTTTACAAATCCTAATTTTTATTTTGGTTGTCCAATAAAATTAGTATTGTTATTAAAAGAAAATATTTTACACTCTCAATTTACAACCAATTTTATTTTTATACACAATATACTAACTTTTTTTAAATTCGTGCAAAAATATATAGGTCAAAAAATTTGGACGGAAGTAATTTGTAAGAACTTATTAAGGGTTTTAATTTTAAATTTTAACAAAACATTTTTGGAGGGTCTAAAAACTCAGCAACAGTGCAAGTAAAAGAAAGATATTCACTGCAGTAGTGCAAGTAACCCTTCCTTTCTCTCCCCACTCTACTAAAGCTGCATCTTTTTTATACAGATATATTGTTTGCTAAATTATAAATATAAGTTTATCAGTATCATTTAATCTGGATCAATGATATTATATTATAATTATTGTAAAATAAAATTAAACTCAAATTAATGAATGATACTCCTAATCAAATATTAATAATATTTTAATACATTTTAATGATAAATTTATCATAATTCATTGTCATATAAAACCTACTCATATATATATATATATATACTTCTCTCCATCATAATAAATATTGTTAACGATAATAATAAATATTAATAATGATATACTATATCCTTTTCTTTTTCATATATACCATGCTCTTGTTTTCTTCGTTCCTTCTTCCATAATTCCACATCACACACACTGGGGTTTTGGTTTCCTTAATTTCTCCGATTTAAGTTCATAAAATCTACCCTTTTTCTTGTTATTCTGTTTATAGTTTCTTCATAAATACAGTGTGGAATGACATGAATCCCTGCCATGCTTTTCCACATCATTTTTTAACTTCTTTTGAGATATATAAATATTTATATATATAAACACACATATATGCGTATATTATTCAGGAATTTTCATGTAGGAGTTCAAGAACGCTGTGGAAAAACATGGCAAAAGTGAGATTAATTTGTATATTTGTGCGTCAATTTTTTATTTGTTTGTTTATTTGTGCCTTTTTTTTATAAACGTGGTAATTAATGATTGGAGTGAAGAACAACACTACAAAAAATATGCGGATTCACGATGATTTTTGTGACGGAAAATCCATCGCAAAACTTTGTTTGTTTTGTGATAGGATCTGCAACGGACACGTATCCATTATTAAAACAGCCGTAACTAATTTTTAGCATCGGTCGCAACTCAGCCGGGTCAAGACCCAATCAAACCGTCAATATTTGCGACGGACAAATATCCATTGTAAATAATAGAACAAATTGATAATTTAATTTTCCCAGAAAAAATTTACGACGGACATGTGTCCGTCGCAAATACTGGCCTGGGACAAACAAAAATTGATCCGCGTGGATCGAGCCCGGGTTCTCCACTCACCCGGAACTGGCGCAAACAACTGGGCTACCAACTCTCAAGCTATACTAATCGGTCCACTTTTCACATTAGCCTTATTGGGCCTTTAACAATTAATTCCAAATTTACATTCAAGGGGATTCAAATACGCGACTTCTCATGGACACGAGCTTCTTTTATTCATTTCTTTGCTATTAATTGTATATATATGCAAATTGATTTTTTTTTTTCATAATTCATCAAATTAATTCATTTTCGTTTTAACTTGTTTAAATAAATATTGTGACCAACTAAATTTTTTTATTTTGTAAAATTATTTATTTCGATAACGCGTAAACTTATTAATTGTATATGTATCCATATTGACTCATTTTTCCCCACAATTCATCAAATTAATTTCTTTCCATTTCTAACTTGTTTATATAGATGTTGCGCCCATTTTTTTTTTTGTAGAATTATTTATTTCGACAACGTGTAAACGTATAAGTCATTAATTTGTACGCAATTAATTTTATATGTATCCAAATTGACTCTTTTTTTTTTCATAACTCGCCAAATTTTAATTCTTTTTTGTTTCTATCTTGTTTATATAAATGTTGTGTCCAACTTTTTTTATTTTATAAAATAATTGTTTTTTTACTGCTTATAAATTATTCATCTAATAAAGTAGTATTAAAAAAACATAAAATTATCCAAAAAATAAAAATAAATGTAACATTGATTCAAATAAAAAAAATGATCTTCACGAAATTTAAAATTTAAAACGTTCTAATCATCTGATAAAAATCCGGTATCCCCCCTCTTCATCTTCCTACAGGCCTATAATCGGTGACTGCAATGGTGGCATCCGCGGTGGAGCCGGTGGTGGTAGTAGAGACGATCCACCTATCGTGGAGGAGATCACATGTCACTACCGGTTCATATTCTCTAAATTCTTCTGCTGCATCCTCTTATATCCGTCCTTGTCCCATTGCAGCTTCTGGAGGTCCTGCATCTACTTAACCACAGCCGAAAAGCTGTCTCTCGAGCTCGCTGAGATGAGAGTAGATGGAAGACTGAGAGGAGGATGAGCCCAATCCACGAGATTGGAGGACGTTTTTTCAAAAAACCACCCAATTCAGTGAGCCAACTCTTTTTAGCCTTGACGTTCTTGAAGTACAGCTCATTTTGAACGTCCTCCGAAGTCTCTATGAGGGGCATAGAGCTCGACTCAACGCATCTTTTTGAGGCTGAGTCTGGGAGGCAAGATCATCAAACATATTCTTCTGTAAATTAATTATACTTTAATTAACAAATGTACTTTAATCCCAAGCTTCTCGACGAATGGGTGGGCGAGCTGCAATCTCTCAAAGTGAGAGGGCTAATGTCTATTCTCTTACGCCTGCAAAGAAAAAAGATAGTATTTAATATTAGCAAAAAATAATAAAAATATAAAAATTTAAAAGTGAAACTTAAAAATTGCATTCCGTGCATTAAAATGGATCAAGAACCGATCTAATGTCTCACGACCCCTTCTCCATCAGGGTCACTAAGGCGATTCGTCTTGTTCTTTTGCGCTTTCTCCTTAACTCATCGTTCTCACAGTAATAGAGTGATGAGGGCAAAATGATGCACATCAACAAATGTTCGTTGAAATGAGGATGGAGGCATTGAAAGCTCCAGTCCATCTCTGGATTTCTTTGAAAATGACTCTCAAACAGCAGCAGAGAGCTCCAGTGGAAAACCTGCACAAAATCTAGCTAGAGGGTGCTCCAGCGTCAATTCTCCGACGCTCAAGTCAGCACACTTGTTACACAAAAAAGCCATGAAAATGCAGTCAAATAAGGTATTTTTCTAGGGTTTAAGTCATACCTTGAAGAAGTCAAGTAAGAGTATTTATACCCCTATCACTAAGGAGCATAAGAGTCATTCTCTTAGTGTAGCCCTAATTCTCTTGGAGACAACAAATCAGTGTGGTATGGACAAGTGGCGAATTGCTACCATTTGGTAATTTTTTTTGTCTCTCAACCTTGACTAAAAACGGCTGTGACATAGCCTCATCTCAGATTTAGGAAAAGTGGCTCGACCAGAGATGGTCGTGGTCTCATAAGTCAAGACTAACATTATATCATATAATACAATCTCATTACATCGAGACCCCCCCCTCCGGCTCTACTCTTATTCAGAGCCTCGATAGGCAGAGATGAGCGGAATTTCAACTCTGTCATCCATTCACAAATAGCAACATACTTTCATTATCTCGGTCTTGATTTAGAGACGATTGTTCCAGAGTCACAATCAAGTTTAGACTAAAAAAGTTCATATTAAGGCATCCAGTAGCAGAGTGGAGAGAATATTCAACTCTGCTCTGACCTTGTTCACATAAATTCGGGTTTTCACCCTAGGCATACATCCACACGTGTGTATCCAATACAATATCATATTCGGGTAAAGTCTTTTTCATCTTTGCTCTGGAACTCAACTTTGATTTACTTGATATGGCCCATAGGATGCCATGCACACTTAACTCACATCATAGAGGAATAGGTCCCAAATTAGTCAGCCTTCATTGTCCTTCCGCAGATCAGTCGGCTCCCCCTGCTTGCACCATTTATCCCTTATTCTGTACATAATGTCTCTGTATCGCTTGGTAACTTTAATAAAAAAGTTTTCCCATATCTGTTCATCGTGCTCCAGCGATAGAGTTGCCGATATTTGTAAATTTTTTCCTACTCTTTATTTCAAATTATAGTAAAATTGAAATACATTTCTTCCTCTGTCTCCCTATTTACTATCCATTTCCTTTTTTTAAATAAAATATAATATTATATTTGCACATTTTACTACTTCTTACACATTAATAATATTTTATATAATATTATATATTCTTTACACTCTATATCACATTACTTGTACTATATCTTATTATGCTATTGATCTTAATACTAGTGCCCGAAAATTATAGAAAATAAATAAGGAAACAGATGGAGTAATAAATAGATATGACGATGTTAATGACAAATCATCAATTTGACTATATAAAAAATACACTATTGGTCTATAATTTTTTGGGCCTGTCAGTACAATTAGATGAGGACAATTATGAATGAATGATTCATTTTATCATTTGATTAACATGTTGAGGAAGACTGTGTCAAATTCACTTTAATTTTGTCTTTTAATTTTTATTTTGATATATTAGTTGTGCAACACATGCGTTGCACGTTGTTCATAAATTGTTAAAACATTAAGTTAGTCCATCTGAAACCTCACTATCCCACTCTTTGAGCAGTTTGTCCACTATGTCCTCAATCGGAAGGTTATTCAAGACAGTGTCCGTAAGACACATTTGGTAACAAGTGCCTCGTCGAAGGGCTATATCCACAATATCACACCGTCAACAACAGTATGTGAAAACTCTTCCCTCAAAACTTCTTCCAAGTATACAGCTTGTAACAAACAAGTAACTTTTATAAAATATTGAAAACATTGAGTTCTATATATATGGGACAAAATTTAAATTTTGTCACAAAACCTGTTTTTCCTTTGCTAAACTTGTTAATCTCAAGTTTAGTAAACACTACAAAAAAAACACTGTTTTGCGACGGAATTAGCGACGGAAAATCCGTCGCAAACAGTGTTTTGCGACGAAAGATACGACGGACACGTATCCGTTTCTAAAACAGCCGTAGCTAATTTTTGCGACGGATTTTACCGTCCGTCGCAAATTAACGACGGTTAAATCCGTCGTAAAAATGGCGGGTCAGACCCGGCCGGGTCGCACAGAATTTGCGACGGACAGTAGTCCGTCGTAAATGTTTCAGGTCAACAACATTTGCGACGGCCACATTCCGTCGCAAATGTTTATATATATATATATATATATATAATTTTTTTTTTTCCTGTTGTAGTTTGCGACGGGCTGTTTTCCGTCGCAAAATTCAAAATTTGCGACGGAATTTGGCCGTCGCAAATTACCGAGCCTATACAAAAAAAAAAGTGGCTCGCGTGGTTCGAGCCCGGGCACCCGGGGTGGGCGCGGACAACTGGGCCACCCGGCCCATTGCTTCTTATATGCGGCCCACCTTCTATATTAGTCTTATTAGGCCTTGAACAATTAATCCAATTTTGCGCCCAAGGGGAATCGAACACGGGACCTCTTGTGCAAGAGGAGGGGGCGCGTGCCACTAGGGCACAAGCTACTTTCGTTCATTTTTATGCAATTAATTGTATATGTATTCAAATTAAGTCATATTTTTTTATAATTCACCAAATTAATTTTTTTTCATATCTAAGTTGTTTATTAAAATATTTTGCCCAACTATTTTTTTTATTTTGTAAAATTATTTATTTCGACAATGCATAATTTTATAATTCGTTCATTTGTACGCAATTAATTGTATATGTATTCAAATTGACTCATATTTTTTCTATAATTCACCAAATTAATTCATTTTCGTTTCTCACTTGTTTTTATAAATGTTGTGGCCATTTAATTTTTATTATTTTGGTAAAATTATTTATTTCGACTCCCGCTTAAATTTATAATTCGTTCATTTGTATGCAATTAATTGTATATGTATCCAAATTGATTCATTTTTTTTCCATAATTCACCAAATTAATTTCTTTTCGTATCTAAGTTGTTTATTAAAATATTTTGCCCAACTATTTTTTTTATTTTGTAAAATTATTTATTTCGACAATGCATAATTTTATAATTCGTTCATTTGTACGCAATTAATTGTATATGTATCCAAATTGACTCATTTTTTTCTATAATTCACCAAATTAATTCATTTTCGTTTCTCACTTGTTTTTATAAATGTCGTGGCCATTTAATTTTTATTAGTTTGGTAAAATTATTTATTTCGACTCCCGCTTAAATTTATAATTCGTTCATTTGTATGCAATTAATTGTATATGTATCCAAATTGATACATTTTTTTCCATAATTCACCAAATTAATTTCTTTTCGTATCTAAGTTGTTTATTAAAATATTTTGCCCAACTATTTTTTTTATTTTGTAAATTTATTTATTTCGACAATGCATAATTTTGTAATTCGTTCATTTGTACGCAATTAATTGTATATGTATCCAAATTGATTCATTTTTTTTCCATAATTCCCCAAATTAATTCACTTTCGTTTCTCACTTGTTTTTATAAATGTTGTGTCTATTTTATTTTTATTTTTTTGCTAAAATTATTTATTTTGACATTAAATAAAAGTAAATTCAAACTAAAATAAATTAACAAAATTATAAATTAAAGTAACAATTCAAAAATTAAATTAAAGTAACAATTCAAACTAAAAAAAAATTGTACTTCATATTTATTAAAAATTAAATTTTTTTAACCGTCTGAATTAAATCCGTCTTCCTCTTCCTCCTCATCCTCGCCCAGGTTAACAATCGGCGACATCGATGGCTGGGTCGGCGGGATCGGCGGCAACGATGGCTGGGTCGGCGGCATCGGTGGCGCAGACATTTGCACTCGTGGCACTGAATTAGAGGCGAATATCTGCCACCACGCCTGCATGGCGGCTGTATACTCCTGCACCTCGACCCGATACCGCTTCATCTCGGCTGTATAACGGTCGTACGCCTCTCGCTGCTGCCTCTCATACTCTTCCTTCTCTTGCTGCTGCCTCTGCATGTTCTTCATCTGCTCCACCACCGTGGCAAGCTGCCTCTCGACCTCATTGGGATGAGAGTCGATGGAAGACTGAGAGGAGGATGAGCCCGAGCCACAAGGTCGGAAAAAGTTCTTTCCGAAGCTGCCCAATCTAGCGAACCGCCCCTTTTTAGCCTTGACGTTCTTGAAGTACAATTCATTTTTAACGTCAACAGAAGGCTGTGTGGGGGGCATCGACCCCAACCCCTCTGTCGTTTCCTCAGGCTGAGGCTGAGAGGCAAGGTCCTCGAGCATCTTTCTCTACAAATTAATTATACAAAAAATTAAATAAATTGAACACAAAATATAAAATAACACTTTTAATTTTAAAAATTAAAATAATACTATTAATATTGAAATAATACTTACGTTGATCTCGGTGGTACGGCCGTAGGTAGACTTCCCAGTCTCCTCGGCGAGTGGGTGGGCGAGCTGCAATCTCTCAAAATGAGAGGGCTCGCGTCCTTGCTCTACCGCCTAATTAGAAATAAAGATAGTAAAAATTAATAACACTCATAAAAATTAGGAAAAAAGTAATATAAATTCAAAAACTACAAAATTGAACACGAAACTTACAAATCTCAACCCGTGCTCATAAATGGACCGAGAACCGGCCAGATGTCTCGCCATCCCTTCTCCATCAGGGTCACTACGCCGATTCGCCTTGTTTTTCACCGACTTCTCTTTGAATGCAGGAGAATCCCAGTACCGGAGGAATTGATCCCAAATCGGCCGCCTTTCACTGTCAGTCCCCATGTCAGTGGCCTCTCCCTTCTTGTACCACTTCTCCCTCATTCTAAAAAGGAGGTCTCTGTACCTTTCCGCCGCATATTTTTTGAAATTCTTCCACATCTGGTCATCGTGCTCCGGTGCCCAGACACATTCTTTCTGCAATTATAATTTAAATGTAAATATCTGTTTATATATTTGATATTAATAAACGATGAATTAATAAATTAAATTAATACCGTAAACTCCTCGAAGTATGTCTGTTTCTTTGCATCGGACACTAGCCCCCAACTGTAAGCGGTGGGCTCGAATCCACATCCAAGGATGGACCGGAAACCTGATTACTAGCCTCATGACCAGGAATCCAACTGTAAAATTAAAACTTCAAAGTTAGTAAAATAATTAGGTTTTAATTAATAAAAAAAATTTAGTATAAATATTAAAACTTACGTTGAACCATGTGGTTGAACAGTCATCCGTGCTTGAACAATCAGATGATGTCGGGAGAAGGATGAGCCCTCAGCAGTCTGCTGTGAGGAGGAGCCAGGCTGTGAAGAGGTCTCTGATTGAGACCTCGGTCTGAAAATAGGTGGAACCACGGGTCTCAGTGAGGCCCGTCGTCTCCTCCCTCCTCACCCTCCTCGACTCGCCTCCTCATCCCTCGGAGGCTGCTGACTGTCACTGCCACCCCCACTGCCTTGTCCGCTCATCTATAACAAAATTCGAAATATTAAATTAAAATCAATGAAATTAAACATGCTTTAAAAATCTATAGCATAATTCGAAAAAAAATTCTAAACATGCTTTAAAATTAAATTATAATTCAACTAATTCAACTAAAATCAATTCTAAACTTAACAAATTCAACTATTTCTAAACATGCTTTAAAATTAAATTAAAATTCAAACAATTCAACTAAAATCAATTCTAAACTTAACAAATTCAACTATTTCTAAACATGCTTTAAAATTAAATTAAAATTCGATCAACTAATCTAATTCAACTAAAATTAATTCTAAACTTAACAAATTCTAAACATGCTTTAAAATTAAATTAAAATTCAAACAATTCAACTAAAATCAATTCTAAACTTAACAAATTCAACTATTTCTAAACATGCTTTAAAATTAAATTAAAATCCGATCAACTAATCTATTTCAAGTAAAATCAATTCTAAACTTAACAAATTCTAAACATGCTTTAAAATTAAATTAAAATTCAAACAATTCAACTAAAATCAATTCTAAACTTAACAAATTCAACTATTTCTAAACATGCTTTAAAATTAAATTAAAATTCGACCAACTACTCTAATTCAACTAAAATCAATTCTAAACATAACAAATTCTAAACATGCTTTAAAATTAAATTATAATTCAAACAATTCAACTAAAATCAATTCTAAACTTAACAAATTCAACTATTTCTAAATATGCTTTAAAATTAAATTAAAATTCGATCAACTAAGCTAATTCAACTAAAATCAATTCATTTCTAATATAATTCAAACAATTCAACTAATTCAATTATAAGCTTAAGAAATTCTAAACATGCTTTAAAATTAAATTAAAATTCGATCAACTAATTAAATTATAATTCAACTAAAATCAATGCATTTCTAATATAATTCAAACAATTCAACTAATTCAATTATAAGCTTAAGAAATTCTAAACATGCTTTAAAATTAAATTAAAATTCGATCATCTAATTAAATTATAATTCAACTAATTCAACTAAAATCAATTCATTTCTAATATAATTCAAACAATTCAACTAATTCAATTCTAAACTTAACAAAAATTGAACATGCTTTAAATTAAAATTCGATAAACTAATTCAACTATTTCTTAACATGCTTTAAAATTAAATTAAAATTCGATCAACTAAGCTAATTCAACTAAAATCAATTCATTTCTAATATAATTCAAACAATTCAACTAATTCAATTATAAGCTTAAGAAATTCTGAACATGCTTTAAAATTAAATTAAAATTCGATCAACTAATTAAATTATAATTCAACTAAAAGCAATTCATTTCTAATATAATTCAAACAATTCAACTAATTCAATTCTAAACTTAACAAAAATTAAACATGTTTTAAATTAAAATTCGATCAACTAAATCAACTAAAATCAATTCATTACTAATATAATTCAAATAATTCAACTAAAATCAATTCTCAACTAAAATCAATTCTCTAAACATGCTTTAAAATTAAATTTTAAACGGTAAAAATGAAGAAAACTTACGGTTTATTTGTAGAAAATGTCGAAACGAGAACTCGGTGGGGACGGACAGCTCTACAATCAACTAAACCCGACTTCTCCTTCATTTTCCTTTCGTTTTCCTCCTCTTCTTCTTTTTTCTCGCACACTCCGTCTGTTTCGCGAGGAGAGTTTTATAATGTAAAAAAATTTGCGACGGACGCCTATCCGTCGTAAATTTTGCCTGTCAAAGCCAAAACGACGTCGTTTTGACTGATTTGCGACGGCTTTTCCGTCGCAAATCAGTCAACGCACTGTTTCCCGAGAAGATGCGTAAAAACGGTTTGGATTTGCCACGGACATTCCGTCGCAAATCAGTCAATGGACCGTTTCTCGAAAGGTCGCGAATATAAATGTAAGATTTGCGACGACTTTGGTCCGTCGCAAATACAAAGTTAAAAATTGCGACGGCCTATTCCGTCGCAAATAAGTCAAACGGGTCGCTTCCCGAACGGTCACCTTTAAACGGGTATGTTTTGCGACGGAAGTGACCATCGCAAAATCAAAGTTGAAATTTGCGACGACCTCTCCGTCGCAAATGTAGCCGGTTTAAGACGAAGGCGGTGGGCCCTAGTTGTTGCGACGGACTTTTCCGTCGCAAATTACTAACCTTTGCGACGGTCTTCCTAAGTCGTCGCAAAGTGTCATCTTTTTCGACGGCTTACCAAAATCCGTCGCAAATTCACGAAATTTGCGACGGATATTGTGCCGTCGCAAAATCTCCGTCGCTAATCTTCGTCTTTTTTGTAGTGAAGCGCGAGAATGGCCAATTTTTCAAGAATGTCTCTCATCAATGGGGGATTTGGGACGTCAAAATGGCCCTGAAGCCCAATTCCATCCATCGCCACCCCGTTTCAGTTCTCTCACTCTTGCAACTTACGCATCTACAGTCGAATCATCGTCTTCACATGTTTCCACAATATTAACCTCATTCATAAACAAGGTTGCCAACGAATCGACCCAATGTGTTGTATCAAATAATTGCAATGTTGCATTGGGGTCGAGACGATCCTCGTAGAAGTCGTAGTGCAACATCTCATTAATAAGCTCGTTGCTAACTTGTATACAATTATTAATAATAATTTGACTTTAATATGTAATTATTACACTAAATATTTATGATAAGCAAAAAAGTGTTTTGAAGCGTGTAATTAAATTTATAACTGATATTATTCAATTCATTTTGGTTTGATTAGCTTGAAGAGGCTTGTGAACAAATAATATAATCAATAAATAAGTTGAATTTTTATTTGAAATAAACAAATCAAACTCAACATACTAGTTGTTCATAATAGCTTAAACCCTGTTTTTCACTCATCTTCCTATCCCCCCATTGATACCAAAACTCAGTGTCTACTAATCAAATACACCTTATCAATTTGGAACTTGTCTATGATTTCTATTTTTTGAAAATGACACGAGCTTGTGATAAGATGGAATCATGCTGAATTATAATAGGATGCAACACTTATAGCCACTAGTTAGGTACTAAGCCACTTGATTCCCTATACCCTATGAATTTGATATCCAGAAATCAAATAATGAGCCTATAGCAAACTTCATTTGAGACTATTCGTTTATAAACTAAAGAATATAGTCTCACCAATTACGATATTAGACCAGCCACTTTCTGTTCATCACAGATCATTTAAGACAACATAATTTCTGTTGTAGTTTTAGTTTTATTAGTCCCGTTTAATAAGCTCGAGAGGAAAATAATGTAAACACTATATATGTGTGTATATATAAGTAGACTTACACAATTTTTTTACAATGGTAAAAAAATTCTTACCTACTTTCAAAATTTGCAGGAGAAGAATTTAATAAATAAACAGCCACATAAACAAGCTTGATTGTATTTAATGTGGATTATGGTGCTTTGATTGATCTGCAATATTTGCCTAAACCATACCTGTAACATTCATTTAGAGTAATCTTGAATAGGTGCTGCATTAGCTGTTGCACATTTATCCCAACTAATTTAGTAAATAATATTTTATTAATTTAATTTTAAGTGTATCTATATGCATGTCAAACAATAAATGAACTACAGCAAGAAAATTCCAAGTCATTTCTACCAGAAAGGGGAAAACATATAATCCTTAGGACTCTAGGTTGATTCCATGGCTCATATTAAAATCAAATCTCTCATTCGTGTACTAAAACACAGGTTCCCTACAATGCCAAATGGCTTTGACATTTCATTGAACACATGATGCACAGGAAATTTTATAATAGAACGAACACAAATATGAATCAGAGAAAGAGAGCAGAGGAGACGTACTCGGCGAGGATGGACGTATCGACGAATGGAACTGTTTCAGCGGAGGTGTGCTGGACAAAGGAAAAACTGCACAAAGAAGAAGCCGAGATAGATCAAAGAGATGGATGCACAGGAGAGAAAGAAGACGGGCAAAACAAAGTCGCTGGCCTAGAGATAGATAAATAATAGATATACGATGAGTTCACTATGGAAGTCACCGGCGTCTATGGCCATTACATTTTCTGGATTAATTACTGGGCGTAGGAATCTAGGATTGGTAATATTTTGTTTATAATTTTAATTATTATAATATATAAAAATATTTTATTTATATGTTAATTAATTAATATTTTAAATTATTTTAAAATAAAAAGGGCATTTTTATAATTTTATATCACTACAAGAAAATTGACCTTTAATGACAAGATCCTGTCACTATTGCTTCTCTAGTTAAAAGTTTTTAGTGACAGGAAAATGATCTTAAATGATAGGGTCTGTCACTAAAAACTATGATCTTGTCACTAAAAACTTTTAGCTTGAAAAGCAATAGTAACAGGATTTCTGTCATTAAAAATCATTTTTCTTGTAGTGATATTTATTAATTTAATTTATTATAGGGTGGTACAGTGCAATTGCAATATGCTGAGCGCAAACGCTATAATGCAAAGTGCAATCAGTTAAAAAAATATTATACGTTAAATCTTCGATCTAATGGTATTTAAATGGTTCACGTAACGAAGGGCGAAACTCTTCCTGACCATAGAACTCCTACTAAGAATCCAACTTGATCAATTCAATGATTCCCAACCCATATTTGATGGTTATAACAGCTTCTTAATTTCATGCAATGTCTAAATGCCGGATGCTATTCCACCTAACAATGAAATGAAAAAAAATCGTGCTCATCTAAAAATTTGGTATTATAGAGAAGTATAAAATTAATTAATTAATTTATTTCACTAATATTCTCTTTGCCCGTGGGTTGAATTATCTTTTTAGCTCGTCAACTCTATCATTTGAAGTACTAAGAAGATCCAACATTTGTATGATTTAATATAAGTAGAATTATTTGTCAGCGGAGTTTAAAACCATAAAAAAAATTATATCTTATTTAAAAGTTCGAACTTAATTGTAGAGAAGTGTAAAATTAATTAATTAATTGATTTCCCTAATATTAAACTCACTACCACTATATTAAACTCGGGTGTTTGTAAGTGATCATTTAGATAGAATCTTTTAGAAAAAATAAAGTACTGGACATTGAAAATTAAATAATTTACTGAAATTTTAAAAGTTGGAAAAATTTGTACTATTTTTTAATTAAAATTAGTAATGGACAGTTTACGTTGGTCTATAGTTACTTCTAAATTATAATCAGCTTAAAAGTAATTAAATTTTATTAAAAATAATAATCAAGAATGGCTAGACAAGTGGTTGGAAAATAACAAGAATGTTTTACTGTGCCTTTTTGCAAGAACAAATTAAATCAACATTTTAATTTATTTCTCCTTAATTCCACATTTTATTTAAGTACACTTAAACAGTTAAATAAGGCCAATTAACATTGTCCAAATCAGACCAACAATGTATTACAACCTTTTATTCTCAATACATAATGAATGTGCTCTTATCACACGCGAGCATCCCCATAGTGCAAATCTTCTAAGGCTTATACGGAGCGAATACGACGACTGAGTTGTGCCCTCCTATACCAAATGAGTTCGATATAGCTACAAAGATTATAATTGAATCATAATTCATAAGAAGATGCATTGCATTAAATTATGCATATACGTCAATTTGGAAAACGATAGAGCATAAGATGACATACCAACATTAATTTCATGTTTTTTCTTTACGTTTGGGACAGTGTCGATTGTGACTTGAGATTCTAAATCCTGAGCGTATAATGGAGTATCAGAATATGTTATATTTTCAAAAAACACGAAAAATGATATATTGTTATTGATGTTACATATTGGTTGATTGTTGGATGTAACCACCCAGTGTTGATTGCTTTGATGGTAGCTATTGCTTCAAGGCCACCTGATGCTCCAAGGCCATGCCCAATCATTGACTAATAAAAAAAATTAGAGCAATTTTAGTAACCTAATTTAGCCTTAATATGACAATTAAATTTACTAGATATAAATTTTTACCTTAGTACCATTCATCTTTATCTTAGAGGTGTCTTTAAACACCTTTTTTATAGCATTAACCTCTGCTAAATCTCCAACAAGTGTAGATGTTGCATGTGCATTTACATAGTTTACCTAATAATAGGAATATTTTCAGAAAATCTTAATAGTTATACCTAGGTCTACTCAAGAGAATTGAATAAAAAAACCAACCTCTTCAGGGGACACCCCTGCATCTTCCAAACTCTTAACTATACAAGAAGAAACCGCGAGTCCGTCGGAACGAGGTTGTATGACATGATGAGCGTCACAAGTGACCGCACCTCCCAAATACTCGGCCACGATGTTGGCTCCTCTTTTTAGTGCATGCTCCAAACTCTCCATAATCTGATGATCGGGTCAATTTTCACGGTCCATTATATTAATCGAAAATATTAGCATTATAATCATAAGTATAATTGAATTTCTTACATGAGACGTGATATTTTTGCATTCTTTTTTATATTTTATTTTTAAAGTATGCATGAGATTGTTGCGTACAAGTTTTTTGTGTACTTACAATAATCATGCACGTAATAGTTGAACAAGACATGTACCAGTACACCAGCGCCTTCACCCATGACAAAACCATCACGGTTCTTGTCCCACGGCCTGGATGCTTTTTGATGATCGTCATTTCTTTGAGACAAAGCTCTGCAGACAATGAAACCTCCGACTAGACCTGCAGTTATAGCTGATTCCACACCCCCGGCTACCATAATATCAGCATCACCTCTTCTAATATGATTAGCTGCACTATTAAAGCAGCAATTTGCAGTGGCACAAGCAGCTGAAATTGAGTAATTTGGTCCCATTAATTCAGTTTCTATAGCTAACAATGCAGACCCCATATTGACAATAGAATAAGGCATGAAAAATGGAGATATTTTCTTGTATCCCTTTTGTATTAGAGTTTCCACTCCATTGGTGAAAGATGTGATCCCTCCTATCCCTGACCCCACCAACACACCTATCTTTGTCTTGTCCATCTGCGCACATGAAAAATTAGACACACACAAATCTAATTAGATTCTATGTATTACATAACACAAAATCATACCAACACCACCAATTACTTTGAACGTTAGCTACCACAGTAGCTAGTAATGTGTTGGATTCTTTGTGTTGTTTAAAACACGACAATACAACACCAGCTATTCGGACAGTTCGTTCCCAAAATAGTTGATGCTACACTAAATTCGCTAATTTAATTAAAAAAAAAAACAATGCAACACCAACTACGCTGACAATTAGTTAATAGAGTAGTTGGTGTTGTATAGGACTCTATTACCTACTGTACGACACTAACTAGTCTAGCAATTCAGGGTCACTTTCAAAGAAAGATAAGATTAAAAAAGCTCACATTATCGAGCACTTCTTTTCCAAGGTTAGCATCATCTAGTGCTTTCAATCCAGCTACCAAACAATACCTCCATACATGATCCAATCGACGGTCATTTTTCCCATCGATGTAGCCTTTGGAAGAGAAATCACGTATTTGGCCAGCAAACCTCACCGAATGCTCTGAAGCATCGAATCGATCTATTAGAGTGATTCCACTTACTCCATTCAGAAGTTTATTGTAGAATGCATCAACGTCACTCCCAAAAACTGAAACTAGACCCATTCCTGTGATCACTATTCTTTTCTTGGGATCAGTTTCTCTCTTCGGAGCTGATACTATTGGAGAGGCCATCGCCTTGATTCTCCTACATTTTACTGCTTAAAAGATCAACATACAAATGTTTATCCAAATATAAATAGTACTATTGATCATGACCTTGATACTAAGTTAGAACAACTAGTTACGATGAATGCATTAACAAACACGAATCATGGCGAGGGTGCAAAAGAATAATATATATATATATATATACATACATATATATATATATATATATATATATATATATATATATATATATATATATAAGTTGAGTTTTGACGGTTAATTTCAAAGTCTAAATCACAATAACTTTCTAATAAAATAGATTTAGTCCCAAAGTTAACTTTTACTCAGATTTAGTCTCAAATATTCTGATAAAGACCAATTTGTCCCATATATATCGGCTGGAAAAATCAATACAACATCGTTTTGAAGTCCAAAATTGGTGATTATGGGTGCTTATTTGTCATCCGTATATGCTAATTATATTTGATTATTCCTTTTATTTTATAATTTTATTACACATCATTATATATATAATATAAAATATGTCATTTTAAAAAGTATTTCTATAAATTGTACCGATGATATCTTTTATTTTTAAAAGTACTTCATAACAACATCGTTCTAGTTTTTTCTGGCGATGTGAGACCGAAATTGGACCTTGTCAGAGAAATTGAGACTAAATCTGAAGAATTTTTTTATTTTTTTTATTTTGGGATTATATTTGTTTTATCATAGAGTTATTGGACGATTTGTAATTTAAATTTGTTAATTTCATAAACTTATATTTATAAATTAAGGATTGAATGTATGTGTGAGCTCCAAAAAATAATGACATTTTATGTAAATATGTGAATATTGTGAAGGTTGAGTTTATAACGAGATTTTTTTTTGGGTATGCAAACAACAATTATGGAAAGTACGGATGAAGCAAGTGTGCAAAAATTATGAGACGGAGAGAGTACAATTAAAAACTACTCCCTCCGTCCCAATTTTGTTTACCCAAAAGCCCAAAAAATGAAGGGTTTTTTTTTGTTTACCCATTTCCTAAAATGGCAAAAAGCAACACCACTTTTTCAAACTCAACCTTCAAAAAACTACTTTATACTTAAAAATATTAATAAATAATTTCTAAAAAGCTATTTTATACTCAAAAGTATTAATAAACAACTATTTTCTTAAAAATTATGTCATTTAGAAATTGGTAATCTAAATTGGGACGGAGGGTGTATTAGCTTTCATAAAATAAAATATTTGCACTGAACACTAAAAAAATATATGATCAAGTCATTACTAACACTGCAAATATATGATGCTGGAAATCGGAAAAAACAAAAGAAATTTCAAATACAACAACAACAACAAAAAAAAAAAATCTAATCTCTAATATAACTTTTGTAATACCTTCTTCAACTAAAAGTTTCTAATTTCTTGCAATGAAATCCTACATTACACTAATGAAACATTATAAAAACAAGATCATATTCATATATACCAGAATTTGAGATGTTTCCATGAGCTTCAAACTTGGTTGATCCAACTTGGATTTTTTCAAGTGCTTTGAGGCCATTATACTGAAGCATTGAGGCCCCATTTCTTGGTGATGATTGTTTGGTGTTGTAGAATATCAAACCTGCAGAAGAAGAACAAGTAATGACCCCCATCTTTGGACCTACAAAAGCTAACACTTATTATTCCTCCTAATCAAGTTATGATCAGAGAGAGTTATATTAAAAAGGAGGAACAAATAATGGAGCTTAAATTAAATAAAGAAAGTAAAAGGAGTTACATGAAGGGGAAGTTTTTCGTGGAGTTGAGTGTTGGGAGTTCCGCCCTCTACCCTGCCTATCTGGCTATCTGTACTTATGGTACTTCACTGAGTTTTATATTATTGTTAATTTAACATGAACTCCTTGTGAAATTTGTTTAGATTATAAAATTAATTTTATAACATGCATTCAATAAAATTATTACACTTACAACCAATATCACCCTAATAAATGTTATAATATATTTGAATGCATGTATTGGATTCAGTAAATACTACCTCCATCTCCAAATATTTTTTGCAGTTGATTTTTTCTCGTATTTTAGCGAACAATTTTTTTATTAATATTTAAAATGATAAAGTGGTTTTTAAAGTAGAGTATATGATAGATCTATCTCTCCTCTATAATAAAATAACTTAAAAATTACTTTATCATTTTAAATACTAATAAAAAAACCCGCTCACTAAAACACGAGAAAAAGCCAACTCTGAAGAGTATTACTGGACGGAGGTAGTACGTATAATGATAATATTTATCATTATATTCTGATTAAAAACCAAAGTAATTAAGATTTATTAGAACATCAAAATCCTGCCTAATTAAAATATTTTGATTAAAAATATTTTGATTAAAAGCAAAGTAATCCCTATTATACTAATAGAGGGATTTTTTGTTGTTGATGTGTCGACTTTTGGTGTGTTTTGCTTATGTGTCGACTTCTGGTGCATTTCGTTTATGTGTGAATTTTGTAGGTCTCTATTGTCACATGTCGTTTCATTATGAATTTGTGTGTCTTTATTGTCATGTGTCATCAAACTGTGAGTCAATATTTATATTTATTTATATGTTGCAATTATATATTGTCTACATTTTTTGAAAAAAATTGGAGTAAAGTTTTGAGCCATGCACCTCTAGGTTAATAATTATAATACTTACCAACTGGACTAATCGATAAACATGTACATGCTTGAATTTTTTATTTATTTAATTTTTAGCCATTAAAAGTATTGTTTGTATTTGTTGTCATTATATTAAGTTATTTATTTTATTATATTTGAGAAAATTCAATATTTATGATATATTAGTTTGTGAGAATATCAAACAAGTGAATTAAGAATATTTATTATATTGATAATTATTAATAAAAAATTTAAAAAGAATAATTATGTGGACTTTAATATTCAGATAATGTATTCTCATTTTTTATTGTCTCAAGACTCAATAAAGAGTCGTTATTTATTTAGCTTAGCCTACTAATAGAAATTGGACCTCTAATTATGTGTAAAATTAATTTTTTTAATCTCACATCGATTTTGCAATTAAATCAAAATATCATTTCCCCTATAAAAGATCATCATGTATTTGGTGGTTCGATCTTATCATTATTGAGGATGTCATATACATTAAAAAAATGTGGGTAATAAAAAGGGAGAATTAAGTATATATAACAAAAATTCAATGACTTAATTAATTTTAAAATTCTTTAATAAGTTAAATTATAATATTTAACTGCATGTTGTGCAATTGATGCAACAAATACTATTCAGTAGAAACAACTAATATTATAAGTGAAATAAATTATTATTGTTCAAAAGTACACATAAATGCAACATTTGTACATCGTGCAATTGGTGCATACAAGAGCCTGTCTAAAATATTTTATCAAACATTAACTTTTAGCCAACATCGGATTTCGAATCCAATTCAACGCTTAACTTAAATATACAAATAATATATGTTTTGTTGCAATTTCACATACTAATCCTCCCCCACCCCCACCCCAAAGAACTCAATAATTATGTTTTATAGTAATTTCTTTTTCAAATATATTTATATTCTTCTTTCTTTTTCTTCTTCTAGAAATTTACACCGATGTATGAATTATCATACACATGTATTTTTATTGTGAATTTAATAACAATGTATCTTAAAAATAAAATTTATATATATTTTTAATAATAAATTGCATATTTTATTAAATTTAAGAGTCAGTATATTATTTAAATTTTAAAATAGTTAAATAATGCTCCCTTCGTCCCACATCAATTTGCACCTTAAGGGGTTACACATTTCTTAACAAAGGTGTATTTTTTTAATAAAGTAGTAATATATGAGTAAATATGTATATATGTTTGTGAATTTGTATGCAAATCAATGTTTCCTTTTTTGATAGTATGGAAATTGATGCGGGACAGACAAATATGACAAGTGTGCAAATTGATGTGAGACGGTGAAAATAATTTTTAATCAAATATTATTTATAAAAAAAATCAATTTAATATGTATCAGAATATTAAGAAACCCTGCTTAATACGCAGGTATTGCCGTAGTATATAATATTTAGGAGTTTATGTATTATTGTAACGTGAATTATCAATACTCTCTCCCTTTTTTATTATGTGTTTTTAGAATAAAACAACAAATTAAGATGATAATTTATTTTTTCAATATTGCCTTTAAAATTCTTAAATTATGGGAAAAATAAATGGAAAAATTTGTGGAAAATAGAAAGTAAGTAGAAGATTAATAAGGATAAAATTGAAATATCTGATGAAAAATTATTAAAATGACATGTTGATAGGCGAGATGTCGAGCAAGAGGTTAAACACTAAAAAATAATAATGAGGGTGATTAAGGCAAAATGGGAGGAAGGGGCGAACATCTGTTCATAAAAAGCATAATTTATGAAAAGACGAGTAGCCGGTCAAAGTGTCAGACATTCAGGCGAGCAGCTTGTCAAATGTCAGAAAAAGCTGAGCGAACATCTAAGAAGAAAGGTCCAAGCACCCACCACAAGGCATACAAGCGAGCAGTTGAGCACCTCAAAAAACAGCCAAGAATCTCACTAATTAGATATTGTATTAGAGATAAACAAGTGTCATAACACTTGTCATTGTCTAAAATACAATAGCTTATAGTTAAACAAGTGTCTAAACCCTTGTTAAAAAGTGGCCAAACTCTTTCAATTCAAATTCTCAATCCTTATTTATATTAATTCAAATTTCTTAGCATTGTTTGTTAATCTTTCTTAGCCTAAACAACCACTAATTCATTGATTTGATCAAAGATCATTAACACATGTATTAATAAACAGTGTAAAACTTAAAATGATGTCTAATAAAAAAGAGTGGGAGTATGTGATAATAAAAATCATTCGATGAAGTTTCCTACTATTTTTCATTTTCTCATAAATTCTCAGAAATAGTCAAACATTTATCACATTTTCTAATCTTTCAAGGCTTGATTAACATTAATTTTGTTGCATAATCTTCTCCCCTAACCATTTTGTTCCGCATTAATCTCACTACTAATCCACTCGCCCAACCTACTCAGAAACTCTATTGCTCTCTCATCCAAACGGATCGCACCATCTATCGCGACAATTAAGATAATTGCATAGATCATTATCAGGGATGATAATAACATAAAATAAACATAAATTTGTGCAATTCTTTGAATATACTTTTTAACAAATATTTTTTATGTACCCAAGTGCGCGCATGTACTTGGATTTTAATTCATTCTAAAATAACATCTCAATTTTTTTATTTTTTTAAACATGAGAACAATATGGAAATACAGAATATCCGGAGATCACATGCAAAATAAAGAAATACAAAATTTCACGTAATTAATAAGAGATTGAGAGACATAGAGTATAAATAGGAGATGAAGTTTAATGCTACCTAAATTTATGCACATCATGGTCCTATTGAAGTGCCACTATCTTCCATTAAAACGATAAAAACAATGTATGAATACAATTCTTTTTTGAATGAAAGAATAGTGAAGGTGTGAAAAAGAGTTGGGACGGAGGTAGTAGTTTTTTTTTTTTTGAAAGTGAACCCTCAATCCAATTTTACTAATTCTACTTGAAGGACTTTTTTAGTTGAAAAAAGTCACGCGGATTTAAAAGACTTTGCGGGATTTTTATAACTTTTAATATTTTGTAGAATTCTGTAAAACTTTTTAAATCAGGATTTTAATAGAATCTGTAAGACTTTGTGGACTTTGCAGAATTTCATGGATTTATGACATACAAAGAGTTCAAGATTTTTTTTTCATACATTCGAATTTAAAAATAGTCAAAGACAATTAAAAAAAATATCTGTAATATCTTATCCTCCTAAATAGCATCAATACACATATACATAGCTATACTACTCCTCCAAGCATTAGCATCTTGTCGCTCTTGCTCTTGGGTTTGAATAATAGACTCACACAAATATATCATTTATATTTTAAAAGTTTAAAAAAAAATTAGGATTAAAAGTTTCGTAAATTTAAAATGCTATAGTCCACAACATATATATATATATATATATATATTATGATATATACACGTATATATATATGTGTGTTAATATGTAATTGATGTTATATTAAACTTTTAATTCTCAATAAAAATGAATAAAAAGTTTGAGTGATAAATTGTGCGTAAAATTTTATTCCAACTACTCAAACCACTAATTCACATATTAAAATCACACATATAGAACTAAAGGTCTGAGTAACATATATGTTAATTTCCTAATGTTAAAGAGGTTGCATCCTAATTCGTGCACCACAATTAATCTATTTAATAGTTCTATGCAGATATTATCTGTCATTGTGCTTAAGCAGGTCAGAGCTACACTCAAAGAGAAAACTACTTTTTCAACTGACAGGGTTCTTCAGCTCTTGCACATGGATTTGTTTGGCCCTGTAACACCTGTGAGTATGAATGGTAGGAAATATACCCTTGTGGTTATTGATGATTATTCTAGATATACTTGGGTCATTATTTTTTTTTTTTTTGAATAAGAAGGAAACATAGGTGAAGCTTCCAGAGTTGCTCAGGAGACTCAGCAATGAGAAGAATCAGTCTATTACTAAGATTAGATCTGATAAGGGCACTGAATTTATAAATTCATATATTTCTGACTTTTGTAATGAACTTGGTATAGCTCATGAGACTTCTGCAGCTAGAACCCCACAATAAAACGGTGTTGCTGAGAGGAGGAACATGACACTGAATGAAGTTATCATGACCATGCTGGCTGAGGCAATCAACACTGCATGCTACACTCAGAATAGATCCATGCTGAACAAACAACATGCTCAGACCCCATATGAGACATGGAACAAGAAAAAACCTCGTATCTTCTATTTCCATATATTTGGTTGCAAGTGCTTCATCCTCAACACTGGAAAGTCCCAATTGAGAGCCTTTGATAGCAAATCTGATGAAGGAATATTCTTGGGATATTCTAAAGTCAGTGAAGCCTTCAGGGTTTACAATTGCAGGACCCTCGTTGTGGAAAAATCACCACATGTTGTGTTTGATGAATCTGTCACTGAGCCTAGGGTAAAAGTGTCAGATCCTAACTCTGAAGAGGTCACAAGGAGAGTCACAAGGTTGAGCTTGAAGAATCAACATAATCACAAGGTCAAGGCAGTGCCAATTCCATGTTGGGATGATGACGAAGATCAGGATGATGATGCAAAAGCCACTCTTAAGCCCAGTGCATCAGGGACAGTTGAGCCTCAGACTGGGGAACAAGCTCAACCTGAGGTAAGTACCGTCAATGAAGATGCGGTCACAGCTGAGACGGTCACTGAGTTAACATATCAAGAGAGGATCAATATCACTGACATTGAGCTTGTAAATCCCTTTGGTGTAGACTTAGGTTCAACCCCTTCTGTTTATTTCCCCGAATTCATAGAACTTGTAGATACTAACATTGCAGGTACATCAGGGACAACTCCAGGTAAAAGAACATGGCTAGAGGACCATCCCATTGACCAGGTCATTGGTGATCCAACTAAGGGATTCAAGACCAGACGGTTCCATGGTGAGAGCGCACTGTTCTGTTGCTTTCTCTCTGAGCAAGAGCCTTAGAACATTGAAGAAGCTCTCACTGACTCGAACTGGATCATAGGAATGCAAGAGGAGTTAAATCAGTTCACAAGGAATCAGGTTTGGGAACTAGTAGAAAGACCTGACCATCAAGGAGTGATTGGTACTAAATGGGTCTTCAAGAACAAGAAGGATGGGAATGGTGTTGTGGTGAGGAACAAGGCAAGGCTGGTTGCAAAGAGGTATTGTCAGTCTGAAGGAATAGACTATGATGAGACCTTTGCTCCAGTGGCTAGGCTAGAGACTATCAGATTTGTTGTTGTGGTGAATAAGGATATGGATATGAGTTTGGGTATTGAGGAGGAGGGTAATATGGATATTGTGGATATTGATGATATGGAGGAGGTTGTTGGTAAGTTGGGGGTTGTTGTGGTGGATACGAGTATGGGTAGGGATATGGATATGGGTGAGGGTGTGGAGGAGTGTCCGAAGGATAAACATGGTTAGATTGATAATGACCCGTCTTCAACAAATATATTTGATATGCATCCATCTTCTCCATTCAAAGCTCACCTACAAAATTGAGAAGTATCAAATTCAAACAAAAATAAAACAAAAACAAAGCAATAAAATGTCACTAATAGTACCACTCAACTAACACTAAGTCCCACCTAAGGCACTCAACTAAATTCCCGACAACGACGCCATTGACTTGGTCGGAGATTTTCGAAAAATATTTTCCTACTCCCCCGCAAGAGTACGGGATCGTCGTAGTAGTGAAAGTAGACTTGGACCAAGTAGTTATCGAACTCAAAGGATTAAGGAATGCAGTGCAGCCCCAAAGTTGTGCGTCGACATGGTACTATAGTGACGAGCAAATTCGCATATGAAGATTAAACTAAACGAAAATTAAATCTAGAAAATAAGTAAACAATTAAACTAATTTTAAATTAAGAAAGTGCAAGAGAGAGAAATGCTTCAAGTGTCTTCCTTATGACGGAATCAAGGTTACGTACGTTAATCTCACTTTTCTTAAGATATTTTGTTGGTTCTAATTAAGAGCTATCACTATTGTATTAAATACCGATCCCTTTTGAGGTTTGAGTTATCAATTGAGCTAACTAGCACCTAATTAGCTACCAAAAGCACCTAAGATAGTGAATGACTTGAAGCACGCGATGTTCTCCAAGTATTCCCCCTTCACTAAGCACCTAAACCCTTGAATTTAAGCACCTAGTGTCTAGTGATGGTGGTCTAGCCGTCTACCCTCTCTCGATGTAATAGACTACTAATTGAATCCAATTAACTAATCAAATTCCTCACCACAAGTTCGATTAACCCACACCCAACTCTCGTTGTAGCACGAATTAACCTAACAAGAGCTACTAAACTTAATCAATTAATATAATCAAGATAAACACATCAATAGAAGCAATCGAACCAACTCAATAACACAATCGAAGCTAAATTAACATCATAACACTAATTCATCATAATTCAAACACCCAAAGCATTTGGGGATTAACCCATGGCTAATCTAACAAAACTCAAGTATAAACAAATTAAAGAAAGCAATAAACTCATGTAAATCATCATAATAAAATTGCAATAAACCATAAATGACAAAATTATGCTAATTAATTGAAAGATAAATGATATAAGTCAACTCAATGGAGTGATAATGGGGTGTGTGTCCTCTAAGGGGGTGTATGGTGTTGTGTAGCATGCCCTAAATTCTGAGAAAATGGGAGTATTTAAAGTGTGGGAAGAGGGCGTTGGGACGAATTTGCAGTTTGGTCCTTGAAAAACTTGAAAATTGCAAAAATACCCCAAAAGAAAAGCTCGCTCGACTTGGCCATTTCTTGCACGACCGTGCTGCTCTAATCTTTGCCGTGCACTAATTTTCGGGCACGAGCCGTAGCCGAATAGCACGGTCGTGCCCGACTCTTCATGTCGTGCACTTTCCAGCATCGAAACGATGTCGTACTCTTCCAAGATGTGTTCCTCCATTAATACATTGTGAAGCTTTCCCGTTCGAATTCCGGTCGTCCGCATCGCCGCACAGATTTTCCGGCGTGTTCTGCTTCTTCTCGAGTTTCCGGCAATCCGAATTGCATGTGATGTGAAACTTTCTCCGCCGAGAACTGGAGCTTTTCCGGTGTGGCTTGCTTCAATTTCTGGATACGAAAACTGTTGTCTTCTTCTTCGAATTGGAATGGAGATGGGAGCTTTAAAATTCAGCTTTTCCATTTCTTTCTTTCACTCTTTCTCTCTCTTCGATCAAGTTAAGTGGGTGGCTGATTTTCCAAAATTGAAAGCAAAATTTGACCTTACCAAAAATAGCTGCGGGGCCCACATGCATGGCTGCTTTCTTTCTTCCTTTTCAAATTAATTCCCGGAGTCTTCAGCTTCACACTTTCAAGTAAAATAGCAAATGGGCCTTTAGGAGATTGGGCTTGTATTATAAATGGGCCGCCATTATTTAAAGTAAATGGGCTATCAAATGCTGAAAATAATTTCTCAAGCCCAATTCTTCTCTCTATCTACACCCGATTTCTTCTCAACTTATTAAGCACGCGTTTACTCCAAAAACTCCTCAATTTCCTGCAAAATAATCTCAAACTCCTTTTTCGGTAATTAAGCACAATGAGACAAATTAATGCAAATAATCACACGAAACTCTATAAAATTGACCAATTAAATGCATGAATTTCGAGCAATAATCACACTAATCAATAGTCTCCCGGGTTTGAGGTTGGAGATAGAGTATACCATTTGAAGAAAGCACTCTATGGACTTAAGCAAGCACCAAGAGCTTGGTATGATACCCTCTCTCAATTCCTGACTAACCATGGGTTCAAGAAGGGAACCGTGGATAGGACTTTGTTCAGGATCACTGAAGGTGATGACATTCTCTTGGTCTAGATTTATGTGGATGACATAATATTTGGATCACCAAATCATCAGCTCTGTGAAAAATTATCTAAGTTGATGACTGGTAAATTTGAGATGTCAATGATGGGAGAGATGAACTTCTTTTTAGGATTGCAGGTTAAGCAGACTGATCAAGGGATCTTCATTAATCAGGCTAAGTATACTGAGACTTGATTCAGAAGTTTGGAGTTTAGAACAGCAATCCGACTAGGATCCCAATGAACATCAATTGGAAGATGGATCCTGACACTGAAGGGACTTCAGTGAATCGGACTGAGTACCGAGGGCCGATTAGATCATTGTTGTACCTAACTGCAAGCAGATCTGACATTACTTTTGCAGTTGGTGTGTGTGCTAGGTATCAGTCTGATCCCAAGAGAAGTCATTTGGAGGCTGCTAAGAGGATACTTAAGTATTTGAAAAGACAGTCAATATGGGTCTATGGCATCCTTCAGATGACAAATTAGAACTGACATGTTATTCAGATGCAGATTATGGAGGTTGTAGGATTGCTAGGAAATCAACCTCAGGGACATGTCAGTTTTTGGGAAGTAAGTTGATCTCGTGGTTTAGTAAGAAGCAAAATTCAGTGGTAACATCCACAACTGAGACTGAGTATATGGCTGCAGATAGTTGTTGTGCTCAGATCTTATGGTTAAGGCAACAATTGAGAGACTACCAAGTATTTGCTAATGAGGTTCCAATCTATTGTGACAACAATAGTGCTATAGCAATTACTCAGAACACAGTGCTTTACACAAGGTGCAAGCATGTGGATATTAGGCATCACTTCATTCGAGATCATGTTGAGAAAAATGACATCAGAATGGAGAAAATTCACACTGACAGACAGAGAGCTGACATCTTGACTAAGCCTTTGGCTGAAGTAAGATTTATGGAACTGTCAGTGGAGTTAGGTTTCCTAGATCCGGTAGAGCAGTCAGTATAGGGTTTAGGGGGAACTCAGGCCAGACTCGACTCAGTGAGGTATCAGGGTGCTACAATGTCTCCCTGACAGGTATGAGTTCTATCCTGACTCTTGTGAATTTAAAGCGTCTCCCTGAGTCCTTCTTCCTGAAAATCTTTATTAAATGCATTCTGTTTTCATTTAAAGCGCGTCTTTTCATATTTAAACCCACGCGCAGAGGAGCATTTAATGCTTCAGTTACTTTTTTATATATGTTGATAGACGAACATCAATCATTGTTGGGCGAACAAGAATTAAGGCCCTAATAAAGATTACGAAGAATCAACTCCAAATCAAAGGCGATTAACAAAGAAAATCAAAGGGGAGTGTATAAATCAATCCAAGAGGAGTACTAAATGACGAACAACTCTCGCGACGAACAACTGTATCGACGAGCAACATATCGGCGAGCAGGTTTTAAGACCCGAGGCCAGATGAACCCTCCTCCAAATCATTAATGACGAACAATATTGACAAAATGTGTATGCAAACGTATAAGGAACCAAGATTCCAAAGTCCATCTCAACACGAAGTTTAAGCGAACAACTTCCAAGCCACATCCACAAAAGGCGAACAACATTTGTTGAAAGACCATACTGGATCAATTAAACCGACCTGGACGAGCAATAATGAAGTCCAAAATAAGACCCAACAAGACTTTGTAACTAAAATTTAGCTTTGATAAGGTCAAACAAGGTCAAAGGACACTTGTCTAGCATGTAAGCTAGGAAGTCCAAGAGTCTTGCACACCTCATGCTTGCTAGTCTCTATAAATAGTTGTTCTCCAGCTAAGAAATATAAGTTCAAATTTACAAATACTCCCAAAACACACATAAACACACCTAAACATGTACACATACGAAATAAATACGAATTCGACTCTCGTATTTACAATTTCAGAACCTGAACCTTCGATTTATCATTTACGGTGATAATCAATCACACGTTATTAATTGGTGGTCTTAAACCGAACTAAATAGCCACTAATCCTCACGATTAAATTTGATCACCAACAATATACGTGTCTGTTTTATACGAAATATGACTGACATGAGGAAATGATTGATACGGAGATTAATCCTGGCCCTTAATTTCAAAACTTTTCAAATTCAGGATTAATCCCAACCTCACGTCTGAGTAACTGACTAATTCATATCAATCTAGTATGACATTTGAGGTATTTATGCAAACACAAACGCACATTGCACACTCTCGCTCAAACTCAAATCTTTTGCAAAATCTTTTCTCAAACAAATCAAAACAAATGGCATTCTTGGATTCCAACTGGACAACTGACAAGCTTGAAGGCGTTGTCAAGAACAAGTTGGTTAATATGGAGCACGTTATCACCATGGAGGGTGCATGTCTTTCCGTGAAGGAGATCCTTCCAGTTTTCGACTGGATCTCCAAAGCTGGGTTGGAGAAGTATTTCACCCAAAAGCCCACGTCTGTGCTACCAAAGACAGTTGTGGAGACGTACTTGAACTTGTTCCTTCTCAAGGGCGAACTATTTACCAGGGTAACTGTGCTGATTCCCATAAGAGAAAAAAACAAAGATGGTGAACCTCTCTACAACGAGGAGACGCGAGACATCAATTTGAGGAAGGCCATAAAGGAGGTTTATACGCTTCCATGCTCCGGTATCAACCCTAGGACATACAAGGAGAATGCTGAAGGGGAGTTCCTTGGGAAATGGACCAAGACTGGATTACCTGAGTTCAGGGCGAGACAGCACAAAAAGACCCTGAAGCCTGAATATCGTGCGTTGGTCGATATTGTATCGAAAATCATAATGGGTACTACTGGCTCTCACGAGCAGCTCAGCTTGCCCAAGCTAAGGATAGTGGGCGCTCTGGTCGATGGTGTTGAGACCAATTGGGAACAGTTCTTCTTGGACCAGATAAGTCAGGCTGCCGCTGACAAACTGAAGAAAGATGCTGAGAAGAAGTATATTTCAGTTGGAGACATTCTTCCCTTCTGGACGAGGTTGTCCATTCTCATCGCCCATGCGTGTAAGGGCTGTACGTTTGACTTGGAGGATAACCTGTCCTCGAAGAAGATAATGTTCACCACCTCTGGTGACACTTATGCGGTTCTTGGTCTCACTGATCCTAACGCTCCTCAGAAGGGTCAGAGGAAGAAGCCTGCGGGCAAGGCCAAGAAGGTAGTCACAAGCCTGATAGAGAGAGTGGACGAGCTCTTTGAGAAGAGCAAGGAAGCTGAGGCCGGTGTGGCTGCTGAGAGGGCTGAGGAGAAGGTCCTGGAGGAGAAGCAGACCAAGTTGAAGGTGGTGCTGCAGTCAAAGGCCACCAAGGGTGAGAAATCTGGGACTAAGTCGGTCCCCAAGAAGGTTGTTTCAGAAGCTGCGGGAACTGGCGATGAAGTCAGGTCAGGATGTTAGGATAAAAGTTGTTAGTTTTGATGAGTTAAAACAAACCAGAAGATGTAATAGGACCATCTGGACCTGTTAGCCAGATGATGATCTAGATTAGGACTTAGTCTAGGGGGAACTGCCAGACCAGAAGACTTCACCAGAAGAGTCACCAGAAGACCCCACCAGAGGACTTCACCAGAGGACTCCATCAGAAGACTTCACCAGATGAGATTGACCAGAGGCAGAGGACCTTCCCCAGACCAGACGAGTCCGAACCAGACGAGTCTGGTAGAACAAAAGATGCTCAGTTTGATCCCCTGACTCTACTGAGTATTCTGGTTCTTGACCAGATGAGGACCAGAAGACACCGAGGTTGCCTGGTGTCTGGTCCTGCCTTCTCTGGAGAGAATCAGAGTTAGGCAGGGGAAGCTATTGACCGTTGGTGATTCAAATCAAGTCAACATGATCAGGATTGAAAAGTATTTGAAGATAATCAATCCAAGGATCCCACCAACCCAATCAATCAATTAGGGAATTGATTGATTGAGGCTTCCTTATATAGAGGATCTGATTGGATTAGCCCTCCAACGGCTAGCCCTAATCCCCTCTATATATACAAGAGTGCAGTTCAAGAAAAAGCTCTAGAGACCCTACACGCGCATAAGTGATCCAAGCTTTTGATATTCATACCAAGCACTCTTACTGTTCATAATATTTATCTACTCTAAAGGAGTTATTGAAACCACAACCTGTTCATCTATTAGACAAGGTTGTTGGCTGGTTGATCTTTAGATTGAAGTTAAATCTAAAGAGGTTGTAAGAAGGAACTGGTACTTCCCAATTCCAGTAAGTAAGTTTGTGAGTTGGTTGATAGTGAGACCCCTTGGTTATAAGGGAGAGTGGACGTAGGATATTCAATCCGAACCACTATACATCTTGTGTTCTTTATCGCTTTATTTTACTTATTGTTTGTTGATTACTGCTTTCTTGTAAAAGACTTTGAAAGACATTTAACTTAAGCTTCCGCAATTAATCTAACTAGTGGGACCAACAAGTGGTATCAGAGCAGTGTGTCCAACGACCACTGTTTTGTAAAGCTTTTGGTGGTCACCGGGCAGATCCATTGCTCTTAAAGTGCTTTTGTTCAAGTTCTTGTTATTTCCCTAAATTTCTTATCAAAATGTCTGCAAAATCTTCTTACAAGAGCCGTAAGCTCCCAGAATTCTCTTTTGAGGATTACAGCCACTGGAGTTTCATGATGAGCAATCATCTTGGAGCTATTCACCACCGCATGCTAGATATGGTTGAAAGTGGCCCCATACAATTTTACTGGACTCCCATTGATAGTGGCAGGTCTGAGTCCAGAGAAGAAACTAGTGAAGCTGCCCAGAAAACTGCAGAGGATAGAGTCCCCAGGCAGAAAATCCTCAAAAAGAAAGATGAGCTTGATAATGATGAGAGAAAGCTATATAACCTGGACCAGGTGGCAAGAACCGAGATCATCAACACTCTCACCAAGGAGGTAATAGAGAAGGTCAGAACCTGTGTCACCGCGAAGGAGATGTGGGATAAACTTGCACTTCTCTGCGAAGGAACAGAGAAGATTAAAGACAACAAGCTCCAAGCTGTTCAACACTCGTTTGACACCTTCAAGATGAAACCAGACGAGACCATTGACCAGCTGGACATGCGTCTCACAAACCTCCTGAACAAGGCTAGTGCCTTAGTCACTGTGATCAAGGACAACAAGGATCTCAATACTCTGGATCATCATCTTCTGTTGTCTGATCTCAAAGCTTACGAGTATGATCTTCAAGAGGAGGATCAAACAGAAGAGGTTTCCTCTTCTGGCCAGAAAGGAGTTGCATTCTCTTCAACTCTCAAGCCTGATGTAAAGCCAAAGGAGTCTACTGCAGATGACTTGAGCCTCAAGGAGCATGTAACACTCCTAACTCGTAAATTAGATAAAATGAGTTCAAAGTATGGCAGGTACAAAAGGCATTGGAAGGAGTCTACCAGAGACAGGAAGAGTTCTTTCAAGCCTGCAGAGAAGGAGAAGACATCTGGAGACTCAAGGGAGACCAGATTCAGAACTCCAGAGAGGAGTAGAGATGACAACCCTGGCAGCTCTGGGAGATCAGATTATAAGAGGAGGGATGGTAGCTCTGGCAGACCTGACTACCAGAGGAGAGAGAGTAGTCCAGCCAGATCAGACTATAACCAGAGGAGGAGAGAGCCAAGTCCTAGTCCCAGAGGAGACAATGCCTGCTACACATGCAACAAGACTGGTCACTACAGTTATGATTGTCCTCAACTTACTCCTAGGGAAAGAGAAGAGAAGAGAATCAAGAGAGATAGGAGATATGCAGATAAGAGAGCCTTGCTAGCAGAAGCAGAGGAGGAGGATACTAGTTCCAGTTCTTCTTCTTCTGACTTTGGATCAGATGATGATGTGTGTCTCATGGCAGACATCACTGAGGTAAATGAAACTACTCTAGTTTTATCAAATTCCAAATGTACTGAATCTTCTAATTCATTTGGTAACTCCAGAGAGTCTGATATGCAATAAATGCTATCAGATCTCCAAAATTGTGTCCAACTGTGTCAAAAACTTGAGAAAGAGAATGGTAGGCTCATAGCTGAAGTTCAATCTCTCTCTCATGAGCATAAATCCACCAGAGAACTCATGAAAGATCATTCCAAAGAAGTCTCTGAACTTCAGGATAAGATCACAGAAAGAGATACTCTGGTAGATCAACTCATGAAAGAAAAGAACTCTCAAGAAGATGAGATCACTGAACTCAGAGCCAAATACCAGACTCTTATCAAGGGAAAACAAGTTGCTCACAACATAGAGGAGATACCCATGCCCGGAGAAGCTCCTAAGATACCATCTGTTGTATCTATCATATCAGAGTCTTCTCAGCGCATCTGTGATAAGAGTGGTTTAGGATATTCTGGAATTTCCTCTAAAACTCATAAATACTTTTATAATAAAGACAAGTCTGTAAGAACTGGTAAATTGGTAGAAATCTGGGATGATAAAGACTTAACTGATAATGGTTATAAGGTGGTTCACAATCCTGACTGGAAAAGGAATCACTCTGTTAATCACATTACATATGGTCCAGAAGAGTTGACTGTTCTGGAAGAGAAGATGCTAGAGAATAAGTGTCAAAAAGGGGAACCATTAAAGATTGATGGTTCTGTGAACAATGAGTCCCAAGGAGTAGAACTTACTCAGGTTGGAGGACCCCAGAGTAATCCTCGAAGGGAACCTAACCAGATTAGGGGACCTCAAAGGAAACACTCAAGAAAGGGGAATACCAATCAAAGTAAGACCTACCAGAGAAGGAACAATGTTCAACAGCACCAGGTACCCCAGAGACAATTTTCTCAGAGGAATCAATTCCAGAATAGATATACTCAAAGGAACTATAACCACCAGAGACAGTCTAATTATCAGAACCAGAGGAGGTCTTCCAGACCCATCTATAGAAAACCAACTGATCTGGGTAGTTATGACACCAGAGATGGTTCTTCTAGGATGTACCCTTACAACCAGACCTTTAAGACCATGTCTTTGAGGCAGGCCATTCCAAAGGCCAGATTTGAGAAAAGGTACACCAGACCTGTTTATAGGAAATGTGTCCTTATCAGACCAGTAGCTCAATATGTCATTGTCAGGGGACATGTGCTGGTAGATAGATTTGGAAGGAAGATAAGATCTCCTCATCCATCAAGGGATGATCTTTATCTATGGATTCCTACAAAACCTGCAACTAACCAATCAGGACCCAGCACTAGTAGGGGACCTAATTGATTTCTCTGCAGGTAGATAAGAGTCCATTGGAGAAAGGATTTTCAAGCAACCATGTCTGGTACATTGATAGTGGATGTTCCAAGCACATGACCTTCCAGAAAGATAATCTCCAAGATTTCAAGCCATTGAATGGACCAAGAGTGATGTTTGGTGACAACAACTATGGAGTCACCAGAGGAGTTGGAAAGTTGACCTTCAATGGAGTATCTGTAGATGAAGTCTACTATGTTGAAGGACTCAAGCATAATCTGCTTTCAGTATCCAGATTCTGTGACAAGGGATACTCAGTGAAGTTTTCTAGTGATTCATGCACTGTTTTCTCTTCTGATTATAATGATATTTTGCTAATAGGCTTGAGGAAGGGTAACATTTATCTTGCAGATTTTAACAGTTGCCCAAGAAATGCTTGCCTAGTTGCAAAAGGATCTGCAGAGAATAGCTGGATTTGGCACAAGAGATTGTGTCATCTTAACTTCAAAACACTGAATAAGATTGCCAGAAAAGGTCTCATTCGAGGTCTTCCTAATGAAGTGTTTAAGAAGGATCAGGTTTGTGGTTCATGCCAGAAGGGTAAACAACCCAAGACTTCCTTTAAGGATGTCCAGAGCACAACCACAACCAGAGTACTTCAACTACTTCACATGGACCTGTTTGGACCTGTTTCTCCTCTTAGTTTCAGTGGAAGGAAGTACACCTTAGTGATATTTGATGACTTTTCAAGATACACTTGGGTAGTGTTCTTGTTTAAGAAAAATGAAACTATGACTAAGGTGCCAGAGTTCTTCAAGCAGATTCAGAATGAGCAGAACCAGAGCATAGTCAGAATCAGAAGTGACAAAGGAACATAATTTTTGAATTCACACATCGCAGATTACTGCAAGGATCATGGGATTTTTCATGAGACATCTGCTGCCAGAACACCCCAACAAAATGGAGTAGCAGAAAGGAGGAATAGGACCCTCAAAGAAGCTGCAAGAACAATTCTGGCAGAATACAGCACTCCACAGAGATTTTGGGCAGAGGCCATCAATACAGCTTGCTACACTCAGAACAGATGCCTGATTGCCCAGAGACATAATAAGACTCCATATGAGGTATGGAAAGGTAAAACCCCATATGTTTCATACTTTCATGTTTTTGGATGTAAGTGTTTCATCCATGACAATGGGAAATCTAAATTAAGAACCTTTGATGCTAAAGTGGCTGATGGAATATTTTTAGGATATTCCAGCACCAGTAAAGCTTTTAGAGTTTTTAATAAGAATTCACTTTGTGTGGAGGAAACACCTCATGTTGTTTTTGATGAATCTACTTTTGAGTTCAAGGTGGAATCTAAGTCTTCTGATGAGATCCAGAATCAGACTACACCCAGAGTAATCAAAGTCAATCCACCTGTTCTTGACTCAGATTCAGATTCAGATGATGACCCATCTCCTGGTTCTCTGAAGCATAAGCCTTCACAAGGAGCAGAACCAGAAGAGGTTGAAACTCCTGTAGGGGGAAGCTCTTCTGCAGGTGGTGATAATCACCAAGGTACTGCAGAAGATGATCAACCAGGCAAGACCACGGGAAGGAGGACCCTGGTTGATCACCCCAATGACCTAATCCTTGGAGATCCAACTAAGGGTGTCCAGACTAGGAGAACTCTTAACTTAGCTGCCTTATTCAGTTGCTATGTGTCCTTGATTGAGCCCAAGAACATCAAGGAAGCACTGAAAGATTCAAATTGGATTGTTGCTATGCAGGAGGAGTTGAATCAATTCACCAGACATGATGTTTGGGAGCTGGTAGACAGACCAAGACATCAAAAGGTGATAGGCACTAAGTGGGTTTTCAAAAATAAGAAAGATGAGAATGATGTCATTACTAGGAACAAGGCAAGGCTAGTGGCTCAGGGCTATTCTCAGTCTGAAGGAATAGACTATGATGAGACATTTGCTCCTGTTGCCAGACTAGAAGCCATCAGATTGTTCTTAGCATATGCTGCTCACATGAAGTTCAAAGTATACCAGATGGATGTGAAATCTGCCTTTCTTAATGGGATTCTCATTGAGGAAGTGTATGTGGAACAACCTCCTGGTTTTGAACAAGGTGACAAGGTGTTTAAGCTTAAGAAAGCTCTGTATGGGCTGAAGCAGGCACCCAGAGCATGGTATGACACTCTATCTCAGTTTCTTCTGGACAATGGTTTTACTAAGGGTAAGATTGATAGAACCTTGTTTAGGAAAGAAGAAGGAAAGGACATCCTTCTGGTCCAAATATATGTTGATGACATCATATTTGGATCCCCTAACAAGAAGCTGTGTGAGAAGTTTGGTGAGCTCATGTAGGGACAGTTTGAGATGTCCATGATGGGAGAAATGAATTACTTTTTGGGTCTGCAGGTTAAGCAATCAGAGAAGGGAATTTTTATTAATCAAGCTAAGTACACCAGAAACATGTTAGAGAAATTTGGAGTAGGATCTAGCAAAGCAGCCAAGATCCCTATGATGACAAATTTCAACATGGATCCAGATGAGTCTGGAGAGAGTGTGGACTAGACTCAGTACATAGCACTTATTGGTTCTCTCTTGTATCTGACTGCGAGCAGACCATATATTACCTTTGCCGTAGGTGTTTGTGCCAGATTTCAAGCTAACCCCAAGAAGACTCACTTGGAAGCAGCTAGGAAGATATTGAAGTATCTTAAGGGAACAGTGAATTTAGGATTGTGGTATCCTGCAGATGACAATTTGGAATTGAGTGGTTATTCAGATTCAGACTATGGTGGATGCAGAATAGATAGAAAGTCTACAAGTGGAACATGCCAATTTCTAGGGAATAAATTGGTATCCTGGTTTTCTAAGAAGCAGACTTCAGTTGCTACATCAACAACAGAAGCAGAGTACATGGCTGCAGGGAGTTGTTGTTCACAACTACTTTGGATTAGTCAACAGCTTAGGGATTACCAGATTAGAGCTAAGGATATTCCTATTTTCTGTGATAGTAATAGTGCCATTGCAATCACCCAGAATCCAGTTCTTCATACCAGGTGTAAACATGTTGATATAAGACATCATTTTATCAGAGATCATGTTGAGAAGGGAGATATAAGGATGGAAAAGATTGCAACAGAGAAGCAGAGAGCAGATATCTTAACTAAGCCTTTGGCTGAGACCAGATTCAGAGAGTTAGCTTTTGAGTTAGGATTGTTGGATCCAGAGACAGATTTGTTTTAGGGTGAACATCAGAGAAGTATCCTTTATTTATACTTTATTGCATATTCTTTATTTCGTTTAAAAATAACATACCTGCAGATTAGACATATCAGAGAAGGTACCAGATGAGGTATGCACCAGGTGACACCTGTCCCAGATGATATGATGAGTCAATTGTCCAAAATCTTCTCTGACCAGGACCAGATGAGCTCCATCAGAGGAGATGTAGCTGTGGTATCATCTGGTTACAATATCAGGTGACAGGTATGTCTTTACTTCTCTGGCCTCTGATCATTGGGACACACTTTTCAAATTAGTAAGTATACTCAAAACCTTTCAACTTCGGAGTGTATTTAAGACTGGGGTATAGGGCCTAGGCAATCATTTCGCTTTTTCTCTTGACTGCCACAAAACCCCTTTATGCCCCGTCCCAATGACTATGCCAACGCACCAAATTAAATCTGTATCTTGCCTTTCTTTGTGGCCATCGGATTTAATCACTGTGCAAAATGTCAATCAATTCAAATATTGATTTTGTTCCCTAATTTAATTTTGGTATTACACGCGTTCACACTTCATTTATTACTCGAGCCACGCGTATTACCCTATTTAAATCTAATTTTCTTACAATCTGTCCTTCACGTTTTCATACTTTCAAACCCTAACCTCTCTCTGCAAAGTTCTTCTTTTCTCTCTCTCTCTCTCTCACAGATATGGCTCCCCCGTGTAATTTTGACCATGAATTAATGATGAAGAAACTGAAAACGGAGATGGTGGTTGATTTCTACACCACCAAGAACCCGTCTGCACTTGCTATTCTGGAACTATTGAGGAGATCCGGAGTTGAGAAGTTGATCTCCACCATTCCCAGAGATTTTCGTACTCTTGACGGTTATGCGGCCCAGTTTTTGGTTCGTATGAAGATCAACGAAGACCATATTTCTACAAAAATTGACAAGGAAGATTTGGTGTTTTCCAAGCATGATTTCTGTGCCCTGTTTGGAAACATTTCGGCGGGAGGAGTGGATCCTTTAACCTACAAGGAGGATGATATTGTGGGTTCCTTCAAACTGTTTGCTCGTTCCTCTTGCCAGAATATCACGAAGGGATTTCTGGATATGCATCTAAGGCAAAAGTACAAGGTACTTTTTGACATAGTTGTAAAAGTGTTGATGTGTGAGAATAACAGCACAGATGCGATCTTTAATGGAAGAATGTGTGTGATGAGGGCTTTGTATGACGGCGTCCAATGCAATTGGGCAGAGTTCTTTTGGGGCGTCTTGAGGAAGAATAAAACGAAAGTTAACAAGGAAGCTTGTCCTTCCCAGCCAGGGGAGATGCAGTTTTATTTCACTGCTAATGTTTCGTTGGGTACGAAACTTACCTTGATTTTGGACTACTTGCTTCCAGAGAAGAAATGGAAGGAGACTTGGTGCAAAGGATTTCACAAGTCTAAGGTGCTATTCTCAAAGGATGGTCCCCTTCATGGCCATCCTGACTCTGATGGAGAAGAAGCCATCCCTGCCCCTCCTATTCAATCTATTCCCTCTCCTGTAAAGGGGCAGAAGAGACAGCAGCAGCAGAAGACCCAGAAGAAAGCTGCTGAAGCAACTGGTTCCTCAACCATTGCTTTCTCTGGTTCCTCTGGGGAGGACCAGATCCCTCTTCTTGATGTACTGAGGAAGAAGAGTGAGGTTGCCAAGAAGGCAGGAGCGTCAAAGAGGAAGAGACCAGAGGAGGCCAAGAAGAAATCTGCCAAAAAGCCAAGGACTGGCAGAAGAACTCCCAAGAAAACCCTCCTGGTGGATGAGCCGTCAGAGGAGGAAGAAGAGGAAGAGATTGAGCCTATTGTGAGGAAATCCAAGGCCAAGAGAGCCCATCTTCAGGATCCTTACTCTGGATCTGATCTTGGAGAGGCCTTGGAAAAGGCAATTGAGGATGCCTCCCAGATGATGGAGGATGCTCCAGAGACTGATGTACCTGCTGGTGTTGACCCAGCAGAGGTAAACCCCTCCCTTCCATCTTTTTCCCCCATTAATCTTGTCTCCCCCTCTACCTCTCCCCCAGATAATATTCCCCAAAACCCATCTGCCTCTGGTAACCCTATTGTTCCACCAGAGCAGATTATCCCAGATAACCCAGTATATACTCCCTCTACCATTCATACCCAAACACCTTCTTCCCCAACTTCCCAAACACATCTTCCCACAAACCCCTCTCCCCCACCTTCTGTACCAGAGGTACCCTCAACCTCTTCTGGTGCAGAAATCCCCCCTCCAAACACTTCCACCTTCCAGATACCTCATACACCTTCTGCACCAGATATTCCATCATCTTCTGGTGTAGAGCAACCCATTCCTACACCCTCTACTTCACAAAATCCTAACCCTCCCCAAACCCATACAGACCAGGACCCAACCATTTCTATGGCTCTGGGATTCGTTGGCCCTCCCCCTTCTCCTACCTGTTTAACCAACGATGATAGTGAAGATGAGGAAGCTTCACTTGAGCCTGCTGACTTAGCACCTTCCTCCTCTGCCTCTGGGCCCAAACCCTTCACATTCTCATCTGCAGAAATGGGTCCCATTAGGCAGAGTATGAGTGTAAGTGCTCAGCTCTGGCTAAGAGAGCACTTCCCAGTTCTTCTGGAGCACTTACCACTTCTGGCAGAGCTTACTGATGCCAAGGTCTGGAGCAAGGCCAGACTTGAAGATGTGGAGGACCTAATGTTGTTGCTTGAGGAAATGGGTCCCTCCAACTTCACTGCTTGGGAGATTGAGCTAAAGCAGAGGCTGAATATTCAGAACCCAGCAGAGCTGGAGACTCCTGGTGCTGCTAAAGTCTTGATTCGCACCCTGCTCATCCAGAGAGGAGTAATGCTCACTCCAGAGGGCCCCACTTACAAGTTTGGTCCTCATTTTGTCTTCCCTCCAGAGCTATATTCAGATGAGGAAGACTTTGAGATGTCTCCTGCCGTGCTCCAGAAGATGAAAGCTTTCTTCAATGAGCAAATCATGCAGATTGGGCGCTTTTCAAAAGCTATTCAACATATGGCCCCTGCCATGATAGAGCACCAGATCAGGCATGAGAGGAGAATCTTCCTGAAGCAGTTAAAGTCTTCTCTGGTAGAGGTAAAAGCTTCTTTTAAGGCTAATGGCTTATTTGTCAAGCTGGATGTCATGCACAGCCAGAAGCATCTACAGGAGCATGTGCTGGAGCAGTTGAGACCTGTCTCTGTGCTCAAAGTGGAGATGGCCAGCCAGATGATTCAAACTGCCAAGCTGAAAGACTCCCTCCAGGAGATGTTGGAGAAGCAAGAGAGACTTGTTGCAGAGTCTAAAGCTTACCTGGAGGAGGCCAAGCAGCTGCGTGATCTTCACTCTTCCTCCAACACTGCCTTGCCTGATCTCATAAGGCAAGTAGTGGAGCCCCTCCTTGATGAAGTTAAAAAGGGGGAAGAGAAGGCCAGAACTGATCTGGCGAAGACCACAAATGAAACTCTCTTCAGCCATGGAGCTCGTCTGGACCTGTTGGAGAATACATTGGCCCAGGCTGAGTTGCAGAAGAAGAAGAAGGAAGAGCTCAAATCTCTTTCCATGGCTAAGCAGCTTGCTGCAGAAGAGGAGTCCGAAGCAGAGCAGGATCCAATTTCCATCTCTGGACCTGCAAAGAGGAAGATAAGGAAAGTAAAGAAGAGCTTCCTTGAATCTGTGGTTGAAGAAGCAGAGAAGAGATTCAAGGAAGAGTCGCCTGAAGAGAGGCAAGCAAGGATAAGGAAAAACATAGATGAAGAGTAGAGGCTCAGATATGTTAGAAGGCAAAATAAGAAGAGCAGAGAAGCTGGCATCACTCCTGGTGCTAGTGGATCCAGTCAGAAGAGAAAAGGGCCTGTTGAAGTCATGAACATCCTCCCTCTCAGGACAGAAGGGTCCTTTGACTCAACTGTTCCTGTGCCTTTGATAGAAAAATGGAGAGAAGCCAAGACTCTCTGGTTCATTCAACATTACATCCAGAGACCTCCACCAGAGGATGATGCTCTCATCAACAGGACTTTCCATTCTTGGATGCAGTCATATGATGCAGATTTGTACAAGCAGTTGATGGATTCAACTATTGAATTCAACCTGGAAGTCACTGCTCCTGAATTCCATTTTCTCAACACTCCAATGGCAGGAGACCAGGTTGATTGGGCTGAGCTGAAGAGACTGTACAAGACCAAGGTGTTGGCAAACTTCACTCCATCATCTTCTGCAGAGTTGAAGGCCATTCAAGATAGATTTCTTGACTGGTTTCTGGTGCCCAAAGACAACAGAAGATATGCTTAGAATAGGACCAGAAATGCATTGTAATCTGTATTCTTCTTTGTCCTTATTATCAATGAAAATATCATATCTTCTCTGTTCAAAAGACAACCTCTTGTTGTCTTATTTGTTTGCCTGATAAGATCTATTCTAAGGTCTTATCCTTTATATGTTTTCTTGCTTAAGTTTATTATTCTTGATCAGTTCTGGTATGTTTTAACTCCATCAAAAAGGGGGAAATTGTTAGGATAAAAGTTGTTAGTTTTGATGAGTTAAAACAAACCAGAAGATGTAATAGGACCATCTGGACCTGTTAGCCAGATGATGATCTAGATTAGGACTTAGTCTAGGGGGAACTGCCAGACCAGAAGACTTCACCAGAAGAGTCACCAGAAGACCCCACCAGAGGACTTCACCAGAGGACTCCATAAGAAGACTTCACCAGATGAGATTGACCAGAGGCAGAGGACCTTCCCCAGACCAGACGAGTCCGAACCAGACGAGTCTGGTAGAACAAAAGATGCTCAGTTTGATCCCCTGACTCTACTGAGTATTCTGGTTCTTGACCAGATGAGGACCAGAAGACACCAAGGTTGCCTGGTGTCTGGTCCTGCCTTCTCTGGAGAGAATCAGAGTTAGGCAGAGGAAGCTATTGACCGTTGGTGATTCAAATCAAGTCAACATGATCAGGATTGGAAAGTATTTGAAGATAATCAATCCAAGGATCCCACCAACCCAATCAATCAATTAGGGAATTGATTGATTGAGGCTTCCTTATATAGAGGATCTGATTGGATTAGCCCTCCAACGGCTAGCCCTAATCCCCTCTATATATACAAGAGTGCAGTTCAAGAAAAAGCTCTAGAGACCCTACACGCGCATAAGTGATCCAAGCTTTTGATATTCATACCAAGCACTCTTACAGTTCATAATATTTATCTACTCTAAAGGAGTTATTGAAACCACAACCTGTTCATCTATTAGACAAGGTTGTTGGCTGGTTGATCTTTAGATTGAAGTTAAATCTAAAGAGACTGTAAGAAGGAACTGGTACTTCCCAATTCCAGTAAGTAAGTTTGTGAGTTGGTTGATAGTGAGACCCCTTGGTTATAAGGGAGAGTGGACGTAGGATATTCAATCCGAACCACTATACATCTTGTGTTCTTTATCGCTTTATTTTACTTATTGTTTGTTGATTATTGCTTTCTTGTAAAAGACTTTGAAAGACATTTAACTTAAGCTTCCGCAATTAATCTAACTAGTGGGACCAACACAGGAGGAGAGGAGGAAGGTGATAGGCCTTTGAAGAGGCTAAGGATGGGACCCAAGAAGTCCCCAGCGAAGAGCCTGAAGGAGGTGAGTTCTGAGAGGGAGAAGTCAAGCTCTCCGCGAGCCTCTGACTTGGAGGTAGTGAGAGGAACTATCGAGACGGCTGAGCTTTTGCAGCCTGAGATTGTTCTTAACCCAACCCCAACCCCTACTGACCCTAACCCCTTAAACAACCCTGAACCCACACCCAACCCACCTGAAAACCTCGACCCTGAAACCACCCCATCTGAGTCAGTGCCATCAACCTCACAAAACACTGTGCCTGACCAGATCACTGAACCCACCATAAATCATCCAAACCCTGAAGATTCTGAGCCTACCCTTAACCTTCCAAACCGTGAAGATTTCCCCAACTACCCAAACCCAAAGGATTGCCCCAAATCCTCCCAAGCCGGAGATTCAGATAACTTTCTGGAGATGGAGGAGGAGGTAGAGTTAGATGCGGGGATGGTAGGAGGTATTCTAGAGAACAATCTGAGGGGGAATGCAACTGAATGGGCAGCTAAGTGTTGGCCCAGCTTGTACTTGTACAGGGAACTGTGTGCTAATGTTATAGAGCTCAAGGTCTGGCTAGACTTCAAGCAGTCTAATATGCAGGAGCAGCATATGCTTGTTGATGCTAGAGGCTGGGAGCATTGGGAGCAGAAGGAGGCTCGACTCTGTACTTATTTTCATCTCACGAGCTGGCTGCAACTTTTGAACTTCGAGAATTTGAAGCAGTTAGTGAATGAGATGATGGCTGGGTTGAAGGCTGATCTTATCACTGAATCTGAGAAGGAGGATGAGGATGGAGCTCAGGGTGGAGCTTGTGAGAAAATGGTGGATGAGACCGCGGAGGAGGTCGATTATGAACTCTAAGCCTCAGGCTCAGGAGGAAGTTGGTGCCAAGGGTGGACCAACTGCTGAGGATGTTGAGAACATCTCAGCTGCCAATGATACATCAGTCAATGATGGGATTCCCTGCCCTGAGACAAAGGAGGATGATGTAGAGGCATCCAAGGTGACTCCTAGTTCTGAGGGACTTGTTCCAGAAGTTCGAGCTGGCTTAGCTGAGCCTGAGCAGACGGCTATGACCACTCTACAACTACCTTCAGTGCACCCTGAAGAGGGGACTGAGGATGTAGGGGCTGACAAGGGAAAACAACCACTTACTGATGAGGCCAACGATGAGGATGCAGATATGCTTATCACTGGAGTCAGAAGAGCTGAGTTCACCAGTATCGTCGAGGTGAAGAAGGAAAAGACGACTGAGAACCTAGCTGAGCTTCAGGAGGAGGTGATGAGGCTCAGGGCTGAAAAAGAAGAAGATTCCAAGGCCCTGGCTAAGCACATCTGATGGACCAAATCAACATACAACACACTTGCCAACAAGGAGTTGATATTGCTGAAGCGCACGATGGTGGATACGGCCAAGTCAGTAAGGTGTGAGAGGAGGAGGACAAAGAAGATGCTGAGGCAAACATTGAAGCAGCTTGAGGAGAGGGAGGAGCAAATGGAAGTAAAGCTAAACCTTGCAGTAGAGAGACTTGCAGCTCAGGCTGAAGCACTCTTCACTCAGGCACTGAACGACTCAGCGGCCAAGTTGGCGCTGGAGTCAGGGAAGATTGCTCAGTCCTCTGAGTCTGCTGCTGAGATTTTGGCTAAGGCTACTGAAGAATCGGCTAAGCTACTGATTGGGGCAGGCAGGATCAGCGGTGAGTCCTTGAAGGTGGAGGAAAGGATCACCAAGGCTGAACAAAGTCTCCAACACAATATGGAGGTCTTTGAAAAGAAGCTCAAAGCTGCCATCAGCTCAGTGTCGTATGCTGGAACAGGGATAGCCACGGGAGTTGATATGCTAAAGGAGGGCGTTCAAGAAGTTCAATCACTTGTTGCCTTTGTTATCAACAGCGGACAAGATATGTTCCCATCCCCATCTGCCAAGGATGATGCCAAAAAGGGGGAAAAGAAGAGGAAAAGATCCCAGCCTGAGGCATCGGAGGCTAAGACTCATGGAGAAATCGAAGTAGCGGACCTTGAGGCAAACCCTGAGGGGAATGTCCTTTTTGTGCGGAAGTCAGCCAGGCTAGCTGAAGCCGCAGTGGAGAAGGCTAATGACCCTTCTAAGGAACTCCCTTCCAAATCAGTTTCTTCAGCAATTCAGAAATCTCCCCTGGTGAACACAAGAAAGAATCCCATCACATACTCTGCGGAGATAGTGGCGGAACTATGCGCTGAGGCATGGGGAGCCTCTATGGAGAAATCTGAAGCTGAGCGCAGGGCTGACATTGCTCAAAAGGAAAAGATGCGCATCCTGGAGAAAAAGGTTGAGAAGCTGACTGATCTCACTGATATGCAACAGCGTGAATTGGATGATGTTGTGGTCAGTCTGCTTAGGAGGAAGAAGGCGAAGCCTGAATAGCACAAGTACAGAAAGAAGCCAACATCTAGGAAATCAACTTTGCTACAAGTCAGAAGGCCTGAGGCAGTTTAGAGGGAAGCTCTTGTCGATGAGTTCATCTCAGAGACATTGAAAGAGTTCTGGGTTGATGCTAGGGATGAATTTGTCAGGCTATGGTATGTGGTGAAGAAGTGGGGCGACACTGAAGACATCAATGCCCATTTCACTGACTATATGATGGACAATCACCTTGAACTTATTCAGAAGATCTTGGAAGAAGCTGAAGCAGCCCAGGTTCAAGTCAAAGCTCCTGAATTCGTTGCACGGCCACCACCTCTTGTACCTGAAACTGGAAAGCACGATACAAAGGCTATAATGACTGAAGTATTGAAGATTGCTAAGGCTAAAGGTTATGTGAACCAACCTAAAAGAGTTGACGAGTTGAAGGTTAGAGTCTATGCTGGTTATGGACTCGAGCCTGAAATGAGATTAGTTTAGGTGTTCACATCCTTTCTTGTAATAGATTAGATTCATTGTAACCATATCTATATCAATCAATGAAATCTATTACTTTGACCACAGACAAAAACTCATTGTCTTTTTGGCTGTTATTTAAATTCTGTACTTTATCAAGAGTTGCTCTAACACTGACTTATCTTATAGATAGGACTTGTTTTTCCTCTAAGTGTTTTAAGGATCTTTTCAGTGTTTTGGCATCAGCAAAAGGGGGAAATTGTTGGGACATTGTCAGTTTTGATTAAGATCCCAAAGCCCCTGAAAAGATGATTGTCTTAGTCAGGCTAGTCTTGGTTAGGTTCTTGTACTTAGTTATTTTACACTTCACAGGTACTCAGTGAGAGGAGAACTCATTGATGTCAATCAAGACTGAGAGCCTGAAGACGAAGAGCACCATCCTGAACTTATGGCAGTCTTCTAGCTGGCTGAGTAAGTGTCAGTGATGAAGAGTATGACCCTGAGGTCATTACTAACTCAGTCCTGAAGGGAACAAGATGATACTGAGTTAATGGGAAAGACTTGGAGTAGCCAAGCAATGCAAAAGGAATGTCAGCGTCAGGACAAGACCATTGTGCTCGAGACAAAAAGAACTTAATAAGACAAGCCTGAAGCCTAGGAATAAGTTATGACATTCTCACCAACCCGATGACGTGGACCAATCCAGGAAGGACACGCACGTACGGACCCTGACATGAAGACTGACTTCAGACTACACATTCAACGGGCAAGCATTAAATGCAATTACCAAATCCATGCAAGGACGGCTGCTGCTTGGGAAATATGTCCGTTTGAACCACTCTACATAGATGACTAGAAGGCTATCTCTTCCAACGGATAGTTTTCAAATCACTTATAAATAAAGAAGGCCTTGAACCCTTTCAAGGTTACGGGAAATTTACAAGCAAGAAATTACTCAAACTCTCAAGCTTTCAAAAGCATTCAGCATTCAAAAGAAGCACTCGAAACCAGTTAAATTTTCCAACTGTTTCTTAGATTAGTGAGAGTCATTCTGTATTCCATTGAGCTTTCAAGCCTTATCATAAGCTTAGAGTGATTATCCATCCTTAGCATAGTTTAGTCTTGTAAGGATAATCACACCTTAGTTGGAATCCTAACTGAAACCAAAACCTTCTTGTCAGGTTTGTTGGTAGTAAGTTGTGTTAGTGAGTTAGTAAGGAGTTTGTATAGGTTAGTGAGGATAGCTAATCTTGGTGCACCTTGGCACGTAAAAAACAAGAGTCCCAGTAGTGGATTTCCTGTTAAATCAGGCCGTGGACGTAGGAGCTTGAGTCTCTGAACCACGTTAAACTCCCCGTGTTCTTACTGCTTTGATATTGTGCTTATTTGCTTATCTCTTCAGTCATTCATAGCATTTGGTTTTATCAGGCTTGAATTAATCAGCCTGATCATTAAACTGAACATTGCCCTACTAACCACTATTTCATAATTGAGTAATCAAGTTTTCAGAAAGTAAACATAAAACAAGACTATAAACTTTCAGGGCTCACGCATTTCCGCACTGAACTTGTACTGATAGTTAACCAACTGACCCGCACTTAGTGTAGTCAGTAGGTGTGTTATCATTCTGTAGTTCTTTATCACTCTGAGTAAAGGGGACTCAGTAAGGTTTAAGTCAGAAAAATTGGTATACGTGTATTCCCCCCCCATACACGTATTCCTCAGTCGTGTACCTGGACCAACAGCCCTTGATGTAGGACTTCCAATAAATCGCCTAAAAGCACCTTCAACATTGGACTTTTACCACACCAAGCAACAAACCTGCAGAAGAATCCTCAAATAAATACTATTACCAATTTCCTAACTCATTCAGTACAAGACTAAATTAATTGCTTACTTCTCCCTACCCTCTCTCCACCCGTCCTCGGTTGTTTTCTTTATTTTATCAGATGTTTTGCGCACAGCCCTGTACGACCTATCCCACCTCAGTCCACAACTGGCTGCCCATCCTCTTGGAATTTTTCAACTTCTGTGGTATTTGGCTGAGGTGTAATTGGCACAGCCTTCCTATCATCCTTCATGGTCCTCGCTTAAACATTTCTTGTAAGCGTGCTTGGGCCGACCCCTCTTTTTGTTTAGGTTTTCCTTTGCACCTTTGGAGTAGCCATTCCAAGTTCGGTGCCACCGGTAACAGCTTTTGCTATGCTTTTTATTATCTTCTCCAGATCGACGTTCCTAGCCACCAAGTCTGCATTCTCCTTTCACTTAATTGTCAACTCAGTTATTGTGTCTATATGCTAGATTGTTTGAGGATCCTCCAATACTTGAGTTGCTGATGGCTCACTCACAATGCAACAACTTTCTTGGCATTCGTTCAAAGATCGCCGCAAAGCTAGGATCTCACTGTGTTTTCATTTAATCTCCTCATCCTTCGCAGCCAATTCCTTCTTGTACGCTTCGAACTAATCCGCCATACTACTACGCTGCCCCCTCGTGCAACTACCAGTCCTAACATGACACTCTATCTCATCAAACCCCATTATGACCTTCACTTTTTGTGAACAAACCACATTATCCGTTGTATCATCAAAATAAAAAACGGACCCTTTGTTGTTTGGATTCAAATCCTCTCTACCATGTACCTCTGCCATTTTCTCTTCATTATCCATCTGGCACATCTTCTCTGTCTTTTCTTTTGTCAGTTCGTTCCTAAATGAGACACCATCGGACTCAACGTACGATGCCCCCTCATTTGTTCAAAAACTGTTAATTGCGTACATGATCCCCCCAACCATACCATTATATCATGTACTGTCTCTACCCACACCAACCGATAATCCACCACTAAATACCATAATAGCTCTTTCCGTCTCATCTGCAGCATCAGGGCTTGCCCACTCCTTACCCTGAGATACCTCTACCTCCTCAGACATCCTGCTTGAATCACTGTCATCTTCATTGCCATCTCCATCTTTCTCATCCGGTACTTCCCTTGCCCAATCAGCCTTTAGACTTCTCAAAACCTCCTTCTCACTCGATGTTGCTTTAAGAACAACTCTGTGTACCTGTCCAACATACAATCACAACAAAATAAAAAAAAATATTTACTTATTACATAAGACAAACCTAAATAGAACACGTAAACTTAGAAATAACTCACAACACCATTCTTCAGAGTTTCCATGTTGGCCTTGGCCATTTTAATATTCAGAAGACCAAGGTCCCACCTTTTAATTCGAGGTATTGAACCACGAAGCGTTGAATCAATCAGCATTGTGTGCTCGTATAACCAAAACTGCATGCAAAAAGTATCATATTTTCCATTACCAAATCATCAAATATTAAAATTAAAATAAAATAGAGTTGTTATTGCCTAACACATACCGGTAGCAACATTGCGCACCCAGCCACTCTCATATTCTTAGTTGTTGTCATTTGTTTAATCAGCATATCAACAATCAATGTGCACCAACCGTACGATCTAATTTGTGATAAATTCTCCAGGTAGACTGTGTAATACCACGGTACAGACGAATTCCTCATTGGTGTGAGCAACGCAGCCAGTGGATACAAAATTGCCAACCTAGCCACATCTGCCGGTGGAGATGTTCCGGAGCGTGCATTCGCAATTTCTTCCAGCTTATCGAAAATTTATTTCTTCTTCAGTACATTCCCACCATTTTTCTTATTACTGTTGTTCCCAAACACCATTTTTACCCATCTAGGAGGGGGATAGTCAACTAACTTTACCGGGAGCCTTATCCCACCAGTCACACCTAAAATTAATTGCGCATCTTCTCTACCCAGCCCAACTCGAACCCCACCCAGATTAAATTTCTTCGTGCTTCGGTCGAACATCTTTAGTATCTTCTTAATATCTGCTTCATACTTCCACCACACATCCTTGTACGTATCGTACTCTACTTCCCGTAGTGCACTAAATAACATCCTGAATGGCGTCTTCTCTATTTCCCTCACATGATCATTATTAAACTTTAGAGACTGTAATTCCCGCATACTTGTTACCAAATTACTACAGTACAAGGTGCACCTTGTTCCACTTGTTAGTTTTCCAGCAACATTGATACCCATGATTCGCTTACACATTAAAAGTATACGTGGGTGTGTAACACAATGCTTAACAATTATGTTGGGAAATTGTATAGACTTAAGTTTTGATTAAGATGCCAAAATGTTCCTCCTAAGTTTATTGTAAGTAAAATATTCAGTAGAGTTAGAATTTAGTTAAAAAAATCTAAATGTTAAGAACTGGAGTGCAGTTAGAAATTTCTAGAGTGTATTGAAGAATGAAGTCCGCTGAAGACAAGGCCTGCTGAAGACGAAGTCTGCTGAAGACAAGTGATCTGAGATAAGTAGTCTAAGTCTTGAATGTTTTCTAAGTGCATTCTCACTAAGGCTAAAACCATCAGGAGAGGACCAATGTCTACTGATGAGAACTAACAAAGCTCATTAAATGCTAAACACATTAAAAGCTGTTAGTTAATCTGGTTGGAACAAGGTAAAATGAATTTCAGTGAAGCTTACAATAAATGAAGGAATAAGAAGGTTCTCTCAGAGGAGTTCCACCTTAAAGCAAGACAAGAATCTGGGCAAGCAGACTGAAGGTACAATGAGAAGATGACACGTCAGTGTACTTTACTGACAACCAACCTGCCCCAAACTAACAAGTACCAAAAGTCTTTCCCTAGCAATCTACAGAAAGTTAGGTGAACAAGCATGGTCTTTCAGCCGTTTCTTGACAAGACTTAAAGCTTCAAATGGAGTCGTTTGAACTAATCAGATACAAGAAGACTTACTTGAGAAGATTCAAATCCAACGGGAAGATTTTCAAGGAAGCATCATCTGAGTCATCACTAAAGGTAACATTGGAAACAACACCAGTGTCTAGATCACCCAGATCATCATCTAAAGAATCATCATAATCAATTCTTGCAGAAAAAGCTAGTTCCTCATCTTTAGAACCTTCAGGTTCATCATCATCTGAGTCATCACTAAAGGTAACATTAAAATTCAGTTTTTGTCTTAATCTGGTATTTGCACACTCATTTGCATAGTGTCCAAATCCAGTACATGCATCACATCTAACTGATTTTCTAAAATCAGGATCATACCTTGATTTATTACCTCTGAATTGCCTTGATTGATTCTGATCCTTCTTTTTCTCCGGGTCTGATGGTGTGTTATTGAAAGGAGTTCTCTGTTGGACATTTCCTCTGGATCTATTCAGTTTCTTCTTCAGGTAGGAATTAAACTTCTTTGTAAGGAGGGCAATGTGCTCAGGAGTGTTGTAACATTGGTCTTAAACATCTTCATCAGACTCAACTTCAGTCACAAAGGGCTGATTTTCAGAGTTGGATGATGTTTCACCTTTGAAAACAACAACCTTCTTTCCTTCACTTGTATCATCAAATTGAGTTGTGTTCATCTCATATGTTTTGAGAATACTTACAAGCTCATTCTGACTTAAAGTGTCAGTGTCCTTGGCTTCTTCAATAGCACAAATTTTTGCATCAAACCGTTTAGGAACAGATCACAAAATTTTGTGTACAACTCGTACATTGGAAATTGGATCACCAAGTGCGTGTGATTCATTGACAATCTCACTCAGTCTTTCATTGTAAGCCGTGATTGTCTCATCATCCTTCATCCTTAGATTCTCGAACTTGGTCCCAAGCATTCGAAGTTTGGTCCTTCGAACACTTCCACTTCCTTCGCAGTGCTCTTGAAGCCTCTCCCATGCATCTTTAGCCGTAGTACATGTTGATATAATCTTGAACATGGATACATCAACAGAGGTAAAGATAGCATTGAGAGATTTGGAATTGTAGCTTGCCGTCGTGGTCTCCTCATTTGTCCATTCAATCTCCCGTTTGACTCTTGTCTCGCCATCATCATCTGCTTGGTTTCTGGGCCATTCCCAACCGGTCAGAACACTTCTCCAAGCACGTTCATCAATAGACTTGATGTACATGCGCATCTTAGGTTTCCAATAGGCATAGTTATTTCCATCTAGTATAGGGGGCCTAAGTGGGGTGTTTACAGGATATTCCATAGCAAAAGACACACTTAAAAACTCAGGATCTAAACTTAGTATATCAAGTTTATGGCTCTGATACCAATTGAAAGTGTGCGTGTGTTATAAAGTGCAGATGTTGTAACAAATGTTAAAGCAAATATTACAACAATCTGGTAAATCAGAATATAAAACGTATACAGCGGAAGACTTAAACACACAATTGCAAAAGGAAATACTTTTTAACACAAACTATCATAAATAGTTTGTGCTAGCCTTATGGCGAAAGGTTCACTATAAAAAGATTAGTGATACAAAAGTTGTGTGAAGAGTATGATCGTTCACAATGGAAACAAAACTCGATATCACCTATCAAATCTAAATTGGCTAAGTGTATAACATAATACACCGTCAAAATTGATCTCACTTTATATCGATGATCTCACTATCTATGGATATAAGTTCGATCACAAGCTATGCGTGAAAAACTCTATTTCAAGGCATAACATAAACGTTGGAATAACTGCCCTATCACCTTTAAACTCAGGATCAACACTAAAGTAGGTGTACTCGTTTACTCCACACTTGGTACTGAAAGATTTGGCCTCTATTTATAGGCAGAAGTTCTTCAATCCAAAATAACTTCTCTATGTAACCGCTTGCATGATCTTCATGTTGTCCCACGTCTCTTTCTTTATTCCTCATGCTTCTTGATGCAACCGCCTGATCTAGACAGTTCTAAAATGTCCTGGATAAGCCTGGAACGTGTAGTCCCTTGTAGATCCTTGTAGATCCTTCTGGAACCCGTAACTGCTCATGTTGCTACCAATGTTATGCAACATTCACTGCAACATTGATAATTCCAGAACCTTGTAGATCCTTCTAGATCTTCATCCTGCATGTTAAAACATCTAGGACAACATTTGAACATAAAGTGTTGGTTAATGAGAAGAAAGGGCAAATTCATGTTGTTTCAAAGTAAATAGTGAATACTTCACTACCAACAACATCAACAATCTCCCCCAATTTGATCATAAAGGAGGTTCTCCCAGTAGTTCTTCAGGAATTGAAGTTCATCAATTGAGTCCTGCAAGTGCTTTAGTTGAGTTTGAATAAACTCAGGTGAGATATTCAGAGAATAGGTTATGGGAGCTGGAATGTTGCTCGGTATGTTCCCAGCATTCTGTGCAGCATCTTGTGCAGGAGCAGGGTCAGGAACAGGTTGGTGTGGTTCTGCATCTTCTTCTTCAGCATTATCCTGCAGGGGTAAGTCAAACACTCTATTTCCAGACAGTAAATAATGAGATATACCCATCAGATGAACTCTCCCCCTCAACAACTCATTCCTTTTGTGAACAAAGTTGTGACTAATCAAATATCCATAAATCAGCACAGGGTAAGGCAGGTTGCCTTTCTCAGAGATCTTTCTAGCAAACTTCATCATGTGATGAAAAATAACCAGGCCCAGGTTAAAAATTTTCATCACACCAATTCTGTACACCAGTACAGCTTGATCCCTGGTCACCTTTGTGGAGTTTGTAGAGGGTATCTAGTTATACACTACCAGCTTATGTAATACTGAATACAGAGAGGTCAATGAGGCAGCTAACATATTCTTATTCCATTTGTTAACTCTTCTCCCAGTCAGAACAGTAATGATCTCATCCATATGAGGAACATCTTCTTCCTCAACATCCTCAACATGCAGAAACTGGTTAATTAACTTAGGAGTAAAAGAAACACTCATATCTCTAAACCTTACAGCACCATACCACCTAGAATTCCTTCTAGCCTGGTTCTTTCTCAGACAAGCATAAAACTCATACACCCAATCAGTAACAAATGCATCAGCAAAAGTAACAGCATGCATCAAACTTCTTTCTTCTAAAAATCTAACTAGACCCTTGGATTCAAACTCATCAATGTTAATTTTTCTTTCAATTAACAGATTTCTTTTCCTCAACCTTTCCAACTTTTGGTCTAAAGATTCATCATCATCATTATCAGAACCAACATGCTCAACAGAATGTTCAGATGCATTACCTTTTTCAGAACCAGTTTTGGTTCTGTCTGAGCTACTATCAGAACTGCTGTCATCAGCTTCAGGTTCTGGTGCTGCTGCACTTGTTCCAGCACCACCAGTAGCATACTCAAACTTCCTCTTAGTCCTCATCTCAACTCTTGCTCTCCTCCTCAGTTCAAAAATAGGTACATCACTCTCATCAGTTTCTTCTTTCTCCTGGCTTTCAGATTGATCAGTCTCTTTCTCAGATGAGTCTTTGGAGCTTGACTCATTTTCAGATTCTGAAAACACTCAAATAGGTCGAGTAGCAACATCTCCTTCATCATCCTTCTTCTTCCTTGCGGTTTCAGAATAGTTCACCCTCTTCTTTGCTCTACCTGATCTCCTCCTTGATTGAACAGGGCTCCTTTTCCTCTTGCCTCCCTTTTTCTTCACAGCTTTGGCTATTGGAGCAGGCTCATAATCCTCAGACATTGAAGAATCAGTTTTGGGTGATTCTTCTTTGTCCTCCTCTGACATTTCAACATCAGGGACTTCATCATTAGGGCTTTTCTCCCTAGTTTCTTCAACAACTTTTAGGAAAATTATTGTATAGTTTTGATGAGTTAAAAAAAACCAGAAGATATAATAGGACCATCTGGACCTGTTAGCCAGATGATGATCTAGGAAGATAAGATCTCATCCAACAAGGGATAATCTTTATCTATGGATTCCTACAAAATCAGCAACTAACCAATCAGGACCCAGCACTAGTAGGGGACCTAATTGATTTCTCTGCAGGTAGATAAGAGCCCATTGGAGAAAGGATTTTCAAGCAACCATGTCTGGTACATTGATAGTGGATGTTCCAAGCACATGACCTTCCAGAAAGATAATCTCCAAGATTTCAAGCCATTGAATGGGCCAAGAGTGATGTTTGGTGACAACAACTATGGAGTCACCAGAGGAGTTGGAAAGTTGACCTTTAATGGAGTATCTGTAGATGAAGTCTACTATGTTGAAGGACTCAAGCATAATCTGCTTTCTGTATCCCAATTTTGTGACAAGGGATACTCAGTGAAGTTCTCTAGTGATTCATGCACTATCTTTTCTTCTGATTATAATGATATCTTGCTAATAGGCTTGAGGAAGGGTAACATTTATCTTGCAGATTTTAGCAGTTGCCCAAGAAATGCTTGCCTTGTTGCAAAAGGATCTGCAGAGAACAACTAGATTTGGCACAAGAGATTGTGTCATCTGAACTTCAAAATACTAAACAAGATTGCCAGTTAAGGTCTAATTCGAGGTCTTCCTAATGAAGTGTTTAAGAAGAATCAGGTTTGTGGTTCATGCCAGAAGGGTAAACAACCCAAAACTTCCTTTAAGGATGTCCAGAGCACAACCACAATCAGAGTACTTCAACTACTTCACATGGACCTGTTTCTCCTCTTAGTTTCAGTGGAAGGAAGTACACCTTGGTGATAGTAGATGACTTTTCAAGATACACTTGGGTAGTGTTCTTGTTTAAGAAAAATGAAACTATCACTAAGCTGCCAGAATTCTTCAAGCAGATTCAGAATGAGCAGAACCAGAGCATAGTCAGAATCAGAAGTGATAAAGGGACAGAGTTTTTGAATTCACACATTGCAGATTACTGCAAGGACCATGGGATTTTTCATGAGACATCTGCTGCCAGAACACCCCAACAAAATGGAGTAGCAGAAATGAGGAATAGAACCCTTAAAGAGGCTCCAAGAACTCTTCTGGCAGAGTACAACACTCCACAAAGGTTTTGGGAAGAGGCCATTAATACAGCTTGCTACACTCAGAACAGATGCCTAATTGCCCAGAGACATAATAAGACTCCATATGAGGTATGGAAAGGTAAAACCCCATCTGTTTCATATTTTCATGTTTTTGGATGTAAGTGTTTCATCCATGACAATGGAAAATCTAAATTAAGAACTTTTGATGCCAAAGTGGCTGATGGAATATTTTTAGGATATTCCAGCACCAGTAAGGCTTTTAGAGTTTTTAATAAGAATTCACTTTGTGTGGAGAAAGCACCTCATGTTGTTTTTTATGAATCTGCTTTTGAGTGCAAGGTGGACTCTAAGTCTTCTGATGAGACCCAGAATCAGACTATTCCCAGAGTAATCAAAGTCAATCCACCTATTCTTGATTCAGATTCAGACTCAGACTCAGATGGTGACCCATCTCCTGGATCTCTGAAGCAGAAGCCTTCACAAGGAGCAGAACCAGAAGAGGTTGGAACTCCTGTAGGGGGAAGCTCTTCTGCAGGTGGTGATAATCACCAAGGTACTGCAGAAGATGATCAACCAGGCAAAACCACGGGAAGGAGGACCCTGGTTGATCACCCCAATGACCTGATACTTGGAGATCCAACTAAGGGTGTCCAGACTAGGAGAACTCTTAACTTAGCTGCCTTATTCAGTTGCTATGCGTACTTGATTGAGCCCAAGAACATCAAGGAGGCACTGAAAGATTCAAATTGGATTGTTGCAATGCAGGAGGAGTTGAATCAATTCACCAGACATGATGTTTGGGAGCTGGTAGACAGACCAAGACATCAAAAGGTGATAGGCACTAAGTGGGTTTTCAAGAATAAGAAAGATGAGAATGATGTCATTACTAGGAACAAGGCAAGGCTAGTGGCCCAGGGCTATTCTCAGTCTGAAGGAATAGACTATGATGAGTCATTTGCTCCTGTTGCCAGACTAGAAGCCATCAGATTATTCTTAGCATATGTTGCTCACATGAAGTTCAAAGTATACCATATGGATGTGAAATCTGCCTTTCTTAATGGGATTCTCATTGAGGAAGTGTATGTGGAACAACCTCCTGGTTTTGAACAAGGTGACAAGGTGTTTAAGCTTAAGAAAGCTCTTTATGGGCTGAAGCAGGCACCCAGAGCATGGTATGACACTCTATCTCAATTTCTTCTGGATAATGGTTTTTCTAAGGGTAAGATTGATAGGACCTTGTTTACGAAAGAAGAAGGAAAGGACATCCTTCTGGTCCAAATATATGTTGATGACATTATATTTGGATCTCCTAACAAGAAGCTGTGTGAGAAGTTTGGTGAGCTCATGCAGACTCAGTTTGAGATGTCTATGATGGGGGAAATGAATTACTTTTTAGGCTTGCAGGTAAAGCAATCAGAGAAGGGAATTTTTATAAATCAGGCAAAGTACATCATAAACATGTTAGAGAAATTTGGAGTAGGATCTAGCAAAGCAGCCAAGATTCCTATGATGACAAATTTCAACATGGACCAGATGAGTCTGGAGAGAGTGTGGACCAGACTCAGTACAGAGCACTTATTGGTTCTCTTTTGTACCTGACTGCAAGCAGACCAGACATTACCTTTGTTGTAGGAGTGTGTGCCAGATTTCAAGCTAATCCCAAGAAAAGTCATTTGGAAGCAGCTAGGAAGATATTGAAATTTCTTAAGGGAACAGTGAATTTAGGATTATGGTATCCTGCAGATGACAACTTAGAATTGAGTGGTTATTCAGATTCAGACTATGGTGGATGTAGAATAGATAGAAAGTCTACAAGTGGAACATGCCAATTTTTAGGGAATAAATTGGTATCTTGGTTTTCTAAGAAGCAGACTTCAGTTGCTACGTCTACAACAGAAGCAGAGTACATGGCTACAGGGAGCTGTTGCTCACAACTGCTCTGGATTAGTCAACAGCTTAGGGACTACCAAATTAGAGCCAAGAATATTCCTATATTCTGTGATAGTAATAGTGCAATTGTCATCACCCAGAATCCAGTTCTTCATACCAGGTGTAAACATGTTGATATAAGGCATCATTTTATCAGAGATCATGTTGAGAAGGGAGATATAAGGATGGAAAAGATTGCAACAGAGAAGCAGAGAGCAGATATTTTAACTAAGCCTTTCGCTGAGACCAGATTCCGAGAGTTAGCTTTTGAGTTGGGATTATTGGATCCAGAGACAGATTTGTTTTAGGGGGAACATCAGAGAAGTATCCTTTATTTATACTGTTGGTCCCACTAGATTGATTAATTGCGGAAGCCTTTAAAACAAAAATGTCTTTAGAGAAAATCTTTTCTAAGAGCACAAATAATAAACAACAGATATTAAAGAAAGCAATAAATAACACCGTATTTATAGTGGTCCGGATCTGAATATCCTACGTCCACTCTCCCTTGATCAAAGGGGTCTCACTATCCAACCAACAAACTCACTACTTACTGGAATTTCCAAAGTACCAGCACCTTCTTACAATCTCTTTAGATCTAACTTCGATCTAAAGACACACTTACTCCAACCTTGTCTAACAAGATGAACAGGTTGAGTATATAAACTCCTTACGAGTTGGATGAGTAATTAAGAACAAAGTGAGTGCAAATGCGTAGTGATCAAAAAGCTTAGTATGCTATGTGCGCGTGTATAGTCTCTAGAGCTTTTTCTTGATCTGCACTCTTGTATATATAGAGGGGATTAGGGCTAGCCGTTGGAGGGCTAATCCAATCAGATCCTCTATATAAGGAAGCCTCAATCAATCAATTCCCTAATTGATTGATTGGGTTGGTGGGATCCTTGGATTGATTATCTTCAAATACTTTCCAATCCTGATCTTGTTGACTTGATCTGAATCACCAACGGTCAATAACTTCCTTTGCCTAACTCTGATTTTCAATAGAGAAGGCAAGACCAGACACCAGGCAACCTCGGTGTCTTCTGGTCCTCATCTGGTGAACAACCAGAATACTCAGTAGAATCAGGGGATCAAACTGAGTATCTTTTGTTCCACTAGACTCGTCTGGTCTGGGAAAGGTCCTCTGCCTCTGGTCTGTCTCATCTGGTGAAGTCTTCTGGTGGAGTCCTCTGGTGAAGTCCTCTGGAGGGGTCTTCTGGTGACTCTTCTGGTGAAGTCTTCTGATCTGGCAGTTCCTCCTAGACTAAGTTCTAATCTAGATCATCATCTGGCTAACAGGTCCAGATGGTCCTATTACATCTTCTGGTTTGTTTTAACTCATCAAAACTAACAATTTTTATCCTAACAATTTCCCCCTTTTTGATGGAGTTAAAACACTACCAGAACTGATCAAGAATAATACACTTAAGCAAGAAAATATTAAAGGATAAGACCTTAGAATAGATCTTATCAGGCAAATAATTAAGACAACAAGAGGTTGTCTTTTGAACAGAGAAGATATGAATTTCATTGATAGAAAGGACAAGGATGATTACAGATTACAATGCATTTCTGGTCCTATTCTAAGCAAATCTTCTGTTGTCTTTGGGCACCAGAAACCAGTCAAGAAACCTGTCTTGAATGGCCTTCAACTCTGCAGAAGATGATGGGGTGAAGTTTTCCAACACCTTGGTCTTGTACAGTTTCTTCAGCTCAGCCCAATCAACCTGGTCTCCTGCCATTGGAGTGTTGAGAAAATGGAACTCAGGAGCAGTGACTTCCAGGTTGAATTCAATGGTTGAATCCATCAACTGCTTGTACAAATCTGCATCATATGCCTGCATCCAAGAGTGGAAGGTCCTGTTGATGAGAGCATCATCCTCTGGTGGAGGTCTCTGGATGTAATGTTGAATGAACCAGAGAGTCTTGGCTTCTCTCCATTTTTCTATCAAAGGCACAAGAACAGTTGAGTCAAAGGACCCTTTTGTCCTGAGAGGAAGGATGTTCATGACTTCAACAGGTCCTTTTCTCTTTTGGCTGGATACACTAGCAACAGGAGTGATGCCAGCTTCTCTGCTCTTCTTATTTTGCCTTCTAACACATCGGAGCCTCTGCTCTTCATCTATGTTCTTCCTTATCCTTGCTTGCCTCTCTTGTTAGGATAAAAATTGTTAGTTTTGATGAGTTAAAACAAACCAGAAGTTGTAATAGGACCATCTGGACCTGTTAGCCAGATGATGATCTAGATTAGGACTTAGTCTAGGGGGAACTGCCAGACCAGAAGACTTCACCAGAAGAGTCACCAGAAGACCCCACCAGAGGACTTCACCAGAGGACTTCTCCAGAGGACTCCTCCAGAGGACTTCAGCAGAAGAGATCAAGACCAGAGGCAGAGGACCTTCCCCAGACCAGACGAGTCCAGACCAGACGAGTCTGGTGGAACAAAAGATGCTCAGTTTGATCCCCTTATTCTACTGAGTATTCTGGTTGTTCACCAGATAAGGACCAGAAGACACCGAGGTTGCCTGGTGTCTGGTCCTGCTTTCTCTGGAGAGAATCAGAGTTAGGCAATTGGAAGCATTGTTCCGTTGGTGATTAATCAAGTCAAAACAAGATTGGATTGAGAAGATATGAAGACAATCAATCAAGATCTCACCAACCCAATCAATCAATTAGGGAATTGATTGATTGAAGCTTCCATATATAGAGGATCTGATTGGATCAGCCTCCCAACGGCTATGTCCCTAATCCCCTCTATATATACTTGAGTGCAGATCTGGAAAAAGCTCTAGAATCATTCACGCGCATATAGCCATACTAAGCTTTTGATCACTACGCATTTCGCACTCACATTTGTTCTTAATTACTCATCTACTCGTAAGGAGTTTATATACTCAACCTGTTCATCTTGTTAGATAAGGTTGGAGTAAGTTTATCTTTAGATCGACGTTAGATCTAAAGAGTCTGTAAGAAGGTGCTGGTACTTCGGAAATTCCAGTGAGTAAGTTTGTGAGTTGGTTGATAGTGAGACCCCTTGGTGATAAGGGAGAGTGGACGTAGGATATTTATCCGAACCACTATATATCTTGTGTTATTTATCGCTTTATTTTTAATCTTTGTTTATTGTTTATTACTCTCTTGTAAAAGATCTTGAAAGACATTTAAACATAAGCTTCCGCAATTAATCTATCAAGTGGGACCAACAAGTGGTATCAAAGCAGTGTGTCCACGACCACTGCTTTGAAAAGCTTTTGGTGGTCACCGGGCAGATCCATTGCTCTTTAGTGCTTTTATTCAAGTTCTTGTTATTTCCCTAAATTTCTTATCAAAATGTCTGCAAAATCTTCTTACAAGAGTCGTAAGCTTCCAGAATTCTCTTTTGAGGATTATAGCCACTGGAGCTTCATGATGAGTAATCATCTTGGAGCTATTCACCACCGCATGTTAGATGTGGTTGAAAGTGGCCCCATTAAATTTTATTGGACTCCTATTGATAGTGGCAGGTCTGAGTCCAGAGAAGAAACTAGCGACGCTGCAGAGGATAGAGTTCCCAGACAACGAATCCTCAAAAAGAAAGACGAACTTGACAACGATGAGAGAAAGCTACATAACCTGGACCAGGTGGCGAGGACTGAGATTATCAACACTATTACTAAAGAAGTAATTGAAAAGGTCAGGACGTGCACCACTGCAAAAGAGATGTGGGACAAGTTAGCTCTGCTCTGTGAAGGAACATAGAAGATTAAAGATAACAAGCTCCAAGCTGTTCAACACTCTTTTGACACATTTAAGATGAAACCAGACGAGACCATTGACCAGCTGGACATGCGTCTCACGAATCTCTTAAACAAGGCTAGTGCCTTAGGTAAGACCTATTCTGAAAAAGAGATTAATAGTAAAATATTACGTTCACTAACCAGCAGGTGGAGAATTAAAGTCACTGTGATCAAGGACAACAAGGATCTCAATACTCTGGATCATCATCTTCTGTTGTCTGATCTCAAAGCCTATGAGTATGATCTTCAAGAGGAGGATCAAACAGAAGAGGTTTCCTCTTCTGGTCAGAAAGGTGTTGCATTCTCTTCAACCATCAAATCTGATGCCAAGCCAAAGGAGTCTACTGCAGATGACTTGAGCCTCAAGGAGCAGGTAGCACTTCTAACTCATAAATTAGACAAAATGAGTTCAAAATATGGCAGGTACAAAAGGCATTGGAAGGAGTCTACCAGAAACAGGAAGAGTTCTTTCAAGCCTGCAGAGAAGGAGAAGACATCTGGAGACTCAAAGGAGACCAGATTCAGAACTCCAGAGAAGAGGAGAGATGACAACCCTGGCAACTCTGGGAGATCAGATTATCAGAGGAGGGATGGTAGCTCTGGCAGACCTGACTACCAGAGGAGAGAAAGTAGTCCAGCCAGATCAGACTACAACCAGAGGAGGAGAGAGCCAAGTCCTAGTCCCAGAGGAGACAATGCCTGCTACACATGCAACAAGACTGGTCACTACAGTTATGATTGTCCTCAGCTTACTCCTAGGGAAAGAGAAGAGAAAAGAATCAAGAGAGATAGGAGGTATGCAGATAAGAGAGCATTACTGGCAGAAGCAGAGGAGGAGGATACTAGTTCCAGTTCTTCTTCTTCTGACTTTGGATCAGATGATGATGTGTGTCTCATGGCAGACATCACTGAGGTAAATGAAACTACTCTTGTTTTATCTAATTCCAAATGTACTGAATCCTCTAATTCATCTGGTAACTCCAGAGAGTCTGATATGCAACAAATGCTATCAGATCTCCAAAATTGTGTCCAACTCTGTCAAAAACTTGAGAAAGAGAATGGTAGGCTCAGGGCTGAAGTTCAATCTCTCTCTCATGAGCACAAATCCACCAGAGAACTCATGAAAGATCATTCCAAAGAAGTCTCTGAACTTCAGGATAAGATCACAGAAAGAGATACTCTGGTAGATCAACTCATGAAAGAAAGGACCTCTCAAGAAGATGAGATCAATGAACTCAGAGCCAAATATCAGACTCTTATCAAGGGAAAACAAGTTGCTCACAACATAGAGGAGATACCTATGCCCAGAGAAGCTCCTAAGATACCATCTGTTGTATCTATCATATCAGAGTCTTCTCAGCGCATTTGTGATAAGAGTGGTTTAGGATATTCTGGAATTACCACTAAAACCCATAAATACCTCTATAATAAAGACAAGTCTGAAGAGCTGGTAAATTGATAGAAATCTGGAATGATAAAGACTTAACTGGTAATGGTTACAAGGTGGTTCACAATCCTGATTGGAAAAGGAATCACTCTGTTAATCACATAACAAATGGTCCAGAAGAGTTGACTACTCTGGAAGAGAAGATATTAGAGAATAAGTGTCAACAAGGGGAACCATTAAAGATTGATGGTTCTGTGAACAATGAGTCCCAAGGAGTAGATATTACTCAAATTGGAGGACCCCAGAGAAATCCTCAAAGGGAACCTAAACAGATTAGGGGACCACAAAGGAAACACTCAAAAAGGGGGAATACCAATCAGAGTAATAACTACCAGAGAAGGAACAATGTTCAACAGAACCAGGTACCCCAGAGACAATTTTCTCAGAGGAATCAATTCCAGAATAGGTATACTCAAAGGAACTATAATCACCAGAACATGTCTAATTATCAGAACCAGAGGAGGTCTTCCAGACCAATCTATAGAAAACCAACTGATCTGGGTAGTTATGACACCAGAGATGGTTCTTCTAGGATGTACCCTTACAACCAGACCTTTAAGACCATGTCTTTGAGGCAGGCCATTCCAAAGGCCAGATTTGAGAAAAGGTACACCAGACCTGTTTATAGGAAAGGTGTCCTTATCAGACCAGTAGCTCAATATGTCATAGTAAGAGGACATGTACTGGTAGATAGATTTGGAAGAAAGATAAGATCTCCTCATCCATCAAGGGATGATCTTTATCTATGGATTCCTACAAAACCTGCAACTAACCAATCAGGACCCAGCACTAGTAGGGGACCTAATTGATCTCTCTGCAGGTAGATAAGAGTCCATTGGAGAAAGGATTTTCAAGCAACCATGTCTGGTACATTGATAGTGGATGTTCCAAGCACATGACCTTCCAGAAGGATAATCTCCAAGATTTCAAGCCATTAAATGGACCAAGAGTGATGTTTGGTGACAACAACTATGTAGTCACCAGAGGAGTTGGAAAGTTGACCTTCAATGGAGTATCTGTAGATGAAGTCTTCTACGTAGAAGGACTCAAGCATAATCTGCTTTCAGTATCCCAATTCTGTGACAAGGGATACTCAGTGAAGTTTTCTAGTGATTCATGCACTGTTTTCTCTTCTGATTATAATGATATCTTGCTAATAGGCTTGAGGAAGGGTAACATCTATCTTGCAGATTTTAGTAGTTGCCCAAGGAATGCTTGCCTGGTTGCTAAAGGATCTGCAGAGAACAGCTGGATTTGGCACAAGAGATTGTGTCATCTTAACTTCAAAACATTGAACAAGATTGCCAGAAAAGGTCTCATTCGAGGTCTTCCTAATGAAGTGTTTAAGAAGGATCAGGTTTGTGGTTCATGCCAGAAGGGTAAACAACCCAAGACTTCCTTTAAGGATGTCCAGAGCACAACCACAACCAGAGTACTTCAACTACTTCACATGGACCTGTTTGGACCTGTTTCTCCTCTTAGTTTCAGTGGAAGGAAGTACACCTTAGTAATAGTAGATGACTTTTCAAGATACACTTGGGTAGTGTTCTTGTTTAAGAAAAATGAAACTATGACTAAGCTGCCAGAGTTCTTCAAGCAGATTCAGAATGAGCAGAACCAGAGCATAGTCAGGATCAGGAGTGACAAAGGAACAGAGTTTTTGAATTCACATATTGCAGATTATTGCAAAGACCATGGGATTTTTCATGAGACATCAGCTGCCAGAACACCTCAACAAAATGGAGTTGCAGAAAGGAGGAATAGGACTCTCAAAGAAGCTGCAAGAACACTTCTGGCAGAGTACAGCACTCCACAGAGATTTTGGGCAGAGGCCATCAATACAGCTTGCTACAGTCAGAACAGGTGCCTGATTGCCCAGAGACATAATAAGACCCCATATGAGGTATGGAAAGGTAAAACCCCATCTGTTTCATATTTTCATGTTTTTGGATGTAAGTGTTTCATCCATGACAATGGAAAATCTAAATTAAGAACCTTTGATGCTAAAGTGGCTGATGGAATATTTTTGGGATATTCCAGCACCAGTAAAGCTTTTAGAGTTTTTAATAAGAATTCACTTTGTGTGGAGGAAACACCTCATGTTGTTTTTGATGAATCTACTTTTGAGTGCAAGGTGGATTCTAAGTCTTCAGATGAGACCCAGAATCAGACTACACCCAGAGTTATCAAGGTCAATCCACCTGTTCTTGATTCAGATTCAGATTCAGATGATGACCCATCTCCTGGTTCTCTGAAGCAGCAGCCTTCACAAGGAGCAGAACCAGAAGAGGTTGGAACTCCTGTAGGGGGAAGCTCTTCTGCAGGTGGTGATAATCACCAAGGTACTGCAGAAGATGATCAACCGGGCAAGACCACGGGTAGGAGGACCCTGGTTGATCACCCCAATGACCTGATCTTAGGAGATCCAACTAAGGGTGTCCAGACTAGGAGAACTATTAACTTAGCTGCCTTATTCAGTTGCTATGTGTCCTTGATTGAGCCCAAGAACATCAAGGAGGCACTGAAAGATTCAAATTGGATTGTTGTTATGCAAGAGGAGTTGAATCAATTCACCAGACAGGATGTTTGGGAGCTGGTAGACAGACCAAGTCATCAAAAGGTGATAGGCACTAAGTGGGTTTTCAAAAATAAGAAAGATGAGAATGATGTCATTACTAGGAACAAGGCAAGGCTAGTGGCCCAGGGCTATTCTCAGTCTGAAGGAATAGACTATGATGAGACATTTGCTCCTGTTGCCAGACTAGAAGCTATCAAATTGTTCTTAGCATATGCTGCTCACATGAAGTTCAAAGTATACCAGATGGATGTGAAATCTGCCTTTCTTAATGGGATTCTCATTGAGGAAGTGTATGTGGAACAACCTCCTGGCTTTGAACAAGGTGACAAGGTGTTTAAGCTTAAGAAGGCTCTTTATGGGCTGAAGCAGGCACCCAGAGCATGGTATGACACTCTTTCTCAATTTCTTCTGGACAATGGTTTTACTAAAGGTAAGATTGATAGGACCTTGTTTAGGAAAGAAGAAGGAAAGGACATCCTTCTGGTCCAAATATATGTTGATGACATCATATTTGGATCCCCTAACAAGAAGCTGTGTGAGAAGTTTGGTGAGCTCATGCAGGGACAATTTGAGATGTCCATGATGGGAGAATTGAATTACTTTTTGGGTTTGCAGGTTAAGCAATCAGAGAAGGGAATTTTTATTAATCAAGCTAAGTACACCAGAAACATGTTAGAGAAATTTGGAATAGGATCTAGCAAGGCAGCCAAGATCCCTATGATGACAAATTTCAAAATGGATCCAGATGAGTCTGGAGAGAGTGTGGACCAGACTCAGTACAGAGCACTTATTGGTTCTCTTTTGTATCTGACTGCAAGCAGACCAGATATTACTTTTGCTGTAGGAGTTTGTGCCAGATTTCAAGCTAACCCCAAGAAGAGTCACTTGGAAGTAGCTAAGAAAATATTGAAATATCTTAAGGGAACTGTGAATTTAGGATTATGGTATCCTGCAGATGACAACCTGGAATTAAGTGGTTATTCAGATTCAGACTATGGTGGGTGCAGAATAGATAGGAAATCTACAAGTGGAACATGCCAATTTTTAGGGAATAAATTGGTATCCTGGTTTTCCAAGAAGCAGACTTCAGTTGCTACATCAACAACAGAAGCAGAGTACATGGCTGCAGGGAGTTGTTGTTCTCAACTACTTTGGATTAGTCAACAGCTTAGGGACTACCAGATTAGAGCTAAGGATATTCCTATTTTCTGTGATAGTAATAGTGTCATTGCAATCACCCAGAATCCAGTTCTTCATACCAGATGCAAACATGTTGATATAAGGCATCATTTTATCAGAGATCATGTTGAGAAGGGAGATATGAGGATGGAAAAGATTGCAACAGAGAGGCAGAAAGCAGATATATTAACCAAGCCTTTGGCTGACACCAGATTCAGAGAGTTAGCCTTTGAGTTAGGTTTGTTGGATCCAGAGACAGATTTGATTTAGGGGGAACATCAGAGAAGTATCCTTATTTTATTAATTTTCTTCATAAATTTTCCTTATGCTAACATACCTGCAGATTAGATATATCAGAGAGGGTATACTTCCAGATGAGGTATACACCAGGTGACACTTATCCCAGATGAGGTACTAAGTCAGAGATATGTCCAAAGTCTTTACTGACCAGGACCAGATGAGTTCCATCAGAGGAGAAGTATCACCTGACTAATTGTGGTATCATCTGGTTACAATATCAGGTGACAGGTATGTCTTTTCTACTCTGGCCTCTGATCATTGGGATACACTTTTCAAATTAGTAAGTAAACTCAAAACCTTTCAACTTCGGAGTGTATTTAAGACTAGGGTATAGGGCCTAGGCAATCATTTCGCTTTTTCTCTTGACTGCCACAAAACCCCTTTATGCCCAGTCCCAATGACTATGCCAACGCACCAGATTAAATCTGTATTTCGCCTTTCATCATGGCCATCGGATTTAATCACTGTGCAAAATGTCAATCAATGCTAAAATTGATTTTGTTTCCTAAATTGAATTTGAAACAACACGCGTTCACACTTCATTTAATTTTCAAGCCACGCGTATTACTCTATTTAAATCAATTTTGTTTTCAATCTGTCCTTTCACGTTTCTATACTATTCAAACCCTAACCTCTCTCTGCAAAGCATTCTCTCTCTCTCTCTCTTTTACAGTTATGGCACCCAAGTGCAATTTCGATCCAGACTATGTCTGCAAGAAACTCAAGACAGAAATGGTGGGGGACTTCTATTCCACTAAGAATCCGGCCGCTTTGGAGATTTTGGAACTTCTCCGACGTTCTGGGCTGGAGGAGTTGATCTCAAAGGTTCCCAAGGATCTGCGTACCTTGGATGGATATGCTGCACAGTTTCTTATCCGGATGAAGATCCATGAAGACTATATTTCATCCAAGATTGATTCAGAGGATCTTGTTTTCTCTAAGGCAGACTTCTGTGGTCTTTTTGGTAACCTTTCTGCGGAAGGTGTGGACCCACTGAAGTACAGAGAAGGAGAGGCGTTGGAATCCTTCAAGATGTTTGCCAGAAATTCATGCCAGAATATTACTAAGGGTTTCTTGGACAAGCATCTTAGGCAGAAATATAAGGTGCTATTTGACATTGTGGTAAAGATTCTCATGTGTGAGAGCCATAGCACAGATGCCATCTTCGTTGGCAGGCTCTGTGTTATGAGGGCCATTCTGGATGGTGTTCAATGTAACTGGGCTGAGTTCTTCTGGGGGGTGCTGAGGAAGAACAAGGTGAAAATCCAGAAGGAAGAATGCCCCCAGTTGCCAGGAGAGCAACAATTTGTGTTCAATGCTAATGTATCATTGGGCACAAAACTCACCCTAATTCTGGATTCGATTCTTCCAGAGAAGGAATGGAGACAATCCTGGTGTAAGGGCTTTCATAAGTCCAAGATTATGTTCTCCAAGGATGGTTCCCTTCATGGCTGTTAGGATAAAAATTTGTTAGTTTTGATGAGTTAAAACAAACCAGAAGATGTAATAGGACCATCTGGACCTGTTAGCCAGATGATGATCTAGATTAGGACTTAGTCTAGGGGGAACTGCCAGACCAGAAGACCTCACCAGAAGACTTCACCAGAGGACTCCACCAGAGGACTTCAGCAGAAGAGATCAAGACCAGAGGCAGAGGACCTTCCCCAGACCAGACGAGTCCGGACCAGACGAGTCTGGTGGAACAAAAGATGCTCAGTTTGATCCCCTTATTCTACTGAGTATTCTGGCTGTTCACCAGATGAGGACCAGAAGACACCGAGGTTGCCTGGTGTCTGGTCCTGCCTTCTCTGGAGAGAATCAGAGTTAGGCAATTGGAAGCATTGACCATTGGTGATTCAAATCAAGTCAAACAAGATTGGATTGAGAAGATATGAAGACAATCAATCAAGATCACACCAAACCAATCAATCAATTAGGGAATTGATTGATTGAAGCTTCCATATATAGAGGATCTGATTGGATTAGCCTCCCAACGGCTATGTCCCTAATCCCCTCTATATATACTTGAGTGCAGATCAAGAAAAAGCTCTAGAATCATTCACGCGCATATTGCCACACTAAGCTTTTGATCACTACGCATATTGCACTCACATTTTGTTCTTAATTACTTATCTACTCGTAAGGAGTTTATACACTCAACCTGTTCATCTTGTTAGACAAGGTTGGAGTGAGTCCATCTTTAGATCGAAGTTAGATCTAAAGAGTCTGTAAGAAGGTGCTGGTACTTCAGAAATTCCAGTGAGTAAGTTTGTGAGTTGGTTGTTAGTGAGACCCCTTGGTGATAAGGGAGAGTGGACGTAGGATATTTATCCGAACCACTATATATCTTGTGTTTTTTATCGCTTTAATTTAAATATTGTTTATTGATCTCTTATAAAAGATTTTGGGAAGACATCTTTGCATAAGCTTCCGCAATTAATCTATCGAGTGGGACCAACAAGTGGTATCAGAGCAGTGTGTCCACGACCACTGCTTTGAAAAGCTTTTGGTGGTCACCGGGCAGATCCATTGCTCTTTAGTGTTTTATTCAAGTTCTTGTTATTTCCCCAAATTTCTTATCAATATGTCTTCGAAATCTTCTTATAAGAGTCGCAAACTGCCAGAATTCTCGTTCGAGGATTATAGCCACTGGAGCTTCATGATGAGTAATCATCTTGGAGCTATTCATCACCGCATGTTAGATGTGGTTGAAAGTGGCCCCATTAAATTTTATTGGACTCCTATTGATAGTGGCAGGTCTGAGTCCAGAGAAGAAACTAGCGACGCTGCAGAGGATAGAGTTCCCAGACAAAGAATCCTAAAAAAGAAAGACGAACTTGACAACGATGAGAGAAAGCTACATAACCTGGACCAGGTGGCGAGGACTGAGATTATCAACACTCTCACTAAAGAAGTTATTGAAAAGGTCAGGACGTGCACTACTGCAAAAGAGATGTGGGACAAGTTAGCTCTGCTCTGTGAAGGAACAGAGAAGATTAAAGATAACAAGCTCCAAGCTGTTCAACACTCTTTTGACACATTCAAGATGAAACCAGACGAGACCATTGACCAGCTGGACATGCGTCTCACGAATCTCTTGAACAAGGCTAGTGCCTTAGGTAAGACCTATTCTGAAAAGGAGATTAATAGTAAAATATTACGTTCACTAACAAGCAGGTGGAGAATTAAAGTCACTGTGATCAAGGACAACAAGGATCTCAACACTCTGGATCACCATCTTCTGTTGTCTGATCTCAAGGCTTACGAATATGATCTTCAAGAGGAGGATCAAACAGAAGAGGTTTCCTCTTCTGGCCAGAAAGGAGTTGCATTCTCTTCAACTCTCAAATCTGATGCCAAGCCAAAGGAGTCTACTGCAGATGACTTGAGCCTCAAGGAGCAGGTAGCACTTCTAACTCATAAATTAGACAAAATGAGTTCAAAATATGGCAGGTACAAGAGGCATTGGAAGGAGTCTACCAGAAACAGGAAGAGCTCTTTCAAGCCTGCAGAGAAGGAGAAGACATCTGGAGACTCAAGGGAGACCAGATTCAGAACTCCAGAGAGGAGGAGAGATGACAACCCTGGCAGCTCTGGGAGATCAGATCATCAGAGGAGGGATGGTAGCTCTGGCAGACCTGACTACCAGAGGAGAGAAAGTAGCCCTGCCAGATCAGACTACAACCAGAGGAGGAGAGAGCCAAGTCCTAGTCCCAGAGGAGACAATGCCTGCTACACATGCAACAAGACTGGTCACTACAGTTATGACTGTCCTCAGCTTACTCCTAGGGAAAGAGAAGAGAAAAGAATCAAGAGAGATAGGAGATATGCAGATAAGAGAGCACTGCTGGCAGAAGCAGAGGAGGAGGATACTAGTTCCAGTTCTTCTTCTTCTGACTTTGGATCAGATGATGATGTGTGTCTCATGGCAGACATCACTGAGGTAAATGAAACTACTCTTGTTTTATCTAATTCCAAATGTACTGAATCCTCTAATTCATCTGGTAACTCCAGAGAGTCTGATATGCAACAAATGCTATCAGATCTCCAAAATTGTGTCCAACTCTGTCAAAAACTTGAGAAAGAGAATGGTAGGCTCAGAGCAGAAGTTCAATCTCTCTCTCATGAGCACAAATCCACCAGAGAACTCATGAAAGATCATTCCAAAGAAGTCTCTGAACTTCAGGATAAGATCACAGAAAGAGATACTCTGGTAGATCAACTCATGAAAGAAAGGAATTCTCAAGAGGATGAGATCACTGAACTCAGAGCCAAATACCAAACTCTTATCAAGGGAAAACAAGTTATCCACAACATAGAGGAGATACCTATGCCCAGAGAAGCTCTTAAGATACCATTTGTTGTATCTATCATATCAGAGTCTTCTCAGCGCATTTGTGATATGAGTGGTTTAGGATACTCTGGAATTACCACTAAGACTCACAAGTACTTTTATAACAAAGACAAGTCTGTAAGAGCTGGTAAAGTGGTAGAAATCTGGAATGATAAAGACTTAACTGGTAATGGTTACAAGGTGGTTCACAATCCTGATTGGAAAAGGAATCACTCTGTTAATCACTTAACTAATGGTCCAGAAGAGTTGACTACTCTGGAAGAGAAGATGCTAGAGAATAAGTGTCAAAAAGGGGAACCATTAAAGATTAATGGTTCTGAGAACAAAGAGTCCCAAGGAGTAGGAATTACTCAAATTGGAGGACCCCAGAGAAATCCTCAAAGGGAACCTAAACAGATTAGGGGACCTCAAAGGAAACACTCAAAAAGGGGGAATACCAATCAGAGTAATAACTACCAGAGAAGGAACAATGTTCAACAGAACCAGGTACCCCAGAGACAATTTTCTCAGAAAAATCAATTCCAGAATAGGTATACTCAAAGGAACTATAATCACCAGAACAGGTCTAATTATCAGAACCAGAGGAGGTCTTCCAGACCCATCTATAGAAAACCAACTGATCTGGGAAGTTATGACACCAGAGATGGTTCTTCTAGGATGTACCCTTATAACCAGACCTTTAAGACCATGTCTTTGAGCCAGGCCATTCCAAAGGCCAGATTTGAGAAAAGGTACACCAGACTTGTTTATAGGAAAGGTGTCCTTATCAGACCAGTAGCTCAATATGTCATAGTAAGAGGACATGTACTGGTAGATAGATTTGGAAGGAAGATAAGATCTCCTCATCCATCAAGAGATGATCTTTATCTATGGATTCCTACAAAACCTGCAACTAAACAATCAGGACCCAGCACTAGTAGGGGACCTAATTGATCTCTCTGCAGGTAGATAAGAGTCCATTGGAGAAAGGATTTTCAAGCAACCATGTCTGGTACATTGATAGTGGATGTTCCAAACACATGACATTCCAGAAGGATAATCTCCAAGATTTCAAGCCATTAAATGGACCAAGAGTGATGTTTGGTGACAACAACTATGGAGTCACCAGAGGAGTTGGAAAGTTGACCTTCAATGGAGTATCTGTAGATGAAGTCTACTACGTAGAAGGACTCAAGCATAATCTGCTTTCAGTATCCCAATTCTGTGACAAGTGATACTCAGTGAAGTTTTCTAGTGATTCATGCACTGTTTTCTCTTCTGATTATAATGATATCTTGCTAATAGGCTTGAGGAAGGGTAACATTTATCTTGCAGATTTTAGCAGTTGCCCAAGGAATGCTTGCCTGGTTGCTAAAGGATCTGCAGAGAACAGCTGGATTTGGCACAAGAGATTGTGTCATCTTAACTTCAAAACATTGAACAAGATTGCCAGAAAGGGTCTCATTCGAGGTCTTCCAAATGAAGTGTTTAAGAAGGATCAGGTTTGTGGTTCATGCCAGAAGGGTAAACAACCCAAGACTTCCTTTAAGGATGTCCAGAGCACAACCACAACCAGAGTACTTCAACTACTTCACATGGACCTGTTTGGACCTGTTTCTCCTCTTAGTTTCAGTGGAAGGAAGTACACCTTAGTAATAGTAGATGACTTTTCAAGATACACTTGGGTAGTGTTCTTGTTTAAGAAAAATGAAACTATAACTAAGCTGCCAGAGTTCTTCAAGCAGATTCAGAATGAGCAGAACCAGAGCATAGTCAGGATCAGGAGTGACAAAGAAACAGAGTTTTTGAATTCACATATTGCAGATTACTGCAAGGATCATGGGATTTTTCATGAGACATCTGCTGCCAGAACACCTCAACAAAATGGAGTTGCAGAAAGAAGGAATAGGACTCTCAAAGAAGCTGCAAGAACACTTCTGGCAGAGTACAGCACTCCACAGAGATTTTGGGCAGAGGCCATCAATACAGCTTGTTACACTCAGAATAGGTGCCTGATTGCCCAGAGACACAATAAGACCCCATATGAGGTATGGAAAGGTAAAACCCCATCTGTTTCATATTTTCATGTTTTTGGATGTAAGTGTTTCATCCATGACAATGGGAAATCTAAATTAAGAACCTTTGATGCTAAAGTGGCTGATGGAATATTTTTGGGACATTCCAGCACCAGTAAAGCTTTTAGAGTTTTTAATAAGAATTCACTTTGTGTGGAGGAAACACCTCATGTTGTTTTTGATGAATCTACTTTTGAGTACAAGGTGGATCCTAAGTCTTCAGATGAGACCCAGACTCAGACTACACCCAGAGTTATCAAGGTCAATCCACCTATTCTTGATTCAGATTCAGATTCAGATGAGGACCCATCTCCTGGTTCTCTGAAGCAGCAGCCTTCACAAGGAGCAGAACCAGAAGAGGTTGGAACTCCTGTAGGGGGAAGCTCTTCTGCAGGTGGTGATAATCACCAAGGTACTGCAGAAGATGATCACCCAGGCAAGACCACGGGAAGGAGGACCCTGGTTGATCACCCCAATGACCTGATCTTAGGAGATCCAACTAAGGGTGTCCAGACTAGGAGAACTATTAACTTAGCTGCCTTATTCAGTTGCTATGTGTCCTTGATTGAGCCCAAGAACATCAAGGAGGCACTGAAAGATTCAAATTGGATTGTGGCTATGCAGGAGGAATTGAATCAATTCACCAGACAGGATGTTTGGGAGCTGGTAGACAGACCAAGACATCAAAAGGTGATAGGCACTAAGTGGGTTTTCAAAAATAAGAAAGATGAGAATGATGTCATTACTAGGAACAAGGCAAGGCTAGTGGCCCAGGGCTATTCTCAGTCTGAAGGAATAGACTATGATGAGACTTTTGCTCCTGTTGCCAGACTAGAAGCCATCAGATTGTTCTTAGCATATGCTGCTCACATGAAGTTCAAAGTATACCAGATGGATGTGAAATCTGCCTTTCTTAATGGGATTCTCATTGAGGAAGTGTATGTTGAACAACCTCCTGGTTTTGAACAAGGTGACAAGGTGTTTAAGCTTAAGAAAGCTCTTTATGGGCTGAAGCAGGCACCCAGAGCATGGTATGACACTCTATCTCAATTTCTTCTGGACAATGGTTTTACTAAAGGTAAGATTGATAGGACCTTGTTTAGGAAAGAAGAAGGAAAGGACATCCTTCTGGTCCAAATATATGTTGATGACATCATTTTTGGATCCCCTAACGAGAAGCTGTGTGAGAAGTTTGGTGAGCTCATGCAGGGACAGTTTGAGATGTCCATGATGGGAGAATTGAATTACTTTTTGGGTTTGCAGGTTAAGCAATCAGAGAAGGGAATTTTTATTAATCAAGCTAAGTACACCAGAAACATGTTAGTGAAATTTGGAATAGGATCTAGCAGAGCAGCCAAGATCCCTATGATGACGAATTTCAACATGGATCCAGATGAGTCTGGAGAGAATGTGGACCAGACTCAGTACAGAGCACTTATTGGTTCTCTTTTGTATCTGACTGCAAGCAGACCAGATATTACTTTTGCTGTAGGAGTTTGTGCCAGATTTCAAGCTAACCCCAAGAAGAGTCACTTGGAAGCAGCTAAGAAAATATTGAAATACCTTAAGGGAACTGTGAATTTAGGATTATGGTATCCTGCAGATGACAATTTAGAATTAAGTGGTTATTCAGATTCAGACTATGGTGGGTGCAGAATAGATAGGAAATCTACAAGTGGTACATGCCAATTTTTAGGGAACAAATTGGTATCCTGGTTTTCCAAGAAGCAGACTTCAGTTGCTACATCAACAACAGAAGCAGAATACATGGCTGCAGGGAGTTGTTGTTCACAACTACTTTGGATTAGTCAACAGCTTAGGGATTACCAGATTAGAGCTAAGAATATTCCTATTTTCTGTGATAGTAATAGTGCCATTGCAATCACCCAGAATCCAGTTCTACATACCAGATGCAAACATGTTGATATAAGGCATCACTTTATCAGAGATCATGTTGAGAAGGGAGATATAAGGATGGAAAAGATTGCAACAGAGAGACAGAGAGCAGATATTTTAACCAAGCCTTTGGCTGAGAACAGATTCAGAGAGTTAGCCTTTGAGTTAGGATTGTTGGATCCAGAGACAGATTTGATTTAGGGGGAACATCAGAGAAGTATCCTTACTTTATTAATTTTCTTCATAAATTTTCTTTATGCTAACATACCTGCAGATTAGATATATCAGAGAGGGTATACTTCCAGATGAGGTATACACCAGGTGACACTAATCCCAGATGAGGTGCTGAGTCAGAGATATGTCCAAAGTCTTTAGTGACTAGTTATTGGGATATCAGGTGACAGGTATGTCTTTTCTACTCTGGCCTCTAATCATTGGGATACACTTTTCAAATTAGTAAATACACTCAAAACCTTTCAACTTCGGAGTGTATTTAAGACTAGGGTATAGGGCCTAGGCAATCATTTCGCTTTTTCTCTTGACTGCCACAAAACCCCTTTATACCCAGTCCCAATGACTATGCCAACGCACCAGATTAAATCTGTATTTCGCCTTTCATCATGGCCATCGGATTTAATCACCGTGCAAAATGTCAATCAATTCTAAAATTGATTTTGTTTCCTAAATTGAATTTGAAACAACACGCGTTCACACTTCATTTAATTTTCAAGCCACGCGTACTACTCTATTTAAATCAATTTTGTTTTCAATCTGTCCTTTCACGTTTCCATACTATTCGGACCCTAATCTCTCTCTACGAAGCATTTTCTCTCTCTCTCTCTCTCTCTCTCTCTCTCTCACAGTTATGGCCCCCAAATGCAATTTTGATCCAGACTATGTCTGCAAGAAGCTCAAGTCAGAAATGGTAGTGGACTTCTATTCCACTAAGAATCCGGCCGCTTTGGAGATTTTGGAACTTCTCCGACGTTCTGGGCTGGAGGAGTTGATCTCAAAGGTTCCCAAGGATCTGCGTACCTTGGATGGTTATGCTGCACAGTTTCTTATCCGGATGAAGATCCACGACGACTATTTCTCTTCCAAGATTGATTCAGAGGATCTTGTTTTCTCTAAGGCAGACTTCTGTGGTCTTTTTGGTAACCTTTCTGCGGAAGGTGTAGACCCACTGAAGTACAGAGAAGGAGAGGCGTTGGAATCCTTCAAGATGTTTGCCAGAAATTCATGCCAGAACATTACCAAGGGTTTCTTGGACAAGCATCTCAGGCAGAAGTATAAGGTGCTTTTTGACATTGTGGTGAAGATTCTCATGTGTGAGAGCCATAGCACAGATGCCATCTTCGTTGGCAGGCTCTGTGTTATGAGGGCCATTCTGGATGGTGTTCAATGTAACTGGGCTGAGTTCTTCTGGGGGGTGCTGAGGAAGAACAAGGTGAAGATTCAGAAGGAAGATTGCCCCCAGTTGCCAGGAGAGCAACAATTTGTGTTCAATGCTAATGTTTCATTGGGCACAAAACTCACTCTAATTCTGGATTCGATTCTTCCAGAGAAGAAATGGAGACAATCCTGGTGTAAGGGCTTTCATAAGTCCAAGATTATGTTCTCCAAGGATGGTCCTCTCCATGGCCATCCTGATTCTGATGGTGAGCAAGCCATCCCTGCTCCTCCCCTTCAAGCCATTCCCTCACCTGCTAAGGGGCAGAAGCAGCAGCAGCAGCAGAAGACTCAGAAGAAAGCTGCCGCAGCAACTGGTTCATCAGCCGTTGCCTTTTCTGGTTCCTCAGAGGAGGACCAGATTCCTCTTCTTGATGTACTGAAGAAGAAGAGTGAAGTTGCCAAGAAGGCAGGAGCTTCAAAAAGGAAGAGGCCAGAGGAGGCCAAGAAGAAATCTGCCAAGATGCCAAGGACTGGCAGAGGAGCTCCCAAGAAAACCCTTCTGGTGGATGAGCCATCAGAAGAGGAAGAGGAAGAAGATGAAGTGCCTCTTGTGAGGAAATCCAAGGCCAAGAGAGCCCTTCTGCAAGATTCAGACTCTGGATCTGATCTTGGAGAGGCCTTGGAGAAGGCCATTGAGGATGCCACCCAGATGATGGAGGATGCTCCAGAGCCTGTTTTGCCTGCTGGTGTTGACCCAGCAGAGGTAAACCCTTCCTTTCCCTCTTCCTCCCCCATAAATCTTGTTTCCCCTTCTACCTCTCCCCCAGATAACACTCCCCAAACCCCATCTGCCTCTGGTAACCCCTTTCTACCACCAGAGCAGACTATTCCAGATACACCCGTCTATACTCCCTCTACCATTCCTACACAAACACCTTCTCCCCCACATTTCCAAACACATATCCCCACTAACCCCTCTCCCCCACCTTCTGTATCAGAGGTACCCTCAACCTCCTCTGGTGCAGAAGTCCCCCCTTTAAACACTTCCACCTACCAAATCCCCCCTACACATTCTGTACCAGATATCCCTTCCTCTTCTGGTGCAGAGCAACCAATCCCCACCACCTCTACTTCACAAAATCCAAACCCTCCCCAAACCCATACAGACCAGGACCCAACCATTTCTATGGCTCTGGGATTCGCTGGCCCTCCCCCCTCCCCAACCTGTTTAACCAGCGATGATAGTGAAGATGAGGAAGCTTCACTTGAGCCTGTTGGCTTAGCCCCTTCCTCCTCTGCCTCTGGGCCCAAACCCTTCACTTTCTCATCTGCAGAAATGGGTCCCATTAGGCAGAGTATGAGTGTAAGTGCTCAGCTCTGGCTAAGAGAGCATTTTCCAGTTCTTCTGGAGCACTTACCACTTCTGGCAGAGCTTACTGATGCCAAGGTCTGGAGCAAGGCCAGACTTGAAGATGTGGAGGACCTGGTGCTTTTGCTTGAGGAAATGGGTGCCTCCAACTTCACTGCTTGGGAGATTGAGCTGAAGCAGAAGATGAACATTCAGAACCCAGCAGAGCTGGAGACTCCTGGTGCAGCCAAAATCTTGATTCGCACCTTGCTCATCCAGAGAGGAGTCATGCTCACTCCAGAGGGCCCAACTTACAAGTTTGGTCCTCACTTTGTCTTTCCTCCAGAGCTCTATTCAGACGAGGAGGACTTTGAGATGTCTCCTGCTGTGCTCCAGAAGATGAAGGCTTTCTTCAACGAGCAGATCATGCAGATAGGGCGCTTTTCCAAAGCAATCCAACATATGGCCCCTGCTATGATTGAGCATCAGATTAAGCAAGAGAGGAAAATCTTCATGAAGCAGCTCAAGTCCTCTCTGGCAGAGGTTAAAGCTTCGTTCAAGGCTAATGGCTTGTTTGTCAAGCTTGATATTATGCACAGCCAGAAGCAGCTCCAAGAGCATGTGATGGAGCAGATGAGGCCAGTTTCTGTTCTCAAAGTGGAAATGGCCAGCCAGATGATTCAGACTGCTAGACTGAAGGACTCCCTCCAGGAGATGTTGGAGAAGCAAGAGAGACTTGTTGCAGAGTCTAAGGCTTACCTGGAGGAGGCCAAGCAGCTTCGTGATCTTCACTCTTCCTCCAACACTGCCTTGCCTGATCTCATAAGGCAGGTAGTGGAGCCCCTCCTTGATGAAGTTAAAAAGGGGGAAGAGAAGGCCAGAACTGATCTGGCGAAGACCACAAATGAGACTCTGTTTAGCCATGGAGCTCGTCTGGACCTGCTGGAGAACACTTTGGCCCAGGCTGAGTTGCAGAAGAAGAAGAAAGAAGAGTTGAAGTCTCTTACTATGGCTAAACAGCTTGCTGCTGAAGAAGAGTCATCTGAAGCTGAGCAGGATCCTTCTATCATTCCTGGTCCTGCTAAGAGAAAGATCAGAAAAGTTAAGAAGAGTTTCCTTGAATCTGTTGTCGAAGAAGCAGAGAAGAGATACAAGGAAGAGACTCCAGAGGAGAGGCAAGCCAGAATCAGGAAGAACATAGATGAAGAGCAGAGGCTCAGATATGTTAGGAGACAGAACAAGAAGGCCAGAGAAGCTGGTATTTCTTCTGGTGCAGGTGGCTCAGGTCAGAAGAGGAAAGCTCCTGTGGAGGTTATGAACATCTTGCCACTAAGGACAGAAGGGTCTTTTGACTCTACTGTGCCTTATCCTCTGATTGAGAGATGGAGAGAAGCCAAGACCCTCTGGTTCATTCAGCATTATATCCAGAGGCCAGCACCAGAAGATGATGAGCTGATCAACAGAACCTTCCATTCTTGGATGCAAGCCTATGATGCAGACTTGTACAAGCAGCTGATGGATTCAACCATTGAGTTCAACCTGGAGGTGACTGCTCCTGAATTTACTTATCTTAACACTCCCATGATTGGGAACCAGGTGGATTGGGCAGAACTGAAGAAGCTTTACAAGACCAAGGTGTTGGTGAATTTCACCCCAACATCTTCTGCAGAGTTGAAGGCCATCCAGGATAGGTTTCTTGACTGGTTTCTTGTCCCTAAAGAGAACAGAAGATATGCCTAGAATAGGACAATGAACTTCAATGTAATCTGTAATATTTTGTCCTCTGATTATTAATGAAAAATACATATCTTCTCTGTTCTAAAGATAACTCCTTGTTGTCTTATTATTTGCCTGATGAGAACTATTCTAAGGTCTCATCCCTTTATTGTTTTCTTGTTTAAGTTTTTCTTTTGATCAGTTCTGGTAGTGTTTTAACTCCATCAAAAAGGGGGAAATTGTTAGGATAAAAATTTGTTAGTTTTGATGAGTTAAAACAAACCAGAAGATGTAATAGGACCATCTGGACCTGTTAGCCAGATGATGATCTAGATTAGGACTTAGTCTAGGGGGAACTGCCAGACCAGAAGACCTCACCAGAAGACTTCACCAGAGGACTCCACCAGAGGACTTCAGCAGAAGAGATCAAGACCAGAGGCAGAGGACCTTCCCCAGACCAGACGAGTCCGGACCAGACGAGTCTGGTGGAACAAAAGATGCTCAGTTTGATCCCCTTATTCTACTGAGTATTCTGGCTGTTCACCAGATGAGGACCAGAAGACACCGAGGTTGCCTGGTGTCTGGTCCTGCCTTCTCTGGAGAGAATCAGAGTTAGGCAATTGGAAGCATTGACCGTTGGTGATTCAAATCAAGTCAAACAAGATTGGATTGAGAAGATATGAAGACAATCAATCAAGATCACACCAAACCAATCAATCAATTAGGGAATTGATTGATTGAAGCTTCCATATATAGAGGATCTGATTGGATTAGCCTCCCAACGGCTATGTCCCTAATCCCCTCTATATATACTTGAGTGCAGATCAAGAAAAAGCTCTAGAATCATTCACGCGCATATTGCCACACTAAGCTTTTGATCACTACGCATATTGCACTCACATTTTGTTCTTAATTACTTATCTACTCGTAAGGAGTTTATACACTCAACCTGTTCATCTTGTTAGACAAGGTTGGAGTGAGTCCATCTTTAGATCGAATATAGATCTAAAGAGTCTGTAAGAAGGTGCTGGTACTTCAGAAATTCCAGTGAGTAAGTTTGTGAGTTGGTTGTTAGTGAGACCCCTTGGTGATAAGGGAGAGTGGACGTAGGATATTTATCCGAACCACTATATATCTTGTGTTTTTTATCGCTTTAATTTAAATATTGTTTATTGATCTCTTATAAAAGATTTTGGGAAGACATCTTTACATAAGCTTCCGCAATTAATCTATCGAGTGGGACCAACAATGGCCATCCTGATTCTGATGGTGAGCAAGTCATCCCTGCTCCTCCCCTTCAAGCCATTCCCTCACCTGCTAAGGGGCAGAAGCAGCAGCAGCAGCAGAAGACCCAGAAGAAAGCTGCTGGAGCAACTGGTTCTTCAACTGTTGCTTTCTCTGGTTCCTCTGAGGAGGACCAGATCCCTCTTCTTGATGTACTGAAGAAGAAGAGTGAGGTTGCCAAGAAGGCAGGAGCTTCAAAGAGGAAGAGGCCAGAGGAGGCCAAGAAGAAATCTGCCAAGATGCCAAGGACTGGCAGAGGAGCTCCCAAGAAAACCCTTCTGGTGGATGAGCCATCAGAAGAAGAAGAGTAAGAAGATGAAGTGCCTCTTGTGAGGAAATCCAAGGCCAAGAGAGCCCTTCTTCAAGATTCAGACTCTGGATCTGATCTTGGAGAGGCCTTGGAGAAGGCTATTGAGGGTGCTTCCCAGATGATGGAGGATGCTCCAGAACTTGTTGTGCCTGCTGGTGTTGACCCAGCAGAGGTAAACCCTTCCCTTCCATCTTCTTCCCCCATTAATCTTGTTTCCCCTTCTACCTCTCCCCCAGATAACTTTCCCCAAACCCCATCTGCCTCTGGTAACCCCATTCTTCCACCAGAGCAGACTATCCCAGATACCCCAGTCTATACTCCCTCTACCATTCCTACACAAACACCTTCTCCCCCAAATTCCCAAACACATATCCCCACTAACCCCTCTCCCCCACCTTCTGTACCAGAGGTTCCCTCAACCTCCTCTGGTGCAGAAGTCCCCCCTTCAAACACTTCCTCCTCCCAAATCCCTCCTACACATTCTGTACCAGATATTCCTTCCTCTTCTGGTGCAGAGCAACCAATCCCTACCACCTCTACTTCACAAAATCCAAACCCTCCCCAAACCCATACAGACCAGGACCCAACCATTTCTATGGCTCTGGGATTCGTTGGCCCTCCCCGCTCTCCAACTTGTTTAACCAGCGATGATAGTGAAGATGAGGAAGCTTCACTTGAGCCTGTTGACTTAGCCCCTTCCTCCTCTGCCTCTGGGCCCAAACCCTTCTCTTTCTCATCTGCAGAAATGGGTCCCATTAGGCAGAGTATGAGTGTAAGTGCTCAGCTCTGGCTAAGAGAGCATTTTCCAGTTCTTCTGGAGCACTTACCACTTCTGGCAGAGCTTACTGATGCCAAGGTCTGGAGCAAGGCCAGACTTGAAGATGTGGAGGACCTGATGCTATTGCTTGAGGAAATGGGTGCCTCCAACTTCACTGCTTGGGAGATTGAGCTGAAGCAGAAGATGAACATTCAGAACCCAGCAGAGCTGGAGACCCCTGGTGCAGCTAAAGTCTTGATTCGCACCCTGCTCATCCAGAGAGGGGTAATGCTCACTCCAGAGGGCCCCACTTACAAGTTTGGTCCTCACTTTGTCTTCCCTCTAGAGCTTTATTCAGACGAGGAGGACTTTGAGATGTCTCCTGCTGTGCTCCAGAAGATGAAGGCTTTCTTCAACGAGCAGATCATGCAGATAGGGCGTTTTTCCAAAGCAATCCAACATATGGCCCCTGCTATGATAGAGCATCAGATTAAGCAAGAGAGGAAAATCTTCCTGAAGCAGATCAAATCCACTCTGGCAGAGGTTAAAGCTTCATTCAAGGCTAATGGTTTGTTTGTCAAGTTAGATGTCATGCATAGCCAGAAGCAGCTCTAGGAGCATGTGCTGGAGCAGTTGAGGCCAGTCTCTGTTCTCAAGGTGGAGATGGCCAGCCAGATGATTCAGACTGCTAAGTTGAAAGACTCTCTCCAGGAGATGTTGGAGAAGCAAGAGAGACTTGTTGCAGAGTCTAAGGCTTACCTGGAGGAGGCCAAGCAGCTTCGTGATCTTCACTCTTCCTCCAACACTGCCTTGCCTGATCTCATAAGACAGGTAGTGGAGCCCCTCCTTGATGAAGTTAAAAAGGGGGAAGAGAAGGCCAGAACTGATCTGGCGAAGACCACCAATGAGACTCTGTTTAGCCATGGAGCTCGTCTGGACCTGTTGGAGAACACTCTGGCCCAGGCTGAGTTGCAGAAGAAGAAGAAAGAAGAGTTGAAGTCTCTTACTATGGCTAAACAACTTGCTGCAGAAGAAGAGTCATCTGAAGCTGAGCAGGATCCTTCTACCATTCCTGGTCCTGCTAAGAGGAAGATTAGAAAAGTTAAGAAGAGTTTTCTTGAATCTGTTGTCGAAGAAGCAGAGAAGAGATACAAGGAAGAGACTCCAGAGGAGAGGCAAGCCAGAATCAGGAAGAACATAGATGAAGAGCAGAGGCTCAGATATGTTAAGAGGCAGAACAAGAAGGCCAGAGAAGCTGGTATTTCTTCTGGTGCAGGTGGCTCAGGTCAGAAGAGGAAAGCTCCTGTGGAAGTTATGAACATCTTGCCACTCAGGACAGAAGGGTCTTTTGACTCTACTGTGCCGTATCCTCTGATTGAAAGATGGAGAGAAGCCAAGACCCTCTGGTTCATTCAGCATTATATCCAGAGGCCAGCACCAGAAGATGATGAGCTGATCAACAGAACCTTCCATTCTTGGATGCAAGCCTATGATGCAGACTTGTACAAGCAGCTGATGGAGTCAACCATTGAGTTCAACCTGGAGGTGACTGCTCCTGAATTTACTTATATTAACACTCCCATGATTGGGAACCAGGTGGATTGGGCAGAACTGAAGAAGCTTTACAAGACCAAGGTGTTGGTGAATTTCACCCCAACATCTTCTGCAGAGTTGAAGGCCGTCCAGGATAGGTTCCTTGACTGGTTTCTTGTCCCTAAAGAGAACAGAAGATATGCCTAGAATAGGACAATGAACTTCAATATAATCTGTAATTATTTTGTCCTCTGATTATTAATGAAAAATACATATCTTCTTTGTTCTAAAGACAACTCCTTGTTGTCTTATTATTTGCCTGATGAGATCTATTCTAAGGTCTCATCCCTTTATGGTTTTCTTGCTTAAGTTTACTTTTGATCAGTTCTGGTAGTGTTTTAACTCCATCAAAAAGGGGGAAATTGTTAGGATAAAAATTGTTAGTTTTGATGAGTTAAAACAAACCAGAAGTTGTAATAGGATCATCTGGACCTGTTAGCCAGATGATGATCTAGATTAGGACTTAGTCTAGGGGGAACTGCCAGACCAGAAGACTTCACCAGAAGAGTCACCAGAAGACCCCACCAGAGGACTTCACCAGAGGACTTCTCCAGAGGACTTCTCCAGAGGACTCCTCCAGAGGACTTCAGCAGAAGAGATCAAGACCAGAGGCAGAGGACCTTCCCCAGACCAGACGAGTCCAGACCAGACGAGTCTGGTGGAACAAAAGATGCTCAGTTTGATCCCCTTATTCTACTGAGTATTCTGGTTGTTCACCAGATAAGGACCAGAAGACACCGAGGTTGCCTGGTGTCTGGTCCTGCCTTCTCTGGAGAGAATCAGAGTTAGGCAATTGGAAGCATTGTTCCGTTGGTGATTAATCAAGTCAAAACAAGATTGGATTGAGAAGATATGAAGACAATCAATCAAGATCTCACCAACCCAATCAATCAATTAGGGAATTGATTGATTGAAGCTTCCATATATAGAGGATCTGATTGGATCAGCCTCCCAACGGCTATGTCCCTAATCCCCTCTATATATACTTGAGTGCAGATCTGCAAAAAGCTCTAGAATCATTCACGCGCATATAGCCATACTAAGCTTTTGATCACTATGCATTTCGCACTCACATTTGTTCTTAATTACTCATCTACTCGTAAGGAGTTTATATACTCAACCTGTTCATCTTGTTAGATAAGGTTGGAGTAAGTTTATCTTTAGATCGACGTTAGATCTAAAGAGTCTGTAAGAAGGTGCTGGTACTTTGGAAATTCCAGTGAGTAAGTTTGTGAGTTGGTTGATAGTGAGACCCCTTGGTGATAAGGGAGAGTGGACGTAGGATATTTATCCGAACCACTATATATCTTGTGTTATTTATCGCTTTATTTTTAATCTTTGTTTATTGTTTATTACTCTCTTGTAAAAGATCTTGAAAGACATTTAAACATAAGCTTCCGCAATTAATCTATCAAGTGGGACCAACATCTCTTCAGGCGACTCTTCCTTGAATCTCTTCTCTGCTTCTTCAACCACAGATTCAAGGAAGCTCTTCTTTACTTTCCTTATCTTCCTCTTAGCAGGTCCAGAGATGGAAATTGGATCCTGCTCTGCTTCAGACTCCTCTTCTGCAGCAAGCTGCTTAGCCATGGAAAGGGATTTGAGCTCTTCCTTCTTCTTCTTCTACAACTCAGCCTGGGCCAATGTATTCTCCAGCAGGTCCAGACGAGCTCCATGGCTGAAGAGAGTTTTATTTGTGGTCTTCGCCAGATCAGTTCTGGCTTTCTCTTCCCCCTTTTTAACTTCATCAAGGAGGGGCTCCACTACCTGCCGTATAAGATCAGGCAAGGCAGTGTTGGAGGAAGAGTGAAGATCACGCAGCTGCTTGGCCTCCTCCAGGTAAGCTTTAGACTCCGCAAAAAGTCTCTCTTGCTTCTCCAACATCTCCTGGAGGGAGTCTTTCAGCTTTGTAGTTTGAATCATCTGGCTGGCCATCTCCACTTTGAGCACAGAGACAGGTCTCAACTGCTCCAGCACGTGCTCTTGTAGCTGCTTCTGGCTATGCATGACATCCAGCTTGACAAATAAGCCATTAGCCTTAAAAGAAGCCTTTACCTCTGCCAGAGAAGACTTTAGCTGCTTCAGGAAGATTCTCCTCTCATGCTTGATCTGGTGCTCTATCATGGCAGGGGCCATATGTTGAATAGCTTTTGAAAAGCGCCCAATCTGCATGATTTTCTCATTGAAGAAAACTTTCATCTTCTGGAGCACGGCAGGAGACATCTCAAAATCTTCCTCGTCTGAATATAGCTCTGGAGGGAAGACAAAATGAGGACCAAACTTGTAAGTGGGGCCCTCTGGAGTGAGCATTACTCCTCTCTGGATGAGCAGGGTGAAAATCAAGACTTTAGCAGCACCTGGAGTCTCCAGCTCTGCTGGGTTCTGAATATTCAGCCTCTGCTTTAGCTCAATCTCCCAAGAAGTGAAGTTTGAGGGACCCATTTCCTCAAGCAACATCATTAGGTCCTCCACATCTTCAAGTCTGGCCTTGCTCCAGACCTTGGCATCAGTAAGCTCTGCCAGAAGTGGTAAGTGCTCCAGAAGAACTGGGAAATGCTCTCTTAGCCAGAGCTGAGCACTTACACTCATACTCTGCCTAATGGGACCCATTTCTGCAGAAGAGAAAGTGAAGGGTTTGGGCCCAGAGGCAGAGGAGGAAGGTGCTAAGTCAGCAGGCTCAAGTGAAGCTTCCTCATCTTTACTATCATCGCTGGTTAAACAGGTAGGAGAAGGGGGAGGGCCAACGAATCCCAGAGCCATAGAAATGGTTGGGTCCTGGTCTGTATGGGTTTGGGGAGGGTTAGGATTTTGTGAAGTAGAGGGTGTAGGAATGGGTTGCTCTGCACCAGAAGATAATGGAACATCTGGTACAGAAGGTGTAGGAGGTATCTGGAAGGTGGAAGTGTTTGGAGGGGGGGTTTCTGCACCAGAAGAGGTTGAGGGTACCTCTGGTACAGAAGGTGGGGGAGAGGGGTTTGTGGGAAGATGTGTTTGGGAAGTTGGGGGAGAAGGTGTTTGGGTCTGAATGGTAGAGGGAGAAAATGTAGGTGTGTCTGGGAGAGTCTGCTCTGGTGAGAATGAAGGAACACCAGGAGCAGAAGAGATGGGATGTGTTTGAGTATCTGGTGGGGAGGTAGAGGGGGAGACAAGATCAATGGAAGTAGAGGAGGGTAAGAAAGGGTTTACCTCTGCTGGGTCAACACCAGCAGGCACAACGAGCTCTGGAGTATCCTCCATAATCTGGGAAGCTTCATCAATAGCTCTCTCCAGGGCCTCACCAATATCAGATCCAGAGTCATGATCCTGTAGAATTGCCCTCTTGGCCCTGGGCTTCCTCTTAAGAGGTTCAACCTCCTCTTCCTCTTCTTCCTCTGATGGCTCATCCACCAGGAGGGTTTTCTTGGGAGCTCTTCTGCCAGTCCTTGGCTTCTTGGCAGATTTCTTCTTGGCCTCCACCGGCCTCTTCCGCTTGGCTGCCCCAGCCTTAACAGCTTCATCATCATCACCACCCTTCTTCTTAAGAATGGTAAGAAGGGGAATCCGGTCCTCCTCCGAGGAACCAGAAAAGGCAATGGTTGAGGAACCAGTTGCACCAGCAGCTTTCTTCTGGGCCTTCTGCCTTGGCTGCTGCTTCTGCCCCTTAGCAGGTGAGGGTACTGCCTGAAGAGGAGGGGCAGGGATGGCTTCTTCTCCATCAGAGTCAGGATGGCCATGAAGGGGACCATCCTTTGAGAATAGCACCTTAGACTTGTGAAAGCCTTTGCACCAAGACTCCTTCCATCTCTTCTCTGGAAGCAAGGAGTCCAAAATCAAGGTAAGTTTCGTACCCAACGAAACATTAGCAGTGAAATAAAACTGCATCTCCCCTGGAATGGAAGGACAAGCTTCCTTGTTAACCTTCGCCTTATTCTTCCTCAAGACGCCCCAAAAGAATTCTGCCCAATTGCATTGGACGACGTCATACAAAGCTCTCATCACACACATTCTACCATTAAAGATCGCATCTGTGCTGTGATTTTCACACATCAGCACCTTAACAACTATGTCAAAAAGTACCTTGTACTTTTGCCTCAGATGCTTATCCAGAAATCCCTTCGTGATATTCTGGCAAGAGGAACGAGCAAATAGTTTGAAGGAACCCACAATATCATCCTCCTTGTAGGTTAAAGGATCCACTCCTTCCGCCGAAATGTTTCCAAACAGAGCACAGAAATTATGCTTGGAAAACACCAAATCTTCCCTGTCAATCTTTGTAGAAATATGGTCTTCATTGATCTTCATGCGAACCAAAAACTGGGCCGCATAACCGTCAAGAGTACGAAAATCTCTGGGAATGGTGGAGATCAACTTCTCAACTCCGGATCTCCTCAAAAGTTCCAAAATAGCAAGAGCAGACGAGTTCTTGGTGGTGTAGAAGTCAACCACCATCTCCGTTTTGAGTTTCTTCATCATCAATTCATGGTCGAAATTACACGGGGGAGCCATATCTGTGAGAGAGAGAGAGAGAGAAAGGAAAGAACTTTGCAGAGAGAGGTTAGGGCTTGAAAGTAAGAAAACGTGAAAAGACAGATTGTAAGAAAATTAGATTTAAATAGGGTAATACGCGTGGCTCGAGTAATAAATGAAGTGTGAACGCGTGTAATACCAAAATTAAATTAGGGAACAAAATCAATATTTGAATTGATTGACATTTTGCACAGTGATTAAATCCGATGGCCACAAAGAAAGGCAAGATACAGATTTAATCTGGTGCGTTGGCATAGTCATTGGGACGGGGCATAAAGGGGTTTTGTGGCAGTCAAGAGAAAAAGCAAAATGATTGCCTAGGCCCTATACCCTAGTCTTAAATACACTCCGAAGTTGAAAGGTTTTGAGTGTACTTACTAATTTGAAAAGTGTATCCCAATGATCAGAGGCCAGAGAAGTAAAACCATACCTATCACCTGATATTGTAACCAGATGATACCACAGCTAATCTGATGTTACATCTCCTCTGATGAAACTCATCTGGTGCTGGTCAGAGAAGATTCTAGACATTTGACTCAGTACCTCATCTGGGACAAGTGTCACCTGGTGCATACCTTATCTGGTACCTTCTCTAATATGTCTAATCTGCAGGTATGTTAGTTTTAAACGAAATAAAGAATATGCAATAAAGTAGAAATAAAGGATACTACTCTGATGTTCCCCCTAAAACAAATCTGTCTCTGGATCCAACAATCTTAATTCAAAAGCCAACTCTCTGAATCTGGTCTCAGCCAAAGGCTTGGTTAAGATATCTGCTCTCTGCTTCTCTGTTGCAATCTTTTCCATCCTTATATCTCCCTTCTCAACATGATCTCTGATAAAATGATGCCTTATATCAACATGTTTACACCTGGTATGAAAAACTGGATTCTGGGTAATTGCAATGGCACTATTACTATCACAGAATATAGGAATATCCTTGGCTCTAATCTGGTAATCCCTAAGCTGTTGACTAATCCAAAGTAGTTGAGAACAACAGCTCCCTGCAGCCATGTACTCTGCTTCTGTTGTTGATGTAGCAACTGAAGTCTGCTTCTTAGAAAACCAGGATACCAATTTATTCCCTAGAAATTGGCATGTTCCACTTGTAGATTTCCTATCTATTCTGCATCCACCATAGTCTGAATCTGAATAACCACTCAATTCTAAATTGTCATCTGTAGGATACCATAAGCCTAAGTTCACTGTTCCCTTAAGATATTTCAAAATCTTCCTTGCTGCTTCCAAGTGACTTTTCTTGGGATTAGCTTGAAATCTGGCACAAACACCAACAGCAAAGGTAATATCTGGTCTGCCTGCAGTCAGGTACAGAAGAGAACCAATAAGTGCTCTGTACTGAGTCTGGTCCACACACTCTCCAGACTCATCTGGATCCATGTTGAAATTTGTCATCATAGGGATCTTGGCTGCTTTGCTAGATCCTACTCCAAATTTCTCTAACATGTTTCTGGTGTACTTAGCTTGATTAATAAAAATTCCCTTCTCTGATTGCTTAACCTGCAAACCTAAAAAGTAATTCATCTCACCCATCATGGATATCTCAAACTGACTCTGCATGAGTTCACCAAACTTTTCACACAGCTTCTTGTTAGGGGATCCAAATATGATGTCATCAACATATATTTGGACCAGAAGGATGTCCTTTCCTTCTTCTTTCCTAAACAAGGTTCTATCAATCTTACCCTTAGTAAAACCATTGTCCAGAAGAAATTGAGATAGAGTGTCATACCATGCTCTGGGTGCCTGCTTCAGCCCATAAAGAGCTTTCTTAAGCTTAAACACCTTGTCACCTTGTTCAAAACCAGGAGGTTGTTCCACATACACTTCCTCAATGAGAATCCCATTAAGAAAGGCAGATTTCACATCCATCTGGTAGACTTTGAACTTCATATGAGCAGCATATGCTAAGAACAATCTGATGGCTTCTAGTCTGGCAACAGGAGCAAATGTCTCATCATAGTCTATTCCTTCAGACTGAGAATAGCCCTGAGCCACTAGCCTTGCCTTGTTCCTAGTAATGACATCATTCTCATCTTTCTTATTCTTGAAGACCCACTTAGTGCCTATCACCTTTTGATGTCTTGGTCTGTCTACCAGCTCCCAAACATCCTGTCTGGTGAATTGATACAACTCCTCTTGCATTGCAATAATCCAATTTGAATCTTTCAGTGCCTCCTTGATGTTCTTAGGCTCAATCAAGGACACATAGCAACTGAATAAGGCAGCTAAGTTAAGAGTTCTCCTAGTCTGGACACCCTTAGTTGGATCTCCAAGGATTAGGTCATTGGGGTGATCAACCAGGGTCCTCGTTCCCGTGGTCTTGCCTGGTTGATCATCTTCTGCAGTACCTTGGTGATTATCACCACTTGCAGAAGAGCTTCCCCCTACAGGAGTTCCAACCTCTTCTGGTTCTTCTCCTTGTGAAGGCTTCTGCTTTAGAGAACCAGGAGATGGGTCATCATCTGAATCTGAATCTGAATCAAGAACAGGTGGATTGACTTTGATTACTCTGGGAGTAGTCTGATTCTGGGTCTCATCTGAAGACTTAGATTCCACCTTGAACTCAAAAGTAGATTCATCAAAAATAACATGAGGTGTTTCCTCCACACAAAGTGAATTCTTATTAAAAACTCTAAAAGCTTTACTGGTGCTGGAATATCCTAAAAATATTCCATCAGCCACTTTAGCATCAAAGGTTCTTAATTTATAATTCCCATTGTCATGGATGAAACACTTACATCCAAAAACATGAAAATATGAAACAGATGGGGTTTTACCTTTCCATACCTCATATGGAGTCTTATTATGTCTCTGGGCAATCAGGCATCTGTTCTGAGTGTAGCACGCTGTATTGATGGCCTCTGCCCAAAATCTCTGTGGAGTGTTGTATTCTGCCAGAAGTGTTCTTGCAGCTTCTTTGAGGGTCCTATTCCTCCTTTCTGCTACTCCATTTTGTTGGGGTGTTCTGGCAGCAGATGTTTCATGAAAAATCCCATGATCCTTGCAGTAATCTGCAATGTGTGAATTCAAAAACTCTGTTCCTTTGTCACTTCTGATTCTGACTATGCTCTGGTTCTGCTCATTCTGAATCTGCTTGAAGAACTCTGGTAGCTTAGTCATAGTTTCATTTTTCTTAAACAAGAACACTACCCAAGTGTATCTTGAAAAGTCATCTACTATCACTAAGGTGTACTTCCTTCCACTGAAACTAAGAGGAGAAACAGGTCCAAACAGGTCCATGTTAAGTAGTTGAAGTACTCTGGTTGTGGTTGTGCTCTGGACATCCTTAAAGGAAGTCTTGGGTTGTTTACCCTTCTGGCATGAACCACAAACCTGATCCTTCTTAAACACTTCATTAGGAAGACCTCGAATGAGACCTTTTCTGGCAATCTTATTCAGTGTTTTGAAGTTAAGATGACACAATCTCTTGTGCCAAATCCAGCTATTCTCTGCAGATCCTTTTGCAACTAGGCAAGCATTTCTTGGGCAACTGTTAAAATCTGCAAGATAAATGTTACCCTTCCTCAAGCCTATTAGCAAAATATCATTATAATCAGAAGAGAAAACAGTGCATGAATCACTAGAAAACTTCACTGAGTATCCCTTGTCACAGAATTGGGATACTGAAAGCAGATTATGCTTGAGTCCTTCTACGTAGTAGACTTCATCTACACATACTCCATTGAAGGTCAACTTTCCAACTCCTCTGGTGACTCCATAGTTGTTGTCACCAAACATCACTCTTGGTCCAGTCAATGGCTTGAAGTCTTGGAGATTATCTTTCTGGAAGGTCATGTGCTTGGAACATCCACTATCAATGTACCAGACATGGTTGCTTGAAAGTCCTTTCTCCAATGGACTCTTATCTACCTGCAGAGAAATCAATTAGGTCCCCTACTAGTGCTGGGTCCTAATTGGTTAGTTGCAGGTTTTGTAGGAATCCATAGATAAAGATCATCCCTTAATGGATGAGGAGATCTTATCTTCCTTCCAAATCTATCTACCAGCACATGTCCTCTGACAATGACATATTGAGCTACTGGTCTGATAAGGACACCTTTCTTATAAACAGGTCTGGTGTACCTTTTCTCAAATCTGGCCTTTGGAATGGCCTGCCTCAAAGACATGGTCTTAAAGGTCTGGTTGTAAGGGTACATCCTAGAAGAACCATCTCTGGTGTCATAACTACCCAGATCAGTTGGTTTTCTATAGGTGGGTCTAGAAGACCTCCTCTGGTTCTGATAATTAGACTTGCTCTGGTGATTATAGTTCCTTTTAGTATACCTATTCTGGAATTGATTCCTCTGAGAGAATTGTCTCTGGGGTACCTGGTTCTGTTGAACATTGTTCCTTCTCTGGTAGTTGTTACTCTGATTGGTATTCCCCTTTCTTGAGTGTTTCCTTTGAGGTCCCCTAATCTGTTTAGGTTCCCTTTGAGGATTTCTCTGGGGTCCTCCAATTTGAGTAATTTCTACTCCTTGGGACTCATTGTTCACAGAACCATCAATCTTTAATGGTTCCCCTTGTTGACACTTATTCTCTAGCATCTTCTCTTCCAGAACAGTCAACTCTTCTGGACCATTTGTTATGTGATTAACAGAGTGATTCCTTTTCCAATCAGGATTGTGAACCACCTTGTAACCATTACCAGTTAAGTCTTTATCATTCCAGATTTCTACCAATTTACCAGCTCTTACAGACTTGTCTTTATTATAAAGGTATTTATGAGTTTTAGTGGTAATTCCAGAATATCCTAAACCACTCTTATCACAAATGCGCTGAGAAGACTCTGATATGATAGATACAACAGATGGTATCTTAGGAGCTTCTCTGGGCATAGGTATCTCCTCTATGTTGTGAGCAACTTGTTTTCCCTTGATAAGAGTCTGGTATTTGGCTCTGAGTTCATTGATCTCATCTTCTTGAGAGATCCTTTCTTTCATGAGTTGATCTACCAGAGTATCTCTTTCTGTGATCTTATCCTGAAGTTCAGAGACTTCTTTGGAATGATCTTTCATGAGTTCTCTGGTGGATTTGTGCTCATGAGAGAGAGATTGAACTTCAGCTCTGAGCCTACCATTCTCTTTCTCAAGTTTTTGACAAAGTTGGACACAATTTTGGAGATCTGATAGCATTTGTTGCATATCAGACTCTCTGGAGTTACCAGATGAATTAGAGGATTCAGTACATTTGGAATTTGATAAAACTAGAGTAGTTTCATTTACCTCAGTGATGTCTGCCATGAGACACACATCATCATCTGATCCAAAGTCAGAAGAAGAAGAACTGGAACTAGTATCCTCCTCCTCTGCTTCTGCCAGCAATGCTCTCTTGTCTGCATATCTCCTGTCTCTCTTGATTCTTTTCTCTTCTCTTTCCCTAGGAGTAAGCTGAGGACAATCATAACTGTAGTGACCAGTTTTGTTGCATGTGTAGCAGGCATTGTCTCTGTTGGTCCCAAAAAAATATCCAGCGGAAAGCGTTTTTAAGTTTATTTTAATGAAAACCCTTTTAATAGATATTACTAAAATATAAATGCAGAAATCTAAATTGCAAAAAAGTAAATAACACCGGAATTATAGTGGTTCGGACCAACTTGTCCTACGTCCACTCTCCCTTTCTTCAAAGGGGTCTTTCTCACTCTCCAACTTACGTACTCACTTACTTACTGGAATTGCGAAGTACCAGTTCCTTCTTACAACTTACAACAACCTTATCTAACAAGATGAACAGGTTGAGTAATAATCCAACTAAACTCCTAATAGAGTGTATATAAACTAGAAAGGACAAAGGTGAGTGATTGGAAGAGCTCGTGTGTTCTTGGTGTGCTCTCGCGCGACTCTTGTCTAATGAACTAATCCAAGCACTTATATTTATAGTTGTAGGAATTAACTAGCCGTTGGGAACTAGCAATTCAAACAACCATAATTGGAGGAATATAATCAATCAAAGATTGATTATATTGATTGATTAGTTGACTTTCAATCAAGAAATCAATCAATCAGATCCTCCATCAGTTGACTTTCCAGATTGCCTCTTCTCCATCAATGATCTCCAAAATCTCCTTGTCTCCAGATTACTAAGATGCTTCTGGTAGGTGAACTAATCCGTCTCTCGTCTGGTCTGGTCTGGGGTCTTCTGGTCCTCATCTGGGAGAGGTCTTCTGGGGAGTCCTCTGGTGAAGTCCTCTGGTCCAAGCTCATCTGGTCAGACTCCTCTGGACCTCATCTGCTCTGGCGACACTTCTGCTCTGGTGACTCCTCTGCTCTGGACATCTCATCTGGTCACCTCTCATCTGGTCACCTCATCTGGTCACCTTCTCTGGTCACCTTCTCTGGTACCTTCTCTGGTCACCTTCTCTGGTCTGCACATATTTCTTCCCCCTTAACCAAAGACCTATTCTAGACCAAGACTAATCTGTAGCTGACTAACAGGTTCAGCTAGTCCTATTACAAGTTCTTGTTTTAACATCTTCAAAACATCTAATCTATATCCTAACAATTTCCCCCTTTTTGATGATGTTAAAACTGGAAGAACTTTAAATAAAACAAGACAAGAAACAAATTGAAAAACCAAATAGAGATTCTAGCAGGCTGGGTCAACTGATCTTCCCCCTCAAAGTATGCTCAGCTGATGTTGGGGCAAAACATCAGCTGGTCTGCAGGCAATCAACTTTTTGGTACCCTACTGGGTCCAGGGGGGTTAGCACAATATTTAGGAAGCCACAAGAATAGATCATCCCTTTTTGAATCAGGTGATCTTATCTTTCTTCCATACATATCAACAAAAACACACTGAACATAAGAAGCCTTGACATGGTTATTTCTTCTAGAGGCTCTTCTTCTCTTATGAGCTTGTCCAGTAGAAGGAATAACTTGTCTTAAGGCAACAGACTTGAAATTCTTTTGATAAGGATAAGTTTTACTAGAACCATCAAAGGTTCCAGCGGGTCTGGCAGATGATTTGAAAGTCTTCTGCAGGTGAGTAGGAGTCATCTGGTTCTGCCTCTTTTGAGAAGATCCAGATTGTCTTCTACTCTGCTGGCCTGGCTGAGGTCTTTTATTCTGGGTATAACCCTTCTTAAAATTCCTCCTCTGCCTTTTGGGTTTTTGAGTTTTAGGACTCATCTGCCCATTAGGCTGAGTTGCCTGGTCAGCTGGCCTTTTACCCTTATCAATAAAATTACTAGTCTGTTCTTCTTTCTGAACAGGTGAGGATTCAGGTTTGGTATAACCAAGGCCTGTTTTATCATGCTCTCTTTGAGATGAGGCAGCTATATGTGACACAGCATTGTTTGCTATAGTCAGCTGCTCCAGTCTCAGCTTGAGCTTGTCCTCACTATCTTTTACAATTTTGTTTTGATGGAAGAGTTCATCGAACTTAGCTTCCAGCAGAGTATATTCATTATCTTTCTCAATGTTTTCAGCAAGCAACTTTTCTATTAGCTTAGTTTGTTCATCACATCTGGTTTTCAAGTCAGTGGACTCTTCTACCAGAGTTTGAACTTGTTCAGCTGGTAGATCAGTTGGGTTGCTAAAACATTGTGAAAGCTTCTGATTTTCTGCTTTCAACTTTGTGTTCTCTTCTTCCAACTTTTGACAAAGTTGTATAGAAGTTTGGAGATCTAATAGCATCTTCTGCATATCAGACTCCTCTGATTGTTCAGAAAACGAAGAATAAGAAGAAGAAGAAGAGGGAGTTCGATTGCATACCTCGTCTGTCATAAGACAAACCTCTTCGTCTGGTCCAAAATTAGATGATGAACCAGAAGTGGATACCTCATCTTCCTCATCTGCTAAGCTTCTTTTGGAGTACCTCCTGCTGTCTCTTCTACTGCATCTCTTTGAGCCCATTTCTGCAAAATTTGTTAGCACAACAAATATTTGGGTTTTTCAATAAAATATGGATCTGCCCTGGTGACCACCGAGATAATTTCAAAACAGTGGTCTGTAGGACACACTGCTTTGATACCACTTGTTGGTCCCAAAAAAATATCCAGCGGAAAGCGTTTTTAAGTTTATTTTAATGAAAACCCTTTTAATAGATATTACTAAAATATAAATGCAGAAATCTAAATTGCAGAAAAGTAAATAACACCGGAATTATAGTGGTTCGGACCAACTTGTCCTACGTCCACTCTCCCTTTCTTCAAAGGGGTCTTTCTCACTCTCCAACTTACGTACTCACTTACTTACTGGAATTGCGAAGTACCAGTTCCTTCTTACAACTTACAACAACCTTATCTAACAAGATGAACAGGTTGAGTAATAATCCAACTAAACTCCTAATAGAGTGTATATAAACTAGAAAGGACAAATGTGAGTGATTGGAAGAGCTCGTGTGTTCTTGGTGTGCTCTCGCGCGACTCTTGTCTAATGAACTAATCCAAGCACTCATATTTATAGTTGTAGGAATTAACTAGCCGTTGGGAACTAGCAATTCAAACAACCATAATTGGAGGAATATAATCAATCAAAGATTGATTATATTGATTGATTAGTTGACTTTCAATCAAGAAATTAATCAATCAGATCCTCCATCAGTTGACTTTCCAGATTGCCTCTTCTCCATCAATGATCTCCAAAATCTCCTTGTCTCCAGATTACTAAGATGCTTCTGGTAGGTGAACTAATCCGTCTCTCGTCTGGTCTGGTCTGGGGTCTTCTGGTCCTCATCTGGGAGAGGTCTTCTGGGGAGTCCTCTGGTGAAGTCCTCTGGTCCAAGCTCATCTGGTCAGACTCCTCTGGACCTCATCTGCTCTGGCGACACTTCTGCTCTGGTGACTCCTCTGCTCTGGACATCTCATCTGGTCACCTCTCATCTGGTCACCTCATCTGGTCACCTTCTCTGGTCACCTTCTCTGGTACCTTCTCTGGTCACCTTCTCTGGTCTGCACAGATTTCTTCCCCCTTAACCAAAGACCTATTCTAGACCAAGACTAATCTGTAGCTAACTAACAGGTTCAGCTAGTCCTATTACAAGTTCTTGTTTTAACATCTTCAAAACATCTAATCTATATCCTAACAGTCTCCTCTGGGACTAGGACTTGGCTCTCTCCTCCTCTGGTTGTAGTCTGATCTGGCTGGACTACTCTCTCTCCTCTGGTAGTCAGGTCTGCCAGAGCTACCATCCCTCCTCTGATAATCTGATTTCCCAGAGCTGCCAGGGTTGTCATCTCTCCTCCTCTCTGGAGTTCTGAATCTGGTCTCCCTTGAGTCTCCAGATGTCTTCTCCTTCTCTGCAGGCTTGAAAGAACTCTTCCTATCTCTGGTAGACTCCTTCCAATGCCTTTTGTACCTGCTATACTTTGAACTTATTTTATCTAATTTACGAGTTAGAAGTGCTACCTGCTCCTTGAGGCTCAAGTCATCTGCAGTAGACTCCTTTGGCTTGACATCAGGCTTGAGAGTTGAAGAGAATGCAACTCCTTTCTGGCCAGAAGAGGAAACCTCTTCTGTTTGATCCTCCTCTTGAAGATCATATTCGTAAGCTTTGAGATCAGACAACAGAAGATGATGATCCAGAGTATTGAGATCCTTGTTGTCCTTGATCACAGTAATTTGATTCTCCACCTGCTAGTTATTGAACGCAAAATTTTACTATTAATTTCCTTTTCAGAGTAGGTCTTACTTAAGGCACTAGCCTTGTTTAGGAGGTTTGTGAGGCGCATGTCCAGCTGGTCTATGGTCTCGTCTGGTTTCATTTTGAACGTATCAAACGAGTGTTGAATAGTCTGGAGCTTGTTATCTTTAATCTTCTCTGTTCCCTCGCAGAGAATTGCAAGTTTGTCCCACATCTCCTTCGCAGTGACACAGGTTCTGACCTTCTCTATTACCTCCTTGGTGAGAGTGTTAATAATCTCGGTTCTTGTCACCTGGTCCAGGTTATATAGCTTTCTCTCATCGTTGTCAAGTTCTTCTTTCTTTTGGAGGATTCGTTGTCTGGGAACCCTATCCTCTGCAGCGTCGCTAGTTTCTTCTCTTGACTCTGACCTGCCACTATCAATAGGAGTCCAGTAAAATTTAATGGGGCCACTCTCTACCACATCTAACATGCGGTGGTGGATAGCTCCCAGATGATTACTCATCATGAAGCTCCAGTGGCTATAGTCCTCAAATGAGAACTCTGGCAATTTGCGACTCTTATAAGAAGATTTTGCAGACATTTTAAATAAAATTTGGGAAATAATAAGAACTTTAACACAAGCACTTTAAGAGCAATGGATCTGCCCGGTGACCACCAAAAGCTTTACAAAGCAGTGGTCGTTGGACACACTGCTCTGATACCACTTGTTGGTCCCACTAGATTGATTAATTGCGGAAGCCTTTAAAACAAAAATGTCTTTAGAGAAAATCTTTTCTAAGAGCACAAATAATAAACAACAGATATTAAAGAAAGCAATAAATAACACCGTATTTATAGTGGTTCGGATCTGAATATCCTACGTCCACTCTCCCTTGATCAAAGGGGTCTCACTATCCAACCAACAAACTCACTACTTACTGGAATTTCCGAAGTACCAGCACCTTCTTACAATCTCTTTAGATCTAACTTCGATCTAAAGACACACTTACTCCAACCTTGTCTAACAAGATGAACAGGTTGAGTATATAAACTCCTTACGAGTTGGATGAGTAATTAAGAACAAAGTGAGTGCAAATGCGTAGTGATCAAAAAGCTTAGTATGCTATGTGCGCGTGTAGAGTCTCTGGAGCTTTTTCTTGATCTGCACTCTTGTATATATAGAGGGGATTAGGGCTAGCCGTTGGAGGGCTAATCCAATCAGATCCTCTATATAAGGAAGCCTCAATCAATCAATTCCCTAATTGATTGATTGGGTTGGTGGGATCCTTGGATTGATTATCTTCAAATACTTTCCAATCCTGATCTTGTTGACTTGATCTGAATCACCAATGGTCAATAGCTTCCTTTGCCTAACTCTGATTTTCAATAGAGAAGGCAAGACCAGACACCAGGCAACCTCGGTGTCTTCTGGTCCTCATCTGGTGAACAACCAGAATACTCAGTAGAATCAGGGGATCAAACTGAGTATCTTTTGTTCCACCAGACTCGTCTGGTCCGGACTCGTCTGGTCTGGGGAAGGTCCTCTGCCTCTGGTCTGTCTCATCTGGTGAAGTCTTCTGGTGGAGTCCTCTGGTGAAGTCCTCTGGAGGGGTCTTCTGGTGACTCTTCTGGTGAAGTCTTCTGATCTGGCAGTTCCCCCTAGACTAAGTCCTAATCTAGATCATCATCTGGCTAACAGGTCCAGATGGTCCTATTACATCTTCTGGTTTGTTTTAACTCATCAAAACTAACAATTTTTATCCTAACATATACCTTACTGCATATTCTTTGTTATTTAAAACTAACATACCTACAGATTAGACATATCAGAGAAGTTACATCTCCAGATGAGGTATGCACCACGTGACACTTGTCCCAGATGAGGTACTGAGTCAGATTCCAGAAAAGTCCGGAGTCTTCTCTGACCAGGACCAGATGGGTTCCATCAGAGGAGATATAACACCAGACTAGCTGTGGTATCATCTGGTTACAAGATCAGGTGACAGGTATGTCTTTACTTTTCTGGCCTCTGATCATTGGGATACACTTTTCAAATTAGTAAGTACACTCAAAACGTTTCAACTTCGGAGTGTATTTAAGACTAGGGTATAGGGCCTAGGCAATCATTTTGCTTTTTCTCTTGACTGCCACAAAATCCCTTTATACCCAGTCCCAATGACCACGCCTACGCACCAGATTAAATCTGTATCTCGCCTTTCATCGTGGCCGTCAGATTTAATCGATGTGCAATATGTCAATCAATTCAAAAATTGATTTTGTTCCCTAAAATAAATTTTGAAATTACACGCGTTCACACCTTATTTATTAATCAAGCCACGTGTCTTGCCCTATTTAAATCAAAATTCTATTCAATCTATCCTTTCACGTTTCATATCTTTTCAAGCCCTAACTTTCTCTCTGCAAGTCTTTCGATCTCTCTCTCTCTCTCTCTCTCTCTCTCACAACAATGGCACCCAAGTGCAATTTCGATCCAGACCATGTTTGCAAGAAGCTCAAAACTGAAATGGTGGTGGACTTCTATTCCACCAAGAATCCAGTCGCACTGGAGATTTTGGAGCTACTCCGACGTTCTGGGCTGGAGGAGTTGATTTCAAAGGTTCCCAAGGATCTGCGCACCTTGGATGGATATGCTGCTCAGTTCCTTATCCGGATGAAGATCCATGAAGACCATATCTCATCCAAGATTGATTCGGAGGATGTCGTTTTCTCGAAGGCAGACTTCAGTAGCCTTTTTGGTAACCTTTCTGCGGAAGGTGTGGATCCATTGAAATACAAAGAAGGAGAGGCGTTGGATTCCTTCAAGATTTTTGCCAGAAATTCCTGTCAGAATTTTACTAAGGGCTTCTTGGACAAGCATCTTAGGCAGAAGTGTAAGGTTTTATTTGACATTGTGGTGAAGATTCTCATGTGCGAGAGCCATAGCACAGATGCCATCTTCACTGGCAGGCTCTGTGTTATGAGGGCCATTCTGGATGGTGCCCAATCTAACTGGGCTGAGTTTTTCTGGGGGTGCTGAGAAAGAACAAGGTGAAGGTCCAGAAGGAAGAATGCCCCCAGTTGCCAGGAGAGCAACAGTTTGTGTTCAATGCTAATGTATCATTGGGTACAAAGCTTACCTTAATTTTGGACTCAATCCTTCCAGAGAAGAAGTGGAGACAGTCCTGGTGTAAGGGCTTCCATAAGTCCAAAATTATGTTCTCTAAGGATGGTCCCCTTCATGGCCATCTGAATGCCAAATTCGTTAAAGCACAAATTTGAACTCACTCGCAAGTGTACGAGATCGTTGTTATAGTAAGGCAATTGACCAAGTTATAAAAATATCGAACCCTAGGGAAGCAAGTGGTTAGCTAAGTCGATTCACGTTGAAATGCAAGAAAAATAAAAGACAAGATCGGGATGACTATACTACTAAACAAGGAAATTAAAAACGAGCAATAAAAGAAATCTAACTAACTTCGAGAGATGAAGTGCAAGGGGATAAGAATGCTTAGGATATCTTCAACCTAGTGAAACTCAAGTAGGATTGTCAAGCCAATTCTATGCATCAATTTGGATTTACTAGGAGACCTCACCAATTACCTAAACAACCATCCAAGCAATTGATGTCTAATGATGGGGTTCTTTGCGATTAACTCTCTCTCGACGAATCAAACGGAAAATAGACGCATTCAATCATAAATCTCACACTCATTCATCTAATCATGCTCATGTAACTCTCATCTACGCTAAACATGCCTCGAAAAACAAGCTACAAGAGATCAACAATCAAAGCTCAATACAAATCCATCAATAGAAGCAAAATCCAAATATCAACATAAAATAAGCAAAGAACAATCCCAACTCAAATTTCACATGGTATCTAACATCCCAAGCATCAAAACAATTAGCTCATGGTTTCACAATGAAAAACCATAGCTAAACAAGAACAAAATAATAAACTCATAGCCAAATAAAAATAAAATTGCATTAAAATGGAAAGAAGTCAGGAGATTAAAAACTTGAAATTGAACTAAAATCTTCAAATCCTATGCTAAATTACTCTAAAACTTGAAAGAAAATTACAATCTAAAAATGAAGGTGAAATTTAACTAAATTGGTGTGTGGGGTGTGTGCCCCCCCAAAGGGGTGTGTGGAATGTGTGCGTCCCAAAATCTGAGAATGTGGGTATTTATAGTGTGGGAAGAAGGCTTGAGACGAAATTGCTAAAGAGCCCCTCAAAAATAATAAAATTTCGAATTTTCCCAAAAAAACGCAGGCAACTCGACCGAGTTGACCCACTCGACCGAGTGGCTCGGTCGAGTGCGACTTCAAAAAGCGCTCCCGCTTTTTCCGCATAAGGGTATTCGACCGAGTTGCTTGACTCGAGCAAGTGGCTCGGTCGAGTAAGGCAAAATCCTTCTGAGTCTTCTGTTAACACCGACCATGACTCGCACGAGTCACTCGACTCGACCCAAGCACTCGGTCGAGTGCGCTTTTTAAAAGCGCTCTTCAGTTTTTCCCAGGCTACTCCTCTTCATTTAATTGGGCCGAATCTTTGGGCCTTCTCCTTTTTCTCCAAATGGGCCAACACCTTGAGCCTTCTTTTGCAAAAAAAATCATCTCGGCCCAATTCTTCTTTTCTCCTACAATATTCTCGTTTTCTTCTCGACTTTTCTCCTCGCTCGACCTCACAAAATTATAGGCTCGTATTTTCTTCTAAAAAATATTCAATTTCCTACAAAAATAACAAAAATGCCTTTCTCGACAATTAAGCACAAATGGTCAAATTAATGTAAATAATTGCAAGAAATTCAATAAAATTAGCAAATTAAATGCACAAATTTCAAGCAAAAATCACACTAATCACCCCCCCAAACTTAAAGTGTTGCTCGTCCCCGTGCAACGAAAAAGATAAACAAGTGGGAGGATTGCGAGAAATGAGTGTCGAAAAGAATAAATAGCAATTGTCAAATTCCTTCAATCAAATCAAGCTCTTAAGTACCAAAAATCAACTAGCAAGTTCACAAGTCATGTTCAAATCAATGCAAGATCAAGTGCTCAATTCACAATTTTCCTTTCAAGTAAGTGTTTCACTCATCACTCAAAAGTGTATCAATGAATGTTTACTCTCAACAATCGATTCACACAAATGCACTACCATAGGCTTGCCAAAATTCTAAATTCTCCACTACTTTCTAAGTGATCAATCAAAGAATCAATGAGGACTTTGCATTTGGTTGTAATGTTGGGCTCTTTGGTTAAGGTGGGGAATTTTGGGAAAAAGTGACTCGTAAACTAGTGGAGCGAGAAATAAAGACGCATAGACACATCTAAAATTCTCAAGACAAAGTTGCAAGTGATCAAGTTGCAACTCTAATTTCCAAACTCCAACAATTTGCTAGTTCTCATTTTTCAAGCACATTATCACCATTAACCATCAAACACTTCTTTTGAACTTGTAACTCTACCAAATTCTTGTACACAAGAGAGTTTTCTCACAATTTTTTTCTTTTCACAAACCAACTTAATCTTTTCTCGTACAATTTTTTTTTCAACTCATCTTTTTCTCTTTTTCACTCTTTCACTTTCACACCAACTCATCAACCAAATTCACATTAACGCACAACTCAACCTCACTATCCATATTCAAGCTCCACTAGCTAATAGGAAAAATTAGGCTCACAAAATGGATAATTAGGCTAAATTTGTAGGTTGCCAAGAAAAATAGGTCATTAGGCTCAAAAGGGCTAACTACGGAAAAATTTCATTTGGTATGAAAGATTTGGCTAAGTGACTATTCAAATCAAAGATGGCCTCATATCATTTTCAAAGATTTCACACTCAATGTAGCCTCAAACAAGACAATTGGCAAGTTCTAGAGCACACAAGCATGAACGATACTCACAAGAAAGAACTTAGACCCAAAATATGCAAGTCTAAAGGCTCTAAAGCTCACGGGCTTGTCTAATCATGGATCGAGCACAAAATCAAGCATAATCGTCACATGAACAAGTAAGCAAGCATGTCTCAATCAATACCATCAAGCTCAACTAGATCTAAAAAACCAAACAATCACCATCTAATAATTTTTTCGACACCAAGCCACACAATAACAACTCCAAAGAATATACTCAAAGATATTCAATAAGCCTACAATTAAGCACAAATTTTCAAAATTTTAGCAAAGTAGGTTGGTGCAAATGGAATTGTAAAACGAACATACCCCCCCAAACTTTTTCATTGCTCTGCAATTAAAAGTTTGGAAAAATAGTGTCACAATGAGATTTGCAACCAACTACTCACCAAGCAATTCAACAAATTAAGCAAGCCACACAAAAATTCGACATTAAGCTCACAAAACCCCTTATAAAGCATTCCACCCTCAAATCTCAGCACGTATATCAAATTTCAATTCTTCATATGCAAAGACAAAACTCATGTACAAGTATGTATTAGCAATTAAATCCAAAATTCCTAACAAAAATAATTTCCACTAAGCTCTAGTCAAATGGGGGTGCATCGGTGCAATTAAAAATTATGCATAAAAAGACAAACACCCCCCCAAACTTAGACTTTGGTCTAAGTTTTAAGAAGGTGTTGTACCTCAAGGTTCCCTCAAGCACGTCTTTCTATAAAGCTCGAACTCTCACCGAGCCCCAACACACGACCCCATCAACTTGAGTACTTCCCCTTAGTTAGAGAGCAAAAACACCTCCTTCACACAAAGAGCAAGCCCACCTACACAAATAAACTAACAAAACAAAATAAACCAATAAAAAAAAACGACAAATAAATAAGAATGAAAAAGGATGGGTTGCCTCCCATCTAGCGCTATTTTTATCATCCTATGCCGGACGGAACCCGTTCGAGTTCAAACCTCTTGAAGAGATTTGGTACCTCCCCCGTCCTTTTGACAAGGACTAAAGTAGTACTTCACTCGGTGACCATTCACTTTGAAGCGACTTCCATTTTTGCTTTCAAGCTCAAGATAACCACTAGGAAAGACTTCCTTAACTTTGAACGGTCCACTCCACTTGGATTTCAACTTCCCCGCAAAAAGTTTCAAACGTGAATTAAACACCAAGACTTCATCTCCCACTTTAAATTCCTTCTTTTTGAGCTTTGCATCATGCCATTTTTTGGTCTTCTCTTTAAAAATTTTTGCATTCTCATATGCCGATTCTCTAAACTCCTCAAGCTCACTCAATTGAAGCAACCTTTTCTCCCCTACCAATCCACTATCAAAGTTCAATTTCTTAATTGCCCAATAAGCTCTATGCTCAAGCTCCACCGGCAAATGACACGACTTCCCAAATACCAATTGATAAGGAGACATCTCCAACGGTGTTTTGAAAGCCGTTCGGTACGCCCACAAAGCATCATCCAACTTAATTGCCCAATCCTTCCTTGTTGGGTTCACCGTTTTTTCGAGAATTTGCTTGATTTGCCGGTTGGACACTTCCGCTAGGCCATTAGTTTGAGGATGATAAGCGGTGGAGACCTTGTGCTTCACATCATACTTTGCAAGGAGGTTTCCCATCAATTTGTTCACAAAATGACTTCCTCCATCGCTTATCAAAGCTCGTGGCACCCCAAATCGAGTAAAGATATTCTTCTTTAGAAAAGCTATCACCACCTTAGCATCATTTGCCTTCGTTGGTATTGCCTCTATCCACTTTGAAACATAATCCACTCCTACTAGAATGTAAAGATATCCGTGTGATGGTGGAAATGGTCCCATGAAATCAAGTCCCCATACATCGAATAACTCAACTTCCACAAAGACACTCAATGGCATTTCATCTCTCTTTGTAATTCCCCCCAATCTTTGACAACGATCACATCTTCTCACGAACTCATGACAATCCTTGAAGAGTGTAGGCTAAAAGAAACCACTTTGAAGCAGTTTTCAAACCCCCGAAATATCCACCACACGGAAGTGAGTGACAATGTTGAATTATACTCTCCCATTCTTCTTGTGGCACACATCTCCTAATCAATGAATCAACACCTCTTCGGAAAAAATATGGTTCGTCCCAAATATACTTCTTGACATCCTTATAAAACTTCTTCCTCTCGTATGAGTTGAGATCGGGCGGTGTCTCTCCACTTGCTAAAAAATTGGCATAGTCGGCATACCAAGGCGCACACTTCTCGACCTTCCAAATGGGAGTTTCCTCTAATCGAAAGAGCTTCTCATCCGGAAATATCTCTTTAACTTCCTCTTTGTCCTCCAATGCACCTTCCTCTCTCTCCAATCGGGACAAGTGGTACGCTATGTAATTCTCCTTTCCTTTCTTGTCAACGATGTCTAGGTCAAATTCTTGTAGAAGTAGTATCCATCAAATCAATCTTGGTTTGGAATCCTTCTTGTTCATCAGATAACGAATGGCTGCGTGATCGGTGTACACTGTGGTCTTCGCCCCCACCAAATAAGGCCAAAACTTATCCACAGCATACATCACGGCTAGAAGCTCCTTCTCAGTGGTCGTGTAATTCAACTGAGCCGAGTTGAATGTTTTGCTAGCATAATATATGACATGAAAGCGGCCTTCACGCATTTGCCCCAAAGCTACTCCCATGGCATAATCACTTGAGTCACACATTAACACAAATGGCTCTCTCCAATCGGGAGTTACAAAGATCGGAGCACTCACCAAAGCTTCTTTTAACTTCCTGAAAGCATCAAGACATTCATCAGAAAACACATAAGGAGTATCTTTTTCTAATAAATGAGACAAAGGTTTAGAAATCTTAGAGAAGTCCTTGATGAAACGATGATAAAATCCTGCATGACCCAAAAACGATCGGATTCCCTTCTCATTTGTAGGAGGAGGAAGCCTCTCAATAGCAACAATCTTCGCTTTGTCAACCTGCAAACCCTTTGAAGACACATGGTGACCAAGAACGATCCCCTCCTTAACCATAAAATGGCATTTTTCCCAATTAAGGACGAGGTTCGTTTCTTGGCACCTCTCAAGAACAAGTTCCAAATTGTTAAGGCATAAATCAAAAGAATCGCCAAACACAGAAAAATCATCCATAAAAACCTCCATCACATTCTCTATCAACCCGTGGAAAATGGCCATCATGCACCTTTGGAACATAGCCGGTGCATTGCAAAGCCCAAAAGGCATTCTCCTAAATGCAAACGTTCCATAGGTGCATGTTAAGGTCGTTTTCTCTTGGTCTTCAGGGGCAATCATGATTTGATTGTACCCCGAATAACCATCAAGAAAGCAATAGTACTCAAAGCCACCCAACCGGTCCAACATTTGATCAATAAAAGGAAGAGGGAAATGATCTTTTCGAGTGGCTTTGTTCAATTCCCTATAATTAATACAAACTCGCCAACCCGTTGCTACCCTAGTGGCTATCACTTCATTAGTTTCAGTTGTAATTACGGTCATTCCCCCTTTCTTAGACACACAATGCAACGGAGATACCCATGGACTATCGGAAATCGGGAAAATCATGTTGGCATTTAAGAGTTTTAAAATTTCTTTCCTAATGACCTCTTGAAGTATAGGGTTCACTCTCCTTTGACTTTGTACAACCGGTTTACAATTCTCTTCTAACCTTATCTTATGCATGCAAATAGCCGGGTTAATTCCCTTAAGATCCTCTATGCTCCAACCTAGGGCAGTTTTGTATTTTCTAAGGACATCCAATAACTTGTCTAACTCACACGAACTTAAAGAAGATGAAACAATTACCGGTAGGAGTCCTTCACTATCCAAGTAGGCATACTTGAGGTGCTCAGGAAGGTCCTTTAGCTTATTCTTCTTTTCTTCGTTTGGCTCACTCCCCGGAACGGGTATGAATAGAGATGGAGTACTCAATCTTGCTTGTTTGATCTCCTCTACTTCCCTATCTTCCAAAGATCGTGCCTCATCCTCTTCTTCATCCTTCATAAACCTATCATCACAAGAGACAAACATTTCATTAGAATGGCAATTAGGCATAGGAAGTACATGATCTTTAGTTAAGAGATTGTAAGAAGATTCTTCCCAAGCCTCTTTGAGGCATAAGTCAATGACGTCAATTGCATGACATTCCTCTTTCTCCATGGGATGTTTCAATGAAGCATTAATGGAGAAATTGATCTCCTCTCCATTGAGTTTCAAGGTGAGCTTCTCTTTGTGGACATCTATCACCGCTTGGGCGGTCGATAAAAATGGTCGACCAAGGATTAATGGGACGTCTTTGTCTTCTTCCATCTCCATCACAAAGAAGTCCGCAGGAAATGTGAAATTATCTACCTTGACAATCACATCTTCAACAAAACCGTTGGGGATTGTGGTCGACCCATCCACCAATTGAAGCGTGATTGTGGTTGGTTCCAATTCACCTTGACTCAAACTTTTGAATATCGAAAAAGGCATTAAATTGATACTAGCACCAAGGTCGCACAATGCATTTCTCACCACTCCGTTCCCCATATCGAAAGCGAGTGTGAAGCTCCCCGGATCCTTCATTTTCTGGGGTAAGTTCCTTTGAAGAAGTTCACTACACTCTTTAGTTAACTTTACCATTTTCGGTTCTTCCACCCTCCGTCTTCTTGCCAATATGTCCTTCAAAAACTTCGCATAACTTGGAATTTGTTCGATGGCTTCATAAAATGGGATGTTGATGTAAAGCTTCTTGAACACATCGAGGAATTTTCCAAATCTTTCATCTAACTTCTTCTTCATGAACCGTTGAGGAAATGGAACCGGTACCAAAGATTTTGGTACCCCCCATTCATCCACCTCAACCTTGCTCTTGTTTTCTTTCTCCATCTTGACTCTCTTCCATTTAGGGATGACTTCTTCTTTCGCGGTTTCTTCCACTTTTTGCTTCCCTTTTCCCGAACGTCTCTTCTCATGTTCTTCCTCCTCTTCATTATCCTCCTCTTCTTGCTTCCCCTTAACGCTATCATGTGATTTTTCACCTTCACTTTCATCCTCTAGTGGTGGCATGGAAGGTCCTTCATACCTTGCTCCGCTCCTCAACTCTATGGCTTGACAATGCTCCCTTGGGTTTATCTCGGTGTTGGATGGAAACTTTCCTTTGTTCAATTGAGGACCCAAAGCATTTGCGATTTGTCCAATTTGATATTCGATAGCTTTGAATTGAGTATCATGTTGTGCCAACTTAATCTCCTTCTTCTTATCCGACTCCTCCAATCTTTGACCAACCTCCTCAATCCTCCGGTTATTTTCTTCCATCCTCCGATTAGATTCCTCCATTCTCCTATTCATATCCTCCATATTCTTCAACATTAATTGAAGAGTCTCATCGGTATTCCCTTTTCCTTCGTGATTTGGAGGTTTGGACCCCGGGTCTACCCCCGTGGGTAATTGAATTGCTCCTCTAGGGTTCCCATATGAGAAATTTTCATGTTTCCTCCATGGTTGATTTGAAGATCCTCCTTGATGGTACACATTGTTGGGAGGAGAGACTCCTTGAAACCTTGCTTGAAACGGTGGTGCTTGGTACGGTTTTTGACTTTGCACATTGTTTTGATACCCTTCTTGAAATTGTTGTCTTCCCATATAGTTCACTTCTTCACTCGATGACGGAACATTAGGGCTTGCTTCCACTTGCCCAACTTGCACATGAGAAGAATGAAGGTTTAGGTTCCCCAATTTGTCAATCAAAGCCATCATGACACTCTTCAAACCATCATTTTGTTCTTCTAACACAACAATTTTATCTCTTTTTCCTCCTCCACTTGAACTACAGAATGAGTCATTTGCAGCTATGTTGTCGATTATCTCATTCACTTGCTTCACAGTTTTCGACCATACGGATCCACCGGCACTTGAGTTAAGGTGATTTCTATCCCATTCATTGAGCCCTATGGTAAAGTATAAGATAGTCTGGACCTCGGGTAGACCATGTTGAGGACAAGCCAATAGCAAGCTTTGGTACCTCTCCCAAGCATCGGTTATTGATTCCCCATAAAATTGCTTGAATTTTGTGATCGCTTCTTGTGCCTTTAGGACCTTAGACGGGGGGTAAAACTTCTTCAAGAATTGAGTACTCAGATCCTCCCAAGTATTTGCCATAGGGTTCATATTTTGTATCCATTTCTTGGCCCTTCCCTTCAATGTGAACGAAAAGAGTCGTAGCATCTTAGCGTCGTGTGAAACACCGGGATATTTCACGGTGTCACAAACCTCCATAAAGTTACCCAAATGAACATGGGGATCTTCTCGTTCATCTGATCCATCAAATTGTGATTCTCTCAACATACGTAGCAATGCGGGGCTCACTTCAAACTTCTCGGCTACAATATGCGGCCTTGCTATTCCATCATAAAACTTATTCATCTTAGGTTCATAAAAATCTTTGAGGAGCGGCTCACGATCTTGGGGATTTGGTTCGGGTTGGTAGACGGGTTGATGATTCGGGTTGTTTTGAGATGGATTTGGCATTTGAGGAATAGGGTACGGATAAGGATAAGGGTAGTTTGGTGGATATTGAGGCGGGTACGGGTAATAGTTATGTGGTTGTTGGTAGTGAGGATGTTGTTGATTTTGAGGTGGAGGGTAGTTATATGGGTAATGTGGATAGGGTTGGACATTTTGTAATTGATGGAACGGGTTTCCCCCTTGAACTTGTCTTTGATGAAGGTCATTCCCTTCATTCCTTCCTTGAGCTACTTGTGGATTCCCATTTCCGTTTCCATCATTCGCTACGAACCCCTCATTCACCGGTGCTCCATCACCATTATGACTTCCTTCACCCATATTGGCTTCATTTACCTCCATATTTTGATTTCCTCTTCTCCTACGATTTCTTCCTTGGTTTTATCTAGCCGTGGCTTCAATCTCCAAATCTATCGGAATGAGTTGTGTCCCACTAGATCTCGTGTTCATACACCTACACCAATACCACGTATCAAACCGACCTCGAGAAACGAAAAGAAAGCAAAAGAACAACGAATAATAAAAAAACGAAAGAAATAACAAATAACAACACGCAACGAAATTAAATCAACTAAGAACACACGTCACCTCCCCGGCAACGGCGCCAAAAACTTGAATGCCAAATTTGTTAAAGCACAAATTTGAACTCACTCGCAAGTGTACGAGATCGTTGTTATAGTAAGGCAATTGACCAAGTTATAAAAATATCGAACCCTAGGGAAGCAAGTGGTTAGCTAAGTCGATTCACGTTGAAATGCAAGAAAAATAAAAGACAAGATCGGGATGACTATACTACTAAACAAGGAAATTAAAAACGAGCAATAAAAGAAATCTAACTAACTTCGAGAGACGAAGTGCAAGGGGATAAGAATGCTTAGGATATCTTCAACCTAGTGAAACTCAAGTAGGATTGTCAAGCCAATTCTATGCATCAATTTGGATTTACTAGGAGACCTCACCAATTACCTAAACAACCATCCAAGCAATTGATGTATAATGATGGGGTTCTTTGCGATTAACTCTCTCTCGACGAATCAAACGCAAAATAGACGCATTCAATCATAAATCTCACACTCATTCATCTAATCATGCTCATGTAACTCTCGTCTACGCTAAACATGCCTCGAAAAACAAGCTACAAGAGATCAACAATCAAAGCTCAATACAAATCCATCAATAGAAGCAAAATCCAAATATCAACATAGAATAAGCAAAGAACAATCCCAACTCAAATTTCACATGGTATCTAACATCCCAAGCATCAAAACAATTAGCTCATGGTTTCACAATGAAAAATCATAGCTAAACAAGAACAAAATAATAAACTCATAGCCAAATAAAAATAAAATTGCATTAAAATGGAAAGAAGTCACCTCTATGGAGATTAAAAACTTGAAATTGAACTAAAATCTTCAAATCCTATGCTAAATTACTCTAAAACTTGAAAGAAAATTACAATCTAAAAATGAAGGTGAAATTTAACTAAATTGGTGTGTGGGGTGTGTGCCCTCCCAAAGGGGTGTGTGGAATGTGTGCGTCCCAAAATCTGAGAATGTGGGTATTTATAGTGTGGGAAGAAGGCTTGAGACGAAATTGCTAAAGAGCCCCTCAAAAATAATAAAATTTTGAATTTTCCCAAAAAAATGCAGGCAACTCGACCGAGTTGACCCACTCGACGGAGTGGCTCGGTCGAGTGCGACTTCAAAAAGTGCTCCCGCTTTTTCCGCATAAGGGTACTCGACCGAGTTGCTTGACTCGAGCAAGTGGCTCGGTCAAGTAAGGCAAAATCCTTCCGAGTCTTCTGTTAACACCGACCATGACTCGCACGAGTCACTCGACTCGACCCAAGCACTCGGTCGAGTGCGCTTTTTAAAAGCGCTCTTTGGTTTTTCCCAGGCTACTCCTCTTCATTTAATTGGGCCGAATCTTTGGGCCTTCTCCTTTTTCTCCAAATGGGCCAACACCTTGAGCCTTCTTTTGCAAAAAAAATCATCTCGGCCCAATTCTTCTTTTCTCCTACAATATTCTCGTTTTCTTCTCGACTTTTCTCCTCCCTCGACCCACAAAATTATAGGCTCGTATTTTCTTCTAAAAAATATTCAATTTCCTGCAAAAATAACAAAAATGCCTTTCTCGACAATTAAGCACAAATGGTCAAATTAATGTAAATAATTGCAAGAAATTCAATAAAATTAGCAAATTAAATGCACAAATTTCGAGCAAAAATCACACTAATCACCATCCTGATTCTGATGGTGAGCAAGCCATCCCTGCCCCTCCTATTCAAGCCATTCCCTCACCTACTAAGGGGTAGAAGCAGCAGAGTACGAAGCAAGCTGCTGGAGCAACTGGTTCCTCAACAGTTGTCTTCTCTGGTTCCTCGGAGGAGGACCAGATTCCCCTTCTAAATATCTTGAAGAAGAAGGGTGAAGTTGCTGAGGCTGCTAAGAAGGCTGGAGCACCCAAGAGGAAGAGGCCAGAGGAGGCCAAGAGAGGCTCTGCTAAGAAGCACAAAACTAGCAGAAAGGCCAAGAAAACTCTTCTGGTGGATGAGCCATCAGAGGAAGAAGAGGAAGAAGAGGTTGAGCCTCTTAAGAAGAAATCCAAGGCCAAGAGAGTCATTCTTCAAGAGTCAGACTCTGGCTCTGATCTTGGAGAGGCCTTGGAGAAGACAATTGATGAGGCTTCTCAAATGATGGAGGATGCTTCTGCTCCAGAGCATGTTGTGCCTGCTGATGTTGACTCAGCAGAGGTAAACCCTTCCAACCCATCCTCTATTCCCCCCTGCTCATGTTAACCTAGTTACCCCCACTACTTCACCACCAGACACCCAAACACAACCCATATCTTCTGCTCCTGGTGCCCCCATATCATCACCAGAGCAGACCTTACCAGCCACACCAATTTACACTACTTCAGCCATCCCTCAAACACCTTCTCCCCCTCCCTCCCAAATACCTCTAAATACAAATCCCTCTCCCCCAGCTTCTGTACCAGAGGTGCCATCAACCTCTTCTGGTGCAGATATTCCCCTTCCAAACACTTCCACATCACAAATTCCAATCCCACCCTCTGTACCAGAGATCCCCTCTACTTCTGGTGCAGAGCAACCCATTCCTTCCACCTCCACCTCTCAAAATCCTACCCCTCCCCAATCCCATACAGCCCAGGACCCAACCATTTCTATGGCTCTGGGATTCCCTGCCACTCCCCCTTCTCCCACCTGTTTAACAAGCGATGATAGTGAAGATGAGAAAACTTCACTTGAGCCTGCTAACTTAGCACCTTCCTCCTCTGCCTCTGGGCCCAAACCCTTCACTTTCTCATCTGCAGAAATGGGTCCCATTAGGCAGAGTATGAGTGTAAGTGCTCAGCTCTGGCTAAGAGAGCACTTCCCAATCCTTTTGGAGCACTTACCACTTCTGGCAGAGTTGACTGATGCCAAGGTCTGGAGCAAGGCCAGACTTGAAGATGTGGAGGACCTTATGTTGTTGCTTGAGGAAATGGGTCCCTCCAACTTCACTGCTTGGGAGATTGAGCTGAAGCAGAAGATGAATATTCAGAACCCAGCTGAGCTGGAGACCCCTGGTGCAGCCAAGATCTTGATTCGCACCCTGCTCATCCAGAAAGGGGTAATGCTCACTCCAGAGGGCCCCTCTTACAAGTTTTGTCCTCACTTTGTCTTCCCTCCGGAGTTGTACTCAGACGAGGAAGATTTTGAGATATCTTCTGCCGTGCTTCAGAAGATGAAGAATTTCTTCGACGAGCAGATTATGCAGATTGGGCGGTTCTCTAAAGCAATTCAACACATGGCCCCTGCTATGATAGAGCATCAGATCCGGCAAGAGAGGAGGATTTTCCTTAAGCAGATCAAGTATACTCTGGCTGAAGTCAAGGCCTCTTTCAAGGCAAATGGCCTCTTTGTCAAGTTGGATGTGATGCACAGCCAGAAGCAGCTCCAGGAGCACGTGCTGGAGCAGATGAGGCCAGTTTCTGTGCTGAAGGTTGAGATGGCCAGCCAGATGATCCAGACTGCTAAGATGAAGGACTCCCTCCAGGAGATGTTAGAGAAGCAGGAAAGGCTTGTTGCTGAATCAAAAGCCTACCTGGAGGAGGCAAAGCAGCTGCGTGATCTTCACTCTTCCTCCAACACTGCCTTGCCTGATCTCATAAGGCAGGTAGTGGAGCCCCTCCTTGATGAAGTCAAAAAGGGGGAAGAGAAGGCCAGAACTGATCTGGCGAAGACCACAAATGAAACTCTTTTTAGCCATGGAGCTCGTCTGGACCTGCTAGAGAACACCTTGGCCCAGGCAGAGCTGCAGAAGAAGAAGAATGAAGAGCTTAAATCTCTTACCATGGCTAAGCAGCTTGCTGCAGAAGAGGACTCCTCATAAGCAGAGCAGGATCCCATCTCAATCTCTGGACCTGCAAAGAGGAAGATCAGGAAAGTCAAGAAGAGCTTCCTTGAGACTGTTGTTGAAGAAGCACAAAAGAGATATAAGGAAGAGACTCCAGAGGAGAAGCAGGCAAGGATCAGAAAGAACATAGATGAAGAGCAGAGGCTCAGATATGTTAGGAGGCAAAATAAGAAGTGCAGAGAAGCTGGTGTTCCTTCTGGTGCAGGTGGATCAAGTCAGAGGAGGAAAGCTCATTTTGAGGTGATGAACATTCTGCCTCTCAGGACAGAAGGGTCTTTTGACTCTACTGTGCCTGTGCCCTTGATTGAGAAATGGAAGGAGGCAAAGACTCTCTGGTTCATCCAACATTATATCCAGAGGCCAGCACCAGAAGATGATGAGCTGATCAACAGAACCTTTCACTCCTGGATGCAAGCTTATGATGCAGATTTGTACAAGCAATTGATGGACTCTACCATTGAGTTCAACCTGGAGGTGGCTGCTCCTGAGTTTACTTATCTCAACACTCCCATGGTAGGAGACCAGGTTGATTGGGTTGAGCTGAAGAGATTGTACAAGACAAAGGTGTTGGTCAACTTCACTCCAACATCTTCTGCAGAGTTGAAGGCCGTCCAGGATAGGTTCCTTGACTGGTTTCTTGTGCCCAAGGAAAACAGGAGATATGCATAGAATAGGACTCTGAACTTCAATGTAACTTGTAATCATCTTGTCCTTATTATCAATGAAAATATCATATCTTCTCTGTTCAAAAGACAACCTCTTGTTGTCTTAATTGTTTGCCTGATAAGATCTATTCTAAGGTCTTGTCCTTTATTGTTTTCTTGCTTAAGTCTTATATTTTGATCAGTTATGGTAGTGTTTTAACTTCATCAAAAATGGGGAAATTGTTAGGAAAATTATTGTATAGTTTTGATGAGTTAAAACAAACCAGAAGATGTAATAGGACCATCTGGACCTGTTAGCCAGATGATGATCTAGACTAGGACTTAGTCTAGGGGGAACTGCCAGACCAGAAGACTTCACCAGAAGACCCCACCAGAGTACTTCACTAGAGGACTCCACCAGAAGACTTCACCAGATGAGATCTGACCAGAGGCAGAGGACCTTCCCCAGACCAGACGAGTCCGGACCAGACGAATCTGGTAGAACAAAAGATGCTCAGTTTGATCCCCTGTTTCTACTGAGTATTCTGGTTGTTAACCAGATCAGGACCAGAAGACACCGAGGTTGCCTGGTGTCTGGTCTTGCCTTCTCTGGAGAGAATCAGAGTTAGGCAGAGGAAGCATTTGACCGTTGGTGATTCAAATCAAGTCAACAAGATCGGATTGGAAAGTATTTGAAGATAATCAATCCAAGGATCCCACCAACCCAATCAATCAATTAGGGAATTGATTGATTGAGGCTTCCTTAAATAGAGGATCTGATTGGATTAGCTCTCCAACGGCTAACCCTAATCTCCTCTATAAATACAAGAGTGCAATCACAAGAAAAAGCTCTAGAGAGATATATACGCGCACGAAGATACATTCAAGCTCTTGTTTATTCAAGCACATAGCACTCTTATTCTTTTCTTAACTACTTATTCACTCTTAAGGAGTTGTTGGACCTCAACCTGTTCATCTACAAGATAAGGTTGAAGGCTGTTGATCTTTAGATCGAAGTTAGATCTAAAGAGTTTGTAAGAAGGAACTGGTACTTCACAATTCCAGTAAGTAAGTTGGCTGTTGGTTGGATAGTGAGACCCCTTTGATTAAGGGAGAGTGGACGTAGGATATTCAGATTCGAACCACTATACATCCGGTCTTATTTAATATTTTATGCATTTAAATTCCTGTCTATTTTAGTCTGCTCTTGTAAAAAAAAGTTGTCTAAGACATTTAATTTAAAGCTTCCTGTTTGGGCCCAGAGGCAGAGGAGGAAGGGGCTAAGTCAGCAGGCTCAAGTGAAGCTTCCTCATCTTCACTATCATCGCTGGAAAAACAGGTTGGAGAGCGGGGAGGGCCAGCGAATCCCAGAGCCATAGAAATGGTTGGGTCCTGGTCTGTATGGGTTTGGGGAGGATTTGGATTTTGTGAAGTAGAGGTGGTAGGGATTGGTTGCTCTGCACCAGAAGAGGAAGGGATATCTGGTACAGAATGTGTAGGGGGGATTTGGAAGTTGGAAGTGTTTGAAGGGGGGACTTCTGCACCAGAGGAGGTTGAGGGTACCTCTGATACAGAAGGTGGGGGAAAGGGGTTAGTGGGGATATGTGTTTGGAAATTTGGGGGAGAAGGTGTTTGTGTAGGAATGGTAGAGGGAGTATAGACGGGGGTATCTGGAATAGTCTGCTCTGGTGAAGTCCTCTGGTGGAGTCTACTGGTGACTCTTCTGGTGAGGTCTTCTGATCTGGCAGTTCCCCCTAGACTAAGTCCTAATCTAGATCATCATCTGGCTAACAGGTCCAGATGGTCCTATTACATCTTCTGGTTTGTTTTAACTCATCAAAACTAACAAATTTTTATCCTAACAATTTCCCCCTTTTTGATGGAGTTAAAACACTACCAGAACTGATCAAAAGTAAAACTTAAGTAAGAAAACAATAAAGGGATGAGACCTTAGAATAGATCTCATCAGGCAAATAATAAGACAACAAGGAGTTGTCTTTAGAACAGAGAAGATATGTATTTTTCATTAATAATCAGAGGACAAAATAATTACAGATTACATTGAAGTTCATTGTCCTATTCTAGGCATATCTTCTGTTTTCTTTAGGGACAAGAAACCAGTCAAGGAACCTATCCTGGACGGCCTTCAACTCTGCAGAAGATGTTGGGGTGAAATTCACCAACACCTTGGTCTTGTAAAGCTTCTTCAGTTCTGCCCAATCCACCTGGTTCCCAATCATGGGAGTGTTAAGGTAAGTAAATTCAGGAGCAGTCACCTCCAGGTTGAACTCAATGATTGAATCCATCAGCTGCTTGTACAAGTCTGCATCATAGGCTTGCATCCAAGAATGGAAGGTTCTGTTTATCAGCTCATCATCTTCTGGTGCTGGCCTCTGGATATAATGCTGAATGAACCAGAGGGTCTTGGCTTCTCTCCATCTCTCAATCAGAGGATAAGGAACAGTAGAGTCAAAAGACCCTTCTGTCCTTAGTGGCAAGATGTTCATAACCTCCACAGGAGCTTTCCTCTTCTGACCTGAGCCACCTGCACCAGAAGGAATACCAGCTTCTCTGGCCTTCTTGTTCTGTCTCCTAACATATCTGAGCCTCTGCTCTTCATCTATGTTCTTCCTGATTCTGGCTTGCCTCTCCTCTGGAGTCTCTTCCTTGTATCTCTTCTCTGCTTCTTCGACAACATATTCAAGGAAACTCTTCTTAACTTTTCTAATCTTCCTCTTAGCAGGACCAGGAATGGTAGAAGGATCCTGCTCAGCTTCAGATGACTCTTCTTCTGCAGCAAGCTGTTTAGCCATAGATAGAGATTTCAACTCTTCTTTCTTCTTCTGCAACTCAGCCTGGGCCAAAGTGTTCTCCAGCAGGTCCAGACGAGCTCCATGGCTAAAAAGCATCTCATTTGTGGTCTTCGCCAGATCAGTTCTGGCCTTCTCTTCCCCCTTTTTAACTTCATCAAGGAGGGGCTCCACTACCTGCCTTATGAGATCAGGCAAGGCAGTGTTGGAGGAAGAGTGAAGATCACGAAGCTGCTTGGCCTCCTCCAGGTAAGCCTTAGACTCTGCAACAAGTCTCTCTTTGTTTGGGCCCAGAGGCAGAGGAGGAAGGGGCTAAGTCAGCAGGCTCAAGTGAAGTTTCCTCATCTTCACTATCATCGCTGGAAAAACAGGTTGGAGAGCGGGGAGGGCCAGCGAATCCCAGAGCCATAGAAATGGTTGGGTCCTGGTCTGTATGGGTTTGGGGAGGATTTGGATTTTGTGAAGTAGAGGTGGTAGGGATTGGTTGCTCTGCACCAGAAGAGGAAGGGATATCTGGTACAGAATGTGTAGGGGGGATTTGGAAGGTGGAAGTGTTTGAAGGGGGGACTTCTGCACCAGAGGAGGTTGAGGGTACCTCTGATACAGAAGGTGGGGGAAAGGGGTTAGTGGGGATATGTGTTTGGAAATTTGGGGGAGAAGGTGTTTGTGTAGGAATGGTAGAGGGAGTATAGACGGGGGTATCTGGAATAGTCTGCTCTGGTGAAGTCCTCTGGTGGAGTCTTCTGGTGACTCTTCTGGTGAGGTCTTCTGGTCTGGCAGTTCCCCCTAGACTAAGTCCTAATCTAGATCATCATCTGGCTAACAGGTCCAGATGGTCCTATTACATCTTCTGGTTTGTTTTAACTCATCAAAACTAACAAATTTTTATCCTAACAGCTTCCGCAATTTATCAATCTAGTGGGACCAACAGCAACAGTTTCCTTGACAATGGGGGTCTCCTTTGTAGCCTGATCACCTGTTTCAACACTCTTTGAAACATTAGCAGTAGGGCTTTTGGCTTGGCTAGAGGATTTAGGAATTTCTGGTTGTATAGTCGAAGAAGGACCTCCAACATGAACAGTAGGAGAAGGGTTTTGAGTTTGGTTCAAGTAGGATGCAACATCTACTTCAATAGAGCCAATGGTTAGTTTGGGAACCACAGGGCTTCCTTGAAGGCTTTGTGCAATGTCGCGTGTGATCATCTCAAGCTGATCGACAGTGGCCTCATTTGGGATGTAGATGTTTACGGGAAAAGCTTGAACAGGTGTTGGAGTAGTAGGAAGTGTTGTGCTCGATGATGGAGCAACAGAGGCAGCATTTGGGTTTTGGCTTGAGGTCATTTCTGCAAGAAGGTTCAGGTTTGAATGTAGAGGAGTTGAAGGGTTTGCGCGAGATTTTGAACTGTGAGAAGTCCTCTTTTGATTTCCAGCCATTAAGTAGATAGTAAAATTAAGCAAAAATAAAATTTAAAAGAAATAACACTAAAACCCTAAGATGTGAACACACAACTTTCAACACTTATACGAAAAAAAATCTGATTTTTCACTCATATGCTAAACACTGAGAATTAAACATGAGACATGAGGGATATATATAGAAGAAAGTACGGAAGTTATTTTAATTACACATGAAAATGAATATTCTAGAATTTTTAAGATGTTGAAACTACCCACTCCCCCATAGGAGATCGTGGGTTATTTCATGATTAAAAAGTCCGAAATTTAATTAATTAAACACACTAAATCATGCACTACTTGAATAAATTGAAAAAAACATGGGTTTATGCATGTGGAAATTAAAAACAAATTCCTGAAAAATCGGTATGTTGGTCCTGGTACAAGACTGAGGAATACGTGTATGGGGGGGGAATACACGTATACCAATTTTTCAAACTTAAAAACTGACTGAGTCCCCTTTACTCAGAGTGGTAAAGAACTAGGAGCTGATAACACACCTACTGACTACACTTGGTGCGGGTCAGTTGGCTAACTATCAGTTCAAGTTCAGTGCGGAAATGTTTGAGCCCTGATAGTTTAAAGTCTTGTTTAGTTTGCTTTCTGAAAACTTATTTTACTCAATTCTGAATAGTGTTTAGTAGGGCAGTGCACTTTTTGATGATCAGGCTGATTGATTCAAGCCTGATAAACCGAAATGAATGAGCAAGTAATATGTCAAGTAAGCACAATATCAAAGCAGTAAGAACACGAGGAGTTTAACGTGGTTCAGAGACTCAAGCTCCTACGTCCACGGCCTGACTTAACAGGAAATCCACTCAAGGGATTCTTGTTTTTAACGTGCCAAGGTGCACCAAGACCAGCTAACCTCACTGATCTATACAAACTCCCTTACTAACGCACTAACTGACTTACTCCCAACAAACCTAACTTAGGGTTTTGGTTTCAGTTTGGATTCCAACTAGGTTTGGATTATCCTTACAAGGTAAAGCTATGCTAAGGATTGGATAATCTCTCTAAGCTTAAGATAATGCTATTTAGCTCTTGGAATACAGAATAACTCTCAGTTGCTAAGAAACACTTGGGAAATTTAGATGGTTTCGAGTTCTTCTCTTAAAGGCTGAATGCTTTGAATGCTTGAGAGTTTGAGTAATTTCTGGCTTGGAAATTTCCCGTAACCTTGAATGGGTTCAAGGTCTTCTGTATTTATAGGTGATTTGAAAAACTATCCGTTGGAGAGATAGCCTTCTGTTAGGATAAAAAATTGTTAGTTTTGATGAGTTAAAACAAACCAGAAGATGTAATAGGACCATCTGGACCTGTTAGCCAGATGATGATCTAGTTTAGGACTTAGTCTAGGGGGAACTGCCAGATCAGAAGACTTCACCAGAAGAGTCACCAGAAGACCCCACCAGAGGACTTCACCAGAGGACTCCACCAGAAGACTTCACCAGATGAGATCTGACCAGAGGCAGAGGACCTTCCCCAGACCAGACGAGTCCGGACCAGACGAGTCTGGTGGAACAAAAGATACTCAGTTTGATCCCCTGATTCTACTGAGTATTCTGGTTGTTCACCAGATGAGGACCAGAAGACACCGAGGTTGCCTGGTGTCTGGTCTTGCCTTCTCTATTGAGAATCAGAGTTAGGCAGAGGAAGCTATTGACCGTTGGTAATTCAAATCAAGTCAACAATGATCAGGATTGGAAAGTATTTGAAGATAATCAATCCAAGGATCCCACCAACCCAATCAATCAATTAGGGAATTGATTGATTGAGGCTTCCTTATATAGAGGATCTGATTGGATTAGCCCTCCAACGGCTAGCCCTAAACCCCTCTATATATACAAGAGTGCAGATCAAGAAAAGGCTCTAGAGACTCTACACGCGCACATAGCATACTAAGCTTTTTGATCACTAAGCATTTGCACTCACTTTGTTCTTAATTACTCATCCAACTCGTAAGGAGTTTATATACTCAACCTGTTCATCTTGTTAGACAAGGTTGGAGTAAGTTTGTCTTTAGATCGAAGTTAGATCTAAAGAGATTGTAAGAAGGTGCTGGTACTTCGGAAATTCCAGTAAGTAGTGAGTTTGTTGGTTGGATAGTGAGACCCCTTTGATCAAGGGAGAGTGGACGTAGGATATTCAGATCCGAACCACTATAAATACGGTGTTATTTATTGCTTTCTTTAATACCTGTTGATTATTATTTGTGCTCTTAAAAAGATTTTCTCTAAAGACATTTTTGTTTTAAAGGCTTCCGCAATTAATCTATCTAGTGGGACCAACAATTGGTATCAGAGCAGTGTGTCCAACGACCACTGCTTTGTAAAGCTTTTGGTGATCACCGGGCAGATCCATTGCTCTTAAAGTGCTTGTGTTAAAGTTCTTATTATTTCCCAAATTTTATTTAAAATGTCTGCAAAATCTTCTTATAAGAGTCGCAAATTGCCAGAGTTCTCATTTGAGGATTATAGCCACTGGAGCTTCATGATGAGTAATCATCTGGGAGCTATCCACCACCGCATGTTAGATGTGGTAGAGAGTGGCCCCATTAAATTTTACTGGACTCATATTGATAGTGGCAGGTCAGAGTCCAGAGAAGAAACTAGCGACGCTGCAGAGGATAGAGTTCCCAGACAACGAATCCTCAAAAAGAAAGAAGAACTTGACAACGATGAGAGAAAGCTACATAACCTGGACCAGGTGGCAAGAACCGAGATTATCAACACTCTCACCAAGGAGGTAATAGAGAAGGTCAGAACCTGTGTCACTGCGAAGGAGATGTGGGACAAACTTGCACTTCTCTGCGAGGGAACAGAGAAGATTAAAGATAACAAGCTCCAGACTGTTCAACACTCGTTTGATACGTTCAAAATGAAACCAGACGAGACCATAGACCAGCTGGACATGCGCCTCACAAACCTCCTAAACAAGGCTAGTGCCTTAGGTAAGACCTACTCTGAAAAGGAAATTAATAGCAAAATCTTGCGTTCACTAACAAGCAGGTGGAGAATTAAAGTCACTGTGATCAAGGACAACAAGGATCTCAATACTCTGGATCACCATCTTCTGTTGTCTGATCTCAAAGCTTACGAATATGATCTTCAAGAGGAGGATCAAACAGAAGAGGTTTCCTCTTCTGGCCAGAAAGGAGTTGCATTCTCTTCAACTCTCAAGCCTGATGTCAAGCCAAAGGAGTCTACTGCCGATGACTTGAGCCTCAAGGAGCAGGTAGCACTTCTAACTCGTAAATTAGACAAAATGAGTTCAAAATATGGCAGGTACAAAAGGCATTGGAAGGAGTCTACCAGAGACAGGAAGAGTTCCTTCAAGCCTGCAGAGAAGGAGAAGGCATCTGGAGACTCAAGGGAGACCAGATTCAGAACTCCAGAGAGGAAGAGAGATGACAACACTGGCAGCTCTAGGAGATCAGATTATCAGAGGAGGGATGGTAGCTCTGGCAGACCTGACTACCAGAGGAGAGAGAGTAGTCCAGCCAGATCAGACTACAACCAGAGGAGGAGAGAGCCAAGTCCTAGTCCCAGAGGAGATAATGCCTGCTACACATGCAACAAGACTGGTCACTACAGTTATGATTGTCCTCAGCTTACTCCTAGGGAAAGAGAAGAGAAAAGAATCAAGAGAGACAGGAGATATGCAGATAAGAGGGCATTGCTGGCAGAAGCAGAGGAGGAGGATACTAGTTCCAGTTCTTCTTCTTCTGACTTTGGATCAGATGATGATGTGTGTCTCATGGCAGACATCACTGAGGTAAATGAAACTACTCAAGTTTTATCAAATTCCAAATGTACTGAATCCTCTAATTCATCTGGTAACTCCAGAGAGTCTGATATGCAACAAATGCTATCAGATCTCCAAAATTGTGTCCAACTTTGTCAAAAACTTGAGAAAGAGAATGGTAGGCTCAGAGCTGAAGTTCAATCTCTCTCTCATGAGCACAAATCCACCAGAGAACTCATGAAAGATCATTCCAATGAAGTCTCTGAACTTCAGGATAAGATCACAGAAAGAGATACTCTGGTAGATCAACTCATGAAAGAAAGGACCTCTCAAGAAGATGAGATCAATGAACTCAGAGCCAAATACCAGACCCTTATCAAGGGAAAACAAGTTGCTCACAACATAGAGGAGATACCTATGCCCAGAGAAGCTCCTAAGATACCATCTGTTGTATCTATCATATCAGAGTCTTCTCAGCGCATTTGTGATAAGAGTGGTTTAGGATATTCTGGAATTACCACTAAAACTCATAAATACCTTTATAATAAAGACAAGTCTGTAAGAGCTGGTAAATTGGTAGAAATCTGGAATGATAAAGACTTAACTGGTAATGGTTACAAGGTGGTTCACAATCCTGATTGGAAAAGGAATCACTCTTTTAATCACATAACAAATGGTCCAGAAGAGTTGACTGTTATGGAAGAGAAGATGCTAGAGAATAAGTGTCAACAAGGGGAACCATTAAAGATTGATGGTTCTGTGAACAATGAGTCCCAAGGAGTAGAAATTACTCAAATTGGAGGACCCCAGAGAAATCCTCAAAGGGAACCTAAACAGATTAGGAGACCTCAAAGGAAACACTCAAGAAAGGGGAATACCAATCAGAGTAACAACTACCAGAGAAGGAATAATGTTCAACAGAACCAGGTACCCCAGAGACAATTTTTTCAGAGAAATCAATTCCTGAATAGGTATACTCAAAGGAACTATAATCACCAAAGCAAGTCTAATTATCAGAACCAGAGGAGGTCTTCCAGACCCATCTATAGAAAACCAACTGATCTGGGTAGTTATGATACCAGAGATGGTTCTTCTAGGATGTACCCTTACAACCAGACCTTTAAGACCATGTCTTTGAGGCAGGCCATTCCAAAGGCCAGATTTGAGAAAAGGTACACCAGACCTATTTATAAGAAAGGTGTCCTTATCAGACCAGTAGCTCAATATGTCATTGTCAGAGGACATGTGCTGGTAGATAGATTTGGAAGGAAGATAAGATCTCCTCATCCATCAAGGGATGATCTTTATCTATGGATTCCTACAAGACCTGCAACTAACCAATCAGGACCCAGCACTAGTAGGGGACTTAATTGATTTCTCTGCAGGTAGATAAGAGTCCATTGGAGAAAGGACTTTCAAGCAACCATGTCTGGTACATTGATAGTGGATGTTCCAAGCACATGACCTTCCAGAAAGATAATCTCCAAGATTTCAAGCCATTGAATGGACCAAGAGTGATGTTTGGTGACAACAACTATGGAGTCACCAGAGGAGTTGGAAAGTTGACCTTCAATGGAGTATCTGTAGATGAAGTCTACTACGTAGAAGGACTCAAGCATAATCTGCTTTCAGTATCCCAATTCTGTGACAAGGGATACTCAGTGAATTTTTCTAGTGATTCATGCACTGTTTTCTCTTCTGATTATAATGATATTTTGCTAATAGGCTTGAGGAAGGGTAACATTTATCTTGCAGATTTTAACAGTTGCCCAAGAAATGCTTGCCTAGTTGCAAAAGGATCTGCAGAGAATACCTGGATTTGGCACAAGAGATTGTGTCATCTTAACTTCAAAACACTTAATAAGATTGCCAGAAAAGGTCTCATTCGAGGTCTTCCTAATGAAGTGTTTAAGAAGGATCAGGTTTGTGGTTCATGCCAGAAGGGTAAACAACCCAAGACTTCCTTTAAGGATGTCCAGAGCACAACCACAACCAGAGTACTTCAACTACTTCACATGGACCTATTTGGACCTGTTTCTCCTCTTAGTTTCAGTGGAAGGAAGTACACCTTAGTGATAGTAGATGACTTTTCAAGATACACTTGGGTAGTGTTCTTGTTTAAGAAAAATGAAACTATGACTAAGCTGCCAGAGTTCTTCAAGCAGATTCAGAATGAGCAGAACCAGAGCATAGTCAGAATCAGAAGTGACAAAGGAACAGAGTTTTTGAATTCACACATTGCAGATTACTGCAAGGATCATGGGATTTTTCATGAGACATCTGCTGCCAGAACACCCCAACAAAATGGAGTAGCAGAAAGGAGGAATAGGACCCTCAAAGAAGCTGCAAGAAAACTTCTGGCAGAATACAGCACTCCACAGAGATTTTGGGCAGAGGCCATCAATACAGCTTGCTACACTCAGAACAGATGCCTGATTGCCCAGAGACATAATAAGACTCCATATGAGGTATGGAAAGGTAAAACCCCATCTGTTTCATATCTTTATGTTTTTTTATGTAAGTGTTTCATCCATGACAATGGGAAATCTAAATTAAGAACCTTTGATGCTAAAGTGGCTGATGGAATATTTTTAGGATATTCCAGCACCAGTAAAGCTTTTAGAGTTTTTAATAAGAATTCACTTTGTGTGGAGGAAACACCTCATGTTGTTTTTGATGAATCTACTTTTGAGTTCAAGGTGGATTCTAAGTCTTCTGATGAGACCCAGAATCAGACAACACCCAGAGTTATCAAAGTCAATCCACCTGTTCTTGATTCAGATTCAGATTCAGATGATGGCCCATCTCCTGGTTCTCTGAAGCAGCAGCCTTCACAAGGAGCAGAACCAGAAGAGGTTGGAACTCCTGTAGGGGGAAGCTCTTCTGCAAGTGGTGATAATCACCAAGGTACTGCAGAAGATGATCAACCAGGCAAGACCACGGGAAGGAGGACCCTGGTTGATCACCCCAATGACCTAATCCTTGGAGATCCAACTAAGGGTGTCCAGACTAGGAGAACTCTTAACTTAGCTGCCTTATTCAGTTGCTATGTGTCCTTGATTGAGCATAAGAACATCAAGGAGGCACTGAAAGATTCAAATTGGATTGTTGCTATGCAGGAGGAGTTGAATCAATTCACCAGACAGGATGTTTGGGAGCTGGTAGACAGACCAAGACATCAAAATGTGATAGGCACTAAGTGGGTTTTCAAGAATAAGAAAGATGAGAATGATGTCATTACTAGGAACAAGGCAAGGCTAGTGGCTCAGGGCTATTCTCAGTCTGAAGGAATAGACTATGATGAGACATTTGCTCCTGTTGCCAGACTAGAAGCCATCAGATTGTTCTTAGCATATGCTGCTCACATGAAGTTCAAAGTATACCAGATGGATGTGAAATCTGCCTTTCTTAATGGGATTCTCATTGAGGAAGTGTATGTGGAACAACCTCCTGGTTTTGAACAAGGAGACAAGGTGTTCAAGCTTAAGAAAGCTCTTTATGGGCTGAAGCAGGCACCCAGAGCATGGTATGACACTCTATCTCAGTTTCTTCTGGACAATGGTTTTACTAAGGGTAAGATTGATAGGACCTTGTTTAGGAAAGAAGAAGGAAAGGACATCCTTCTGGTCCAAATATATGTTGATGACATCATATTTGGATCCCCTAACAAGAAGCTGTGTGAGAAGTTTGGTGAACTCATGCAGAGTCAGTTTGAGATGTCCATGATGGGTGAGATGAATTACTTTTTAGGTTTGCAGGTTAAGCAATCAGAGAAGGGAATCTTCATTAATCAGGCAAAGTACACCAGAAACATGTTAGAGAAATTTGGAGTAGGATCTAGCAAAGCAGCCAAGATCCCTATGATGACAAATTTCAACATGGTTCCAGATGAGTCTGGAGAGAGTGTGGAACAGACTCAGTACAGAGCTCTTATTGGTTCTCTTCTGTACCTGACTGCAAGCAGACCAGATATTACCTTTGCTGTTGGAGTTTGTGCCAGATTTCAAGCTAATCCCAAGAAAAGTCAATTGGAAGCAGCAAGGAAAATTTTGAAGTATCTTAAGGGAACAGTGAATTTAGGTTTGTAGTATCCTGCAGATGACAATTTAGAATTGAGTGGTTATTCAGATTCAGACTATGGTGGATGCAGAATAGATAGGAAATCTACAAGTGGAACATGCCAATTTCTAGGGAATAAATTGGTATCCTGGTTTTCTAAGAAGCAGACTTCAGTTGCTACATCAACAACAGAAGCAGAGTACATGGCTGCAGGGAGCTGTTGTTCTCAACTACTTTGGATTAGTCAACAGCTTAGGGATTACCAGATTAGAGCCAAGGATATTCCTATATTCTGTGATAGTAATAGTGTCATTGCAATTACCCAGAATCCAGTTCTTCATACCAGGTGTAAACATGTTGATATAAGGCATCATTTTATCAGAGATCATGTTGAGAAGGGAGATATAAGGATGGAAAAGATTGCAACAGAGAAGCAGAGAGCAGATATCTTAACCAAGCCTTTGGCTGAGACCAAATTCAGAGAGTTGGCTTTTGAATTAGGATTGTTGGATCCAGAGACAGATTTGTTTTAGGGGGAACATCAGAGAAGTATCCTTTATTTCTACTTTATTGCATATTCTTTATTTCGTTTAAAACTAACATACCTGCAGATTAGACATATCAGAGAAGGTACCAGATAAGGTATGTACCAGGTGACACTTGTCCCAGATGAGGTGCTGAGTCAAATGTCCAGAATCTTCTCTGACCAGGACCAGATGAGTTTCATCAGAGGAGATGTACCATCAGATTAGCTGTGGTATCATCTGGTTACAATATCAGGTGACAGGTATGGTTTTACTTCTCTGGCCTCTGATCATTGGGATACACTTTTCAAATTAGTAAGTACACTCAAAACCTTTCAACTTCGGAGTGTATTTAAGACTAGGGTATAGGGCCTAGGCAATTATTTCGCTTTTTCTCTTAACTGCCACAAAACCCCTTTATGCCCCGTCCCAATGACTATGCCAACGCACCAGATTAAATCTGTATCTTGCCTTTCTTTGTGGCCATCGGATTTAATCACTGTGCAAAATGTCAATCAATTCAAATATTGATTTTGTTCCCTAATTTAATTTTGGTATTACACGCGTTCACACTTCATTTATTACTCGAGCCACGCGTATTACCCTATTTAAATCTAATTTTCTTACAATCTATCTTTTCACGTTTTCTTACTTTCAAGCCCTAACCTCTCTCTGTAAAGTTCTTCCCTTTCTCTCTCTCTCTCTCTCTCAGATATGGCTCCCCCGTGTAATTTCAACCATGAATTGATGATGAAGAAACTCAAAACGGAGATGGTGGTTGACTTCTACACCACCAAGAACTCGTCTGCTCTTGCTATTTTGGAACTATTGAGTAGATCCGGAGTTGAGAAGTTGATCTCCACCATTCCCAGAGATTTTTGTACTCTTGACGATTATGCGGCCCAGTTTTTGGTTCGCATGAAGATCAATGAAGACCATATTTCTACAAAGATTGACAGGGAAGATTTGGTGTTTTCCAAGCATGATTTCTGTGCCCTGTTTGGGAACATTTCGGCGCAAGGAGTGGATCCTTTAACCTACAAGGAGGATGATATTGTGGGTTCCTTCAAACTGTTCGCTCGTTCCTCTTGCCAGAATATCACGAAGGGATTTCTGGATAAGCATCTGAGGCAAAAGTACAAGGTATTTTTTGACATAGTTGTTAAGGTATTGATGTGTGAAAATCACAGCACAGATGCGATCTTTAATGGTAGAATGTGTGTGATGAGAGCTTTGTATGACGGCGTCCAATGCAATTGGGCAGAATTCTTTTGGGGCGTCTTGAGGAAGAATAAGGCGAAGGTTAACAAGGAAGCTTGTCCTTCCATTCCAGGGGAGATGCAGTTTTATTTCACTGCTAATGTTTCGTTGGGTACGAAACTTACCTTGATTTTGGACTCCTTGCTTCCAGAGAAGAGATGGAAGGAGTCTTGGTGCAAAGGCTTTCACAAGTCTAAGGTGCTATTCTCAAAGGATGGTCCCCTTCATGGCCATCCTGACTCTGATGGAGAAGAAGCCATCCCTGCCCCTCCTCTTCAGGCAGTACCCTCACCTGCTAAGGGGCAGAAGCAGCAGCCAAGGCAGAAGGCCCAGAAGAAAGCTGCTGGAGCAACTGGTTCCTCAACCATTGCCTTTTCTGGTTCCTCGGAGGAGGACCAGATTCCCCTTCTTAACATTCTTAAGAAGAAGGGTGGTGTTGATGATGAAGCTGTTAAGGCTGGGGCAGCCAAGAGGAAGAGGCCAGAGGAGGCCAAGAAGAAATCTGCCAAGAAGCCAAGGACTGGCAGAAGAGCTCCCAAGAAAACCCTCCTGGTGGATGAGCCATCAGAGGAAGAAGAGGAAGAGGAGGTTGAACCTCTTAAGAGGAAGCCCAGGGCCAAGAGGGCAATTCTACAGGATCATGACTCTGGATCTGATCTTGGTGAGGCCCTAGAGAGAGCTATTGATGAAGCTTCCCAGATTATGGAGGATACTCCAGATCTCGTTGTGCCTGCTGGTGTTGACCCAGCAGAGGTAAACCCTTTCTTACCCTCCTCTACTTCCATTGATCTTGTCTCCCCCTCTACCTCCCCACCAGATACTCAAACACATCCCATCTCTTCTGCTCCTGGTGTTCCTTCATTCTCACCAGAGCAGACTCTCCAAGACACACCTACATTTTCTCCCTCTACCATTCAGACCCAAACACCTTCTCCCCCAACTTCCCAAACACATCTTCCCACAAACCCCTCTCCCCCACCTTCTGTACCAGAGGTACCATCAACCTCTTCTGGTGCAGAAATCCCCCCTCCAAACACTTCCACCTTCCAGATACCTCCTACACCTTCTGTACCAGATGTTCCATTATCTTCTGGTGCAGAGCAACCCATTCCTACACCCTCTACTTCACAAAATCCTAACCCTCCCCAAACCTATACAGACCAGGACCCAACCATTTCTATGGCTCTGGGATTCGTTGGCCCTCCCTCTTCTCCTACCTGTTTAACCAGCGATGATAGTGAAGATGAGGAAGCTTCACTTGAGCCTGCTGACTTAGCACCTTCCTCCTCTGCCTCTGGGCCCAAACCCTTCACTTTCTCTTCTGCAAAAATGGGTCCCATTAGGCAGAGTATGAGTGTAAGTGCTCAGTTCTGGCTAAGAGAGTATTTCCCAGTTCTTCTGGAGCACTTACCACTTCTGGCAGAGCTTACTGATGCCAAGGTCTGGAGCAAGGCCAGACTTGAAGATGTGGAGGACCTAATGATGTTGCTTGAGGAAATGGGTCCCTCCAACTTCACTGCTTGGGAGATTGAGCTAAAGCAGAGGCTGAATATTCAGAATCCAGCAGAGCTGGAGACTCCAGGTGCTGCTAAAGTCTTGATTCGCACCCTGCTCATCCAGAGAGGAGTAATGCTAGAGGGCCCCACTTACAAGTTTGGTCCTCATTTTGTCTTCCCTCCAGAGCTATATTCAGACGAGGAAGATTTTGAGATGTCTCCTGCCGTGCTCCAGAAGATGAAAGTTTTCTTCAATGAGCAAATCATGCAGATTGGGCGCTTTTCAAAAGCTATTCAACATATGGCCCCTGCCATGATAGAGCACCAGATCAAGCATGAGAGGAGAATCTTCCTGAAGCAGCTAAAGTCTTCTCTGGCAGAGGTAAAGGCTTCTTTTAAGGCTAATGGCTTATTTGTCAAGCTGGATGTCATGCATAGCCAGAAGCAGCTACAAGAGCACGTGCTGGAGCAGTTGAGACCTGTCTCTGTGCTCAAAGTGGAGATGGCCAGCCAGATGATTCAAACTGCAAAGCTAAAAGACTCCCTCCAGGAGATGTTGGAGAAGCAAGAGAGACTTTTTGCGGAGTCTAAAGCTTACCTGGTGGAGGCCAAGCAGCTGCGTGATCTTCACTCTTCCTCCAACACTGCCTTGCCTGATCTTATACGGCAGGTAGTGGAGCCCCTCCTTGATGAAGTTAAAAAGGGGGAAGAGAAAGCCAGAACTGATCTGGCGAAGACCACAAATGAAACTCTCTTCAGCCATGGAGCTCGTCTGGACCTGCTGGAGAATACATTGGCCCAGGCTGAGTTGCAGAAGAAGAAGAAGGAAGAGCTCAAATCTCTTTCCATGGCTAAGCAGCTTGCTGCAGAAGAGGAGTCTGAAGCAGAGCAGGATCCAATTTCCATCTCTGGACCTGCTAAGAGGAAGATAAGGAAAGTAAAGAAGAGCTTCCTTGAATCTGTGGTTGAAGAAGCAGAGAAGAGATTCAAGGAAGAGTCGCCTGAAGAGAGGCAAGCAAGGATAAGGAAGAACATAGATGAAGAGCAGAGGCTCCGATATGTTAGAAGGCAAAATAAGAAGAGCAGAGAAGCTGGCATCACTCCTGGTGCTAGTGGATCCAGCCAGAAGAGAAAAGGGCCTGTTGAAGTCATGAACATCCTTCCTCTCAGGACAGAAGGGTCCTTTGACTCAACTATTCCTGTGCCTTTGATAGAAAAATGGAGAGAAGCCAAGACTCTCTGGTTCATTCAACATTACATCCAGAGACCTCCACCAGAGGATGATGCTCTCATCAACAGGACCTTCCATTCTTGGATGCAGGCATATGATGCAGATTTGTACAAGCAGTTGATGGATTCAACCATTGAATTCAACCTGGAAGTCACTGCTCCTGAGTTCCATTTTCTCAACACTCCAATGGCAGGAGACCAGGTTGATTGGGCTGAGCTGAAGAAACTGTACAAGACCAAGGTGTTGGCAAACTTCACCCCATCATCTTCTGCAGAGTTGAAGGCCATTCAAGACAGGTTTCTTGACTGGTTTCTGGTGCCCAAAGACAACAGAAGATATGCATAGAATAGGATCTGATCTTCAATGTAATCTGTAATCATCCTTGTCCTCTCTATCAATGAAAATCTCATATCTTCTCTGTTCAAAAGACAACCTCTTGTTGTCTTAATTATTTGCCTGATAAAATCTATTCTAAGGTCTTATCCTTTAATGCTTTCTTGCTTAAGTGTATTATTCTTGATCAGTTCTGGTAGTGTTTTAACTCCATCAAAAAGGGGGAAATTGTTAGGATAAAAATTGTTAGTTTTGATGAGTTAAAACAAACCAGAAGATGTAATAGGACCATCTGGACCTGTTAGCCAGATGATGATCTAGTTTAGGACTTAGTCTAGGGGGAACTGCCAGATCAGAAGACTTCACCAGAAGAGTCACCAGAAGACCCCACCAGAGGACTTCACCAGAGGAATCCACCAGAAGACTTCACCAGATGAGATCTGACCAGAGGCAGAGGACCTTCCCCAGACCAGACGAGTCCGGACCAGACGAGTCTGGTGGAACAAAAGATACTCAGTTTGATCCCCTGATTCTACTGAGTATTCTGGTTGTTCACCAGATAAGGACCAGAAGACACCGAAGTTGCCTGGTGTCTGGTCTTGCCTTCTCTATTGAGAATCAGAGTTAGGCAGAGGAAGCTATTGACCGTTGGTGATTCAAATCAAGTCAACAAGATCAGGATTGGAAAGTATTTGAAGATAATCAATCCAAGGATCCCACCAACCCAATCAATCAATTAGGGAATTGATTGATTGAGGCTTCCTTATATAGAGGATCTGACTGGATTAGCCCTCCAACGGCTAGCCCTAAACCCCTCTATATATACAAGAGTGCAGATCAAGAAAAAGCTCTAGAGACTCTACACGCGCACATAGCATACTAAGCTTTTTGATCACTAAACATTTGCACTCACTTTGTTCTTAATTACTCATCCAACTCGTAAGGAGTTTATATACTCAACCTGTTCATCTTGTTAGACAAGGTTGGAGTAAGTTTGTCTTTAGATCGAAGTTAGATCTAAAGAGATTGTAAGAAGGTGCTGGTACTTCAGAAATTCCAGTAAGTAGTGAGTTTGTTGGTTGGATAGTGAGACCCCTTTGATCAAGGGAGAGTGGACGTAGGATATTCAGATCCGAACCACTATAAATACGGTGTTATTTATTGCTTTCTTTAATACCTGTTGATTATTATTTGTGCTCTTAAAAAGATTTTCTCTAAAGACATTTTTGTTTTAAAGGCTTCCGCAATTAATCTATCTAGTGGGACCAACACCTTCTAGTCATCTATGTAGAGTGGCTTCAAACGGACATATTTCCCATGCAGCAGCCGTTCTTGCATGGATTTGGTATTTGCATTAAATGCACATTAAATGCTTGCCCGTTGAATATGCAGTCTGAATTCAGTCTTCTTGTCAGGTTCCGTACGTGCGTGTCCTTCTAGGATTAGTCCACGTCATCAGGTTGGTGAGAATGTCGAACTTATTCCTGAGCTTCAGGCTTGTCTTATTAAGTTCATTTTGTCTTGAGCTCACCGGTCTTGTCCTGACGCTGAAATTCCTTTTGCATTGCTTGGCTCTACTTCAAGTCTTCCCATAAACTCAGTGACACCCTGTTCCCTTCAGGACTGAGTTAGTAATGACCTCAGGGTCATACTCTTCATCACTGACACTTACTCAGCCAGCTTAGAGGACTGCCATAAGTTCAGGATGGTGCTCTTCATCTTCAGGCTCTTAGTCTTGATTGTCACCAGTGAGTTCTCCTCTTACTGAGTATCTGTGAAGTGTAAAATGACTAAGTACTAATCCTAACCAAGACTAGCCTGACAAAGACAGATTAAGGCAAACATCTTTTCAGGGTCTTTGGGATCTTAATCAAAACTGACAATGTCCCAACAATTTCCCCCTTTTTTATGATGCCAAAACACTGAAAAGATCCTCAAAACACTTAGAGGAAATATGATAAACCTATCTATAAGATAAGACAGTGTTAGAGCAGTTCTTGATAAAGTACAGAGAATTTAAACAACAGCCAAAAAGACAATGAGTTTTTGTATGTGGGCACAAGTAATAGATTTCATTGATAGATGTGGAAATGGTTACAATGAATCTAATCTATTACAAAGAAGCCTATGAACACCTAGACTAATCTCATTTCAGATTCGAGTCCATATCCTGCATAGACTCTTGCCTTCAGCTCGTCAAGTCTTCTAGGTTGGTTCACGTACCCTTCAGCTTTGGCAATCTTCAACACTTCCTTCATGATGGCCTTTGTGTCATGCTTTTGAGTTCCAGGATCTAAGGGAGGAGCTCGAATGGTGAACTCAGGAGCCTTCACTTGAACTTGAGCTGCATCAGCCTCCTGCAAGATCTTCTGGAATAACTCAGGATGATTGTCCATCATGTAGTCAGTGAAGTGGGCATTGATGTCATCAGTGTCGCCCCACTTCTTCACCATAAACCACAATCTAACAAACTCATCCTTCGCATCAGACCAAAACTCCTTCAATGCCTCTGAGATGAACTCATCGACATAAGCTTCCCTTACTCCTGATTCTGGCCTACTGACTTGAAGAATTGAAGTCTTCCTAACTATTGGCTTCTTCCTGTACTTCCTAGGCTCAGGCTTCGCCTTCTTCCTCCTAAGTAGACTGATCACTGCATCATCTAACTCCCTTTGTTGAAGCTCAGTGATATCAGTCAGCTTCTCAACCTTCTTTTCCAAGATGCGCATCTTCTCCTTCTGAGCAATTTCAGCTCTGCGCATAGCCTCAGATTTCTCATAATGATCTCCCCATGCTTCAGCACATAACTCCGCCACCAACTCCCCGGAGTAAGTGATGGGATTCTTCCTTGAGCTCATGGGAGAAGATCTCTGAACAGGCTCAGGTTGTTGCTTGGAAGGTTCATCATCCTTTGTCTTTGTTGCCTCCGCCCTCAGCCTGGCAACTACCTCCTCTCCTTCCTTCTCCACTGTTGCCAACCTAGCTGACTTCCTCACCCTTAGTACATTCCCTTCAGGATTGGCTTCAGGATCAGCTTGAACGGTCTCACCTTGGTTGACTGCCTCCGATGCCTCAGGGCGGGATCTTTTCTTCTTCCTTTCCCCCTTTTTGGCATCATCATTGGCCTCGGATGGGAATGCGTCAGATCCATTGTTGATTACGAAGGAGGCTAGGGAATGGACATCATTAATTCCTTCCTTCAATAATTCAACTCCCATCGAGATACCAGTCCCTGCAAAAGATACAGAACTGATTGCAGCTTGGACCTTCTTCTCAAAGACCTCCATGGAGAGTTGGAGTCTTTGCTCAACCTTCTCAATCTTCTCCTCCACCTGAGCGGATCGCTCATCTGCCTGAGTCAGCCTCTCGGCAATGTCCTTTGAAGTCTGAGCAATGCGTTCTGACTCCAGCTCAAACTTTGATGCTGAGCCAGAAATGGCCTGAGTGAATAGGGCTCCAGCCTGAGCTGCAAGCTTCTCCACAGCCTGATTGAGATCCTCCTTCCTCTGCTCATCCTTCTCAGCCAACTGCTTCAAGGTTTGCCTTAGCATCTTTTTAGTGCGCTTCCTCTCATTCCTCACTGACTTGGCCGTGTCAGTCATCATTTTCTTAAGCAAGATCAGCTCCCTGTTGGCGAGGGTGTTGTATGCTGACTTTGTCCACTTGATGTGTTTCGCCAGGGCCTTGGAGTCTTCTTCTTTTTCAGCTCGTAGCCTCATTACTTCCTCCTGAAGTTCAGCTAGATTTTCTGTGGTTTTCTCCTGTTTGACCTCCACTATGCTTGTGAACTCAGCACGGCCGACCCCGGTGATCATCACATCTTCATCATCATCTACGGCCTCGTCAGTAAGTGGCTGTTTTCCCTTGTCAGCCCCTGCGGCATCAGTCCCTTCTTCAAGGTGCACTGAAGGCAGTTGTGAAGTAGTCATAGCCACCTGCTCAGGCTCAGCTAAGCTAACTTGAACCTTAGGAACTTGTCCCTCGAAACTGAGAGTCTCCTTGGATGCCTCAACATCTTCCTCTCTTGTCTCAGGGCAGGGAATCCCTTCATCGACAGATGTCTCATTGACAGCTGAGATGTTCAAAACATTCTCAGCCACTGGTCCACCCTTGGCACCAGTGTCCTTTTCACCTTCCCCCTGAGCCTGAGGCTCAGTGATCATCTCATCAACTTCCTTCGCAGTCTCCTCCACTACTTTCTCCATAGCTCCACCCTGAGCTTCATCATCATCCTCATCATCCTTCATTTCATCAGACAGGATGTCAGCCTTGCTCTTGGACATCATATCAGCCACTAACTGCTTCAGGTTGTCCAAAGAAGAAGCAAATCTTGGCTTCCTCAGACTCCCAGTGATCCCAGCCACGAGCGTCCACTAGCAAATGTTGCTCCTGCATGTTTGATTGTTTGAATTCCAACCAAACCTTGAGCTCAATCACATTCGCCAGCAGCTCCTTGTACTTATACAGCCCAGGCCAGCACTTACCTGCCCATTCTATGGCATTCCCCCTGAGAGTGTTCTCCAGAATCCCTCCTGCCATATGTTCATCTAATTCCTCCTCCTCCACTTTGAGGAATTCATCCTCTTCAGTTGAACTGGATTTGGGACAGTCTTTGGGATTGGGGTATGAGGGAAAGTCTGTGGGGTTTGGAAGATTTGGCTCGGCTGACTGGTCAGGCCCATTCGTTGGTGAAATTGATGGCACTAACTCAGTAGGATGATTTGGCTCTGAGGTTTGGGGTGATTGAGGTGGTTGAGGTGTAGGGTCAGGGTTGGAAAGTGTGTGGGTTTCGGGGTGAGGGGGTGTTTGAGTGGGTACCATCTCAGGCTGCAACAACTCAGCCGTCTCGACGGATTTTCTCACTTCCTCCAAGTCAGAGGCTCCAGGTGAGCTTAACTCCTCCCTCTCACTCACTACAGGCAACTTCTTAGCCGGGGACTTTTTGGGTCCCTTCCTAAGCCTCTTCAGGGGCCTTTCTCCCTGAGCACTCTCCTTCCTGACGTCATCGTCAGTTCCCTCAGCCTCAGACCCGACCTTCTTGGGATCAGACTCAGTCCCTGACTTCGTGCTCTTCCCTGATAGCACGACCCTTACCTTTTTCCTCTTCTCAGCCTTTTCCACCTCAGGCTGCTCCACTTCCTCAGCTGCTACCTCCTCCGTCTCCTTACTCCACTCAAGGAGGCCATCTACCCTTTCAATGAGACTGGTAGCCACTCTCTTGGCCTTACCAGCTGGTTTTTTGGCCTGACCCTTTGCTTTCGCATTGGGATCAGTTAGCCCTAGCACTGAATAGGTATCACTCAGTGAGGAAAACATTACCTTCTTTGAAGACAGACTATCCTCAAAGTCGAAGGTATACCCATGGCAGGCATGAGCTATCAGGATGGACATCCTCGTTCCGAACGGCAAGATGGTACTGACGGAAATGTGCTTCTTCTCCTCATCTCGCTTTAGCTTGTCCAACCCGGCCTGATGGAGTTGATCAAGGAAGAAATACTCCCAATTCGCTTCCACTCCATCAACAATTGCTCCCATGAGTCTCAGCTTGGGCTGACTCAATTGCCCGTGAGAGCCAGTTGCACCCATCACAATCTTGGACACCAAATCCACCAGAGCTCTGTACTCAGGCTTTAGCGTATTCTTGTTCTGACGAGCTTTGAACTCTGATGACCTAGATTTGGTCCATTTCCCAAGAAGTTCTCCCTCCGAGTTCTCCTTGTACGTCTTTGGGTTGATGCTTGAGAACGGCAACTTGAAAACTTCCCTCACCGCACTCCTGATGTCAATAGTGACCACCTCTGAGTTGTAAAGAGGTTCGTCGTCGCCGTCCTTCTCTCCCGTCGGCTTAAGCACAGTCACCTTCGTGTATAGTTCCCCCTTCCGTAAGAACATGTTTAAATATACTTCCACAACTGTTTTTGGGAGCACGGAAATGGGGCGGGTGGTGAAGTATATTTCCAACCCAGCATTGGAAATCCACTTGAACACGGGTTTGATTTCCTCAACTGTAAGACAGATACCTTCCATGGAGATGACTTGCTCCATGTGTATCAGCTTGTTCTCGACAACGTCTTCGATCTTGTCGGTTGTCCAGTTGGAATCAAGAAATGCCATTGATTTGAAAGAAAGAGATTTTTTTTCGAAATTTTGAGTTTGAGCAAGAGAAAACTCAGTGTGCAGATGTGCGTTGTGTTTGCATAAAAACCTCAAATGGCATTCTTGATTGATAAGACTAAGTCAGTTACTCAAACGTGAGGTTGAGATTAATCCCTGAATTCGAAAGGTTTTGAAATAAAGGGCCAGGATTAATCTCAGCTTCAATCAAAACCCCATGTCAGTCATATTCCGTATAAAATGGACACGTATATGAAAAAGTAACTGAAGCATTAAATGCTCCGTGAGCGTGGGTTTAAATATGAAAAGGCGCGCTTTTAATGAAAATGGAATGCATTTAATAAAGATTTTCAGGACGAAGGACTCAGGGAGACGCTTGAAATTCACTAGAGTCTGGATAGAACTCATACCTGTCAGGGAGACATTGTAGCACCCTGATACCTCGCTGAGTCGAGTCTGACCTGAGTTCCCCCTAGAACCCTACACTGACTGCTCTCCCGGATCTAAGAGTCCTAACTCCACTGACAGTTCCATAAACCTTGCTTCAGCCAGAGGCTTAGTCAAGATGTCAGCTCTTTGCCTGTCAGTGTGAATCTTCTCCATCCTAATATCTCTCTTCTCCACATGATCTCGAATGAAGTGATGCCTAATATCCACATGCTTGCACCTTGTGTGAAGCACTGGGTTCTGAGTAATTAGCAAATACTTGGTAGTCCCTCAACTGTTACCTCAACCACAAAATCTTAGCGCAACAACTACCTGCAGCCATATACTCAGCCTCAGTTGTGGATGTCGCCACTGAATTCTGCTTCTTACTAAACCACGAGATCAACTTACTTCCCAAAAACTGACATGTCCCTGAGGTTGATTTCCTATCAATCCTACAACCTCCATAATCTGCATCTGAATAACCTGTCAGTTCTAAGTTGTCATCTGAAGGATACCATAGTCCCATATTGACTGTCCTTTTCAAATACTTAAGTATCCTCTTAGCATCCTCCAAATGACTCATTTTGGGATCAGACTGATACCTAGCACACACACCAACTGCAAACGTAATGTCAGGCCTACTTGCAGTCAGGTACAACAAGGAACCTATCAGCCCACGATACTCAGTCTGATTTACTGAAGTCCCTTCAGTGTCAGGATCCATCTTCCAATTTGTGTTCATTGGGATCCTGGCTGGATTGCTGTTCTGAACACCAAACTTTTGAATCAAGTCTCTTGTATACTTGGCCTGATTAATGAAGATACCTTGATCAGTCTGCTTGACCTGCAATCCTAAGAAGAAGTTCATCTCTCCCATCATTGACATCTCAAATTTACCAGTCATCAACTTAGAGAATTTCTCACAGAGCTGATGATTTGGTGATCCAAATATTATGTCATCCACATAAATCTGGACCAAGAGAATGTCATCACCTTCAGTGATCCTGAACAATGTCCTATCCACAGTTCCCTTCTTGAACCCATGGTCTATCAGGAATTGAGAGAGGGTATCATACCAAGCTCTTGGTGCTTTCTTAAGTCCATAGAGTGCTTTCTTCAAATGGTATACTCTATCTCCAACCTCAAACCCGGGAGGTTGTTCAACATATACCTCTTCATTGAGTACACCATTCAGGAAGGCACTCTTGACATCCATTTGATACACCTTGAACTTCTTATATGTTGCATATGCAAGGAACAACCTGATAGCTTCCAATCTAGCCACTGGAGCAAAAGTCTCATCATAGTCTATTCCTTCAGACTGACAATACCCTTTTGCAACCAGTCTAGCCTTGTTCCTTACCACAACACCATTCCCATCCTTCTTGTTCTTAAAGACCCACTTGGTACCAATTACACCTTGATGCCTAGGTTGTAGGATCAAGCGCTTACCACTAGACTAAAAGCCCGGACTTGTAGTAAGGTGCTACTTTATTTCCTTTAACCCATATCTAGCTGCAGCGCCACGGGCGGCACCCAACAATGCCTTTAATCGAGCGAGCGGGCAGGACTTGAGCGCTCAAGCCTGGAAGGCAGGAGACTGCTAGGATATTTCCCAACAATCCCCCCCCCCCCCTAGCAGTATCCTGACTTTTTCGCCAAAAATACCACTATTTGCGCCATGGGGGACTCGAACCCGTGACCTATGCTCTGATACCACTTGTAGGATCAAGCGCTTACCACTAGACTAAAAGCCCGGACTTGTAGTAAGGTGCTACTTTATTTCCTTTAACCCATATCTAGCTGCAGCGCCACGGGCGGCACCCAACTATGCCTTTAATCGAGTGAGCGGGCAGGACTTGAGCGCTCAAGCCTGGAAGGCAGGAGACTGCTAGGATATTTCCCAACATAGGTCTATCTACCAGTTCCCAAACCTGATTCCTTGTGAACTGATTCAACTCCTCTTGCATGGCAATGATCCAGTTCGAGTCAGTGAGAGCTTCTTCAATGTTCTGAGGCTCCTGCTCAGAGAGAAAGCAACAGAACAATGCACTCTCACCATGGAACCGTCTGGTCCTGACTCCCTCAGTTGGATCACAAATGATTTGATCAATGGGATGATCCTCTAGCCATGTTCTTTTGCCAGGAGTTGTTCCTGAAGTACCTGCAATGTTAGTGTCTACAGGCTCATAAAATTCAGGAAATTGAACAGAAGAGGATGATCCTGAGTCTATACCAAAGGGATTGATAAGCTCAATGTCAGGGACATTGATTCCCCCTTGATGAGGTGACTCAGGAGCCGTCTCAGCTGCAACAGCATCTTCATAGACGGTGCTTACCTCAGGTTGAGCCTGTTCCTCAGTCTGAGGCTCAACAATCCCTGATGTGCTGGGCTTAGGAGTGGCACCTGATTCATCATCCTGATCATCGTCATCATCCCACCTTGGTATTGGCACATTCTTGACCTCTGGATCAGGTTGATTCTTTAAGCTCAGCCTTGTCACTCTCTTTGTGACCTCCTCAGTGTCAGGATTCAACACCTTTGCCCTAGACTCATTAGCAGATTCATCAAAGACAACATGAGGTGATTCTTCCACAACAAGGGTCCTACAATTGTAAACCCTGAAGGCTTTACTAACTTCAGAATATCCTAAGAATACTCCTTCATCAGATTTGCTATCAAAGGCTTTCAATTGGGTCTTCCCATTGTTGAGGATGAAGCACTTACAACCAAATACATGAAAATAAGAAATACGAGGTTTCCTTTTGTTCCATGTCTCATATGGGGTCTGTGCATGTTATTTGTTCAGCATGGATCTGTTCTAAGTGTAGCATGCAGTGTTGATTGCCTCAGCCCAGAATTTCTTGGGCAATCCTGACTCAGCCAGCATGGTCCTTGCAGCTTCCTTCAGCGTCCTGTTCCTCCTTTCAGCGACACCATTCTGTTGTGGGGTTCTAGCTGCAGAAGTCTCATGAGCTATACCAAGTTCATTACAAAAGTCAGAAATATATGAATTTATAAATTCAGTGCCCTTGTCAGATCTGATTTTAGTAATGGACTGATTCTTCTCATTGCTGAGTCTCCTGAGCAACTCTGGAAGCTTCACCTGTGTTTCCTTCTTATTTAACAAGAAAATAACCCAAGTATATCTAGAATAATCATCAATAACCACAAGGGTATACTTTCTACCATTCATACTCACAGGTGTTATGGGACCAAATAAATCCATGTGCAAGAGCTGAAGAGTTCTGTCAGTGGAATAAGAAGCTTTCTCTTTGAATGATGCTCTGACCTGCTTCCCTTCCTGACAAGCTTTGCACACATGATCTTTGCTAAAAACTTCATTAGGTAGACCTTCAACAAGTGACTGTCTAGAAATTTTGTTAAGAATCTTGAAGTTCAGGTGGCTTAATCTTTTATGCCATAACCAACTGAGCTCTAGAGAGCTTTTAGCAAAAAAACAAGTATTAGGAATAGTGCTGCTCCAATCAGCGAGATAAACGTTACCTTTCCTTATACCTGATAGAAGCACTTGTGTTGATTTATCCTTGACTGAACATATATTCGATGAGAACTCAACACTGAACCCTTTGTCACAGAATTGACTTACTGACAACAGGTTATACTTCAGTCCTTCCACAAAGGACACAGTTTCCACTCTAACTGTACCTATTATCAAAACACCAAAACCTTTAGTAACACCTTTTGAGTTATCACCAAAGGTTACCTGTGGACCATCTTTAGCTTGATATTCTTGGAGAAGACTCTTCATTCCAGTCATGTGCCTTGAGCAACCACTGTCTAGGTACCAAACAACTTTGATTGAGTCTCCTCTCCTCTTGTTGTGATCCACAGCCACCTGCAAGCAAATCAGGCTTTAGGTACCCATTGGGTGTTGGGTCCTATTGTGTCAGCTGTACCCTTCGGGATCCAGACTTGCTTAACAACCCTGATTGCCTCAGAGTGGTAAATCTGTCTCCCTGAAACATCAACATACACAACTTTTTTCTTCTTTGCCTGAGAGGAAGATGGTGTATGAGTGCTAGACTTAGGCTTCACAGGAGCCTGAGTGGGTGCCTTTTGGGCTGGCTTCCTGTTCTTCCTATGTCTGGGTGCAGCAGGTCTTGGGCCTTGTTCTTGATAAGGGCCCTGTGTTCTATTCCCCCTAGGCAAGTGAGGGAATGGAAAACAGTTAAAGGCCTCAGGATGCCAAAACCACGGGGGTGTCATCATGTTTGGCCTTCCCTGTTGGTATTGCCAAGCATGATGGTACCCTCGCTGACCAGTCTGAGGGCTCTTGGCCTGAGTCTTCCTCTGCTTTCGTTGAGGCTTTCCCTGGCCTGAGCTCTCAGGGGCTTCCTTAGATTGCTTTGCCTTTCCCTTGGGTTTTGGCTTAGCTACCTTAGGAGCAACCCTGACCGTGTCAACAATTTCTTTGCCCTTATCGGTTTGGCGGGCCTGAAGTACAACCTTAGGTGCATTCTGGCCTGCCTGAACAAATACCCTCTCAGTGTTGCTCCCTGAAGCAACATGAGACTGACCTTGTGAGGATTTCTTAGGAACATATCCAAGTCCCTTTTTCTCATTCCCAAGCATCTGGCTGCTATTTATTTCATCTCTAGCCACTGAGGATTTATTCATTGCTGCAACCTTTTTCTTGAGAGAGTCCTCACTCTTTTTCAGGATTTCATGTCTGGTAAAGAGGTCATCAAACTTACTCTTAAGTGCTTTCAGCTCTTCCTTCCTGACCAGCTCTTCCTCAGCCAATTCCTTCAGAATCTTCTCTCTTGGAAGACGCTCAGTATTGATTAAATCAATCTCCTGAGTTAGTCTTACAATTTGAGCTGATTCTTTAAGATCAGACTGAGTGAGTTGTTCATTCAGGTTTTGAACCTCAGTACTCAATTTCTTGTTCTCCTCTACCAAGAAGACATTAGTTTCCTGCAGTCTGGAGAAGTCAACCATCAATTGATCAAGGCAGATCTGAAGGTTCATTTCTCTAACTGACTCTGAGCTAAGCTCAGGATTTTGACCAGTGTAGGAAGCACAAACAGAATTTGATGTTACCTTAGGCTCATCCCTAGCCATCAGACATACATCATTATACTCGTCATCTGAGAAGAGTTCAGGTGACCTTTCAGCAGGACCGTCAGAGTCTGTTGCATCTTCAGCGACCATTGCTCTCCGATCAGCAGATCTTAGATCCCTCGTAGCTCTCCTTTCCTCTCTCTCCCTCGCACTCAGCTCCGGGCAGTCGTACTGATAGTGACCAATCTTGTTACAGTTGTAACATGCTACCTGCTCACTTACTCTTTCTTTCCTCGGTTCAGGGTTCCTCCTTGAGTCAGGTTCCCTGGTTTTTGGTGAGCTTTCAGCCTTGGTTGGATATCTATCATCGCGAGTACGTCTCTGTTCGTCTCTTCTTTCAGGCTTTGGTTCAGAATATCTCCTTTCATCACCACGTTCTCTCCTCTGGTCAGTATTCCTTCACTCCTCATATCTCCTTGAGCTTTGGTGGGTTCCTTCAGGTTTCCTGTCACGTGAGTCCTGATAATACTTTTTATAACGACCAAACCTGGAATTGAGCTTGTCAAATCGTTTGGCCATCAGGCTGTACTCCTCAGCGAGTTCTTCCCTGCTCATCTCCATCAGTGACTTTGATGAAGAATTTGATGAGGGCTCAACAGGTTCAGACCTGGCCTTGAACGCCACACTTTTCTCAGGAGTTTTCTCCTTCACTTCCTCTTCTGACTAAACTTTCTTCTTTCTTTTGTTAAGATCAAATTCAAGCGCTTTGAGCTCTGAAAAAAGTAAAGCAGAAGTTATGTTACTCATATCCTGAGTGTTCTTAAGCATAATTACACTGTTATCCCATCTCTCAGGGAGGGCATTCAGGATCTTTGAAGCAACATCTCTCCTTGGGACATCCTTGTCCAACATCACAAACTCATTCATCAACTTGATGAATCTAGACTCCATTTGATCTATGCTCTCGTCAGGCAGCTTCTCGAACGCTTCAAATTTCTGAATGGCAATATTTCTCTTGTTCTCCTTGATCTTTTCAGATCCCTCACACATCCTTGTCAGCTCATCCCAAACCTCCTTTGCCGTCTTTAAGTTCATCAGCCTAGCTAACTCCTCGAAGGGTACCGTATACAAGATGATGTTTCTGGTGACGTTATCAAGCCCCATCATCTTGATCTCATCAGTGGTCATATCCTTCCTTTCCTTAGAAATGGGTACACCAATATCGAGATCATCATATCCTCTCCCTCTGGTATTAGGGACAGTGATTTTGATCGGTCCTTCCCTGAGTACACGCGGCATATGGTCATGGATGGCATCTAGATGTGCTTCTAATCTGAACTTCCAATAGACAAAGTTAGACACAGAGAATTCAGGTAACGAAGCTTAAAGTCTCCTTGAAGTCATGATGATGCAAGTTTTATGAAAAGCAAACTCAGATCTGTTCAGTGACCACCAACAGTTTCTCCTCTGAAACTATTAGTATTCAAAGTCAGTGGTCTTTCGAACCACTGCTCTGATACCACTTGTTGGTCCCGGTACAAGACTGAGGAATATGTGTATGGGGGGAGAATACACGTATACCAATTTTTCAAACTTAAAAACTGGCTGAGTCCCCTTTACTCAGAGTGGTAAAGAACTAGGAGCTGATAACACGCCTACTGACTACACTTGGTGCGGGTCAGTTGGCTAACTATCAGTTCAAGTTCAGTGCGGAAATGTTTGAGCCCTGATAGTTTAAAGTCTTGTTTAGTTTGCTTTCTGAAAACTTATTTTACTCAATTCTGAATAGTGTTTAGTAGGGCAGTGCATTTTTTGATGATCAGGCTGATTGATTCAAGCCTGATAAACCGAAATGAATGAGCAAGTAATATGTCAAGTAAGCACAATATCAAAGCAGTAAGAACACGAGGAGTTTAACGTGGTTCAGAGACTCAAGCTCCTACGTCCACGGCCTGACTTAACAGGAAATCCACTCAAGGGATTCTTGTTTTTAACGTGCCAAGGTGCACCAAGACCAGCTAACCTCACTGATCTATACAAACTCCCTTACTAACACACTAACTGACTTACTCCCAACAAACCTAACTTAGGGTTTTGGTTTCAGTTTGGATTCCAACTAGGTTGGGATTATCCTTACAAGGTAAAGCTATGCTAAGGATTGGATAATCTCTCTAAGCTTAAGATAATGCTATTTAGCTCTTGGAATACAGAATAACTCTCAGTTGCTAAGAAATACTTGGGAAATTTAGATGGTTTCGAGTGCTTCTCTTAAAGGCTGAATGCTTTGAATGCTTGAGAGTTTGAGTAATTTCTGGCTTGGAAATTTCCCGTAACCTTGAATGGGTTCAAAGTCTTCTGTATTTATAGGTGATTTGAAAAACTATCCGTTGGAGAGATAGCCTTCTAGTCATCTATGTAGAGTGGCTTCAAACGGACATATTTCCCATGCAGCAGCCGTTCTTGCATGTATTTGGTATTTGCATTAAATGCACTTTAAATGCTTGCCCGTTGAATATGCAGTCTGAATTCAGTCTTCTTGTCAGGTTCCGTACGTGCGTGTCCTTCTAGGATTGGTCCACGTCATTAGGTTGGTGAGAATGTCAGAACTGGTATTGCCAAGCATGATGGTACCCTCGCTGACCAGTCTGAGGGCTCTTGGCCTGAGTCTTCCTCTGCTTTCGCTGAGGCTTTCCCTGGCCTGAGCTCTCAGGGGCTTCCTTAGATTGCTTTGCCTTTCCCTTGGGTTTTGGCTTAGCTACCTTAGGAGCAACCCTGACCGTGTCAACAATTTCTTTGCCCTTATCGGTTTGGCGGGCCTGAAGTACAACCTTAGGTGCATTCTGGCCTGCCTGAACAAATACCCTCTCAGTGTTGCTCCCTGAAGCAACATGAGACTGACCTTGTGAGGATTTCTTAGGAACATATCCAAGTCCCTTTTTCTCATTCCCAAGCATCTGGCTGCTATTTATTTCCTCTCTAGCCACTGAGGATTTATTCATTGCTGCAACCTTTTTCTTGAGAGAGTCCTCACTCTTTTTCAGGATTTCATGTCTGGTAAAGAGGTCATCAAACTTACTCTTAAGTGCTTTCAGCTCTTCCTTCCTGACCAGCTCTTCCTCAGCCAATTTCTTCAGAATCTTCTCTCTTGGAAGACGCTCAGCATTGATTAAATCAATCTCCTGAGTTAGTCTTACAATTTGAGCTGATTCTTTAAGATCAGACTGAGTGAGTTGTTCATTCAGGTTTTGAACCTCAGTACTCAATTTCTTGTTCTCCTCTACCAAGAAGACATTAGTTTCCTGCAGTCTGGAGAAGTCAACCATCAATTGATCAAGGCAGATCTGAAGGTTCATTTCTCTAACTGACTCTGAGCTAAGCTCAGGATTTTGACCAGTGTAGGAAGCACAAACAGAATTTGATGTTACCTTAGGCTCATCCCTAGCCATCAGACATACATCATTATACTCGTCATCTGAGAAGAGTTCAGGTGACCTTTCAGCAGGACCGTCAGAGTCTGTGGCATCTTCAGCGACCATTGCTCTCTGATCAGCAGATCTTAGATCCCTCGTAGCTCTCCTTTCCTCTCTCTCCCTCGCACTCAGCTCCGGGCAGTCGTACTGATAGTGACCAATCTTGTTACAGTTGTAACATGCTACCTGCTCACTTACTCTTTCTTTCCTCGGTTCAGGGTTCCTCCTTGAGTCAGGTTCCCTGGTTCTTGGTGAGCTTTCAGCCTTGGTTGGATATCTATCATCGCGAGTACGTCTCTGTTCGTCTCTTCTTTCAGGCTTTGGTTCAGAATATCTCCTTTCATCACCACGTTCTCTCCTCTGGTCAGTATTCCTTCGCTCCTCATATCTCCTTGAGCTTTGGTGGGTTCCTTCAGGTTTCCTGTCACGTGAGTCCTGATAAAACTTTTTATAACGACCAAACCTGGAATTGAGCTTGTCAAATCGTTTGGCCATCAGGCTGTACTCCTCAGCGAGTTCTTCCCTGCTCATCTCCATCAGTGACTTTGATGAAGAATTTGATGAGGGCTCAACAGGTTCAGAACTGGCCTTGAACGCCACACTTTTCTCAGGAGTTTTCTCCTTCACTTCCTCTTCTGACTAAACTTTCTTCTTTCTTTTGTTAAGATCAAATTCAAGCGCTTTGAGCTCTGAAAAAAGTAAAGCAGAAGTTATGTTACTCATATCCTGAGTGTTCTTAAGCATAATTACACTGTTATCCCATCTCTCAGGGAGGGCATTCAGGATCTTTGAAGCAACATCTCTCCTTGGGACATCCTTGTCCAACATCACCAACTCATTCATCAACTTGATGAATCTAGACTCCATTTGATCTATGCTCTCGTCAGGCAGCTTCTCGAACGCTTCAAATTTCTGAATGGCAATATTTCTCTTGTTCTCCTTGATCTTTTCAGATCCCTCACACATCCTTGTCAGCTCATCCCAAACCTCCTTTGCTGTCTTTAAGTTCATCAGCCTAGCTAACTCCTCGAAGGGTACCGTATACAAGATGATGTTTCTGGTGACGTTATCAAGCCCCATCATCTTGATCTCATCAGTGGTCATATCTTTCCTTTCCTTAGAAATGGGTACACCAATATCGAGATCATCATATCCTCTCCCTCTGGTATTAGGGACAGTGATTTTGATCGGTCCTTCCCTGAGTACACGCGGCATATGGTCATGGATGGCATCTAGATGTGCTTCTAATCTGAACTTCCAATAGACAAAGTTAGACACAGAGAATTCAGGTAACGAAGCTTAAAGTCTCCTTGAAGTCATGATGATGCAAGTTTTATGAAAAGCAAACTCAGATCTGTTCAGTGACCACCAACAGTTTCTCCTCTGAAACTATTAGTATTCAAAGTCAGTGGTCTTTCGAACCACTGCTCTGATACCACTTGTTGGTCCCGGTACAAGACTGAGAAATACGTGTATGGGGGGAGAATACACGTATACCAATTTTTCAAACTTAAAAACTGACTGAGTCCCCTTTACTCAGAGTGGTAAAGAACTAGGAGCTGATAACACGCCTACTGACTACACTTGGTGCGGGTCAGTTGGCTAACTATCAGTTCAAGTTCAGTGCGGAAATGTTTGAGCCCTGATAGTTTAAAGTCTTGTTTAGTTTGCTTTCTGAAAACTTATTTTACTCAATTCTGAATAGTGTTTAGTAGGGCAGTGCACTTTTTGATGATCAGGCTGATTGATTCAAGCCTGATAAACCGAAATGAATGAGCAAGTAATATGTCAAGTAAGCATAATATCAAAGCAGTAAGAACACGAGGAGTTTAACGTGGTTCAGAGACTCAAGCTCCTACGTCCACGGCCTGACTTAACAGGAAATCCACTCAAAGGATTCTTGTTTTTAACGTGCCAAGGTGCACCAAGACCAGCTAACCTCACTGATCTATACAAACTCCCTTACTAACACACTAACTGACTTACTCCCAACAAACCTAACTTAGGGTTTTGGTTTCAGTTTGGATTCCAACTAGGTTGGGATTATCCTTACAAGGTAAAGCTATGCTAAGGATTGGATAATCTCTCTAAGCTTAAGATAATGCTATTTAGCTCTTGGAATACAGAATAACTCTCAGTTGCTAAGAAACACTTGGGAAATTTAGATGGTTTCGAGTGCTTCTCTTAAAGGCTGAATGCTTTGAATGCTTGAGAGTTTGAGTAATTTCTGGCTTGGAAATTTCCCGTAACCTTGAATGGGTTCAAAGTCTTATGTATTTATAGGTGATTTGAAAAACTATCCGTTGGAGAGATAGTCTTCTAGTCATCTATGTAGAGTGGCTTCAAACGGACATATTTCCCATGCAGCAGCCGTTCTTGCATGGATTTGGTATTTGCATTAAATGCACTTTAAATGCTTGCCCGTTGAATATGCAGTCTGAATTCAGTCTTCTTGTCAGGTTCCGTACGTGCGTGTCCTTCTAGGATTGGTCCACGTCATTAGGTTGGTGAGAATGTCAGAACTTATTCCTGAGCTTCAGGCTTGTCTTATTAAGTTCATTTTGTCTTGAGCTCACCGGTCTTGTCCTGACGCTGAAATTCCTTTTGCATTGCTTGGCTCTACTCCAAGTCTTCCCATAAACTCAGCGACATCTTGTTCCCTTCAGGACTGAGTTAGTAATGACCTCAGTGTCATACTCTTCATCACTGACACTTACTCAGCCAGCTTAGAGGACTGCCATAAGTTCAGGATGGTGTTCTTCGTCTTCAGGCTCTTAGTCTTGATTGTCACCAGTGAGTTCTCCTCTCACTGAGTACATGTGAAGTGTAAAATGACTAAGTACTAATCCTAACCAAGACTAGCCTGACAAAGACAGATTAAGGCAAACATCTTTTCAGGGTCTTTGGGATCTTAATCAAAACTGACAATGTCCCAACACGGTCCATAACTTAACTTAGAAAAATAAATACGAACTGCATATGATGTTGTATTCAAAATTGGAACACACACTTCAACATCGGTTTTAATATCCAATGTCGCACTTTTTATCAAACATTTTTTAGCACTTTTTATTCACATTGATCCATCTTTTCAAGAGAGTGCATCGTAGCAGCGAATTCCGTGCCCCATAATTACTCAATGGATTTGTGACATATTGATGTTTTACTAACCACCTTTTGAAAAGAAGACATCGTAGTAGCGAACTCCGTGCTCCATAGTTACTCAGTGAATTAGTTACATCTTGATGTGTTTTTTCAAAAACTTATTATGTGTTTGAGAAAAGTGATTCCTTTTTATTTTTACACAACAAACATACTTAGTCCAGATTTATTTTTCAAAGAAATTAAGAATCAAAATACAAGAACAAGCTTTAATTAGAACATGCAAATACCCTGATGTTGTTATAGATGTTTTAATAAACATAACAACATCCGCTTCTCAATTACTCAGAATGTGCACATACCAAGAGATTTCCTCAAAAATGAGAATCTCTCATGGTCTAATGCTTTAGTAAACACATCAGTAAATTGATTTTCAGTGGGTGTGTATTCTAACTTCACAATATTCTTCTCTACAAGATCCCTTATGAAATGATGTCTAATACTTATGTGTTTAGTAAGTGAGTGTTGAACTGGATTTTTCGAAATGTTGATAGCACTAGTGTTATCACAAAATACAGTTAAAGTGTCACTCTCTAAACCATAATCACTAAACATTTTACTCAACCAAAGAAGTTGTGTACAACAACTACCTGCAGCAATGTATTCAGATTCTGCAGTAGATTGTGATACACAATTCTGTTTTCTGCTATGCCATGAAATCAAATTGTTACCCATGTAAAAGCAGCCACCACTCGTGCTTTTCCTATCATCAATATCTCCAGCCCAATCAGCATCACTATATCCAACAAGTGCACTGCTTGTGTCTTTGGTATACCATATACCAAGATCAGTTGTACCAGCCACATATCTTATGATTCTCTTGACTGCATTCAAATGAGATTCTTTGGGACAAGCTTGGTACCTGGCACAAACACATACACTATACATAATATCAGGCCTGCTTGAAGTTAAGTACAGAAGACTACCTATCATGGATCTATACAAAGTTGGATCAACATCTTGACCAACAGTGTCTTTACACAACTTTTGTGTAGATCCTATAGGAGTTTTCATGACTTTTGAGCTTTCTAAACCAAACCTTTTCACTAAATTCTTTGCATACTTACTCTGAGAGAAGAAAATACCTTTGTCAGTTTGTTTGATTTGAAGTCCTAGAAAGTAATTCAAATTACCTACCATGCTCATCTCAAATGTTGCTGTCATTGCTTCAACAAACTTGTTTAACATAATGTTACAAGTTGAACCAAAAATAATGTCATCAACATATATTTGAGCTATTAACAAGTCTTCTCCAGAATTTTTAATGAACAAGGTTCTATCAGCCTCTCCTCTTATGAAACCAAATTGCTATAGAAAGTCAGTTAGTCTACCATACCAAGCTCTAGGAGCTTGTTTGAGACCATACAAGGCTTTCTTTAGTTTGTACACATGATCAGGATACTGTGGGTTTTCAAAACCTTTAGGTTGTTCAACAAATGCATCTTCAATTAATATGTCATTTAGAAATGCAGCTTTAACATCCATTTGATGAAGATTAATGTTGATGTAACATGCAATTGCTAGTAACAGTCTAATGGACTCTATCCTAGCAACAGGTGCAAATGTTTCATCAAAATCAATACCTTCAACTTGAGTGTAACCTTGTGCAACTAATCTAGCTTTGTTCCTAATTATGTTACCAGACTCATCAGTTTTGTTTTTAAAGATCCATTTAGTTCCAATGACATTGACATCATCAAGTCTTGGAACTAATGACCAAACATCATTTCTCTCAAACTGATTAAGTTCTTCATGCATAGCATTAATCCAATTTTCATCTTTTAATGCTTCAGTAACATTTTTAGGTTCAATTTCAAAATAGTAACACTGAGCATTCACAATATTGCATATTGAAGACATGCACACAGACCTTACCATATCAACACAATTTGCACTTACTCTTCTTCTTGTTTGAACACCAACTGAAGCATCTCCAATAATCTGATTCGAAGGATGACTTTTGGTAATCCAAGTAGCTGGATTCTTCTTTGGGGTATACTGATTGTTCTGTGAAGTATCAACTGAATCTACAGGTGATGTTGAACCAGATGCTGTAACATTTGGTGTAACATTCTCTGTTTTCAGTGATTCTTTTGGAACATCAGTAACTTCAGTCACATCTTCAGTGTCATTACCATCTATCAGATTCCTGTCATCATCAAAAATAACATTCACAGATTCTTGAACAATGTTAGTTCTAAGGTTATAGACTCTATAGGTTTTGCTATTTCTAGAATAACCTAAGAAAAAACCTTTATCACTCTTAGAATCGAACTTGTGCAGTTAATCCCTATCATTCAGAATGTAACACACACAACCAAAAACATGAAAATATTTCACATTCGGTTTCTTATTGTTCAAGATCTCATATGGGGTTTTGTTGCTTCCAAATCTAAAATAGACTCTATTAGCAATATGGCATGCTGTATTCAATGCTTCAGCCCAAAATTTCTTTGCAAGATTTTTTGAAGTAAGCATTACTCTTGCCATTTCTTGAAGAGTTCTATTTTTCCTTTTAGCTATCCCATTTTGTTGTGGACTTTTAGGAGAAGAAAACTCTTGGACAATTCCTTTCTTATTACAAAATTCTGAAAACATGCTATTTTCAAATTCTCTACCATGATCAGATCTAATCCTGCTTACTTTCAAGTTGAAAACAGTTTTAAATCTTTTGTAAAAAATATCAAATGTTTCAGATTTCTCTCTTAAGAACTCAATCCATGTAAACCTAGAGTAATCATCTACCACAACTAGTGAATATTTCTTACCACCAATGCTTTCAGTTTCCATAGGACCCATAAGATCCATATGCAGTAATTCAAAACAACGATGTATCATGCAATGTGATAACATTTTATGCGACATTCTCACCTACTTACCTTTTTGGCATGAACCACATATAGTGGGTGTAACAATTTTCAATTTTTTGTAAACCTCTCACTGCTTCAGACTTAACCAATTTTTGCATGAATCTATAATTTGCATGTCCAAGTCTTTGATGCCATAGGACATTCTCATCACAATTTGACAAATGACATACTTTGTTTGTTCCAATTAGATAACAATTATATGCTGACCTATTTCCAGTCATTAGACACTTATTATCCTTGTTTAGAACATAGCATGAATCTTTATCAAATTTAACATGCAAATTGTCATCACATAGTTGACTTATACTAAGAAGATTAGCAAGTAAACCATCAACATGCAAAACATTCTTAAGTTTAGGAAAACCTTCAACATTTAAGGTCTATTTTCCAATGATTTTACCTTTTGATCCACCACCATATGTAACAGTTCCACCATTACAAGGTTCATAGTCAGACAAGTATTTAACATGACCAGTCATATGTCTAGAACAACCACTGTCAAAGTACCATAGATCAGGAACACATGCTTTCAGAGAAGTTTGAACAACATTACATGTAACATATTCTTTTTTCTTAGCAGATTTTGACCAGTGTTTCTTAGAATGTGAAGACATTTCAGACAACACTTTCTGAATTTCTAGATCCCTTTTCATCTTTTGACAGTAAGGACGAATATGACCAATTTCAGAACAGTAGTGACACACATACTTCTTCACAGGTTTTTCAATCTCATGTATTTTTGTTTTGGCAAAAAACTCAGTTTTTCCCTTAACAAATTTTACAGGATTATTCACTAATTTAGAAGTAGTCTCACCATAATAGCCCAAACCATGTTTATTAGACTGTCCAGTAGTTAAGGAGTCACTTACAATGGAAGAACTTTTAGAGTATTTCTTAAAACTTAAGGTAGAATATTTCAATTCTTCCTTTAGCTTAGAAATTTCTAAATCCTTCCTTGTTAGAATGACTTCTAACTTTGTCACAGTCTCTCTGAGATCATCATTCTCTTTGGCTATACTGGAATCATCATCCCTTATGTCATTAGAACCTGTCTCATCAACACACCCATTAAAACAGTTCAAATCTGAATGATTTTTGACAAATGTTGTTTCTGATGTTATAACATTGGAAACAACACCAGTGTCTAGATCACCCAGATCATCATCTAAAGAATCATCATAATCAATTCTTGCAGAAAAAGCTAGTTCCTCATCTTTAGAACCTTCAGGTTCATCATCATCTGAGTCATCACTAAAGGTAACATTAAAATTCAGTTTTTGTCTTAATCTGGTATTTGCACACTTATTTGCATAGTGTCCAAATCCAATACATGCATCACATCTAACTGATTTTCTAAAATCAGGATCATACCTTGATTTATTACCTCTGAATTGCCTTGATTGATTCTGATCCTTCTTTTTCTCCGGGTCTGATGGTGTGTTATTGAAAGGAGTTCTCTGTTGGACATTTTCTCTGGATCTATTTAGTTTCTTCTTCAGGTAGGAATTAAACTTCTTTGTAAGGAGGGCAATGTGCTCAGGAGTGTTGTAACATTGGTCTAAAACATCTTCATCAGACTCAACTTCAGTCACAAAGGGCTGATTTTCAGAGTTGGATGATGTTTCACCTTTGAAAACAACAACCTTCTTTCCTTCACTTGTATCATCAGATTGAGTTGTGTTCATCTCATATGTTTTGAGAATACTTACAAGCTCATTCTGACTTAAAGTGTCAGTGTCCTTGGCTTCTTCAATAGCACAAATTTTTGCATCGAACCGTTTAGGAACAGATCGCAAAATTTTGTGTACAACTCGTACATTGGAAATTGGATCACCAAGTACGTGTGATTCGTTGACAATCTCACTCAGTCTTTCATTGTAAGCCGTGATTGTCTCATCATCCTTCATCCTTAGATTCTCGAACTTGGTCCCAAGCATTCGAAGTTTGGTCCTTCGAACACTTCCACTTCCTTCGCAGTGCTCTTGAAGCCTCTCCCATGCATCTTTAGCCGTAGTACATGTTGATATAATCTTGAACATGGATACATCAACAGAGGTAAAGATGTTGGTGTATACTGTAAAGCAAACTTTTGTTGGGCTTTTATGGATATATTCAATTTCCTTATTATCTGAAATAAATGGTTTTTCACATTATTGCAATCTTATTAATTGCTTGTATTACTTGTATGTCTATTTATCTTATATTGTAGATAATGTGGTGGGTTTGTAGTCACACAGAAGATCACATTGTCAGTTCCTTATAAGATATAAACAGTATTCACAACTAAGATAGTTCTGGACATAACTATTGGTATAAGTTGTAGTATGAACTTGTTAGTGGCTTGTCTTGGCCATTAGTTCATACTAGTACGCTATGTCGTATTGAATGGATCACAGTTAAGACATGTTCTTCTATTCTGACTGTTATGAAGAACTAAAGGTCTTGGTGACTCTTGTAATTCTTAACCCTAATTGTGATATCTAGATATGTGGAGCGCTTGTTCACTACTTTGATTTACTATGGGTGAGAATCTTGTTAGATTCAATGCACTATGTATTTTGGGTAGTGACATCGTTTGCACGATGTCTATTTATTGGCATTAGGGCACCGTGTCCTGGTGATCCAGGTTGATGACGTCCCCTTGAGGAAACTCATAAAGGATTGTCGTATTAAACCCTGCAGGTGGATTTAATCCGTACGACAACAAGGTTGAGTGGTACTACTCAAGGAATAATAGATGTTAATTAATTAAAGCGGTCAGAAGCTTTAATAATTAATGGACGTGCGATATCTTTAACACGGGGAATTATAGAGTCTAATAGAAGCCCTGATTCGGTTCGGGATAGGACGGGAGTGCAACATTAATTCTCTAGTGGAATGAATTAATGTTCACGGGCCAAATATATGTTCTGGGCTGAACATAAGAATATTTGGGTCCATGAGGAGCCCAAACCTATACCTTCTAACAGATCCCTAGTCTGGCCCATGAAACCTATATAAAGGCTTCAATTTCGTTCTTTGAAACCCCAGCACTAAAAGAATTTCGTGAGCAGCTGAATTTCGTGAGCAAGGGTTTTTTGAAGAGACGAAATTGGGAGGCACTTTTCTCCACGTTCGCTAGTTCGCCGTCCACCCGGTGTACGAACGAGGTTGGGAGACAGATTAGAAGATCAGTAGTGGAATCAACGCCTCGGTCTTCAAGGGTAACGGATCTAAACTTGTCTTTAGATGCATGTTTAGGTCTTTAATTGTTCATACACGTTTGGTATCCCAACAACGATCTTGGGGACGGACCGCCTTCACCGGCGCGATTCATCAAAAGATAGCATTGAGAGCTTTGGAATTGTAGCTTGCCGTCGTGGTCTCCTCATTTGTCCATTCAATCTCCCGTTTGACTCTTGTCTCGCCATCATCATCTGCTTGGTTTATGGGCCATTCCCAACCGGTCAGAACACTTCTCCAAGCACGTTCATTAATAGACTTGATGTACATGCGCATCTTAGGTTTCCAATAGGCATAGTTATTTCCATCTAGTATAGGGGGCCTAAGTGGGGTGTTTACAGGATATTCCATAGCAAAAGACACATTTAAAAACTCAGGATCTAAACTTAGTATATCAAGTTTATGGCTCTGATACCAATTGAAAGTGTGCGTGTGTTATAAAGTGCAGATGTTGTAACAAATGTTAAAGCAAATATTACAACAATCTGGTAAATCAGAATATAAAACGTATACAGCGGAAGACTTAAACACACAATTGCAAAAGGTAATACTTTTTAACACAAACTATCATAAATAGTTTGTGCTAGCCTTATGGCGAAAGGTTCACTATAAAAAGATTAGTGATACAAAAGTTGTGTGAAGAGTATGATCGTTCACAACGGAAACAAGACTCGATATCACCTATCAAATCTAAATTGGCTAAGTGTATAACATAATACACCGTCAAAATTGATCTCACTTTATATCGATGATCTCACTATCTATGGATATAAGTTCGATCACAAGTTATGCGTGAAAAACTCTATTTCAAGGCATAACATAAACGTTGGAATAACTGCCCTATCACCTTTAAACTCAGGATCAACACTAAAGTAGGTGTACTCGTTTACTCCATACTTGGTACTGAAAGATTCGGCCTCTATTTATAGGCAGAAGTTCTTCAATCCAAAATAACTTCTCTATGTAACCGCTTGCATGATCTTCATGTTGTCCCACGTCTCTTTCTTTATTCCTCATGCTTCTTGATGCAACCGCCTGATCTAGACAGTTCTAAAACGTCCTGGATAAGTCTGGAACGTGTAGGCCCTTGTAGATCCTTCTGGAACCCGTAACTGCTCATGTTGCTACCAATGTTATGCAACATTCACTGCAACATTGATAATTCCAGAACCTTGTAGATCCTTCTAGATCTTCATCCTGCATGTTAAAACATCTAGGACAACATTTGATCATAAAGTGTTGGTTAATTAGAAGAAAGGGCAAATTCATGTTGTTTCAAAGTAAATAGTGAATACTTCACTACCAACAACATCAACATTAAAGTTGTCCTGCATTTTTTCGGATAGATAAGTGCATAAAAACTGTAAATAAACCTGTCTTTTTGCAAGAACCTATTCCATCCTGACTTCTCCTAGCAACTACAACAATGCAAGATCAAATTAGGAAAACTACTGTTCAGAAGAAAAAAAATCCAAACACCACCTACAAAATTCAAATCCAAATTTACATCACACAATTCCAACCATTCCCGCTGTATATTATAACTGAAGACTGTGGTATAATACAACTCCATTAGTACATGCATACACATCCAAAACAACAATTCTACAACACAACTACAGATCTTTGTCCAGTTTTTAATAAAAAAAAAGGTGGCTACTGCTAACACTATATAAAAGTACCTGGGCTAACTTGTTGTTTGTCACTTGCACTTGATGGGTGATTCATCCCTGCTTCTTCGTCCGACTCACTCGGCAAAACAAGCCTTCTCCTTCCCCCCCCATTGACCGGCCCATTTTCCTGCCTAAACAATCCAATGATCCAATTTAAAAAAAAATATTATAAAACCCATCATCAAAAGAACCACATCGTACACAATCCTAATTCCAAACTCTCCATCTTCTTAAAACCCTAATCTGTATGCAAATATCATTCACTCAAGTTTATCCTAATATCGTATAACTCTTTAGTACATAAATTCGATACAATCTAGTGAACAACCTGCAAAAAATACTAAAACAGAGTAAAATGTAGCGACAAAGGGGACTTCCCAATGAATGAGAGCAAACACACTAAACTATCTCAAATTATAAACACCAAAAAATAATTAAGGTAATATTCGGAGAACTTAACTAAACAACGTAGAACGTCAGCCAGTGAACACCAACTGAAAACCCTCTAACAAGATCGGAAATCCCTCTTCGCAGTTCGGTCCTTGTCATCTTCCCCAGAGGACAAAAATTCAAAAATGGATTTAAAAGAAAAGATGCGTAATGTGTGTAAGACCCCGTCTTCGGTGTACGTGAATGAAAAATATCTAGCTTTAATGTCAACTCAATAGTCATTAGTCTTGTAATACAGAAGGGTAGAAATGTCCAATTGTAGTGTGTTGTATTTCCTGAAAAGTTATGTCCCTAGTTGCTCTTAGAGACCCAATTTTGCACCCTAGTGTAATTAACCCTTTTTGAAATTATGATGGTGGGTGCAATCAATATTGTGGCTTGAGAGTGATGGGTATATATGTCTTTTTATATAGGGATAATGTACAATTTGGACCCTGAACTAGTGTCATGGGTACAAATCGGATTCTGAACTATTTTTTTGTACAAATTGGACCCTAAACTAATGTCTCGGGTATAAATTGGACCCCTGAACTTGTGTATTAAGTACAAATTGGACCCTGAACTATTTCTTAGTACAAATTGGACCTCAAACTATTTTTTTGATATAAATAAACACTAACTTTTAAAATTAAATAAATAAACTCCAACTAAAAAAATTAAGCATTGGTATATAATATTTAACTAAAAACTTTATGATAAATTCCATAAATTGGTATTTCAATTCAACATTATTTATCGGTAGTGATTATTTTCAACTCAAACTACTAAATTATTTTATTAATTTAAATAAATATTGCATTTTTTTTTTTTAAAATTAGTGCTTAAATTGTTTTAATGTTGTTTAAAACATATTAATGTTAGTGCGTATTTCAATCCAACTTTTTTTTATGTTGGTGAAAAAAAAAAGGTCAATGCTTAAAAAATATTCAATCAATTAGGGTTAATTGCAAATAAAATCACAACAATTTCGCAAATTGCAATCTAATCTAAACTTTTAATTTGTTTTCAAATAAAACCCTAGCTTAACATTTGGTTGCAATTCCAACCAACAAACACATTTTTTATTATCCAAAAATGATGTTTCACTTACTTGATAATAAATAATTAGTTGTATTAATATGTTTAGATTGGTTCGGGTGACAACACATAATTAATTGTTGGGATATATTAGTTTTGATGATTTTCCAAAACCACATATAATAGGTTTGAAGCAGTCAGGATTAGACTTTTTAGTTTCAGGTCAAGCTAAGTTGTTTCTCAGTTGAACAGGTTATCAGTAGAGAAAGAACTCAGTTGAGGAAGCATCCAGTGGAGGAAAACTCAGCTGAGGGGGAACTCTACTGAGGGGGAACTCACTGACACAACCTGAGAAAGTCAAGATGACATCACAAGAAAGACAGACTGAAGCCATGCCAAAACACTTGAACCTGAAGAGAAGCCTGAAGGAAGTCCCACTGAGTATAAACCTGACTATTCTAAGCTAAGTCATTGGACTACTCAGTGAAGAGCATGATCAGAAGGATCAGTGTTGTACCTAGTAGACCTTGAAGGAGTCAGGCTACTGAGGTCAGGGAAGATTGTCATTCAGCCTTATGACAATCTTCTTGGAAAGATCTTCAAACGTCTACTGAAGGACAACCACGCTGAAGACAGTTGTGTCTACTGAAGATCATCAAAGTCAGTGGAGGATAAGCCATCTGAAGTAAGTGTGCGCTGATCAAGCCCACTGAACCAAAGAGCCGTTGGATTCAGTCCACGTGGACCAATCAAGTCAAGATAGCTCATCCGACACTGACAAGGCCGCATTCCAAGAAAAGTAGGTGTCCCTATTAATGGTCTGGATTCGAATGTGACTACCTCCAACGGTAACATTTGAATCCACACTATATATACAAGCTCATAGCTGTGTTTCAAGTGGGAGAGTGTTGGGACATTGTCAGTTTTGATTTAGATCCCAAAGCCCCTGAAAAGATGATTGCCTTAATCTGTCTTTGTCAGGCTAGTCTTGGTTAGGATTAGTACTTAGTCATTTTACACTTCACAGGTACTCAGTGAGAGGAGAACTCACTGGAGACAATCAAGACTCAGAGCCTGAAGACGAAGAGCACCATCCTGAACTTATGGCAGTCTTCTAAGTTGGCTGAGTAAGTGTCAGTGATGAAGAGTATGACCCTGAGGTCATTACTAACTCAGTCCTGAAGGGAACAGGTTGTCACTGAGTTAATGGGAAGACTTGGAGTAGAGCCAAGCAATGCAAAAGGAATTTCAGCGTCAGGACAAGACCGGTGAGCTCAAGACAAAATGAACTTAATAAGACAAGCCTGAAGCTCAGGAATAAGTTCTGACATTCTCACCAACCTGATGACGTGGACCAATCCGAGGAGGACACGCACGTACGGAGCCTGACATAAAGACTGAATTCAGACTGCATATTCAACGGGCAAGCATTTAATGTGCATTTAATGCAAATACCAAATCCATGCAAAGGCGGCTGCTGCATAGAGATATGTCCGTTTGAAGCCCCTCTACATAGATGGCTAGAAGGCTATCTCTCCAACGGATAGTTTTTCAAACCACCTATAAATACAGAAGGCCTTGAACCCATTCAAGGTTACGGGAAATTTCCAAGCCAGAAATTACTCAAACTCTCAAGCAATCAAAGCATTCAGCCTTTAAGAGAAACACTCGAAACCTTCTAAATTTCCCAAGTGTTTCTTAGCAACTGAGAGTTATTCTGTATTCCAAGAGCTAATTAGAATTATCTTAAGCTTAGAGAGATTATCCAATCCTTAGCATAGCTTTGCCTTGTAAGGATAATCTCAACTTAGTTGGAATCCAAACTGAAACCAAAACCCTAAGTTAGGCTTGTTGGGAGTAAGTCAGTTAGTGTGATAGTAAGAGGAGTTTGTATAGGTCAGTGAGGTAACTGATCTTGGTGCACCTTGGCACATTAAAAACAAGAATCCCTTGAGTGGATTTCCTGTTAAGTCAGGCCGTGGACGTAGGAGCTTGAGACTCTGAACCACGTTAAACTCCTTGTGTTCTTACTGCTTTGACTTTGTGCATACTTGCCATATTACCTGTTCATTCATTGCATTCAAGTTTATCAGGTCTGAATCAATCAACCTGATCTTCAAAAGAACACTGCCCTACTAATCACTTCTCAGATTTGAGTAAAACAAGTTTTCAGAAAGTAAACTAAACAAGACTTTAAACTATCAGGGCTCAAACATTTCCGCACTGAACTTGAACTGATAGTTAGCCAACTGACCCGCACCAAGTGTAGTCAGTGGGTGTATTATCAGCTCCTAGTTCTTTACCACTCTGAGTGAAGGGGACTCAGTCAGTTTTAAGTTTGAAAATTGGTATACGTGTATTCCCCCCCCCCCCCATACACGTATTCCTCAGTCTTGTACCGGGACCAACAAGTGGTATCAGAGCAGTGGTTCGAAAGACCACTGACTTTGAATACTAATAGTTTCAGAGGAGAAACTGTTGGTGGTCACTGAACAGATCTGAGTTTGCTTTTCACAAAACTTGCATCATCATCATGACTTCGAGGAGACTTGAAGCTTCGTTACCTGAATTCTCTGTATCTAACTTTGTCTACTGGAAGTTCAGATTAGAGGCACATCTAGATGCCATCCATGACCAGATGCCGCGTGTACTCAGGGAAGGACCGATCAAGATCACTATTCCTAACGTCAGAGGACTGGGATACGATGATCTTGCGATTGGCGTGCAGGTTCCTAAGGAGAGGAAAGACATGACCAACGATGAAATCAAGATGGTGGGGCTTGACAACGTCGCCAGAAACATCATCTTGCATACGGTGCCTTTCGAGGAGTCAGCCAGGCTGATGAACCTAAAGACGGCAAAGGAGGTTTGGGATGAGCTGACCAGGATGTGCGAAGGGTCAGAAAAGATAAAGGAGAACAAGAGGAATATTGCCATTTAGAAATTCGAAGCGTTCGAGATGCTGCCTGATGAGAGCATAGATCAGATGGAGTCTAGATTCATCAAGTTGATGAATGAGTTGGTGATGTTGGACAAGGATGTCCCAAGGAGAGATGTTGCTTCAAAGATCCTGAATGCCCTTCCTGAGAGATGGGACAACAGTGTAATTATGCTTAAGAACACTCAGGATATGAGTAACATAACTTCTGTTTTACTTTTTTCAGAGCTAAAAGCGCTTGAATTTGATCTTAACAAAAGAAAGAAGAAAGTTCAGTCAGAAGAGGAAGGGAAGGAGAAAACTCCTGAGAAAAGTGTAGCGTTCAAGACCAGGTCTGAACCTGTTGAGCCCTCATCAAATTCTTCATCAAAGTCACTGATGGAGATGAGCAGGGAAGAACTCGCTGAGGAATACAGCCTGATGGCCAGACGATTTGACAAGCTCAATTCCAGGTTTGGTCGTTATAAAAAGTTTTATCAGGACTCACGTGACAGGAAACCTGAAGGAACCCACCAAAGCTCGAGGAGATATGAGGAGCGAAGAAACACTGACCAGAGGAGAGAACGTGGTGATGAAAGGAGATATTCTGAACCAAAACCTGAAAGAAGAGACGAACAGAGACGTACTCGCGATGATAGATATCCAACCAAGGCTGAAAGCTCACCGAGAACCAGGGAACCTGACTCAAGGAGGAACCCTGAACCGAGAAAAGAAAGAATAAGTGAGCAGGTAGCATGTTACAACTGTAACAAGATTGGTCACTATCAGTACGATTGCCCGGAGCTGAGTGCTAGGGAGAGAGAGGAAAGGAGAGCCACGAGGGATCTAAGATCTGCTGATCGGAGGGCTATGGTGGCTGAGGATGCAACAGACTCTGATGGCCCCACTGGAAGGTCACCTGAACTCTTCTCGGATGATGAGTACGATGATGTCTGCCTAATGGCTAGGGATGAGCCTGAGGTAACATCAAATTCTGTTTGTGCTTCTTACACTGGTCAAAATCCTGAGCTCAGCTCAGAGTTAGTTAGAGAAATGAACCTTCAGATCTGTCTTGATCAATTGATGGTTGATTTCTCCAGATTGCAGGAAACTAATGTCTTCTTGGTAGAGGAGAACAAGAAATTGAGTACTGAAGTTCAAAACCTGAATGAACAACTCACTCAGTCTGATCTCAAAGAATCAGCTCAGATTGTGAGACTAACTCAGGAAATTGATATGATCAATTCTGAGCGTCTCCCAAGAGAGAAAATTCTGAAGGAACTGGCTGAGGAAGAGCTGGTCAGGAAGGAAGAGCTGAAAGCACTTAAGAGTAAGTTTGATGACCTCTTTACCTGACATGAAATCCTGAAAAAGAGTGAGGACTCTCTCAAGAAAAAGGTTGCAGCAATGAATAAATCCTCAGTGGCTAGAGAGGAAATAAATAGCAACCAGATACTTGGGAACAAGAAAAAGGGACTTGGATATGTTCCTGAGAAATCCTCACAAGGTCAGTCTCATGTTGCTTCAGGGAGCAACACTGAGAGGGTATTTGTTCAGACAGGCCAGAGTGCACCTAAGGTTGTGCTCCAGGCCCGTCAAACTGATAAGGGCAAGGAAACCGTTGACACAGTCAGGGTTGCTCCTAAGGTAGCTAAGCCAAAACCCAAGGGAAAGGCAAAGCAACCTACGGAAGCCCCTGAGAGCTCAGGCCAGGGAAAACCTCAGCGAAAGCAGAGGAAGACTCAGGCCAAGAGCCCTCAGACTAGTCAGCGAGGGTACCATCATACTTGGCAATACCATCAAGGAAGGCCAAACATGATGACACCCCCGTGGTTTTGGCATCCTGAGGCCTTTAACTGTTTTCCTTTCCCTCACTTGCCTAGGGGGAATAGAAATCAGGGTCCTTATCAAGAACAAGGCCCAAGACCTGCTGCACCCAGACCTAGGAAGAACAGGAGGCCAGCCCAAAAGGCACCCACTCAGGCTCCTGCGAAGCCTAAGTCTAGCACCCATACACCATCTTCCTCTCAGGCTAAGAAGAAGAAAGTTGTGTATGTCGATGTTTCAGGGAGACAGATTTACCACTCTGAGGCAATCAGGGTTGTGAAGCAAGTCTGGATCCCGAAAGGTACAGCTGACACAATAGGACCCAACACCCAATGGGTACCTAAAGCCTGATTTGCTTACAGGCGGCTGTGGATCACAACAAGAGGAGAGAAGACTCAATCAAAGCTGTTTGGTACCTAGACAGTGGTTGCTCAAGGCACATGACTGGAATGAAGAGTCTTCTCCAAGAATATCAGGCTAAAGATGGTCCACAGGTAACCTTTGGTGATAACTCAAAAGGTGTTACTAAGGGTTTTGGTGTTCTAATTATAGGTACAGTCAGAGTGGAAAATGTGTCCTTTGTGGAAGGACTGAAGCATAACCTGCTGTCAGTAAGTCAATTCTGTGACAAAGGGTTCAGTGTTGAGTTCTCATCGAATAAATGTTCAGTCAAGGACAAATCAACACAAGTGCTTCTATCAGGTATAAGGAAAGGTAACGTTTATCTCGCTGATTGGAGCAGCACTATTCCTAATACTTGTCTTGTTGCTAAAAGCTCTCTAGAGCTCAGTTGGTTATGGCATAAAAGATTAAGCCACCTGAACTTCAAGATTCTTAACAAAATTTCTAGACAGTCACTTGTTGATGGTCTACCTAATGAAGTTTTTAGCAAAGATCACGTGTGCAAAGCTTGTCAGGAAGGGAAGCAAGTCAGAGCGTCATTCAAAGAAAAGGCTTCCTACTCCACTGACAGGATACTTCAGCTCCTGCACATGGATCTATTTGGTCCCATAACACCTGTGAGTATGAATGGTAGAAAATATACCCTTGTGGTTATTGATGATTATTCTAGATATACTTGGGTTATTTTCTTGTTAAATAAGAAGGAAACACAGGTGAAGCTTCCAGAGTTGCTCAGAAGACTCAGCAATGAGAAAAATCAGTCCATTACTAAGATCAGATCTAACAAGGGCACTGAATTTATAAATTCATATATTTCTGACTTTTGTAATGAACTTGGTATAGCTCATGAGACTTCTGCAGCTAGAACCCCACAACAGAATGGTGTCGCTGAAAGGAGGAATCGGACACTGAAGGAAGCTGCAAGGACCATGCTGGCTGAGTCAGGATTGCCCAAGAAGTTTTGGGCTGAGGCAATCAACACTGCATGCTACACTCAGAACAGATCCATGCTGAACAAGCAACATGCTCAGACCCCATATGAGACATGGAACAAAAGAAAACCTCGTATTTCTTACTTTCATGTGTTTGGTTATAAGTGCTTCATCCTCAACAATGGGAAGACCCAGTTGAAAGCCTTTGATAGCAAATCTGATGAAGGAATATTCTTGGGATATTCTGAAGTTAGCAAAGCCTTCAGGGTTTACAATTGTAGGACCCTTGTTGTGGAAGAATCACCTCATGTTGTCTTTGATGAATCTGCTAATGAGTCTAGGGCAAAGGTGCTGAATCCTGACACTAAGGAGGTCACGAGGAGTGTGACAAGGCTGAGCTTGAAGAATCAACCTGATCCCAAGATCAAGACTGTGCCAATCCCCAGATGGGATGATGATGACGATCAGGATGATGAACCAAGTGCCACTCCTAAACCCAGCACATCAGGGATTGTTGAGCCTCAGACAGAGGAACAGGCTCAACCTGAGGTAAGTACCGTCTATGAAGATGCTGTTGCAGCTGAGACGGCTCCTGAGTCACCTCATCAAGGGGGAATCAATGTCCCTGACATTGAGCTTGTTAATCCCTTTGGTATAGACTCAGGATCATACCCTTCTGTTCAATTTCCTGAATTTTATGAGCCTGTAGACACTAACATTGCAGGTACTTCAGGAACAACTCCTGGCAAAAGAACATGGTTAGAAGATCATCCCATTGATCAAATTATTGGTGATCCAACTGAGGGAGTCAGGACCAGACGGTTTCATGGTGAGAGTGCACTGTTCTGTTGCTTTCTCTCTGAGCAAGAGCCTCAGAACATTGAAGAAGCTCTCACTGACTCGAACTGGATCATTGCCATGCAAGAGGAGTTGAATCAGTTCACAAGGAATCAGGTTTGGGAACTGGTAGATAGACCTAGGCATCAAGGTGTGATTGGTACCAAGTGGGTCTTTAAGAACAAGAAGGATGAGAATGGTGTTGTGGTAAGGAACAAGGCTAGACTGGTTGCAAAAGGGTATTGTCAGTCTGAAGGAATAGACTATGATGAGACTTTTGCTCCAGTGGCTAGATTGGAAGCTATCAGGTTGTTCCTTGCCTATGCGACATATAAGAAGTTCAAGGTGTATCAAATGGATGTCAAGAGTGCATTCTTGAATGGTGTACTCAATGAAGAGGTATATGTTGAACAACCTCCCGGGTTTGAGGTTGGAGATAGAGTATACCATTTGAAGAAAGCACTCTATGGACTTAAGCAAGCACCAAGAGCTTGGTATGATACCCTCTCTCAATTCCTGACTGATCATGGGTTCAAGAAAGGAACAGTGGATAGGACATTGTTCAGGATCACTGAAGGTGATGACATTCTCTTGGTCCAAATTTATGTGGATGACATAATATTTGGATCACCAAATCAGCAGTTATGTGAGAAATTCTCTAAACTGATGACTGGTAAATTTGAGATGTCAATGATGGGAGAGATGAACTTCTTCTTAGGATTGCAGGTCAAGCAAACTGATCAAGGTATATTTATTAATCAGGCCAAGTATACAAGAGACTTGATTCATAATTTTGGTGTTCAGAACAGCAATCCAGCCAGGATCCCAATGAACACAAATTGGAAGATGGATCCTGACACTGAAGGAACTTCAGTGAATCAGACTGAGTATCGTGGGCTGATAGGTTCTTTACTGTACCTGACTGCAAGTAGGCCTGACATTACGTTTGCAGTTGGTGTGTGTGCTAGGTATCAGTCTGATCCCAAGAGAAGTCATTTGGAGGCTGCTAAGAGGATACTTAAGTATTTGAAAAGGACAGTTAATATGGGACTATGGTATCCTTCAGATGACAACCTTGAACTGACAGGGTATTCAGATGCAGATTATGGAGGTTGTAGGATTGATAGGAAATCAACCTCAGGGACATGTCAGTTTTTGGGAAGTAAGTTGATCTCGTGGTTTAGTAAGAAGCAGAATTCAGTGGCAACATCCACAACTGAGGCTGAGTATATGGCTGCAGGGAGTTGTTGTGCTCAGATCCTATGGTTGAGGCAACAGTTGAGGGACTACCAAGTAATTGCTAATCAGGTTCCAATCTATTGTGATAACAATAGTGCAATAGCAATCACTCAGAACCCAGTGCTTCACACAAGGTGCAAGCATGTGGATATTAGACACCACTTCATTCGAGATCATGTGGAAAAGAAAGATATTAGGATGGAAAAGATTCACACTGATAGGCAAAGAGCTGACATCTTGACTAAGCCCTTGGCTGAAGCAAGGTTTATGGAACTGTCAGTGGAATTGGGACTCTTAGATCCGGGAGAGCAGTCAGTGTAGAGTTCTAGGGGGAACTCAGGCCAGACTCGACTCAGCGAGGTATCAGGGTGCTACAATGTCTCCCTGACAGGTATGGGTTCTAACCTGACTCTTGTGAATCTCAAGCGTCTCTCTGAGTCATTCGTCCTGAAAATCTTTATTAAATGCATTCCGTTATCATTAAAAGTGCGCCTTTTTATATTTAAACCCACGCGCACGGAGCATTTAATGCCACAGTTACTTTTTCATATAAGTGTCCGTTTTATACGGAATGTGACTGACTTGGGGTTTTAATTAAAACTGAGATTAATCATGGCCTCTCATTTCAAAACCTTTCGAATTCAGGAATCAATCTCAACCCCACGTTTGAGTAACTGACTTAGTCTTATCAATCAAGGGTGTCATTTGAGGTCTTTACGCAAACACAACGCACAATTTGCACACTGAGTTTTCTCTTGCTCAAACACGGAATTTCTAAAACCTCTTTCTCAAAACACAATGGCATTCCTTGATTCCGACTGGACAACCGATAAGATCGTCGATGTTGTTGAGAAGAAGCTGGTACACATGGAGCAAGTCATCTCCATGGAAGGTATCTGTCTAACGGTTGAGGAAATCAAACCCGTTTTTAAATGGATTTCCGATGCCGGGTTGGAAACATACTTCACCACCCGCCCCTCTTCTGTGCTTCCAAGAACAGTGGTGGAAGCTTATTTGAACATGTTCTTGCGGAAGGGTGAAGTCTTCACAAAGGTGACTGCGCTAAAGCCGACGGGGGAAAAGAACAGCGACGGAGAGCCTCTCTACGACTCGGAGGTGGTCACCATCGATCTCAGGCAGGCGGTGAGGGAAGTTTTCAAGCTACCATCCTCAGGCATCAACCCCAGGACTTACAAGGAAAACTCGGAGGGAGAATTCCTTGGGAAATGGACCAAGTCAGGGTCTTCGGAGTTCAGGGCCCGTCAGAACAAGAGCACTCTGAAGCCGGAGTACAGGGCTCTGGTGGACTTGGTGTCCAAGATGGTGATGGGAGCAACTGGCTCTCACGAGCAGTTGAGTCTGCCCAAGCTGAGGCTCATGGGAGCAATCGCTGATGGAGTGGAAGCGAACTGGGAGCAGTTCTTCCTCGATCAACTCCATCAGGCGGGATTGGACAAGATCACGCGTGACAAGGAGAAGAAGCACATATCAGTCAGTGCCATCTTGCCATTTGGCACAAGATTGTCCATGCTGATTGCTCATGCGTGCCATGAGTACACTTTTGACTTTGAGGACAACCTTTCCTCAAAGAAGGTCATGTTTTCCTCACTGAGTGACACCTATTCAGTGCTAGGGCTGACTGATCCCAATGCGAAAGCAAAGGGTCAGGCCAGAAAGCCAGCTGGGACGGCCAAGAGAGTGGCAACCAGCCTCATTGAAAAGGTGGATGAGCTCCTTGAGAGGAGTAAGGAGGCTGGGAAGGCTGTTGCTGAAGAGGTGGAGCAACCTGAGGTGGGCGTGGCGGAGAAGAAGGAGAGGAGGGTGAAAATCGTGCTGTCAGGGAAGGGCACGAAGTCAGGGACTGAGTCAGATCCCAAGAAGGCCGGGACTGAGGCTGAGGGAACTGATGATGACGTCAGTAAAGAGGGCGCTCAGGGAAAGAGGCCCCTGAAGAGACTTAGGATGGGAGTAAAGAAGTCTCCTGCTAAGAAACTTCCTGAATTGAGTGAGAGGGAGAAGTCAAGCTCTCCTGGAGCCTCTGACTTAGAGGAGGTGAGAAAGACTGTCGAGACGGCTGAGTCATTGCAGCCTGAGACAGCACCCACACAAACACCCCCACATCCTGAATCCCAAACACCTTCCATCCCTGACCCCACACCTCAAACTCCCCAACTCCCCCAACCTTCAGAGCCAAATTACCCTACTGAGTCAGTGCCATCAACCTCACTTACAATTGAGCCTGACCAGTCAGCCGAGCCAATCGTTCCCAACCCCTCAGATTTTCCCTCATACCCCAACCCCAAAGACTGTCCCAAATCTATTTCAGCTGAAGAGGATGTGTTCCTTGAAATAGAGGAGGAGGAGCTGGATGAGCACATGGCGGGAGGCATACTGGAGAATACGCTCAGGGGGAATGCCACGGAGTGGGCAGGAAAGTGCTGGCCTGGGCTGTACAAATATACTGAATTGCTGGCATATGTGGTGAAGCTCAAAGTTTGGTTGGACTTCAAACAATCAAACATGCAGGAGCAACATATGCTGGTAGACGCACGCGGCTGGGAGCACTGGGAGACGGAGGAGGCCAAGATCTGCTCATTCTTTGGCCTGACAAGCTGGCTTCAACTATTGAACTTCGACAACCTGAAGAAGCTTGTGGCTGACATGATGGCCAAAAGCAAGGCTGATCTTCTCCCAGTTGAAGAGAAGGAGGATGATGAGGAGGATGATGACGCTCAAGGTGGAGCTGTAGAGAAAGCAGTGGAGGAGACTGCTAGAGAAGTTGATGAGATGGACTCTGAGCCTCAGGCTCAGGGGGAAGGTGACAAGAACACTGGTGCCAAGGGTGGACCAATGGCTGAGGATGCTGTGAACATCTCAGCTGCCAATGAGACATCTGTCGATGAAGGGATTCCCTGCCCTGAGACACGAGGGGATGATGTTGAGGCATTCAAAGAGACTCTCAGTTCCGAAGGACAAGTTCCTAAGGTTCAAGTTAGCTTAGCCGAGCCTGAGGAGGCGGCAATGACTACTTCACAACTGCCTTCAGTGTACCTTGAAGAAGGGACTGATGCTGCAGGGGCTGACAAGGGAAAGCAGCCAATCACTGATGAGGCCGCTGATGATGAAGATGTGGTCATAACCGGGGTCGGCCGTGCTGAGTTTACAAGCATAGTGGAGGTCAAACAGGAGAAAACCTCGGAAAATCTAGCTGAACTTCAGGAGGAAGTAATGAGGCTACGTGCTGAAAAAGATGAAGACTCCAAGGCCCTGGCGAAACACATCAGGTGGACAAAGTCAGCTTACAACACCCTTGCTAACAGGGAGCTGATCTTGTTAAAGCGCACAATGACTGACACGGCCAAGTCAGTGAAGAATGAGAGGAAGCGCACAAAGAAGATGCTCAGAAACACTCTCAAAAAGCTTGAAGAGAGGGATGCGATCAGGGACGAAAAGATGAATCAGGCAGTGGACAGGCTTGCAGTTCAGACTGGAGCCATTGTCACTCAGGCCTTGAAGGACTCAGCGTCCAAGTTGGAGCTGGAGTCAGGGAAGCTGGATCGCACATCTCAATCAGTGGCGGACATTTTGGCTAAGGCCACTGAGGAGTCTGCGAAGATACTGACTGAGGTTAGCAGAGTCAGCGGTGAGTCCTTGAAGGTGGAAGAAAGGATCACCAAGGCTGAACAAAGTCTCCAACTCTCTATGGAGGTCTTTGAGAAGAAAGTCAATGCTGCCATCAGTTCCGTATCCTTTGCAGGGACTGGGATTTCAATGGGAGTTGAGTTGTTGAAGGAGGGAATCAACGATGTCCATTCCCTAGCCTCCTTCGTAATCAACAGCGGATCTGACGCATTCCCATCTGAGGCCAATGATGATGCCAAAAAGGGGGAAAAGAAGAAGAAAAGATCCCGCCCTGAGGCATCTGAGGCAGTTAGTCAAGGAGAGACCGTCCTAGCTGACCCTGAAGCCAATCCTGATGGAAATATTCTAAGGGTAAGGAAGTCAGCTAGGTTAGCGGCCGTGGAGAAGGAAGGAGAACAATTAGTTGCCAAGCTGAGGGAGGAGGCAACAAAGGCAAAGGCTAATGAACCTTCAAAGCAACAACCTGAGCCAGTCCAAAGATCATCACCCATGAGCTCAAGGAAGAATCCCATCACTTACTCAGGTGAGTTAGTTGCGGAGCTATGTGCTGAAGCATGGGGAGATCAACCTGAAAAGACTGAGGCTATGCGCAGAGCTGAAATTGCACAGAAGGAGAAGATGCGCATTTTGGAGAAGAAGGTTGAGAAGCTGACGGATATCACTGAGCTTCAACAACGTGAACTAGATGATGCAGTGATCAGCTTGCTAAGGAGGAAGAAGGCGAAGCCTGAGCCAAGGAAGTACAGGAAGAAGCCAACAGTTAGGAAGGCAACAATTCTTCAAGTCAGTAGGCCAGAATCAGGAGCAAGGGAAGCTTTTGTTGATGAGTTCGTCTCAGAGACTTTGAAGGAGTTTTGGACTGATGCAAGGGATGAATTTGTCAGGCTATGGTTTGTTGTGAAGAAGTGGGGCGACACTGACGATATTGATGCCCACTTCACTGACTATATGATGGACAATCATCCTGAGCTATTCCAGAAGATCTTGGAGGAGGCTGAGGCAGCTAAAGTCCAAGTGAAGGCTCCTGAGTTCATCATTCGAGCTCCTCCCTTGATTCCTGGAACTCAAAAGCATGACACTAAGGCCATAATGATGGAAGTCTTGAAGATAGCCAGAACTGAAAGATATGTGAACCAACCTGGAAGACTTGACGAGCTAAAGGCAAGAGTTTATGCAGGATATAGACTCAAGCCTGAAATGAGATTAGTCTAGGTGTTCACAGGCTTCTTTGTAATAGATTAGATTCATTGTAATCATTTCCACATCTATCAATGAAATCTATTACTTTTGCCCACAGACAAAAACTCATTGTCTTTTTGGCTTGTTTAAATTCTGTACTTTATCAAGAATTGCTCTAACACTGTCTTATCTTATAGATAGGTTTGTCTTATTTCCTCTAAGTGTTTTGAGGATCTTTTCAGTGTTTTGGCATCATCAAAAAGGGGGAAATTGTTGGGACATTGTCAGTTTTGATTTAGATCCCAAAGCCCCTGAAAAGATGATTGCCTTAATCTGTCTTTGTCAGGCTAGTCTTGGTTAGGATTAGTACTTAGTCATTTTACACTTCACAGGTACTCAGTGAGAGGAGAACTCACTGGAGACAATCAAGACTCAGAGCCTGAAGACGAAGAGCACCATCCTGAACTTATGGCAGTCTTCTAAGTTGGCTGAGTAAGTGTCAGTGATGAAGAGTATGACCCTGAGGTCATTACTAACTCAGTCCTGAAGGGAACAGGTTGTCACTGAGTTAATGGGAAGACTTGGAGTAGAGCCAAGCAATGCAAAAGGAATTTCAGCGTCAGGACAAGACCGGTGAGCTCAAGACAAAATGAACTTAATAAGACAAGCCTGAAGCTCAGGAATAAGTTCTGACATTCTCACCAACCTGATGACGTGGACCAATCCGAGGAGGACACGCACGTACGGAGCCTGACATAAAGACTGAATTCAGACTGCATATTCAACGGGCAAGCATTTAATGTGCATTTAATGCAAATACCAAATCCATGCAAAGGCGGCTGCTGCATAGAGATATGTCCGTTTGAAGCCCCTCTACATAGATGGCTAGAAGGCTATCTCTCCAATGGATAGTTTTTCAAACCACCTATAAATACAGAAGGCCTTGAACCCATTCAAGGTTACGGGAAATTTCCAAGCCAGAAATTACTCAAACTCTCAAGCAATCAAAGCATTCAGCCTTTAAGAGAAACACTCGAAACCTTCTAAATTTCCCAAGTGTTTCTTAGCAACTGAGAGTTATTCTGTATTCCAAGAGCTAATTAGAATTATCTTAAGCTTAGAGAGATTATCCAATCCTTAGCATAGCTTTGCCTTGTAAGGATAATCTCAACTTAGTTGGAATCCAAACTGAAACCAAAACCCTAAGTTAGGCTTGTTGGGAGTAAGTCAGTTAGTGTGATAGTAAGAGGAGTTTGTATAGGTCAGTGAGGTAACTGATCTTGGTGCACCTTGGCACGTTAAAAACAAGAATCCCTTGAGTGGATTTCCTGTTAAGTCAGGCCGTGGACGTAGGAGCTTGAGACTCTGAACCACGTTAAACTCATTGTGTTCTTACTGCTTTGACTTTGTGCATACTTGCCATATTACCTGTTCATTCATTGCATTCAAGTTTATCAGGTCTGAATCAATCAACCTGATCTTCAAAAGAACACTGCCCTACTAATCACTTCTCAGATTTGAGTAAAACAAGTTTTCAGAAAGCAAACTAAACAAGACTTTAAACTATCAGGGCTCAAACATTTCCGCACTGAACTTGAACTGATAGTTAGCCAACTGACCCGCACCAAGTGTAGTCAGTGGGTGTATTATCAGCTCCTAGTTCTTTACCACTCTGAGTGAAGGGGACTCAGTCAGTTTTAAGTTTGAAAATCGGTATACGTGTATTCCCCCCCCCCCCCATACACGTATTCCTCAGTCTTGTACCGGGACCAACAGAGAGAGGGAGGTGAAATCTACACTTGCGAGCTGTGTGGGTGTGAGAGTCTTGTGCAGTTCAAATGGAGATATAAGGGAGCACATCTCATATCCAGGGCACTGGCCTTTAGGCTCTTCACATACCTATTCTCAGTGTCCAAATCTTGAGCTTATCATATACATCCATAGCTTAGAGAGGTTTTCCCAACCTTAGCATCGAGGCTAAAACATTGTAAGGGAAAACCTCACCTAGTTGGAGAGAACCAAACCAAACTAAACCCTTTCATTGAAGAGAGTTAGGTGTTTCAGTGAGGAGAGGAGAGGCAGCCCAGGTAGTGGTGTGAGTCCAGTGTAGTCGTGCACCTTGGCACGTTAAAAACAAGTTAATCCCGAGTAATGGATTCTCCTGTTAAATCAGGGCAGTGGACATAGGAGCTTGAGTCTCTGAACCACTTTAAACTAAGTGTGATTTTATTCTTAAGTACTTGCTAAACTTTTTGTAATGTGTGCTCATTGAGAGTATTTCGAAAGTAAAAAAAGGAAATTTAGCTAAGTATTTTAGTCAGTGAGAACCAATCTTACTAAAAGGCTTAAGCGCGCACTCGAGAGTTCAGTCTCTCGAGTCACTACCTTGTTGAGAGCCTGAGCTCACAAGTCAATTGTTACTGACTTGAGAGCTCTGAATCTCAGCAATGCAGTGACTTGAGTGTCCCGCACTGAACTCATTCGAAAAAAAATGGTGTTATCTCCTAAATTCCCATATTGTCCTTGTTTGCGAAAATTTCACGGGACCATCAATTGGTATCAGAGCAGGTTGTTCACATGACCACTGATCTAGTTTTGTTAAGAAAAAAAATGGTCAACCGAACAAATCTTAAATATTTTAAAATTATGGGAATTTCTTCAAATTTCAAACTATTACTTGTGGAAGTGACATCGTTCTTGTAAAAGAAAATCTTCAGTGTTAGAGGTTTTGGAATCATCAAAAAGAGGGAAATTGTTGGGATATATTAATTTTTGATGATTTTCCAAAACCACATGTAATAGGTTTGAAGCAGTCAGGATTTGACTTTTTAGTTCCAGATCAGTCTAAGTTGTTTCTCAGTTGAACAGGTTATCAGTAGAAAAAGAACTCGGTTGAGGAAGCATTCAGTGGAGGAAAACTCAGCTGAGGGGGAACTCTACTGAGGGGGAACTCACGGACACAGCCTGAGAAAGTCAAGATGACATCACAAGAAAGACAGACTGAAGCCATGCCAAAACACCTGAACCTGAAGAGAAGCCTGAAGGAAGTCCCACTGAGTATAAACCTGACTATTCTAAGCTAAGTCAGTGGACTACTCAGTGAAGAGCATGATCAGGAGGATCAGTGTTGTACCTAGTAGACCCTGAAGGAGTCAGGCTACTGAGGTCAGGGAAGATTGTCATTCAGCCTTATGATAATCTTCTTGGAAATATCTTCAAACGTCTACTGAAGGACAACCACACTGACAACAGTTGTGTCTACTGAAGATCATCAAATTCAGTGGAGGATAAGCCATCTGAAGTCAGTGTGCCCTGATCAAGCCCACTGAACCAAAGAGTGGTTGGATTCAGTCCACTTGGACCAATCAAGTCAAGATAGCTCATCCGACACTGACAAGGCCGCATTCCATGAAAAGTAGGTGTCCCTATTAATGGTCTGGATTCAAATGTGACTACCTCCAACGGTAACATTTGAATCCACACTATATATCCAAGCTCATAGCTGTGTTTCAAGTGGGAGAGTGAGAGAGGTGAAATCTACACTTGCGAGCTGTGTGGGTGTGAGAGTCTTGTGCAGTTCAAAGGGTGGTATAAGGGAGCACATCTCATATCCAGGGCACTGACCTTTAGGGTCTTCACATACCTATTCTGAGTGTCCAGCTTGTATCTTGAGCTTATCATATACATCCATAACTTAGAGAGGTTTTCCCAACCTTAGCATCGAGGCTAAAACATTGTAAGGGAAAACCTCACCTAGTTGGAGAGAACTAAACCAAACTAAACCCTTTCATTGAAGAGAGTTAGGTGTTTCAGTGAGGAGAGGAGAGGCAGCCCAGGTAGTGGTGTGAGTCCAGTGTAGTCGTGCACCTTGGCATGTTAAAAACAAGTCAATCTCGAGTAGTGGATTCTCCTGTTAAATCAGGGAAGTGGACGTAGGAGCTTGAGTCTCTGAACCACTTTAAACTGAGTGTGATTTATTACTTAAGTACTTGCTAATGATTTTGTAATGTGTGCTCATTGAGAGTATTTCGAAAGTAAGAAAAGGAAATTTAGCTAAGTATTTTAGTCAGTGAGAATAAATCTTACTAACAGGCTTAAGCGCGCACTCGAGAGTTCAGTCTCTCGAGTCACTGCCTTGTTGAGAGCCTGAGGTCACAAGTCAATTGTCACTGACTTGAGAGCTCTGACTCTCAATAATGCAGTGACTTGAGTGTCCCACACTGAACTCATTCGAAAAACAAAAAAACTTTTTGGTGTTATCTCCTAAATTTCCCATATTGTCCTTGTTTGCGAAAATGTCACGGGACCATCATTAATTATCATTTTCAGCCTGATTGAAATTTATCTTTTGGTTAGAATTGCAACCAAATGTTAAGTTGTGGTTTTGTTTGCAAAGATTCAAAAGTTTAGATTATATTACAATTTGCGAAATGATTGTGATTTTATTTGCAATTAACCTAAAAATTAAGCATTGGTATATAATATTTGACTAAAATCTTTATAATAAATTCCATAAATTGGTATTTTAATTCAACATTATTTATCGTTAGTGAAAATTTTCAACCCATACTACTAAATTAATTTATTAATTTAAATATATATTGCATTTAAAAAAAAAAGATAGTGCTTAAAAAAATTTAATGTTTTTTTAAAACATATTAATGTTAGTGCGTATTTCAATCCAACTTTTTTTTAATGTTGGTGAAAATGCTTAAAAAATGATTTCAATCAATTAAATAAATTTAATTTGTTATAAAATATAGGGTTAATTGCATATAAATACACCACGTTTTTTCCAACTTTCACTTTAATCCTGAACTTCATGATTAAATTATAAAAACCCAACCTTTTAACGAATTTCAATTCGATACATATTTTTGTGTCTTCGCCCATCTCCGATCGAAAGCTGGTGACGTGTCTCGTCGGACCGCCACGCTGGAGTACACGTATATAACAACTATTTTTTTATTTCCACATAAAATTCGCAGTAGGTGGCCCCCGGAGACGACAGTTGAGAGAACCTCACCCCTCCCCGGATTGACGAGGAGTTCATCTATTTAGATGTGGTCGGAGTCAAGAAAGGGAAGGTCATGGGGCAAGGCGGTCACAGTAAGGCCATCCTGCAGACCTACCGCCAGAGCAGTGGATCATCCTCCTCAATCGACTCTGCTCCCTCTCAGTTGGAGCGTGAGTTGAGAGACGTCCGGAAGCAGATGGTGGCCCTCACGAGATACAACGAGAGTCTTAGGGACTGGTTCACAAGCATCTCCCAACAGATGGGAGTAGCCGCTCCACCTTCATCCGGCAAATTTTTTTATTTAGGCCAAATAGCAAATTTGATTTGAAAAATAGGGTTGGTGCAGAAAAGTTTACGAATATAGGGTTGATCGCGCCTGGGAGTGGCGATCAAAAGAGAGGATCGCGCTCACCAGGCGCGATCTACACATAGCCAGCAATTCAACCCCTTGATCGCGCCTAGCAGAGGCGATCAAAAGAGAGAATCGCGCTCCCCAGGCGCGATCAACTCAATCAATTGCCACGTAGTAGATCGCCCTTACGGAAGGCGAGTCTTGACAAGTATTGACGCACACACATGGCCAGCCACAAGATTCCCACGCGGTTGCTGCTTCCCACGCGGTCTGAGGCACGCACATGGTGGTATTTTGGCACTATATGCTTGCCTAAAAGCATATAACACAGATGCTTTCTCTTCTTCCTCCTCCCATTTTCTTTCTTCTCTTCCTCCTCTGCACGAAAATTTCTGCTTCTTCCTCCCCTCACTAGTATTTCAGTTTTGTTCTTCTTCCTCCCCTCATTGCACCGAAAATTTTAGTACTCCTTTCAAAATTCATCCATCATTTTAGTATTCCTTCTGCCCTCTTTATTCTGTCCGAATTTTAGCCAAATACAAGGAAAAAAACACAAGCTGCTACAAACCAATCCCCACAAAAATGTAAGTATTTTGATATTTTTAAATTTTTTACAGTTTTTTTATTTTATTCTAAAATTTATTTTTCTCAATTTGCAGTCTCACATATACACAAAAATAAAAGCTAGTTGGTATTTTGCTATCTACCTGAGGAGTACAGACACTACTATCAAAAGGTAAATTCTTCAAAAAATAATTAATAATATTTTTTGAATTTATTTGCATGCATATATTATCTTTTTTTTTAAATAACGGTGCACATGAAATATGCTACTAGATGAAAAATTCTCAGTATATATATGTAAATTGCAATTATTGTACACATAGTATTTGTTCTTGGTTCTAAAGGTTTTAAATCTTGATATTGAGTTTATGTTGTAATTGATAAATATTATTAAGTTCGTGAGTTTTTTTCCAATTAACCCAATTAAATATGGATATAAATGAATTATTTGTACAAATTCACTCCTTTTTTTTCATATAAGGATGTGCTAATTTAGTGGGTCAAACTTACATTATAATTATAAGACTTTATTTTAGAGGGTGTAAATAAATAAAAAAAAAGTTGAGAAAAATTATATAAACATAACAAATATTTTGAAATAAGATTTGAGGCCAAAAGCAGCAAAAGTTTTGGATAGGAGGGAGTATTTCTTTTTATCATAATGGAGACTTGAATATATGTTGCATGATCGGCTTTTGACCGAAAATAAATAAGGAAAAATTTGAAATTTAATATTAAATCTAGTTTGTAATTTAGAAAATTGATTTAAAAAAAAACTATCACCACCATTATATGTTGAAACAAATCATTGATTAGTTGTATGTTGAAAGGTAAATTCTTCAAAAAAAAAATTAATAATATTTTGCGAATTTTTTTGCATGCATATTTATGGTGAACAATATATTTAATATGTGAGCATGTGCATAGATGCACCAAAAAATGAATTGATAATTTAGTAGAATTTGGCATTTCTTGCATGATTCTTATGTCAATCTATAAATTTTATCGTACATCAGTTTTTGTATATTTGTTTTATTGAACTTTTGTTGCAAGAACCCCTCATTTATTTTGTTGCAAAATAAAAAGTAACACAAATTAATTTTGTTGCAAGAACCCCTCATTTATTCATTCTTTCTTTCTTTTCATAGGTATATCTCCAATTCATAAATGGCATTCACTTGGGTTTAGGATTAAAGACGGATGCACTTTTCTTCATTAAAAGAAATAAACATTGCGTTAATATGTGATGGTCATATATATTTAGAAAATCTTTAATTTGTGATATTTTAAACATGAAAATTAAATATATTTATTATGTTGATTAGTTGATTACCATTAAAAAGTTAGATATATTTTAGTTGATTAGTTAGATATATTTTAGTTGATTACCATTATGTTGATTAGTTGATTACCATTAAAAAGTTAAATATATTTATTTACAGGATGGATGCTGCAAAAGAGACACTATTATATGGACCGGCGAGCCGATCTGTACTCACCATGCAAAATGAACATCGCTCGAGACTAGACCGTATTAATCGGGAATCAAGTGAAACTGTGCTCAGTACATACCAAGGAGGCGATGGGGTGTTTTGGACATTTAGGCAAGATGACCCCGATCCTCGAAAGATTGTACTTCACCCCCGTGTAGTGGAGAGATTGAAGACGATGGGTTTTTACGGTCCACTTCGTTGTGGGTCGTTCAGACTTGATCGACATCTCATCACTGCATTAGTGGAGAGATGGCGTCGAGAGACGCACACATTCCATTTTCCCGTCGGAGAGGCCACCATCACACTACAAGACGTTGCCATTTTGTGGGGATTACCCATAGAAGGAGAGCCAATTATATGCAAAGATGAAAAACGTACTTTCGGTGAATGGCAAGCTAGGTGTAATGCGCTTTTGGGCATCAACGTACAACAAGTTGATATCAGGGGCAGGAGTGCGATCCTGTTTTCTTCTCTGAAAAATATGTTGAGAAATGATATTGCTGTTTACGACGAATCACCACAAGAGGTAGTTGATCAATATGCACGGGGGTGTGCACTTTTACTTCTGAGGACAGTAATGATCCCCGACCACACTCGGAATGTTATCCCGTTAGTGTATTTGAACTTTCTGGAGAACGTGAATACATCAGGGGAATACAGCTGGGGAAGTGCTGTATTAGCGACTTTATATCGGGAACTTTGTATGGCTTGCCACGCTAATGGCAAGATTATCGCTGGAGCATTATGCTTGTTACAGGTAATTCTTGATTAGTTTTAATTACTTTTAAACAAATCATTGATTAGTTGTATGTTGAAACTAATTTACTCATGAATACAATAGATATGGGCATGGTCAAGGATAATACCAATACAACCAAGGAACGTATATCCTATGCTCCAAGAAGGACACATCTTGAGTGTAGATGGTCGCAATTTGGGGCTTCCACCGTATGGGGCTAGGTATTTTTCTCTAAACACATTTATCTATAAATCGCATAACATTCATTTGGCTATGCATACTTATTGTGATACCTACTTAAATTATAGGTGGATACATTATCACAGTCATACTGAAAGCTCGGGCAACTCGATTCGTGTATATCGCGACATATTTGATCGTTTGTCTGATGGCCAAGTAAGTTATTATTATAATGATCCGCACAAATATATAAGTGTGTTTGAGGAAAAATAATTTTTTTTTGTATATCATTACAGTTAATCTGGGAACCCTATGATGAGCAAGCTGAGGAGATCTCGAGTCTTGGACCTCGTTGTTTGACCCAAAATTGGAGGTCACAATGTCCGCTGATCAATATTTGGATAGTGGAGCTTCATTATCCAAATAGGGTGTTAAGATAATTTGGAATGGTCCAAAACATTCCGAGTGATGTTGAAAGTAGAGACCAGGACTTGCATAATCATACCCGCCAGGGAAGATCCGGCTGCGATTGGACCATTAAACATAAAAAATGGATTACTTATTGGAGGAACAGACGACCATTCATGTCTTGCATGCCTATCAACAATGGTAATCCGGTCTCGAATGACTCACAGTGTTGCAATGTCGTGCAATTGTCATTTTTACTTGCATAGTTCTGCTTGCACACCAACTTCATTGACTTCGAGTTGTTCTCTTCGACTCTGTACTCACGTCTTGCATGTTGGACCGAGTAATTCTTCACGACATTGATCACAGTCTCTTTGTCTTTGAAGATCATTCCTAACCTCAAAACTCCATCATCCGCATCGTAGCCCAGATCACCACTTGGAACGCCTACTGAATCAACAGGTACATCATCACATGACCTATCAAAAAATGGCACTCCAACCAAATTTGGATGAGGTCTCACTCTTGGCATTAGAGAATTTGGTACAGCAATACCTGGCATCCAAGGATTGTTAGTGGTATCATCCTCATCAGACGACCCCTCGTCCTCAGAACCATTATCGCTTGGTTCAGAATTACAAGTAAAGTCTGGATATAGATCACCTTCTATATCAGCTATGGAGGTGCCGATAGGGGCCATTATCTTAGTGATACCAGAAGGTCCAACATTAGGATCTGAACCACCGGCATGACTAGACCCTAAACGTTGGTAGGGTTCATCTTCCCAAGCACCCCACTCATTATGGTTCACTTGCAGGGCCTCGTATGCAATGTTTGAAGGTCTATCCATATTGGCTCCCCCACGACCTGACCCTTCAGAAGGATAGTATTGGTTCTCCCAATGACCATGGGATGTTGGGTACTGCACCTTCATTTCAACCTCCACTAATAGCTCAACTGAATTGAGCCCCGCTTGTGGATGGAAGAAATAGAGAAGGTCGTTGTTGTTCCTAATAGGACAACTAGAGGAGGCATTCTCATTATTTATTATGCAAGACACATTCAAAGAATACACTCGCAAATCTAATCCCGTAATCTCAGACAACACACGTAATAGACCATAGAAATCAAGCATACGATCAACTCTTCTTGTTCCAATAACAGCTCCACAAGAGCGCACAAGGATTCCAATATCGCGAGAGATTGACATATCTTCAAAAACACAACACACTTATAATTAATATACAAATCTATATTAAATTTGATACTTAAAATGCATCAAATAATTATATAATATATTGACGTATATAACAATTTTTTAAGTCCGTTTTGTGTAAACTAGTTTCACGGTTAAATTGGTTTACAATTAATATCTTATAATAAAATAACTAATATCCTTTAATGATACAATTAATATTCTTCGACTAATTTTTTTAATGAAACAATTAATATTATTCAAAATTACTATATTATAGTGTAAATAATTAATACCCTTTAAATAAGTTTTACAATGAAATTAATACCCTTTAATTAAAAATAGTTTATTGTAATATAATATATTTATTTATGCATGATATATTTTTTTTAAAATTAAAATTTAACTTTTTATAAGTTAGTTCCTATCAAACAATATATTTTTATTAATAATTTTAGGATATATTCCAAATAAATTTATAATTCAATAAAATTTATAAAATGATGTACAAAATAAACGTATTTTTATTTTGAAAAAAATGGGTGAATCATATAATTATGTCAAGGAACATGCATCCTCCTAAATATGATATTCCTTAATTTGATTGATGTTTCTCCAAGTGAAATGATATTAAACACCTCAAAATAAGTTATATATTAAAATAATTAAATTACAAAAAAAGACACCTAAACTAAATTCACAGCAAACACAATTACATGCCGATATATGGACAAACTAAATTCATTAAAATATTTAATAACATTGTTTGTTTCTTTAGAACCAAGAATAAATACTATGTGTACAATAATTGCAATTTACATATATATACTGAGAATTTTTGATCTAGATAATATATGCATGCAAAAAAAATCGAAAAATATTATTAATTATTTTTTGAAGAATTTACCTTTTGATAGTAATGTCTGTACTCCTCAGGTAGATAGCAAAATACCAACTAACTTTTATTTTTGTGCAGAAAAGGGGAGGAAGAAAAATTATTTTTGTGCAGAAAAGGGGAGGAAGCAAGTGTAATTTTTGTGTGGAGAGAATGGGAGGAAGAAGAAGAAGAAGAAAGCATGTGTTATATGCATTTTAGAAAAACATATACGGCCAAAATAGGGGTCTGGCGTGGGGTAGTGGAGCAAGCACGCGGAGTGGCGTGGGAATCTCGCCATGTGGGTGCGTCAGAATGTGTCGAGACTCGCCCTTGCGGAAGGCGATCTACGACGTGGCAGCCCTTGGTGTAGATCGCGCCTGGGGAGCGCGATTCTCTCTTTTGATCGCCTCTGCCAGGCGCGATCAAGGGGTTGAATTGCTGGCTATGTGTAGATCGCGCCTGGTGAGCGCGATCCTCTCTTTTGATCGTCACTCCCAGACGCGATCAACCCTATATTCGTAAACTTTTCTGCACCAACCCTATTTTTCAAATCAAATTTGCTATTTGGCCTAAATAAAAAAATTTGCCCCTTCATCCCCACCCCACAAAATTTTGGTACCGGGGGAAGCGGTGCCGGGGGGAGCGACCACGGAGGTGGTGAGGGTGAGAGTGGGGTGAGGATGAGGATGGCAATATCGATGTCGACTAGTTCCTCTCTGGAGATAAGTGAGAGAGAGGTGAATTTTTTTATTTTTTGTTGAATATTTTATTTAATTTATTGAATTTTTTTTATTTTGTTGAATATTTTATATGTTTTGGAAAATAGACTTTTTTGTCCTTTAAATTTCGTTGACTTTGATTTTCGTCCTCTTAAGTTTTGAATTTTGAAATTCGTCCGCTAAGTTGCACTTTTTTGTGATTTTCGTCATCCAACCTGCTACCGCAGGTCACCCATCCGGTTACTGCATACGTGGCACATTTTTCTCTTCTTTTTTTTAATTTTCAGACGTGTCTTGATTATGGTTATATACTACGTTGAAAATTCATTAAATTAAACCACAATTCATTTAATTTACACAAAAACACATGCCTGCACTTTTATTATTTTAGATTCTTGAAATTAAATTATTAATTGATAAATAAAACCTAAAAATCAATCAAGCTTAAAGATTTAGTCTGATATAATTTTAAATCACTGTTCATCTGCAAACAGGCATTCCCAAAACCCCCCACTTTGAATCCTAAAACGACAAAAACTGTTGGTCCCAAAAATATCCAGCGGAAAGCGTTTTTAAGTTAATTTTAATGAAAACCCAATTTCTAAATAAGTACTAAAATTGAAATGCAGAAATCTAAATTGCAGAAAAGTAAATAACACCGGATTTATAGTGGTTCGGACCAACTTGTCCTACGTCCACTCTCCCTTTCTCCAAAGGGGTCTTTCTCACTCTCCAACTTACGTACTCACTTACTTACTGGAATTGCGAAGTACCAGCTCCTTCTTACAACTTACAACAACCTTATCTAACAAGATGAACAGGTTGAGTAATAATCCAACTAAACTCCTAATAGAGTGTATGTAAACTTGTATAAACAGGTTGAGTAATTGGAAGAGTTCGTGTGTTCTTGTTGTGTGATCTCGCGCGACTCTTCTATATTGAACTAATCCAAGCACTCCTATTTATAGTTGTAGAATAAACTAGCCGTTGGAGAGCTAGCAATTCGAACAACCATAATTGGAGGAATATAATCAATCAAAGATTGATTATATTGATTGATTAGTTGACTTCAATCAATCAATCAAACAATCAGATCCTCCATCAGTTGACTCTTTAGATTGCCTTTTTCTCCATCATGAATTTCCAAAGTCTTCTTGTCTCTAGATTACTAAGATGCTTCTGGTAGGTGAACTAATCCGTCTCTCTCATCTAGTCTGATCTCGTCTGGTCTGGGGTCTTCTGGTCCTCATCTGGGAGAGGTCTTCTGGGGAGTCCTCTGGTGAAGTCCTCTGGTGGGGTCTTCTGGTGACTCTTCTGGTCAGGCTCCTCTGGTCCAAGCTCATCTGGTCAGACTCCTCTGGCAGACTCCTCTGGTCCAAGCTCATCTGGTCAGACTCCTCTGGACCTCATCTGCTCTGGTGACTCTTCTGCTCTGGTGACTCTTCTGCTCTGGACATCTCATCTGGTCACCTCTCATCTGGTCACCTCACCTGGTACCTTCTCTGGTCACCTCATCTGGTACCTTCTCTGGTCACCTTCTCTGGTCTGCACAGATTTCTTCCCCCTTAACCAAAGACCTATTCTAGACCTAGACTAATCTGTAGCTGACTAACAGGTTCAGCTAGTCCTATTATAAGTTCTTGTTTTAACATCTTCAAAACATCTAATCTATATCCTAACAATTTCCCCCTTTTTGATGATGTTAAAACTGGAAGAACTTTAAATAAAACAAGACAAGAAAATATTGAAATAACAAATAGAGAATCTAGCAGGCTGGGTCAACTGATCTTCCCCCTCAAAGTATGCTCAGCTGACATTGGGGTAAAACATCAGCTGGTCTTCTTATGTATCTGCAGGCAATCAACTTTTTGGTACCCTACTGGGTCCAGAGGGGTTAGCACAATATTTAGGAAGCCACAAGAATAGATCATCCCTTTTTGAATCAGGTGGTCTTATCTTTCTTCCATACATATCCACAAAAACACATTGAACATAAGAAGCTTCAACATGGTTATTTCTTCTAGAGGCTCTTCTTCTCTTATTAGCTTGTCCAGTAGAAGGAATAACTTGTCTTAAAGCAACAGATTTGAAATTCTTTTGATAGGGATAAGTCTTACTAGAACCATCAAAGGTTCCAGCTGGTTTGGCAGATGACTTGAAAGTCTTCTGCAGGTGAGTAGGAGTCATCTGGTTCTGCCTCTTTTGAGAAGATCCAGATTGTCTTCTACTCTGCTGGCCTGGCTGAGGTCTTTTATTCTGGGTATAGCCCTTCTTATAATTCCTCCTCTGCCTTTTGGGTTTTTGAGTTTTAGGACTCATCTGCCCATTAGGCTGAGTTGCCTGGTCAGCTGGCCTTTTACCCTTATCAATAAAATTACTAGTCTGTTCTTCTTTCTGAACATGTGAGGATTCAGGATTGGTATAACCAAGGCCTGTTTTATCATGCTCTCTTTGAGATGAGGCAGCTATATGTGACACAACATTGTTTGCTATAGTCAGCTGCTCCAGTCTCAGCTTGAGCTTGTCCTCACTATCTTTTACAATTTTGTTTTGATGGAAGAGTTCATCGAACTTAGCTTCTAGCAGAGTATATTCATTATCTTTCTCAATGTTTTCAGCAAGCAACTTTTCTATTAGCTTAGTTTGTTCATCACATCTGGTTTTCAAGTCAGTGGACTCTTCTACCAGAGTTTGAACTTGTTCAGCTGGTAGATCAGTTGGGTTGCTAACACATTGTGAAAGCTTCTGATTTTCTGCTTTCAACTTTGTGTTCTCTTCTTCCAACTTTTGACAAAGTTGTATAGAAGTTTGGAGATCTAATAGCATCTTCTGCATATCAGACTCCTCTGATTGTTCAGAAAACGAAGAATAAGAAGAAGAAGAGGGAGTTCGATTGCATACCTCGTCTGTCATAAGACAAACCTCTTCGTCTGGTCCAAAATTAGATGATGAACCAGAAGTGGATACCTCATCTTCCTCATCTGCTAAGCTTCTTTTGGAGTACCTCCTGGTGTCTTTTCTACTGCATCTCTTTGAGCCCATTTCTGCAAAATTTGTTAGCACAACAAATATTTGGGTTTTTAAAAAAAATATGGATCTGTCCTGGTGACCACCGAGATAATTTCAAAACAGTGGTCTGTAGGACACACTGCTCTGATACCACTTGTTGGTCCCAAAAATATCCAGCGGAAAGCGTTTTTAAGTTAATTTTAATGAAAACCCAATTTCTAAATAAGTACTAAAATTGAAATGCAGAAATCTAAATTGCAGAAAAGTAAATAACACCGGATTTATAGTGGTTCGGACCAACTTGTCCTACGTCCACTCTCCCTTTCTCCAAAGGGGTCTTTCTCACTCTCCAACTTACGTACTCACTTACTTACTGGAATTGCGAAGTACCAGCTCCTTCTTACAACTTACAACAACCTTATCTAACAAGATGAACAGGTTGAGTAATAATCCAACTAAACTCCTAATAGAGTGTATGTAAACTTGTATAAACAGGTTGAGTGATTGGAAGAGTTCGTGTGTTCTTGTTGTGTGATCTCGCGCGACTCTTCTATATTGAACTAATCCAAGCACTCCTATTTATAGTTGTAGAATAAACTAGCCGTTGGAGAGCTAGCAATTCGAACAACCATAATTGGAGGAATATAATCAATCAAAGATTGATTATATTGATTGATTAGTTGACTTCAATCAATCAATCAAACAATCAGATCCTCCATCAGTTGACTCTTTAGATTGCCTTTTTCTCCATCATGAATTTCCAAAGTCTTCTTGTCTCCAGATTACTAAGATGCTTCTGGTAGGTGAACTAATCCGTCTCTCTCATCTAGTCTGGTCTCGTCTAGTCTGGGGTCTTCTGGTCCTCATCTGGGAGAGGTCTTCTGGGGAGTCCTCTGGTGAAGTCCTCTGGTGGGGTCTTCTTGTGACTCTTCTGGTCAGGCTCCTCTGGTCCAAGCTCATCTGGTCAGACTCCTCTGGTCCAAGCTCATCTGGTCAGACTCCTCTGGACCTCATCTGCTCTGGTGACTCTTCTGCTCTGGTGACTCTTCTGCTCTGGACATCTCATCTGGTCACCTCTCATCTGGTCACCTCACCTGGTACCTTCTCTGGTCACCTTCTCTGGTCACCTCATCTAGTACCTTCTCTGGTCACCTTCTCTGGTCTGCACAGATTTCTTCCCCCTTAACCAAAGACCTATTCTAGACCTAGACTAATCTGTAGCTGACTAACAGGTTCAGCTAGTCCTATTATAAGTTCTTGTTTTAACATCTTCAAAACATCTAATCTATATCCTAACAATTTCCCCCTTTTTGATGATGTTAAAACTGGAAGAACTTTAAATAAAACAAGACAAGAAAATATTGAAATAACAAATAGAGAATCTAGCAGGCTGGGTCAACTGATCTTCCCCCTCAAAGTATGCTCAGCTGACATTGGGGCAAAACATCAGCTGGTCTTCTTATGTATCTGCAGGCAATCAACTTTTTGGTACCCTACTGGGTCCAGGGGGGTTAGCACAATATTTAGGAAGCCACAAGAATAGATCATCCCTTTTTGAATCAGGTGGTCTTATCTTTCTTCCATACATATCCACAAAAACACACTGAACATAAGAAGCTTCAACATGGTTATTTCTTCTAGAGGCTCTTCTTCTCTTATTAGCTTGTCCAGTAGAAGGAATAACTTGTCTTAAAGCAACAGATTTGAAATTCTTTTGATAGGGATAAGTCTTACTAGAACCATCAAAGGTTCCAGCTGGTCTGGCAGATGACTTGAAAGTCTTCTGCAGGTGAGTAGGAGTCATCTAGTTCTGCCTCTTTTGAGAAGATCCAGATTGTCTTCTACTCTGCTGGCCTGGCTGAGGTCTTTTATCTTTTACAATTTTGTTTTGATGGAAGAGTTCATCGAACTTAGCTTCTAGCAGAGTATATTCATTATCTTTCTCAATGTTTTCAGCAAGCAACTTTTCTATTAGCTTAGTTTGTTCATCACATCTGGTTTTCAAGTCAGTGGACTCTTCTACCAGAGTTTGAACTTGTTCAGCTGGTAGATCAGTTGGGTTGCTAACACATTGTGAAAGCTTCTGATTTTCTGCTTTCAACTTTGTGTTCTCTTCTTCCAACTTTTGACAAAGTTGTATAGAAGTTTGGAGATCTAATAGCATCTTCTGCATATCAGACTCCTCTGATTGTTCAGAAAACGAAGAATAAGAAGAAGAAGAGGGAGTTCGATTGCATACCTCGTCTGTCATAAGACAAACCTCTTCGTCTGGTCCAAAATTAGATGATGAACCAGAAGTGGATACCTCATCTTCCTCATCTGCTAAGCTTCTTTTGGAGTACCTCCTGGTGTCTTTTCTACTGCATCTCTTTGAGCCCATTTCTGCAAAATTTGTTAGCACAACAAATATTTGGGTTTTTAAAAAAAATATGGATCTGTCCTGGTGACCACCGAGATAATTTCAAAACAGTGGTCTGTAGGACACACTGCTCTGATACCACTTGTTGGTCCCAAAAATATCCAGCGGAAAGCGTTTTTAAGTTAATTTTAATGAAAACCCAATTTCTAAATAAGTACTAAAATTGAAATGCAGAAATCTAAATTGCAGAAAAGTAAATAACACCGGATTTATAGTGGTTCGGACCAACTTGTCCTACGTCCACTCTCCCTTTCTCCAAAGGGGTCTTTCTCACTCTCCAACTTACGTACTCACTTACTTACTGGAATTGCGAAGTACCAGCTCCTTCTTACAACTTACAACAACCTTATCTAACAAGATGAACAGGTTGAGTAATAATCCAACTAAACTCCTAATAGAGTGTATGTAAACTTGTATAAACAGGTTGAGTGATTGGAAGAGTTCGTGTGTTCTTGTTGTGTGATCTCGCGCGACTCTTCTATATTGAACTAATCCAAGCACTCCTATTTATAGTTGTAGAATAAACTAGCCGTTGGAGAGCTAGCAATTCGAACAACCATAATTGGAGGAATATAATCAATCAAAGATTGATTATATTGATTGATTAGTTGACTTCAATCAATCAATCAAACAATCAGATCCTCCATCAGTTGACTCTTTAGATTGCCTTTTTCTCCATCATGAATTTCCAAAGTCTTCTTGTCTCCAGATTACTAAGATGCTTCTGGTAGGTGAACTAATCCGTCTCTCTCATCTAGTCTGGTCTCGTCTGGTCTGGGGTCTTCTGGTCCTCATCTGGGAGAGGTCTTCTGGGGAGTCCTCTGGTGAAGTCCTCTGGTGGGGTCTTCTGGTGACTCTTCTGGTCAGGCTCCTCTGGTCCAAGCTCATCTGGTCAGACTCCTCTGGCAGACTCCTCTGGTCCAAGCTCATCTGGTCAGACTCCTCTGGACCTCATCTGCTCTGGTGACTCTTCTGCTCTGGTGACTCTTCTGCTCTGGACATCTCATCTGGTCACCTCTCATCTGGTCACCTCACCTGGTACCTTCTCTGGTCACCTCATCTGGTACCTTCTCTGGTCACCTTCTCTGGTCTGCACAGATTTCTTCCCCCTTAACCAAAGACCTATTCTAGACCTAGACTAATCTGTAGCTGACTAACAGGTTCAGCTAGTCCTATTATAAGTTCTTGTTTTAACATCTTCAAAACATCTAATCTATATCCTAACAATTTCCCCCTTTTTGATGATGTTAAAACTGGAAGAACTTTAAATAAAACAAGACAAGAAAATATTGAAATAACAAATAGAGAATCTAGCAGGCTGGGTCAACTGATCTTCCCCCTCAAAGTATGCTCAGCTGACATTGGGGCAAAACATCAGCTGGTCTTCTTATGTATCTGCAGGCAATCAACTTTTTGGTACCCTACTGGGTCCAGGGGGGTTAGCACAATATTTAGGAAGCCACAAGAATAGATCATCCCTTTTTGAATCAGGTGGTCTTATCTTTCTTCCATACATATCCACAAAAACACACTGAACATAAGAAGCTTCAACATGGTTATTTCTTCTAGAGGCTCTTCTTCTCTTATTAGCTTGTCCAGTAGAAGGAATAACTTGTCTTAAAGCAACAGATTTGAAATTCTTTTGATAGGGATAAGTCTTACTAGAACCATCAAAGGTTCCAGCTGGTCTGGCAGATGACTTGAAAGTCTTCTGCAGGTGAGTAGGAGTCATCTAGTTCTGCCTCTTTTGAGAAGATCCAGATTGTCTTCTACTCTGCTGGCCTGGCTGAGGTCTTTTATCTTTTACAATTTTGTTTTGATGGAAGAGTTCATCGAACTTAGCTTCTAGCAGAGTATATTCATTATCTTTCTCAATGTTTTCAGCAAGCAACTTTTCTATTAGCTTAGTTTGTTCATCACATCTGGTTTTCAAGTCAGTGGACTCTTCTACCAGAGTTTGAACTTGTTCAGCTGGTAGATCAGTTGGGTTGCTAACACATTGTGAAAGCTTCTGATTTTCTGCTTTCAACTTTGTGTTCTCTTCTTCCAACTTTTGACAAAGTTGTATAGAAGTTTGGAGATCTAATAGCATCTTCTGCATATCAGACTCCTCTGATTGTTCAGAAAACGAAGAATAAGAAGAAGAAGAGGGAGTTCGATTGCATACCTCGTCTGTCATAAGACAAACCTCTTCGTCTGGTCCAAAATTAGATGATGAACCAGAAGTGGATACCTCATCTTCCTCATCTGCTAAGCTTCTTTTGGAGTACCTCCTGGTGTCTTTTCTACTGCATCTCTTTGAGCCCATTTCTGCAAAATTTGTTAGCACAACAAATATTTGGGTTTTTAAAAAAAATATGGATCTGTCCTGGTGACCACCGAGATAATTTCAAAACAGTGGTCTGTAGGACACACTGCTCTGATACCACTTGTTGGTCCCAAAAATATCCAGCGGAAAGCATTTTTAAGTTAATTTTAATGAAAACCCAATTTCTAAATAAGTACTAAAATTGAAATGCAGAAATCTAAATTGCAGAAAAGTAAATAACACCGGATTTATAGTGGTTCGGACCAACTTGTCCTACGTCCACTCTCCCTTTCTCCAAAGGGGTCTTTCTCACTCTCCAACTTACGTACTCACTTACTTACTGGAATTGCGAAGTACCAGCTCCTTCTTACAACTTACAACAACCTTATCTAACAAGATGAACAGGTTGAGTAATAATCCAACTAAACTCCTAATAGAGTGTATGTAAACTTGTATAAACAGGTTGAGTGATTGGAAGAGTTCGTGTGTTCTTGTTGTGTGATCTCGCGCGACTCTTCTATATTGAACTAATCCAAGCACTCCTATTTATAGTTGTAGAATAAACTAGCCGTTGGAGAGCTAGCAATTCGAACAACCATAATTGGAGGAATATAATCAATCAAAGATTGATTATATTGATTGATTAGTTGACTTCAATCAATCAATCAAACAATCAGATCCTCCATCAGTTGACTCTTTAGATTGCCTTTTTCTCCATCATGAATTTCCAAAGTCTTCTTGTCTCCAGATTACTAAGATGCTTCTGGTAGGTGAACTAATCCGTCTCTCTCATCTAGTCTGGTCTCGTCTGGTCTGGGGTCTTCTGGTCCTCATCTGGGAGAGGTCTTCTGGGGAGTCCTCTGGTGAAGTCCTCTGGTGGGGTCTTCTGGTGACTCTTCTGGTCAGGCTCCTCTGGTCCAAGCTCATCTGGTCAGACTCCTCTGGCAGACTCCTCTGGTCCAAGCTCATCTGGTCAGACTCCTCTGGACCTCATCTGCTCTGGTGACTCTTCTGCTCTGGTGACTCTTCTGCTCTGGACATCTCATCTGGTCACCTCTCATCTGGTCACCTCACCTGGTACCTTCTCTGGTCACCTTCTCTGGTCACCTCATCTGGTACCTTCTCTGGTCTGCACAGATTTCTTCCCCCTTAACCAAAGACCTATTCTAGACCTAGACTAATCTGTAGCTGACTAACAGGTTCAGCTAGTCCTATTATAAGTTCTTGTTTTAACATCTTCAAAACATCTAATCTATATCCTAACAATTTCCCCCTTTTTGATGATGTTAAAACTGGAAGAACTTTAAATAAAACAAGACAAGAAAATATTGAAATAACAAATAGAGAATCTAGCAGGCTGGGTCAACTGATCTTCCCCCTCAAAGTATGCTCAGCTGACATTGGGGCAAAACATCAGCTGGTCTTCTTATGTATCTGCAGGCAATCAACTTTTTGGTACCCTACTGGGTCCAGGGGGTTAGCACAATATTTAGGAAGCCACAAGAATAGATCATCCCTTTTTGAATCAGGTGGTCTTATCTTTCTTCCATACATATCCACAAAAACACACTGAACATAAGAAGCTTCAACATGGTTATTTCTTCTAGAGGCTCTTCTTCTCTTATTAGCTTGTCCAGTAGAAGGAATAACTTGTCTTAAAGCAACAGATTTGAAATTCTTTTGATAGGGATAAGTCTTACTAGAACCATCAAAGGTTCCAGCTGGTCTGGCAGATGACTTGAAAGTCTTCTGCAGGTGAGTAGGAGTCATCTAGTTCTGCCTCTTTTGAGAAGATCCAGATTGTCTTCTACTCTGCTGGCCTGGCTGAGGTCTTTTATCTTTTACAATTTTGTTTTGATGGAAGAGTTCATCGAACTTAGCTTCTAGCAGAGTATATTCATTATCTTTCTCAATGTTTTCAGCAAGCAACTTTTCTATTAGCTTAGTTTGTTCATCACATCTGGTTTTCAAGTCAGTGGACTCTTCTACCAGAGTTTGAACTTGTTCAGCTGGTAGATCAGTTGGGTTGCTAACACATTGTGAAAGCTTCTGATTTTCTGCTTTCAACTTTGTGTTCTCTTCTTCCAACTTTTGACAAAGTTGTATAGAAGTTTGGAGATCTAATAGCATCTTCTGCATATCAGACTCCTCTGATTGTTCAGAAAATGAAGAATAAGAAGAAGAAGAGGGAGTTCGATTGCATACCTCATCTGTCATAAGACAAACCTCTTCGTCTGGTCCAAAATTAGATGATGAACCAGAAGTGGATACCTCATCTTCCTCATCTGCTAAGCTTCTTTTGGAGTACCTCCTGGTGTCTTTTCTACTGCATCTCTTTGAGCCCATTTCTGCAAAATTTGTTAGCACAACAAATATTTGGGTTTTTAAAAAAAATATGGATCTGTCCTGGTGACCACCGAGATAATTTCAAAACAGTGGTCTGTAGGACACACTGCTCTGATACCACTTGTTGGTCCCAAAAATATCCAGCGGAAAGCATTTTTAAGTTAATTTTAATGAAAACCCAATTTCTAAATAAGTACTAAAATTGAAATGCAGAAATCTAAATTGCAGAAAAGTAAATAACACCGGATTTATAGTGGTTCGGACCAACTTGTCCTACGTCCACTCTCCCTTTCTCCAAAGGGGTCTTTCTCACTCTCCAACTTACGTACTCACTTACTTACTGGAATTGCGAAGTACCAGCTCCTTCTTACAACTTACAACAACCTTATCTAACAAGATGAACAGGTTGAGTAATAATCCAACTAAACTCCTAATAGAGTGTATGTAAACTTGTATAAACAGGTTGAGTGATTGGAAGAGTTCGTGTGTTCTTGTTGTGTGATCTCGCGCGACTCTTCTATATTGAACTAATCCAAGCACTCCTATTTATAGTTGTAGAATAAACTAGCCGTTGGAGAGCTAGCAATTCGAACAACCATAATTGGAGGAATATAATCAATCAAAGATTGATTATATTGATTGATTAGTTGACTTCAATCAATCAATCAAACAATCAGATCCTCCATCAGTTGACTCTTTAGATTGCCTTTTTCTCCATCATGAATTTCCAAAGTCTTCTTGTCTCCAGATTACTAAGATGCTTCTGGTAGGTGAACTAATCCGTCTCTCTTATCTAGTCTGGTCTCGTCTGGTCTGGGGTCTTCTGGTCCTCATCTGGGAGAGGTCTTCTGGGGAGTCCTCTGGTGAAGTCCTCTGGTGGGGTCTTCTGGTGACTCTTCTGGTCAGGCTCCTCTGGTCCAAGCTCATCTGGTCAGACTCCTCTGGCAGACTCCTCTGGTCCAAGCTCATCTGGTCAGACTCCTCTGGACCTCATCTGCTCTGGTGACTCTTCTGCTCTGGTGACTCTTCTGCTCTGGACATCTCATCTGGTCACCTCTCATCTGGTCACCTCACCTGGTACCTTCTCTGGTCACCTTCTCTGGTCACCTCATCTGGTACCTTCTCTGGTCTGCACAGATTTCTTCCCCCTTAACCAAAGACCTATTCTAGACCTAGACTAATCTGTAGCTGACTAACAGGTTCAGCTAGTCCTATTATAAGTTCTTGTTTTAACATCTTCAAAACATCTAATCTATATCCTAACAATTTCCCCCTTTTTGATGATGTTAAAACTGGAAGAACTTTAAATAAAACAAGACAAGAAAATATTGAAATAACAAATAGAGAATCTAGCAGGCTGGGTCAACTGATCTTCCCCCTCAAAGTATGCTCAGCTGACATTGGGGCAAAACATCAGCTGGTCTTCTTATGTATCTGCAGGCAATCAACTTTTTGGTACCCTACTGGGTCCAGGGGGTTAGCACAATATTTAGGAAGCCACAAGAATAGATCATCCCTTTTTGAATCAGGTGGTCTTATCTTTCTTCCATACATATCCACAAAAACACACTGAACATAAGAAGCTTCAACATGGTTATTTCTTCTAGAGGCTCTTCTTCTCTTATTAGCTTGTCCAGTAGAAGGAATAACTTGTCTTAAAGCAACAGATTTGAAATTCTTTTGATAGGGATAAGTCTTACTAGAACCATCAAAGGTTCCAGCTGGTCTGGCAGATGACTTGAAAGTCTTCTGCAGGTGAGTAGGAGTCATCTAGTTCTGCCTCTTTTGAGAAGATCCAGATTGTCTTCTACTCTGCTGGCCTGGCTGAGGTCTTTTATCTTTTACAATTTTGTTTTGATGGAAGAGTTCATCGAACTTAGCTTCTAGCAGAGTATATTCATTATCTTTCTCAATGTTTTCAGCAAGCAACTTTTCTATTAGCTTAGTTTGTTCATCACATCTGGTTTTCAAGTCAGTGGACTCTTCTACCAGAGTTTGAACTTGTTCAGCTGGTAGATCAGTTGGGTTGCTAACACATTGTGAAAGCTTCTGATTTTCTGCTTTCAACTTTGTGTTCTCTTCTTCCAACTTTTGACAAAGTTGTATAGAAGTTTGGAGATCTAATAGCATCTTCTGCATATCAGACTCCTCTGATTGTTCAGAAAATGAAGAATAAGAAGAAGAAGAGGGAGTTCGATTGCATACCTCATCTGTCATAAGACAAACCTCTTCGTCTGGTCCAAAATTAGATGATGAACCAGAAGTGGATACCTCATCTTCCTCATCTGCTAAGCTTCTTTTGGAGTACCTCCTGGTGTCTTTTCTACTGCATCTCTTTGAGCCCATTTCTGCAAAATTTGTTAGCACAACAAATATTTGGGTTTTTAAAAAAAATATGGATCTGTCCTGGTGACCACCGAGATAATTTCAAAACAGTGGTCTGTAGGACACACTGCTCTGATACCACTTGTTGGTCCCAAAAATATCCAGCGGAAAGCATTTTTAAGTTAATTTTAATGAAAACCCAATTTCTAAATAAGTACTAAAATTGAAATGCAGAAATCTAAATTGCAGAAAAGTAAATAACACCGGATTTATAGTGGTTCGGACCAACTTGTCCTACGTCCACTCTCCCTTTCTCCAAAGGGGTCTTTCTCACTCTCCAACTTACGTACTCACTTACTTACTGGAATTGCGAAGTACCAGCTCCTTCTTACAACTTACAACAACCTTATCTAACAAGATGAACAGGTTGAGTAATAATCCAACTAAACTCCTAATAGAGTGTATGTAAACTTGTATAAACAGGTTGAGTGATTGGAAGAGTTCGTGTGTTCTTGTTGTGTGATCTCGCGCGACTCTTCTATATTGAACTAATCCAAGCACTCCTATTTATAGTTGTAGAATAAACTAGCCGTTGGAGAGCTAGCAATTCGAACAACCATAATTGGAGGAATATAATCAATCAAAGATTGATTATATTGATTGATTAGTTGACTTCAATCAATCAATCAAACAATCAGATCCTCCATCAGTTGACTCTTTAGATTGCCTTTTTCTCCATCATGAATTTCCAAAGTCTTCTTGTCTCCAGATTACTAAGATGCTTCTGGTAGGTGAACTAATCCGTCTCTCTCATCTAGTCTGGTCTCGTCTGGTCTGGGGTCTTCTGGTCCTCATCTGGGAGAGGTCTTCTGGGGAGTCCTCTGGTGAAGTCCTCTGGTGGGGTCTTCTGGTGACTCTTCTGGTCAGGCTCCTCTGGTCCAAGCTCATCTGGTCAGACTCCTCTGGCAGACTCCTCTGGTCCAAGCTCATCTGGTCAGACTCCTCTGGACCTCATCTGCTCTGGTGACTCTTCTGCTCTGGTGACTCTTCTGCTCTGGACATCTCATCTGGTCACCTCTCATCTGGTCACCTCACCTGGTACCTTCTCTGGTCACCTTCTCTGGTCACCTCATCTGGTACCTTCTCTGGTCTGCACAGATTTCTTCCCCCTTAACCAAAGACCTATTCTAGACCTAGACTAATCTGTAGCTGACTAACAGGTTCAGCTAGTCCTATTATAAGTTCTTGTTTTAACATCTTCAAAACATCTAATCTATATCCTAACAATTTCCCCCTTTTTGATGATGTTAAAACTGGAAGAACTTTAAATAAAACAAGACAAGAAAATATTGAAATAACAAATAGAGAATCTAGCAGGCTGGGTCAACTGATCTTCCCCCTCAAAGTATGCTCAGCTGACATTGGGGCAAAACATCAGCTGGTCTTCTTGTGTATCTGCAGGCAATCAACTTTTTGGTACCCTACTGGGTCCAGGGGGTTAGCACAATATTTAGGAAGCCACAAGAATAGATCATCCCTTTTTGAATCAGGTGGTCTTATCTTTCTTCCATACATATCCACAAAAACACACTGAACATAAGAAGCTTCAACATGGTTATTTCTTCTAGAGGCTCTTCTTCTCTTATTAGCTTGTCCAGTAGAAGGAATAACTTGTCTTAAAGCAACAGATTTGAAATTCTTTTGATAGGGATAAGTCTTACTAGAACCATCAAAGGTTCCAGCTGGTCTGGCAGATGACTTGAAAGTCTTCTGCAGGTGAGTAGGAGTCATCTAGTTCTGCCTCTTTTGAGAAGATCCAGATTGTCTTCTACTCTGCTGGCCTGGCTGAGGTCTTTTATCTTTTACAATTTTGTTTTGATGGAAGAGTTCATCGAACTTAGCTTCTAGCAGAGTATATTCATTATCTTTCTCAATGTTTTCAGCAAGCAACTTTTCTATTAGCTTAGTTTGTTCATCACATCTGGTTTTCAAGTCAGTGGACTCTTCTACCAGAGTTTGAACTTGTTCAGCTGGTAGATCAGTTGGGTTGCTAACACATTGTGAAAGCTTCTGATTTTCTGCTTTCAACTTTGTGTTCTCTTCTTCCAACTTTTGACAAAGTTGTATAGAAGTTTGGAGATCTAATAGCATCTTCTGCATATCAGACTCCTCTGATTGTTCAGAAAATGAAGAATAAGAAGAAGAAGAGGGAGTTCGATTGCATACCTCATCTGTCATAAGACAAACCTCTTCGTCTGGTCCAAAATTAGATGATGAACCAGAAGTGGATACCTCATCTTCCTCATCTGCTAAGCTTCTTTTGGAGTACCTCCTGGTGTCTTTTCTACTGCATCTCTTTGAGCCCATTTCTGCAAAATTTGTTAGCACAACAAATATTTGGGTTTTTAAAAAAAATATGGATCTGTCCTGGTGACCACCGAGATAATTTCAAAACAGTGGTCTGTAGGACACACTGCTCTGATACCACTTGTTGGTCCCAAAAATATCCAGCGGAAAGCATTTTTAAGTTAATTTTAATGAAAACCCAATTTCTAAATAAGTACTAAAATTGAAATGCAGAAATCTAAATTGCAGAAAAGTAAATAACACCGGATTTATAGTGGTTCGGACCAACTTGTCCTACGTCCACTCTCCCTTTCTCCAAAGGGGTCTTTCTCACTCTCCAACTTACGTACTCACTTACTTACTGGAATTGCGAAGTACCAGCTCCTTCTTACAACTTACAACAACCTTATCTAACAAGATGAACAGGTTGAGTAATAATCCAACTAAACTCCTAATAGAGTGTATGTAAACTTGTATAAACAGGTTGAGTGATTGGAAGAGTTCGTGTGTTCTTGTTGTGTGATCTCGCGCGACTCTTCTATATTGAACTAATCCAAGCACTCCTATTTATAGTTGTAGAATAAACTAGCCGTTGGAGAGCTAGCAATTCGAACAACCATAATTGGAGGAATATAATCAATCAAAGATTGATTATATTGATTGATTAGTTGACTTCAATCAATCAATCAAACAATCAGATCCTCCATCAGTTGACTCTTTAGATTGCCTTTTTCTCCATCATGAATTTCCAAAGTCTTCTTGTCTCCAGATTACTAAGATGCTTCTGGTAGGTGAACTAATCCGTCTCTCTCATCTAGTCTGGTCTCGTCTGGTCTGGGGTCTTCTGGTCCTCATCTGGGAGAGGTCTTCTGGGGAGTCCTCTGGTGAAGTCCTCTGGTGGGGTCTTCTGGTGACTCTTCTGGTCAGGCTCCTCTGGTCCAAGCTCATCTGGTCAGACTCCTCTGGCAGACTCCTCTGGTCCAAGCTCATCTGGTCAGACTCCTCTGGACCTCATCTGCTCTGGTGACTCTTCTGCTCTGGTGACTCTTCTGCTCTGGACATCTCATCTGGTCACCTCTCATCTGGTCACCTCACCTGGTACCTTCTCTGGTCACCTTCTCTGGTCACCTCATCTGGTACCTTCTCTGGTCTGCACAGATTTCTTCCCCCTTAACCAAAGACCTATTCTAGACCTAGACTAATCTGTAGCTGACTAACAGGTTCAGCTAGTCCTATTATAAGTTCTTGTTTTAACATCTTCAAAATATCTAATCTATATCCTAACAATTTCCCCCTTTTTGATGATGTTAAAACTGGAAGAACTTTAAATAAAACAAGACAAGAAAATATTGAAATAACAAATAGAGAATCTAGCAGGCTGGGTCAACTGATCTTCCCTCTCAAAGTATGCTCAGCTGACATTGGGGCAAAACATCAGCTGGTCTTCTTATGTATCTGCAGGCAATCAACTTTTTGGTACCCTACTGGGTCCGGGGGGTTAGCACAATATTTAGGAAGCCACAAGAATAGATCATCCCTTTTTGAATCAGGTGGTCTTATCTTTCTTCCATACATATCCACAAAAACACACTGAACATAAGAAGCTTCAACATGGTTATTTCTTCTAGAGGCTCTTCTTCTCTTATTAGCTTGTCCAGTAGAAGGAATAACTTGTCTTAAAGCAACAGATTTGAAATTCTTTTGATAGGGATAAGTCTTACTAGAACCATCAAAGGTTCCAGCTGGTCTGGCAGATGACTTGAAAGTCTTCTGCAGGTGAGTAGGAGTCATCTAGTTCTGCCTCTTTTGAGAAGATCCAGATTGTCTTCTACTCTGCTGGCCTGGCTGAGGTCTTTTATCTTTTACAATTTTGTTTTGATGGAAGAGTTCATCGAACTTAGCTTCTAGCAGAGTATATTCATTATCTTTCTCAATGTTTTCAGCAAGCAACTTTTCTATTAGCTTAGTTTGTTCATCACATCTGGTTTTCAAGTCAGTGGACTCTTCTACCAGAGTTTGAACTTGTTCAGCTGGTAGATCAGTTGGGTTGCTAACACATTGTGAAAGCTTCTGATTTTCTGCTTTCAACTTTGTGTTCTCTTCTTCCAACTTTTGACAAAGTTGTATAGAAGTTTGGAGATCTAATAGCATCTTCTGCATATCAGACTCCTCTGATTGTTCAGAAAATGAAGAATAAGAAGAAGAAGAGGGAGTTCGATTGCATACCTCATCTGTCATAAGACAAACCTCTTCGTCTGGTCCAAAATTAGATGATGAACCAGAAGTGGATACCTCATCTTCCTCATCTGCTAAGCTTCTTTTGGAGTACCTCCTGGTGTCTTTTCTACTGCATCTCTTTGAGCCCATTTCTGCAAAATTTGTTAGCACAACAAATATTTGGGTTTTTAAAAAAAATATGGATCTGTCCTGGTGACCACCGAGATAATTTCAAAACAGTGGTCTGTAGGACACACTGCTCTGATACCACTTGTTGGTCCCAAAAATATCCAGCGGAAAGCATTTTTAAGTTAATTTTAATGAAAACCCAATTTCTAAATAAGTACTAAAATTGAAATGCAGAAATATAAATTGCAGAAAAGTAAATAACACCGGATTTATAGTGGTTCGGACCAACTTGTCCTACGTCCACTCTCCCTTTCTCCAAAGGGGTCTTTCTCACTCTCCAACTTACGTACTCACTTACTTACTGGAATTGCGAAGTACCAGCTCCTTCTTACAACTTACAACAACCTTATCTAACAAGATGAACAGGTTGAGTAATAATCCAACTAAACTCCTAATAGAGTGTATGTAAACTTGTATAAACAGGTTGAGTGATTGGAAGAGTTCGTGTGTTCTTGTTGTGTGATCTCGCGCGACTCTTCTATATTGAACTAATCCAAGCACTCCTATTTATAGTTGTAGAATAAACTAGCCGTTGGAGAGCTAGCAATTCGAACAACCATAATTGGAGGAATATAATCAATCAAAGATTGATTATATTGATTGATTAGTTGACTTCAATCAATCAATCAAACAATCAGATCCTCCATCAGTTGACTCTTTAGATTGCCTTTTTCTCCATCATGAATTTCCAAAGTCTTCTTGTCTCCAGATTACTAAGATGCTTCTGGTAGGTGAACTAATCCGTCTCTCTCATCTAGTCTGGTCTCGTCTGGTCTGGGGTCTTCTGGTCCTCATCTGGGAGAGGTCTTCTGGGGAGTCCTCTGGTGAAGTCCTCTGGTGGGGTCTTCTGGTCAGGCTCCTCTGGTCCAAGCTCATCTGGTCAGACTCCTCTGGCAGACTCCTCTGGTCCAAGCTCATCTGGTCAGACTCCTCTGGACCTCATCTGCTCTGGTGACTCTTCTGCTCTGGTGACTCTTCTGCTCTGGACATCTCATCTGGTCACCTCTCATCTGGTCACCTCACCTGGCACCTTCTCTGGTCACCTTCTCTGGTCACCTCATCTGGTACCTTCTCTGGTCTGCACAGATTTCTTCCCCCTTAACCAAAGACCTATTCTAGACCTAGACTAATCTGTAGCTGACTAACAGGTTCAGCTAGTCCTATTATAAGTTCTTGTTTTAACATCTTCAAAACATCTAATCTATATCCTAACAATTTCCCCCTTTTTGATGATGTTAAAACTGGAAGAACTTTAAATAAAACAAGACAAGAAAATATTGAAATAACAAATAGAGAATCTAGCAGGCTGGGTCAACTGATCTTCCCCCTCAAAGTATGCTCAGCTGACATTGGGGCAAAACATCAGCTGGTCTTCTTATGTATCTGCAGGCAATCAACTTTTTGGTACCCTACTGGGTCCAGGGGGGTTAGCACAATATTTAGGAAGCCACAAGAATAGATCATCCCTTTTTGAATCAGGTGGTCTTATCTTTCTTCCATACATATCCACAAAAACACACTGAACATAAGAAGCTTCAACATGGTTATTTCTTCTAGAGGCTCTTCTTCTCTTATTAGCTTGTCCAGTAGAAGGAATAACTTGTCTTAAAGCAACAGATTTGAAATTCTTTTGATAGGGATAAGTCTTACTAGAACCATCAAAGGTTCCAGCTGGTCTGGCAGATGACTTGAAAGTCTTCTGCAGGTGAGTAGGAGTCATCTAGTTCTGCCTCTTTTGAGAAGATCCAGATTGTCTTCTACTCTGCTGGCCTGGCTGAGGTCTTTTATCTTTTACAATTTTGTTTTGATGGAAGAGTTCATCGAACTTAGCTTCTAGCAGAGTATATTCATTATCTTTCTCAATGTTTTCAGCAAGCAACTTTTCTATTAGCTTAGTTTGTTCATCACATCTGGTTTTCAAGTCAGTGGACTCTTCTACCAGAGTTTGAACTTGTTCAGCTGGTAGATCAGTTGGGTTGCTAACACATTGTGAAAGCTTCTGATTTTCTGCTTTCAACTTTGTGTTCTCTTCTTCCAACTTTTGACAAAGTTGTATAGAAGTTTGGAGATCTAATAGCATCTTCTGCATATCAGACTCCTCTGATTGTTCAGAAAACGAAGAATAAGAAGAAGAAGAGGGAGTTCGATTGCATACCTCGTCTGTCATAAGACAAACCTCTTCGTCTGGTCCAAAATTAGATGATGAACCAGAAGTGGATACCTCATCTTCCTCATCTGCTAAGCTTCTTTTGGAGTACCTCCTGGTGTCTTTTCTACTGCATCTCTTTGAGCCCATTTCTGCAAAATTTGTTAGCACAACAAATATTTGGGTTTTTAAAAAAAATATGGATCTGTCCTGGTGACCACCGAGATAATTTCAAAACAGTGGTCTGTAGGACACACTGCTCTGATACCACTTGTTGGTCCCAAAAATATCCAGCGGAAAGCGTTTTTAAGTTAATTTTAATGAAAACCCAATTTCTAAATAAGTACTAAAATTGAAATGCAGAAATCTAAATTGCAGAAAAGTAAATAACACCGGATTTATAGTGGTTCGGACCAACTTGTCCTACGTCCACTCTCCCTTTTTCCAAAGGGGTCTTTCTCACTCTCCAACTTACGTACTCACTTACTTACTGGAATTGCGAAGTACCAGCTCCTTCTTACAACTTACAACAACCTTATCTAAATTAATGATTAAATTATTTAAACATTATTTTTTTTAAATATATTTTAAGAATTTTATTTCGCAACTTAATTTTTGCAATTTATATATTTTTGAAAATTTGGTTGATATTTTATAATATCTTTCAACAAATATTTAATTTTTTAATTTTTTTTTTTCAAATTTCGATCAAAAGTTAAAGAACAGAAGGAATAAATATTTTTTTTCTTGAAAAGAGAGACAATTATGAGAATATTAAATATAAAAGTTTTTTTTATTGGATTAAGAATATTATAAGAATAAAAATGGGTATGTTTATTTGGTTTAGTGATACATGTTAATTTTTAAATTTTTATTGGGGTATGTTTAGTAAGTGGGGTGAATATAGAGGATTTTGGGGTTTGAGTGGTGGGACTCTTTAAATTAATGCATAAAAGAATAACTATTTGAATAGTATGAGTTGAAAATAACCACTATCGATAAATAATAATGGATTGAAATAATAATTTATAAAATTTATCATAAATTTTTTAATCAAATGTTATAAAATAATGCTTAATTTTTTTATTAGTTGGAGTTTATTTATTAGATTTTAAAAGTTAGTATTTATTTATACCAAAAAAAGAGTGTGAGGTTCAATTTGTATCTAAAATGTTAGTTCAAGGTTCAATTTGTACTAAAAAATAGTTTAGGGTCCATTATGTATTGGAGGTCCAATTTGTACTCAAACACTAGCTGGAGGTTCAATTTGTACTCAATACACTAGTTCAGGATCCAATTTGAGACATTAGTTTAGGGTCCAATTTGTACACATGACATTAGTTCAAGATCCAAATTGTACTTTTAATATATTATTGAAACTAGTACTACTATTTCAAAGTGTATTATCGACAGATGTGGATGCATTTAACCTCACTTAAAAAATATGACACAATTGGTATATAATATATGTACGTGCATTATTTTGCATAATAAAAATTACGGATGATTGAGATGCAATATTTTTAAAAAATTCAAGGGCAATAATGTTGGGATATTGTTTAGTTTTGATGATTTTCCAAAACAACATGTTAATAGGTTTGAAAGCAGTCAGGATAGTATCTTTTGTTTCAGGTCAGGCTAGGTTAGCTCTCAGTAGAATAGGCTGTCATTTGAGAAGAACTCAGTTGTGGAAGCACTCAGTTGAGGGGGAACTCAGCACCACAGCCTGATGAAATCAAGATGACATCAAGAAGAACTGACTGAAGTCATGGCAGAGACCTGAACCAGGAGAGAAGCCTGAAGGATGTCCCACTAAGTGTAAACCGGGCTGATCTAAGCTATGTCAGGTGAACCACTCAGTGAAGAGCATGATCAGGAGGATCAGTGTTGCACCAAGTAGGCCCTGAAGGAGTCAGGTTACTGTGGTCAGGGAAGTTTATCATTCAACCTTATGACAAACTTCTTGGAGAGATCTTCAAACAGTCTCTGAAGGATAACATCACTGAAGACGTTCAGTCCATTGAAGATCATCAAGTCAGTGAGGGATGAAGCTACCTAAAGTCAGTGAGTCTTGGTCAACCCACTGAGTCAAAGATCCGTTGGATCCAGCCCACGTAGACCAATCAACACAAGGCAGCAAATCTGACACTGACAAGACCGCATTCCAAGAAAAGTGGTTGAAACCATTAATTGTATGGATTCAAATACAATTTCCTCCAACGGTTACATTTGAATCCACACTATAAATACGAGCTCATAGCTTCGTTTCAAGTGTGTGTGAAGTAAGAAAAATCAACACCTGCGAGCTGTGAAGGTGTGAGTGTTTTAGTGCATTGTATGGGAGATATAAGGAGACACGATTCACACCTTGTACACTGACCATTAGGGTTCTCATAAATACACAAATGAGTGTTCAACTTGTAACTCTTAGCTTAGAGAGGTTTTCTCAATCTTAGCTTTAGGCTAACACATTGTAAGGGAAAACCTCACCTAGTTGGAGAAAACACAACTGAAACCAAAACCCTAATGTCAGATTTTTTTTGGTAGTAAGTTGTTTTGTGAGGAAGTAAGGAAGTAAGAAAGATCTGGAGTATAGATCTGGGTGCACCTTGGCACGTTTAAAAACAAGAATCTCAGTTAGTGGATTTTCTGTTAAATCAGGTCGTGTATGTAAGAGCTTGAGTCTCTGAACCACGTTAAACTGAGCGTACTTATCTTTTAAAGTATTTACTAAAGTGTTGTGAAAATCTGGTCACTGGAAGCATTATTAAAAGAAAACTTTGGTTAAGTATTCAGGTCAGGGAGAATCCTTCTCACTGACCAGTTCAGGCAACACACTCGAGAGTTCAGCATCTCAAGTCACTGTGTTACTTAGAGTATGAGTCTCCAAGTCTTCACACTGACTTGGTAGCTCAGCCTCTGAGAATGCAGTGACTTGAAGTGTAATCTCTCGAGTCATTGCCTTGTTAAGAGACTGAGCCCTCAAGTCATCACACTGACTTGATGTCTCTAACTCTTAGCAATGCAGTGACTTGAGTATTATTCACTCTTGCTGAACTCCCTGTGGAAAAGATTTAAAAAAAAAAAAATTGCTCCTGAATTCCCATTTTTGCCTTTCGAAAACGGGGCCATCAGGTAATTTTACAATTCAAAAATTATTCAAAGGTCTCCATAAAAATTTTAAATTTGACTGCCACAACCATTAATTTAATGTGCTAAAAAAATATAATGATGAATTATTTAATCAATTAAAGTTATTAATATAAAATTCAATTTTTTATTTAAATAAGTTAATGTAATAAAATAAGAAATAAAAATAAGAATGACGTAGAAAATAAAATAGGTGATATTAATAGTGCGTATGTAACATTTTTATCTGATATAATTTGAGAGTAGAAATACACTTTAATTGAAATAATTTACTTTCTATTTGAAAGCTCATGTGAACAAAATTTGGTCATGACAGCTAGCCTAAGAGTGTTTAGAAAGAAAAAGGGATGAACCACTTCTTTTATCCCCTTTGCACAATTTTTTTAAAGATTGGTCTCGTCATCTAACCAGTCTTTGGTTTGGAAGGAGAACCTGTAATGCCAACCAGAATGGAACCACTTATTTCACTAATATTCCCTTTATTTCTCCTTAATTAAATCAACATTTTCCTCTATTTCTCCTTAATTCCACATTTTATTTAAGTGCACAAAAACAGTTAAATAAGGTCAAACATTGTCCAAATCAAACCAACAGTGTATGGCTATCCTTTTATTCTCAATACATAATGAATGTGCTCTTATCACGCACGAGCATCCTCGCAGTGCAAATCTTCTAAGGCTTATACGGAGCAAATACGACAACTGAGTTGTGCCCTCCGATACCAAATGAGTTCGATATAGCTACAAAGATTATAATTGAATCATAAGAAGACATATTGCATGAAATTAAGCAGATATATCAATTTGGAAAGCGAGAGAGCATAAGAGGACATACCAACATTAATTTCGTGTTGTTTCTTTACGTTTGGGACAGTGTCGATTGTGACTTGCGATTCTAAGTCCTATGCGTAAGATGGAGCATCAGAAGATGTTACAATTTCAGAAAATACGAAAAATGACATATTGTTATTGATGTTACATATTGGTTGATTGTTGGATGTAACCACCCAGTATTGATTGCTTTAATGGTAGCTATTGCTTCAAGACCACCTGATGCTCCAAGACCATGCCCAATCATTGACTAATAAAGAAAATTAGAGAAATTTTTTTAATCTAAATTAGCCTTAATATGACAATTAAAATTTTCTAGATATAAATTTTTTACCTTAGTACCATTCATCTTTATCTCAGAGGTGTCTTTAAACACCTTTTTTATAGCATTAACCTCGGCTAAATCTCCAGCAAGTGTAGATGTTGCATGTGCATTTACATAGTTTACCTAATAGTAGGAGTATTTTCAGAAAATCTTAATAATTATACTTAGGTCTACTCAGAGAATTGAATAAAATAAACCAACCTCTTCAGGGGCCACCCCAGCATCTTCCAAGCTCTTAACTATACAAGAAGAAATTGCGAGTCCATCGGAACGAGGGCGTATCACATGATAAGCATCACTAGTGATTGCGCCTCCCAAATACTCGGCCACGATGTTGGCTCCTCTTTTCAATGCATGCTCCAAGCTCTCCATAATCTGATGATCGTGTCAATTTCCACGGTCCATTATATTAATCAAAATATTAGCATTATGATCATAAGTATAAGAGAATTTCTTGCATGAGACGTGATATTTTTTGCTTTCTTTTTTTAAATTTTATTTTTTTAAGTATGCATGAGATTGTTGCATACAAGTTTTTGTGTACTTACAATAATAATGGACGTAAAAGTTGAACAAGACGTACCAGTATGCCAGCACCTTCACCAATGACAAAACCATCACGGTTCTTGTCCCAAGGTCTAGATGCTTTTTGATGATCTTCGTTTCTATGAGACAAAGCTTTGCAAGCAATGAAACCTCCGACTCCCATTGCAGTTATACAAGCTTCCACAGCCCCAGCTATCATAATATTAGCATCACCTCTTTTGATGTGATTAGCCGCACTATTGAAGCAGTAATTTGCAGTAGCACAAGCACTCGAAATTGCATAATTTGGTCCCATTAATCCGGTTTCTATAGCCAACAATACAGACCCCATATTGATAACAGAATAAGGTATGAAAAATGGAGATATTTTCTTGTATCCCTTCTGTACTAGAGCTTCCATTCCATTGCTGAAATATGTGGCCCCTCCTATCCCCGATCCCACCAACACACCTATCTTTGTCTTGTCCATCTGCGCACATGAAAAATTAGGTACGCACAAATCTAATTAGATTTTATGCGTTACCACAAAATTGTACCAACACCACCAACTAATTTGAAAGTTAGTTGCCAGAGTAGCTAGTAATGTGTTGGATTCTCTGTGTTGTTTAAAGCACGATGATACAACAATAGCTACTTTGACAGCCCATTGCCAGAATAGTTGATGCTACACTGAATTCGCTAATTTCATAAATAAATAAATAAACAATGCAACGCCAACTATGGCAATTAGTTACCAGATTAGCTAGTGTTGTGTTGGAGTCTATTCCCTGTTGTACAACATTAGCTAGTCTAGCTGTTCAGGGTGGCTTTCAATGAAAGATAAGATTAAGAAAACCTCACAGTATCAAGCACTTCTTTTCCAAGGTTAGCATCATCAAGTGCTCTCAATCCGGCTACCAAACAATACCTCCATGCATCATCCAATTGACGATCATTTTTTCCATCGATGTAGCCTTTGGAAGAGAAATTGCGTATTTGGCCGGCAAACCTCACTGAATACCCTGAAGCATCAAATCGATCTATTGGAGTGATTCCACTTTCTCCATTCAAAAGTTTATTGTAGAATGCATCAATGTCACTCCCAAAAACTGAAACTAGACCCATTCCTGTTATCACTATTCTTTTCTTGGGATCAGTTTCTCTCTTCGGAGCTGATACTGTTGGAGAGGCTATTTCCTTGATTATCCTACATTTTACTGCTTAAAAAATCAACATAAAAAAGTTTATACAAATATAAATAGTACTATTGGTCATGACCTTGATACAGAGCTAGAACGACTAATTACGATGAATGCATTAGACAAGAACGAATCATGGTATTGGCGTAAAAAAAAATATAAATATATATATGAGTTGAGTTTTGACGGTTAATTTCAGAGTTTAAATCACAAATCGTCCCATAATTTTTTAACAAAATAGATTTAGTCTCAAATTCTCTGACAAGGACCAATTTATTCCATATCGGCTGGAAAAGTCAATTCAACGTCATTTTGAAGTCCTAAGTTGATGATTTCCGGTATGGATGCTGATTTGGCATCTGTATATGCTAATTATATTTGATTTTTCCTTTTATTTTATATTTTTATTACACAACATTATGTATATAATATAAAATATGTCATTTTAAAAAGTATTTCTATAAATAGTACGTGTGATATATTTTATTTTAAAAAGTACTTCATAACAATATCGTTCAACTTTTTTCGACGATTTGAGACCAAAATTGGACATAATCAGAGAAATTGAGACTAAATTTGAAGAAAAAAATTTGATTTTGGGATTATATCTATTATGTCAGAAAGTTATTGGACGTTTTGTAATTTAAATTTGTTAATTTCATAAACTTATATTTGTAAATTAAGGACTAAATGCATGTGTGAGCTCCAAAAAAATAATGACATTTAATGTTAATATGTGAATATTGTGAAGGTTGAGTTTATAACGAGATTTATTTTTTGGGTATGCAAACAACAATTATGGAATGTACGAATGAAGTAAGTGTGCAAACAATTATAAAATATAATTGAAAACTATTAGCTTTGATAAAATAAAATATTTGCATGATTGACCACTCCAAAAATATATGATCGAGTCATTACTAACACTACGAAAATATGATGCTGGAAATAGAAAAAAACAAAAGAAGTTTCAAATACAACAAACAAAAAATCTAATCTTTAATATACTGTTATTATAGCTTCTTCAACTAAAATTTCAAATTTCTTGCGATGAAGTTCTACATTAATGAAACATTATAAAAACAAGATCATATTCACATATACCAGAATTAGAGATGTTTCCCGTAGCTTCAATCTTGGTCGATCCAACTTGGATTTTTTCAAGTGCTTTGAGGCCATTATACTGAAGCATTGAGGCCCCATTTCTTGGTGATGATTGTTTGGTGTTGTAGAATATCAAACCTGCAGAAGAAGAACAAGTAATTGCCCCCATCTCGACCAAGTTATGATCTGAGAGAGACAGAGAGAGAGTTATATTGAGAAGGGGAAAGGAAATAATGGAGGTTAAATTAAATAAAGAAAGTTGAAGGTGTTAACACATTATAAAGAAATTAAATAAAGGGGAGTGTTGGGAGATCCCCCCTACCTTGCCTATCTCTACACAACATAATTGACAATAAATTGAGACAAATTTTTCTATTTTTAACAACCCTTCACTTAAATGATTTTCTAACTGTTTTACGGTTCTTCAGGAGTTATTTTTGTTTATTTAACACAGACATTTCTGTGAAATTTGTATAAATTATAAAATTAATACCATGATATGCATTCACTAATATTATTACATTATTTAAAAAATTAACATTACAGTATAAAATATTATGAATTGTGTTATTTAAAAAACCAATATTTACTAAAATGTTATGAATTATTTTTAATGATTTAAATAATCATTCCAAATCAAGCATTGGTAATGACTATAATCATAACATATGGATGACCAGTACTAATACAAAATGAACATAAATTATGCTATATTTTGCATAATTAAAACAAAGTTATATATAATATTTAGGAACTTATGTATTATTGTAACGTGAATTATCAATATGTGATAATAAATATCATTCGATGATGTTTTCTACTATTTTTCATCATCTTATATTAGAATGTAAATATGTTTCTCTATCCCAATTTTTTTTTTTTTTTAAGTATGATAGAGTGGTATTGGTTCATATATGAATCATTGAAGGGTATTGATTATTTTTACTAAAGAGTATTAGTTATTTTCACTGAAGAGTATTAGTTGCTTTCACTGAAGAGTCTTAGTTTGTTTTCACTGAACAACTAAAACTCTTAAGTAAAAACAACTAATAATCTTCATTAAGAACAACTAATACTCTTTAATAAAAATAAATAATACTCTTCAATGATTCATGTATGAACCACTTTCACTCCATACTTTGTCACTAAAAAATATTCCCTTCGATTCAAAATGGTGAACTTTTAGAGTGTAATTTTTATTTCAAATTTTTTTTATGTTCTACACATTTTTGCATCTTATTTCTCTATTATACCCCTATTTCAATCCCCCTAAATTATCACTTAAATTTTGTCATACCTTTTATTACTTTTACTCTCTAAATAAAAGTGTTGATCATAGCCATCTATACAAAGAGATATTTGGGAGAGAGAGAAGAAACTACAATTAAGGGTGTAATAAATACTTTCAGTAAAACATAAGGGTATAATTCACTTTTTAATTTTGACAATAAATCCTAAAACTTCACTCATTTGGAACTGAATGGAGTAGTCAACATTTATCACTTTTTCTAATCTCTCAAGACTTGATTAACATTAATTTTGTTGCCTAATCTTCTCGGAGTAGTCAACATTTAACTTTTTCTAATCTCTCAAGACTTGATTAACATTAATTTTGTTGCCTAATCTTCTCTCTTAAACTGCCCAAGATTTTGTCCTGCATTAGTCTCTCTGCCTGAACTACTCTCCCAAACTACCCAGAAACTATAAGAGTCCCTCATCCAATCCAATCTCACCATCTATCAAACAATTAAGATAATTGCATAAATTAGACCAATCTATAGAATTCCTCCCTCCCACACAAAATAGTAAAGTTTTAAAATTTATTGTTAAAATTAAGAAGTTGAGTGCAAATTTTGTGAAATATCAAACATTTTGAAACAAGAATTATATCCTAAAACTTCACTCATTTGGATATTAAGTAATTTAGATGGGCATTATTAATGGATAATAATAACATTGAAAACATAAATTTATGTAATTATTTGAATTTTTTTTTTAACACAAACTCTTGTACGCATCCAAGTGCATAATATGCACTTGAATTTTAAGTTCAATTTCTAATCAATTTTAACTTTTTCAAAGCAATAAATAAATTGAGCTTTGAAAAGTTAAGATTGATTTGAAATTTAACTCAAAATTCAAGCGCATGAGCACACAAGAAACACTCTTTTAAAAAAAATGTGATGGCTCTTTAAATATTTTATTTATTTATTTTTATATATTTTAAACTTAAATATTGTAATATTATTTTTTATATTAAATAAAAATAGTTTAAGCAGTTAAAAATTAATTTTTGTTGATATTATTGAACAATAATATGATAACATTGATCTCGATTCTTGATACTACTCATGAAATCTTTAATACGTTTGATCGTATATTTGATATTTTAAAACTTTCAAAATATATAATAGATTTATGATAAGTTTACGATGAACCATTTTCATATAGAACTTTGTCATATAAAATTTATTTGTATAATTTAAATAGTGATCATTACCAATGAGATAAAAAGGTATGTTGTCAAAAACATCTAAATTTTAATGAATATAAAAAATGTTTTATTTAAGTTAAATCTTGTTTGCATTTGTTGGTGATCAATTTTTATCGAGTGGATTAGTGACTGTTTAAGTTCGGTTTAAAAATCATCAATCAATTACATGTGATTGGTTACCACCGTAAATGGTAAATCGGGGTTCGGGTTATGAAATCGGATGTACGAAAGTCGAAATCGAAATAATTTCATATGTGTGCACGTTTGGGTGTGTTAGTGTGTGTTTTGGGAGTGTTTATGAATTTGAACTTGTATTTCATAAGCTGGAGAACAATTATTTATAGAAACTAGCAAGCATGAGGTGTTCATGACTCTTGGTCTCCCTAGCCTGCATGCTTGACATGTGTCTTTTGACTTTAGTTTGACCTTATCTAAGCTAAATCTTAGTTACAAAGTCTTCTTTGGTCTTATCTCGAACTTCATTGTTGTTCGTCCAAGTCGGTTTAGTCGATCTAGGAGGGTTCTTTCATAGTAGTTGTTCGCCTTTTGGGTGTATGGCTCAAAAGTTGTTCGCCTTTGTGTCTTGCACAGATTGGCTTTGGGATCTTGGTCCTTTGTTCGTCAACATACACCTCTTAGGCTGGTAACTGTAACACTTTTACCAATGTTGTTCGTCGTTATTGACTTGGTGGTGGGTCCATATTTGGTCTTTGGTCTTTAAACTTGTTCGTCCAACGCCTGTTCGTCAATATAGTTGTTCGTCAGTTTATACACTCCCTGGATTGATTTACGCACCCCCATCTTGATTTTCTTTGTTAATTCCGAATTGATTCTTCGTAATCTCTATTTAGGTCTTAATCTTTGTTCGCCTATAATTGATAGATGTTCGCCTATCAACAATTGCCCCCTATCCTGGCTATACGTTGCCCCAGACGAGCAACTCTGTAGCGAGCAACTGTAGTTAGGATATTATACTGGTGAGGATTTGGACGAACATCTTTGAGTTGGGCGATCAACTTTGGGTCTGCCTCTTCACCTTCCCACGATCTGGGGGGATGTACGAGGATGACGTGAGCGGCATGATTGCGCGCCGCTCACGCGCGATCAATCCTGAGGCCATGCGCCCATATAATTGCGCATAAGTCCTCCAATTTTTGAACTTGGTCGAAATTGACCCCGTTTTTCTTCAATTAAGTCCACATTTTATTGGAAATTACGCTTTGTACCCCGTTTTTTGTTTGGGGTATAAATAGAAGGGGGAAACAAATTTTTCCCACTTTTTCATCTCTTGCTACAGTGCTCCGGCGATTCTTCCTTCTCCGGCGATTCCAAGCTTTTCCGGTGTCTGTTCTTCCAGTATTTGGCTCCAAATTCTACTCCCCAGGTAGTCATTTTTCTTATTTTATCTTTTTAGTTCCTATTTTCTTCGAAAAGCCTTCATCGCCACCGTGTGGGATCGCGTGCCACCGTCTTCTTCGGGAAATACGCCGCCGTCTGCATTTTTTCCTCTTCTCTTCCTATGTCTTCTTATTCGAGCAACAAATCCGAAGAAACTCTTGATCCACTTTTTCCAATTGCGGCCCCCGTCGATCAACCTCCCTTTGAGATTTCCTCGGCGTCAAATCCTCACGTTGATTCGGTGGTTCGTTCAGTCGAGGATACTGGTGCTCGCCCATCTGGGAGGGAAATAGTGGTCGCGGCGAGCAGAAATTCTCAAGAAGGTTCTTCATCTAGTGCCGAATCAGAAGATCCTTTTTTTTACGAACTCACTCGTGAATTTTTGGAGAGCATTGACTTCCCGTCCCCCAAGATGTTGGAGAATGTAATCCCAACGGGAATTGCTCGGCCATTTGAATGGCGAACATATGCCGAAGAGCACGCGAACAGCTTTCGCCGCCCCGAGAGACAAATAATGGATCTGGTGAAGACCGAATATCAGGCGAGCAGGATCAAAAGCATTGTTCGCGAGGATGAGTTGGACTCGATCCGGGAGACCTACAAGATCCCCTATGATATTCACATGTGGGCACCTCGGAGGAAAGAGAGAGCTGATCGACCCCCTCCAGGATGCACGGCGATCAACATTCATACCCTGATCGCTAGATTGAAACTGCCTCTTCCACCCATTGTTGGTCGCTTCCTAGAGGCGACCAACCTTGCTATCACCCAAATCACCCCAATTGGGTGGATGAACTTATTGGGGACGATGTGTTTGTTCGCATTAGAGGGGTACGTTGATCGTATAACTGCAGAAGAGATCAACTACCTTATGACGATCACGAGATGTCCCCCTGAAGAGGAAGGTTACTTTTATCTCAAGGCCAGGACTGGATTGAAGATGGTAGAGGGGGTGCCGAACAAAATTCGCGATTGGAAACAGCACTTCTTCTTCATCGGGGGTGATTGGCGAGCATCTTCTGGTCCACACGGTGGTGATGGACGAATAAATTCCCCTGCCTCTTATGGGAAATTTAAACATAAGACTATTTTCTTGTTCGTCCTCGAACTGTACTGTTCTAATTTAACTTTTCTTGTTTGTTCGCAGGCCCTCGTTTACCTAAGTGGAACTCGGAGGAAGAAGAGATCGGCTCAGAGTTCCTATTCACCTCCTGCTTGGTTGGCCTCCGTAATATATCGGAAAGGACCACTGAGTATTTGCGTAAGGGAAAGTGCCTGAGAGCTGCTCGCCTGCTTACGTACCCCCATCACTTGGAAGCTCAAGCTGAGGTGCCCCCAGGTACGTAAATTTCTAACTCCTAATACCAACTTTGCTCGTCATTTGACTTCTACAACTTGCTCATCTAACTCTTCTTTTTTCTTCTTTTTTTTTTTTAGCCGAGCAAGTCACTGTTGCTGTCCCACCTTGTTTTGCCCTCCTGGAGCATAGAGTCTTTGAGATGGCGCCTCCAGAGGGACGGAAAAGGAGAGGTGACCCGTCTACCAAAGTTCTGGCGATGACGAACAAAACTGAGGGAGCCAAGGTTCCGCGACCAGCTGCTCCCCCTGGTCCTGCTCAGCCATCTTCTCCAATTTCTCCTCCTCGCGTGGGGAAATGTTTGAAGAAAGCTGATGGGACTCCATTGGCCCACGATGTCCCCATCGGCGGTAAGGGGAAAGAGAAGGTGGGCCACAGTCATGCTCGCCCTGAGGGGGATGCTATTCGGCACTCCTCCATCGAGCCCACAGAGAAATCCGGCAAAGCGGGCAGGGATTCCACCCCTGTCCGTGGCCCTGAAGACCTTACCCATCTGGGTTGGGATGATCGTAAATTCAAAGAGTAAGTCTATTCCTGCCTTTGCCGAGCAAGATTCACTTTTTTTTATTTTTCTAAGTATCCTTTACTTTCTTTTTCGCAGATATCGTGCTGACGATCATCCCGGTCGAGCAAGCATTGTACACCAATTTGCTTGCTCGAAGACTCCCGTCAACATAAGGGAGATTCCTGGCGATCATATTCGCAGGGCGACGGAGTTGATCGCCCGAGCCTGGACTCGTCCCTTGGACAAAGCCATCTTCCAACAAGGGCTGGCGGACAACATCCATCTCTCTATGATGCTCCACGCCAATGGCCTCGTCACGGCCCAAAGGGCAATGGCCCAGATTGCCGAGCAAGAAGAATCTGCTCGCCGCTATGCCAGCACTGCTCGGCAACTCACAGAGGAGAAGGATGGCCTTATCAATCAATATGAGGCCAAGCTTGCCCGTCTCAACAACCAGATCAATGTTTACATTGACGCTGAACAGAAACACCTTGAAGAAATTCAAGGTTTGTCCAAGGAACTGAAAAATAAAGAGGCCTTGCTCGGCGAGGGGGAGAAAAAATTATCCGCGGCCGAACAAGAGAATGCCGAGCTCAAAGCGGAAATTGCTCGTCTTCGGGAGGCAGAAGCCAACCTCTTCACAAGCGAGCAACTCGAAGCCGAAGTCCAAGCTCGAACTGCCCCCATTTCAAACCTTGGATACATTTGCGCCTATGCGGACAGCATCCACACGGCCGATGCTTACGATTACAAGGACATGGTGGAAGAAATGAGCAAGGATTTGAATGAGTTCATGGAGAACTATCCACCGCCGAGCAATATTGAAATTCAGCTTGCGGATTTGGCCGTACTAGGGGTTAAACTTGACAAACTTGACCCCAGTATTGTCATCACTCATCCTCCTCCTCCTGTTGATGAAGGCGAACAAGAGGAAGATGTGTCCGTGGCTGACGAGCAAAACGCTAAAGAGGCGGAGGATAAGGCAGCTGAAGACTTGGCCCGAGATATGATTGTTGATCCTCCCGCCGAACAAACTCAAGATCCTCCTCCTGCCGAGCAGCAATAGGCTTTAGACTTAGCTTTTTTTTTCTTTCTTTTCGTAATAGTTGTTCGTTCCTTTTTGTAGTACTTGACTTCTAGGATCATTGTACTATTTTTTAGGCTTAATGCCTTTTGATTAATGGAATGTCTTTCTCATGTTCGCTCTTTTTCTTTAAATGTTAATTGCCTTTACATTTTTGTCAATGCCTTTGCAATTATAACATATAGTATTGGGCTTTTGTTCGAATTGAACTTTGCCTTTAATGGAATCAGGGTTTAGCCTTAGGTTCTGTTCATTTTTTAAAAAACGAACAACCTTTAAGTGGCTTTGGTCCTTAGGTTCTGTTCATTTAAAAAACGAACAACCTTTAAATGGACGTGTACCTCGAGCTTTGGACTTTTCCTCTTTGACGAACAACTATTAAATTTACATTATGAAAAATTTACAAGTGTTGTAAGACTGCTCGTCACTAACATATACAAATCGACGAACAACTTTGAACACTAATTAAAACATGCTCGCTCATAATATTTTTGCCGAGCAACTTTATCTAAAAACAAGATATAAAACAGCACCAGGCTATACAATGTGCCGAACAACATTAAATTCTATACTTAGCAAAATTTTCAAAAAATTAGGCAAGTTTTTGGTATGTCTTGCTTGGCTTGCTTGGTTCCTCTGCCCCCCAAGACAGTTGTTCGTCCAATTAAGAACTTGTTCGCCTTATTGATAGTACTTCTTTAGATGAATGGCGTTCCAGGAGTATTGGGCCGGCTTGCCTTCCATATCTTCTATATCGTATACACCGTTAACGAATTTTTCCGTTATACGATACGGGCCCTCCCAAGTTGGTCCCAATACACCTGGAGGTTGGGCGAGCAACTTTCTTAGAACCATATCTCCAACTCTGAATTCCCTAATTTTAACATGGGAATTATAAAAGCGTTCTGCCCGCTGCTTATATGTAGCATTTTTTAGCTCGGCATTTAATCTTTTTTCTTCGAGCAAATCCATTTCCGCAGCCAAAGCAGAGTTGTTCGCCTGCTCATCAAAGTTGGTCATCCTGAATGTATTGGTCTTTAACTCAATTGGTATTACAGCCTCTGTCCCGAAAGCCATTGCAAAAGGTGTTTCTCCGGTGCTTGACCTGGGAGAAACTCTGTATGCCCATAGGACTTCTGGAAGCTCTGTAGACCAACTACTTTTGCTTTCTGCCAGCCGTACCTTTAACGTATGCTTGATAATTTTGTTTACGGCTTCAACTTGTCCATTCGATTGGGGATGATAGGGTGTAGAGTAATGTTTCTTGATCCCCCACTTTGTACAGAAATCTCTCAACTCTTTTCCATCAAACTGCGGACCATTGTCTGTCACGATGGTTTGTGGAACTCCAAAATGACAGACAATGTTCTTCCAAATGAAGTTGATCATTTTCTGTTGTGTGATTTTCAACATGGCCTCTGCTTCTGCCCATTTTGTATAATAGTCGACTGCCACAACGGCAAATCGAACTCCTCCAACTCCTGCTGGGAAGGGACCAATAATGTCCATTCCCCATCTAGCAAAAGGCCACGGGCTATAAACCGATACGAGCTGTTGAGCCGGGGTATGGATGTTTGGTGCAAAAATTTGACATTGGTGGCAAGTCTTCGCTTTTTTTATTGCATCCTGGCGTAAAGTCGGCCAGTAATAGCCTTGTCTGATAGTTTTGTATGCCAAGGCTTGCCCCCCAGTGTGATTTCCACATACTCCGGCATGTATTTCTTCGAGTATTACTCGTCCTTGCCCCCTAGGCAAACATTTGAGAAGTGAGAGTGATATTCCTCTTTTGTAAAGTTGCTCGCCTACCAGAGTATATCTGGCGGCTTGCTTAATTAGCTTGGCAGCTTCAAAAGAGTTGTTTGGTTTTTCCCCACTTTTCAAGTATTTGACTATACTTGTTCTCCAGTCTTCTTCTTCACTGGCTTGATCATCAAGTTGGTTGACATTATAACTCGTTGTTGATGGGTCATTCATCTTTGTAATTATAATATCTGTCAACTCTGCAGGCCCTTCGCTTGTTGCTAGTCGGGCCAACGCATCTGCTTGAGTGTTGCTCGTCCTTGGGATTTGTTCAATGAATACTTGATCTAACAAGGACATCAGGTGAGCAACAATCCGTTGATATTCGATCATATGGCCGTCCTTCGCCTCGGATTCACCTCGGACCTGGTTCACAATCAATTGTGAATCGCCGAATATTTGCAATTGTCTGACACCTACTGCCAGGGATAGATGGAGACCAGCAATGAGAGCTTCATACTCAGCTTCGTTGTTGGTTGCCATAAAGCCAAATCTGATTGCCGAAGTGAATACTTGTCTGTCTGGACTAATTAGAACCACTCCTGCCCCCGAGGCTATGTTAGTCGAAGATCCGTCAACGTAAAGATGCCAGGGGTGATCAAGTCCTCTCGTCGGATCTGGTGGGAAGGTTAGTTCGACTATAAAGTCGGCTAACGCTTGCCCTTTGATCGCTGTTCGAGGAGCATAGGTCACCCCGAATTGGCTAATCTCCAGTGACCATTTTAATAGACGACCAGCTGTGTCGGGACGATGGAGAATTTGTCTGAGTGGGAAAGTTGTTAGCACTTCAACTTGATGATCAAAAAAGTATGGCCGTAACTTCCTCACACTCATGACTAGCGCATATGCCAGCTTCTCGGTTGGGGAGTATTTGATCTCCGCCTAATGCAAAGCTTGGCTGACGTAGTAGATAGGTTGATGGAATTTGCCGTCTTCCCGTACCAGAACGGAGCTGATGGCCACTTCTGACGCTGCCAAGTATAAATATAGATTTTCTCCTGGGACGGGTTTTGATAGGATTTTTACATCTCCCAGGTAGTCTTTGAGTTGATCGAACGCCTTTTGACAGTTGTTAGTCCATGTGAACTGTCCTTTCTTGATGGCTTCAAAGAATGGACGGCATTTGTCCCCCGACCTGGATATGAACCGATTCAATGCTGCTAGACATCCCGTGAGTCTTTGCAATTCTTTTATTGAACGTGGTGGTTGCATATCCACAATGGCTTTAACTTTTGTTGGGTTAGCCTCAATTCCCCGTTAACTAACAAGATGACCCAAGAATTTGCCTGAATGAACTCCAAAGCTGCTCTTCTTTGGATTCAACTTCATGTTGTAGTGTCGAAGAATTTCGAACACTTGGGTCAAATGTTGGAGATGGTCTTTTTTATGGGGACTTTTGATAACGATGTCATCAACGTAGACTTCTACTGTATCTCCAATTTGCTGGTCGAACATTTTGTTCACCAGTCTTTGATAAGTTGCTCCAGCTTTAATGAGGCCAAAGGGCATTCTCTTCCAACACAGCAAGTTTTTGTTTGTATAAAATGCTGTGTTCTCCTGATCATCTGGATGCATCGGAATTTGATGGTACCCGGCAAAGGCATCCATGAATGTTAGCATTTCATGACCTGTAGTGCTGTCCACCAATTGGTCAATGTGAGGAAGAGGAAAGTTGTCCTTCGGGCATGCCGCATTCAGATCCGTAAAATCTATGCATAGCCTCCAGGACCCGTTTGGCTTCCTCACAAGGACTGGGTTTGCCACCCATTGTGGACAGAGAGCTTGTCGGATTAGGTCATTGTCTAACAACTTCTTTACTTCTTCATTCAGGGCTTGATACTTATCTGGGCCATACTTCCGTCGTTTTTAATGGATGGGCCTCTTTGCATGGCTGATGTTTAACTTGTGGCAAGCATGTTTCGGATCTATCCCCACCATGTCTGCATGAGACCAAGCAAAAACATCTAGATTTTTGCTGAGGAACTCCTTCATTCGGGATCTGTAAGGCTCAGGGAGCTCAGATCCTATGTATAATTTGAGATCCGGGTTTTCAGGATTAACTTTGAACGCCTCCAGTTCTTCAACTGGAGTTGCTCGTCGTTTTTGTCCTTTCCACCGAGGATCAAGTATTGGTCCCTCAGAGTTGAAATCATTTTCGATGTTCATTGGCTCTGCCCCCATGCGGGGATCTAGATCATCTGTTGGCCCTGATTCGTTGTTGTTAGTCAACACCTGGCCCTCCATGCCTTCAGATGAATGTTTCTCGTTACCATCCCTTTGTTGTTCGTCAGGATGATGTTCCTCACGGGTGGTGAGGAGTTGTTCGTCCAACACCTGCTCGTCAAGATGTTGTTCGTCAGTATCCATATGGTCTTCCTCTATGTCCATCATGTTCTCCAGTATTGATGGCTCATCAGCAGGATAGCTAGTTGTGGCCTCCATTATGGATACTGATACATGTTTGGCCTGTAACTGTAAGAGACATTCCCAGGCCTTTCTTTGATCTCCTTTGATAGTTCCTGCTCCACTTGCTGTAGGAAATTTTAAACAATAATGGTAAGTGGAACACGCAGCTTTAAATTCATTTAAAAAGGGTCGACCAAGAAACCCGTTATAAGTTGAATCCTGGTCTACAACCAGAAAGTCAACCATTCTCGTAATATTTTTCTCGGGTTCATTGGCCGTTACAAGTTGTACTGCTAAAGTAACTATTCCCACTGGGTCCGTTACAGCATTCCCGAAGCCTATTATTCTATGGGTCGTATCCCGGATATAGCCCGAATAATCTCCAAGATGATCGAGCGTCTTTTTGAACAGGATGTTGGTGTAGGCTCCGGTGTCCACCAACAATCTATGGACTCGTGTTCCCATAATCTTTGCGCAGATTACGAGTGAATCGTTATGTGGAGTCAATATTCCTTCTAAGTCATTTTCGGTGAAGGTCAGTTCTGCTGTCTGCATGATAGATGGTTTGACCCCCATTTCTTGGACTTGATCGATCGCTCGTAGCTCAGCTTTCCTTTTCCGTTTGGAGACTGGCGGTCGTCCATCAGAACATCCTCCTGCGGGGCCTGCAGGTTCCATCATGTATAAATCTTCCAATGGACGAGTAGGGATGGCAGGAACTGGTCGCGCCGGATCATCTTCGTCCTCAGAGTTTTTCTCCCGGACTCTCTTTCCGGGTTGTGTTTTGACAAAGTCGGAGAGCTTTCCGTCCTCGTAGAAATGCCATAGTTGTTTGAGCAAATCTCTACACTCACTTGTAAAGTGCCCCACGCTTTGATGGTAGGCACAATATTTGTTAGGGTTGAGTTTGCCAGTATCTTGACGAATCTTCCGGGGAGGGGAAAGCAACTCCTTATCCTTCACATTTTCATAAACAGTATCGACTGACACTGTTAACACTTGGTTCAACTTTTCTTTGAGTTATGTCCCTTCAGTGAACGTCTTCATGTTTTTAGGGACTCGGTAGCTTGTCGCACCAGGTTTCTTGTTGTTCTCCTTGGGATCGGTTTTGTTCTCCCCCAAGTTTGATTGTAAAGCCTCATGCATGGAAACGAATATGCCGGCTTGATTCCTGAATTCGGCATAACTTCTTGGGCACTTCAGACGTACCTCTTTCCATAGCTTTGATCCTTTCTTCAACCCGGCCATAACGGCAACGATTTTTATATCCTCGCTGATGGATTCACCCTCCAACAGTACCTTGTCGAACCTTTCCATGAATGCCCGATCTGACTCGTCGTCATTCTTTTTTAGGTCAGACAATCGGTGTTTCTGGGACAAGTATGACCCTGCTGTAGAAAAATGAGAAAGGAATTCTCGACTCAGCTGAGTGAACGAATGGATGGACGCTGGTGGCAATGCCGAAAATCATTTGTGCACCCGGTCCCCCAAAGTTAATGGGAAGTTTCGGCATTGAGTGGCATCGCTGGCTCCCACCGAGACCATATAGTCCGAGTACTTTGTTAGATGAACTCTGGGATCAGCAAGGCCGTCATACTGTATGCTTGCTGGGAATTGGACTTTCTTCTGAATCGGGGCTTTCAGAATGTGGGTTGATAATGGTGAGGATGGTAAGCTGGTCGTCCCCACTCCTCTTTGTTGGTCCAACTGTCCCTGCATGTTCTCCACTGCCTTTCTTAAACTTGATAGCTCATCCAAAGATGCCCCCTGACTTGGAGGCTGTTCGGTGAGCAAAGGTACCAACCTTTCTGCTCGTCGCAGTCCCTCACTCGGAGTGGGCAACTCCTGGAGCTGTTTTCTAGGGTTGCTCGCCGCATTTGGCCCTAGACGCCTGAAGGCAGATTGAGAGAGTCTCTCATGAATTGATGGACGTGGTTGCTCAAATGTTGCTCGCCCGTGTTCAGCTTCCTGGCGAGCAACTCTCTCCTATTGCTGGGGTTGGCCAAGTCTGTCCTGGGCACTGGAGCGGGTTGTTCCATGGCTTGACACTGTTGTTCGCCCGCGAGCAGACTCTGCTTGGCCCTCTCTTGGTTCGACCATCTTAGCCTCGCCCTTATCCCGTCTGACCTGGGCACTATTCACCTCGAGTTGTTCGCCCCTGGTTGATCTAACCCTAACAACTTCCACGGCCCTATCCTTAGGCCTCACTTGTGAAGGCCTATTTTGATCTTGCTGTCTCTGTAGGGCCTGGAGAGCAGCAATGGTTTTGGCCAGTTCATTAGGGTTGTTCGCCAGGGCCTCCATTTCAGGTGGGAGATTATAGGTTACGGCCGTGTGCTGTGATCTATTCACATGTCTAGGATTACGATCTTGATGGTCGGCCGACGAAGCTCAGGTAGGAGATTGTCTCCTTGACAAACGTGATGCTTGGGTTTTCTTTGATTGAGGCATTTCAATTAGATTGTTCTTTAATCTTTATATTGAAGAACACCAAGAACACCAAGAACACCTTTGCTTGAATCTTCAAATATTTCTTGAGATTTTCTTTGAATCTTCAAGTTTTTAACTTGACATTCTTGAGTAATCACACTAAACCGGAGGTTCGAACCCTCCTTCTAGCGCCAAAATTGTTGGTGATCAATTTTTATCGAGTGGATTAGTGACTGTTTAAGTTCGGTTTAAAGATCATCAATCAATTACATGTGATTGGTTACCACCGTAAATGGTAAATCGGGGTTCGGGTTATGAAATCGGATGTACGAAAGTCGAAATCGAAATAATTTCGTATGTGTGCACGTTTAGGTGTGTTAGTGTGTGTTTTGGGAGTGTTTATGAATTTGAACTTGTATTTCATAAGCTGGAGAACAACTATTTATAGAAACTAGAAAGCATGAGGTGTTCATGACTCTTGGTCTCCCTAGCCTGCATGCTTGACATGTGTCTTTTGACTTTAGTTTGACCTTATCTAAGCTAAATCTTAGTTACAAAGTCTTCTTTGGTCTTATCTCGAACTTCATTGTTGTTCGTCCAGGTCGGTTTAGTCGATCTAGGAGGGTTCTTTCATAGTAGTTGTTCGCCTTTTGGGTGTATGGCTCAGAAGTTGTTCGCCTTTGTGTCTTGCACAGATTGGCTTTGGGATCTTGGTCCTTTGTTCGTCAGCATACACCTCTTAGGCTGGTAACTGTAACACTTTTACCAATGTTGTTCGTCGTTATTGACTTGGTGGTGGGTCCATATTTGGTCTTTGGTCTTTAAACCTGTTCGTCCAATGCCTGTTCGTCAATATAGTTGTTCGTCAGTTTATACACTTCCTGGATTGATTTACGCACCCCCATCTTGATTTTCTTTGTTAATTCCGAATTGATTCTTCGTAATCTCTATTTAGGTCTTAATCTTTGTTTGCCTATAATTGATAGATGTTCGCCTATCAACAACATTTTGTGTGTATATCTTAATAATATTTATCATTTCATTTAAGTATATTAGTACGATATTTATATTGCATGACAAAAATAACGAATGTCGAGTTACACATAAAACTAATCTATAAAAGACTTACTAAAAATAATAATATAATAGTAAAAGGTGACTAAAAATTATATTTTACACCTCTAAAATTAATTATGAGTTTATTACTATATTTTTTATAATTAAATTTCCTATGAAATATATTTCGCCCTTGAAAAAAATATAAAGATGTTGTTTGAAATTAAAGATTCAAACAATTCAACACATGCTTTTGTTAGTGGTAGTGTCCTAGAGACAATTCATCGAAAGGACATAATACTAAGATAATATTCAGATTTGGTTTAATATTATTATTGGTTTAATATTAAATGTATGGCGTTACACTTATCTGAATATGTTGTTTGATTGTTTGCATATATTCTTATTTGTGTTCCCATGAATCACTACTGTCATTGAGTGAGTGAGAACTCAAATGACTTAAGTATGATTCTCAAATAGCCCCGATCAAGGATCATCAAGAATGGGATATTGATGATGCAATTGAGATTGGTGTGCGATCTGCATCATACTCTTTGATAGTGTAGTAAGATCTCACTTACTACGAGATAACGGGTATCTCATGATGGATGCACAAATACCTTAGAGGGTATTGGTATACCCATCCGAGAAACCGTTTGATGTAATTCCACATAATGTGTCTACGGGTGTCTCGGTTAGTGGGAGCGATGTGATACTCCTCTGACTTGAGGTCAATACGCACGACATGTGTGGAGTGATGAACTTTGACCATGACTGACGCTTACACCCTTTCACGGGTAGATATGGCATGGATTGGGTTCATCACGAAATGCATGTGCGTGGTAGTTAAGCCAAGAATATGATTCATTCCTCAATGTGGATTTAGAGAGAATACTCGTCTTCTCATCATAATTGGATCTAAGTCGTCGGTCGGCGCACATCAACTTAGACTTTGTGGCTAAGTGTGATATACTTGATCAATTAGTGATTTGAGATAATATGATTAAGTTATTTGAATAGACACTTCATCATGTTCAAGACTTAATCGGGTATTCGCGAATGAAAGAAAAATATCACAATAGCCTACAATATTACAGGTAGTTGCAGATTTCCTCGCAACGTACCTCGTATATTGAGAATGTCTGATTTATTGTCTAGGGTTCAATTAAGACCGTTAGTTTGACTAATCGCTCGATATACGAGGGCTTATGGGTCACACAACAAGTAATGACAATCTACCAATTATAGTTGGTTGATTAAATGTTGTATTGGATATAATATTTAATTTATGGAGAATATAATAATAATTATATTTGGAATTAATTATTATTATTATTTAATTAAATTAGATTTAATTAAATATGAAATCCCAATAATAATATTTGGAATATTATTATACAAGAATAATAGATATGATAAAGATATTATTCGTAGGAACATATCTAAGGAAATATAATCCGTAGAGATTATATTACGGGCTAGGCCCAATATCTTGCTTAGGAATTAAGCCAAGTTAATCCCTATAAATATGTGTCCTATGGGAATTCCGAAAATACACAAGAAATATAATTTCTCCATAAAATCTCCAGTCGGAATTTTCCTAGCAAATTCGTCTCGAGATTCAACGCTGGAATATCGGTGCGGGTTGGTAGAAAGTTGTTACGTGGATACCATAGTTGAGGATTCCGCGTACAAATCGCTGTAAGGATTTATATGTTACTATTAATCCTTTATATTTTGTGTTATACAACTATGTTGCAGATTCGTTGTTGGTGAATCGCTGTCTTCCGCTGCGCCGAACATGGTGTTCGTGCCTCTAAAATCCAACAGTGGTATCAGAGCACAGACTTTGATTCAATGGTTGCAAATAACTCAAGATTATATATTAATTATTGTAGTTAAATTATTGTTTGATATTCAATTTTATTTGCCCGAAATTCTGTCTCTATTTGGTATTTGATAAATTATTTTTCTTTTAGAATTGTTTATTCAAAGAATAGGAATTGGATTCCTATTTCCAAGCAACAGCCTGTTATGCCTAATTTTATTTTTAAAAAAGTTGTTTTTAACTTTTGAATACGTCAATACCGTACGCCCTCTACCATTGGTTTCTTTGAAACCACCACCGGAGGTATGATTCGCTAGGCAGAATCTCCTCCTTCGGGCTACACCGAACAGCCGTCGCCGGAATCTTGCTATGCAAGGTCAATTGCCGCCGTCAAGCTCAAGGGTTCTTGTCCGCGATGACGGCGATCGCGAGGGAAAAGGATAAATCGCTGGGCAATTTTCTCCATCGGCTCCATCGATTCTAAAATCGGGGTCGAGGACTTCAGCGAACGGCTACGAGCACGGTGCTGCTACGATTTTTCGATGACGGCGGCTGCTGCTATCGCGCTGTCGGGCACCTCTGTCGCTGGAATCCGGCGATGGATGAAGTGAAGTCGCCCATCTGGTATTTTAGAAATACCTGCCGCGCCGATGGACGCCGATGGTAATGGTTTTTTTATGGCCGAATTATTGTGATGTCGGGAACTGCCCTATAGAGGTTGTTGTGTCGGACGGAGATGGGTGGCTGATTGGTATATGCCGCTGCTTGGCAGCGTGAAGATGACAGGGCCATCTTTTGGAAATTTAATTTCCTCCAGGGACATTTATGCAACAAAGAAAATTCTGGAAATTAGCGTTTTGATCCTTGGACTATTCTGCAACTTTTTGGATATTCTGAAAATTGCAGTTTGGTATGCAATTTTTGAATTTCATGAAAATTGTAAATTTATCCCTGGGCTATTATTATAAATTTTGGAAAAATTGAGAATAAGTCATGTTTGGTTGGACCAAATTTGATAATTTAATAATTTTGGGGAAAATAATTTTGAAAATCACTTTAGAAATTGACCGAAAGCTTGGAGCTTGTTGGTATTTCTAATTTTAGCAATATTTTACCTACGGATAATTAATTGTTAAGCACGTTTATTTTATTTACGTGTTATTAGATATTTTGCATATTTATTTGATTTATGTGCTAAATATTTAATATATATTTTATTTATGCAAATTTAAAATTTTGAAATAAAGCATGAGAACTTGATTAGTTGCTCCCTACTTGTATGACTATTATGTGAATCGGTATTTACATTATTAGTTATATAGTCCGCATAAATTGTTTGGGTAGGCGGCAATCAATATTTATCGGGACCGTATTAAATATTTGGGTAGACGGCGCCCTATATATGTTTGTCCGCACATGTCATGTTTGGGTAGCCGGCGCCCAATAATTGTTCAAGTGTGACATAGTTATCATGATTGGATCTCGATTAAGCAATTAATACCCCGCCTTTAAAATGTTCCTCACTAAAATATGGATTTTCATTAAATTGAATGATGTTTTCCATTAAAATTAAAAGTAAACCGGAGATTTCGTTCCAATGAGTATTTAAGGCCCTAGTCTTTTGCTCGGATCTACATCTAACGGGACTTTTATAGGGACACGTTTGTCGCCGCTTAATGGTTGTAACCCAACTTAATTTTGTTTCACCAGCCCTAGCAGGGAAACGAGAATTAGGTGACATCCGATTGAACTAGGTTCAATCAACTAGGAATTGCGCGAGGCAATTGGTTTAGAGACCTACCAGTTCTGTTGTTGCAATGTTCAGCCCTAGCAGTCATTGTAATAGTAGGAATGTGGATCCTAATCCATTACAATTTATATTATATATAAATTCGTACTCTTCCGATGAGATCGTTGAGTATGTAAAAATAATGGAGACAAAATAAATTAAAAGGTCATGTTTATTTTTATTGCTGAATATTGATTATAGGAATTATATGTTTAATTCCCGTTTTAGTTTATTTCTCTAAAATTATTGAAATGAATAACTTGTCATTGAAAAATGTTCTGGAAAAGAACAAATTGGTTGGGCCAAATTTTCTGGACTAGCACTAAAACATGTGTTTGGTGCTAAGGCAAGAAGAGATTGAGTACGTGTTAGACACGACAGTCCCTTTACCCCTGAGGCTGGTTCAGTTGAGGCTGCAGCGTTTGACGTTATAGCTCAAAAGAAGCATTAAGATGATGCTTCCCAGACTCTATGTTATGATTGCTCGACATGACTCCCAAATTGCAAGGCAACATGCTTTTGCCTTCAGGAAGTTGGGCTTGGATCCCTCTTAGCCTTACTTCTTCCCTTCTTCTCGCCTTTCAGGTCAGAAGAAGTAGAAGCACTCACCATGAGCACCGGCTTTTCCTTAGCAGTGGAAGACTTAAAAGTCTTGGGCATGTTATGAGGCTCCGTCATCGTCGCTTCCATCTTCTTCATATTAAATTTACTACGAAACTAGAATATGAATCGGGGAGCGACTTGAGGATAGCACATGAGGTGAAATCTTCCCTCATTTCGCTAATCGACATATGAACAGATCTCTCATCACTTCATAAATCTCAAACGAGATCTAGAATCAAAGAGATCCTTTCAGACGCTTAAGCATCTCGAAGGGATCCATCAAAAGTAAGAGCGGGTTGATAAGAATGTGTGCCCCACTGCAATAGAAAGGGGCATTGGAGAAGGACTGTAAGGTTCTAGCAAGCGAGAAGAAAACACAAGGTGTTTTAGCTGCTAGAACAAGTACGGTTGTTATTAAGATAAACATGTTCAATAATAGTTCAAACAATTGGGCATTTGTTGAGTTATGGACATGATGTTCTTAATATACAAAGTAGGATGACTAACGCTTAGTAATCATGAAAACCCGACTTACTTGTGGCATTGTAGATTTGGTCATGCAGACGAGAAAAGAATCACAAGGTTAAGAAATTTAGACTACTTAACCCCATTAGACTTAGAATCTTATGGCGATTGTGAATCTTGTCTCATGGGCAAAATGATCAACAAACCCTTTTCCGGGAAAGGGGTACGTGCCAAAGAAGTTCTAGAGTTGGTTCACATTGATGTTAGTGGACCATTGCCCACTCTAGCTAGGGGTCAATTCGGCAACTTCATCACCTTTACCAACGATTACTCAAGGTACGGATACGTGTATCGCATGAAACACAAATCCGAATCGTATGAAAAGTTCAAGGTGTACAAGGCAGAAGTAGAGAAACAACTTGGTAAGAGTATAAAGACTCTTCGATCGGATCGAGGATGTGAGTACCTTAGCCATGAATTCATGGATTACTTGAAGGTACATGGGATCCAGTCACAATGGACTCCTTCCGGAATACCTCAAATGAACGGTGTGTCCGAAAGGAGAAACCGAAATTTGTTTGGCATGGTAAGGTTCATGATGAGTTTTTCCTCTCTTCCAACATTCTTATGGGGATACGCATTACAAACCTCAGTCTATATTCTGAATAGGACTCCGTCCAAATCAGTTGAGCAGATTTCATACGAGCTATGGCATGGCAAGAAGCCATCTGCTAATTGATAAGTTGGAATTCAAAGGTGAAAATGGTTATTTTGTGGGATATCATAAGGAGACAAGAGGATATCACTTCTATCTACCGGAGAAACAAACAATAATTGTTTCTAGGCGCAAGCTAAGTTCCTAGAAGACGAGTATGTCTTTAAGGAACAAAGTCGCAAGAAGATAGAACTTGAAGAGATTAAAAAAACCACGAATTAACATAAAGACTGATGATTTGTCAAAGCAACATGACAAAGAATCAGTGGGAGCATTCAGCGACTCTCATGGTGGAAGTTAATCACTAGGTGATCCTCTTTCAGCCAGTGGGAGCGTAATTGGAGTTGCATTGCTTTCGCAACAACCCCCAAGTCGGTTGAATGAGAATAACATAGTTCAAACTCCCGCCCAAGAGGTATTTGAAAGTGTCGCTCTTGAGGACTCTCCGGTCAACGATGAATTCGCTGCACCACAAAATTTTCACAATCAGAATGTACAGCCTGTACAACCACAACTCCATAAGTCGACTAGGATTCATAATCCACCCACTAGGTATTATAGGTTTCTCGTGGAGGAATATGATGACGTGGAGATCCCGGATAAAGACGAACCTAGAACTTATACTGAAGCAACATTAGATGTTGACTCAGAGAAGTGGCATGAAGCCATGAAATCCGAGATGGACTCGATGTAAGCCAATTAAGTCTAGGACTTAATTGAGTTGTCAGAAAGGGATTAGACCCATAGATTACAAGTGAGTCTTTAGGCGTAAGACCGATGCAAATGGCAAAGTACAAACCTATAAAGATAGGTTGGTGGCGAAAGGTTATAGTAGACGCGAGGTATTGACTATGATGAGACTTTCTCGCCAGTTGCTGAGATCAAGTCCATTCAAATTTTATTTGCGATAGCAGCACACCACGATTATGAGTTTTAGTAGATGGACGTCAAAACAGCTTTCCTCAATGGTAACATTGATAAGGAAGTGTTTGTGACTTAACCGGAGGGTTTTATATCTAAGCCAAACTCTAATCTTGTGTGCAAGCTTAAATGATCCATCTATGTATTGAAGCAAGCTTCTAGGAGTTGGAATATCCAATTTGATGAAGCTGTCAAATCCTTTGACTTCATCTGAAATTCGGAAGATCCTTGCGTTCATTGTGAACACAGCGGGAAGAGTATTGTCTTTATAGTCATATATTTCGATGACATATTGATTATAGGAAATAACATCCCGCTAATGCAGTCCGTAAAAGATTGGTTGTCAAAGATCTTCATGATGAAGGATCTTTGTGAGGCATGCTACATCTTAGGGATCAAGATCCATAGGGATAGATCCAAGAAGATGTTAGGGCTGTCACAATCCACCTACGTAGATAAGGTGTTGAAGCGTTTTTGCGATAGAGAACTCTAAGAGAGGATCTCTACCGGCAAATCATGGGATAAAGTTGTCGAAGAAGGATTGTCCTTCTAGCGAAGCTGATGTCGAACACATGAAGGACGTTCCATATGCATCTGCATTTGGGTTCCATCATGTACGCCATGACTTGCATGAGGTCATATGTGGCCTACGCTATCAACATCACTGGTACATACCAGCAGAATCCAGGTGAGTCTCACCGGATTGCTGTCAAGAATGTTATGAAATACCTCAGGCGTACTAAAGAACATGTTCTTGTCTACGGTAGACAGTCAGAGCTAGTCGTTACGGGCTATGCTGATGCGAGTTTCCAGTCAGACTGTGAAGATTACAAATCACAGTCAAATTATATTTTAAATCTCAATAATGAGGCGGTAAGTTGGAATAGTTTCAAGCAAGATCTGACCGCAGATTCAACAACCGAAGCTAAGTACATTGCTGTATCAGAAGTCTTTGAGGCTTTCTGGATTTTAAGGTTCTTGATAGAACTAGGGGTAGTTCCGAGTGTCAGTTATCAAATAGAGTTGTATTGTGACAACATTTGTGTGATTGCATGAGCAAAGGAACCGAGATCTGATAACAGAAATAAGCATGTATGGAGGCGTTATCATTTGATCCGAGAAATCATATCGATAGGAGAAATGAAATTAAAACATTTCCTATAAAGGATAATCTTGCAAATCATTTTCACTGTTCATGTACACACTAAACATTTGATGGTCTAGGGGTTAGACATGTAGGTGATTGGCTCTAGTCCAAGTGGGAGATTGTTAGTGTTAGTGTCCTAGAGACAATCCATCGGAAGGACATAATATTAAGATAATATTCAGATTTGGTTTAATATTATTATTGGTTTAATATTAAATGTATGGTGTTACACTTATATGAATATGATGTTTGATTGTTTGCATATATTCTTATTTGTGTTCCCATGAATCACTACTGTCATTGAGTGAGTGAGAACTCAAATGACTTAAGTATGATTCTCAAATAGCCTCGATTAAGGATCATCAAGAATGGGATATTGATGATGCAATTGAGATTGGTGTGCGATCTGCATCATACTCTTAGAGAGTGTAGTAAGATCTCACTTACTACGAGATACCGGGTATCTCATGATGGATGCACAAATACCTTAGAGGGTATTGGTATACCCATCCTAGAAACCATTTGATGTAATTCCACATAATGTGTCTACGAGTGTCTCGGTTAGTGGGAGCGATGTGATACTCCTCTAACTTGAGGTCAATATGCACGACATGTGTGGAGTGATGAACTTTGACCATGACTGACGCTTGCAACCTTCCACGGGTAGATATGACATGGATTGGGTTCATCACGAAATGCATGTGCGTGGTAGTTGAGCCAAGAATAGAATTCATTCCTCAATGTGGATTTAGAGAGAATACTCGTCTTCTCATCATAATTGGATCTAAGTCATCGGCCGATGCACATTAACTTAGACTTTGTGGCTAAGTGTAATATACTTGATCAATTAGTGATTTGAGATAATATGATTAAGTTATTTGAATAGACACTTCATCATGTTCAAGACTTAATCGGGTATTCGCGAATGAAAGAAAAATATCACAATAGCCTACAGTATTACAAGTAGTTGCATATTTCCTCGCAACGTACCTCATTTATTGAGAATGTCTGATTTATTGTCTAAGGTTCAATTAAGACCGTTAGTTTGACTAATCGCTCGATATACGAGGGCCTATGGATCACACAACAAGTAATGGTAATCTACCAATTATAGTCGGTTGATTAAGAGGGTGTTTGGCTAAGCTTATTTGAAACATCTTATAAGCTCTAACATCTTATAAGTTGTGATGGTCCCGGTTTCGAATACCAAAATGGGAATTCAGGAGCAAATTTTTTTTTTAAAAACCTTTCCTCAGGGAGTTCAGCAAGAGTGAATAATACTCAAGTCACTGCATTGCTACGAGTCAGAGCAATCAAGTCAGTGCAACTGACTTGCGAGCTCAGTCTCGTAACAAGGCAGTGACTCGAGAGGTTTCACTTCAAGTCACTGCATTACTCAGAGACTGAGTTACCAAGTCAGTGAGAGCTTGGAAACTCATACTCTGAATAACGCAGTGACTCGAGATGCTGAACTCTCGAGTGCGTTGCCTGAACTGGTCAGTGAGAAGGATTCTCCCTGACCTGAATATTTAACCAAAGTTTTCCTTTTAACAATGCTCTCAGTAAGCAGATTTTCACAACACTTTAGTAAATACTTTAATGAAACAAACGCTCAGTTTAACGTGGTTCAGAGACTCAAGCTCTTACACCCACGGCCTGATTTAACAGGAAATCCACTACTTGGGATTCTTGTTTTTAACGTGCCAAGGTGCACTTACAACTGGACTCACGCCACTCCCTGGGCTGCCCCTTCTCACTAACTGACTTACTCCCAACAAACCTAACTAGAGGGTTTTGGTTTCAGTTTTGTTTCTCCAACTATATGAGGTTTTCCTTTACAATGTGTTAGCCTCAAGCTAGGATTAGGAAAACCTCTCTAAGCTAAGAGTTATAAGCTTGACACTCAATGAATATAAGTGAATACCCAAATGGCCAGTGTCATGGGTGTGAGAGACACTTCCTTATGACTCCCTAGCAACTCACACACCCTCACAGCTCGTAGGTGTTGATTTTTCTTTGTTCACACTCAACACAACACACTTCAATCCGTAGCTGGAAGCTTGTATATATAGTGTGGATTCAAATGTAACCGTTGGAGGAAATTACATTTGAATCCATACAATTAATGGTTTCAACCACTTTTCTTGGAATGTGGCCTTGTCAGTGTCAGACATGTTTGACTTGACTTGATTGGTCCACGTGGACTGAGTCCAACGGATCTTTAACTCAGTGTGCTTGATCAGGGCGCACTGACTTCAGTTAACATATCCTCCACTGACTCTGACGATCTTCAGTAGACATTCTTGTCTTCAGTGTAGTTGTCCTTCAGGGACTCTTTGAAGATCTCTCCAAGAAGTTTGTCATAAGGCTGAATGACAAACTTCCCTGACCACAGTAGCCTGACTCCTTCAGGGCCTACTTGGTACAGCACTGATCCTCCTGATCATGCTCTTCACTGAGTGGTCCACCTGACTTAGCTTAGATCAGCCTGGTTTACACTCAGTGGAACATCCTTCAGGCTTCTCTTCTGGTTCAGGTCTCTGACTTGGCTTCAGTCAGTTCTTCTTGATGTCAACTTGATTTCCTCAGGCTGAGTTCCCCCTTGCTGAGTTCCCCCTCAACTGAGTTCTTCTCAACTGACAGTCTGTTCTACTGAAAGCTAACCTAGCCTGACCTGAAACAAAAGATACTATCCTGACTGCTTTCAAACCTATTACATGATGTTTTGGAAAATCATCAAAACTAAAAACATATCCCAACAAGTTGTTTTAAGAGCTTATAAGATGTAATTTTTAAGTAGCTTATAAGTTGCTAAAGTATTTGGCTAATACAACTTATAAGATCTTTGATAATTTATAACAAATATTTTTTAAATTTATAAAAAATATTTTTTTTTCTATTTTTTATCTTGGGGTGGGGTGGGTGGGGGTTGGGGTGGGGTGGTTCTAGGGTGAGGTGGGTGGTTGGGTGGAGGTGGTTAGGAAAATAACTTGGGAAATCCCAACTTATTTTTTTACAGCTTATAAGATGTTAGGAGCTTATTTTATGATCTTATAAGCTGTTAAACATCTTATTTTGCCAAACACATTAGTAGTACTTATAAGTTCTTAAATAGCTTATAAGATGTTTCAAGGAGCTTATAAACTCAGCCAAACACCCTCTAAATGTTGTATTAGATATAATATTTAATTTATGGAGAATATAATAATAATTATATTTGGAATTAATTATTATTATTATTTAATTAAATTAGATTTAATTAAATATGAAATCCCAATAATAATATTTGGAATATTATTATACAAAAATAATAGATATGATAAAGATATTATTCGTAGGAACATATCTAGGGAAATATAATCCGTAGAGATTATATTACGGGCTAGACCCGATATCTTGCTTAGGAATTAAGCCAAGTTAATCCCTATAAATATGTGTCATATGGGAATTCCGAAAATACACAAGAAATATAATTTCTCCATAAAATCTCCAGTCGGATTTTCCTAGCAAATTCGTCTCGAGATTCAATGCTGGCATATCGGTGCAGGTTGGTAGAAAGTCGTTACGTGGATACCATAGTTGAGAATTCCGCGTACAAATCGCTGTAAGGATTTATTTGTTATTATTAATCCTTTATATTTTATGTTATACAACCATGTTGCAGATTCGTTGTTGGTGAATCACTATCTTCCGCTGTGCCGAACATGGTGTTTGTGCCTCTAAAATCTAATAACTTTGCTAAAAATAATATCACATCCTCCTAAAATTGTGGATTAATACATTTGCATTAATTTGCAACTTTTGAGCGTATACACAATTCATCACTTGTGTTTGCGTGACAAAAAAATATATTTGATGTTTCAATAATATTATTAAAACAACTAAAATAAATAATAAATGGAGATAGATTTGTAATAGGAAAATATATATTACAGTATCTATAATAAATGACAACATAGAGATCCGCGGGAGTATATATTTCCAATTTGATTTTAATACACTTATGTTTGAAAAGAAAATATATTGTATTTAAGTTAATTGATAAACTTATCATATCATGAAGCAGTTTTAAAGAGTATATCATTAATCTCATCAGAAATACCATTAATCTAAGTCAGTAATATTATATTGGAATTATTGTAAAAAAAATTGAACCAAGACTAATGATATTCCTGATGAAATAAATGATACTCTTGATAAAATTAATGATAATTTAAAATAATTTTATGATAAGTTTTGTGAACTATTTTCATATAAAACCTACACAAATTCATTCATGAGATGAGAAATTAAGGAAAATGTCAATTACGTTGTGACACAGCGGGAACGTAATATCCGTTGATTTTGAGAATACCATAATAAACGCAAACAAGATTAATGTGTTAATCTATTGATTCACGCATGAATACTAAAATAACAACAATTAAAACACGATAAAGGGATAAACCCAATATATTTCAATATCAATAAACAACTGAATTACAATAATCTCGAGACTCCTATTTATAATGCTAAACGACTTAAAGGACAAGAAATATAATAAACAAAGATATAAATAAATTTAATCTAATTATATAAAATAACAAATATAATATAATCTTTTTTATTCTCCAAATCTTCATATAATAATCTCAGAGCATTATCACAATCTCGTCTCCATCGCCGTATAACAACAGATTAAGTATCCAAACAATTAACACTACAAAAAAATGGATTTTAGCGATCGATTTTCGGTCACTAAACGTGATTAGCGACCGATTTCTGACCGGAAAAAATCGGTCGTTAAAACGCGGGTAGCTAATATTAGCTACCGCCTTCTGACATCGGTCGCTGATTTGCATAACAGCGACCTTTTTTGTCGGTCGCTAATTTATTTGTTTTTAATAAAATTATTCTTTTTATTTTATTTTTTTATTAGCGACCGATCAGAAGCGGTCGCTAATTAGCGATCCATCCTAAAAAAAAATGGCTCACTGGGTTCGAACCCATGTAGTATATAAGCCCTTGTGAGGCTTGTAGAAATAAATGGCAAATATGCGTCCAAGGGGAATCAAACCCACAACCTCCGGGTAGGCCAGAAGTGGTGTGAACCACTAGGACACATGCTATTGTTGTTCGTTTATTTGCATTTAATTGTATATGTAATCAAATTGACTCATTTTAAAAAAAAATCATCAAATTCAATTCTTTTTGTTTCTAATTCGTTTATATATATATATATATATATATATATATATTTACTAACTTTTTTATTAATTTTATAAATTTAATATTTTAGACTATTCTAAATTATTAATTTATTCGTTTTTATTTATTTAATTGTATATAATTCCTAATTGACTCCCGTTTTTTTTTAAATTCATCAAATTCAATCCTTTTTGTTTCTAATTCGTTTATATATATGTATTTACTAATTTTTTTTATTAATTTTATAAATTTAATATTTTAGGCTATTATAAATTATTAATTCATTCGTTTTTATACATTTAATTGTATATAATTCGAAATTGACTCCTATTTTTTTTTAAATTCATCAAATTAATTCTTTTTTTTTCTTGACTTGAACGCAAAATACTAGCTATACTAGTAGTTACCCCACAAGAGTATGGGATCCTTATAGTATGGGCGAGTATAGGGACCAAGTATATCGTACCCAAGGGAAGGTATGTATGCGAATAGAGCCCTGAAGATCTACGCGTCGTAATTAATATGAGTGTGTGTTCTGGGTTAGGAGTCTAATTAAACTACTCTAAAGTCTACTTCTATTAATGCAAATAATAAAATCAAACAATTAACTATAGGTTTAATCAAGTACGAGATGGTGATGCTCAGGATAGGAATCCCTACGTATTCTAACGGAGCTAGTACGATAATTAAAACAACCGTGATATGCAAGTATTAATCCTGAGTGTACTAAAACTAGGCAATCAACGTCCCTAATCTAGCACCAGATTGAAAGACTAAAAGCTCAAGAATTAACCCTAATACTTCGTAATATCAACCTACTTCACAACCCACTAAACAAGTTATATGGATTATGCTTAATTAATGAGATTCTTATTTACCCAAGGTGATACGGTCGTCCTCCCTAGATAAACCGGTAGATTATAAACCCCTTCTATAACCCTATCGTTAAGTCTACTTGTTATCAAAGAGTGATAAGATCGTCCTCTCTCTAACAATTTTCGTACTCAATTCAAAGATAATTCTAGGGTTATTTTAAGCATTCAATTAATTAAGAGAACTAGCACTAAACATCACGAGTTATCCTAATTACGTACCAACATCCTACTTCTACGAGTTCATCCTACCCCAAGCATACAAGGGTTTTAGCCTAGCATGGTTTTAACGATAACGAAAGCAATTAAATAAGCAACGAACATAATTATGACGAATTGAATTAAAAAACTCAAGAACATAAACTAGGGCTTTGAAGAAAGAAGTTTAATCTAAAAAAATGAATATCAAATAAAGAAATCAAAGGCCTCACGTACTAAGTGTTGAAGAACAAAAGAAAGAAAATCAAAATAACGTCTAAACTACGAATTCATTATGTCAAAAACCTCGATTACACGTAAAATATGCTTGCTCAAACTCTTGGTGCTCTTCTCTCTCCAAAAACTATCTCTATCTGTGAAGTGGTGTCCAAAAACGTGTTCGAAATGGGTATATATACGCAACGGGTCGATTCGGGAGCTCATGGGCCGAAAAACGGGTAAAAGGCCAAAATAGTGCGTATTTGGGTGGTGGTCGAGTGGTGGCACTCGACCCCACACTTTGCTCGAATGGTATGGCCTTCCAGTGGACTTCGGGCGCTCGACCGTGTCTCGCTCGAGCAGCGGCGCTCGAGCGGTATTGCTCGAATGGTACCGCTCGAGCTTAAGTGCTCGAGTGGTTCTGGGGCTCGAATGCAGCTTGAGCGCCCCAATCCCTCTGTAAGTTTTGGCACTCGAGTAAAACACTTGCTCGAGCGGTGGCGCTCGAGCATGAATGCTCGAATGGCTCTCCCTCTTCAACAAAGTGATACTTTTCTTTGCACGAACTAATACTATTCGTAATTCTTCAATATCTTCTCATCCGGGCATCCGTTTGAGTCGATTCAAAGTCCTACGAACTCCATTTTTTGCCCTCTATCCTTTTATGAGCATCAAAGAGGCAAATTCATCAGTTTATGAAAATAATACTCATTTGACTCCAAATACTCATCGAATTCACTCAAAACACGGGCAAAATGAGCTACGAATCATGACAATTTCACGCCTAATCATTTCTAATTCATTTATATATATTTACTAATTAAATGAAATATTATTCAAAATTCTTCAAAAAAATATAAATAAATTGTTCAATAATAGTAAATAAATTGTGAAAAAACATAAATAGATTGTTCAAAAAATATAAATAAATTGTTCAAAAAACATAAATAAATTGTTCAAAAAACATTAAAAAAATTGTTTAAATTCACTCTCTCCCTCTCCTCTCTCTCTCTCTCTCCTCTCTCTCTTCATGATCTTCTTCTGAATGATGGTTCACTGTTCCAGTGATCCACGAAACCATCACATATCGATCGTCCGCCTGGTGCTCGGCCCAACTCCATTCGATCCCCACGCTCCCAGTACCGCTTCTTAAGGCCGTAAATAATATTTTTGTACCGTTCTTGCACTTTCACACAGAACAATTGGTACATAACACTATCGTGGGCAGGGTCCCAAACGCACCGCCTCTGCATATAAATTAAAAATAGAATATTAACAAATGAATTAAAAAATTCAAAATTAAAATCATAATAAATAAATTTTTTATACCTTGAACTCATCAAAGTACTCCATCCTCTTTTGCTCGGACACTTGGCTCCACGAGTGGGCACCATACTCAAACGTGGTCATCTTAATGACCTGTGAGACGATTGAGCTAGTCTCATGGGCTGGAAGCATCCTGTTAAAAAATCAAGTTAATAATATTAATATATATATATATATATATATAATTAAAAGTATTCATAATTCATTAAAAAAATACTTACTTGTTGTCGACTATGATGACACTGAAACGATTATCTTGAACTGGGTTCATCTGTAATAATTATAAATTCAACTAATTAAACATCAACGTAACTATAATGTAACTATCCTACAAACATATGTAATATTGTCTGAAAATTATAATATATAAATATAATCATTTCCCACAAACATTTGTATGCTTAAATTAAATGATAAATGATGTATGTGACAATATTACTATCAAATCAATAAATTTTAGTGAAACAACTAATCCTTTCATCAATATAACCAAAATATATAACTAATATCTAACATTTTTCAATGAAACAACACATACATTTTTAAATTGGTTCTTGTAATAACAAATTTTATTTTATACTTTTTATTACATCCCTAATCTAATTGTGTAGTGCACTTCTTGATATGATTTTTGTCTAGCGCATAAATTAATATTTTTATATTTAAATAAATAAACACAAATAAATTATTCTATTTTTTAAAAGAAAAATTAATTCATTGTATATTTAATTAAATAAAAGGTAAATGTACATTAAATAAAAGGTAAATGACATGCACATGCACTAAATTAAATGACATGTACATTAAATTCTTCAAATTTAAAATATGAGATCAGAAAAGCCATCCTATTGTCATATTTGTAACTAAATTTCCGTTGAAATTGATAAATAATTGTAATTTTCAGTTATCATTTCCTACGTGATCATATTTGCAAGTGCACTTAACAGATTCTATCACAACACCTACTATAATATACACATAATTTACTTATTCACATACACATAATTTCGCATACGCATAAAATCTACACACATACACATAATTTACTTATTCACTCACTATATATAATTCATAAAATATAATTATAAAAAAATTTAAACGGTTAAAATAATTTGAAAACTCACAGTTAATTTTGAGCTGGGCACGGCGGCGGCGGCGACGCGGGTGGAGTAGGAGGAAGAGTTTTTACGAGTATGTAAAATGGCGTACGGAGGAGAAGGTATTTATAATTTTTTTAAAAACGATTAGCGACCGCCTCTATTTCTCGAAATTTGATCTTCTTGACCGAATCGGACGGTTCAGTTTGACCAATTTACACTTTGCGACCGCCTGGGGGCGGTCGCTAAACCTCCCACATTAATGACCCTCAACCGTTACCAACCCGGGTCAAACGTTACAAGTCTGCAACCGCATCAAGACGATCGCTAAGTTTAAATTTGAAATCAGCGACCGCCAAAGCGGTCGCTAATCAGGCGGTAAAAAGTATTGGTCTTTGTTGACCGTCTTTTGAGTTTTAGCGACCGTTATGGCGGTCGTAGGCGGTCGCTAATCTTACGAATTAGCGACCGACAAAGAGGCGGTCGCTAATATTTTTTATTTGAGACCGGCATTCTCTTACGGTCGCTAATCGGTCGCTAATACAATATTTAGAGACTGATTTTAAGGCGGTCGCTAATTTTGGTCGCTAAAACGCGAGTTTTTTGTAGTGTAAACCAAATAAATCAATCATGTTGTAAACCAAATAAATCAATCATGTCCAAATTAAAATGTTATTTCCTCCCCAATTGGTTTTAATGTCTACTTATGCAAACCCTAATCAATTTCATAAACACTCAAGTTTAAACATCAATTTTAAAACGTTCTTAAAAAAGGCATCAATTTTACCTAATGAAATTAAAGAAAATAAAAACTGAAGAGTATGTATAGAGTGAAATTGATTTATATATGAATCACTGAAGGGTATTAGTTGTTTTCACTGAAGAGTATTAGTTATTTTTACTGAAGTGTATTACTGGTTTACACCGAAGAGTCTTAGTTCATTTTCACCGAACAACTAAGACTCTTTAGTGTAAATCAGTAATACTCTTCAGTAAATATAACTAATACTCTTCAATGAAAATAAGTAATACCCTTCGATGATTTATGTATAAACCAGTTTCACTCTATACTTTGTCAAAACTGAAGTATCAAATTACGGAATAATTAAAGAAATTATGCAAACCAAATACTGTCCCAAGAAATTATGCAACAAATTTACACAACAAATTGAAACTTAAATTAACATATATGCTAGATTTCCAAATTTATGCAAATTCATAAATTTTACACCCAAATTTATTGCTTTCATTCCCAAATTCATTTACTGATCATCTCTTTTACTGCCCATTTCCCGATTTATTGCTTTCACCGTTCGTCCTCAGCCTGTATCGCCGTTGGCCACCGCTCTTCATTTGAAATACATGCACATTCAATAAAAATAATAATAAAATGCACATTTAATAAAACTAGTAATTAAACCCGTGCGATGCACGACTATAATTATTCAATTAATTTAGGTGTTTTCAATTTATAGTGTAGCTAGTCACAGACCCGCGAAATTTCGCGGACTTGAAATAATTTTTTTTTTTTTTTTTTGTAAATCTGTTAAACCTTGTTGAATTTTTTGTGTTTAAATATTTTTAGCAACATAAACATTTATTACACATGATACTATTACTTTAAAATTGTAATATGAAAAAATAAATTGTAAATGAAAAATATATAAAACGTTAATGAAATCACAAAATATTGCATTTATAAATAGTAAAAACAACTAAATAGAAAAATAAATTTAAGTATAATGTTTTATCAATGATATCATAAGCTTGAATTTACTTGAGACTCAAAGTCTACCCAATATTGTATTCTAGTTAAAATAGTTATTTATACTTAAAGAAAAAGATAAAAGATTAATTACGTGGAATCATTATCATCCTGAAAATTGATATTTTTTATTGTATTCTATTTTGTGCAACAATACTTCTCCCAACAAAACCTATATGTATATACACGCTTAAAATTACATAATATAAATTATAGTGCTAAACCTGCGAAATGGAAGTAAATTTTTATGTAAAACAGTTGAATTTTAATGAAATTTTTTTGTTTAAATTTTTTTAGTAACCTAAACATTTATAATACGCGATACCATTATTTTAAATTGTAATATGAATATGAAAAACTTATAAAACGTCCTTGAATTCACAAATTTAATTATTATGTAAAAAAAACTTGCAATCAGGTACATGCATTGATTTGAATCTGTCATTTATCTGCAATAGTTACCTAAGCTCAATTAAGGCGCAATTCTTCAACTCCTCGTTGCTTAGACGCAAATCCAAGAAAAAAATATTAGATTTATTTTTTAGAACATCATATAAATATGATTTTATTAATTTGGTTATCTAATTATTAATTATTTAATTTTAGGAAAATGTATTGTCGTTTTTTAAGATATCGTAATTGGACTTTATTTGACCCATATATTATAAAATTTGGCTTAAATTGGATAAAATAAAAAAGAGTGTCCTAGTTATGCATGTTTGTGAAGATATTGTCCTAATTTTGCAAGTTCGTAAATATATTATCTCAATCTTGCAAGCTCGTAAAAATAGTATTATAATTGAACAAATACTTATAAAAATAGTGTTCTAAATAACAAATTTTCCATCATAGCTAATTTAGTTGATGGTAAAACGAATAGTATTAATTTTAATTTAAAGAACATTAATTGGTTAAAGTAAAACGTATCTAAACATAACTATAAAATGGTTCATATATGAAATAATTTAATTCCAAAACATACATTCAATACTAATATTTTAATGTTAAAACACGTAATACCAAGATGAGGTTAATCATGTTTCTATTCTATCGTCAAAATTATCTGAACTATTAATTGAATTGTATACAATAAATCATATCTTATAATTCATAACTAAATTAACTCATATAAGCAAGAATCAATTATTTTTTTCCAAGTTCGTAAATATATATTCTCAATTTTACACGCCCGTAAAGATAGTATCAATAAATAACAAAATTTCCTGTATAACCAAAATATTTTATAAAAGCAAGAATTAGAAATAAAAAATAGGGTCAATTCGTTTTGTCTTTAAATAAACTTTTTAATATGTGAACACTATCAAAATCAATGAATGGAACAAAAGTTAAAGGACCATAAAATTAATGGATGGAACAAAATTGCAAAAAAGAAAAAGGACCAAAAAGTTGCAAAAATTGCAAAAAGTTTGATACCATGATTCTGTTATCTAATATATATATATTAATAAAAATTAAGGACCAAAAATGGATGTGGACCAACATTATTCTCCTGTTTGTACATATACTTCTATTGTAACTTGAATACTATTCTTACAGACTGACATCATATAAAAAAATATCAACAATGTATAGACGACACTCAACTTAAACAACATCACGTGTATAAAATATATAAATACACAAATATAAAAGTAGAGACAGATATATGCCAAAGACAGGGAAAATTTAAATTTTTAGTCCTATGAGAACAACCGATTTGCAACAACGGTGCTTTTTTTTATATTTCATTGCCCATAGTATTTTTGAAATTTGGTCTCATAAATAATTACAAGTAAGTCCCAAAAGAATGCATAAGTTGCGATTTTGGTCCAAAAAAATTCTATCTTCAGTCCAATGTCTACAAATTTGCAAAAAGTGGGTCAGAAGTGGAAATGAGTACAACAAAATTATTGCATATTTGTAAATATATTTTCATTATAACTCGACTACTATCCGCACAAACTGATGCCATACCAAAAAAATCACTTATGAATCTTAACGTGGGAATCTAAAATTTTGATCCCATGAGAATAGGTGGTTCGCAACAATGGTACTTCTTTAGATATCTTAGGTCCCATAGTTTTTTCCAAATTTGGTCCCATAAATAGTTGTAGTGAAGTCTCAAAAGAATGCATAAGTTGAAATTATGGTCACAAAAAATTGTAGCCTCAATCAGTAAAATTAATGGATGACAACAAATCTGAAAAAAATAAAATACACACATAGAAAAATAAAAGGACCAAAAAAGAGTGTGGACCAAAATTATTACATATTTCTATATATTAGTCCATTCCAACTCCACTACTATTTGCACATACTTACCCCATATAAAAAAATCACAGATAAAGTACAGAGTGCACTCAAGGTAAACAGTATCACGCAAATAAAAAATATAAATCTCCAAGTATAAAGATAGATAAGGATATATGAATCTTAACCCAATTATAATTTTTGTTTTGGTCCCATGAGAACAGGTGGTCTGCAACAATGGTTCTTCTTTAGATATTTTAGGTCCTATAGTTTTTCTAAATTTGGTCCCATAAATAATTACATTTAAGTATCAGAAGAATGCATAAGTTACATTATTATCCTATATAATTTAGAAATATTTCAAAAACTTGAGAGAAGTTTTTATATTATAAAGAATTTAAGACTAATTTCAGAATTTTTAACACAATATTTTTTAAAACTTTTAGTCATCCACTTTAAAAACTCGGTGCACATTTTTAGGAATATCCTATAGGACTAATTTCAGACTAATTTAAAAACTCGGCACACGTTTTAGGAATATACTATATTTAGGGAATAATCTAGGACTAATTGCGGATTTTTTTATAACAATATCTTTTAAGAATTTTAATACAATACCGAAGAGACATTAGCTAAAAATAGAAAACAATCGCTAGAAATTCGTAGTCAATATGACTGATATTAGTCCTTCAAGATTTTTTTATTAATTGAAAAAGCTAGAGGACCAAAATGACAACATGTATAGTAATTTCAATGCGTGAGAACATTAAAAAATAGAAATAAATATTTTTAATGTTGGCGAAGATATTCTGAAAAGATATTTGACAAATATCTTCCGTACCAAAAAGAAAAAAATGATTGTCGCATAATGAAACTTTCAATTCTATCGTGCAATCAAAACCACTACGATTGGTTAATCACACAGTATCAGGCATGCCCAGTATATGAAATCAATTATTTCCAAGCATCACATGACATTTAGTCTGAATATATGCAATTGGTTAATTGATCAGCCCAAAATAAAAAAAAGTACTTACCTTGTCATAAAGTAAAAGTTAATGGCCTAAATTCACATTATTACTTTATTGAAATTACTTTGTTGAAATTATGATTACTTTGAGGAACTTATTTTTGTCTTCTTAATATTAAGCATAAATGAATAGCAATGATTAGTGTATGATCGTTAAATATGGACTCCTGGCATTTATTTTCAATATTTTTAGTTACCTTTTGCTAATAAAAAATATTGAAGGACCAATATCAAATAATTATTTTTAACGTGGGTGGAGATATTTTGAAAAGTTAAATTATGTGAATGATTAGTGATATTAGAAGAATGATAATTTTTCAAGAAATATGCGGACTAATTTTGGCATAAGATTTTGATTATTATGCTATTGATTATTTAGAACTAACTTTGGATAATACAAAAGTTTTTTAAAAAATACCACACCTGATATTAAACTAAAATATGCGATACTAAAATACCATGACTCAGTTTTTTTAAAGAAGTTATAATCCTATAGATATTTTATAAATATTTATTATTGTAGGACAAATTTTGGATAATGATGAAAGTCACTATATTATTGATTATTTTATGAGTAATTTCGGAGATTAAACTAACACATGCGATACTTGCCTTTTGGAATTAAATGGTCATGAATAGTAAAAGATAAACTTTAAGATTAAGGTAACAACGTTTAAGAAATTGATAATTCAAGTTATAGATATCCTATGAAATGTTTAAAAATTTTAATGGTATAAGTTATTGTATTATATATTATTGTAGGACTAATTTTAGGTAATGATAGAAATCATTATGGTATTCATCTAATTCAAGATGTAAATGTTAATATTATACACCATTAAGTCTAGTTAATGTGTTTTTCTTTATATAAGATTGCGATAATAAATCAAATTATAATTGAATTCACACCAATCAAATTATATCCAAATTATGAGACTTAAATGAAAGTTATGGATTATTTTAGGACTAAAATAGAAATTTAAAGCTATAGATATCCTAGGAATGCTTAAAAAAAATACAATGATAGAAGTTATTGTATTATTTATTATTGTAGGACTAATTTTGGATAATGATGCAAGTCGCTATAGTATTCATCCAATTCAAGATATAAAAGTTTACATAATACACCTTTAAGTCTAGTTAATCTGTTTTTATTATATAAGATTGCGGCAATAAATCAGATTATAGCTGAAGATTAGACAATAAAAGTTTAAATTATACACATTTAACCCTAAACCTCATGTTTCAAAATTTTAGATTAGATTACAATTTCTTGAGGGATGCCACATAGGCATTTTTTGCTTTTGCCAATACAAATTCGTAGTCAAAATGACTAATATTGGTCCCTCAATTTTTAAGATATTCCCCAATTCTTAATAATATGGGGCAAACAATTTAATTCAAATTTAATACTAACATGGGGCGAGAAGTTTAATTTAAATTTAATACTATTTCTGAACAAATAAAATATGAGAAAATTATCCAATAATTTTTTTTTTATAGGACTAAAACTAATAAGAAATTGGCAACATCTATGATGAATACATGCATCTACTTGTCGATTTGCAACTAAAAGCTACTTGCCAGGAAAGATAAAAAATGGTCCAATATCTTGATGCATGATCCTGCAACTATTTATTATTACAAAAATTTTGGTCCTGATGGTATTAATATGTACTGGTGAATATGTCAAATAAAGCTAACATGGCAACTTGCTTAACTTGAACTAATAAACCCAATTGAAGTGAATCTGAGAATTATGGCAAGAGGCCCTTAGGGTAGGATTGTTGAAAAAATATTAAAGAATTGCCTGAATTGAGCTAACCAATTAAAATTAATTATAGTCCTAAAATTATTCTCGAGATTAGTGTGGAGTAACCCACAAATATGTAATAGCAGTATTGGTTCAACATGTAATCATAGTATTAGCTTAAGTCAAATATGTAATTGTAGTATTAGTCTAATTCAAATATATAATCATAGTTATTAGATCCTTATTCAAATATCTCACTTAATTATTTAGGTATTCCAAAAATTAGGAATACCTAAATAATTAAGAGACTTAAACACAATTCATTTGAATTACGTACAATTTATGTAACCTTAATTAGTCGATGAACATCACATTCAAGACGATGACGTTAATTATTCACAATCTTTACATTAAAATACTCAAGATAGATAAAACCACAATAATTTTAAAAGAATTTTATACCATCCCATCAATGGATCTTCCTTATACAAGTATACAACATCAATTAAAATTAAAACACAATTATGATACGAATACCAATTCAAAGCAAAATTAACTAACCATTCACAAAGTACAAATAATGCATTGACATTCGTATTCCAAAAATTAGGAATGCCAAAATAATAAAGAGACTTAAACACAATTCATTTGAATTATATACAATTTATGTAACCTTAATTAGTCGATAAACATTACATTCAAGACGATGACATTATATTATTCACAGTCTTTACATTAAAATACTCAAGATAGATAAAACCACAATAAATTTAAAAGAATTTTATACCATCCCATCAATGGATCTTCCTTACACAAGTATATAACATCAATTAACAATAGATCTAATGGAGAAAATTTATCCTAGAATGGGACAGAGGATTTAAAATTAATTATATCATATTTACACCGCATTAACTATTCAACAATACATGCTCTCAAGAAATTATATCATCATCCAAGAACGAAGGTTAAATCTAATGTAATAATTTATCAATGACTCCCATTAATACAAAGTAATAACACTAATCGGTAATACCTACGGCACACAAACACACATTACCCAGCAATTTCGCAAGCTTGAACGCGAATCACCTACAGGATTGATTTGGTGGGTTCAGGTTAGATAATTGTGAATCACCTACTCGGACTCCTACCTGCATTGACGTGACCCACTAAACCACCTTACAGTTCGTACAAAGAAAAAATGTGCCTCCAGAAAATTTGAGATTAGTTGAGTTCATGTATCCAAGGTTGAGACTCTAAATAAATATGGATCCTCAATTATGGGAACGTGGTACGATCGATCACGCCAATTACAATACGAAACAGTTCGGCATTTTTTTTAAAAAAATTGATTGAGCATTTGATAGTAAATAAATATCCGTTGATGGAACAAATGACATGGGGCAATCATCAAAATTCATGAATGAGGGTGCAATAGGTATACAAAACACAAACTTCAAAGACAAGAACAAAGACAACAATGAAACAATAAAATTCCATTATAATTTGTACGGAAATAAAATCGTTACATACAATATCGCCGGCACAATACACGCGACGAATAATATTAGCCTACAACTAAAGAGGAAGGACAAAAATAAGTAAAAAAAATGGAATACAACACGGTATGCTCTATTGAATCACCATCCGGAGACAAATCATCGGAAAGACAACCACAAGAAAAATAGCAATCACAACGAATTTAATACATGGTACACCGGAATTGATAAGCCGGAAACATAGTCGCACTGTAGGAAAAAAGAGAACAAAGAATGGAGGAGAGAATCAAATGAAAAATGAGGATGACAAATGACCAATTTTTAGAAAAAAAAATTGACTGATCAACGATTGAGATGAAAGATGAAATAAATCAATGGTGAAGATGGATTGGACACCTCTACTAAAGGAGGAGCCAAAGATATTTGAATGGAAAAACTTGAGGGATGCCACATAGGCATTTTTTGCTTTGCCAATATAAAGGATTGGATTGGATGGATTGGATTATTCTATGGATATCTTTTAGAACTAAACCTTTAAAGTTGCCTCTGAATATTATAGCTTAAACATTAAATTCATAATAACCCTGCCAACCTAACGGAAGTGTAAGTTGAAATCAAATTAATTCGGACATTCAGAAGAGCTTATGTATTCTCCTCTCTGATAAATAGGTCGTGTAGGAATCTAATAAACATATACTGCCCAATAACTAATGCACATATGCTGCCCTACAATTACTTTACCAAGTTCTTCCTTATGCTTATTACACTCTATTCCTAATCCATATTATATGATTTGATCAGTAGGTTGAATTGCATAGGAAGGAACTTAGGATTTAAGTTGCCACACATCTAGGAATAATGTATTGCCATTAACCATTACAATAGTTACTAAAGCTACATTTGTATTCATTTAAAAAAATTTAATGGACTTACACTGAATAAATTAAGTTGCAAGACATACACAGAAAGAATTATAAATAATACAAAACTATATTCGACCAAATTTTTTCATTAAAATAATCAATATGTCTAATAATAAACAATATACATAAATTTTTAAAAATTTACTATCATACCATGTACCAATCCTCCTTTATATAAGAATACAAAATTAAAGTACCGTATTCCAAACATAAGAAAACCTAGTTGCAACATCTACATCTTTAAAAATAATAACTCTATTGTTTTTTGTTGATCCATGAATTGAACAAATTTAAGGCAAAATGTGTATAGAATTTTGATAGATGCCAATGTACATCCACACTCTATTTAAGAAGGTAATGACACGGCTGTAGGCAATGATCCACGAATCCTCATTATGCATCACAAAAAAACTATTGACACACAACTAAACAGTCAAAACTTCGAGACTGCAGAATGGATAATTTTATTAGGTGAAGTTTAATTTTACATAATGAATTGGATTATTACACAAAATCCCACCATAGGACAGTACAAATAATTATTAACACATCTTGCAACATAAAAAATATATAGGCCTAAAACTGAGAAGAATCACAAATGGTCCCATAACACTCTCGGTGTTCACGAATGTTTATGCAACTTTTTATTCTTATCTAAATTTTTGGTCAGGTTGGTATAAATTTTGATAATTGTCATAGGAAATTTCAAAATTTGACGGGAAAATCACACTAATTTTTTTATTTTAGTCACGTTGACGGCCGTCGCTACCACAAGAATTGAAACCTAAATAATACAACGACTTATTAATATTTTAAATTACATAATCCAATTTGCATTAAATACTTAATCAAAAATCTTGTTAAAATGTTTATTTATTAGTTAGCATACGTTTATAAATATTGTTTGGTGTAAAATAAGTACCTATTATTCAGTGCACACCTAAAAAAATCGGTGGGCCAAATATTAAATTTTTTAATACATACACACGATGATATAAAACTAAAAACATATTCACGATGATCTAAAATAATCCTCATTATTTAGCGCACATGTATAAAAATTGGTTGTCTAAATAATTAGAGAAAACTACAATGAGAATTAAATATTAGATCCAAAATTGTAGTAGTAGTTAAATATTTTCCTAATGTTTTCACACAATAAATCTTTACATTTAATTCCTTAATCGATGGTATTAGTTAAGTATTTTCATTAATCATAACTATGAGATTTAACAATTTATCAGACTAAATAATATGGGACAAAATATTTAACTCATATATAATCCAAATTATGTGACATCAATCATTGGACCAATATTACTTCCAAGCATATCATCACAATTTTACACAATGAATTGAATTCTTGAACAAAATCCCAACACTGGACAATACAATTAATTATTAATCGAACTTGCAACATGTAAAAGATATAGGACTAAAAGTAATAAAAAATTGGCAACAATGGTTGCTGGCTCACAACTTGTTCACTTATATATATGCTCTTCAATTTCAGCCCATCAACTTTATATGCTTGTTTAATTGCAACATATATGATGAATTCTTGCAACTAATTGTCTACTTGCAACTTAAAGGTACTTGCTAGAAAAAAAAAAGTAATATTGTAGAAATGTAACATATACAACTACAATAATAGATATTTCTCAAATAATACGATATAGAGGAAAAATTCGCACTGGTCCACTAACTTGTCCAAGTAATTTTTTAAAAATTTCATTGAAAATTACAAATTTACTCTGGAACGAAAAACTTTTTTTATATAAAATTTCTAGTTTTATAAACCGTGCAATTAACTCCTTAATCATTAAAATATGCACCGATTTTTAGCCCATATTTAAAATTGATATATTTTACTCACGCATACATTAGCACCTTAATTGTAGTGACTGATATTTATATTCTGCCAAAAATATATTATCGATGATCTAAACTATCTCCTATTATTTAGCGCACAATTTTAAAATCTTGTTGACTGACTTTGAAGCGAATTTTACTAACTTCTACTAGTCGCTCACCCGCAAGCGGACGGATTCACTGTAGTAAGAGTAAGTATAATGACCAAGTAGTATCGAACCCAAGGGATGGTGTATATGCGAATAGATCCCTGAAGATCTACGCGTCGTAGTTAATATGAGTGTATGTTTTTGGATTTTTTTAGAAAGATTAATTAAAACTAGAATAAACTAATTAAACTAAAATACTAAAGCAAACGAATTAACTAAGGGTTGGATTCAAATAAGAGATGGTGATGCTTAGGATATGAATCCCTACGTATACTAACGGAGCAGGTACATAATCAAAATAACCGTGACACACAAGAATTAACCTAAGTCTAAGAATGCAAGGTGAAAGCTCAAGATTCTAAACCCTAATACTTTACCCCTAACACTCGACTTCACTAATCTACTAACAAGTTAATAGATTGTGCTCAATTAATGAGACCCTAATTTAACTAAGGTGATGCGGTCGTCCTCCTTCGCTAAACCGGTAGATGAATTAACCTTTCCTAAACCTTCTCGTTAAGACTACTAATTGTTATTGAGTGATGCGGTCGTCCTCTCTCTAACACTTTCGTACTAAATTCAAAGGTAAAGTTAAGATTAATTATAAGAATTCATTAATTAAGAGAATTAAAACTAACATCACGAATTACCCTAATTACGTACCCACATCCTACTTCTACGAGTTCATCCTACCCTAAGCATGCAAGGGTTTTAGCCGGACATGGTTGTAACAAACATAAAAGCAATAGAAGAAACAACACACATAAACACAATGAATTGAAGAACGAAAATATGAAACATGAACTAGGGTTTTAAAGAAATAAATACTAAGAACTGAAATTGAATTAATCAAAACAAAATTTAAACGTGTTCAAAGTAACGAACTAATGAAAAGAAACTAAGAATTGAAAAGAAACTAGAATTCGTATGAAAAACCTCAACAAAACGTAAATAAAGCTTGCTCGTCTCCTTCCTTTCCAAAAACTAAGTCTAACAGTATTTCTAAAGTTCGGGGATCCTTCAAAACGTGTTTGGAAGAGGTATATATAGGCACGGGTCGAAACGGAAGTTAATGGGCCGAAAATACGCATCCGGAGGCAAAAATCCAAGGTTGCTCGAGCAAAACGCTCGAGCGGTCCCGCTCGAGCAGTGTAGCTCGAATGACACAATCGCTCGAGCGGTTCCGCTCGAGCCGGTCGAGCGGTGAAAATGCACTGTATGTTTTGGGCGCTCGAGCAATGCGCTCGAGCGGTGGCGCTCGACCTAGTCACTCGAGTGACCTCCAACTCATCCCACTGATACTTTTCCTCGTCCGCACTAATACTAATCGTATTTCTTCAATATCTTCTCATCCGGGCATCCGTTTGAGTCGATTCAAAGTCCTACGAACTCCGTTTTTCGTCCTCTATTCACCTATGAGCATCAAAGAGACAAATTCATCAACGTGTAGAAATAATGCTCAATTGACTCTAAATACTCTATAAACTCGACCAAAACTAGGGCGTTTCGGGCACCAAAACATAACAATTTCACGCCTAATCATTGACCCATTTACTAAATATATATTCATGATGATCCAATACAAATAATTTATTAATCTAACTTGCAACATGTAAAAGATATAGGATTAATGCTAATAAGAATTTGACAAGAAAGGTTGTTGGCTCACAATTTGCTCACTTATATGCTCTTCAATTTCAGTCCAACAACTTTATACGCTTGTTTAATTACAACATATATGATGAATTCTTGCAACTACTTGCCTATTTGCAACTTAAAGGTACTTGCTAATTTTTTTTTTTGTAGATATGTAACATATACAACTATAATAATAGATATTTCTCAAATAATGCTACATAGAGGAAAAAATCACACTGGTCCACTAACTTGTTCGAGTAATTTTTTTTACATTCTCATTGGAAATGAAAAATTTAGGAATAGTAGACAAAATCAAACATACAATAAATACATTTCCATGCAAGATACAAGTCACATGCAAAATTTACTATAGGTTCTTCACAAACACGACAATTAAATCAATTCGGTAAAATGAATAAATGGATCAAAACACAATGTGTACCATGAATTCCTTATACTACTTTTAAACCTTTTTCCATACTATACATGATTCTTCCTTTATATAAGAATAATTAACACATTTAATTAGTTAGTTAAATATAACATAAATACCTATAAGGAAGAGTGAACAAAATTAATCATATAATAAACACATAATTAATATATTTAATTATATAAGACCACAACTACTCCCTCTGTTCCGGAGGAACATGCCCACTTTCCTTTTTAGTCCGTCCCAAAGGAACTTGCACACCCTTTAACATTGATATGCGTGCACATTCACAAAAATATATACATAATAACCCATATGCCACTACTTTATTCAAAAAATATATTTTTTTCTTAAAATGTGTGCCCCCGGAGGTGTGCAAGTTCCTCCGGGACGGAGGTAGTACAATACTAATACTAAATTAAAATAAATAAACAACTTTTCACAAACCAACCAAGAAATAAAATTCGCTACCTGTTAGGACCAAACTAAAAAATAGTAAAAAGTTAACAACTTATGTAAATTTAATAAATTTTATTATCAATCCATATATGATTCGGCCAACTCGTTACCTGTTAGGACCAAATTCAAAATGGTTAAAAGTTACTACTTATGTAAATTTAACACAATTTATTATCATACCATACTTGATTCTTTATTTATATAAGAATAATTAACACATTTAATTAGTAAGTTAAATATGACGTAAGTATCTTATGGGTGGACAAAGTTAATCATATAATAAATACATGATTAACATATTTAGTTAGTTGACCACAACTACAATACTAATACTAAACCAAAGTAAATAAAAAATTATTCACAAACCAACCATGTAATGAAATTCGCGACCTTTTAGGACCAAAGTAAAAATTGGTTAAAAGTTAATAACTTATGTAAATTTAATAAATTTTATTCAACCCATATATGATTCGGCCAACTCGTCACCTGTTAGGACCAAATTCAAAATGGTTAAAAGTTAACTACTTATGTTAATTTAATATAATTCATTACCATACCATACTTATGTTAATTTAATATAATTTATTATTATACCATACACGATTCTTCCTTTATATAAGAATAATTAACACATATAATTATTTAGTTAAATATGGCATACATATCTATAAGGAATGGTGGAAAAAACTAATCATATAATAAATACATAATAAACATATTTAATTAGTTGAGCACAACCACAATACTAATACTAAATCAAAATAAATAAAATATTATTCACACCAACCAAGTAATAAAATTCGCGACCTGTTAGAACCAAACTCATAAATGGTTAAAAGTTAACAACTTATGTAAATTTAATAAATTTTATTATTAGCCCATACATGATTACGCCAACTCGTGACCTATTAGGACCAAATTCAAAATGGCTTAAAGTTAACTACTTATGTAAATTTAATACAATTTATTATCATACCATACATGATTCTTCCTTTATATAAGAATAATTAACACATCTAATTAGTTGGTTATATATTCATATAATAAGTAAATAATTAATATATTTAGTTAGTTGACCACAACTACAATACTAATACTAAATAAAAATCTATTCACACGCCAGCGAAGAAAAGAAATTCGCGCCAAGATAGGACAAACTCGTAAATGGTTAAAGGTTAACACAATATGTAAATTTAATAAATTTTATTATCAGTCAATACATGATTCCGCCAACTCGTGACCTGTTAGGATCAAATTCAAAATGGTAAAAAGTTAACAACTTATGTGAACTTAATACAATTTATTATCATACCATGCATGATTCTTTCTTTATATAAAAATAATTAACACATTTAATTAGTTATTAAATATGAAATAAATACCTATAAGGAAGGGTGGAAAAAATTAATCATATAATAAATATATAATTAGCATATTTAATTAGTTAGCTAAATATGGCATAAAAACCTATAAGGAAGGGAAGGACAAAATTAATTAGATAATAAATTCTCATAGCAAAATTTCCTAAAAATTTTATTAACCACAAATCAGTTTCGTAAGTCCTAAAAAAATGTTAGGAATAATAGACAAAATCAAATATACAATAAATACGTTTCCATGCAAGATACAAGTCACATGAAAAATATACTATAGGTTCTTCACAAACACGACGAATAATTCAATTCGGTAAAATGAATAAATGGATCAAAACGGAATGTGTACCTTGAATTCCTTATACTCCTTTTAAATCTTTTTTCATATTCATATATTCTTTATATAAGACTAAATCAAAATAAATTACAGTTATGAGGACTAACTACAATTCGGCATAGATATTAATTACAAATAATAGTTGTTTCCATTGATCCGATTACAACACCAATTCAAGATAAATAACATCTAGGAGACTATGGAAGATACAACACAAACTACCGATGGATATAAGCTCGCCAAAGACGACAATCCGAAACCGATTTTTGTATAATCTCTTTTTCATTCTTGACGAGTACATGACGGTGGTTTTAAGTATATATAATTGACCAATATGTATAGACGAACATGGCAAATCATTATAGAGGAATAAGTCTAGAAAAACAACAACGTCGAACACAACATCAGGCCAAAAGAATTAAACAATACGTATTCATTGAAACTTGAACGTAATTGATAGAAGTGAATACAATTTTGTCGGCACAATACACGTGACAAACAATCTTTTCATATAATTAAGAACGGTTAAAAAAAGAAGACAAAAAATTAAATCGAAAAGAACAATGCTACATCCAATTACGTCAAAACATGACAAGCGACGATAAATTTTATCCTATAATCGAGGATGGAAGTCGGGCAAGCTTGACTAAATGACTCTCCGGAGACCAACAATCGGAAAGAAAACCCCAAGAAACATAGCAACCGCACAGTCACGATCACACGGTACACCGGCAGATGAGACTCTGGGAATATAGTCGGGCGGCAAGAAAAAAGAAAACAAAGAAGATAGAGGAGGATCACAAATTAGAATGAGGAGGACAAACCACCAATTTATAAGAAATAATGGACATCAATCGACGGACGAGATGAAGTTGACGAAAATCAATGGACAAGATGGAATGCACACCTTGACTCAATAAGGAGCCAAGGATTGAGAAATGGGAGTGGATGGGAGGTGCCACATAAGCATGTTTTGCTTCCACTATATAAGGGTATTGATTTGTTTGTTTAGGTTTAAAAGAGTTTATTAATATTCCTAATAAAGTACTTTTTTATTTCAAATATATAATATTACTATTTGAAGGTTTATTTTTTAAAGAGAACGTAATGCAGATGTCGAGATGTGAACTGTCTCTTCTGAAACATGAACGTAAGTGTCGAGTCGAATGGAGTTAGTGAAAATTTAGGAATCGACATCATCGCATGTGAATTACTTCTGGTTATGTATGTATCTTCCAGAACATTATCGCTCAATCTTATTAGCGCCAATCTAGTTATATTGCATAGACCTCTTGAATTATCTATATTTCTGAGTAACATCTTTGAAGTTGCATTTCAAATTATAATTCGACACACCATAACACTTCAAGTTATTCTAGTGTAGGTACAAGTATTAGTCTGTCATTCAAATAATTAAGATCGTCCACAATATTCTTCAATTGTAACTTTGAACGAAACATTTGTATCAATGAAGGCTTTTTGTTGATAGGCGAGCAGAATCAGTACTTGGGCGACCAGGATTAGCACAAAACACGTAAAGATTAAAATGAAATTAACCCAAGATATCTGGCGAGCAGAACCTGCATGCTACACCAAGACAGATAGACGAACAAAATCAGATCAAAAGCTACATGATGAGCTCAATTAGTATCTCGCCGACCAGATCCGACCACAATACCAAAACAACAACTAAGTGAGACAAGATACCAACAGAATCAGACTAAAGACTCCTCCAGGACAAGTCCAATATGATGAAAAGCTCTTGACTGCGAGCAAGTCCAACAAGATAAGGATAGAATTTAGTTTAGATAAGGTCAACTTAGTCAATGGCCAGGTGTCGTGCATGCAGGCCCGGTAGGCCAAAAGTCACGACACCTCCTGCTAGGCAAATGTCTATAAATACTTAGATTTTTTCAGCTAATAAAATAGGCACAAATTATTATACACGTCCAAACTTCGTCTACGAACCAAAAGCAGCTCGTTTATCTTACGATCGAATTTATCACGTAAGCTTATAAACGTCTAAAACCAAACCTAAACCTGAAATTTTGTATTCACTAATTACGATTAGTGATCAATCACACGTAATTGTTTGGTGATCAATTAAACAACAAAAACAGCCATCAATCATCAAAATTAGAAAAGATCATCAACAAATTGGTGCTAGAAGGAGGGTTCGAACCTTCGAATCATTGAATACGGGAAGATCTCCCCAAGATTGTGGAACAAGTTTGAGCTTTTGAAGAAAAAATTCAAGAACACCAAGAACAATACTCGATACCTCCTGTGAACATGCCTCAATCACGAGAGACACGATGTTCACAACATATAACAAGGGATTCACACTTCCGGATATCCCAGGCTGGTAGGCGAGCAGGGGCGAGCAGAAACGACCAGGAAAATCAGACCAATGTTGCTCGTCAGTTGATGCCACCAGAGTTAGACGCCTTAGCTCACAATCCAGATGAATTGGCACGCACCATTGCCATGCTCCAGGCTTTACAAAGACAGCAAGCCCAACCTGGACCTTCTTATGTGCGAGCAAGGCATAGCCCCTCAAAGACTCGTGAACATGAGAAGGCTAGGGGGATCATTTAAATGAAGCAGACAGTGCCCAAGCTCGTAAGGCCAAAGGCAAAGATAAACAGCACGTTGAGGCCGCCAGTCAGGGAGGTTCAACTCAGAATCCGACCATGGCGGTGAGTCAAGGCACACGCCAAAGTGCTCTAGAAAGATTAGGTCGTCACGGCCGGGGAATCATGGAAGTTCATCCCGTAGCAGGAGCAGCTCGCCCAGCTGTTGCACCTGCTCGCCAGTCAGTCCATGATAGGCTGACTAGGTCAGCTTTTGGTCGCCTTGGCCCAAACACAGAGCCCAATCCTAGGAGGCCAATCCAGGGGGTTCCCGCTCCCAATGAGGGACTGGAGCGAACAGACGGTTGCGCGTCTCTGCTCGCCGGACAGCCTCAGAGTCAGGGGGGATCCTTTGAAGAGCTCGCCTCCATGAGAAAGGCCATAGAGAGCATGCAAGGCCAGCTCGATCAATAGAGAGGATATGGAAACACAACTCTTCCAGTCTCACATCTATCTTTGGTGATTCTGAAAGCCCCGATTAAGCAAAAGATCTAGTTCCCAGCGAGTATCCAATATGAGGGCACGGCGGACCCCCGGGTGCATCTGATGAAGTATACCAATTATATGGTATCAATGGGGGCAAGTGACGCAACACAATGTCGCAACTTTCCTTTAACTCTGGGAGATCGTGTCCATAAATGGTTCTCAGCTTTGCCACCAGATTCAATTCACTCATTTGCTCAGCTGAGCAAAGAATTCTTGTTCCACTTCTCAACAGCCGGGTCTTATCTATCCCAAAGACATCGGTTATCCGACTTGAAACAAACTGATGACGAGTCGGACCGATCGTACTTGGAAAGATTCGACAAGGTCCTATTAGAAGGGGAGTCTGTCAGTGAGGACACCAAGATTGTAGCCGTCCTAGCGGGACTAAAGAAAGGCACCGAACTCTGGAAAGATGTACACCTTAGATGCCCGAAGACTTACGCTGAGTTTCGAGATCGGGCAGGAGTCTTTGTCTCCATGCACGAAGCACTGCAAAAAGACATGTGAGATAAAGGAGAGCAGAAAGAGGGTGCAAAGAAGCCCGGTGCTGGTTATCGAACTCCCAAGAACATGAAAGCATTCACTGAAGGAACGGAGCTGAAGGATAAATTGAACCATATTCTTACTGTACAATTGATACAATCTACAATAATGTCCGGGACAAAGAATTGCTCACACCTCCACGTAGGATACGTCAGGATACGAGCAAGTTAAACCAGAACAAGTATTGTGCCTACCACCAGAGTGTGGGGCACTTTACGAGCGAATGTCGTGACTTGCTGAAGCAGTTATGGCATTTTTATGAGGAGGGAAAACTATCCGAGTTCGTGAAAAGAAAACCCGGCAAAAGAGACAGAGACGAAGATTCTGATGAGGAGGACCAGGAACAGGCACTTCGTCGAAATCGAGCTGGGCGACCAGCTCAGGTGCCTGCCGGAGAGCCAGTTCCAGACATCCAGATGATGGAGCCTGCAGGACCCATATGTGGTTATTCTGATGGACGACCACCAATTTCTAATCGTAAAAGAAAAGCAGAATTACGAGCGATCGGTCATGTACAAGAAATGGGGGTTATTCCGCCTGCCATGCAAACATCGGAATTAACTTTTACCGACAGAGACTTGGAAGGAGTACTGACCCCTCACAACGATTCGCTTGTGATATGTGTCAAGATCATGGAAACTAGAGTGCATAGACTGTTGGTGGATACTGGAGCCTACACAAATGTCCTTTTCAAAAAGACGCATGATCAAATGGGAGATTGTGCAGGCTACATCAGAGACACAAATCATCGTATTCTGGGATTCAGAAATGCTGTGACGGTCCCACTGGGAATAGTAACTTTGGCTATGCAACTTGTGACGGTCAAAGAGCCCGAGAAAAATATCGCAAGAATGGTGGATTTCTTGGTCGTCGATCAAGAGTCAACTTACAATGGGTTCCTGGGTCGGCCTTTCTTGAATGAATTCAGGGCTGCGTGTTCAACTTACCATTATTGCATAAAATTCCCAACAGCAAGTGGAGTTGGCACAGTAAAAGGAGACCAAAGAAAAGCTCGAGAGTGTCTCCTACAAATCCAGTCAAGACAAGGATAAGTATCTATGATGGAAGCGTCAACCAGTCAACTTGAGAATGAACCCTCAATTTTGGAAGACATTCTCGGGGCCTATAACGATAAGATGGACGTAGACGACCAGCCCTCGCCCATGGGCGAGCAGATGCTGCAGGGCGGCGAGCAGACCTTGCCAGAAGCAATGTTACCCCCCGTAACTGACAGTATACGTCCGAGTAATAACCAGGAGAGCCCAATTATGGCGACCAAACCCAACCCGGAACCCGCAGAAGATTTTGACCCCCGGTTAGGTGCTGAACCCATGAACATCGAGGATGAGCTAAGTCCAGAAGGACCAATAGTTGACCCTCGATGGAAGGGGCAAAAACAACGGGCAACTCCGGTCGAAGAATTGGAGGCCATCAAGATTGATCCCGTACGAGATGACCTTGAACTTTACATGGGGTCCGAACTCCCCGAGCCTTACAGAACCCGCATGACGGAATTCCTGAAGGCTAACTTAGACGTCTTCGCATGGTCCCATGCTGACATGGTGGGAATTGACCCGAAAGATGCCTGTCACAGGTTGAATATCAACCCAGTCCGAAAACATGTCCACCAGAAATGACGAAAATATGGACCTGACAAGTATCAAGCTTTAAACGAGGAGGTCAAAAAGTTACTGGACAACGACTTAATTAAACAGGCATTGTGTCCACAATGGGTAGCAAATCCTGTCTTGGTACGGAAGCCGAACGGAACCTGGAGGCTATGCATAGATTTTACAGATCTAAATGCAGCATGCCCAAAGGACAACTTTCCACTCCCGCACATCGATCAACTGGTGGACAGTACTGCCGGGCACGAAATGTTCACATTCATGGATGCCTTTGCAGGTTACCACCAGATTCCAATGCACCCAGATGACCAAGAAAACACGACCTTCTATACTAACAAAAATCTACTATGCTGGAAGAGGATGTCGTTTGGTCTAATTAATGCTGGAGCAACCTACCAGAGGCTGGTCAACAAAATATTCGACGAACATATTGGGGAAACGGTGGAAGTGTATGTCGACGACATAGTCGTGAAAAGTACACAGAAGGAATATCACCTCCATCATCTTTCCCAGGTGTTCGACATACTCCAGAAATACAATATGAAGTTAAATCCAAATAAAAGTAGTTTTGGAGTTCATTCCGGGAAGTTCTTGGGCCATCTGGTCAGTAAGCGAGGAATCGAAGCTAATCCAGCAAAGGTGAAAGCGATCGTCGATATGGAACCACCACGCTCTTTTAAGGAAGTGCAAAGGTTAACCGGTTGCCTAGCCGCTTTAAACAGGTTCATATCACGGTCGGGAGACAAGTGCCGTCCATTTTTTGAGGCCATCAAAAAGGGCAACTTTGCCTGGACGGGAAGCTGCCAGAAAGCCTTTGATCAACTGAAAGAATATCTAGGAGATGTAAAAATTATGTCAAAACCAATTCCCGGCGAAAAGTTATATTTATACCTGGCAGCGTCTGACACGGCCATAAGTTCGGTGTTAGTTCGGGCAGAAGGCAAGTTTCACCTGCCAATTTACTATGTCAGCCAGGCCTTGCATGATGCTGAGGTGAAATATTCACCGACCGAAAAGTTGGCATATGCTCTCGTCATGAGTGTCAGGAAGTTGAGACCCTACTTCTTTGATCATCAAGTCGAAGTATTGACAACTTTCCCACTCAAACAAATACTACACCGACCCGACACCACTGACCGTCTTTTAAAATGGTCCATAGAGATAAGCCAGTTTGGCGTAACGTATGCACCTTGAACCGCGATTAAGGGACAAGCGTTAGCTAACTTTATAGTCGAATTAACCTTCCCTCAAAATCCAACGAGAGGGCTGGATCACCCATGGCATCTTTATGTGGATAGTTCGTCAACAAATCTGGCCTCGGGTGCAGGGATAGTGCTCATCAGTCCCGACTGGCAAGTATTCACTTCAGCAGTTAGATTCGAGTTCATGGCCACCAACAATGAAGCTGAATATGAGGCCCTCATTGCAGGTCTTCACCTATCATTAGCTGTTGGAGTAAGACGACTACAGATTTTCGGAGACTCTCAACTCATTGTAAGCCAAGTACGAGGTGAATATGAGGCCAGAGACGAGCAAATGATCGAGTATCAATGAATAGTTGCTCACTTGGTATCTCTGCTAGACCAAGTGTTTATCCAGCAGATACCTCGAACGAGCAGAACACAAGTTAATGCCCTAGCAAGATTAGCAACAAGCGATGGGCCAGCAGATCTGATGGACATTGTCATTACCAGAAAAGTCCAACCATCAACAATGGACTACGAAGTAAACCAAGTAGTTGAACAAAACAACGACGATGATTGGAGAACTCCTATAGCCAAATACTTGAAAGACGGGGAGTTGCCAAGCAACTCATTTGAGGCTGTAAGAATCAAGAAACAAGCAACCAGATATACTCTGGTAGATGAACAACTTTACAAAAGAGGTTTTTCACTCCCGCTACTCAAGTGTTTGTCTAGGGGGCAAGGAAGGACAGTCCTAGAGGATATACATTCTGGAGTTTGTGGAAGTCACACTGGGGGGCAAGCTTTGGCCTACAAAACTGTAAGACAAGGTTATTATTGGCCAACCTTATGAAAAGATGCAATCCAGTTAGCCAAAGCTTGCCACCAGTGTCAAATTTTTGCTCCAAGTATTCATGCCCCGGCCTAGGAGCTCGTATCGGTTTATAGTCCATGGCCATTTGCAAGATGGGGAATAGACATTATTGGTCCCTTCCCTGCAGGAGTTGGAAATGTTCGATTTGCCGTCATAGCAGTCGATTATTATACAAAGTGGGCAGAAGCAAAGGCCATGGTAAAGACTACACAGCAAAACATGATTAATTTCATATGGCAGAACATTGTCTGTCGCTTTGGAATTCCACGAACAATTGTGACAGATAATGGTCCGCAGTTCGACGGAAAGGAGTTGAGAGACTTTTGTGCAAAGTGGGGCTATTCGACTCCCTATCATCCCCAGTTAAACGGGCAAGTTGAAGCTGTAAACAAGATCATCAAGCATACATTGAAAATACGCCTGGCAGAAAGCAAAAGTAGTTGGTCAGAAAAACTCCCGGAGGTCCTGTGGGCATTTAGAGTTTTTCCCAGGTCAAGCACCGGAGAAACACCTTTTGCAATGGCTTTCGAAACAGAGGCTGTGATACCAATTGAGTTAAAGACCAAAACAGTCAGGACGACCAGCTTTGATGAACAAGCAAATCACTCTACTCTAGCCACAGAAATAGATTTGCTCGAAGAAAGAAGATTACATGCCGAGCTAAAAAATTCCACGTACAAACAGAGAGCAGAGCGTTATTATAATTCCCAAGTCAAGATAAGAAAGTTCGAAGTTGGTGACCTTATTTTAAGAAAGAAGCTTGCCCCACCTCCAGGCATATTTGGCCCGACTTGGGAGGGCCCATACAGGGTAACAGACAGGTTACCCAATGGAGCATATGACATAGAAGACTTAGATAGCAACCCGGCCCAATATTCCTGGAATGCAGCTAACTTAAGGAAGTACTTTTAGTAGGCGAGCGGTCTTGCCTCATGAGAGAGTGAAGTTGAGATGGGCAAACTACTAAGTCCACTGGGCGAGCTAGAATGGCAGAGGTACAAGATGGATCCAAAAACTTGCCTAATTTTTTGAAATTTTCACCAAGTATAAGTGGTCGAACAGAGTTGAATTAGGTCAAGTTTGGTCGCGGTCTAGAACGCCAGCCTCTTGTATAGTTTAGTTCCCTCTTGAGAGTTTAAAGATGCCTTGACAAGATGTATAGTGGTCGAGCAACTTTGACTCCTGGTGTAAATTATGTTTTTTAATGGTTGGAAGTTTGACATTTTTTTTGTCGAGCAGGTCCAACCTAGTTAGTACAGGCTTACATTCTTGGTCGCGTTTAATACTTGTAATTTTTTAATGTTTGTTCAATGTTAAGTTGTTCGTTCAAGCAGAAATGCAAGCTCAAGGCGCAAGTTGATTATACAACCAAGCCCATTAAAGGTTGTTCGTTTTTAAATGAACATAGCCTAAGGCCAAAAACCCATCAAATTCTAAGGCCAAAAAGTTCTTAAGGAACAAGGCCCAACTACATTAAGATTGTTGAAGCATAGATAAGAATGCAAAGAACAATTAATGTAAAGTAAATAAGACGAGCAGATGTGCAAAATAGTCTCATTAAAGACAAGGCTTGATCGCCCAAAAAATTATAGAAGAAAAGTGAACAACAACAAAAAAAAAGTACAAGGCCCTAGCTAATCCTATCTGCTAAGCTCCTTGCCCGGCGGGAGGGGGAATGTTATCATCTTTAGGATCTTCCAGAGGAGAGCCAGCGAGAGCAGGATCAATTGGGACTACTTGAGTCAGCTCGGCGATAAGCCCCTCGACATCAGCTCGCTCTTGGAGAGCTTTTTCACTTTGGTTGGCGTGCAGGATTTGCTCGCCCTCGGCAACATCGCCCTCTTCTTCCTTCTCATCTTCGGGAGGACTTGTGATAATGATATCGGGGCCAATGAAGTCAAGTTTGACCCCGTAGTCAGGAAGGTCGCCAATCTGGAGAGTTGTGCCCGGGGCTGGAGGGTTTGATTCGACAAAGTTGCAGAGCTCCTTGCCGATCTCTTCAACAACAGAGGCAGCCTTAAACTCATGAGCAATTCGAATGCTCTCGGCATAGCCTGTCACATAACCCAGGATTGAGCTCACCTTGTTGGGATATGTTTTAGTTTTGATGATTTTCCAAAACATGTAATAGGTTTGAAAGCAGTCAGGTTAGTATCTTTTATTTCAGGTCAGGCTAGACTAGCCTTCAGTGGAATAGGCTGTTCAGTTGAGGGGGAACTCAGCGAGGGGGAACTCTGCAACACAGCCTGAGAATATCAAGATAACACCAAGAAGAACTGACTGAAGCCATGCCAGAAACCTGAACTAGAAGAAAAGCCTGAAGGATGTCCCACTGAGTGTAAACCAGGCTGATCTAAGCTAAGAAAGGTGGACCACTCAGTGGAGAGCATGATCAGGAGGATCAGTGCTGCACCAAGTAGGCCCTGAAGGAGTCAGGCTACTGTGGTCAGGGAAGTTTGTCATTCAGCCTTATGACAAACTTCTTGGAGTGATCTTCAAACAGTCTCTGAAGGACAACCAAACTGAAGACGTTCAGTTCACTGAAGATCACCAGTCAGTGAAGGGGGAAGCTATCTAAAGTCAGTGGGTCTTGGTCAACCCACTGAGTCAAAGATCCGTGAATCCAGGCCACGTGGACCAACCAGCACGAGGCAGCAACTCTGACACTGACAAAGGCCGAATTCCAAGAAAAGTGGTTGAAACCATTAAATGTTGGATTCAAATGTATCTTCCCTCCAACGGATACATTTGAAAGCCCATTATAAATACAAGCTCATATCTTCGTTGTAAAGTGTGTTGTATTGTGTGAAAGAAGAAAATAAACACCTACAAGCTGTGAGGGTGTGTTAGTTGTTAGGGAGTCATAAGGAAGTGTTACACACCCACGGCACTGACCTTTAGGATTATCACTTATATTCATTGAGTGTCAAGCTTGTAACTCTTAGCTTAGAGAGGCTTTCCTAATCTTAGCTTTAAGGCTAACACATTGTAAAGAAAAACCTCACCTAGTTGGAGAAAACCAAACCAAACTAAACCCTTTCAGAAGATTGTTAGGTTTGTAGTGAGTTGAGGAGAGGCAGCCCAGGGAGTGGCGTGAGTCCAGTTGTAAGTGCACCTTGGCACGTTAAAAACAAGAATCCTGAGATAGTGGATTTCCTGTTAAATCAGGCCGTGGATGTAAGAGCTTGAGTCTCTGAACCACGTTAAACCAAGTGTTAAATCATTACGTACTTGCTAAAGGTTTTGTTGTTTCCACTCACTGAGTGTAGTTCGAAAGAAAGAAGTTAGCCAAGTATTTAAGTCAGGGAGAATCTATCTCACTGACAAGCTTAAGCAAACACTCGAGAGTTCAGTCTCTCGAGTCACTGCCTTGTTACGAGACTGAGTCTTCAAGTCACCACACTGACTTGATTACTCTGACTCATAGCAACGCAGTGACTTGAGGCTCTTCGCACTGAACTCAGCACGCACTCGAGAGCTCAGTCTCTCGAGTCACTGCCTTGTTTAGAGCCTGAGAACTCAAGTCAAATGACACTGACTTGAGGGCTCTGACTCTAAGCAACACAGTGACTTGAGTATTCCGTCACTGAGCTCATTCATGTTGCGTAGTATGGTTTAAAAAAATAAAACAATTTTTGCTCCTGAATTCTCATTTTGCTCTTCGAAAACGGGACCATCAATTGGTATCAGAGCGGGTTGTTCACATGACCACTGATCCAGTTTTGTTAAGAAAAATGGTCAACCGAACAGATCTTAAACGTTTTAAAATATGGGAATTCCTACATATTTCAAACTATTACTTGTATTCTGACATTATTCTTGTAGTAGAAAATCATTTGGTTAGAAGTTTTGGAATCATCAAAACGGGGGAAATTGTTGGGATATGTTTTAGTTTTGATGATTTTCCAAAACATGTAATAGGTTTGAAAGCAGTCAGGATAGTATCTTTTATTTCAGGTCAGGCTAGACTAGCCTTCAGTGGAATAGGCTGTTCAGTTGAGGGGGAACTCAGCGAGGGGGAACTCTGCAACACAGCCTGAGAATATCAAGATAACACCAAGAAGAACTGACTGAAGCCATGCCAGAAACCTGAACTAGAAGAAAAGCCTGAAGGATGTCCCACTGAGTGTAAACCAGGCTGATCTAAGCTAAGTCAGGTGGACCACTCAGTGAAGAGCATGATCAGGAGGGTCAGTGCTGCACCAAGTAGGCCCTGAAGGAGTCAGGCTACTGTGGTCAGGGAAGTTTGTAATTCAGCCTTATGACAAACTTCTTGGAGTGATCTTCAAACAGTCTCTGAAGGACAACCAAACTGAAGACGTTCAGTTCACTGAAGATCACCAGTCAGTGAAGGGGGAAGCTATCTAAAGTCAGTGGGTCTTGGTCAACCCACTGAGTCAAAGATCCGTGAATCCAGGCCATGTGGACCAACCAGCACGAGGCAGCAACTCTGACAATGACAAAGGCCGAATTACAAGAAAAGTGGTTGAAACAATTAAATGTTGGATTCAAATGTATCTTCCCTCCAACGGATACATTTGAATCCCCATTATAAATACAAGCTCATAGCTTCGTTGTAAAGTGTGTTGTATTGTGTGAAAGAAGAAAATAAACACCTACAAGCTGTGAGGGTGTGTTAGTTGTTAGGGAGTCATAAGGAAGTGTTACACACCCACGACACTGACCTTTAGGATTATCACTTATATTCATTGAGTGTCAAGCTTGTAACTCTTAGCTTAGAGAGGCTTTCCTAATCTTAGCTTTAAGGCTAACACATTGTAAAGGAAAACCTCACCTAGTTGGAGAAAACCAAACCAAACTAAACCCTTTCAGAAGATTGTTAGGTTTGTAGTGAGGTGAGGAGAGGCAGCCCAGGGAGTGGCGTGAGTCCAGTTGTAAGTGCACCTTGGCACGTTAAAAACAAGAATCCTGAGATAGTGGATTTCCTGTTAAATCAGGCCGTGGATGTAAGAGCTTGAGTCTCTAAACCACGTTAAACCAAGTATTAAATCATTACGTACTTGCTAAAGGTTTTGTTGTTTCCACTCACTGAGTGTAGTTCGAAAGAAGGAAGTTAACCAAGTATTTAAGTCAGGGAGAATCTATCTCACTGACAAGCTTAAGCAAACACTCGAGAGTTCAGTCTCTCGAGTCACTGCCTTGTTACGAGACTGAGTCTTCAAGTTACCACACTGACTTGACTACTCTGACTCATAGCAACGCAGTGACTTGAGGCTCTTCGCACTGAACTCAGCACGCACTCGAGAGCTCAGTCTCTCGAGTCACTGCCTTGTTTAGAGCCTGAGAACTCAAGTCAAATGACACTGACTTGAGGGCTCTAACTAAAAGCAACGCAGTGACTTGAGTATTCCGTCACTGAGCTCATTCATGTTGCGTAGTATGGTTTAAAAAAATAAAACAATTTTTGCTCCTGAATTCCCATTTTGCTCTTCGAAAACGGGACCATCACACCTCCATCTTTGGAATAAGTTCCTCTTGAGTAATGGAGTGGGCGAGCTGGGCTTCGAGGTCGGCAATTTTGGCTGTTGCCTCGGTCGCGAATTTCTCCGCGACCTCCTTCTGTTGTTGAGCGCGGGCAAGTTCTGCTCGCATCTGCTCGACCTCGGCCATCTTAACCTTAAGTTCTTCAGAGACCTTGACGTGCAGGTCCAGAGCACGTTGCTCACTGATTTGATGGGCCTTGGCTTTATTCTCCAGGTCGGCAACAATTCTTTTCGCTTCTGCCTTTGCATCATCTCGCTCCTTGGCAATACGGCTGACAGTGGCCACGTGCTGGCGAGAGTCTTTCTCGAGATCCTCAACCTGGTCGACCAGACGCTACACGGCCGCCAAGGTATTGCCCGCCTCGATGAGACACAGACGGCCATTGTCACGAGGCGCCTGTGCCTTGACAGTTTCGTTCAACTCCTTAGTCCAGCTGCGGGCAACGACTTCCGAAGCACGGTGGACGAAGGAGTCCGGGATCTCGCGGAGGTTGGTCGGCACCTTCGAACAAGCGAACCGGTGCACCATGTTGGACCGCCCAGGGTACTGCTCGGGCAAGTAACTGGAAAGAAATCCCCAGTTAGTAAATGTTAGGATAAAAATTGTTAGTTTTGATGAGTTAAAACAAACCAGAAGATGTAATAGGACCATCTGGACCTGTTAGCCAGATGATGATCTAGATTAGGACTTAGTCTAGGGGGAACTGCCAGACCAGAAGACTTCACCAGAAGAGTCACCAGAAGACCCCCCAGAGGACTTCACCAGAGGACTCCACCAGAAGACTTCACCAGATGAGATCAGACCAGAGGCAGAGGACTTTCCCCAGACCAGACGAGTCCGGTCCAGACGAGTCTGGTAGAACAAAAGATGCTCAGTTTTGATCCCCTTATTCTACTGAGTATTCTGGTTGTTCACCAGATAAGGACCAGAAGACACCGAGGTTGCCTGGTGTCTGGTCCTGCCTTCTCTGGAGAGAATCAGAGTTAGGCAGAGGAAGCTATTGACCGTTGGTGATTCAAATCAAGTCAACAAGATCAGGATTGGAAAGTATTTGAAGATAATCAATCCAAGGATCCCACCAACCCAATCAATCAATTAGGGAATTGATTGATTGAGGCTTCCTTATATAGAGGATCTGATTGGATTAGCCCTCCAACGGCTAGCCCTAATCCCCTCTATATATACAAGAGTGAAGTTCAAGAAAAAGCTCTAGAGACCCTACACGCGCACATAGCATTCTAAGCTTTTGATCACTACGCATTTGCACTCACTTTGTTCTTAATTACTCATCCAACTCGTAAGGAGTTTATATACTCAACCTGTTCATCTTGTTAGATAAGGTTGGAGTAAGTCTGTCTTTAGATCGGAGTTAGATCTAAAGAGATTGTAAGAAGGTGCTGGTACTTCGGAAATTCCAGTAAGATAGTTGGTTGGTTGGTTGATAGTGAGACCCCTTTGATCAAGGGAGAGTGGACGTAGGATATTCAGATCCGAACCACTATATATACGGTCTTATTTATTGCTTTCTTTAATACTTGTTTGATTATAATTTGTGCTCTTAGAAAAGGGATTTCTTCTAAAGACATATCGGTTAAAAAGGCTTCCGCAATTAATCTATCTAGTGGGACCAACAAGTGGTATCAGAGCAGTGTGTCCAACGACCACTGCTTTGAAAAGCTTTTGGTGGTCACCGGGCAGATCCATTGCTCATTTATTGTTTTTGTTCAAAATCTAGATAAATCCTTATTTTAGTAAATATGTCTTCAAAATCTTCTTATAAGAGTCGCAAACTGCCAGAATTCTCATTCGAGGATTATAGCCACTGGAGCTTCATGATGAGTAATCATCTTGGAGCTATTCACCACCGCATGTTAGATGTGGTTGAAAGTGGCCCCATTAAATTTTATTGGACTCCTATTGATAGTGGCAGGTCTGAGTCCAGAGAAGAAACAAGTGAAGTTGCTCAAAAAGCTGCCGAGGATAGAGTCCCCAGGCAAAGAATTCTCAAAAAGAGAGATGAGCTTGATAATGATGAAAGAAAGCTCTACAACTTGGACCAGGTGGCAAGAACAGAGATCATCAACACACTTACAAAAGAGGTGATTGAAAAGGCCAGAATGTGTGCCACTGCCAAGGAGATGTGGGACAAACTCGCACTTCTCTGTGAGGGAACAGAGAAGATCAAAGACAACAAGCTCCAAGCTGTTCAACACTCGTTTGACACCTTCAAGATGAAACCAGACGAGACCATTGACCAGCTGGACATGCGTCTCACAAACCTTCTAAACAAGGCTAGTGCCTTAGGTAAGACCTACTCTGAAAAAGAGATTAATAGTAAAATCTTGCGTTCTCTAACAAGCAGGTGGAGAATTAAAGTCACTGTGATCAAGGACAACAAGGATCTCAATACTCTGGATCATCATCTTCTGTTGTCTGATCTCAAAGCCTATGAGTATGATCTTCAAGAGGAGGATCAAACAGAAGAGGTTTCCTCTTCTGGTCAGAAAGGTGTTGCATTCTCTTCAACCATCAAATCTGATGTCAAGCCAAATGAGTCTACTGCAGATGACTTGAGCCTCAAGGAGCAGGTAGCACTTCTAACTCGAAAATTAGATAAAATGAGTTCTAAGTATGGCAGGTACAAAAGGCATTGGAAGGAATCTTCCAGAGACAGAAAGAGTTCTTTCAAGCCTGCAGAGAAGGAGAAGACATCTGGAGACTCAAGGGAGACCAGATTCAGAACTCCAGAGAGGAGGAGAGATGACAACCCTGGCAACTCTGGGAGATCAGATTATCAGAGGAGGGATGGTAGCACTGGCAGACCTGACTACCAGAGGAGAGAAAGTAGTCCAGCCAGATCAGACTACAACCAGAGGAGGAGAGAGCCAAGTCCTAGTCCTAGAGGAGACAATGCCTGCTACACATGCAACAAGACTGGTCACTACAGTTATGATTGTCCTCAGCTTACTCCTAGGGAAAGAGAAGAGAAAAGAATCAAGAGAGATAGGAGATATGCAGATAAGAGAGCACTGCTGGCAGAAGCAGAGGAGGAGGATACTAGTTCCAATTCTTCTTCTTCTGACTTTGGATCAGATGATGATGTGTGTCTCATGGCAGACATCACTGAGGTAAATGAAACTACTCTAGTCTTATCTAATTCCAAATGTACTGAATCCTCTAATTCATCTGGTAACTCCAGAGAGTCTGATATGCAACAAATGCTATCAGATCTCCAAAATTGTGTCCAACTTTGTCAAAAACTTGAGAAAGAGAATGGTAGGCTCAGAGCTGAAGTTCAATCACTCTCTCATGAGCACAAATCCACCAGAGAACTCATGAAAGATCATTCCAAAGAAGTCTATGAACTTCAGGATAAGATCACAGAAAGAGATACTCTGGTAGATCAACTCATGAAAGAAAGGAATTCTCAAGAGGATGAGATCACTGAACTCAGAGCCAAATACCAGACACTTATCAAGGGAAAACAAGTTGCTCACAACATAGAGGAGATACCTATGCCCAGAGAAGCTCCCAAGATACCATCTGTTGTATCTATCATATCAGAGTCTTCTCAGCGCATTTGTGATAAGAGTGGTTTAGGATATTCTGGAATTACCACTAAAACTCATAAATACCTTTATAATAAAGACAAGTCTGTAAGAGCTGGTAAATTGGTAGAAATCTGGAATGATAAAGACTTAACTGGTAATGGTTACAAGGTGGTTCACAATCCTGATTGGAAAAGGAATCACTCTGTTAATCACATAACAAATGGTCCAGAAGAGTTGACTGTTCTGGAAGAGAAGATGCTAGAGAATAAGTGTCAAAAAGGGGAACCATTAAAGATTGATGGTTCTGTGAACAATGAGTCCCAAGGAGTAGGAATTACTCAAATTGGAGGACCCCAGAGAAATCCTCAAAGGGAACCTAAACAGATTAGGGGACCTCAAAGGAAACACTCAAGGAAGGGGAATACCAATCAGAGTAACAACTACCAGAGAAGGAACAATGTTCAACAGAACCAGGTACCCCAGAGACAATTTTCTCAGAGGAATCAATTCCAGAATAGGTATACTCAAAGGAACTATAATCACCAGAACAAGTCTAATTATCAAAACCAGAGGAGGTCTTCCAGACCCATCTATAGAAAACCAACTGATCTGGGTAGTTATGACACCAGAGATGGTTCTTCTAGGATGTACCCTTATAACCAGACCTTTAAGACCATGTCTTTGAGGCAGGCCATTCCAAAGGCCAGATTTGAGAAAAGGTACACCAGACCTGTTTATAAGAAAGGTGTCCTTATCAGACCAGTAGCTCAATATGTCATAGTAAGAGGACATGTACTGGTAGATAGATTTGGAAGAAAGATAAGATCTCCTCATCCATCAAGGGATGATCTTTATCTATGGATTCCTACAAAACCTGCAACTAACCAATCAGGACCCAGCACTAGTAGGGGACCTAATTGATCTCTCTGCAGGTAGATAAGAGTCCATTGGAGAAAGGATTTTCAAGCAATCATGTCTGGTACATTGATAGTGGATGCTCCAAGCACATGACCTTCCAAAAGGATAATCTCCAAGATTTCAAGCCATTAAATGGACCAAGAGTGATGTTTGGTGACAACAACTATGGAGTCACCAGAGGAGTTGGAAAGTTGACCTTCAATGGAGTATCTGTAGATGAAGTCTACTACGTAGAAGGACTCAAGCATAATCTGCTTTCAGTATCCCAATTCTGTGACAAGGGATACTCAGTGAAGTTTTCTAGTGATTCATGCACTGTTTTCTCTTCTGATTATAATGATATTTTGCTAATAGGCTTGAGGAAGGGTAACATTTACCTTGCAGATTTTAGCAGTTGCCCAAGGAATGCTTGCCTGGTTGCTAAAGGATCTGCAGAGAACAGCTGGATTTGGCACAAGAGATTGTGTCATCTTAACTTCAAAACATTGAACAAGATTGCCAGAAAAGGTCTCATTCGAGGTCTTCCTAATGAAGTGTTTAAGAAGGATCAGGTTTGTGGTTCATGCCAGAAGGGTAAACAACCCAAGACTTCCTTTAAGGATGTCCAGAGCACAACCACAACCAGAGTACTTCAACTACTTCACATGGACCTGTTTGGACCTGTTTCTCCTCTTAGTTTCAGTGGAAGGAAGTACACCTTAGTAATAGTAGATGATTTTTCAAGATACACTTGGGTAGTGTTCTTGTTTAAGAAAAATGAAACTATGACTAAGCTGCCAGAGTTCTTCAAGCAGATTCAGAATGAGCAGAACCAGAGCATAGTCAGGATCAGAAGTGACAAAGGAACAGAGTTTTTGAATTCACATATTGCAGATTACTGCAAGGATCATGGGATTTTTCATGAGACATCTGCTGCCAGAACACCTCAACAAAATGGAGTTGCAGAAAGGAGGAATATGACTCTCAAAGAAGCTGCAAGAACACTTCTGGCAGAGTACAGCACTCCACAGAGATTTTGGGCAGAGGCCATCAATACAGCTTGCTACACTCAGAACAGGTGCCTGATTGCCCAGAGACACAATAAGACCCCATATGAGGTATGGAAAGGTAAAACCCCATCTGTTTCATATTTTCATGTTTTTGGATGTAAGTGTTTCATCCATGACAATGGGAAATCTAAATTAAGAACCTTTGATGCTAAAGTGGCTGATGGAATATTTTTGGGATATTCCAGCACCAGTAAAGCTTTTAGAGTTTTTAATAAGAATTCACTTTGTGTGGAGGAAACACCTCATGTTGTTTTTGATGAATCTGCTTTTGAGTTAAAGGTGGAAGCTAAGTCTTCTGATGAGACCCAGAATCAGACTACTCCCAGAGTAATCAAAGTCAATCCACCTGTTCTTGATTCAGATTCAGATTCAGATGATGACCCATCTCCTGGTTCTCTGAAGTAGCAGCCTTCACAAGGAGCAGAACCAGAAGAGGTTAGAACTCCTGTAGGGGGAAGCTCTTCTGCAGGTGGTGATAATCACCAAGGTACTGCAGAAGATGATCAACCAAGCAAGACCACGGGAAGGAGGACCCTGGTTGATCACCCCAATGACCTAATCCTTGGAGATCCAACTAAGGGTGTCCAGACTAGGAGATCTCTTAACTTAGCTGCCTTATTCAGTTGCTATGTGTCCTTGATTGAGCCTAAGAACATCAAGGAGGCACTGAAAGATTCAAATTGGATTGTTGCTATGCAGGAGGAATTGAATCAATTCACCAGACAGGATGTTTGGGAGCTGGTAGACAGACCAAGACATCAAAAGGTGATAGGCACTAAGTGGGTTTTCAAAAATAAGAAAGATGAGAATGATGTCATTACTAGGAACAAGGCAAGGCTAGTGGCCCAGGGCTATTCTCAGTCTGAAGGAATAGACTATGATGAGACATTTGCTCCTGTTGCCAGACTAGAAGCTATCAGATTGTTCTTAGCATATGCTGCTCACATGAAGTTCAAAGTATACCAGATGGATGTGAAATCTGCCTTTCTTAATGGGATTCTCATTGAGGAAGTGTATGTGGAACAACCTCCTGGTTTTGAACAAGGTGACAAGGTGTTTAAGCTTAAGAAAGCTCTTTATGGGCTGAAGCAGGCACCCAGAGCATGGTATGACACTCTATCTCAATTTCTTCTGGACAATGGTTTTACTAAAGGTAAGATTGATAGAACCTTGTTTAGGAAAGAAGAAGGAAAGGACATCCTTCTGGTCCAAATATATGTTGATGACATCATATTTGGATCCCCTAACAAGAAGCTGTGTGAGAAGTTTGGTGAGCTCATGCAGGGACAGTTTGAGATGTCCATGATGGGAGAATTGAATTACTTTTTGGGTTTGCAGGTTAAGCAATCAGAGAAGGGAATTTTTATTAATCAAGCTAAGTACACCAGAAACATGTTAGAGAAATTTGGAATAGGATCTAGCAAGGCAGCCAAGATCCCTATGATGACAAATTTCAACATGGATCCAGATGAGTCTGGAGAGAGTGTGGACCAGACTCAGTACAGAGCACTTATTGGTTCTCTTCTGTACCTGACTGCAAGCAAACCAGATATTACCTTTGCTGTTGGAGTTTGTGCCAGATTTCAAGCTAACCCCAAGAAGAGTCACTTGGAAGCAGCTAGGAAGATTTTGAAATATCTCAAGGGAACTGTGAATTTAGGATTATGGTATCCTGCAGATGACAATTTAGAATTGAGTGGTTATTCAGATTCAGACTATGGTGGGTGCAGAATAGATAGGAAATCTACAAGTGGAACATGCCAATTTTTAGGGAATAAATTGGTATCCTGGTTTTCCAAGAAGCAGACTTCAGTTGCTACATCAACAACAGAAGCAGAGTACATGGCTGCAGGGAGCTGTTGCTCACAGCTTCTCTGGATTAGTCAACAGCTTAGGGATTACCAGGTTAGAGCCAAGGATATTCCTATTTTCTGTGATAGTAATAGTGCCATTGCCATTACCCAGAATCCAGTTCTTCATACCAGGTGTAAACATGTTGATATAAGGCATCATTTTATCAGAGATCATGTTGAGAAGGGAGATATAAGGATGGAAAAGATTGCAACAGAGAGGCAAAGAGTAGATATTTTAACCAAGCCTCTGGCTGAGACCAGATTCAGAGAGTTAGCTTTTGAGTTAGGTTTGTTGGATCCAGAGACAGATTTGTTTTAGGGGGAACATCAGAGAAGTATCCTTGTTTCATTACTTTTCTCCATATATTTATTTTCTTGAGCTAACATACCTGCAGATTAGATATATCAGAGAAGGCAACAGATGAGGTATGCACCAGGTGACACTTGTCCCAGATGAGGTGCTGAGTCATTTGTCCAAAATCTTCTCTGACCAGAACCAGATGAGCTCCATCAGAGGAGATGTAGCTGTGGTTTCATCTGGTTACAATATCAGGTGACAGGTATGCATTTACTTCTCTGGCCTCTGATCATTGGGATACACTTTTCAAATTAGTAAATACACTCAAAACGTTTCAACTTCGGAGTGTATTTAAGACTAGGGTATAGGGCCTAGGCAATCATTTCGCTTTTTCTCTTGACTGCCACAAAACCCCTTTATGCCCAGTCCCAATGACTATGCCAACGCACCAGATTAAATCTGTATCTTGCCCTTCATCGTGGCCATCAGATTTAATCACTGTGCAAAATGTCAATCAATGCTAAATTTAATTTTGTTTCCTAAATTGAATTTGAAATAACACGCGTTCACACTTCATTTAATCTTCAAGCCACGCGTATTACTCTATTTAAATCAATTTTGTTTTCAATCTGTCCTTTCACGTTTCTATACTTTCAAACCCTAACCTCTCTCTGCAAAGCATTTTCTCTCTCTCTCTCTCTCTCTTTCACAGTAATGGCTCCTTCGTGCAACTTCGATCATGTCCTGATGATGAAAAAGCTTAAGACGGAGATGGTGGTGGACTTTTATACCACCAAGAATCCAGTTGTGCTGTCGGTTCTGGAGATGTTCCAGAATGCAGGGGTGGAGAAGTTGATCTCCACTGTTCCCAAGGATTTTCGCACCCTTGACGGTTATGCGGCCCAGTTTCTGGTTCGCATGAAGATTCATGAGGATTACATCTCTTCAAAGATTGGTGAAGATGATTTGGTGTTTTCTAAGCACGATTTCTGCACTTTGTTCGAGAACATTTCTGCGGTGGGAGTGGATCCGTTGACATACAAGGAGGATGATATCATTGGATCATTCAAGATTTTTGCTCGTTCTTCCTGCCAGAACATCACAAAGGGCTTTGTGGATAAGCATTTAAGGCAGAAGTTCAAGGTGTTGTTCGATATCGTGGTTAAAGTACTTATGTGTGAGAATCACAGCACAGATGCCATTTTCAATGGTAGGATGTGTGTGATAAGGGCTTTATATGATGGTGTGCAATGTAATTGGGCGGAGTTCTTCTGGGACGTATTGAGGAAGAACAGGCTGAAGGTGAAGAAGGAGCCGTGCCCATCCAGACCAGGGGAGTTGCAGTTCTGTTTCACTGCAAATGTCTCTTTGGGGACTAAGTTAACTCTTATTCTGGATTCTCTCCTTCCAGAGAAGAAGTGGAAGTCATCTTGGTGCCACAGTTATCACAAGTCCAAGATCTTCTTCTCCAAGGATGGTCCTCTCCACGGCCATGCCGACTCTAATGGAGAGCAAGCCATCCCTGCCCCTCCTATTCAATCTATTCCCTCACCTCCTAAGGGGCAGAGAAAGCAGCAGCAGCAGAAGACTCGGAAGAAAGCTGCTGAAGCAACTGGTTCTTCGACCGTTGCCTTTTCTGGTTCCTCAGAGGAGGACCAGATTCCCCTTCTTGATGTGCTTAAGAAGAAGGGTGATGATAAAGCTGTAAAGAAGGCTGGAGCAGCCAAGAGGAAGCGGCCAGAGGAGGTCAGGAGAGGCTCTGCTAAAAAGTCTAAGATTAGCAGGAAGGCCAAGAAAACCCTTCTGGTGGATGAGCCATCAGAAGAAGAAGGGGAAGAAGAGGAAGTGCCTCTTGTGAGGAAATCCAAGGCCAAGAGAGCCCTTCTTCAAGATCCTGATTCTGGATTTGATCTTGGAGAGGCCTTGGAGAAGGCCATTGACGAGGCCTCCCAGATGATGGAGGATGCTCCAGAGACGGCTATACCTGCTGGTGTTGACCCAGCAGAGGTAAATCCCTCCATTCTATCTTCTCCCCCCATAAATCTTGTTTCCCCTTCCACCTCTCCCCCAGATAACTTTCCCCAAACCCCATCTGCCTATGGTAACCCCACTCTTCCACCAGAGCAGACTATCCCAGATACCCCTGTCTTTACACCCTCTACCATTCCTGCTCATACATCTTCTCCCCCACTCTCCCAAACACATCTTCCCACTAACCCCTCTCCCCCACCTTCTGTACCAGAAGTACCCTCAACCTCCTCTGGTGCAGAAGTCCCCCCTTCAAACTCTTCCACCTCCCAGATCCCTGCTGCACACTCTGTACCAGATATTCCTTCCTCTTCTGGTGCAGAACAACCCCTTCCTACCACCTCTCCTTCACAAAACCCCAACCCTCCCCAAACCCATACAGATCAGGACCCAACCATTGCTATGGCTCTGGGATTCCCTGCTCCTCCCCCCTCCCCAACCTGTTTAACAAGCGATGATAGTGAAGATGAGGAAGCTTCACTTGAGCCTGCTCACTTAGCACCTTCCTCCTCTGCCTCTGGGCCCAAACCCTTTATATTCTCTTCTGATGATATGGGTCCCATTAGGCAGAGTATGAGTGTGAGTGCTCAGCTCTGGCTAAGAGAGCAGTTTCCAATTTTGTTGGAGCACTCACCCCCTCCTGGCGGATCTGACTGATGCCAAGGTTTGGAGTATGGCTAGACTCCAGGATGTTGAAGATCTCATGCTTCTGCTAGAGGAGATGTCTCCCTCTACCTTCACTGCTTGGGAGATTGAGCTGAAGAAGAAGCTAAATATTCAAAACCCAGCAGAGTTGGAGACACCAGAGACGGCCAAGATCCTCATCAAGACTCTCCTTATCCAGAAAGGTGTCATGCTCACTCCAGAGGGCTTCTCCTATAATTTTGGTCCGCATTTCTCATTCCCTCCAGAGTTGTACTCTGATGAGGAAGACTTTGATATGACTCCTGCCGTGCTCCAGAAGATGAAGGCTTTCTTCAATGAGCAAATTATGCAGATTGGGCGGTTTTCCAAAGCAATCCAGCATAAGGCCCATGCTATGATAGAGCATCAGATCAAGCATGAGAGGAGAATCTTCCTGAAGCAGATCAAGTCCTCTCTGGCAGAGGTAAAAGCTTCATTCAAGGCTAATGGCTTATTTGTCAAGTTAGATATCATGCACAGCCAGAAGCAGCTCCAGGAGCACGTGCTGGAGCAGTTGAGGCCAGTCTCTGTTCTCAAGGTGGAGATGGCCAGCCAGATGATTCAGACTGCGAAGCTGAAAGACTCCCTCCAGGAGATGTTGGAGAAGCAAGAGAGACTTGTTGCAGAGTCTAAGGCTTATCTGGAGGAAGCCAAGCAGCTGTGTGATCTTCACTCTTCCTCCAACACTGCCTTGCCTGATCTTATAAGGCAGGTAGTGGAGCCCCTCCTTGATGAAGTTAAAAAGGGGGAAGAGAAGGCCAGAACTGATCTGGCGAAGACCACCAATGAGACTCTTTTTAGCCATGGAGCTCGTCTGGACCTGTTGGAGAACACATTGGCACAGGCTGAGTTGCAGAAGAAGAAGAAAGAAGAGTTGAAATCCCTTTCTATGGCTAAACAACTTGCTGCAGAAGAAGAGTCATCTGAAGCTGAGCAGGATCCTTCTACCATTCCTGGTCCTGCTAAGAGGAAGATTAGAAAAGTAAAGAAGAGTTTCCTTGAATCTGTTGTCGAAGAAGCAGAGAAGAGATACAAGGAAGAGACTCCAGAAGAGAGGCAAGCCAGAATCAGGAAGAACATAGATGAAGAGCAGAGGCTCAGATATGTTAAGAGGCAGAACAAGAAGGCCAGAGAAGCTGGTATTCCTTCTGGTGCAGGTGGCTCAGGTCAGAAGAGGAAAGCTCCTGTGGAAGTTATGAACATCTTGCCACTCAGGACAGAAGGGTCTTTTGACTCTACTGTGCCGTATCATCTGATTGAGAGATGGAGAGAAGCCAAGACCCTCTGGTTCATTCAGCATTATATCCAGAGGCCAGCACCAGAAGATGATGAACTGATCAACAGAACCTTCCATTCTTGGATGCAAGCCTATGATGCAGACTTGTACAAGCAGCTGATGGATTCAACCATTGAGTTCAACCTGGAGGTGACTGCTCCTGAATTTACTTATCTTAACACTCCCATGAATGGGAACCAGGTGGATTGGGCAGAACTGAAGAAGCTTTACAAGACCAAGGTGTTGGTGAATTTCACCCCAACATCTTCTGCAGAGTTGAAGGCCGTCCAGGATAGGTTCCTTGACTGGTTTCTTGTCCCTAAAGAGAACAGAAGATATGCCTAGAGTAGGACTATGAACTTCAATGTAATCTGTAATTATTTTGTCCTCTGATTATTAATGGAAAAATACATATCTTCTTTGTTCTAAAGACAACTCCTTGTTGTCTTATTATTTGCCTGATGAGATCTATTCTAAGGTCTCATCCCTTTATTGTTTTCTTGCTTAAGTTTACTTTTGATCAGTTCTGGTAATGTTTTAACTCCATCAAAAAGGGGGAAATTGTTAGGATAAAAATTGTTAGTTTTGATGAGTTAAAACAAACCAGAAGATGTAATAGGACCATCTGGACCTTTTAGCCAGATGATGATCTAGATTAGGACTTAGTCTAGGGGGAACTGCCAGACCAGAAGACTTCACCAGAAGAGTCACCAGAAGACCCCCCAGAGGACTTCACCAGAGGACTCCACCAGAAGACTTCACCAGATGAGATCAGACCAGAGGCAGAGGACTTTCCCCAGACCAGACGAGTCCGGTCCAGATGAGTCTGGTGGAACAAAAGATGCTCAGTTTTGATCCCCTTATTCTACTGAGTATTCTGGTTGTTCACCAGATAAGGACCAGAAGACACCGAGGTTGCCTGGTGTCTGGTCCTGCCTTCTCTGGAGAGAATCAGAGTTAGGCAGAGGAAGCTATTGACCGTTGGTGATTCAAATCAAGTCAACAAGATCAGGATTGGAAAGTATTTGAAGATAATCAATCCAAGGATCCCACCAACCCAATCAATCAATTAGGGAATTGATTGATTGAGGCTTCCTTATATAGAGGATCTGATTGGATTAGCCCTCCAACGGCTAGCCCTAATCCCCTCTATATATACAAGAGTGCAGTTCAAGAAAAAGCTCTAGAGACCCTACACGCGCACATAGCATTCTAAGCTTTTGATCACTACGCATTTGCACTCACTTTGTTCTTAATTACTCATCCAACTAGTAAGGAGTTTATATACTCAACCTGTTCATCTTGTTAGATAAGGTTGGAGTAAGTCTGTCTTTAGATCGGAGTTAGATCTAAAGAGATTGTAAGAAGGTGCTGGTACTTCGGAAATTCCAGTAAGATAGTTGGTTGGTTGGTTGATAGTGAGACCCCTTTGATCAAGGGAGAGTGGACGTAGGATATTCAGATCCGAACCACTATATATACGGTCTTATTTATTGCTTTCTTTAATACTTGTTTGATTATAATTTGTGCTCTTAGAAAAGGGATTTCTTCTAAAGACATATCGGTTAAAAAGGCTTCCGCAATTAATCTATCTAGTGGGACCAACAGTAAAAAAAAAGGGTTAAGTGTCCTGGGCAAGGAGAGACATACTTGTCAAGTCGACCCTTGTCCCAACCGAGATAGGTGGGGTCGGATGAAGGACCAGATCCTTCGCGAGCATCGACGACCAAAGCTTGCTCGGCGGGGCGCTCCACGGAGGGAGTTTGCTCGCTGTCGCCCTCAGATGGCCGTACAGCTACGGTCATCTTTTCCTGGGCAGTTTTTGCTCGTTTGGCCGCCTTTTCAGAGTCTGAGACGGGGGTGCCGTCTCCGCGGAGGAGCCTCTTCGCCCTCGGAGCTAAAGTCTTGGGCGGACTAGCAATCGGTGCAGGCGGCTGCACCGAGCTTGACCCCCCAGTTTGTCTGGGATCGCCTTTTCCACCTTGGGCCGCAAGGGCAATGATCTTTGAGAGGGGATCCGACTTCTTGCGACCTCTTTTCGTCGGCATCTCCCAAACGCGATTATCGAGCTCGATGAAGGAAGGGTGAAGAGCAACAGTGACGGGCTGGTCTGCAAAAGAAGTTGAAAACAAGTTAGATATCACCAAGTATAATGCCGAACAAATCTGTTCGCCCAACAAGAAAAGATACTTACCCTCCGATATGGGTGCTAGAGCCTCAAGATGGTGAGGATAAGTTGTGAGGTGGGCAACACGTAGTGTGTCCTCGGAGAAGAGATGGCCAATGCTGCGATCTTCTCGGCAACGAAGAGCGATCAGACACGCGATGAACAAAAATTGGTCGATGATGCTATTCTTGACAGTTCGCCACCCCAAGTTCTTGGGACCTGAAACAAAACAAAAAGAGAATTAAAATTAGTCAACCCACTTCAAAATTATAGAAGAGGTAAGACTCACACTTTAATTCCCTAAACTCCGCCGGGGTCTGAATCCGGACAAGACCCCCAGAAGGGCGAGCAGAAGCACGCCAGTCTCCTCCAATCCAAAACCAGTCATGCTTCCAATCCCGCACCTTTCCGGGGATGTCCTCCACCAGTTTCTGGCCTGGTCGCGCCTTTAGATAATGTCAACCCGCTTCTTCCCCGGTGCAACCCGTGATCGTCATCAGATAGCAAACCTCCTCGGCGGATAGCTTATTGGGGTATCCTTCTAGGGCGAACATGACCATCATAGCCATCAGATTTATCCACCCAACAGGGGTAAGTTGGGTGATGGCCAGGTTCACGTCTTTTAAGAATTAGCTGACCAGAGGATGCAGCGGCAGGGAAACTCCGGCATTTAAGGTGGCGAGGTTGATCGCCGTCAATCCGCACGGTGGGCGATCAGCTCTGTCATCCACCAAGGGAGCATACATCGGGATGTCGAAGGGAATCTTATAATCCCTCCGAATCTTAGGCAGATCCTCCTCAGTAATTGCGGACACAATACAGCTCGCAGCGAACTCGGTCGTCTTGAGCTTTCGTACCCCGCGAGCAGAAATGGCAAACCGGTCTGAGTGCTCCCTTTCATACTCGCCCCATTCTATACGGCGAGCAACTGCGACCAGAACTTGATGCTCAATCAGCCTGGGCATGGGGAATTGAATGTCCCTAAGGTATGCCCAGGTTAGTTTGTCGAGGTTCACTGGCTGAAGTACCTCAACCTCCTCGTCCTCGTCCTCATGAAGATCCGAGCTCGTTTCCTCCAAGAGCTGGCGAGCAGGATTTGCTCGCTCTTCTCTTTCCCCAGAGGGACGAGCTCCTGAGTTAACGGAGCGTGCGACCGAAGCCGCCTCGGAATCGGACTCCAGGTTTACAATAAGAGGATTCTCTTCGACGGGCCATTTTTCGGGGTTCCGGGGAGGGAAAGATCCGGTCTCAGAATGCAACGACATCCAGTAAGTGAAGGTAAAAAATTTGAATGTTTACAGATTCCGGCGAGGGAGAACTCGGCGGTTTAGAACTTTCCACGGCGGAGTAGGGATTTTTGTGGAACTAGAACGCACACAACACAAGAAAAGAAGAAAGAGAAGAAGAAAGCAAATGAGAAACTACCTCGAAGTCGTTTAAAAGTCGCCGGGAACTGGAAACGTATGCCGGAAGTTTGAAAGGGGAAGAAGGAGAAATTTGCGCTTGATAAACAGTGAAAATGACAAAAAATTGCTAATTTTTTCCTTAAATACTCTCTGGAAAAACGGGGTTCCGGGCGAGCAAGTTAAAGAGTTGAAGGACTTAAGTGAAATTTTTGAGCGCGTGCAGCACCTGCCCGACAAAGCGGGAAGACGCGTCACCTCGGGATCACGTGCGCGTGGGCGGCAGCAATCATTCCGCCCACGTCACACCTCGAGCCGTACCCAGGCCTTGGGATCCCAACCGTCACCAGCCCAAGTCTGCTCGACCAATGTTGTCCGCCCATGAAAACTTGCTCGCCCCCTCGACATTCCTGCTCGCACCAATGACACTTAAAAGTTGCCAACCTAAAAAGTGCTCGTTCATCATCTTCACAATTTATTGATCGGCAAGGGGGCAATTGTTGATAGGCGAGCAGAATCAGCACTTGGGCGACCAGGATTAGCACAAAACACGTAAAGATTAAAACAAAATTAACCCAAGATATCTGGCGAGCAGAACCTGCATGCTATACCAAGACAGATAGACGAACAAAATCAGATCAAAAGCTACATGATGAGCTCAATTAGCATCTCGCCGACCAGATCCGACCACAATACCAAAACAGCAACAAAGTGAGACAAGATACCAACAGAATCAGACTAAAGACTCCTCCAGGACAAGTCCAATATGACGAACAGCTCTTGACTGCGAGCAAGTCCAACAAGATAAGGATAGAATTTAGTTTAGATAAGGTCAACTTAGTCAAAGGCCAGGTGTCGTGCATGCAGGCCTGGTAGGCCAAAAGTCACGACATCTCCTGCTAGGCAAATGTCTATAAATACTTAGATTTTTTCAGCTAATAAAATAGGCACAAATTATTATACACGTCCAAACTTCATCTACGAACCAAAAACAGCTCGTTTATCTTACGATCGAATTTATCACGTAAGCTTATAAACGTCTCAAACCAAACCTAAACCTGAAATTTCGTATTCACTAATTACGATTAGTGATCAATCACACATAATTGTTTGGTGATCAATTAAACAACAAAAACAGCCATCAATCATCAAAATTAGAAAAGATCATCAACACTTTTCACTTCTTTCTTTTTTCAATTAAAAGAATTCATTTACAAAGTTTTCAGTTTCATATGGTTACTCGTACATATTAATTTTGTTAAGATTTATTTTTATAATATACTTTGTCAAATATTAAAGTGAGGTCTTATTCCTTTTTTTTTATTAATAAATATTATTCTTAATAACTACTACAAAAAATAAACTTCTACAAACTATATGTCGAATTATTTTTATACATTGATCATTCAAAAAAATATTTAATAACTATTATTTTAAAATAATTGAAATATCTTTTATAATACAAAATAGAGAAATTTATCATAATATATATTACAAAGATATATTCAACATATTTTTATATTATTTCTCAATATTTATTATAAATTATATTTAAAAAATATATCAAATATATTTTGTAAACAAATATTTGTCAATATTTACAATACAATATATTTCAAAGATATATATCAAAGATTTAAAATAAATATTACTCAATTTAGCAATAATTTTGGCGAAAAAATTCAATGGTTTCCAAATGTAGGCCGGTTAGCGTATATATATAGATATAATTTAAACCACGTATTCAATAAAAATATAGATTTATGAAAAATAAATATCCAAACAAAAGCTTTTTTATATAAGCACGGTAAATAAAACGTAAAAGTCTGGAGTGCACATATAGAAAAAATCGGAGTTTTGCAAAATAGTGGTTAAATCTCTAATAAATATCTTGAATAATCTTCAAATTTTTATGAGCGTCTTCAAATCTTCGATAGATATCTTCATATTTTTTAATAATATAATGGGAAGTCTTCCAATAAATAGAAATGTTGGAAAAACCTTTATATACACAAATACAAATGGGATGAAATTTACAAATTAATTCATATACTCAATAACATCTCTATTTTTTTTTTTTACATGAGAACAATAAAGAAATACAGTATATAAATTTTGTGTAGTTAAGAGATTGAGAAGCATAGAGTATAAAAGCATCCACAATTGTCTATTCAATTTCAGGTACAAATTTGAAATTTTTACCACATCAGTAGTCACATCAAAGTAAATTATACTCCCTCCGTTCCAAGGAAATTTACACTCCTGGGATTACAGGTGGATTAAAAAAATGATAAAGTAGTGACATATTTATACATATGTGTATATTTGTATGAATGTGCACGCAAATCAATGTTTTCTTTTTAGATTGTGTGCAAATTGGTATGAGACGTCCAAATAAGAAAAATATACAAATTCTTCTTGGAAGGAGGGGGTACCTATCAATTTATACCTCTACCTCCCAATCATTCCAAGTACAAATTCTACTATTGATTTTTTTTAAACGCAAATGCTACTATTGATGGTCTCATTATCCACATCCAATCCATTTAATATTTCTTAATTCAACATTTCTTGTTTTATTTTGTTCTTAATTTTATTAATTTATTCAAATAAATAAAATAATTATTATGAATTAATATTAAACATGTACGATATTAAAATAAAACATAAAAAAATACATAAAAAAAATAACTAAATTAATATATATATATATATATATATATATATATATATATTCAATACTTTTATATAGATCAAGCATCTTTTGCCTATGTGGCATCTATTTGCTCTCCTCTCTCCATTCCTTCTCATCTAATCAACTCAACTTTCTACTTATAATCTTAGTCGTTCCTTTTTAATGCGTGTAATTTCTATTCGCCCGTCTTTTTTTTTCTTCTATAAAATGGTTATGTCCCTCATCAACATTTCTATGTTCGTCTTTATTATATTTTCCATTCCATACGCATGCTATCGGCCCGTCCCAGCGGCGATCCAGCATTCGGCAATTGATGCCCTGATGCTGGTGGATCTGAGGCCCGAACATCTGAAGAACGGCTCGCATTGCCCTATTTGTAAAGATGAGTTCGAGGTTAGAGGTGAAGCGATGTATCTCCCCTGCAAACATTTGTATCGTTCTGATTGCATAGTCCTGTGGCTAGATATCCACAACACGTGCCCAGTTTGTATCATTCGGATTACATAATTCTTGATTTATGTATATCGTTAGGGACCTGTGTTATTGGTTGAATATTTTTTATTTTCTATTCGGTTACAGATTAAGTAGATTACGTTTACTTTGTATCGATTATGTTTCATATGATGTATGGTTAATAAAGATTTATTCATTTCACAATTGTTCGTATTGTTCATTTTCTTCGATTTTTTGTTAATTTTAATTTCACTTTGTTCGTATTATACAGCCAAGGTCGAAAGCGATGTATATGTATACACATCATAAAAACTGCGATCAACTATTCTTCTTCTTTGTTCAATCAAAATATCATCCCACTGCGAAATTTTGTTGATAGACGATTCAACGATTCTTCTTCTTTGTTCAACTATTCTTCTTCTTTGTTTGGTAGGAATTTAATGTACTAAATTATCGTCGTATTTATGCATCTAAATTGATGTAACTGGAGGAGCTTAATTAGGTGTTGTATAGTGTATGTCACTAACTTTAACATGATTTTGATGCAATAAATTGTATTTTTAATTAGTTTGAATGGATTAACATATAAATTTAAACACTGGTATATCTTGAAAATACGGAACAAGTTTTAAAACAATTGTATTTTTAATTAGTTTCGATGGTTATTTTAAAATAAATTAATTGTATTTTTATTTAGTTTGAATGGTTATTATTTTAAAGATAAAAAATAAATTGTACTGTTACGTGTGGCTTCATATTCGGATGTTTGTTGTTGATCTTTCATCGATTATTTATTCGTCAAAGGCGCCGGTTATTTGTTAACAATTATCCGAAAATTCACCCAAGTATTAAATTACGTAATTAATGTGTTGTTATTATTATTAGTATTTTCTCATAATTATATATATGCTTTATTTTGGTTGTAGCTATTTTTATGGGCACAATTTATGCAATCCGAATGTTGCAGTTTTTATGGACATCTATCTTGGAACTGTATTTATACTTGATGTATTCTTATCTAATTTAAAGTAGTTAGTGTTTAAATGTGTGTACTTAATTTTTTAAGAAAAAACTTCATTTTGTGAATGTTGATAAATGTGTTAAATATAATATTTATATGTACAAGTTATTATTTATGTGATATATATTGTCGAAATAAAATAAAATGTATTTAATTTCAATTTTGAGTGTTTCAATTTTGCTTTAATTTTCTTTATTTGTGGATGACAATAAAGCAAGTTTGTTAAAGTTATTGAGAAAAGTTGTACTCTGCATCCCTCTTTCTACGATTTTTTTTGTTAGTGTTTGTCATTGTGAGTATTTGGTAATCGAATTCAATTTTGAATTAGTGAATAAATTGTCTATTACTCACTTTTTTTAATTCCTTGAATTTAGGACTGCAAATAATTTGCAGCTTATATATATCGTGACAACTATAAGCTATTACACACATTTTCTTAATTCCTTGAATGTAGGAGTACAATTAGTTCGAAGCTTATAATTATCATGATAATCATCATAATTAAAGTCAATCCATATTTAGGGTTTAGAGTTTTCTCATATCAAGGATAAATATTTTAGATAAATAAATTATTGGATTTATACAAATTTACTATTGTTAATTAAACATATTATTTTATTTTGTATATAATTGATCGTTCACAATGAGTAATTTTAATAATTGAATTTGTATGTATTTACATCTTTCTTATTGCTTTTAGTTAATCTTGATAATTCTCCTACATTAATGTTTAGTATTATATCTGTTACAACACGTAAGTGCTTATACTTTGAAAATTGCATTTAATTATTTATTATAAATAATTATAGTTAAGTGATTTTTTGGCTATCGATAACTAAGTACTAATTCTAAATTGAAAGACAATAATATTGATGGTGTATAATTGTGTATAATAATAGATTAAATATTAGTACTTGGAAATTAGTTTGTATTAGCTGTTTTTATGCCAGATCACAATGAAATCTTAATTGTTTACAAAATTTAATACTGACTGGACTAAATTTAGTTAGAGAATGTTTGACATATTATTTCATTTATTGTTAATACCGGAAATGATTACATGTCCACCGATGGACACAATATTATATACCCACCATGAATGTGTTAATGACACATAAGCAGGAGGGTCACTATTATTTTAGTTGTTGCCTATATTTGCTTATGTGTCATTAACACATTCGCGGTGGATATATAATATTGTGTCCACCGGTGGGCCATGCTTAAAAATTGTATTTGTTCATTATCATTTTAAGATTGCACTTTTGAAGTCCATAACCATATTTACTATTTATTTCATTAATTTTTTTCTAATTGCACGATTAGTTAGGGTGGGGTAACCATATTTACTATTTAATACAAACTTAAGTCCATTAATACAAATTTAAGTCCATTAATTATTATTATATAAGTCCATTAACACAAATTGTATTTGTTCATTATCATTTTAAGATTGCATTTTTGAAGTTCATAACCATATTTACTATTTATTTCATTAATTTGGTCGTAATTGCACGGCTAGTTGGGTGGGGTAATCATATGTACTATTTAATTCAAATTTAAATATAATCTAAGTCAATTAATTATTATTGCTTAGAGTTTGTAATTTTAATTATTATTACATTTGTTATTCTTTGATTACCTCATTGTTTAGGTGTGTATTAAAGTCCATACTCAAGTTGTTATGCTTAATATTTCATCCAACTTTAAGTCCCTTAAATATTATTTACTATTTCATTCAAATTTAAGTCCCTTAATTATTATTCCTTGATTACCTTGCTCAAGTTGTCATGCTTAGAAATTGTATTTGTTCACTATCATTTTAAGATTGCATTTTTTTAAGTCCATACCCATATTTACAATTTATTTCATAAATTTGGTCCTAATTGCACGATTGGTTGGATGGGGTAACCTTATTTACTATTTGCTATTTAATACAAATTTAATTCCATTAATATCAATTTAAGTCAATTAATTAATTATGGTTGCTTAGTGTTTATAATTTTAATTATTATTACATTTTCTTTTTCTTGATGACCTCATTGTTTAGTTGTGCAATAAAGTTCATACTCAAGTTGTCATGCTTAATATTTCATCCAACTTTAAGTCCCTTAAGTTTTATATACTACTTCATTCAAATTTAAGTCCCTTAACTATTAATTTGGTCCTAATTGCACGGTTAGTTTGGTGGGATAATCATATATACTATTTACTATTTAATACAAATTTAAGTCCATTAATTAATGTTATCAAATACGTGAAAACATAAATGGGGAAAAATATATTGTGTATTCAATGACTCCTAAGAGTGCATATTTATATACAAGAGCTATGTTAATTAAGGTAAATTTAACCCTAACCCTAAAGGCCCATTGAAGGCCCTATAATATTTACATAGATATTCTAACACTCCCCCTCAAGCTGGAGCATAGATATTGATCATGCCTAGCTTGTTACAAAGATAGTCAACCCTAACTCCATTAAGGGCCTTCGTAAAGATATCTCCTAATTGATCTTCACTTCTCATATAATCAGTTGAAATCAAGCCTTTTTGGATCTTCTCACGGACAAAGTGACAATCAATCTCAATGTGTTTAGTTCGCTCGTGAAAAACTGGATTAGAGGCAATGTGAAGAGCAGCTTGATTATCACACCATAATTTGGCAGGTATTGAGACCTTCAAACCAACTTCATTTAGAAACCCACGAACCCAAACGATCTCGCACGCAGCTTTGGCCATAGCTCTATATTCAGACTCTGCACTAGATCGTGAGACTACTTTCTGCTTCTTACTTTTCCAAGAAATCAAGTTTCCCGCAAAGAAAACACAATAACCTGAAGTAGATCTTCGATCTTCTTTCGAGCCTGCCCAATCTGCATCAGTAAAACATTCAATCCGATCATGACCATGAGTACTATACACAAGTCCACGTCCAGGAGTTCCCTTCAAATAGCATAAGATCTGCTCTACAGCCTTCCAATGATCTACAGTTGGTGATGACATGTACTGACTCACAACACTTACTGAATAAGCAATATCTGGACACGTCATTCTGAGGTAGTTCAATTTTCCTACCAATCTTCTATATCTTCCAGGATCATCAAATAAAGCACCTTCCTTCGTGAGTTGTAAATTAGGAATCATTGGAGAGCTACATGGTTGAGCTCCCAATTTTCCTGTTTCAGAAAGTAAATCTAGCACATATTTTCTTTGAGACAAGAAAATCCCCTTCTTACATCTACTCACTTCAATACCAAGAAAATATTTAAGAGTCCCCAAGTCTTTGGTAGTGAACTGAGTAGGGAGGAAAGCTTTCAAAGATGCAATTCCTTTAGAGTCACATCCAGTGATCACAATATCATCCACATACACAGCCATCAATACAATACCACTCTTAGAATTCATATAGAAAACCGAATCATCAGATTTACTTTGCTTCATACCAAACTTCTCAACCGCACGAGAGAAAGTACCAAACCATGCACGAGGACTCTGTTTCAAACCATACAACGATTTTCGAAGATAACATACCTTATCGCTCTCCCCCTGAGCAACAAATCCGGGTGGTTGCTCCATATAAATATCGTCAACAAGATCACCATGAAGGAAGGCATTCTTGATATCCAACTGGTGTAAAGGCCAGTGGTGAGTAGCTGCCAACGAAATTAAAAGTCTAATCGAGGTGAGCTTGGAAACAGGAGAAAAAGTATCAGAAAAGTCAACACCATAAATTTGAGCATATCCTTTAGCAACAAGACGAGCCTTTAGACGAGCAACAGATCCATCAGGATTGACTTTGATAGTAAGCACCCATTTGCAGCCAATAGGTCGTTGACCTGCAGGAAGATCCACCGATTCCCAAGTACCAGCAGAATCTAATGCATGCATTTCCTCAATCATGGCATTACGCCAACCAGAATGGGCCAAAGCTTCATGAACATTTTTAGGAATAATCTCAAGTGATGAAATCAAAGCTTGAGAAGAATGTGACAGGTGTTTATAGGAAACGAAATAGGAAACGGGATAAGTGCAAGAACGTTTACCTTTTCGAAGGGCAATAGGGAGATCATCACTTGAAGGAGGATCCGCCGACGAAGACACTGGTGCATCAGGACATGAAACTGGTAGGTCGGTGACTAAATCAGCATTAGCAGGGGCAGACAATTGCGATCGACGCGAATATGTATGGAGGATAGGGGGTCTAGCGGACTCAGGTGGAGGAACAACTGGTGGAAGTACTGTATAAACAAGAAAGTCTGTATCCTCCCCCTCAGTGGGAGGAGGAGAAGAATGTGAGAAAGGTGTATGCTTAGAAAAGACGACATCAGTAGATACGAGATATTTGTTGAGACTAGGACAGAAACACCGATACCCCTTTTGTACCCGAGAATATCCCAAAAAAATGCACTTTAAAGACTTAGGATCGAGTTTCGTGACGTGAGGTCGAACATCCCGAACAAAACAAGTGCAACCAAATATTTTAGGCTCAATAGGAAATTTAGACTGAGATGGAAACAGGACATGGAAGGGTGACTGACCACGAAGAACAGAAGAAGGCATGCGATTGATGAGAAAGCAAGCAGTAGAGACAGCATCAGCCCAAAAGTGTTTAGGAATTGCCATGTTAAATAACAAAGCTCTAGCTGTTTCAAGAAGATGCCTATTTTTTTCTTTCGGCCACGCCATTTTGAGATCGCGTGTCAACACAGGAAGTTTGATGAAGAATACCATTTTGCATCATATAATGACGAAATGTGTCAGACAAATATTCCTTAGCATTATCACTGCGCAAAGTTTTCACAGACACACCAAACTGAGTCTTAATCTCAGCACAAAAGGCAAAAAAGAGTGTAAACACCTCAGAACGACTCTTCATCAAATATAACCAGGTCATACGAGAATAGTCATCAACAAAGGTGACAAAATAACGAAATCCAGGTTTTGAAGTGATGGGACAAGGACCCCAAACATCAGAGTGTACTAACTCAAAGGGAGCACTTGCTCGTTTATTGACTCGAGGACTTAAACTAACACGATGGTGTTTAGCAAAATGACAAGATTCACAATCTAGAGATGATAACGTAGAGAACTGTGGACACATATGTTTTAACAAAGGAAGAGAGGGGTGACCTAACCGACAATGTGCTTCCATAGGGGTGACAGTTCCTGTACATACTACCGATTGATGTGTATCAAGGATGTAGAGGCCACCCGATTCATGTCCCTTACCAATGATCTTCTTCGTCGTAAGATCCTGAAACAAACAATAATCAGGGAAAAATGAGACACTACAATTAAGGTTGTGTGTAAGTTTACTCACAGAAACTAGGTTAAACGAGAGGTGGGGAAGGTTAAGAACAGATGATAAGGGTAGGGAAGGTGTTGGGTTAATAGTTCCTGATCCCACACATTGAGATTGTGAACCATCGGCTAAGGTAACCGGAAGATGAGTGGTATGTGGGTCAAAGGTAGAGAAAAGTTTCGAGTTACCTGTCATATGATCTGTGGCGCCAGAATCAATGACCCACTTGGTCGATGAGGAAATAAGACATGCATTAGAATTACCTGACTCGGCAATAGTAGAGACAAAATTTGTTTGTGACTGATTCTTTTTCTGAAGTTGCAGCAACCTTGCATATTCATGAGCAGAAATCGTGACTGAATTATCAAGGTGACCAGAACAACGGTCCACAAAGTTATCCTCTTCAGACATAGTAAATAACAAGCCAACCAAATACTAACTGAAATTTTAGAAACAAAAAACGAGAAATAGAAATTTCCCGAAAACGGGAGAGGAAATCTGTACCCAAACACGAAATCACACACCGATGAGATGTTGACCAAAACGGGTACACGAACAGGTCGGGGACGTCAAGGCAAGGCGACCAGTGGTCGCCGGCAGAAAATCCGGCTTCTCACGCGCCCTCACGCGCCGCCGGCGTGAAACAGGGCAGAATCTCCGACGTGGCGCGTGTACTGTTCACGCACCGCCGCTGACCACCAGATTTCAGGTGAAGGGTCGCCGGAGTATGACGGTCCTTCCTAGGTGGGTGGTGTCGTCCGGGGAGGGCTGGAAAACGGACGGCCGCTACTGTGTGCTACAGTGCACAAACCCTATTTTTTTTTTTTCGAGACCTAATTTCAGAAATCGAACCTTGCTCTAGATACCATGTTATCAAATACGTGAAAACATAAATGGGGAAAAATATATTGTGTATTCAATGACTCCTAAGAGTGCATATTTATATACAAGAGCTATGCTAATTAAGGTAAATGTAACCCTAACCCTAAAGGCCCATTGAAGGCCCTATAATATTTACATAGATATTCTAACAATTAATATTTAAGCTCCTTAATTATTATTCCTTGATTACCTTACTCAAGTTGCCATGATTAAAAACTGTATTTATTCATTATCATTTTAAGATTGCATTTTTTAAGTCCATAACCATATTTACTATTTATTTCAATAATTTGGTTCTAATTGCACGGTTAGTTTGGTGGGATAACAATATTTACCATTTACTATTTAATAAAAATCTAAATCCATTAATACAAATTTAAGTCCATTAATTAATATTTAAGTCCCTTAATTATTATTCCTTGATTACCTTACTCAAGTTGTCATGCTTAAAAATTGTATTTGTTCATTATCATTTTAAGATTGCACTTTTGAAGTCCATAACCATATTTACTATTTATTTCATTAATTTGGTCCTAATTACACGGTTAGTTAGGGTGGTGTAACCATATTTACTATTTAATACAAATTTAAGTCCATTAATATAAATTTAAGTCCATTAATTATTATTTAAGTCCATTAATTATTATTTAAGTCCCTTAATTATTATTTCTTGATTATCTTACTCAAGTTGTCATGCTTAAAAATTGTATTTGTTCATTATTATTTTAAGATTTCACTTTTGAAGTCCATAACCATATTTACTATTTATTTCATTAATTTGGTCATAAGTTGGGTGGGGTAACCATATGTACTATTTAATTCAAATATAAAGCTATCTAAGTCCATTAATTATAATTGCTTAGTGTTTGTAATTTTAATTATTACTCCCTCCGATTCGATTTTGATTGTCCATAAGAAAATGACATGGTTTTAATAAAAAGAGTTGTGTATTAGTATTTGTGGGTATAAAGTAGATTTTTAAAAGGGGTAGGAGTTGTTTATTAATATTTGTGGGTATAAAGTTGATAAGGTAGTGACATGAGTGTAAATAAATGATATTTTTTAGGGGTAAGTTAAAATGGGTAGTGTTTGTTTTTTGCTATTTTGGGTAAGTGGAAAACAAACAAAAAAAACCTTCCTTTTATGGTAATACATATAATCAAAAATAAATCGGAGGGAGTATTACATTTGGTATTCCTTGATTACCTCATTGTTTAGGTGTGTATTAAAGTCCAAACTCAAGTTCGCATGCTTACTATTTCATCCAACTTTAAGTCCTTGAAATATAATTTACTACTTCATTCAAATTTAAGTCCCTTAATTATTATTCCTTGATTACTTTTCTCAAGTTGTCATGCTTAAAAATTGTATTTGTTCATTATCATTTTAAGATTGCATTTTCAAAGTCCATAACCATATTTACTATTTATTTCATTAATTTGATCCTAATTGCATGGTTAGTTGGGTGGGGTAACCATATTTACTATTTAATACAAATTTAAGTTCATTAATACAAATTTAAGTCCCTTAATTATTATTTAAGTCCCTTAATTATTATTCCTTGATTACCTTACTCAAGTTGTCATGCTCAAAAATTGTATTTGTTCATTATCATTTTAAGATTGCATTTTTGAAGTCCATAACCATATTTACTAATTATTTCATTAATTTGGCCATAATTGCACGGTTAATTGGGTGATATGTCACTTGCCGTCTACATTTTTTTGCATGTAATAATATACACTCAGGCATATCTCTATAATGGATGTTCTGATACTTTTTTCAGATTGTGTTGCGTATCATTAGCTTTCACATGTAAAAAAAGTGTTCAATAAAAGAAATTGTATTGAAGCCAAAGCCAGTTTTCGTTCACGATCAACTATATATTGCAGTATTCTGAGTCAAAAGTAGGAATGAATTGAAAGTTTTGTGTCCTGATTCAGAAGGAAAACCATCCAAATATACAACAAATATTATTTACAAAGAAGTTTAAAAATATTCGTAATAATTAATCTGATAATTATTACAAAAAATAAAAAAAATTGTTGATTTTACAATTTAATACATTTGTAAATAAAATATACTAAATCTTACAATTAAATATTTAAATTGAATCTATAATATTTTAACGATAGAATAAATTATTAAATACTTTATTTATATAAAAAAAACTTATATTATTTTTATTACATCAAAACCTTTAAAAATAATTAATAAAAAATCCGTGAAACTCGCGGAGCTATCAATCATCAATACTCTTATATAGTGGAAGCAAAAAATGCTTATGTGACACCTCCTATCCACTCTCATTTTTCAATCCTTGTCTCCTTATTGAGTCAAGGTGTGCAGCTAATCGTGGCCATCTATTTGATATTTATTAATTTCATATTGACCGTTCAAAAGTTTCATTTTTTCCTATAAATATGGATATTTCCTCCTCATTTTTCATTCGTATTCATCTTCATCCTTGATATTTGACAGTTCTTATTTTTTTGTGCACGTTTTGTTTGTCTTTTTCCATTTTTCCGTCATTGTGCTCCCGTTGTTTGAGCATTCGCCGTTTGGTATTTTTGCTGCCGGTGTTCTCATATTGTTCGAGTACTTTTGTGGTCGAGGAGTGATTCGGATTTGGACGATTTCGTTTTTTCCATTGTTGTTTTAATTTATGTAGAATATTGATTTTCGCCGCACGGAATGTAGTGTCGATTTTCATTGTATTGTTGTTATATTGGTTTAAATAACATTTCAATCATTCTATCTATTTTTTTTCAATTATTTTGGCTAAGTTTGTTGCACTCGATCTTTTGTTTTGTGTGTTTAGCATAACGTAGTATCTACTGTGGATTTATATTAAACAATAACTATGATCGACAATATGGTTTGTGCGGGTAGATTATGTATTACCGTGATTAATTTACGATGGTATCTTTGTTCGATTTGTTGTAAATCTAGAAGATTTATTATTCTAAATCTAGAAGATTTGATGTGTACATTACTTATGGAACAAGAAACCCAACGGACTTTATATCTTAGACTAGGGTTTTATTCTTATAAATAGATCATTGTATTAATTATTGTAATCACTCTCATACACAAGATCATTAGTGAAACTCCTGGCTTTGATCGCCCCCAGACGTAGTCGTTCCCGACGAACTGGGTCAACAAACGCTGTCTCTTTAATTTACGCACTTATTTACAACACGTTATCAGCACGAGTTTCTAACCGAGATCATACGGTACGCCCTTAATTTATTTTCATATGAATTTCCATATTTTCATGTGTACCTTTGCTATGAATTTATTTGATTCATGATTGATTATTGGATTTAATTATTGTGTATTGAATTGACGAGCAACGACAGACGTCCCGAAGGCGCACGACCGCTGTCGCCCACCATACGAGACATTGCCGCACGAGGGCAGCACCCGTCGTGCGCCGCACGGTGCACGGTGCATGCCCGTCACGCGCCAAGCGCCGCACGGCGCGCACCCGTCGCGCACCCAGCGCCGCACGCACCCGCGTGCACGTCGCGCCAACCGCCGCGCACGCCCGCGCCCATCTCGCCCCAGCGCCGCGCGCACCTGCCACGCACGCCCGCGCCCGTCTCGCCCCAGTGCTCACGCCCGCCTGCCACGCACGCCCGCACCGGTTGCCGTGCGCGCTCGCGCTTGCCCACCGCGCATGCCCGCGCCCATCGCCGTGCACGCTTGCGCCCGCATGCCGCGTGCACCCGCGCTCCTCGCCGCATGCGCCCGCGGCCGCCCTGCGTGCGATGCCCCCCGTCCGCCGTGCGCGACCCACGCAGTATTTTTCCTCGGATTCTTGTGATCTCTTAACCCTATTTCATTTGTGTTCTTCATATCATAAAATTCGTATTTAATTTATTTTTAATCCTGAAAATATTTCGTTAAATTGCGTTAATATACATGAAATAATTATTCTTATGATTATTTCCTCTGTCTATTAAATCGTATATTTTCCTAGAAATTATTTTCATGTGATTATCTCCCTTACTTGTTTATGCATGTTTATGTGATTTAATTATCCTACGTGCATTATTTATCTCACACATAGTTTATTCCTTTATAGTCCGCACATCATGCCCGGGTAGGCGGCACCCGGTATTTGTCGGACCGTAAATTTATATTTTGGATAGACGGCGCCCAATACTTGCCCCTATGTGCTTTAGAATAATTAAATGAATCCTTGTTTTTCCCCCGTTGTCAATGAATTTCGTCATCCCCCTTACCATGTCGCTTTTATTAATTGTAGTGAATTATATCTGACATCACTATGAAAGAATTCGATGAGCTTGCTCTCGATGGTAGCAATTACCCGACATGGATGCTAGATGTAGAATTCCATCTAGCCTCCAATAGGTTGAGCGAAACCATCATGGAAGGTTCAAAAACTACTAACGCCCAGAAGGCGAAAGTGTTGATTTTTCTTAGGAACCACATGAATGAAGGTTTGAAATTTCAATATATCACCCAAAGGGACCCCGGAATATTATGGAAGTCCTTGAAGGAACGTTTCCAACAACAAGTTCATATACTCCTCCCTCCATCACAATACGAGTGGTTGAACATCCGTTATCAAGACCTTAAGTCGATAACGGAGTACAACTCTGCATTACAGCGTATTGTAACCAACCTGATCCAGAATTCTGTATCAAAGTTCCACGCTAGCAACCCTGTACTCCAGCAGCAGTATAGGGCCAAACTCTCGTTTGGTCGCAACCGTGGAAGGGGGAGAGTGAGTAAGAAGTTTTGGACTAATGGTCGAAGTCATGGTTCATTCGGTGGTCACAAAACCCGGTTTTCCGCTCCACAAAAACCTAGCTCTCAAAGCATGATTGAGCAGTCCTGCTTCAGATGTGGATGCAAAGGCCATTGGTCACGCACGTGTCGTACTCCCAAACACTTGGTCGAGGCTTACTTAATGATGCAGAAGGACGACAAGGGGAAGGCTCCCGTTTATGAACCTAAAGACGACAACAAGCCTGAAGCAGAATTTGATCAAGACAACGATGATCTCTTGAGCCCATAGCTCGAAATTGAGGAGACAACGAGTAGATTCACATATTTAGTTATTTCGAGTAATTTGTTTTCTGAATAAAATAATTTCACGTTATGTTTTTTGATCCTTTCTTTCGGATATTTTATTTTATTTTATGAATGAATTTATCATTTTTAGCTTTGATGTGTTTACCATAATAGCTGACCATGTATTTATTTAGATATTGTTGTTCTCATTTATGGCTTGTAAACAAATCAGTTACTAGGTTTGGACTATTTCCTCTTGCATGATAGACGCCCATAGTGATTTATGTTAGGTAGATAGCGCCACCACACATACGATCCTAAAAGATATGAAGTATTTTCATAACTTGATAGAACGTAAGGGGAGTATAACTACAATAGCAAATGATAGTACGTTGATAGTGGGCTCCGGGAGAGCTTCCATTGTCCTCCCCATGGGTACCGAACTCATAATTGATAATGTTTTATTGTTTCCACAATCTAAGCGTACCCTACTCAATTTTAGGGACATTAGGATAAACGGGTATCATATTGAAACTAAAACTGAGAAAGATGATGAATACCTTTTGATGACTAGTACTCGAGGTAGCCGTAAACAAGTTATTGAGAAACTTCCTTCCTTCTCCTCCGGATTGTACTATTCCTACATCTGGCCGTCTAGTTCCCATCTAGCGATGAGTATGAAATTCCATGACCCAAATTCCTTTAAATTATGGCATCAGTGGTTAGGTCATCCGGGACAAACAATGATACGTAGGATTCTATCTAATTCAACTGGTCATAATATTACGAATAATAGAATCCCTCCTATTGATGAATATTTTTGTGATGCATGTTCTAGGGGTAAGTTAATAGTACGCCCGTCGCGCACTAAGGTTGGACTAGAGTCTCTGGTTTTCCTTGAGCGAATTCAAGGAGATATTTGTGGACCGATTCACCCAGCACCAGGACCGTTTCGTTATTTCATGGTCCTTATTGATGCCTCCACTAGGTGGACATTTGCATGTTTGTTGTCCACCCGCAATCAAGCTTTTGCGAAGCTCATTGTGAAGACTATCGAGCTTAGAGCTCAATTCCCGGATTATCCAATCAAATCGATTCTCATGGATAATGCAGCTGAGTTCAGCTCGAAGGCCTTTACAGATTATTGTATGGCCCTGGGAATTAGAGTGGAGCATTCGGTCCCCTACGCCCATACCCAAAATGGTCTTGCTGAGGCGCTAATAAAACGTATCAAACTTATCGCGAGACCATTGCTTATGAACTCCAAACTACCCACTTCATGCTGGGGGCATGCAGTCCTACATGCATCGCACTTAATCCAAATCCGTCCAACTGCATATAATGATCATTCCCCCCTACAGTTAGTGTGTGGGAAAGAACTTAGCATTTCCCATCTGCGTATTTTTGGATGTGCGGTATACGTTCCAATAACAATACCAAAGCGGACCTCTATGGGCCCACAAAGGAAACTCAGTATTTACGTCGAATTTGACTCTCCATCCATTGTGAAATACCTCGAGCCTTTGTTCGGGGATCAATTAACGGCCCGATTCACTGATTGCACGTTCGATGAAGATTACTTCCCGGTAATGGGGGGAGATCCGAATTCAAAATTGAATAAATGCCGGGAGCTTACGTGGAACGTAAGTAATCTTCAGTATCTAGATCCGCATACTAATCAATCTGAACTAGAAGTTCAGAAGATCATTAACTTGCAAAACTTAGCAAATAATCTGCCAGACGCGTTCACTGACCATAGAGGTGTAACTAAATCGCATATACCTGCAGTAAATGCTCCCCAAAGGGTTGAGGTCCCAAGCAAAACGAGTACAAATGCCCCCACGCGCCAAAAGCGTAAGGGACCCTCAAGAGATAGTAACACACCTAAACGAGACCCAGATACAATGGGAAATGAGGAAGGTCTGGTTGACGTAAACGTCGAAGTCTCTGTGAACTTCACAGATACGGGAGAAACATACAATAGAAATATTACTGCCGTCGACGACATATTTGCAGCGTCAATTGCCCTTTCCATTATAAATGATCTAGATCCAGAACCCAAATAAATTACCGAGTGCCGGAAGCGCCCCGATTGAGTTAAATGGAAAGAGGCAATTGATGCAGAGCTCGCATCGCTTAACAAAAGACAAGTATTTGGCTCTATCGTACGTACACCCGTGCGCACTATCCCAGTAGGATATAAATGGGTATTTGTACAAAAATGAAATGAGAACAATACTGTGGAGAGGTATAAAGCAAGGCTTGTAGCACAAGGGTTTTCGTAGAGACCCGGGATTGATTTTGATCAAACTTATTCTCCCGTCATGGACTCAATAACGTTCCGCTACTTGATATCTTTGGCAGTTAAAATGAATCTCCAAATGAGATTAATGGACGTAGTAACCGTGTACTTATATGGATCACTAGATGCCGACATTTACATGAAAATCCCAGATGGATTTGACATTCCTCAAATGAGGGATGGTGAAAACCGCAGTATGTATAACATACAACTGCAAAAGTCGTTGTATAGCCTGAAGCAATCAGGCCTCATGTAGTACAACCGACTTAGTGAATTCCTTCAGAAGAAGGGATACATGTTCGATAAAGCTTTCCCATGCGTATTCACGAAGAAAACACAAGATGGTTTTTGCATCATATCCGTCTATGTTGATGACCTGAACATAATAGGAACATGCAAAGAGATTGAAGAAGCCAGTTCAATCTTGAAAGCTGAATTCGAAATGAAGTCCTTGGGTAAAACTAAGTACTGCCTCGGCTTGCAGATCGAGCACCTCCCAGAAGGAATCCTTATTTATCAGTCGACCTACGTAAAGAAGGTGTTGGAGAGATTTCACATGGATAAATCTCATCCACTTAGCACCCCTATGGTTGTTCGATCCCTCGAAGTGGATAAGGACCCATTTAGACCAAGAGAAGATTCAGAAGAAATTTTTGGACCAGAAGTTCCTTATCTTAGCGCTGTTGGAGCTTTGCTCTATCTCGCAAATTGCACTCGGCCGGACATTGCATTTGCTGTCAATTTGCTTGCGAGATATAGCGCTTCTCCTACAAGGAGACATTGAAATAGTGTTAAACACGTTCTACGATACCTCCAAGGGTCTCAAGATCTTGGACTGTTTTATCGTAAGAACCAAGACAAAACCTTAGTAGGTTATGCGGATGTTGGCTATTTGTCTGATCCCCACAATGTCATATTCCTGACTGGTTACGTTTTTCTCTGTGGTGGAACCGCAATCTCATGGAGGTCGGTTAAACAATTCATGGTTACCACGTCTTCAAACCACTCAGAGATCATAACTTTATTTGAAGCCGCACGAGAATGTGTTTGGTTAAGGTCCTTGGTAAAACACATTGGTGACTCGTGCGGTATCGCCCAAAGTGATACACCTCCCACCGTTATATTTGAAGACAACGCTGCTTGCATCGCACAAATGAGTAATGGGTACGTCAAGGGAAACCTGACGAAACATTATTCACCTAAGTTTTTCTACTCATACGAACTCCAGAAGAGCAACGTAATTACCATTCAAAATGTGCAATCTAATAACAATCTAGCAGATCTGTTTACTAAATCCTTACCTACGTCTACTTTTGAAAAGTACGTTCGCGGTATAGGAATGAAAAGACTTAAAGTGATGTTGTCTTCAGGGAGAGCGGTAACCACGAAATAAATCTAGAAGATTTAGATCTAGAAGATCAATAACATTCTTCCCTAACTTATTATTTGGCCGATACCTAGCATGTGGAGTTTTTATGACAAGACATTTATGTTATGTCGTAATGTCCAAGGGGGAGTGTTTTAAATCTAGAAGATTTATTATTCCAAATCTAGAAGATTTGATGTGGACATTACTTATGGACCAAGAAACCTAACGAACTTTATATCTTAGACTAGATTTTTATTCTTATAAATAGATCATTGTATTCATTATTGTAATCACTCTCATACACAAGATCATTAGTGAAACTCCTGGCTTGGATCGCCCCCAGACGTAGTTGTTCCCAACGAACTGGGTCAACAAACGATGTCTCTTTAATTTACGCACTTATTTACAACACGATTATTCCCTAACTTGCAATTGTACACGAAATACAATTACAACGCCTGCACCATTTTGTCCAATTTTTTGTTCGTCCATATCGTTCGGTTGACCGCACACGAATTAATGTTGTTTATTGTGTTTAATTATTATAAGTATCATTAATTTTTAATTATTAGTACAATCCTAACTAATTGTCAATGTATATATGGTATAGTAGACAAACTTATTTATGATTTAAAATTAGTAATATATGCGTTAAATATATATATATATATATATATATATATATATATATATATATATATATGTATGTGGGGATATTTATAATTTTGAAATTTAAATAACTGTATCAAGGTATATATATTATAGTAGACAAATTTATTGTGTTCTCGCAAATTATGTTAATCAAATAATGTGTTGACTAAGAAAATTTATTTGACGTCATTTTTCATAGATTTGAAGATTTGTTCAATAGAAGTTTGAATATTTTTTTGAAAGGTTCGAAGATTTTTAACTTTTGGATTTTAAATTTTTATCACCTTTTATTGATTTGTAAGTGAAACGAATTCTATTATTGTATCCCTTAGGGTATTTACCCATTTTTTCTAAAATATATTTAACCAAATGGGATACAAACATTGAAGTAAATAAAAGAGTAATTTTTTAATGTAAAAATAAAGGAGCAAATTTTTAATTGGTAAATGTGAAACTATTAATTAATAGTTTAATACACAGAAGTTGAATTGGTCATTCATATACAACTTAATATATAATCAAATTAGATATGCTAAGTTGGCTCAATTATGAAAAGAGTTAGAAATATATAATAATCAACACGGGACAAAGCATTATAGAAATAAAAACATATTTAGGCAATCTAATTAATAAATTATCATAATAGCTATCAACTAATTAATCGTGTGCCACTAAATTTAATTCAAAAAAGGAATTTGATCTAATTTACAAAATGGTTGACTTAGAATTATGGTATGTACAAATTAATATTAAAAAACACAATTAATGTAATGGAGACTATTATATGTAATTTAATGTTATAGTTGGCAGAATTTTAGTAATTTTCTGATAATTAAATCATATTCCGTATAACGTTTTACTTTATAAAATTTGCAAAGTTGTAGTGAAATGTCGTGGACATTGAGGACGACTGTAGGTAGATTTTTTACATTAATAAGTAAACATGTGTGAACATTATAAAATTATAATTAGGCCAATGGTAGAAATCACTGCACATTAGCAAAGGTGATGCATGACACATAACTTGCTCATGTTAGAGTAAAGAAGTACAAATTTCAATCACATGTTAGAGTAAAGAAGTCCAAATAAAAATCTTAAATTATTAAAATGATAAAAAAAAAAAAGTAATGAACTATATAGGTAATTAATTATTTGGCATTATAAGTCTATTGCATTATTATTAAATTAATACTACCTTTTAATAAAATAATTTATATTATTAAAAAATACACAAAAATGCTAACAAATTTGACTATCAAACGGATTCAAATGTATACTTTGTCTCCTATAACATTATAAATAATATTTGGATATTCCATGAAATGTTGTTGTGTGCTTCCTTCAATCAATCCACGGCTAAGAATTCAACGATGCATGGGATCAAAACCTTGGAAAATATAACATTCTCATAATTAGGATTTAATTTGATTAGGGTCAATTCAATTATAATTTGATTTCTTGTTGTAGTCTTATATAAAGAAAAACACATTAATTAGACTTAATGGTGTATAATGTAAACTTTTATATCTTGAATTAGATGAATACTATAGTGACCTCCATCAGTATCCAAAATTAGTCCTACAATAAAAAATAATACAATAACTTATATCATTATATTTTTTTTAAACATTCCTAAGATATCTATAGGATAATATTTTCTCTTAAATATACATAAATTTTGTTGTGCAAATTTAGTCATAAAATAATAAATATTATAATAACTTCTATCATCATGTTTTTTGAAATATTCCTAAAATATATATACGATAATAACTTGTCTTAACTTTATGTAATTGGGGAACTTCTTGAAGTTCCATTTTCTATAGAAAATTTATGCAATTCTATTTAAAATTGTGTTATCCAAAATTATTCCTACAATAATAAATAATATAATAACTTCTATCATCATGTTTTTTAAAATATTCATAAATTATCCTTATGATAATAAATTTTCTTAAGTTTATATAATTGGATAACTTATTGAAATTTCAAATTTAGTCCTAAAATAATTAGTCATAAAATAATCTAACTTTCGTTTAAGTCTCATAGTTAGGATTTAATTTGATTGGTGTAAATTCAATTATAATCTAATTTATTGTTGCAATCTTATATAAAAATAATAATATAAACCTTTATATCTTGAATTAGATGAATACAATAGTCACTTCCATCATTATCCAAAGTTATTCCTACACTAATAAATAATAGGGTTAATTCCATATAAATTCACGACCTTTATACTTAGTATCAATTTAATCACGAACTTTTAGATTTTTGTAAAAAAAAAAAACTCAACATTTGATATTGTTGCAATTTGATACACACTTTTTTTTTCCGTCCGGCAACCGATGATGTGGCTCGCTGGAGCGTGTGTCATCTTGCCACATAGGATTACACATGTTTATTTTATTTATTTTTTAAATCCACATCATAAATGACACTTACCATTTAAATAACATATTTCTACTTATAATTAAAATAGCAACCAAATAAATTAAACAACAACAAAATGAATCTCAAAACTAAGAACGTAAAGAGAAATATTATATATAATTTATGTTGGTTGCTATTTAAATTTTAAGTATTACTTGTGATGTGAATTTAAAAATTAAAAAAATAAACATGTATAATCCTACGTGGCAAGATGACACACGCTCCGGCAAGCCACATCATCGGTTGCCGGCCGGAAAAAAAAAATGTGTATCAAATTGCAACAAATATCAAAGGTTGGGTTTTTTTATAAAAATCTAAAAGTTCGTGATTAAATTGATACTAAGTATAAAGGTCGTGAATTTATATGAAAATAACCCTAAATAATACAATAACTTCTATCATCATGTTTTTTAAAATATTCCTAAAATATCTATATGATACTAAATTCTCTTAAGTTTATATAATTGGGTAACTTCTTGAAATTTTGAAATCGGTCCTAAAATATCCAGCATATAATACCTAGGTGTATGTTGCCTTTTACATATTGAAAATTCATTCTACATTTGGCAATTTTGGTGCCTTAATCTTAAAGTTTACCTTTTACTATCCGTGACCATTTAATTTGAATATAAAGACCTTTTCGAATGGTAAGTGTTGGTCCCACTTAGTAGATTAATTGCGGAAGCTTTAAAGGTTATGTATATCAATAAGATCTTTATATAAGAGCACTAAGAATAGTATTAAGACAGAATTGAAGAAAGCAGTAAATGGACCAGATTTATAATGGTTCGAATTTCAATATCCTACGTCCACTCTCCCTTTGATCAAAAGGGGTCTCACTAACCAACCAACAAACCACTTACGTACTGGAATTGTGAAGTACCAGTTCCTTCTTACAATCCCTTTAGATCTACCTTCGATCTAAAGTCTACAGCCTTCAACCTTTTCTTAGAGATGAACATGTTGAGATCCAACTACTCCTTTAAGAGTATATGTGTAAGATAAGAGCAATAAGAGTGCTTAAGAGTGATAAAATAAAGGCTTGGAATGTGACTTCTTGCGCGTGAGAATTTAGAGCCTTTCTTTGAGTCTGCACTCTTGTATTTATAGAGGTGATTAGGTTTTAGCCGTTGGAGAGCTAATCTAATCAGATCCTCTATTTAAGGAAGCTTTCAATCAATCAATTCCCTAATTGATTGATTGGGTTGGTGGGATCCTTGGATTGATTGTCTTCAAAACTTTCCAATCCTGATCTTGTTGACTTGATTTAAATCACCAACGGTCAAGTGCTTCCAATGCCTAACACTGATTCTCTCCAGAGAAGGCAGGACCAGGTACCAGGCAACCTCAATGTCTTCTGGTCTGGATCTGGTCAAGAACCAGAATACTCAGTAGAATCAAGAGATAATTCTGAGCATCTTTTGGTTCACCAGACTCGTCTGGTCTGGGAAAGGTCCTCTGCCTCTGGTCAGTCTCATCTGGTGAAGTCTTCTGGTGGAGTCCTCTGGTGAAGTCCTCTGGTGAAGTCCTCTGGAAGGTCTTCTGATGACTCTTCTGGTGAAGTCTTCTGGTCTGGCAGTTCCCCCTAGACTAAGTCCTAATCTAGATCCTCATCTGGCTAACAGGTCCAGATGGTCCTATTACATCTTCTGGTTTGTTTTAACTCATCAAAAATAACAATTTTTATCCTAATAATTTCCCCCTTTTTGATGGAGTTAAAACTTAACCAGAACTGATCAAAACATAAATACTTAAGCATGAAAATAATAAAGGGATAAGACCCTAGAATAGATCTTATCAGGCAAATAAGAAGACAACAAGGAGTTGTCTTTCAGACAGAGAGATATGATGTTTCATTAATAATATGATAAAAGGATTACAGATTACATTAAGTTCATAATCCTATTCTAGGCATATCTTCTGTTTTCTTTGGGCACCAGGAACCAGTCAAAGAATCTGTCTTGAATGGCCTTGAGCTCTGCAGAAGATGTTGGAGTGAAGTTTGCCAACACCTTGGTCTTGTACAGCTTCTTCAGTTCTGCCCAATCCACCTGGTCCCCTATCATGGGAGTGTTGAGATAATGGAATTCAGGGGCAGTGACTTCCAGGTTGAATTCAATGGTGGAGTCCATCAGCTGCTTGTAGAGACTTGCATCGTATGCCTTCATCCAAGAGTGGAATGTCCTGTTAATGAGCGCATCATCCTCTGGTGGAGGCCTTTGGATGTAGTGCTGGATGAACCACAAAGTCTTTGCCTCTCTCCATCTTTCAATCAAGGGCACAGGCACAGTAGAGTCAAAAGACCCTTCTGTCCTGAGAGGCAATATTTCCATCACTTCAACAGGAGCTTTTCTTCTCTGGCTGGATCTACTAGCACCAGAAGAGATGCCATCTTCTCTGGTCTTCTTGTTCTGCCTCCTAACATATCGGAGCCTCTGCTCTTCATCTATGTTCTTCCTAATCCGGGCTTGCCTCTCTTCAGGCGTCTCTTCCTTGAATCTCTTCTCTATCTCTTCAACGACAGATTCAAGGAAGCTCTTCTTGACTTTCCTTATCTTCCTCTTAGCAGGTCCAGAAATGGAAATAGGATCCTGCTCTGCATCAGTGGACTCTTCTTCTGCCGCCAGCTGCTTAGCCATGGTAAGAGATTTCAACTCTTCCTTCTTCTTCTTCTACAGCTCCGCCTGGGCCAAAGTATTCTCCAGCAGGTCCAGACGAGCCCCATGGCTAAAGAGAGTCTCCAGGGTGGTCTTCTCCAGATCAGTTCTGGCCTGCTCTTCCCTCTTTTTAACTTCATCAAACAGGGGCTGCACTACCTGCCTTATGAGATCAGGCAAGGCAATGGAGGAGGAAGAGTGAAGATCACGCAGCTGCTTGGCTTCTTCCAGGTAGGCCTTGGATTCTGCAACCAACTTCTCTTGCTTCTCGAGCATCTCCTGGAGAGAATCCTTGAGCTTTGCAGTATGCAGCATTTATGAGGCCATCTCCACCTTCAGCACAGATACTGGCCTCACCTGGTCCAGGACATATTCCTGAATCTGCCTCTGGCTTTCATGCACACCCATCTTCAAGTAGAGGCAGTTAGACTTGAAAGCTGCTTTGGCAGAGGCAAAGACATCCTTAATCTGCTTCAAGAATATCCTCCTCTCAACTTTAATCTAGTGCTCAACCAAAGCAGGAGCCAGGTGCTGCATGGCCTTAGAAAATCTGCCAATTTGCATGATCTGCTCATTGAAAAAGGCCATCATCTTCTGGAGGACGGCAGGAGTCACATCAAAGTCCTCCTCATCAGAGTTTAGCTCTGGAGGAAAGGTGAAGTGAGGACCAAAATTGTAAGAGGGGCCCTCAGGAGTGATCATTACTCCTCTCTGGATCAGCAAGGTGCGGATCAACACCTTCGCTGCTTCTGGGGTCTCAAGCTCAGTTGGATTCTGGATGTTCATCTTCTTCTTGAGCTCTATCTCCCAGGCAGTGAATGTGGAGGGAGTCATCTCTTCTAGCAGCAACATTAGATCCTCCAAATCCTCTAATCTGGCTTTGCTCCAGACCTTGGCGTCAGTCAAATCCGCCAGTAGGGGTACGTGCTCCAACAGGATGGGAAAATGCTCTCTTAGCCAGAGCTGAGCACTTACACTCATACTCTGCCTAATGGGACCCATTTCTGCAGATGAGAACATAAAGGGTTTGGGCCCAGAGGCAGAGGAGGATGGTGCTAAGACCTCCGGCTCCAGTGAAGCATCCTCATCTTCACTATCATCGCTGGGCAGGCAAGTGGGAGAAGGGGGAGGGGCAGGGAAACCCAGTACCAAAGAGAAGGATGGGTTTTGTTCTGTATGAGATTGGGGAGGGGTAGGAATTTGAGAAGTAGGGGTTGTGGGAATGGGTTGTTCTGCACCAGAAGAAGTAGGAGGAACTTCCGGTACAGAGGTTGGGATGGGAATTTGTGAGGTGGGAGAGGGTGGAAGGGGTTGTTCTGCACCAGAAGTGGATGGTACCTCTGGTACAGGGGCTGGGGGAGAAGGGTTTGTGGGGAGAGGGATTTGTGAAGTGGGGGGAGAGGGTGTTTGTGTAGGGATGGTGGAGGGAGTGTATTGGGGTGTATCAGGTAAGGTTTGTCCTGGTGAAGAAATGGGGGCACCAGGAGCAGGGGAGGTAGTTTGGTTAAGGTTTTATGGGGGAGATGTGGTGGGGGTTTCAAGGTTTATGGGGATAGGTGGGGGATTAGAGGGTTTTACCTGCTCTGAAGCCGTGGCTTCCTCCATCAGGTGAGAGGCTTCCTCTATGGCCTGCTCTAAAGCATCTCCCAGGTCAGATCCAGAGTCTGACACTTGAAGGATGGCCCTCCTGGCCTTAGAATTCTTCTTCTTAAGAGGCTCAACCTCTTCTTCTTCCTCTTCCTCTGCTTCTGATGGCTCATCCACCAGAAGATTTTTCTTAGCCCCTCTTGAAGTCCTGGGCTTCTTTGCAGAGGCCTTTCTGGCATCATCTGGCCTCTGCTTCCTCTTTGCTCCTCCTGCCTTCTTGGCAGCTTTTTCACCATCACCCTTCTTTTTCAAGACATCTTGAAGGGGAATCTGGTCCTCCTCTGAGGAAGCAGAGAAGGCTATGGTTGAAGAACCAGTAGCCTCAGCAGTCTTCTTCTTACTTTTCTGCTGCTTCTGCCCCTTAGCAGGTGAAGGCACTGCTTGTAGAGGAGGGGCAGGGATGGTATGCTCTCCATCAGAATCAGGATGGCCATGAAGAGGACCATCCTTGGAGAAAAGTATCTTGGACTTGTGAAATCCCTTGCACCATGACTCCTTCCACTTCTTCTCAGGAAACAGAGAGTCCAAGATCAGGGACAGCTTCGTCCCTAAAGAGACATTTGCAGCTAGGCAGAACTGCAACTCCCCAGGCTTTGAAGGAACCTCTTCCTTCTTCACCTTTGCTCTATTCTTCCTCAACACACTCCAGAAAAACTCAGCCCAATTACATTGGACTCCATCGTACAAGGCCCTCATAACACAGAGCCTGCCAGTGAAAATGGCATCTGTGCTATGGTTTTCACACATCAAAACTTTGACAACTATGTCAAATAAGACCTTGTACTACCTTCAATTCACCAAACACTTTCTTCTTTCTCTTCAAGACATTATCACCTCACGTTAAGCTCCTTGAGTATGCTCACGTTTTCCTACCTTTCAACTCCATCTCCTGAAAAGCATCTAGCTCTCCAATCATCAACAAACATGTCAAGGCAAACTCATGTACAAGTATGTATTAGAAATGAAACCCAAAATTTTCAACAAAATTGATAATCAACAAGCTCTCACACACGGGGGTGCATCGGTGCAATTTAAAAATTATGCATGAAAAGACGAACACCCCCCCAAACTTAGACTTTGGTCTAAGTTGAGGAAGAGGTGTTTGTACCTAAAGTTTCCCTCAAGCACGTATCTTTCTATAAAGCTCGAAATTCTCACCGAGCCTCAACACACGACCCCAATACCTAGACAAACAAAGCACAAAAATAAAATCAAAAGAACAATGCAAAAATGAAAGAAAGCAAGTAAAAATGGGTTGCCTCCCATTAAGCGCTAGGTTTAATGTCCTTTGCCGGACTTATTAATGGAATTTTTAAACTTCTCCTCATCGGAATGGCCAAGGATATCGGTCCTCCTTCCCATTGTACTTCATTCTTTGGGCTTCGAAATCAAGTAGGCTCTTGTGAAATAGGGACCGATTATCCATCTTCCTCTCCTCACATCTTTTCAAAAATGGTCTTTCCTCTTGTTCCTTCACCATCATCTCTCTCCATATCCACTTCTTTCCTTTTTGTTCAAGGATGCCCAAGCTTTTCATTACTTCCTTCTTATAGTCAAAGTTATCAAGAGGTAAGATGAAATCAATAGAAACAATATCATTAAAAGTACAAATCGAAGAGATTAAAGGCTTAGAAATGCTCATTTCGGTCTTCAATTCGTCCTTCAATGCTTCTTGATTCTCTTGTTCGTTGTTGCTCGTGTCCACCAAGGGACATTCTTCTTCATCTACTTTGACTATTGAATTGTTGCCTTCACTCTTCTCATCACTTGGGTCCTCTCTTTCTTCTATTCCCTCCTCATCTTGCTTCTCAACATTTTCCTTCTCAACACTCTCTTCCTTCTTTTCTACCTCTTCATCCTGAGTTTCCTCTTTCTCCTCTTCATTCACTTCTTCTTCTTCTTCATTGTGTTTTCCTTGTAGGATTCTTATAATACGAATGTAATCTTTTCTAACTTTGTCTTCATCCTCCTCTTCAAGTAAATTCCAATAAAATTTATAGTCCAATTCTTCCCCTTCATCTTCTATCTTCTCCACCTCTTCATTTAGCACTTCATCTCTTTCTTCTTCACCATCCTCCTTCTGACTAGGCATAGAGGGTCCTTCATAAAGAGTTTCACTCTCAACTTCCATAGCTTGCTCCAAAGAACTTGCCATTTGATCGAATTGAAACCCAAACGGCTTGAATTGGCTTGCACTTTGAGCATCCATTACCTTGTTTAACTCTTCCAACCTTCGGTTACTCTTCTCCAACTTTCGATTACACTCCTCAATTTTTCGGTTAAACTCCTCCATATTTTTCAAAATCAATTGAAGAGTATCATCGGTTGTGCTATTTCCTTCATTGCTTTCCCACTCTTGATAATGGGAAGTATCTTGTTGCATGTGATAATTGTACTCAAAGTTTCTTCCATCATCATACCAAACTTCTTGAGAAGATTCTTGAATTTTAAATTCACTTGGTGGGTAAAAAGCTTGACCATAATGTCCTTCTTGATACTCATTTGAATCCTCATTTTGAGCATTTAAGTAAAGGGATGTGGGAGAATCAGACACTTGTTGAGGTTGGGGCGAATAAGAGTTTGAATGTTGGTATGGATACGGTGAAGGATATTTTGGAGAAGGTGATGGATATTCGTATGGAGGATATGACTCATATGGATGAGGATGTTGGTATTGTGAGGATTGTTCGTGCGGTAGATATGGGTATGAATTGGGATATAGATATGGTGGAGAATGTGGGGGATAAGTCATATCATTTTGGTTATCGCTTTGATTCCAAGCATATGGATCATATCCATCCATTTTTGCAATAAAGCTCTTCTAAAACCTTGCCTCTTTTGGTGGCTAAAATCGAGGCTCAAAACCTCCTTCGAAAGTGAAGTGCACACCTACAAAAGAAAGCAAGTATCAAACATAACAAAAATAAATAAAAATAAGAAAAAACACTCAACTAGAATCAAAACTAGCTATCAACACATTGCTTCCCCGGCAACAGCGCCAAAAACTTGATTGTCAAATTCGTTAAAGCACAAATTTGAACTCACTCGCAAGTGTACGAGATCGTTGTTATAGTAAGGCAATTGACCAAGTAATAAAATTTATCGAACCCTAGGGAAGCAAGTGGTTAACTAAGTCGATTCACGTTGATATGCAAGGAAAATTAAAAGACAAGAACGGGTTGATTAAGCTACTAAACAAGGAAATTAAAATAAGCAAACTAGCAAACAATAATAGAAATCTAACTAACTTCGGGACGAAGTGCAAGGGATTGATATGCCCTAAATGTTTTACGTTATGTGATCCTTAGGTTCAAACATTGAATTATGTTAAAATCTCAATTGTTCATGAATTATAACAAGTAACACTTCACCTAAACATTCAACAGACTATCAAACGTTTAAGGCTTATTGACGGTATCCTACGTTCTAACTCTCTCTCGACGAGTTAGCACAAGATACACGCATCTAAGCACTCTTTGCTCATACACAAAGGTTTCATCAAATCAATGTAACTCTCATCTACACTAAGATGAATTCACACATCAATATGAACAATTCATGCTTAGAGCAAAGCTAAATTCCAATCAATAAGGATATAATTCCACAAACAATCAAAATTAGGCATAAATCAACAACTCAAACTTAATTCTCACATAACTTCCACTATTCAAGGCATAAGAAGGTGGTGATGCTTAGGATATCTTCAACCTAGTGAAACTCAAGTAGGATTGTCAAGCCAAATCTATGCATCAATTTGAATTTACTAGGAGACCTCACCAATTACCTAAACAACCATCCAAGCAATTGATGTCTAATGATGGGGTTCTTTGCGATTAACTCTCTCTCGACGAATCAAACGCAAAATAGACGCATTCAATCATAAATCTCACACCCATTCATCTAATCATGTCCATGTAACTCTCGTCTACGCTAAACATGCCTCGAAAAACAAGCTACAAGAGATTAACAATCAAAGCTCAATACAAATCCATCAATAGAAGCAAAATCCAAATATCAACATAGAATAGGCAAAGAGCAATCTCAACTCAAGATTTCACATGGTATCTAACATCCCAAGCATCAAAACAATTAGCTCATGGTTTTAAAATGAAAAACCATAGCTAAACAAGAACAAAATAATAAACACATAGCTAAATAAAAATAAAATTGCATTAAAATGGAAAGAAGTCACCTCTATGGAGAGATTTAGCTAAAAGCTTGAAAAATTAAACTTAAATCTTGAAATTCTAAGCTAAATTACTCTAATGATTCAAAGAAAATAAAAACCTAAAGGAAGGTGAAATTAAACTAAATTGGTGTGTGGGGTGTGTGCCCCCTAAGGGGTGTATGGAATGTGTGTGTAGCATCCCTAAAATCTGAGAAAATGAAGTATATATAGTGGGGGAAGAAATCTTGAGACGAATTTTGCAAAGAAATTCCTGAAAAAATGATGAAATTTCGAATTTTGACCAAAAGCTGCTGAGTTGACTCGGTCAACTCGGTCAACTCGACCGAGTTGACCAACTCGACCGGACCTCTTGGTCGAGTTAGACAAAATTTGCTGAAAACTTTCTGTTAACACCGACATTGACTCGCACGAGTTGGATTGCTCGAGTTGATTTGTTGGTCGAGCAGACTGGAAAATGTGCTTTTGTTATTAGAAAAAGTTGCTGAATTCATTTCTTGCTTTTCGCTTTTTCGTGGGACCAGCGCATTCTATTTCTTTCTTCTTTCTCAGCTAAAGGTGGCACGTGGCCCAAGAGGTGGGACCCAGGACCTCTATCTCTCTCTTGGCTGGAAATCGGCCATAGAAATTACCCGAATCGGCAACCGCTTCTTTTCCGGCCATTACTTCAACTTTCCGGCGTACTCAGCTTCAGGTGTGAAGCTTCCATGGATTCCGGTACGGGCGGTTTCAGGTGTGAGCAGCTCCGATTTCGATTCCGGTTCCGAAAACGAGCTCGAAGCTTTGTTGAATCTACCACGAATCTCACACTTAACATCTTTAATCTCCATCAATGTTGAGATCGAATTTAGAATGGAAACAATACAAAGAATAAGCTTGTGAAAATTGAGTGTATTATTCATGTGTAATCTGTTACAATGTAAGCTATATGTATACAACTCAAGATCTCTTCTGGAAGCATCTAAAAACTAACTAAATTCTGTTACAACTAACTTTACAACTAACTTTGCATCGCATCAAGGACTTACGGAGAGAGTGAACCGTGTATACAAGTTAGTTGGAACGGTTTATGTGTGCATGTATGCATGCATGCGAACCATGCATGTGTGTATGATATTTCTACACCCCCTCCTCAAGATGAAGCGGGGTCGAAATGAATCAGCTTCAGCTTGGAACGAAAATTCAAGAAAGACGGACCATGAAGACCCTTAGTGAAAACATCTGCAAGTTGCAGATTAGAGCAAACATGATGAATACTTATAGCCCCTCGTTTATAAAGATCTCGAACTATGTGACAATCGATGTCGATGTGTTTGGTTCTCTCATGAAAAACTGGATTTTCAGCTATGTGTTTAGCAGCTTTACTATCACACCACAGCTCAATTGGAAGGGAAGAATCAAGGAGGAAATCAGTAGTAAGATAGGATATCCATTGCAATTCTAGAGCCGTAGTTGCCAAAGCTCTATATTCGGCCTCAGCAGAAGACCGTGACACCGTGTTTTGTTTCTTAGTCTTCCATGATATTAGACAAGATCCAAGATAGATGCAATATCCCGTAAGTGACCTCCTAGTGTCAAGACTCAAGACCCCCAATCAGCATCACTGTACCCATGAATGCTAAAATGAGTGTGAGAGGAGTAGAAAAGTTTGTAATCCAAGGTTCCTTTAAGATATCGTACTAGCTGTAGAGCTGCATCCCAGTGTGAAGTCCTAGGAGAGTTAAAAAATTGACTAAGCTGTTGAACCGAGTATGTGATGTCAGGCCGTGTGAAGTTAAGATATAATAGTCTACCCACAAGCCTCCTATATTGTTCTGCATCATGCAGAGGGGAACCACCTGTAAAAGTGAGATGGAGTCCAGGTTGAAATGGTAAGGGAGAAGACTTGCAACTATCAAGACCAGTATCAGATAATATATCCTGTATGTACTTGTGTTGAGAGAGGTAAGTTCCATCACTTCCTCTAGCAATTTCCACCCCAAGAAAATACTTAGCAAATCCCAGATCCTTGATAGTGAACACAGAATGTAAGTGAGCTTTAAGAGAGTCTATCTGCTGTAAAGAAGAACCTGTAATTAGTACATCATCAACATATACCAACAGGCCCAAAAAGTAGTCCTCAGCTTGTAAAGTGAACAAGCAATGATCAAAAACAGATTGCTTAAAACCATATTCAAGAAGAGTTTTGCAAAATTCTGTGTTCCATTCTCTAGAGGCCTGTTTCAGGCCATATAAACTCTTCTTCAGTCTGCACACCTGTCCAGGTAAGGCCTTAGAGTAACCAAGTGGAGGCTCCATATATACCTCATCTGTGAGATGTCCATGTAGGAAAGCATTGTTGATGTCCAACTGACACAATGGCCATCCTTTTCCAGTAGCAAAAGCAATGAGAAACCTGATAGTGACCAACTTTGCAACAGGTGAAAAGTTGTCCTCATAATCTACCCCATACACTTGATGATAACCCTTTGCCACCAATCTGGCCTTATATCTATCAATGGTGCCATCTGGCTTAAGCTTCAACTTATAGACCCATTTACAGCCAATGGGAGTTTTATTTTTGGGACAATCAACTAACTCCCATGTGTCATTCTTTTCAAGGGCAGATAGTTCATCAGTCATTGCAAGATCCCAGTTAGGATCACCCAAAGCCTGATGATAAGTAGAAGGTTCTTTGGACTGATGAATATTGGTCAGGAAGCACATATACTCAGGGAAGTAATTATAAGAAGAAGAAGTGGTCAAACAGGTATCTGAAACATGAGAATTAGATGCAGAAATACCTGAGTGTTACTGATTGGCTTCTGGGCAGGAATTTGAAAGTCTACATATTGAAACATAATCATTCAACCAGGAAGGAGAATTTATATTTCTAGTTCTGGTATGTTTAGGTGAAGGTGTGTCTTTAGTATTAGGAATAGGAACAGTGGATATTGATGAAGTGTCTGGACTGAATGCTTGAGAAAAGGATTCCAGGGATTCCAAAGGTGTAGACTGATCATGACAGAAGGGAAAGATGTGTTCAAAGAATTGAACATCTCTAGAAACAAAGATTGAATGATCAGTGAGATCATAGAGTTTATATCCTTTGAAACCTGATTCATAGCCAAGAAATACTGATTTGATTGCTCTGGGGGAAAATTTAGATTTAGAAGGATGTATGTCAGTGGCAAAAGCAAGACAACCAAAAGTCCTTAATCTGTCATAAGTGGTGGGTTTTTGGTATAGGATAGTGAAGAGAGTAGACCATTCTAGGAGGGAAGATGGTAGTTTGTTTATAAGGTATGCTGCATGAAGAATTGAGTAGGGCCAGAATGATAATGGAAGTTTGGATTCAAACATAAGAGCTCTGGCAATATTCAGTAGCTGTCTATGCTTCCTTTCAACAACTCCATTCTGTTGTGGAGTATAGGGACAGGATTTCTGATGCAACATTCCAAGATTTTGGAAAAGTTTTTGGCATTCATTGCTTAAGAATTCAGTGCCATTATCTGTTTGAATGGCCTTTGGTATGATTTTGAACTGTGTTTGTACCATTTTCAAGAAATCAGTTAGTACAGGTATAGCTTTGGCTTTGTTTGGTAGTAAGTATACCCAGATGGCTCTTGAGAAATCATCTACTAAGGTAAGGAAGTAAGGTGTATTTGTGAGTGAAGGATGGTTATAGGGACCCCATATGTCAGCATGTATAAGGTCAAAAGATGAAGTAGTTTGTATGGTATGGCAAGGAAAGGACAATCTAGTCTGTTTAGCCACATGACACACATCACAAGGATCAGGTATGGAAATAGTATCTGTTTTATTGAAAGTAACTGCATCAATGTGCTTTATTACATCAAAAGAAGCATGGCCAAGTCTTTTATGCCAAGTTTCAATAGAGACACTACTAGCAACAGTAGATTGATAAAGAAAACTGGGTGTATCAGTGGGAATTAAAGGCTGAAGAATGTACAACCTTCCAAATAGCTTTCCAGTTGCCAGTACAGCTTCACTCTTGGGGTCCTGCAAATGGCATAAGGTAGAAGTAAAGGTGCATATCAGCTGTGTGTTATCAAGTATGTATGGTACAGATAACAGGTTGTATTTGAAAGAAGGTATATATAACACATTAAAGAGTGTTAAGTTTTTGGTCAATGTAACAGTTCCTGATTGAGTAACAAGTTGTTTGCTACCATCAGGAAGAAGGATTGTTATAGGGGTTTTAAGTGTGATCAAAGGTTTATGGAAAGAGTTAGGTTCATAGCACATGTGCCTACTTGCACCAGTATCAAAAATCCATGTCCCCTTCACCTCATTATCAAGCATGAGTGTGGATCCTGAAATTTCAGTAACAGTTGTACCTGCATATTCCACAAAGTTTGCATGTATGTGACCTTCAGGTTTGATGTTCAAATATCTTGCTACCTCTTGCTGTATTATAGCAGCTATATCAGAAGAAGCTCCTTGTGATGAATGTTTGCCAGAGTCTGATGTTTGGCTATAGTGCACTCCTTCTTTTCTTTCATCTTGTCTGTTTGGATGTTTGCCATCCTGCTTCTTTGTGAACCATTCAGGATAACCATGCAGCTTGAAGCATGTTGAAACATCATGTCTCTTCCTTCCACAATGTGAGCATATCATTGAGTCTTTGTCTTCCTTGGATCTGAAATCTGTCTTTCCTCTGTATGTGTGTGCCATAGTTTTGGAGTACATAGCAGATTGAACAGAACCAGAGCCATTTGTGTTCGAGCCTCCATCAGAGTATCCACCTAAGATCTGTTTCTGTTGCTCAATTCTAACCACAATTGAGTAAGCCTTGTTCAGTGATGGTAAAGGATCCATCATCATAATCTGATTCACAGTTTGTTCATAGCACTCATTCAACCCCATCAAAAATTGAGTGAGCCTTAGTCTGGAACTCTTCACATATAATTGGGCATCCACATCACAGCTGCAGTTTCCACATGTGCACCCTATGACTTGATCAAAATCATCTAATTCATCCCATATCTCCTTCATCTTGCCATAAAACACAGCCACAACATCATGACCTTGCTTTAGTGTGTTAATTCTTCTCTGCAAATGGAAGAACTTCGTTCCATTAGCTGCACTAAACCGCTCACATATATCACTCCATAGGCTATGAGCTGACTTTGCTGATACAAATGTGTTATACAACTCCTTGCTGATTGAACTCAAGAGCCAACCAACAACTAAGCAATCTACTTTCTTCCATAATGCGAACTCAGTTGAGTTCCTTGGTGGAGTTTCAATGCTTCCATCTATGAATCCTAATTTTGACTTTGCACCCAAAGCAATCAGCATGGACTTCTGCCAAGAGGTGAAGTTCGATCCATTGAGAGGCTGAGAGACGAGCACCAATCCAGGATGCTCCGAGCCGTGCACAACATATTCCGGAGGTATGGATCTCTCCCTTTCTGTTTCTTCATCTCGATCTGTGGCAAATGCATTTTGCCAAACATTAGGCGGTGCCGCCGCCGGATTATTGCGTCCTCTAGCCATGGATCAAACTAGCTCTGATACCATGTTGAATCTACCACGAATCTCACACTTAACATCTTTAATCTCCATCAATGTTGAGATCGAATTTAGAATGGAAACAATACAAAGAATAAGCTTGTGAAAATTGAGTGTATTATTCATGTGTAATCTGTTACAATGTAAGCTATATGTATACAACTCAAGATCTCTTCTGGAAGCATCTAAAAACTAACTAAATTCTGTTACAACTAACTTTACAACTAACTTTGCATCGCATCAAGGACTTACGGAGAGAGTGAACCGTGTATACAAGTTAGTTGGAACGGTTTATGTGTGCATGTATGCATGCATGCGAACCATGCATGTGTGTATGATATTTCTACACTGTAAATTCCGGCGTGATCTTGGAATTTCCGGTGCGAGTAGCACAAAGTTTTCTGGCGTTGTTTGCAAGAATCCCGACGAGAATGGTGGCGTCAAGCTTCGAATTAATTTCTGGCATCGAGAGCTTCGAGCTCCGGCATACTTGGATCGAAGCTTACTGGCTGTAACTTCCAGGTTTCCCGGCGGCGAAGCTTTTCTAATGGATGTCTTCTTCAATTCGATTTTCCGGCGTTAAGATCGTGGTGGCTTCTCTGAAATTCCAAGTGGTGGAGGCGTGATTTTCCGGCAAAGTTTTCTCTTTCTCTCTCTTTGAACTAGGAATGGCGTGGAGCTTTCTTCTTTGTTAATGGCAACCAGTTTCTCTTTCACTTTCTCTCTCTCGAATCTTGGCTGGAAGATGAAAATGGTTTCCAATTCTCTCTCCGCGATTGCAAATCAACAATAGCATAGTCTTCATTTTATTTCCTTGGTCAACTATGTTGGCAAAACCGTGGGACCCAGCTTTTCAAAAGGAAGCACCTTCTTTCCTCATTTTCCATTCCCAAATCAAATAGCAATTGGGCCGTTCCTCTGGGCCGTGACTTAATTAAATGGGGCACCACACAATTTAATTTGCAAGCAATGATTTGGGCCTCACTTCCTCCCAAGCCCATTTCTCGATCGATCTCAATTAGCACGTGTTTGCTTCTAAAAATCCTTAATTTTCTGCAAAATAAAATCACAAACACCTTCCTCCACAATTAAGCACAATTAGTCAAATTAATGTAAATAATTGCAAGAAACTTAATAAAATAAACAATTTGAGTACACGAATTTCAAGCAATTATCACACTAATCACTTAAGTGCTTATCCAAAAACCCTCTGGTCAAATTCTGGCAAGAATTTCTGGCAAACAACTTGAACGACTCCAAAGCTTCATCTTTCTTGTAGGTCAATGGATCTACCCCTTCAGTAGAAATATTCTCGAATAAACGGCAGCAACCATGCTTCGAGAACACCACATCCTCCTTGTCGATCTTGGAGGAGATGTGATCATCATGAATCTTCATGCGAACCAGGAACTGGGCCGCATAACCATCCAAAGTCCTAAAGTTCTTTGGCACAGATGATATAAGCTTCTCCACACCCGCCTTCTGGAGAAGTTCCAAGATGGCCAACGCCGCCGGGTTCTTAGTGGTGTAGAAGTCAACCACCATTTCAGACTTCATCTTCTTCATCACATAGTCGTGATCGAAATTGCATAAGGGAGCTATTTCTGATAGAGAAAGTATGAGAGAGAGAGAGAGAGGAGAGAGAGAAAACTTGCAGAGGAAAAGTTAGGGTTTAAGAGTAATAAAATGTGAAAGGGCAAATTGAAAAGGATTTGATTTAAATAGGGCAAGACGCGTGGCTTGAATAATTAATGAAGTGAGAACGCGTGTAAATCCCAAATTTAAATTAGGGAACAAAATCAATTTTTGAATTGATTGACATATTGCACTATTGTTAAATCTGACGACCATGATTTAAAAGGCAAATTACAGATTTAATATAGTGCGTGGGCATGGTCATTGGGACTGGGATCGAGGGGGTTTTGTGGCAGTCAAGAGAAAAAAGCGAAATGATTGCCTAGTCTCTCTTCCCTAGTCTTAAATACACCCTGAAGTTGAAACGTTTGAGTGTATTTACTAATTTTGAAAGTGTATCCCAATGATCAGAGGCCAGAGAAGTAAGTACATATCTGTCACCTGGTATTGTAACCAGATGATACCACGGTTAGTCTGGTGTTGCATCTCATCTGATGGAAACTCATCTGGTTCTGGTCAGATTTGACTCCTTGATTCTCTGGAATCTATCTCTGTACCTCATCTGGAATGTACCTCACCTGGTACAATCCTCATCTGGTACATACCTTATCTGGAGATGTAACTTCCCTGGTATATCTAACCTGTAGGCATGTTAGTTTGAAAATGAATAAAGTATGTATTAAAATTAAACAAAGGATACTTCTCTGATGTTCCCCCTAAACCAAATCTGTCTCTGGATCCAAAAGTTCTAACTCAAAAGCTAACTCTCTAAATCTGATTTCAGCCAAAGGCTTAGTCAAAATATCTGCTCTCTGCTTCTTTGTTGCAATCTTTTACATCCTTATATCTCCCTTCTCAACATGGTCTCTTATGAAGTGATGTCTTATATCAACATGTTTGCATCTGGTATGAAGAACTGGATTCTGGGTGATTGCTATTGCTCTATTGCTATCACAGAAGATTGGTATATCCTTAGCTTTAATCTAGTAGTCCCTTAATTGTTGACTAATCCAGAGTATTTGTGAACAACAGCTGCCTGCGGCCATGTACTCTGCTTCTGTTGTTGATGTAGCAACTGAAGTCAGCTTCTTAGAAAACCAAGATACCAACTTATTCCCCAAAAACTGGCATGTTCCACATGTAGACTTCCTATCAATTCTACACCCACCATAATCTGAGTCTGAATAACCACTTAACTCTATATTGTCATCTGCAGGATACCATAACCCCAAATTCACTGTTCCTTTAAGATACTTCAATATCTTCCTAGCTGCTTCCAAATGACTTTTCTTAGGATTAGCTTGAAATCTGGCACACACACCAACAACAAAGGTTATATCTGGTCTGCTTGCAGTCAAGTACAGAAGAGAACAAATAAGTGCTCTGTACTGAGTCTGGTCCACACTCTCTCCAGACTCATCTGGATCCATGTTGAAGTTTATCATCATAGGGACCTTGGTTGCTTTGCTATATCCTATTCCAAAATTTTCTAACATGTTTCTGATGTACTTAACCTGATTGATGAAAGTTCCCTTCTCTGATTGCTTTACCTGCAGACCTAAGAAATAGATCATTTCACCCATCATAGACATTTCAAACTAGCTCTGCATGAGTTCACCAAACTTCTCACACAACTTCTTGTTAGGGGATCCAAATATAATGTCATCAACATATATTTGGACCAGAAGGATGTCATTTCCTTCTTCTTTCCTAAACAAGGTCCTATCAATCTTACCCTTAGTAAAACCATTGTCCAGAAGAAATTGAGAAAGAGTGTCATACCATGCTCTGGGTGCCTGCTTCAGCCCATAAAGAGTTTTCTTAATCTTAAATACCTTGTCACATTGTTCAAAACCAGGAGGTTGTTCCACATACACTTCCTCAATGAGAATCCCATTAAGAAAGGCAGATTTCACATCCATCTAGTACACTTTGAACTTCAAGTGAGCAGCATATGCTAAGAACAATCTGATGGCTTCTAGTCTGGCAACAGGAGCAAATGTCTCATCGTAGTCTATTCCTTCAGATTGAGAATGGCTCTGAGCTACTAGCCTTGCCTTGTTCCTAGTAATGAAATCATTCTCATCTTTCTTATTCTTGAAAACCCACTTAGTGCCTATCACCTTTTGATATCTTGGTCTGTCTACCAGCTCCCAAACATCCTATCTGGTGAATTGATTCAACTCCTCTTGCATAGCAACAATCCAATTTGAATCTTTCAGTGCCTCCTTGATGTTCTTAGGCTCAATCAGGGACACATAGCAACTAAATAAGACAGCTAAGTTAAGAGTTCTCCTAGTCTGGACACCCTTAGTTGGATCTCCAATTATCAGGTCATTGGGGTGATCAACCAGGGTCCTCCTTCCCGTGGTCTTGCCTGATTGATCATCTGCTGCAGTACTTTGGTGATTATCTCCAACTGCAGGAGAGCTTCCCCCTATAGGAGTTCCAACTTCTTCTGGTTCTGCTCCTTGTGAAGACTTCTTCTTCAGAGAACCAGAAGATGGGTCACCATCTGAATCTGAATCTGAGTCTGAATCAAGAATAGGTGGATTGACCTTGATTACTCTGGGAGTAGTCTGATTCTGTGTCTCATCAGAAGACTTTAATTCCACCTTGCACTCAATAGCAGATTCATAAAAAACAACATGGGGTGTTTCCTCCACACAAAGTGAATTCTTATTAAAGACTCTGAATGCTTTACTAGTGGTGGAATATCCTAAAAATATTCCATCTGCTACTTTAGCATCAAAAGTTTTTAATTTTGATTTCCCATTGTCATGGATGAAACACTTGCAACAAAAAACATGAAAATATGAAACAGATGGGGTTTTACCTTTCCATGCCTCATATGGAGTCTTATTATGTCTCTAGGCAATTAGGCATCTGTTCTGAGTATAACAGGCTGTGTTGATAGCTTCTACCCAAAACCTCTGTGGTGTGTTGTACTCTGCCAGAAGAGTCCTTGCAGCTTCCTTTAGGGTTCTATTCCTCCTTTCTGCTACTCCATTTTGTTGGGGTGTTCTGGCAGCAGATGTCTCATGAAAAATTCCATGTTCCTTGCAGTATTCTGCAATGTGTGAATTCAGAAACTCTGTTCTTTTATCACTTCTGATCCTGACTATGCTCTGGTTCTGCTCATTCTGAATTTGCTTGAAGAATTCTGGCAGCTTAGTGATAGTTTCATTTTTCTTAAACAAGAACATTACCCAAGTGTATCTTGAAAAGTCATCTACTATTACCAAGGTGTACTTCCTTCCACTGAAACTAAGAGGTCCAAACAGGTCCATGTGAAGTAGTTGAAGTACTCTAGTTGTGGTTGTGCTCTGGACATCCTTAAAGGAGGTCTTGGGTTGTTTACCCTTCTGGCATGAGCCACAAACCTGGTCCTTCTTAAACACTTCATTAGGAAGACTTCGAATAAGACCTTTTCTGGCAATCTTGTTTAGTGTTTTGAAGTTAAGATGGCTCAATCTCTTGTGCCATAACCAGCTGTCTTCTACAGATCCCTTTGCAACCAGGCAAGCATTTCTTGGGCAACTGCTAAAATCTGCAAGATAAATGTTACCCTTCCTCAAGCCTATAAGCAAAATATCATTATAATCAGAAGAAAAGACAGTGCATGAATCACTAGAAAACTTCACTGAGTATCCCTTGTCACAAAATTGGGATACTGAAAGCAGATTATGCTTGAGTCCTTCAACATAGTAGACTTCATCTACAGATACGACATTAAAAGTCAACTTTCCAACACCTCTGGTGACTCCATAGTTGTTGTCACCAAACATCACTCTTGGCCCATTCAATGACTTGAAATTCTGGAGATGATCTTTCTGGAATGTCATGTGCTTGGAGCATCCACTATCAATGCACCACACATGTTTGCTTGAAAGTCCTTTCTCCAATGGGCTCTTATCCTCCTGCAGAAAGATCAATTAGGTCCCCTACTAGAGCTGGGTCCTGATTGGTTAGTTGCAGGTTTTGTAGGAATCCAAAGATAAAGATCATCCCTTGCTGGATGAGGAGATCTTATCTTCCTTCCAAATCTATCTACCAGCACATGTCCTCTTACAATGACATATTGAGCTACTGGTCTGATCAGAACACCTTTCCTATAAACAAGTCTGGTGTATCTTTTCTCAAATCTGGCGTTTGGAATGGCCTGCCTTAAAGACATGGTCTTAAAGGTCTGGTTGTAAGGGTACATCCTAGAAGAACCATCTCTGCTGTTATAGCTACCCAGATCAGTTGGTTTTCTATAGATGGGTCTAGAAGACCTCCTCTGGTTTTGAAAATTGGATCTATTCTGATGATAAAATTCCTTCTGAGTATTCCTGTTCTGGAATCTTCTTTGAGCATAACCCCTTTGAGATCCCTGAATCTGATTGAGGTTCTCTGGTTCAGTATATCTCCTTTGATATCTCCTATTCTGATTAGGTTTTCTCTTAGAGATTCCCTTTTGAGGTCCCCTAATTTGCTTAGGTTCCACTATTTTAGGTTTCCTCTGAGGTCTCCTAATCTGGTTAGGCATCTGAACAGAACCATCAATCTTCATAGGTTCTCCTATCTGGCATTTGTGCTCTAAGATTTCTTCCTCCAGTTCAGTGAACTCATTGGGAACTTCATCTATATGGTCAGCAGAGTAATCATTAATCCAATTAGGATTTTTAACTACTCTGTAACCTTTTCCATTAGGGTCCTTTTTATCCCAGAATTCTACCAATTCACCAGATCTTTCAGACAACTTGCCTTTATTGCATAAAAATTTAGTAGATCTGGTTGTAATTCCATAATATCCTAAACCACTCTTATCATGTATTCTTTGAGAAGATCCTTGTATCAGGGATACAACAGTTGGAACTTCTCTGGTCTTGGATACCTCCATAATAGGTTGTTCAACTTGCTTACCTTTGATAAGATATTGGTATTTGGCCTTGAGCTCATTGAACTCTTCTGCTTGAGAGTTCTTCTCTTTCATGAGTTGGTCTACCAAAGTATCTCTTTCTTTGACCTTTTCTTGAAGTTCAGGGACTTCTTTAGAATGGTCTTTCATGAGTTCTCTGGCAGATTTGTGCTCATTAGATAGAGACTGAACTTCAGCTCTTAGCCTACCATTTTCTTTTTCAAGCTTTTGGCAAAGTTGGACACAATTTTGGAGATCTGATAGCATTTGCTGCATATCAGACTCTCTGGAAGCACCAGATGAATGAGAGGATTCAGTATATTTTGAATTTGACAAGCATAAGTGATTAGTGTGATTTTTGCTTGAAATTCGTGTACTTAAATTGTTTATATTAATCGGTTTTCTTGCATTTATTTGCATTAAATTGTCTCAATGTGCTTAATTGTCGAGAAAGGTGTTTGTGATTTATTTTGCAGAAATTTCAGGGTTTTTAGAAGCAATCTCAAGCTTTTAATTTACTGATGTCGAGCGAAGAGAAATACGAGAAAGAATTACACAAGCATTTGGACCAACAATTAAATTGTTAAGGCCATTTATTTAAAAAAGGGAGCCCAAGACTTTCGGCCCATTCTAATAAAAAAGGCCCAAGAAGACCCATTAGCTAAGGAACTCACGTGAAATTGAAATAGAGGAAAGAAGCAAATAAAGATGCGGGTCCCACTTATTCTAAAAATAAAAAAGTCAAACTTGGCTTTATTCTTTGAAAAACCAATCTTCATCTTTCTGCTATTTAAAGGGAGGGAGAATTGCCTTTCAAAGCAGAAGCCCACGTCCATATTCACGAAGAGAGAGAAAGATGCTTGGAAAGAAGAAGCCCGCCGGAGTCAAGCTCGCGCAATCACCGGAATTAATTGAAGCAGCCTCGCCGGGAAAGCTTTGGTCCATAATTCTCATTCACGCCGGAAGCTGCAAGCTCCAACGCCGGAGTTCGCCACGTCGGAAATTCAGAGCCTCGCCGGAAAGGAAGGAAGAAGAAAGCTTGTACCGGCCGACACAAAAAAGCCCAAACCGATACCAAGTTGCTAAACCAGTATTTTGGCTACGGCATGAGAATACCGGTTACGCCACTTCAGTACCGGCCGATATAGAGTGATGCCAAACCGATAAGAGAACGTGCAGAGAAACAATTTCAAGCAATTTCAATTTATTGCGAGATATCGTGAGTTACTCGTCCAAGGCTTAAAAAATTCAAAAATTCACCATTTTTCAGGGATTTAATTGCAATTTCCTCCTCATACCCTCTTCCCACACTATATATACCTCTTTTCTCAAATTGAAGAATACACAACACTCATAGCTTAGAACCCTAATTCCCCTAGTTTATTTTTCTTCTTTTTCTTTTTATTTTTCTTTTGATTTTCCTTTAAATTTCTAGTATAGATTAGCTTAGATTATGCTTTCATTTAGTTGTGATTTTCATTTCAAGCAAGGATTCTCAAGTTTTGTAGCTAAATCAATCTCCATAGAGGTGACTTTTTTCCTTAATTTCATTTTCCTTTGGTTTAATTTCATGATTATGGATTATTGCTCTTTATTTCATATGAGTTTATTTGATATTATGCTTAGCTAATTGCCTTGTGTTTTGGGTGTTTGGATTTACATGGGTAATTGAGTATTTGATTTGATATGTGATATTTATTCTAGTTGAAGGTCAATCTATTAGGATTATGGACTTTGATTGTTCGATTTCATGATTTCTCTTGTAATTCGTATTTAGATTGTGTGTTTATCGCAACGAGAGTTGGGTCGATGCATGATCTTGTATGGGTGTGAGTGATTTATGAGATTTGAGTGGATATTAAGGTATCGCAACGAGAGTTGGGTATTTTCATTAGAACCCCATAATTCCTACACTTGTTGCTTAATTGAGAAATTGGTGATAAGTGAGAAGATTAACGATCCGATGTTTTCATTTGACGTGTTTACCTAGGCTTATCCAGTACGGTGAATACGTGATGTTTAGTGATTGCTTCTATAGTTGATCGGAAACTTGAATAGTTATTACTTATCGATCGTGTACTTGATTCTCATGTGATGATGAATACCCGAACACGTCTCGTTTAATTGTTGCGAAAATCCCTAAAATTAGTAATTGCTTATTGCTTTCATTTAGTTATTTTCTTTGATTTGTTTAGTTGCTTTCATTTGTGTTTTAATTTCGAGAAAACCCCATCCTAAACATTAGTCCGCACTACAATTACGCGACAACGCATAGTATTAAGGCTATACTAGCCACTAGTTCCGTGGTTCGATATTTAACTTGGTCAATTGTCTTATTATAACAACGATCTCGTACACTTGCGAGTGAGTTCAAATTTGTGCTTTAACAAATTTGGCAAAACAAGTTTTTGGCATCGTTGTCGGGGATTAGTTGGTTTTAGTGTAACTTAGTGCTAGTTGAACGTGATTGATAATGCATTTTCTTTTATCTTGTTTGAATTTGATACTCTTCCTTGTGTAGGTGTGCTTCATTGGATAGATGGATGGATATTATCAATACCCTTGGAATCCATGTTTTGATCAAGATGGTGTGGTATATCCTCCACAACAAGAGGAAGTTGGGCACTATAATGGAGAGGCTTTCGACTATGAGTGGCAAATGCAACAATTTCCTTCATCTTGTCAAGATTCAAGACTCCTTGAAACGTTGTCTACTTTTAATGATGCATGTACGGCCTACATGGAGTGTATTCGACAAGCCGGAGAAAGGATGATGAAGTTAGAAGAGACAACACCCTCCATTATTGTCCCCGATCTTGCAAAACAAATGCATGATTTGCAATGTAAAGTTGGTCAACTTGGCTCCGGTGTGAACTATAAAAGCGAACAAAGTGGATTTCCATCCGAATCAAATATTTGCCGGGAAGAGTTAGATCACAACCTTGTTAGGAGTTGCATTGAGCAAGAAGAGGAGAAAGAAGAGCAAGAAGTAGATGAAGTTGAAGAGAAGGTCGAGAGAATGGAAGTAGAAGAGGAAGAGAAAGAAGGGGAAGAGTTGAACTACGCCCATATTTGGAGTTTACTTGAAGAAGAAGATGATGAAGATTATATTCGTATTTTGAGATACCTTCAAGGAATACATTTAGAAGAAGAAGAAGAGAAGAACGAAAAGGATGAACGAGAAGAGCATGAAAGGGAAGATGAACAAGATGGACAAGAAACGGGTCCAAGTGATGAGAAGGATGATCTTGAATGCAAGATGATTGATGCCATTGAGCATTATGTTGAAGAAACTTGGGAGAATTCTCATGGCCCTTTCTATCCTCATATTATTAATAATCCTCTATTTGATGATGTTAATGATGATTTTTCTCTTATTTGCATTGATAGGAACAAGGATGAAAAGGAGAAAGATGGAGCCGAAAATTCCTTGGTTGAAAGTTACGAAGAGGAATGTCCCTTGATGGACACGAGCTACAATGAGAAAGAGAATCAAGAAGCATTGGAGGACGAATTGAAGATCGAAATGAGCATTTCTAAACCTTTAATCTCTTCAATTTGTACTTTAGATGCTATTTCTTCTATTGATTTTATTTTACCTCTTGAGAACTTTGACCAAAAGATCGAAATAATGAAGGTCTTGGGCATCTTTGAAAAAGAAGGAAAGGTATGGAAAGAGATGATGGTGAAGGAACAAGAGGAAAGACCATTGAGAAAAAGATGCAAGAGGGAGATGGGTAATCGGTCCTTATTTCACAAGAGCCTCCTTGATGTAGAAGCTCAAAGAATGAAGTATAATGGCAAGGAGGATCGATATCCTTGGCCATTCCGATAGGAAGTTTGGTTCCAATCAATAAGTCCGGCATAGGACACTAAACCTAGCGCTAAATGGGAGGCAACCTATTATTTTTACCGTTTTTAAGTGTTTTTTTGTTTTTATGTTAGTGTGTGTTTGATCTTCTCTTGTTTATCTTGCTTTGTAGGGGATTGGGTATGCTTTGAGATGAATGTTGGAGGTATTTCGAGCTCAATTGCAAAAGGAGGGAGAGCTTGAAAGAAGATGAGTTAGAAACGAAGTGAGCTTTGGTGCTAATTGTGAGGTACAATTGGACCCCGGGCTCGAACTTAGACTTGCTTGGCAAAGTCTAAGTTTGGGGGGGGTATTCGTCTTTTTGCGCATAATTTTTTAATAGTACTGGCGCACTATTTGTAGATGAATGCATGTGAATTCATTGGGGTAGAGCACTTGGTTGTACGTTTTGTCGATCGTATCATGGGCCCAAACTTCGAATTGCTTAGCAATGTCGAAGTTTGGGGGGAGATTTTTTGTGATTTGCATTTCTTTTTACACCAAGATGCTCTTGGAAATAGCATGTGTATATGGTTTGATTGAATGAGATTTTTGTGTGGCTACTTGTATTGGAAAATGTTTTTATGGAAGTTGTTGCTTTTGAATGCTTGTTAATGAGGTGAATAATTTGGTGTAATTCTTATTTTGATTGTGAATTTGAATGAATTTGTTGGTGATTGAACTAGTTGGTTGACTAATAGGGGTGAATGAGAATGAGATGTGATATGATCCATGATCAAAACGAACCCGTGAGCTTTTGTGCCTAAACCAAATTTAAAAAATGGTTGTTCATTGATTGAGTGTGGTCTTTTGTAGTCATTGTGCTCTAGAACTTGCCTCTAGTCTTGCTTTAGGTCTCTACTTGCATAAGTGTTAAAAATGATTTTAGGCCATCTTTGTTTTGAAAAGCCACTTTGCCAAATTTTCCATACCAAATGAATTTTTTTCCGTAGTTAGCCCCTTTGAGCCTATAGACTTAATTTTCTTGGCAACCTACAATTTAGCCGAATTATCCCTCAAATTGAGCCTATTTTTCCCTATGAACTAGTGGAGCTTGAAAGTGGATAGTGAGGTTGAATTGAGTTTCAATGTGAATTTGGTGGATGAATTTGGGTGAAAGTGAAAATAGTGGAAAAAGAGAAAAAGATGAGTTGAGAAGTTGTACAAAAAAAAGATTGAGTTGGAAAAATTTGAAAAATAAAAAGAAACTCTCTTGTGTACAAGATTTTGGTAGAGCTTAAAAATTCAAAGGTGTTTGATGGTTGATGGTGAAGAATGTGCTTGAAAAATGAGACAAGTGGATTGTTGGAGTATGAGTTTTTGAGTTGCAACTTGATCAATTGCAACTTTGTCTTGAGATTTTTGAGATGTGTCTATGCGTCTTTATGTCCCGCTCCACTAGTTTACGAGTCACTTTATCCAGAAATACCCCACCTTGACCAAAGAGCCAACATTACAACCAAATGAAAAGTCCTTTTTGATTTAGTACTAAGTGCAAGTATGAGGCAAGATGCTTAGATAATTGTCAAGCTTATGGTGGTGCATGTCTATAAATTGACATTTGAGAGATTAATTGTCCAAACACTTTTGAGAGTCGAACTATACACTTCCCGTGAGGATCATGGTGATTTGATTGTCTTATTTCTTGTGAATTTCTATTTGGTTGATTGATTTGTGAAGCACTAGCTATTGAGTTCATTTTCATAAAAAGAGCAAGAGTTGCATTTTGATTATTTTCCTTCTTTGACACTCATTTCTTCGCAATCCTCCCACTTGTTCTTTATTTCTTTCGTTGCTCGAGGACGAGCAACATTTTAAGTTTGGGGGGGTGATTAGTGTGATTTTTGCTTGAAATTCGTGTACTTAAATTGTTTATATTAATCGGTTTTCTTGCATTTATTTGCATTAAATTGTCTCAATGTGCTTAATTGTCGAGAAAGGTGTTTGTGATTTATTTTGCAGAAATTTCAGGGTTTTTAGAAGCAATCTCAAGCTTTTAATTTACTGATGTCGAGCGAAGAGAAATACGAGAAGGAATTACACAAGCATTTGGACCAACAATTAAATTGTTGAGGCCATTTATTTAAAAAAGGGAGCCCAAGACTTTCGGCCCATTCTAATAAAAAAGGCCCAAGAAGACCCATTAGCTGAGGAACTCACGTGAAATTGAAATAGAGGAAAGAAGCAAATAAAGATGCGGGTCCCATTTATTCTAAAAAGGAAAAAGTCAAACTTGGCTTTATTCTTTGAAAAACCCATCTTCATCTTTCTGCTATTCGAAGAGAGAGAGAGAATTGCACAAATGCTATGTGCATGGTGCATTTGATGATGATGATGATGATGATGATGATGATGATGATGATGATGATGATGATGATGATGATGATGATGATGATGATGATGATGATGATGATGATGATGATTAATATTATAAATATTATTAATTATTTAGTTATTTTATTTACTTTAATTATTTATTTATTTTAATTATTTTACAAAAAAAATTTGTACAATGTTTAGGGTGTATGGTGATGGGATGATGTTATTTATCTTTATTTATTTACTCTAATTATTTTACAAAAAATATTAGTTGTTTCATTCAAAAGTATTAATTGTTTAGGTTAACTATTATTTAAAAAAAAAACTATTTTTAATATTAAAAAAATACTAGCTACTTAATTCAAAAGTATTAATTGTGAGGAAGAACAAATATACACAACTCTAATAAAAATACACTCATTACAAGAAAAAAATCCAATCATTACAGGAAAAAAAAATACACACATTGTAATTCAAATGGGTATAAAACTTTTTTCCTGTAAGAATTGTGTATATTTGCCCTTCTTCACAACTAATACTTTTGAATTAAATAACTAATATTGTTGCAATATTAAAAAATATAGTTACTCTAAACAATTAATATTTTTTTAATGAAACAACTTTTTTTTCTTTTTGTTAAAAAATGGTGTCAACTTTTTTTTATTTTGTTGCTTAATTAAAAATGACGAAAAAATGACATTTATATTTCATTAGAAATTAACGACTATTTAATTAATAAGTGTATTATATAATAAGATTAATATTTATGAAGTACTCCCTCCATCCCCAAAGACTCTTCACAGTTACTGTTTGTCTCGTGTTCTAGCGATCAAATTTTTTATTAGTATTTGAAATGATAAAATAATTTGTAAAGTGTTTTATAATAGAGGAGAGATAGATCTATCATACCTATTTTTTAAAATAACTTTATTATTTCAAATACTAATAAACAACTTGCTCGCTAAAAAATGAGGAAAAAAATAACTGTAAAAAATATTTGGGAAGAAGGGAGTATTAAAAGAAAATAAAATTCAAAAAGAAGAAAAAAAAAAAAAAAAGGAGGAGGAAGTTGTCTGTGGCACTGGCAGCCTTGCCACCCATCTTGTCAATGTGCATATAACACAACTCAGAGAATTGCCTTTCAAAGCAGAAGCCCACGTCCATATTCACGAAGAGAGAGAAAGATGCTTGGAAAGAAGAAGCCCGCCGGAGTCAAGCTCGCGCAATCACCGGAATTAATTGAAGCAGCCTCGCCGGGAAAGCTTTGGTCCATAATTCTCATTCACGCCGGAAGCTACAAGCTCCAACGCCGGAGTTCGCCACGTCGGAAATTCAGAGCCTCGCCGGAAAGGAAGGAAGAAGAAAGCTTGTACCGGCCGATACAAAAAAGCCCAAACCGATACCAAGTTGCTAAACCTGTATTTTGGCTACGGCATGAGAATACCGGTTAAGCCACTTCAGTACCGGCCGATACAGAGTGATGCCAAACCGATAAGAGAACGTGCAGAGAAACAATTTCAAGCAATTTCAATTTATCGTGAGATATTGAAAATCTCGCGAGATATCGTGAGTTACTCGTCCAAGGCTTAAAAAATTCGAAAATTCACCATTTTTCAAGGATTTAATTGCAATTTCCTCCTCATACCCTCTTCCCACACTATATATACCTATTTTCTCAGATTGGAGAATACACAACACTCATAGCTTAGAACCCTAATTCCCCTAGTTTATTTTTCTTCTTTTTCTTTTTATTTTTCTTTTGATTTTCCTTTGAATTTCTAGTATAGATTAGCTTAGATTATGCTTTCATTTAGTTGTGATTTTCATTTCAAGCAAGGATTCTCAAGTTTTGTAGCTAAATCAATCTCCATAGAGGTGACTTCTTTCCTTAATTTCATTTCCCTTTGGTTTAATTTCATGATTATGGATTATTGCTCTTTATTTCATATGAGTTTATTTGATATTATGCTTAGCTAATTGCCTTGTGTTTTGGGTGTTTGGATTTACATGGGTAATTGAGTATTTGATTTGATATTTGATATCTATTCTAGTTGAAGGTCAATCTATTAGGATTATGGACTTTGATTGTTCGATTTCATGATTGCTCTTGTAATTCGTATTTAGATTGTGTGTTTATCGCAACGAGAGTTGGGTCGATGCATGATCTTGTATGGGTGTGAGTGATTTATGAGATTTGAGTGGATATTAAGGTATCGCAACGAGAGTTGGGTATTTTCATTAGAACCCCATAATTCCTACACTTGTTGCTTAATTGAGAAATTGGTGATAAGTGAGAAGATTAACGATCCGATGTTTTCATTTGACGTGTTTACCTAGGCTTATCCAGTACGGTGAATACATGATGTTTAGTGATTGCTTCTATAGTTGATCGGAAACTTGAATAGTTATTACTTATCGATCATGTACTTGATTCTCATGTGATGATGAACACCCGAACACGTCTCGTTTAATTGTTGCGAAAATCCCTAAAATTAGTAATTGCTTATTGCTTTCATTTAGTTATTTTCTTTGATTTGTTTAGTTGCTTTCATTTGTGTTTTAATTTCGAGAAAACCCCATCCTAAACATTAGTCCGCACTACAATTACGTGACAACGCATAGTATTAAGGCTATACTAGCCACTAGTCCCATGGTTCGATATTTAACTTGGTCAATTGCCTTACTATAACAACGATCTCGTACACTTGCGAGTGAGTTCAAATTTGTGCTTTAACAAATTTGGCAAACAATAAGGTAGGTTCATTTACCTCAATGATGTCTGCCATAAAGTATATATCATCATCAGATCCAAAATCAGAAGAAGAAGAATTGGAACTAGTATCCTCCTCTTCTGCTTCTGCCAGTAGTGCTCTCTTGTCTGCATATCTCCTATCTCTTTTGAGTCTTTTCTCTTCTCTTTCCCTAGGAGTCAATTGAGGACAATCATAGCTGTAGTGACAAGGCTTTTTACAAGTGTAACATGTGTTGTCTCCTCTGGGACTGGGACTTAGATCTCTCCTCCTCTGGTTGTACTCTGTTCTGGCTGGACTACCCTCTCTCCTCTGGTAATCAGATTTGCTAGAACTGCCATCCCTCCTCTGGTAATCTGATCTCCCAGAGCTGCTTTCTCTTCTCCTCTCTGGAGTTCTGAATCTGGTCTCCCTAGAGTCTCCAGATGTTCTTTCTTTATCTGCAGCTTTGAAAGAAGTCTTCCTATCTCTGGTAGATTCCTTCCAATGCTTTTTGTACCTGCCATATTTAGAACTCATCTTATCAAGTTTATGGGTTAGAAGTGCTACCTGCTCCTTGAGACTCAAGTCAACTGTAGTAGACTCCTTTGGCTTATCACCTGTCTTGATAGTTGAGGAAAAGGCAACTCCTTTTTTGCCAGAAGAGGAAACCTCTTCTGTTTGATCCTCCTCTTGAAGATCATACTCGTAAGCTTTGAGATCAGACAACAGAAGATGGTGATCCAGAGTGTTGAGATCCTTGTTGTCTTTAATGACGGTCACTTTGATTCTCAACCTGCTAGTTAGTGAACGCAAAATTTTACTATTAATTTCCTTCTCTGAATAAGTCTTACCTAAGGCACTAGCCTTGTTCAGGAGATTTTTAAGGTACATATCCAGCTGGTCAATGGTCTCGTCTGGTTTCATCTTGAAGGTGTCAAACGAGTGTTAAACAGCTTGGAGTTTGTTGTCCTTAATCTTCTCTGTTCCTTCACAGAGCAAGGCAAGTTTATCCCACATCTCCTTGGCAGAGGCACAGGTTCTGACCTTTTCTATCACCTCCTTTGTGAGTGTGTTGATAATTTTAGTCCTTGCCACCTGATCCAGATTATATAACTTCCTTTCATCATTGTCAAGCTCATCTTTCTTCTTGAGGATCTTCTGTCTGGGAAGTCTGTCCTTAGCAGCTTTCTGGGCAGTTTCACTTGTTTCTTCTCTGGACTCTGACCTACCACTATCAATAGGAGTCCAGTAAAATTGAATTGGGCCACTCTCTACCACATCTAACATGCGGCGATGGATAACTCCAAGATGATTACTCATCATGAAGCTCCAGTGGCTGTAATCCTCAAAGGAGAATTCTGGTAACTTGCCACTCTTATATGAAGATTTTGAAGACATTTTTACTCAATAAAAATTTAATTAAGAAATTTGATCAAGCACAACAAAGAGCAATGGATCTGCCCGGTGACCACCAAAAAGCTTTACAAAGCAGTGGTCTTTGGACACACTGCTCTGATACCACTTGTTGGTCCCACTTAGTAGATTAATTGTGGAAGCTTTAAAGATTATGTCTATCAATAAGATCTTCATATAAGAGCACTAAGAATAGTATTAAGACAGAATTGAAGAAAGCAGTAAATGAACCAGGTTTATAGTGGTTCGGATTTCAATATCCTACGTCCACTCTCCCTTTGATCAAAAGGGGTCTCACTAACCAACCAACAAAACACTTACGTACTGGAATTGTGAAGTACCAGTTCCTTCTTACAATCCCTTTAGATCGACCTTCGATCTAAAGTCTACAGCCTTCAACCTTTTCTTAGAGATGAACAGGTTGAGATCCAACTACTCCTTTAAGAGTATATGTGTAAGATAAGAGCAATAAGAGTGCTTAAGAGTGATAAAATAAAGGCTTGGAATGTGACTTCTTGCGCGTGAGAATCTAGAGCCTTTCTTTAAGTCTGCACTCTTGTATTTATAGAGGTGATTAGGTTTTAGCCGTTGGAGAGCTAATCTAATCAGATCATCTATTTAAGGAAGCTTTTAATCAATCAATTCCCTAATTGATTGATTGGGTTGGTGGGATCCTTGGATTGATTGTCTTTAAAACTTTCCAATCCTGATCTTGTTGACTTGATTTAAATCACCAATGGTCAAGTGCTTCCAATGCCTAACTCTGATTCTCTCCAGAGAAGGCAGGACCAGGTACCAGGCAACCTCAATGTCTTCTGGTCTGGATCTGGTCAAGAACCAGAATACTCAGTAGAATCAAGAGATAATTCTGAACATCTTTTGGTTCACCAGACTCGTCTGGTCTGGGGAAGGTCCTCTGCCTCTGGTCAGTCTCATCTGGTGAAGTCCTCTGGTGAAGTCCTCTGGAAGGTCTTCTAGTAGGTCTTCTGATGACTCTTCTGGTGAAGTCTTCTGGTCTGGCAGTTCCCCCTAGACTAAGTCCTAATCTAGATCCTCATCTGGCTAACAGGTCCAGATGGTCCTATTACATCTTCTGGTTTGTCTTAACTCATCAAAACTAACAACTTTTATCCTAACAGTAAGTATCGTATGTGTTAGTTTAATCTCGAATATGTTGGTGATCAAATTTAATCAGAGGGATTAGTGGTTGTTTAGTTCGGTTTAGGACCACCAAATAAGAGTCGAAATGATAAATCGGATTAGTGGTTGATTATCGTATTAGTTCGGTTTAGTTCGGTTTAGGACCACCGTAAATGATAAATCGAAGCTTAGGATCATGAAATTGTAAATACAAAAGTCGAAATCGTATTTATTTTGTTTAGGTGTACATTAAGGTGTGCTTGTGTGTGTTTTGTGAGTATTTGTGAATTTGAACTTGTATTTCTTAGCTGGAGAACAACTATTTATAGAGACTAGCAAGTAGGAGGTGTCCAAGACTCTTGGACTTCCTAGCTTGCATGCTAGACAAGTGTCCTTTGACCTTGTTTGACTTTATCTAAGCTGAATCTTAGTTACAAAGTCTTCTTTGGTCTTATCTCGGACTCATTGTTGTTCGTCATGGTTGGTTTGATTGGTCCAAATTGATCTTTAAATAAAAGTTATTCACCTTTTGAGGTTATGGCTCAGAAGTTGTTTGCCCTGGTATCTTGTTGAGATAGGCTTAGGAATCTTGGTTCTTTGCTCGTCAACATACACCTCTTAGGCTGGTGGATGCACCACCTTTTGATAATGTTGCTCGTCACCAGTGATCTGATGGAACGTTCATATCTGGTCCCGGGTCACAGAACCTGTTCGCCAGTATGTTGTTCGTCACTGGAGTTGTTCGTCATTTTATACACCTCCTGGATTGATTTATGCACTCCAACCTGAATTTCTTTATTAATCATCTTTGATTTGGAGTTGATTCTTCGTAATCCTTATTAAGGCCTTAATCCTTGTTTGCCCCATATTAATTGATGTTCGCCTATCAACAATTGCCCCCTATCCTGACTATATGTTGCGTCGGACGAGCAACTGTAGTTAGGATACTATCTTGATAAAGATTTGGACGAACAACATTGAATTGGCGAGCAACTCCGGGTCCACCATTTCAGCTTCCCACGATCTGGGGGATGTACGAGGATGACGTGGGCGGCATGATGGTGCGCCGCCCACGCGCGAGCATTCCCTAGGCCACGCGCCCCTATATTTGTATATAGGTCCTCCAACTCTTATTCTTGCTCGAAATTTACCCTGCTTTTTATCAATTTGGACCACATTCTTTGGGGTAATTATGGGTTTTACCACGTTTTTCTTAGGGGGTATAAATATGAGTGAGAAATAAAAAAAATTCCCACTCTTCACTCTCTGCTACAGTACTCCGACGAACTTCCACCATTTCCGGCGATTCCAAGCTTTCCAGCGTCAGTTTCTTCAGCATTTAACCTCAAACTCTATTCCTCAGGTAGCTATTCTTCTTATTTCTCTCTTTTTTCCTCTTTCTTTCCCAAATTCGTACCATCGCCGTCGTGGGGAGGGGGGAATTCATGCCGCCGTGGTTCGCCCAGAACCGCCATCGGAGTCCCCAAATTTCCTAAACTTTAAAACTCCTCCACCTAACTAATGTCCTCACATTCGAGCAACCGAAATTCCGAGGAGAAATTGGACCCCCTTTTTCCGATCGTACCTTTCGTCGAGCAGCCGCCGTTTGAGGTTTCCTCAGACACGCATCCCGATGTAGATTCTGTGGTCCGATCAACGGAGGACACTGGTGCTCGCCAGTCCGGCGAAGAGGTTAAGGAGGTCACGAGCAGCACCTCCGACGAACAATCCTCCTCCAGCTCTGAATCTGAGGAAGATCCGGAGTTTGACGAGCTCACCCCTAAATTTCTGGAAGGGATAGGGTTCCCAGGCCCCAAGATGCTCGAAAACGAGATTCCTACGGGCGTTGCTCGTCTATTTGAATGGCGAGCATATTCTGCTGAACATGCGAACAACTTTCCCCGCCCCCCACGTCAAATATTGGACTTGGTAAGGACTGAGTACCAGGCGAGCAGGATCCAAAGTGTTTTTTGCAAGGAAGAGCTCAACCTTATCCGGGAGGCATATCAAATCCCTCATGACATATTCATGTGGGCTCCAAAGAGAAAGGAGAGAGCTGATCGGCCTCCCCCAGGATGCACGGCGATCAATATTGACACCTTGATTGCTGGGCTAAGGTTGTCGTTGCCCCCTGTGGTTGGTCATTTTTTAGAGGTGATCAACTTAGCCATCACCCAAATAACTCCCATAGGGTGGATGAACCTGCTCGGCATCATGGGCTTATTCGTCCTGGAGGGGTACGTTGCCGCATTACTGCTGAAGAGGTCAACTACCTAATGACAATCACCAAATGTCCTAGGGGCGAGGAGGGATACTATTACTTGAAAGCCCGGACTGGATTGAAATTGGTTGAGGGGGTGTCGAACAAGATCCGAAATTGGAAGGAGCACTTCTTCTTTATTGGGGGCGACTGGCGAGCATCTTCTGACCCACATGGCGGTGCTGGGCGTATATACGAACCCACCACTTATGGGAAAATCAAATGTAAGGTCACATTTGCTCGTCCTTATATAAAGTTTTAATTTAACTTTTTCTGTTTGCTCGCATGGCGGTTCTGGGCGTATATACGAACCCGATTGCTCAAGTGGAACTCGAAAGAGGAAGAGGTTGGCTCTGAATTCCTCTTCACTTCGTGTCTGGTCGCTCTCCGAGACAGATCCGAGAGGACAATCGAGTATGTGAACCGAGTGAAGTGCAAACAAGTTGCTCGTCTGTTCATGTACCCTCATCATTTGGAAGCTCAGGCAGAGGTGCCCCCGGGTATAAATATTTTTAACTCTTCTTCACAACTTTGCTCGTCACTTGCTTTTCTAACCTGCTCGTCTAATCTTTTTATTCCTTTTTTTAGCCGAGCAAGTCACCGTCGCTGTCCCCCCCTATTTTGGACTTCTTGAACAAAGGGTCCACGAGATGCCGCCTCCAAAGGAACGGAAAATGAAGGGTGATCCGCCTTCCAAAGTGTTGGCGATGATGAACAAAGCTGAGGGGGAAAAAGTTGCTCGCCAGGCTGTGCCCCCTTCCAATCTTTCACCATCTCCTCCTCCTACCCCATCACCCCGAGGAGCCAAGCGCTTAAAGAAGGGGGATGGGTCTTTTGTGGCACAGAATGCTCCTGCCGGGAACATAGGCAAGGAGAAAGTGGGGAAGAGCCATGCTCGTCCCCATACTAAAGAGGAAGTTGCTCGCCACACTTCCATCGAGCCGATGGAGAGGACGGGCAAGGCGGGCAAAGACTCCACTCCCGTCCACGGTCCTGAGGACATAACCCTTCTGGGTTGGGTCGAGCGGAAGTTCCAGGAGTAAGTGCATCTCATATTGTCTTTGCCGAACAACTCTTATAAACTTTGAAAATATCTCGTGTAACTAATATTCTTGTTCGCAAATACCGGGCCGAAGATCAACCCAGACGAGCAGCCTCAGTTCACCAATATGCCTACTCCAAGACTCCAGTGAACATTCGGGAGATTCCGGGCGAACATGTCCTTAGGGCCACTGAACTGATCGCCCGATCATGGACCCGGCCCCTGGAGATGACTATCTCTGCACAAAGGATAGCGGATAATTTCCACCTCTCCATGATGCAGCACGCCAATGGTCTCATCACTGCCCAGAAGGGGATGGCCCAACTCGCCGAGCTAGAGCATGCTGTTCGCCGATATGCCAGCACTGCTCGGCAGCTGACCGAGGAAAAGGATGGTCTGGTCAACCAATATGAGGAAAAAGTTGCTCGCCTCAACAACCAGCTTAAGCACGCCGATGACATCGAAAAGAAACATGTTGAAGATTATCAACTGTTGTCGGCCGAGCTCAAGAGCAAGGATGCTGAGCTCGAGGAGCAAAAGAAGAGGGTGGCTACTGCCGAGCAGAGGTTGGCCGAGGCTAAGGCGGAAGTTGCTCGTCTGAACGAGGCTATGGGGGGAATGCTCACGAAGGAGCAACTAGAGATCGAGCTACAAAGTCGGACCGGACCCATCACCAATCTTGGTTACATCTGTGCCTACGCCGACTGTATTCGTCTTGCACATGCATACTGTTAGGATAAAAATTGTTAGTTTTGATGAGTTAAAACAAACCAGAAGATGTAATAGGACCATCTGGACCTGTTAGCCAGATGATGATCTAGATTAGGACTTAGTCTAGGGGGAACTGCCAGACCAGAAGACTTCACCAGAAGACCCCACCAGAGGACTCCATCAGAAGACTTCACCAGATGAGACAGACCAGAGGCAGAGGACCTTCCCCAGACCAGACGAGTCCGGACCAGACGAGTCTGGTGGAACAAAAGATGCTCAGTTTAATCCCCTGATTCTACTGAGTATTCTGGCTGTTCACCAGATTAGGACCAGAAGACACCGAGGTTGCCTGGTGTCTGGTCTTGCCTTCTCTGGAGAGAATCAGAGTTAGGCAGAGGAAGCTATTGACCGTTGGTGATTCAAATCAAGTCAACATGATCAGGATTGGAAAGTATTTGAAGATAATCAATCCAAGGATCCCACCAACCCAATCAATCAATTAGGGAATTGATTGATTGAGGCTTTCTTATATAGAGGATCTGATTGGATTTGCCCTCCAACGGCTAGCCCTAATTCCCTCTATAAATACAAGAGTGCAGTTCAAGAAAAAGCTCTAGAGACTCTACACGCGCATAAGTGATCCAAGCTTTTGATATTCATACCAAGCACTCTTACTGTTCATAATATTTATCTACTCTAAAGGAGTTATTGAAACCACAACCTGTTCCTCTATTAGACAAGGTTGTTGGCTGGTTGATCTTTAGATTGAAGTTAAATCTAAAGAGGTTGTAAGAAGGAACTGGTACTTCCCAATTCCAGTAAGTAAGTTTGTGAGTTGGTTGTTAGTGAGTCCCCTTGGTTATAAGGGAGAGTGGACGTAGGATATTCAATCCGAACCACTATATATCTTGTGTTCTTTATCGCTTTATTTTACTCATTGTTTGTTGATTATTGTTCTCTTGTAAAAGACTTTGAAAGACATTTAACTTAAGCTTCCGCAATTAATCTAACCAGTGGGACCAACAAGTGGTATCAGAGCAGTGTGTCCAACGACCACTGCTTTAAAAAGCTTTTGGTGGTCACCGGGCAGATCCATTGCTCTTTAGTGCTTTTGTTCAAGTTCTTGTTATTTCCCTTAATTATATCAAAATGTCTGCAAAATCTTCTTACAAGAGCCGTAAGCTCCCAGAATTCTCTTTTGAGGATTACATCCACTGGAGCTTCATGATGAGCAATCATCTTGGAGCTATTCACCACCGCATGTTAGATGTGGTTGAAAGTGGCCCCATCAAATTTTACTGGACTCCTATTGATAGTGGCAGGTCAGAGTCCAGAGAGGAAACTAGTGAAGCTGCCCAGAAAACTGCAGAGGATAGAGTCCCCAGGCAGAGAATTCTCAAAAAGAGAGATGAGCTTGATAATGATGAAAGAAAGCTCTACAACTTGGACCAGGTGGCAAGAACAGAGATCATTAACACACTTACCAATGAGGTGATTGAAAAGGTCAGAACGTGTGCCACTGCCAAGGAGATGTGGGACAAACTGGCATTGCTCTGTGAGGGAACAGAGAAGATCAAAGATAACAAACTCCAAGCTGTTCAACACTCGTTTGATACCTTCAAGATGAAACCAGACGAGACCATTGACCAGCTGGACATGCGTCTCACAAACCTCCTGAACAAGGCTAGTGCCTTAGGTAAGACCTACTCTGAAAAAGAAATTAATAGTAAAATCTTGCGTTCACTAACAAGCAGGTGGAGAATTAAAGTCACTGTGATCAAGGACAACAAGGATCTCAATACTCTGGATCATCATCTCCTATTGTCTGATCTCAAAGCCTATGAGTATGATCTTCAAGAGGAGGATCAAACAGAAGAGGTTTCCTCTTCTAGTCAGAAAGGTGTTGTATTCTCTTCAACCATCAAGCCTGATGTCAAGCCAAAGGAGTCTACTGCAGATGACTTGAGCCTCAAGGAGCAGGTAGCACTTCTAACTCGTAAATTAGATAAAATGAGCTCAAAATATGGCAGGTACAAAAGGCATTGGAAGGAATCTTCCAGAGACAGAAAGAGTTCTTTCAAGCCTGCAGAGAAGGAGAAGACATCTGGAGACTCAAGGGAGACCAGATTCAGAACTCCAGAAAGGAGGAGAGATGGCAACCCTGACAACTCTGGGAGATCAGATCATCAGAGGAGGGATGGTAGCTCTGGCAGACCTGACTACCAGAGGAGAGAGAGTAGTCCAGCCAGATCAGACTACAACCAGAGGAGGAGAGAGCCAAGTCCTAGTCCCAGAGGAGTCAATGCCTGCTATACATGCAACAAGACTGGTCACTATAGTTATGATTGTCCTCAACTCACTCCTAGGGAAAGAGAAGAGAAAATAATCAAGAGAGATAGGAGGTATGCAGATAAGAGAGCATTGCTGGCAGAAGCAGAGGAGGAGGATACTAGTTCCAGTTCTTCTTCTTCTGACTTTGGATCAGATGATGATGTGTGTCTTATGGCAGACATCACTGAGGTAAATGAAACTACTCTAGTTTTATCAAATTCCAAATGTACTGAATCCTCTAATTCATCTGGTAACTCCAGAGAGTCTGATATGCAACAAATGCTATCAGATCTCCAAAATTGTGTCCAACTTTGTCAAAAACTTGAGAAAGAGAATGGTAGGCTCAGAGCTGAAGTTCAATCTCTCTCTCATGAGCATAAATCCACCAGAGAACTCATGAAAGATCATTCCAAAGAAGTCTCTGAACTTCAGGATAAGATCAAAGAAAGAGATACTCTGGTAGATCAACTCATGAAAGAAAAGGATTCTCAAGAAGATGAGATCAATGAACTCAGAGCCAAATACCAGACTCTTATCAAGGGAAAACAAGTTGCTCACAACATAGAGGAGATACCTATGCCCAGAGAAGCTCCTAAGATACCATCTGTTGTATCTATCATATCAGAGTCTTCTCAGCGCATTTGTGATAAGAGTGGTTTAGGATATTCTGGAATTTCCTCTAAAACTCATAAATACTTTTATAATAAAGACAAGTCTGTAAGAGCTGGTAAATTGGTAGAAATCTGGAATGATAAAGACTTAACTGGTAATGGATACAAGGTGGTTCACAATCCTGATTGGAAAAGGAATCACTCTGTTAATCACATTACATATGGTCCAGAAGAGTTGACTGTTCTGGAAGAGAAGATGCTAGAGAATAAGTGTCAACATGGGGAACCATTAAAGATTGATGGTTCTGTGAACAATGAGTCCCAAGGAGTAGGGATTACTCAAATTGGAGGACCCCAGAGAAATCCTCAAAGGGAACCTAAACAGATTAGGGGACCTCAAAGGAAACACTCAAGGAAGGGGAATACCAATCAGAGTAACAACTACCAGAGAAGGAACAATGTTCAACAGAACCAGGTACCCCAGAGACAATTTTCTCAGAGGAATCAATTCCAGAATAGGTATACTCAAAGGAACTATAATCACCAGAGCAAGTCTAATTATCAGAACCAGAGGAGGTCTTCTAGACCCATCTATAGAAAACCAACTGATCTGGGTAGTTATGACACCAGAGATGGTTCTTCTAGGATGTACCCTTACAACCAGACCTTTAAGACCATGTCTTTGAGGCAGGCCATTCCAAAGGCCAGATTTGAGAAAAGGTACACCAGACCTGTTTATAGGAAAGGTGTCCTTATCAGACCAGTAGCTCAATATGTCATTGTAAGAGGACATGTGCTGGTAGATAGATTTGGAAGGAAGATAAGATCTCCTCATCCATCAAGGGATGATCTTTATCTAAGGATTCCTACAAAACCTGCAACTAACCAATCAGGACCCAGCACTAGTAGGGGACCTAATTGATTTCTCTGCAGGTAGATAAGAGTCCATTGGAGAAAGGATTTTCAAGCAACCATGTCTGGTACATTGATAGTGGATGTTCCAAGCACATGACCTTCCAGAAGGATAATCTCCAAGATTTCAAGCCATTGAATGGACCAAGAGTGATGTTTGGTGACAACAACTATGGAGTCACCAGAGGAGTTGGAAAGTTGACCTTCAATGGAGTATCTGTAGACGAAGTCTACTATGTAGAAGGACTCAAGCATAATCTGCTTTCAGTATCCCAATTCTGTGACAAGGGATACTCAGTGAAGTTTTCTAGTGATTCATGCACTGTTTTCTCTTCTGATTATAATGATATCTTGCTAATAGGCTTGAGGAAGGGTAACATTTATCTTGCAGATTTTAACAGTTGCCCAAGAAATGCTTGCCTGGTTGCAAAAGGATCTGCAGAGAATAGCTGGATTTGGCACAAGAGATTGTGTCATCTTAACTTCAAGACACTGAATAAGATTGCAAGAAAAGGTCTCATTCGAGGTCTTCCTAATGAAGTGTTTAAGAAGGATCAGGTCTGTGGTTCATGCCAGAAGGGTAAACAACCCAAGACTTCCTTTAAGGATGTCCAGAGCACAACCACAACCAGAGTTCTTCAACTACTTCACATGGACCTGTTTGGACCTGTTTCTCCTCTTAGTTTCAGTGGAAAGAAGTACACCTTAGTAATAGTAGAGGACTTTTCAAGATACACTTGGGTAGTGTTCTTGTTTAAGAAAAATGAAACTATGACTAAGCTGCCAGAGTTCTTCAAGCAGATTCAGAATGAGCAGAACCAGAGCATAGTCAGGATCAGAAGTGACAAAGGAACAGAGTTTTTGAATTCACACATTGCAGATTACTGCAAGGACCATGGGATTTTTCATGAGACATCTGCTGCCAGAACACCTCAACAAAATGGAGTAGCAGAAAGGAGGAATAAGACCCTCAAAGAAGCTGCAAGAACACTTCTGGCAGAATATAGCACTCCATAGAGATTTTGGGCAGAGGCTATTAATACAGCTTGCTACACTCAGAACAGATGCCTGATTGCCCAGAGACATAATAAGACTCCATATGAGGTATGGAAAGGTAAAACCCCATCTGTTTCATATTTTCATGTTTTTGGATGTAAGTGTTTCATCCACGACAATGGGAAATCTAAATTAAGAACCTTTGATGCTAAAGTGGCTGATGGAATATTTTTAGGATATTCCAGCACCAGTAAAGCTTTTAGAGTTTTTAATAAGAATTCACTTTGTGTGGAGGAAACACCTTATGTTGTTTTTTATGAATCTGCTTTTGTGTGCAAGGTGGATTCCAAGTCTTCAGAAGAAACCCAGAATCAGACTACCCCCAGAGTTATCAAGGTCAATCCACCTATTCTTGATTCAGATTCAGATTCAGATTCAGATTCAGATGATGACCCATCTCCTGGTTCTCTGAAGCAGAAGCCTTCACAAGGAGCAGAACCAGAAGAGGTTGGAACTCCTGTAGGGGGAAGCTCTTCTGCAGGTGGTGATAATGACCAAGGTACTGCAGAAGATGATCAACCAGGCAAGACCACGGGTAGAAGGACCCTGGTTGATCACCCCAATGACCTGATCTTAGGAGATCCAACTAAGGGTGTCCAGTCTAGGAGAACTCTTAACTTAGCTGCCTTATTCAGTTGCTATGTGTCCTTGATTGAGCCCAAGAACATCAAGGAGGCACTGAAAGATTCAAATTGGATTGTTGCTATGCAGGAGGAGTTGAATCAATTCACCAGACATGATGTTTGGGAGCTGGTAGACAGACCAAGACATCAAAAGGTGATAGGCACTAAGTGGGTTTTCAAAAATAAGAAAGATGAGAATGATGTCATTACTAGGAACAAGGCAAGGCTAGTGGCCCAGGGCTATTCTCAGTCTGAAGGAATAGACTATGATGAGACATTTGCTCCTGTTGCCAGACTAGAAGCCATCAGATTGTTCTTAGCATATGCTGCTCACATGAAGTTCAAAGTATACCAGATGGATGTGAAATCTGCCTTTCTTAATGGGATTCTCATTGAGGAAGTGTATGTGGAACAACCTCCTGGTTTTGAACAAGGTGACAAGGTGTTTAAGCTTAAGAAAGCTCTATCTCAATTTCTTCTGGACAATGGTTTTACTAAGGGTAAGATTGACAGAACCTTGTTTAGGAAAGAAAAAGGAAAGGACATCCTTCTGGTCCAAATATATATTGATGACATCATATTTGGATCCCCTAACAAGAAGTTGTGTGAGAAGTTTGGTGAGCTCATGCAGGGTCAGTTTGAGATGTCCATGATGGGAGAAATGAATTACTTTTTGGGTTTGCAGGTTAAGCAATCAGAGAAGGGAATTTTTATTAATCAAGCAAAGTACACCAGAAACATGTTAGAGAAATTTGGAGTAGGATCTAGCAAAGCAGCCAAGATCCCTATAATGACAAATTTCAACATGGATCCAGATGAGTCTGGAGAGAGTGTGGACCAGACTCAGTACAGAGCACTTATTGGTTCTCTCTTGTACCTGACTGCAAGCAGACCAGATATTACTTTTGTCGTAGGTGTTTGTGCCAGATTTCAAGCTAACCCCAAGAAGAGTCATTTGGAAGCAGCTAGGAAGATATTGAAATATCTTAAGGGAACTGTGAATTTAGGATTATGGTATCCTGCAGATGATAACTTAGAATTGAGTGGTTATTCAGATTCAGACTATGGTGGATGCAGAATAGACAGGAAATCTACAAGTGGAACATGCCAATTTTTAGGGAATAAATTGGTATCCTGGTTTTCCAAGAAGCAGACTTCAGTTGCTACATCAACAACAGAAGCAGAATACATGGCTGCAGGGAGTTGTTGTTCTCAACTTCTCTGGATAAGTCAACAGCTTAGGGATTACCAGATTAGAGCTAAGGATACTCCTATTTTCTGTGATAGTAATAGTGCCATAGCAATTACCCAGAATCCAGTTCTTCATACCAGGTGCAAACATGTTGATATAAGGCATCATTTTATCAGAGATCATGTTGAGAAGGGAGATATAAGGATGGAAAAGATTGCAACAGAGAAGCAGAGAGCAGATATTTTAACCAAGCCTTTGGCGGAGACCAGATTCAGAGAGTTAGCTTTTGAATTGGGTTTATTGGATTCAGAGACAGATTTGTGTTAGGGGGAACATTAGAGAAGTATCCTTGTTTTATTACTTTTCTTCATATTATATTATGCTAACATACCTGCAGATTAGATATATCAGAGAAGGTATATTTCCAGATGAGGTATACACCAGGTGACACTTGTCCCAGATGAGGTGCTGAGTCAGAGATATGTCCAAAGTCTTTTCTGACCAGGACCAGATGAGTTCAATCAGAGGAGATGTATTACCAGACTAGTTGTGGTATCATCTGGTTACAATATCAGGTGACAGGTATGTCTTTACTTCTCTTGCCTCTGATCATTGGGATACACCTCTCAAATTAATAAGTACACTCAAAACGTTTCAACTTCAGAGTGTATTTAAGACTAGGGTATAGGGCCTAGGCAATCATTTCGCTTTTTCTCTTGACTGCCAAAAAACCCCTTTATGCCCAGTCCCAATGACTATGCCAACGCACCAGATTAAATCTGTATCTTGCCTTTCATCGTGGCCATCGGATTTAATCACTGTGCAAAATGTCAATCAATGCTAAAATTGATTTTGTTTCCTCGATTAAATTTTGAAATTACACGCGTTCACATTTCATTTAATATTCAAGCCACGCGTATTACCCTATTTAAATCAATTTTCCTTTCAATCTGTCCTTTCACGTTTCCAAACTTTCAAACCCTAACCTCTCTCTGCGAAGCATTTTTTTTTTCTCTCTCTCTCTCTCTCTCTCTCTCTTTCACAGTTATGGCCCCTCCGTGCAATTTTGACCATGTCCTGATGATGAAGAAGCTAAAGACGGAGATGGTGGTGGACTTTTATACCACCAAGAACCTAGTTGTGCTGTCGATTCTGGAGATGTTCCAGAATGCAGGGGTGGAGAAGCTGATCTCCACTGTCCCCAAGGATTTTCGTACTCTTGACGGATATGCGGCCCAGTTGTTAGTTCGTATGAAGATTTATGAGGATTACATTTCTTCAAAGATTGATGAAGATGATTTGGTGTTTTCTAAGCACGATTTCTGCGCTCTTTTCGAGAACATTTCTGGGGTGGGAGTGGATCCTTTGACGTACAAGGAAGATGATATCATTGGATCCTTCAAGATTTTTGCTCGTTCTTCCTGCCAGAATATCACAAAGGGCTTTTTGGACAAGCATTTAAGGCAGAAGTACAAGGTGTTGTTCGATATTGTGGTAAAGGTGCTTATATGTGAGAATCACAGCACAGATGCCATTTTCAATGGCCGGATGTGTGTGATGAGGGCATTGTATGACGGCGTTCAATGCAATTGGGCGGAGTTCTTCTGGGATGTGTTGAGGAAGAACAGACTGAAGGTGAAGAAGGAGGCTTGTCCTTCCAAGCCAGGGGAGTTGCAGTTCTATTTCACTGCAAATGTCTCTTTGGGGACTAAGTTAACTCTTATTCTGGATTCTCTCCTTCCAGAGAAGAAGTGGAAATCATCTTGGTGCCACAATTATCACAAATCCAAGATCCTCTTCTCTAAGGATGGCCCTCTTCATGGCCATGCCGACTCTGATGGAGAACAGGCCATCCCTGCCCCTTCTATTCAATCTATTCCCTCACCTCCGAAGGGGCAGAGAAAGCAGCAGAAGCAGAAGACCCATAAGAAAGCTTCTGAAGCAACTGGTTCTTCAACCGTTGCCTTTTCTGGTTCCTCAGAGGAGGACCAGATTCCCCTTCTTGATGTGCTTAAGAAGAAGGGTGATGATGATAAAGCTGTTAAGAAGGCTGGAGCAGCCAAGAGGAAGCGGCCAGAGGAGGCCAGGAGAGGCTCTGCTAAGAAGTCAAAGACTAGCAGGAAGGCCAAGAAAACCCTTCTGGTGGATGAGCCATCAGAGGAGGAAGATGAAGACGAGGATGTGCCTCTTGTGAGGAAATCCAAGGCCAAGAGAGCCCTTCTTCAAGATTCAGACTCTGGATCTGATCTTGGGGAGGCCTTGGAGAAGGCTATTGAGGATGCTTCCCAGTTGATGGAGGATGCTCCAGAGAATGCTGTACCTGCTGGTGTTGACCCAGTAGAGGTAAACCCTTCCCTTCCATCTTTTTCCCCCGTTAATCTTGTCTCCCCCTCTACCTCTTCCCCAGATAATATTCCCCAAAACCCATCTGCCTCTGGTAACCCTGTTGAAACATCAGAGCAGATTATCCCAGATACCCCAGTATATACTCCCTCTACCATTCCTGCCCAAACACCTTCTCCCCCACATTTCCAAACACATCTTCCCACAAACCCCTCTCCCCCACCTTCTGTACCAGAGGTACCCTCAACCTCTTCTGGTGCAGAAATCCCCCCTCCAAACACTTCCACATCTCAAATCCCACCTACACCTTCTGTACCAGATATTCCATCATCTTCTGGTGCAGAGCAATCCATTCCTTACACCTCTACTTCACAAAATCCTAACCCTCCCCAAACCCATACAGACCAGGACCCATCCATTTCTATGGCTCTGGGATTCGTTGGCCCTCCCCCGTCTCCTACCTGTTTAACCAGCGATGATAGTGAAGATGAGGAAGCTTCACTTGAGCCTGCTAACTTAGCCCCTTCCTCCTCTGCCTCTGGGCCCAAACCCTTCACTTTCTCATCTGCAGAAATGGGTCCCATTAGGCAGAGTATGAGTGTAAGTGCTCAGCTCTGGCTAAGAGAGCATTTCCCAGTTCTTCTGGAGCACTTACCACTTCTGGCAGAGCTTACTGATGCCAAGGTCTGGAGCAAGGCCAGACTTGAAGATGTGGAGGACCTAATGCTGTTGCTTGAGGAAATGGGTCCCTCCAACTTCACTGCTTGGGAGATTGAGCTAAAGCAGAGGATGAATATTCAGAACCCAGCAGAGCTGGAGACCCCTGGTGCAGCTAAAGTCTTGATTCGCACCCTGCTCATCCAGAGAGGAGTAATGCTCATTCCAGAGGGCCCCACTTTCAAGTTTGGTCCTCATTTTGTCTTTCCTCCAGAGCTATATTCAGATGAGAAAGATTTTGAGATGTCTCCTGCCGTGCTCCAGAAGATGAAAGCCTTCTTCAATGAGCAAATCATGCAGATTGGGCGCTTTTCAAAAGCTATTCAACATATGGCCCCTTCTATGATAGAGCACCAGATCAGGCATGAGAGGAGAATCTTCCTGAAGCAGTTAAAGTCTTCTCTGGCAGAGGTTAAGGCTTCTTTTAAGGCTAATGGCTTATTTGTCAAGATGGATGTCATGCACAGCCAGAAGCAGCTACAGGAGCACGTGCTGGAGCAGTTGAGACATGTATCTGTGCTTAAAGTGGAGATGGCCAGCTAGATGATTCAAACGGCCAAGATGAAAGACTCCCTCTAGGAGATGTTGGAGAAGCAAGAGAGACTTGTTGCAGAGTCTAAAGCTTACATGGAGGAGGCCAAGCAGCTACGTGATCTTCACTCTTCCTCCAACACTGCCTTGCCTGATCTTATAAGGCAGGTTGTGGAGCCCCTCCTTGATGAAGTTAAAAAGGGGGAAGAGAAGGCCAGAACTGATCTGGCGAAGACCACCAATAAAACTCTCTTCAGCCATGGAGCTCGTCTGGACCTGTTGGAGAACACTCTGGCCCAGGCTGAGTTGCAGAAGAAGAAGAAGGAAGAGCTCAAATCTCTTTCCATGGCTAAGCAGCTTGCTGCAGAAGAGGAGTCAGAAGTAGAGCAGGATCCAATATCCATCTCTGGACCTGCAAAGAGGAAGATAAGGAAAGTGAAGAAGAGCTTCCTTGAATCTGTGGTTGAAGAAGCAGAGAAGAGATTCAAGAAAGAGTCGCCTGAAGAGAGGCAAGCAAGGATAAGGAAAAACATAGATGAAGAGCAGAGGCTCCGATATGTTAGGAGGCAAAATAAGAAGAACAGAGAAGCTGGTGTTTCTTCTGGTGCCAGTGGTTCAAGCCAGAAGAGGAAAGGGCCTGTTGAAGTCATGAACATCCTCCCTCTCTGGACAGAAGGGTCTTTTGACTCAACTGTTCCTGTGCCTTTAATAGAAAAATGGAGAGAAGCCAAGACTCTCTGGTTTATTCAACATTACATCCAGAGACCTCCACCAGAGGATGATGCTCTCATCAACAGAACTTTCCATTCTTGGATGCAGGCTTATGATGTAGATTTGTACAAGCAGTTGATGGATTCAACTATTGAATTCAACCTGGAAGTCACTGCTCCTGAGTTCCATTTTCTCAACACTCCAATGGCAGGAGACCAGGTTAATTGGGCTGAGCTGAAGAAATTGTACAAGACCAAGGTGTTGGTGAACTTCACTCCAACATCTTCTGCAGAGTTGAAGGCCGTCCAGGATAGGTTTCTGGATTGGTTTCTGGTGCCTAAAGTGTTAGGATAAAAATTGTTAGTTTTGATGAGTTAAAACAAACCAGAAGATGTAATAGGACCATCTGGACCTGTTAGCCAGATGATGATCTAGATTAGGACTTAGTCTAGGGGGAACTGTCAGACCAGAAGACTTCACCAGAAGAGTCACCAGAAGACCCCACCAGAGGACTTCACCAGAGGACTCCACCAGAAGACTTCACCAGATGAGACAGACCAGAGGCAGAGGACCTTCCCCAGACCAGACGAGTCCGGACCAGACGAGTCTGGTGGAACAAAAGATGCTCAGTTTGATCTCCTTATTCTACTGAGTATTCTGGTTGTTCACCAGATAAGGACCAGAAGACACCGAGGTTGCCTTGTGTCTGGTCCTGCCTTCTCTGGAGAGAATCAGAGTTAGGCAGAGGAAGCTATTGACCGTTGGTGATTCAAATCAAGTCAACAAGACCAGGATTGGAAAGTATTTGAAGATAATCAATCCAAGGATCCCACCAACCCAATCAATCAATTAGGGAATTGATTGATTGAGGCTTCCTTATATAGAGGATCTGATTGGATTAGCCCTCCAACGGCTAACCCTAATCCCCTCTATATATACAAGAGTGCAGTTCAAGAAAAAGCTCTAGAGACTCTACACGCGCACATAGCATACTAAGCTTTTTGATCACTACGCATTTGCACTCACTTTGTTCTTAATTACTCATCCAACTCGTAAGGAGTTTATATACTCAACCTGTTCATCTTGTTAGACAAGGTTGGAGTAAGTTTGTCTTTAGATCGGAGTTAGATCTAAAGAGATTGTAAGAAGGTACTGGTACTTCGGAAATTCCAGTGGTTAGTGAGTTTGTTGGTTGGATAGTGAGACCCCTTTGATCAAGGGAGAGTGGACGTAGGATATTCAGATCCGAACCACTATATATACGGTGTTATTTATTGCTTTCTTTAATACCTGTTGTTTATTATTTGTGCTCTTAGAAAAGATTTTCTCTAAAGACATTTTGGCTATAAAGGCTTCCGCAATTAATCTATCTAGTGGGACCAACAAGTGGTATCAGAGCAGTGTGTCCAACGACCACTGCTTTGTAAAGCTTTTGGTGGTCACCGGGCAGATCCATTGCTCTTAAAGTGCTTTTGTTAAAGTCCTTATTATTTCCCAAATTTTATTTAAAATGTCTGCAAAATCTTCTTATAAGAGTCGCAAATTGCCAGAGTTCTCATTTGAGGACTATAGCCACTGGAGCTTCATGATGAGTAATCATCTGGGAGCTATCCACCACCGCATGTTAGATGTGGTAGAGAGTGGCCCCATTAAATTTTACTGGACTCCTATTGATAGTGGCAGGTCAGAGTCCAGAGAAGAAACTAGCGACACTGCAGAGGATAGAGTTCCCAGACAACGAATCCTCAAAAAGAAAGAAGAACTTGACAACGATGAGAGAAAGCTACATAACCTGGACCAGGTGGCAAGAACCGAGATTATCAACACTCTCACCAAGGAGGTTATAGAGAAGGTCAGAACCTGTGTCACTGCGAAGGAGATGTGGGACAAACTTGCACTTCTCTGCGAGGGAACAGAGAAGATTAAAGATAACAAGCTCCAGGCTGTTCAACATTCGTTTGATATGTTCAAAATGAAACCAGACGAGACCATAGACCAGCTGGACATGCGCCTCACAAACCTCCTAAACAAGGCTAGTGCCTTAGGTAAGACCTACTCTGAAAAAGAAATTAATAGCAAAATCTTGCGTTCACTAACAAGCAGGTGGAGAATTAAAGTCACTGTGATCAAGGACAACAAGGATCTCAACACTCTGGATCACCATCTTCTGTTGTCTGATCTCAAAGCTTACGAATATGATCTTCAAGAGGAGGATCAAACAGAAGAGGTTTCCTCTTCTGGCCAGAAAGGAGTTGCATTCTCTTCAACTCTCAAGCCTGATGTCAAGCCAAAGGAGTCTACTGCAGATGACTTGAGCCTCAAGGAGCAGGTAGCACTTCTTACTCGTAAATTAGATAAAATGAGTTCAAAGTATGGCAGGTACAAAAGGCATTGGAAAGAGTCTACCAGAGACAGGAAGAGTTCTTTCAAGCCTGCAGAGAAGGAGAAGACATCTGGAGACTCAAGGGAGACCAGATTCAGAACTCCAGAGAGGAGGAGAGATGACAACCCTGGCAGCTCTGGGAGATCAGATTATCAGAGAAGGGATGGTAGCTCTGGCAGACCTGACTACCAGAGGAGAGAGAGTAGTCCAGCCAGATCAGACTACAACCAGAGGAGGAGAGAGCCAAGTCCTAGTCCCAGAGGAGACAATGCCTGCTACACATGCAACAAGACTGGTCACTACAGTTATGATTGTCCTCAGCTTACTCCTAGGGAAAGAGAAGAGAATCAAGAGAGATAGGAGATATGCAGATAAGAGAGCATTGCTGGCAGAAGCAGAGGAGGAGGATACTAGTTCCAGTTCTTCTTCTTCTGACTTTGGATCAGATGATGATGTGTGTCTTATGGCAGACATCACTGAGGTAAATGAAACTACTTTAGTCTTATCAAATTCCAAATGTACTGAATCCTCTAATTCATCTGGTAACTCCAGAGAGTCTGATATGCAACAAATGCTATCAGATCTCCAAAACTGTGTCCAACTCTGTCAAAAACTTGAGAAAGAGAATGGTAGGCTCAGAGCTGAAGTTCAATCTCTCTCTCATGAGCATAAATCCACCAGAGAACTCATGAAAGATCATTCCAAAGAAGTCTCTGAACTTCAGGATAAGATCACAGAAAGAGATACTCTGGTAGATCAACTCATGAAAGAAAGAAACTCTCAAGAAGATGAGATCACTGAACTCAGAGCCAAATACCAAACTCTTATCAAGGGAAAACAAGTTGTTCACAACATAGAGGAGATACCTATGCCCAGATAAGCTCCTAAGATACCATCTGTTGTATCTATCATATCAGAGACTTCTCAGTGCATTTGTGATAAGAGTGGTTTAGGATATTCTGGAATTACCACTAAAACCCATAAATACCTCTATAATAAAGACAAGTCTGTAAGAGCTGGTAAATTGGTAGAAATCTGGAATGATAAAGACTTAACTGGTAATGGTTACAAGGTGGTTCACAATCGTGATTGGAAAAGGAATCACTCTGTAAATCACATAACAAATGGTACAGAAGAGTTGACTGTTCTGGAAGAGAAGATGCTAGAGAATAAGTGTCAAAAAGGGGAACCATTAAAGATTGATGGTTCTGTGAACAATGAGTCTCAAGGAGTAGGAATTACTCAAATTGGAGGACCCCAGAGAAATCCTCAAAAGGAACCTAAACAGATTAGGGGACCTCAAAGGAAACACTCAAGGAAGGGGAATACCAATCAGAGTAACAACTACCAGAGAAGGAACAATGTTCAACAGAACCAGGTACCCCAGAGACAATTTTCTCAGAGGAATCAATTCCAGAATAGGTATACTCAAAGGAACTATAATCACCAGAGAAAGTCAAATTATCAGAACCAGAGGAGGTCTTCCAGACCCATCTATAGAAAACCAACTGATCTGGGAAGTTATGACACCAGAGATGGTTCTTCTAGGATGTACCCTTACAACCAGACATTTAAGACCATGTCTTTGAGGCAGGCCATTCCAAAGGCCAGATTTGAGAAAAGGTACACCAGACCTGTTTATAGGAAAGGTGTCCTTATCAGACCAGTAGCTCAATATGTCATTGTCAGAGGACATGTGCTGGTAGATAGATTTGGAAGGAAGATAAGATCTTCTCATCCATCAAGGGATGATCTTTATCTATGGATTCCTACAAAACCTGCAACTAACCAATCAGGACCCAGCACCAGTAGGGGACCTAATTGATTTCTCTGCAGGTAGATAAGAGTCCATTGGAGAAAGGATTTTCAAGCAACCATGTCTGGTACATTGATAGTGGATGTTCCAAGCACATGACCTTCCAGAAAGATAATCTCCAAGATTTCAAGCCATTGAATGGACCAAGAGTGATGTTTGGTGACAACAATTATGGCGTCACCAGAGGAGTTGGAAAGTTGACCTTCAATGGAGTATCTGTAGACGAAGTCTACTACGTAGAAGGACTCAAGCATAATCTGCTCTCAGTATCCCAATTCTGTGACAAGGGATACTCAGTGAAGTTTTCTAGTAATTCATGCACTGTTTTCTCTTCTGATTATAATGATATTTTGCTAATAGGCTTGAGGAAGGGTAACATTTATCTTGCAGATTTTAGCAGTTGCCCAAGAAATGCTTGCCTGGTTGCTAAAGGATCTGCAGAGAACAGCTGGATTTGGCACAAAAGATTGTGTCATCTTAACTTCAAAACATTGAACAAGATTGCCAGAAAAGGTCTCATTCGAGGTCTTCCAAATGAAGTGTTTAAGAAGGATCAGGTTTGTGGTTCATGCTAGAAGGGTAAACAACCCAAGACTTCCTTTAAGGATGTCCAGAGCACAACCACAACCAGAGTACTTCAACTACTTCACATGGACCTGTTTGGACCTGTTTCTCCTCTTAGTTTCAGTGGAAGGAAGTACACCTTAGTGATAGTAGATGACTTTTCAAGATACACTTGGGTAGTGTTCTTGTTTAAGAAAAATGAAACTATGACTAAGCTGCCTGAGTTCTTCAAGCAGATTCAGAATGAGCAGAACCAGAGCATAGTCAGAATCAGAAGTGACAAAGGAACAGAATTTTTGAATTCACACATTGCAGATTACTGCAAGGATCATGGGATTTTTCATGAGACATCTGCTGCCAGAACACCCCAACAAAATGGAGTTGCAGAAAGGAGGAATAGGACCCTCAAAGAAGCTGCAAGAACACTTCTGGCAGAGTACAGCACCCCACAGAGATTTTGGGCAGAGGCCATCAATACAGCTTGCTACACTCAGAACAGGTGTCTGATTGCCCAAAGACACAATAAGACCCCATATGAGGTATGGAAAGGTAAAACCCCACCTGTTTCATATTTTCATGTTTTTTGATGTAAGTGTTTCATCCATGACAATGGGAAATCTAAATTAAGAACCTTTTATGCTAAAGTGGCTGATGGAATATTTTTGGGATATTCCAGCACCAGTAAAGCTTTTAGAGTTTTTAATAAGAATTCACTTTGTGTGGAGGAAACACCTCATGTTGTTTTTTATGAATCTACTTTTGAGTGCAAGGTGGATTCTAAGTCTTCAGATGAGATCCAGAATCAGACTACACCCAGAGTTATCAAGGTCAATCCACCTATTCTTGATTCAGATTCAGATTCAGATGATGACCCATCTCCTGGTTCTCTAAAGCAGCAGACTTCACAAGGAGCAGAACCAGAAGAGGTTGGAACTCCTGTAGGGGGAAGCTCTTCTGCAGGTGGTGATAATCACCAAGGTACTGCAGAAGATGATCACCCAGGCAAGACCACGGGAAGGAGGACCCTGGTTGATCACCCCAATGACCTGATCTTAGGAGATCCAACTAAGGGTGTCCAGACTAGGAGAACTCTTAACTTAGCTGCCTTATTCAGTTGCTATGTGTCCTTGATTGAGCCCAAGAACATCAAGGAGGCACTGAAAGATTCAAATTGGACTGTGGCTATGCAGGAGGAATTGAATCAATTCACCAGACAGGATGTTTGGGAGCCGGTAAACAGACCAAGACATCAAAAGGTGATAGGCACTAAGTGGGTTTTCAAAAATAAGAAAGATGAGAATGATGTCATTACTAGGAACAAGGCAAGGCTAGTGGCCCAGGGCTATTCTCAGTCTGAAGGAATAGACTATGATGAGACATTTGCTCCTGTTGCCAGACTAGAAGCCATCAGATTGTTCTTAGCATATGCTGCTCACATGAAGTTCAAAGTATACCAGATGGATGTGAAATCTGCCTTTCTTAATGGGATTCTCATTGAGGAAGTGTATGTGGAACAACCTCCTGGTTTTGAACGAGGTGACAAGGTGTTTAAGCTTAAGAAAGCTATTTATGGGCTGAAGCAGGCACCCAGAGCATGGTATGACACTCTATCTCAATTTCTTCTGGACAATGGTTTTACTAAGGGTAAGATTGACAGAACCTTGTTTAGGAAAGAAGAAGGAAAGGACATCCTTCTGGTCCAAATATATGTTGATGACATCATATTTGGATCCCCTAACAAGAAGCTGTGTGAGAAGTTTGGTGAGCTCATGCAGGGTCAGTTTGAGATGTCCATGATGGGAGAAATGAATTACTTTTTGGGTTTGCAGGTTAAGCAATCAGAGAAAGGAATTTTTATTAATCAAGCAAAGTACACCAGAAACATGTTAGAGAAATTTGGAGTAGGATCTAGCAAAGCAGCCAAGATCCCTATGATGACAAATTTCAACATGGATCCAGATGAGTCTGGAGAGAGTGTGGACCAGACTCAGTACAGAGCACTTATTGGTTCTCTTTTGTATCTGACTGCAAGCAGACCAGATATTACTTTTGCTGTAGGAGTTTGTGCCAGATTTCAAGCTAAACCCAAGAAGAGTCACTTGGAAGCAGCTAGGAAAATATTGAAATATCTCAAGGGAACTGTGAACTTAGGCTTATGGTATCCTGCAGATGACAATTTAGAATTGAGTGGTTATTCGGATTTAGACTATGGTGGGTGCAGAATAGATAGGAAATCTACTAGTGGAACATGCCAATTTTTAGGGAATAAATTGGTATCCTGGTTTTCTAAGAAGCAGACTTCAGTTGCTACATCAACAACAGAAGCAGAGTACATGGCTGCAGGGAGTTGTTGTTCTCAACTTCTCTGGATTAGTCAACAACTTAGGGACTACCAGATTAGAGCTAAGGATATTCCTATATTCTGTGACAGTAATAGTGCAATTGCAATCACCCAGAATCCAGTTCTTCATACCAGGTGTAAACATGTTGATATAAGGCATCATTTTATCAGAGATCATGTTGAGAAGGGAGATATAAGGATGGAAAAGATTGCAACAGAGAGGCAGAGAGCAGATATTTTAACTATGCCTTTGGCTGAGACCAGATTCAGAGAGTTAGCTTTTGAGTTAGGTTTGTTGGATCCAGAGACAGATTTGTCTTAGGGGGAACATCAGAGAAGTATCCTTTTATTTTATTGCAGATTCCTTATTTCATTTAACACTAACATACCTGCAGATTAGATATATCAGAGAAGGTACCAGATGAGGTATGTACCAGGTGACTCTTGTCCCAGATGAGGTGCTGAGTCATTTGTCCAAAATCTTCTCTGACCAGGACCAGATGAGCTCCATCAGAGGAGATGTAGCTGTGGTTTCATCTGGTTACAATATCAGGTGACAGGTATGCATTTTCTTCTCTGGCCTCTGATCATTGGGATACACCTTTAAAATTAATAAGTACACTCAAAACGTTTCAACTTCAGAGTGTATTTAAGACTAGGGTATAGGGCCTAGGCAATCATTTCACTTTTTCTCTTGACTGCCACAAAACTCCTTTATACCCAGTCCCAATGACTATGCCAACGCACCAGATTAAATCTGTATCTCGCCTTTCACCATGGCCATCGGATTTAATCACTGTGCAAAATGTCAATCATTGCTAAAATTGATTTTTTTTCCTCAATTAAATTTGAAATAACACGCGTTCACACTTCATTTAATTTTCAAGCCACGCGTATTACTCTATTTAAATCAATTTTATTTTCAATCTGTCCTTTCACGTTTCCATACTTTCAAACCCTAACCTCTCTCTGCAAAGCTTTTTCTCTCTCTCTCTCTCTCTCTTTCACAGTAATGGCCCCTCCGTGCAACTTCGATCATGTCCTGATGATGAAAAAGCTTAAGACGGAGATGGTGGTGGACTTTTATACCACCAAGAACCCGGTTGTGCTGTCGGTTCTGGAGATGTTCCAGAATGCAGGGGTGGAGAAGTTGATCTCCACTGTTCCAAGGGATTTTCGTACTCTTGACGGTTATGCGGCCCAGTTGTTGGTTCGTATGAAGATTCATGGCGATTATTTTTCTTCGAAGATTGATGAAGATGATTTGGTGTTCTCTAAGCACGATTTCTGTGCTTTGTTCGAAAACATTTCTGCGGTGGGAGTGGATCCGTTGACATACAAGGAAGATGATATCATTGGATCATTCAAGATTTTTGCTCGTTCTTCCTGCCAGAACATCACAAAGGGCTTTGTGGACAAGCATTTAAGGCAGAAGTTCAAGGTGTTGTTTGATATCGTGGTCAAAGTACTTATGTGTGAGAATCACAGCACAGATGCCATTTTCAATGGTAGGATGTGTGTGATGAGGGCTTTATATGATGGTGTGCAGTGTAATTGGGCGGAGTTCTTCTGGGATGTGTTGAGGAAGAACAGGCTGAAGGTGAAGAAGGAGCCCTGTCCTTCCAAGCCAGGGGAGTTGCAGTTCCATTTCACTGCAAATGTCTCTTTGGGGACTAAGTTAACTCTCATTCTGGATTCTCTTCTTCCAGAGAAGAAGTGGAAGTCTTCTTGGTGCCACAGTTATCACAAGTCCAAGATCCTCTTCTCCAAGGATGGTCCTCTCCACGGCCATGCCGACTCTGATGGGGAGCAAGCCATCCCTGCCCCTCCTATTCAATCTATTCCTTCTCCTCCAAAGGGGCAGAAAAAGCAGCAGAAGTAGAAGACTCAGAAGAAAGCTGTTGAAGCAACTGGTTCTTCAACCGTTGCCTTTTCTGGTTCCTCAGAGGAGGACCAGATTCCCCTTCTTGATGTGCTTAAGAAGAAGGGTGATGATGAGAAGGCTGTTAAGAAGGCTGGAGCAGCCAAGAGGAAGCGGCCAGAGGAGGCCAGGAGAGGCTCTGCTAAGAAGTCTAAAACTAGCAGGAAGGCCAAGACAACCCTTCTGGTGGATGAGCCATCAGAAGAAGAAGAGGAAGAAGAGGTTGAGCCTCTTGTGAGGAAATCCAAGGCCAGGAAAGCAATTCTTCAAGATTCAGACTCTGGATCTGATCTTGGAGAGGCCTTGGAGAAGGCTATTGAGGATGCTTCCCAGATGATGGAGGATGCTCCAGAGACTGCTATACCTGCTGGTGTTGACCCAGCAGAGGTAAATCCCTCCATTCCATCTTCTTCCCCCATTAATCTTGTTTCCCCTTCTACCTCTCCCCCAGATAACTTTCCCCATACCCCATCTGCCTCTGGTATCCCTTTTGTTCCACCAGAGCAGATCATCCCAGATACCCCTGTCTATACTCCCTCTACCATTCCTACCCAAACACCCTCTCCCCCAATTTCCCAAACACATCTTCCCACAGATCCCTCTCCCCCACCTTCTGCACCAGAGGTCCCCTCAACCTCTTCTGGTGCAGACATCCCCCCTCCAAACATTTCTACCTCCCAGACACCTCCTACACATTCTGTACCAGATATTCCTTCCTCTTCTGGTGCAGAACAACCCATTCCTACCACCTCTACTTCACAAAATCCTAACCCTCCCCAAACCCATACAGATCAGGACCCAACCATTGCTATGGCTCTGGGATTCCCTGCCCCTCCCCCCTCTCCAACCTGTTTAACAAGCGATGATAGTGAAGATGAGGAAGCTTCACTTGAGCCTGCTCACTTAGCACCTTCCTCCTCTGCCTCTGGGCCCAAACCCTTCTTTTTCTCTTCTGATGAGATGGGCCCCATCAGGCAGAGTATGAGTGTGAGTGCTCAGCTCTGGCTAAGAGAGCAATTTCCAATTTTGTTGGAGCACTCACCCCTCCTGGCAGATCTGACTGATGCCAAGGTTTGGAGTATGGCTAGACTCCAGGATGTTGAAGATCTCATGCTTCTGCTAGAGGAGATGTCTCCATCTACCTTCACTGCTTGGGAGATTGAGCTGAAGAAGAAGCTAAATATTCAAAACCCGGCAGAGTTGGAGACACCAGAAGCGGCCAAGATCCTCATCAAGACTCTCCTTATCCAGAGAGGAGTTATGCTCACTCCAGAGGGCTTCTCCTACAACTTTGGTCCTCATTTCACTTTCCCTCCTGAGCTATATTCAGACGAGGAGGACTTTGAGATGTCTCCTGCTGTGCTCCAGAAGATGAAGGTTTTCTTCAACGAGCAGATCATGCAGATAGGGCGCTTTTCCAAAGCAATTCAACATATGGCCCCTGCTATGATAGAGCACCAGATCAAGCATGAGAGGAGAATCTTCCTGAAGCAGATCAAGTCCACTCTGGCAGAGGTAAAAGCTTCCTTCAAGGCTAATGGCTTATTTGTCAAGCTAGATGTCATGCACAGCCAGAAGCAGCTCCAGGAGCACGTGCTGGAGCAGTTGAGACCTGTCTCTGTTCTCAAGGTGGAGATGGCCAGCCAGATGATTCAGACTGCAAAGCTGAAAGACTCCCTCCAGGAGATGTTGGAGAAGCAGGAAAGACTTGTTGCAGAGTCTAAAGCCTATCTGGAGGAAGCCAAGCAGCTTCGTGATCTTCACTCTTCCTCCAACACTGCCTTGCCTGATCTTATAAGGCAGATAGTGGAGCCCCTCCTTGATGAAGTAAAAAAGGGGGAAGAGAAGGCCAAAACTGATCTGGCGAAGACCACCAATGAAACTCTCTTCAGCCATGGAGCTCGTCTGGACCTGTTGGAGAACACTTTGGCCCAGGCTGAGTTGCAGAAGAAGAAGAAGGAAGAGTTCAAGTCTCTTTCCATGGCTAAGCAGCTTGCTGCAGAAGAGGAGTCTGAAGCAGAGCAGGATCCAATTTCCATCTCTGGACCTGCAAAGAGGAAGATAAGAAGAGTCAAGAAAAGCTTCCTTGAGACTGTTGTTGAAGAAGCTCAGAAGAGATACAAGGAAGAGACTCCAGAGGAGAAGCAAGCAAGAATTAGGAAGAACATAGATGAAGAGCAGAGGCTCAGATATGTTAGAAGGCAAAACAAGAAGAGCAGAGAAGCAGGTGCTTCTTCTGGTGCAGGTGGCTCAAGCCAGAGGAGGAAAGCTCCCATTGAAGTGATGAACATTCTGCCTCTCAGGACAGAAGGGTCTTTTGACTCTACTGTGCCTGTGCCCCTGATTAAAAAATGGAAGGAGGCAAAGACTCTCTGGTTCATCCAACATTATATCCAGAGGCCAGCACCAGAGGATGATGAGCTAATCAACAAGACCTTTCACACCTGGATGCAAGCCTATGATGCAGATTTGTACAAGCAACTGATGGACTCAACCATTGAGTTCAACCTGGAGGTGACTGCCCCTGAGTTCACTTATCTTAACACTCCTATGGCAGGAGACCAGGTTGATTGGGCTGAGCTGAAGAGACTTTACAAGACAAAGGTGTTGGTGAACTTCACTCCAACATCTTCTGCAGAGCTGAAGGCCGTCCAGGATAGGTTTCTGGATTGGTTTCTGGTGCCCAAGGAAAACAGAAGATATGCATAGAATAGGATCTGATCTTCAATGTAATCTGTAATCATCCTTGTCCTTTCTATTAATGAAAATATCATATCTTCTCTGTTCAAAAGACAACCTCTTGTTGTCTTAATTGTTTGCCTGATAAGATCTATTCTAAGGTCTTATCCTTTAATGTTTTCCTGCTTAAGTTTTGATCAGTTCTGGTAGTGTTTTAACTCCATCAAAAAGGGGGAAATTGTTAGGATAAAAATTGTTAGTTTTGATGAGTTAAAACAAACCAGAAGATGTAATAGGACCATCTGGACCTGTTAGCCAGATGATGATCTAGATTAGGACTTAGTCTAGGGGGAACTGCCAGACCAGAAGACTTCACCAGAAGAGTCACCAGAAGACCCCACCAGAGGACTTCACCAGAGGACTCCACCAGAAGACTTCACCAGATGAGACAGACCAGAGGCAGAGGACCTTCCCCAGACCAGACGAGTCCGGACCAGACGAGTCTGGTGGAACAAAAGATGCTCAGTTTGATCCCCTTATTCTACTGAGTATTCTGGTTGTTCACCAGATAAGGACCAGAAGACACCGAGGTTGCCTTGTGTCTGGTCCTGCCTTCTCTGGCGAGAATCAGAGTTAGGCAGAGGAAGCTATTGACCGTTGGTGATTCAAATCAAGTCAACAAGATCAGGATTGGAAAGTATTTGAAGATAATCAATCCAAGGATCCCACCAACCCAATCAATCAATTAGGGAATTGATTGATTGAGGCTTCCTTATATAGAGGATCTGATTGGATTAGCCCTCCAACGGCTAACCCTAATCCCCTCTATATATACAAGAGTGCAGTTCAAGAAAAAGCTCTAGAGACTCTACACGCGCACATAGCATACTAAGCTTTTTGATCACTACGCATTTGCACTCACTTTGTTCTTAATTACTCATCCAACTCGTAAGGAGTTTATATACTCAACCTGTTCATCTTGTTAGACAAGGTTGGAGTAAGTTTGTCTTTAGATCGGAGTTAGATCTAAAGAGATTGTAAGAAGGTACTGGTACTTCGGAAATTCCAGTGGTTAGTGAGTTTGTTGGTTGGATAGTGAGACCCCTTTGATCAAGGGAGAGTGGACGTAGGATATTCAGATCCGAACCACTATATATACGGTGTTATTTATTGCTTTCTTTAATACCTGTTGTTTATTATTTGTGCTCTTAGAAAAGATTTTCTCTAAAGATATTTTGGCTATAAAGGCTTCCGCAATTAATCTATCTAGTGGGACCAACATAAAGACAACAGAAGATATTCATAGAATAGGACCTGATCTTCAATGTATTTTGTAATCATATTTGTCCATATTATCAATGAAATTCATATCTTCTCTGTTCAAAAGACAACCTCTTGTTGTCTTAATTGTTTGCCTGATAAGATCTATTCTAAGGTCTTATCCTTTAATGTTTTCTTGCTTAAGTTTATTAATTTTTTTTATCAGTTCTGGTAGTGTTTTAACTCCATCAAAAAGGGGGAAATTGTTAGGATAAAAATTGTTAGTTTTGATGATTTAAAACAAACCAGAAGATGTAATAGGACCATCTGGACCTGTTAGCCAGATGATGATCTAGATTAGGACTTAGTCTAGGGGGAACTGCCAGACCAGAAGACTTCACCAGAAGACCCCACCAGAGGACTCCATCAGAAGACTTCACCAGATGAGACAGACCAGAGGTAGAGGACCTTCCCCAGACCAGACGAGTCCGGACCAGACGAGTCTGGTGGAACAAAAGATGCTCAGTTTAATCCCCTGATTCTACTGAGTATTCTGGCTGTTCACCAGATTAGGACCAGAAGACACCGAGGTTGCCTGGTGTCTGGTCTTGCCTTCTCTGGAGAGAATCAGAGTTAGGCAGAGGAAGCTATTGACCGTTGGTGATTCAAATCAAGTCAACATGATCAGGATTGGAAAGTATTTGAAGATAATCAATCCAAGGATCCCACCAACCCAATCAATCAATTAGGGAATTGATTGATTGAGGCTTCCTTATATAGAGGATCTGATTGGATTAGCCCTCCAACGGCTAGCCCTAATTCCCTCTATAAATACAAGAGTGCAGTTCAAGAAAAAGCTCTAGAGACTCTACACGCGCATAAGTGATCCAAGCTTTTGATATTCATACCAAGCACTCTTACTGTTCATAATATTTATCTACTCTAAAGGAGTTATTGAAACCACAACCTGTTCCTCTATTAGACAAGGTTGTTGGCTGGTTGATCTTTAGATTGAAGTTAAATCTAAAGAGGTTGTAAGAAGGAACTGGTACTTCCCAATTCCAGTAAGTAAGTTTGTGAGTTGGTTGTTAGTGAGTCCCCTTGGTTATAAGGGAGAGTGGACGTAGGATATTCAATCCGAACCACTATATATCTTGTGTTCTTTATCGCTTTATTTTACTCATTGTTTGTTGATTATTGTTCTCTTGTAAAAGACTTTGAAAGACATTTAACTTAAGCTTCCGCAATTAATCTAACCAGTGGGACCAACACATACGAACAACCTGAATTGGTCGGCGAGATGGGAAAGGACTTGTCCGAATTTGTTGAGCACTACCCCCCACCGAACAACATTGAGCTCCAGTTGGGGGGACATGATATATTTTGGGGTTAAGATTGATCATCTTGACCCCAGTATTGTGGTCACCCGCTCCCCACCCCCGGCTGAGGACGAGCAAGATGGTGCCAACCAGGGCGAGCAAGATGCTGCTGCTGCTGAGCAAACTGCCTAAGAACAAGAGCAGAAGGCAGCTGAAGACCTGGCACGGGACATGATCGTCGACCCTACTGTCGAACAAGCTTCTGATCTTCCCCCTGGCGAGCAGCAATAGGTCAGGGACTAAGAATTTCTTATCTTCTCTTGTAATAGTTGCTCGTTCTTTTTGTAGTACACTTCTTCCAGAATTCTTGTACTATTTTTTAGGCTTAAAGCCTTTTATTAATGAATGTCTCTTTTGTTCGCTCATCTTCTTTTTATATGTTAGTTGCCTTTACATTTCTATTTAATGCTTTTGCAATTATAACATATAATATTGGGCTTTGTTCAATTTGAACTTTGTCTTTTAATAGAATAAGGGTTTAACCTTAGGTTCAGCTCATCTTAAAAGACGAACAACCTTTAATTGGTCTTGGTCCTTAAAATGGACTTATACCTCGAGCTTTGGACTTTTCTTTCAACGAACAATTATATTTACATCATGAAAAATTACAAGTGTTGTAAGATTGTTCATCATTAACATATATAATCTGACGAACAACTTTGAACACTAACCAAAACATGCTCGCTTATAATATTTTTGCCGAGCAACTTTATCTAAAATTAAAAAAGATGAACCAGTACCAGACTATACAATGTGCCGAACAACCTTTCATTCTATACTTAGCAAAAAATTTCAAAAAATTAGGCAAGTTTTTTGGTTGACTTGCCCCCCCCCAAGACATTTGTTCGCCCAATCAAGAACTTGTTCGACTTATTGATAGTACTTCTTGATGGTCCCGTTTTTCGAAGGGCAAAATGGGAATTCAGGAGCAAAATTTTTTTTTTTAAACCTTGCGTTGCGCTCTGAAAGAGCTCAGTGAAGGAATACTCAAGTCACTGCGTTGCTGAGAGTCAGAGCTATCAAGTCAGTGATGAGACTTGAAAGCTCAGGCTCTCAACAAGGCAGTGACTCGAGAGACTGAACTCTCGAGTGCCTAGCCTGATTCAGTCAGTGAGATGAATCTCCCTGACTGAAATGCTTAACTAAAGTTCCTTTTTAAACAATGCTCTCAGTGAGCAGATTTTCGCAACACTTTAGTAAATACTTTGAAAGATAAGTACGCTCAGTTTAACGTGGTTCAGAGTCTCAATACTCTTACATCCACGGCCTGATTTAACAGGAAATCCACTCCTTTGGATTCTTGTTTTTAACGTGCCAAGGTGCACTTACAACTGGACTCACGCCCCTCCACGGAGCTGCCTCTCCTTACAAACAACTTACTCCCAACAAACCTGACTAGAGGGTTTTGGTTTCGGTTAGGGTTTTCTCCAACTAGGTGAGGTTTTCCCTTACAATGTGTTAGCCTTAAAGCTAGGATTAGGAAAACCTCTCTAAGCTATGAGTTACAAGCTGAACACTCAGATAATATATGTGAAGACCCTAATGGTCAGTGTTCTAGGTGTAAGATGTGCTTCCTTATATCTCCCTTTGAAACGCACAAAAACTCTCACACCCTCACAGCTCGTAGGTGTAGATTTTCTCCTCTCACACACACTACAACGAAGCTATGAGCTTGTATTTATAATGGGGATTCAAATGTATCCGTTGGAGAGGAAAATACATTTGAATCCAGCATTAAATGGTTTCAACCACTTTTCTTGGAATGCGGCCTTGTCAGTGTCAGATTTACCGCCTTGTGCTGATTGGTCCACGTGGCCTGAATTCACGGATCTTTGACTCAGTAGGTTTGACTAAGACCCACTGACTTTAGGTAGCTTCATCCTTCACTGACAGATGATCTTCAGTGGACTGACTCGTCCTCAGTGCAGTTGTCCTTCAGGGACTGTTTGAAGATCACTCCAAGAAGTTTGTCATAAGGCTGAATGACAAACTTCCCTGACCACAGTAGCCTGACTCCTTCAGGGCCTACTTGGTGCAGCACTGATCCACCTGATCAGGCTCTTCACTGAGTGGTCCATCAGACTCGGCTTAGATCAGCCTGACTTGCACTCAGTGGGACATCCTTCAGGCTTCTCCATTGGTTCAGGTTGATGGCATGTCTTCAGTCAGCTCTTCTGGTTGTCATCTTGATATCTTCAGGCTGTGTTGAGAAGTTCCCCCTCGCTGAGTTCCCCCTCAACTGAGCAACCTATCCTACTGAGAGCTAACCTAGCCTGACCTGAAACAAAGGATACTATCCTGACTGCTTTCAAACCTATTACATGTTGTTTTGGAAAATCATCAAAACTAAAACATATCCCAACAATTTCCCCCTTTTTGATGATTCCAAAACTTCTAACCAAATGATTTTCTATTACAAGAATAATGTCAGAGTACAAGTAATAGTTTGAAATATGCAGGAATTCTCATAGTTTAAAACATTTAAGATCTGTTCGTTAGACCATTTTTCTTAACAAAACTGGATCAGTGGTCATGTGAACAACCCGCTCTGATACCAATTGATGGTCCCGTTTTTCGAAGGGCAAAATGGGAATTCAGGAGCAAATTTTTTTTTTTTAAACCTTGCGTTGCGCTCTGAAAGAGCTCAGTGAAGGAATACTCAAGTCACTGCGTTGCTGAGAGTCAGAGCTATCAAGTCAGTGATGAGACTTGAAAGCTCAGGCTCTCAACAAGGCAGTGACTCGAGAGACTGAACTCTCGAGTGCCTAGCCTGATTCAGTCAGTGAGATGAATCTCCCTGACTGAAATGCTTAACTAAAGTTCCTTTTTAAACAATGCTCTCAGTGAGCAGATTTTCGCAACACTTTAGTAAATACTTTGAAAGATAAGTACGCTCAGTTTAACGTGGTTCAGAGTCTCAATACTCTTACATCCACGGCCTGATTTAACAGGAAATCCACTCCTTTGGATTCTTGTTTTTAACGTGCCAAGGTGCACTTACAACTGGACTCACGCCCCTCCACGGAGCTGCCTCTCCTTACAAACAACTTACTCCCAACAAACCTGACTAGAGGGTTTTGGTTTCGGTTAGGGTTTTCTCCAACTAGGTGAGGTTTTCCCTTACAATGTGTTAGCCTTAAAGCTAGGATTAGGAAAACCTCTCTAAGCTATGAGTTACAAGCTGAACACTCAGATAATATATGTGAAGACCCTAATGGTCAGTGTTCTAGGTGTAAGATGTGCTTCCTTATATCTCCCTTTGAAACGCACAAAAACTCTCACACCCTCACAGCTCGTAGGTGTAGATTTTCTCCTCTCACACACACTACAACGAAGCTATGAGCTTGTATTTATAATGGGGATTCAAATGTATCCGTTGGAGAGGAAAATACATTTGAATCCAGCATTAAATGGTTTCAACCACTTTTCTTGGAATGCGGCCTTGTCAGTGTCAGATTTACCGCCTTGTGCTGATTGGTCGACGTGGCCTGAATTCACGGATCTTTGACTCAGTAGGTTTGACTAAGACCCACTGACTTTAGGTAGCTTCATCCTTCACTGACAGATGATCTTCAGTGGACTGACTCGTCCTCAGTGCAGTTGTCCTTCAGGGACTGTTTGAAGATCACTCCAAGAAGTTTGTCATAAGGCTGAATGACAAACTTCCCTGACCACAGTAGCCTGACTCCTTCAGGGCCTACTTGGTGCAGCACTGATCCACCTGATCAGGCTCTTCACTGAGTGGTCCATCAGACTCGGCTTAGATCAGCCTGACTTGCACTCAGTGGGACATCCTTCAGGCTTCTCCATTGGTTCAGGTTGATGGCATGTCTTCAGTCAGCTCTTCTGGTTGTCATCTTGATATCTTCAGGCTGTGTTGAGAAGTTCCCCCTCGCTGAGTTCCCCCTCAACTGAGCAACCTATCATACTGAGAGCTAACCTAGCCTGACCTGAAACAAAGGATACTATCCTGACTGCTTTCAAACCTATTACATGTTGTTTTGGAAAATCATCAAAACTAAAACATATCCCAACACTTCTTTAGATGTACAACATTCCAGGAGTATTGGGCCTGTCTTGCCTTCCATATCTTCGATATCGTATATTCCATTAAGGAACTTGTCCGTTATACGATACGGGCCCTCCCAAGTTGGTCCCAATACACCTGGAGGTTGGGCGAGCAACTTTTTTAGACCCAAATCTCCAACTCTGAATTCCCTGACTTTAACATGGGAATTATAGTAGTGTTCTGCTCGTTGTTTATAGGTAGCATTTTTTAGCTCGGCACTTAATCTCTTTTCTTCGAGCAAATCCATTTCAGTAGCCAGAGCAGAGTTGTTCGCCTGCTCATCAAAGTTGGTCGTCCTGATTGTGTTGGTCTTTAATTCAATTGGTATCACAGCTTCTGTTCCGAAAGCCATTGCAAAAGGTGTTTCTCCGGTGCTTGACCTGGGAGAAACTCTATATGCCCACAAGACTTCCGGAAGTTCTTCAGACCAACTACTTTTGCTCTCCACCAATCGTACTTTCAACGTATGCTTGATAATCTTATTAACAGCTTCGACTTGTCCATTTGATTGGGGATGATAGGGAGTAGAATAGTGTTTTTTTATCCCCCACTTCGTACAGAAGTCTCTCAATTCTTTCCCATCAAACTGCGGTCCATTGTCTGTCACAATGGTTTGTGGAACCCCAAAACGACAGACAATATTCTTCCATATGAAGTTGATCATCTTTTGTTACGTAATTTTCATCATGGCCTCTGCTTCTGCCCATTTTATATAATAATAGACTGTCACGACGGCAAATCGAACATTTCCAACTCCTGCTGGGAAGGGACCAATAATGTACATCCCCCATCTTGCAAACGGCCATGGGCTGTAAAATGATACGAGCTCCTGAGCTGGGGTATGAATGTTCGGGGCAAAAATCTGACATTGATGATAAGTTTTTTCTTTCTTGATTGCGTCCTGACGTAAAGTCGGCCAATAATAACCTTGTATGATAGTTTTGTATGCCAAGGCTTGCCCCCCAGTGTGATTTCCACATACTCCGTCATGTATTTCTTCGAGTATTGCTCGTCCCTGCCCCCTAGGCAAACATTTGAGAAGTGGAATTGATATTCCCCTTTTGTAAAGCTGCTCTCCTACAAGAGTATATCTGGCGGCTTGCTTTGTTAGCTTGACAGCTTCAAAAGAGTTGTTTGGTTTTTCTCCACTTTTCAAATATTTGACTATGTTTGTTCTCCAATCTTCTTCTTCACCTGCTTGTTCGTCTAGTTGGTTGACATTATAACTTATTGTTGATGGGTCATTCATCTTTGTGATTATAATGTCTACCAACTCTGCAGGCCCTTCGCTTGTTGCTAGTCGGGCCAATGCATTTGCCTGAGTGTTGCTTGTCCTTGGAATTTGTTCAATGAAAACTTGATCCAGTAGGGACATTAGGTGAGCAACAATCCGCAGATACTCGATCATGTGATCGTTTTTTGCTTTATATTCACCTCGGACTTGATTCACGATCAATTGTGAGTCACCGAATATTTACAAACGTCTGACACCTACTGCAAGGGATAAGTGGAGACCAGCAATGAGAGCTTCATATTCAACTTCATTGTTGGTAGCCATAAAACCAAATCTGATTGTTTTTGTGAATACTTGTCTGTCAGGGCTAATTAGGACTACTCCTGCCCCCGCGACCATGTTGGTTGAAGATCCGTCAACATAGAGATGCCAAGGATGATCTAGTCCTCTCGTCGGATCTGGTGGGAAAGTTAGTTCGACAATAAAGTCGGTTAAAGCTTGTCTTTTGATCGCTGTTCGAGGAGCATAGGTCACCCCGAACTGGTTAATCTCTAGTGACCATCTTAATAGACGACCCGCTGTGTCTGGGCGATGAAGAATTTGTCTGAGTGAGAAAGTTGTTAGCACTTCAACTTGATGGTCGAAGAAGTATGGTCGTAACTTTCTCACACTCATGACAAGTGCGTATGCCAGCTTTTCGGTTGGAGAATATTTGAACTCTGTTTTGTGTAAAGCTTGACTGACGCAGTAAATCGAATTTATCGTCCTCTCGAACTAGAACGAAGCTGATTGCCACATCCAATGCTGCCAGATACAAATAGAGCTTTTCTCCTGGGATTGGCTTTGATAGAATTTTAACATCTCCCAGGTAGTCTTTAAGTTGGCCGAATGCCTTTTGGCAGTTGTTAGTCCACGTGAATTTTCCTTTTTTGATGGCCTCAAAGAATGGACGACATATGTCTCCTGATCTGGATATGAACCGGTTCAAAGCTGCTAGGCATCCCGTGAGCCTTTGCACCTCTTTTACCGAACGTGGTGGTTGCATATCCACGATTGCTTTGACTTTTATTGGATTGGCCTCAATCCCTCGTTGACTAACAAGATGGCCCAAGAATTTTCCTGAATGAACTCCAAAGCTGCTCTTCTTTGGATTCAACTTCATGTTGTAGTGTCGAAGAATTTCGAACACCTGGGTCAAATGTTGGAGATGGTCTTCTTTCTTGGGACTCTTGACCACGATATCGTCTACATAGACTGTTGGGACATTGTCAGTTTTGATTAAGATCCCAAAGCCCCTGAAAAGATGATTGCCTTAATCTGTCTTTGTCAGGCTAGTCTTGGTTAGGATTAGTACTTAGTCATTTTACACTTCACAGGTACTCAGTGAGAGGAGAACTCACTGGAGACAATCAAGACTCAGAGCCTGAAGATGAAGAGCACCATCCTGAACTTATGGCAGTCCTCTAAGCTGGCTGAGTAAGTGTCAGTGATGAAGAGTATGACACTGAGGTCATTACTAACTCAGTCCTGAAGGGAACAGGATGTCACTGAGTTAATGGGAAGACTTGGAGTAGAGCCAAGCAATGCAAAAGGAATTTCAGCGTCAGGACAAGACTGGTGGGCTCAAGACAAAATGAACTTAATAAGACAAGCCTGAAGCCCAGGAATAAGTTCTGACATTCTCACCAACCTGATGACGTGGACCAATCCGAGAAGGACACGCACGTACGGAACCTGACATGAAGACTGAATTCAGACTGCATATTCAACGGGCAAGCATTCAATACGCATTTAATGCAAATACCAAATCTATGCAAGGACGGCTGCTGCATGAAGATATGTCCGTTTGAAGCCACTCTACATAGATGACTCGAAGGCTATCTCTCCAACGGATAGTTTTTCAAATCACCTATAAATACAGAAGACCTTGATCCCATTCAAGGTTACGGGAAATTTCCAAGCCAGAAATTACTCAAACTCTCAAGCATTCAAAAGCATTCAACCATTAAGAGAAGCACTCGAAACCTTCTAAATTTCCCAAGTATTTCTCAGCAATTGAGAGTTATTCTGTATTCCAAGAACTAATTAGAATTATCTTAAGCTTAGAGAGATTATCCAATCCTAAGTTAGGCTTGTTGGGAGTAAGTCAGTTAGAGTGTTAGTAAGTGGAGTTGTATAGATCAGTGAGGATAGCTGGTCTTGGTGCACCTTGGCACATTAAAAACAAGAATCCCTTGAGTGGATTTCCTGTTAAGTCAGGCCGTGGACGTAGGAGCTTGAGTCTCTGAACCACGTTAAACTCCTTGTGTTCTTACTGCTTTGATATTGTGCATAGTTGCTATATTACTTGTTCATTCATTGCATTCAAGTTTATCAGGTCTGAATCAATCAGGCTGATCTTCAAAAGAGCACTGCCCTACTAAACACTCTTCAGATTTGTGTAAAACAAGTTTTTCAGAAAGCAAACTAAACAAGACTTTAAACTTTCAGGGCTCAAACATTTCCGCACTGAACTTGAACTGATAGTTAGCCAACTGACCCGCACCAAGTGTAGTCAGTAGGTATATTATCAGCTCCTAGTTCTTTACCACTCTGAGTAAAGGGGACTCAGTCAGTTTTAAGTTTGAAAAATTGGTATACGTGTATTCCCCCCCCCATACACGTATTTCTCAGTCTTGTACCGGGACCAACAAGTGGTATCAGAGCAGTGGTTCGAAAGACCACTGACTTTGAATACTAATAGTTTCAAAGGAGAAACTGTTGGTGGTCACTGAACAGATCTGAGTTTGCTTTTCATAAAACTTGCATCATCATGACTTCGAGGAGACTTGAAGCTTTGTTACCTGAATTCTCTGTGTCTAACTTTGTCTATTGGAAGTTCAGATTAGAAGCACATCTAGATGCCATCCATGACCAGATGCCGCGTGTACTCAGGGAGGGACCGATCAAGATCACTATTTCTAACGTCAGAGGACTGGGATATGAGGATCTTGTGATTGGCGTGCAGGTTCCTAAAGAAAGGAAAGACATGACCAATGATGAAATCAAGATGGTGGGACTTGACAACGTCGCCAGAAACATCATCTTGCACACGGTGCCCTTCGAGGAGTCAGCTAGGCTGATGAACTTAAAGACGGCAAAGGAGGTCTGGGATGAGCTGACAAGGATGTGTGAGGGAATTGAAAAGATCAAGGAGAACAAGAGAAACATTGCCATTCAGAAATTCGAGGCGTTCGAGATGCTGCCTGACGAGAGCATAGATTAAATGGAGTCTAGATTCATCAAGTTGATGAATGAGTTGGTGATGCTGGACAAGGATGTCCCAAGGAGAGATATTGCTTCAAAAATCCTGAATGCCCTTCCTGAGAGATGGGACAACAGTGTAATTATGCTTAAGAACACTCAGGATATGAGTAACATAACTTCTGCTTTACTTTTTTCAGAGCTCAAAGCACTTGAATTCGACCTTAACAAAAGAAAGAAGAAAGTACAGTCAGACGAGGAAGTGAAGGAGAAAACTCCTGAGAAAAGTGTGGCGTTCAAGGCCAGATTTGAACCTGTTGAGCCCTCATCAAACTCTTCATCAAAGTCACTGATGGAGATGAGCAGAGAAGAACTCGCTGAAGAGTACAGCCTGATGGCCAGACGATTCGACAAGCTCAATTCCAGGTTTGGTCGTTATAAAAAGTTTTATCAGGACTCACGTGACAGGAAACCTGAAGGAACCCACCAAAGCTCAAGGAGATATGAGGAGCGAAGGAATACTGACTAGAGGAGAGAACGTGGTGATGAAAGGAGATATTCTGAACCAAAACCTGAAAGAAGAGACGAACAGAGACGTACTCGCGATGATAGATATCCAACCAAGACTGAAAGCTCACCAAGAACCAGGGAACCTGACTCAAGGAGGAACCCTGAACCAAGAAAAGAAAGAGTAAGTGAGCAGGTAGCATGTTACAACTGTAACAAGATTGGTCGCTATCAGTACGACTGCCCGGAGCTGAGTGCAAGGGAGAGAGAGGAAAGGAGAGCCACTAGGGACCTAAGATCTGCTGATCGGAGAGCGATGGTCGCTGAAGATGCAACAGATTCTGACGGTCCTGCTGAAAGGTCACCTGAACTCTTCTCAGATGACGAGTACGATGATGTCTGTCTGATGGCTAGGGATGAGCCTGAGGAGGCTGTGGATCACAACAAGAGGAGAGGAGACTCAATCAAAGTTGTTTGGTACCTAGACAGTGGTTGCTCAAGGCACATGACTGGAATGAAGAGTCTTCTCCAAGAGTATCAAGCTAAAGATGGTCCACAGGTAACCTTTGGTGATAACTCAAAATGTGTTACTAAAGGTTTTGGTGTTCTAATTATAGGTACAGTCAGAGTGGAAAATGTGTCCTTTGTGGAAGGACTGAAGCATAACCTGCTGTCAGTAAGTCAATTCTGTGACAAAGGGTTCAGTGTTGAGTTTTCATCGAATACATGTTCAGTCAAGAACAAATCAACACAGGTGCTTCTATCAGGTATAAGGAAAGGTAATGTTTATCTCGCTGATTGGAGCAGCACTATTCCTAATACTTGTCTTGTTGCTAAAAGCTCTCTAGAGCTCAGTTGGTTATGGCATAAAAGATTAAGCCACCTGAACTTCAAGATTCTTAACAAAATTTCTAGACAGTCACTTGTTGATGGTCTACCTAATGAAGTTTTTAGCAAAGATCACGTGTGCAAAGCTTGTCAGGAAGGGAAGCAGGCCAGAGCGTCATTCAAAGAGAAAGCCTCTTATTCCACTGACAGGATACTTCAGCTCTTGCACATGGATTTATTTGGTCCCATAACACCTGTGAGTATGAATGGTAGAAAGTATACCCTTGTGGTTATTGATGATTATTCTAGATATACTTGGGTTATTTTCTTGTTAAATAAGAAGGAAACACAGGTGAAGCTTCCAGAGTTGCTCAGGAGACTCAGCAATGAGAAGAATCAGTCCATTACTAAGATCAGATCTGACAAGGGCACTGAATTTATAAATTCATATATTTCTGACTTCTGTAATGAACTTGGTATAGCTCATGAGACTTCTGCAGCTAGAACCCCACAACAGAATGGTATCGCTGAAAGAAGGAACAGAACACTGAAGGAGGCTGCAAGGACCATGCTGGTTGAGTCAGGATTGCCCAAGAAATTTTGGGCTGAGGCAATCAACACTGCATGCTACACTCAGAACAGATCCATACTGAACAAACAACATGCTCAGACCCCATATGAGACATGGAACAAAAGGAAACCTCGTATTTCTTATTTTCATGTATTTGGTTGTAAGTGCTTCATCCTCAACAATGGGAAGACCCAGTTGAAAGCCTTTGATAGCAAATCTGATGAAGGAATATTCTTAGGATATTCTGAAGTTAGTAAAGCCTTCAGGGTTTACAATTGTAGGACCCTTGTTGTGGAAGAATCACCTCATGTTGTCTTTGATGAATCTGCTAATGAGTCTAGGGCAAAGGTGTTGAATCCTGACACTGAGGAGGTCACAAGGAGTGTGACAAGGCTGAGCTTGAAGAATCAACCTGATCCCAAGATCAAGACTGTGCCAATTCTGAGATGGGATGATGATGACGATCAGGATGATGAATCAGGTGCCACTCCTAAGCCCAGCACATCAGGGATTGTTGAGCCTCAGACTGAGGAACAGTCTCAACCTGAGGTAAGCACCGTCTATGAAGATGCTGTTGCAGCTGAGACGGTTCCTGAGTCACCTCATCAAGGGGGAATCAATGTTCCTGACATTGAACTTATTAATCCCTTTGGCATAGACTCAGGATCATCCCCTTCTGTTCAATTTCCTGAATTTTATGAGCCTGTAGACACTAACATTGCAGGTACTTAAGGAACAACTCCTGGCAAGAGAACATGGCTAGAAGATCATCCCATTGATCAAATCATTGGTGATCCAACTGAGGGAGTCAGGACCAGACGGTTCCATGGTGAGAGTGCATTGCTCTGTTGCTTTCTCTCTGAGCAAGAGCCTCAGAACATTGAAGAAGCTCTCACTGACTCGAACTGGATCATTGCCATGCAAGAGGAGTTGAATCAGTTCACAAGGAATCAGGTTTGGGAACTGGTAGATAGACCTAGGCATCAAGTCGTAATTGATACCAAGTGGGTCTTTAAGAACAAGAAGGATGAGAATGGTGTTGTGGTAAGGAACAAGGCTAGACTGGTTGCAAAAGGGTATTGTCAGTCTGAAGGAATAGACTATGATGAGACTTTTGCTCCAGTGGCTAGGTTGGAAGCTATCAGGTTGTTCCTTGCATATGCAACATACAAGAAGTTCAAGGTGTATCAAATGGATGTCAAGAGTGCCTTCCTGAATGGTGTACTCAATGAAGAGGTATATGTTGAACAACCTCCCGGGTTTGAGGTTGGAGATAAAGTATACCATTTGAAGAAAGCACTCTATGGACTTAAGCAAGCACCAAGAGCTTGGTATGATACCCTCTCTCAATTCCTGACAGACCATGGGTTCAAGAAGGGAACTGTGGATAGGACATGTTCAGGATCACTGAAGGTGATGACATTCTCTTGGCCCAGATTTATGTGGATGACATAATATTTGGATCACCAAATCATCAGCTCTGTGAGAAATTCTCTAAGTTGATGACTGGTAAATTTGAGATGTCCATGATGGGAGAGATGAACTTCTTCTTAGGATTGCAGGTCAAGCAGACTGATCAAGGTATATTCATTAATCAGGCCAAGTATACAAGAGACTTGATTCATAAGTTTGGTGTTCAGAACAGCAATCCAGCCAGGATCCCAATGAACACAAATTGGAAGATGGATCCTGACACTGAAGGGACTTCAGTAAATCAGACTGAGTATCGTGGGCTGATAGGTTCTTTATTGTACCTGACTGCAAGTAGGCCTGACATTACGTTTGCAGTTGGTGTGTGTACTAGGTATCAGTCTGATCCCAAGAGAAGTCATTTGGAGGCTGCTAAGAGGATACTTAAGTATTTGAAAAGAACAGTCAATATGGGACTATGGTATCCTTCAGATGACAACTTCGAACTGACAGGTTATTCAGATGCAGATTATGGAGGTTGTAGGATTGATAGGAAGTCAACCTCAGGGACATGTCAGTTTTTGGGAAGTAAGTTGATCTCGTGGTTTAGTAAGAAGCAGAATTCAGTGGCGACGTCCACGACTGAGACTGAGTATATGGCTGCAGGTAGTTGTTGCGCTCAGATTTTATGGTTGAGGCAACAGTTGAGGGACTACCAAGTGTTTACTAATCAGGTTCCAATCTATTATGATAACAATAGTGCTATAGCAATTACTCAGAACCCAGTGCTTCACACAAGGTGCAAGCATGTGGATATTAGACACCACTTCATTCGAGATCATGTGGAGAAGAAAGATATTAGGATGGAGAAGATTCACACTGACAGGCAAAGAGCTGACATCTTGACTAAGCCTCTGGCTGAAGCAAGATTTATGGAACTGTCAGTAGAGTTAGGACTCTTAGATCCGGGAGAGCAGTCAGTGTAGGGTTCTAGGGGGAACTCAGGCCAGACTCGTCTCAGCGAGGTATCAGGGTGCTACAATGTCTCCCTGACAGGTATGAGTTCTAACCTGACTCTTGTGAATTTCAAGCGTCTCCCTGAGTCCTTCGTCCTGAAAATCTTTATTAAATGCATTCCGTTCTCATTAAAAGCGCGCCTTTTCATATTTAAACCCACGCGCACGGAGCATTTAATGCTACAGTTACTTTTTCATATATGTGTCCGTTTTATACGGAATATGACTGACATGGGGTTTAATTGAAGCTGAGATTAATCCTGGCCCCTCATTTCAAAACCTTTCGAATTCAAGGATCAATCTCAACCCCACGTTTGAGTAACTGACTTTGTCTTATCAATCAAGAGTGCCATTTGAGGTTTTTACGCAAACACAACGCACAATCTGCACACTGAGTTTTCTCTTGCTCAAACACAGATAATTCTTTCGAAAAATCTCTTCTTTTCAAAAAAATGGCATTCCTCGATTCCAACTGGACAACCGACAAGATCGTAGATGTTGTCGAAAAGAAACTGGTACACATGGAGCAAGTCATCTCCATGGAAGGTATCTGTCTTACGGTTGAGGAAATCAAACCCGTATTTAAATGGATTTCCGATGCCGAGTTGGAAACATACTTCACCACCCGCCCCATTTCCTTGCTCCCAAGAACAGTGGTGGAAGCCTATTTAAATATGTTCTTAAGGAAGGGGGAGATCTTTACAAAGGTGACTGCGCTTAAGCCGACGGGAGAGAAGGACGGCGACGGCGAACCCCTCTACAACTCAGGGGAAGTCACTTTTGACGTCAGGAGGGCGGTGAGGGAAGTCTTTAAGTTGCTTTTCACAGGCATTAACCCAAGAACCTACAAGGAGAACTCAGAGGGAGAGCTTCTTGCGAAATGGACCAAGTCAGGGTCATCGGAGTTCAAGGCTCGTCAAAACAAGAATACTCTGAAGCCTGAGTACAGAGCGCTGGTGGACTTGGTGTCCAAGTTAGTGATGGGAGCAACTGGCTCTCACGAGCAGTTGAGTCTGCCCAAGCTGAGGCTCATGGGGGCAATTGCTGATGGAGTGGAAGCGAACTGGGAGCAGTTCTTCCTCGATCAACTCCATCAGGCAGGATTGGACAAGCTTACGCGGGACGAGGAGAAGAAGCACATTTATGTCAGTGCCATCTTGCCATTCGGCACGAGGATGTCCATCCTGATTGCTCATGCTTGCCATGGGTATACCTTCGACTTTGAGGACAGCCTCTCCTCAAAGATGGTAATGTTTTCCTCACTGAGTGATACCTATTCAGTGCTAGGGCTGACTGATCCCAATGCGAAAGCAAAGGGTCAGGGTAAAAAGCCAGCTGGTAAGGCCAAGAGAGTGGCAACCAGTCTCATTGAACGGGTAGATGAGCTCCTTGAGAGGAGTAAGGAGGGTGAGGAGGTTGCAGCTGAGGAGGTGGAGCAGCCGGAGGTGACCGCGGCTGAGAAGAAGAGGGTAAGATAGTGCTGTCAGGGAAGAGCACGAAATCTGGGACTGAGTCTGATCCCAAGAAGGTCGGGTCTGAGGCTGAGGGAACTGACGATGACGTCAGAAAGGAGGGTGCTCAGGGAGAGAGGCCCCTGAAGAGGCTTAGGAAGGGAATAAGAAAATCCCCTGCTAAGAAGCTACCTGAGATGAGTGAGAGGGAGAAGTCAAGCTCTCCTGGAGCCTCTGACTTGGAGGAAGTGAGAAAGACTGTCGAGACGGCTGAGTCGTTGCAGCCTAAGACAGCCCCCACTCAAACACCCCAACACTCTGAAACCCAAACACCTTCCATCCCTAACCCCACACCTCAAACTCCCCAAACCTCAGAGCCAAACCGTCCTACTGAGTCAGTGCCTTCAACTTCACACATAAATAAGCCTGACCAGTCAGCCGAGCCGAACCTTCCAAACCCCTCAGATTTTCCCTCATACCCCAATCCCAAAGACTGTCCCAAATCCATTTCAGCTGAGGAGGATGAGTTCCTTGAATTGGAGGAGGAGGAGGAGTTAGATGAGCACATGGCAGGAGGGATTCTGGAGAACACGCTCAGGGGGAACGCCACAGAATGGGCAGGAAAGTGCTGGCCTGGGCTATACAAGTACACTGAGCTGCTGGCGTATGTGATTGAGCTCAAGGTTTGGTTGGACTTCAAACAATCAAACATGCATGAGCAACATATGCTGGTGGATGCACGTTGCTGGGAGCACTGGGAGGCGGAAGAGGCCAAGATTTGCTCGTTCTTTGGACTTACTAGCTGGCTTCAACTCTTGAACTTTGACAACCTGAAGCAGCTAGTGGCTGAAATGATGTCCAAGAGCAAGGCTAACCTCCTATCTGGTGACGAGAAGGATGGTGATTAGGATGATGAAGGAGCTCAGGGTGGAGACCTGGAGAAGGCAGTGGAGGAAACTGCACAGGAAGTTGATGAGATGAACTCTGAGCCTCAGGCTCAGGGGGAAGGTGATAAGAACACTGGTGCCAAGGGTGGACCAGTGGCTGAGGATGTTGTGAACATCTCAGCTGCCAATGAGACATCTGTCAATGAAGGGATTCCCTGCCCTGAGACAAGAGAGGAAGATGTTGAGGCATTCAAGGAGACTCTCAGTTCCGAGGGACTTGCTCTTAAGGTTCAAGATAGCTTAGCTGAGCCTGAGGAGGCGGCTATGACTACTTCACAACTGCCTTCAGTGCACCTTGTAGAAGGGACTGATGCTGCAGGGGCTGACAAGGGAAAGCAGCCAATCACTGATGCGGCCGTTGATGATGAGGATGTGATCATAACCAGGGTCGGACGTGCTGAATTCACAAGCATAGTAGAGGTAAAGCAGGAGAAAACCTCAGAAAATCTAGCTGAACTTCAGGAGGAGGTAATGAGGCTACGAGCTGAGAAGGAAGAAGACTCCAAGGCCCTGGCGAAGCACATCAGGTAGACAAAGTCAGCTTACAACACCCTTGCTGACAGGGAGCTGATTTTGTTAAAGAAAACGATGACTGACACGGCCAAGTCAGTGAGGAATGAGAGGAAGCGCACCAAGAAGATGCTTAGGAACACTCTCAAGAAGCTTGAAGAGATGGATGCGATCAGGGACGAGAAGATGAATCAGGCAGTGGACAGGCTTGCAGTTCAGACTGGAGCTATTGTCACTCAGGCCTTGAAGGACTCAGCGTCCAAACTGGAGCTGGAGTCAGGGAGGATGGATCGCTCCTCTCAGTCAGTGGCAGACACTTTGGCAAAGGCCACTGAGGAATCGGCAAAGATACTAACTGAGGCTAGCAGAGTCAGCGGTGAGTCCTTGAAGGTGGAGGAAAGGATCACCAAGGCTGAACAAAGACTCCAACTCTCCATGGAGGTCTTTGAGAAGAAAGTCAATGCTGCTATCAGTTCAGTTTCTTTTGCAGGCACTGGGATTGCCACGGGAGTTGAGATGCTGAAGGAGGGCGTATTGGAAGTTCAATCCTTAGCCTCTTTTGTTATCAACAGTGGAACTGAGTCACTCCCATCCCAGGCCAATGATGATGCCAAAAAGGGGGAAAAGAAGAAGAAAAGATCCCGCCCTGAGGCATCGGAGGCAGTCAATCAAGGTGAAACCGTTCTAGCTGACCCTGAAGCCAATCCTGAAGGAAACATTTTAAGGGTGAGGAAGTCAGCTAGGTTAGCGGCGGTGGAAAAGGAAGAAGGGGAAATTGTTGCCAAGCTGAGAGAGGAGGCAACAAAGGCAAAGGCTAATGAACCTTCCAAGCAACAACCTGAGCCAGTTCAGAGGTCGTCTCCCATGAGCTCAAGGAAGAATCCCATCACTTATTCAGGTGAGTTGGTTGCGGAGCTATGTGCTGAAGCATGGGGAGATCAATCTGAAAAATCTGAGGCTATGCGCAGAGCTGAAATTGCTCAGAAGGAGAAGATGCGCATCTTGGAGAAGAAGGTTGAGAAGCTGACTGATATCACTGAGCTTCAACAAAGGGAATTAGATGATGCAGTGATCAGTCTGCTTAGGAGGAAGAAGGCGAAGCCTGAGCCCAGGAAGTACAGGAAGAAGCCAACAGTTAGAAAATCAACAATTCTTCAAGTCAGAAGGCCAGAATCAGGAGCAAGGGAAGCCTTTGTTGATGAGTTCGTCTCAGAGACATTGAAGGAGTTTGGGACTGATGCAAGGGATGAATTTGTTAGATTGTGGTTTGTTGTGAAGAAGTGGGGCGACACTGACGATATCAATGCCCACTTCACTGACTACATGATGGACAATCATCCTGAGCTATTCCAGAAAATCTTGGAGGAGACTGAGGCAGCTCAAGTTCAAGTGAAGGCTCTTGAGTTCACCATTCGAGCTCCCCTTGGTTCCTGGAACTCAAAAGCATGATACAAAGGCCATTATGATGGAAGTATTAAAGATAGCCAAAGCTGAAGGATATGTGAATCAACCTGGAAGACTTGACGAGCTGAAGGCAAGAGTTTATGCAGGATATGGACTCAAGCCTGAAATGAGATTAGTCTAGGTGTTCACAGGCTTCTTTGTAATAGATTAGATTCATTGTAATCATTTCCACATCAATCAATGAAATCTATTACTTTTGCCCACAGACAAAAACTCATTGTCTTTTTGGCTGTTGTTTAAAATTCTGTACTTTATCAAGAATTGCTCTAACACTGTCTTATCTTATAGATAGGTTTATCTTGTTTCCTCTACGTGTTTTGAGGATCTTTTTCAGTGTTTTGGCATCATCAAAAAGGGGGAAACTGTTGGGACATTGTCAGTTTTGATTAAGATCCCAAAGCCCCTGAAAAGATGATTGCCTTAATCTGTCTTTGTCAGGCTAGTCTTGGTTAGGATTAGTACTTAGTCATTTTACACTTCACAGGTACTCAGTGAGAGGAGAACTCACTGGAGACAATCAAGACTCAGAGCCTGAAGACGAAGAGCACCATCCTGAACTTATGGCAGTCCTCTAAGCTGGCTGAGTAAGTGTCAGTGATGAAGAGTATGACACTGAGGTCATTACTAACTCAGTCCTGAAGGGAACATGATGTCACTGAGTTAATGGGAAGACTTGGAGTAGAGCCAAGCAATGCAAAAGAAATTTCAGCGTCAGGACAAGACTGGTGGGCTCAAGACAAAATGAACTTAATAAGACAAGCCTGAAGCCCATGAATAAGTTCTGACATTCTCACCAACCTGATGACGTGGACCAATCCGAGAAGGACACGCACGTACGGAACCTGACATGAAGACTGAATTCAGACTGCATATTCAACGGGCAAGCATTCTGTTGGTCCCGGTACAAGACTGAGGAATACGTGTATGGGGGGGGGAATACACGTATACCAATTTTTCAACCTTAAAACTGACTGAGTCCCCTTTGCTCAGAGTGGTAAAGAACTAGTAGCTGATAACACACCGACTGACTACACTTGGTGCGGGTTAGTTGGCTAACTATCAGTTCAAGTTCAGTGCGGAAATGTTTGAGCCCTGAAAGTTTAAAGTCTTGTTTAGTTTGCTTTCTGAAAAACTTGTTTTACTCAAATCTGAAGAGTGTTTAGTAGGGCAGTGCTCTTTTGAAGATCAGCCTGTTTGATTCAGGCCTGATAAACTTGAATGCAATAAATGAACAAGTAATATAGCAAGTATGTGCAATATTAAAGCAGTAAGAACACAAGGAGTTTAACGTGGTTCAGAGTCTCAAGCTCCTACGTCCACGGCCTGACTTAACAGGAAATCCACTCAAGGGATTCTTATTTTTAACGTGCCAAGGTGCACCAAGACCAGCTAACCTCACTGATCTATACAACTCCACTTACTAACACTCTAACTGACTTACTCCCAACAAGTCTATCTTAGGGTTTTGGTTTCAGTTTGGATTCCAACTAAGTTGAGATTATCCTTACAAGGCAAAGCTATGCTAAGGATTGGATAATCTCTCTAAGCTTAAGATAATTCTAATTAGCTCTTGGAATACAGAATAACTCTCAATTGCTAAGAAACACTTGGGAAATTTAGAAGGTTTCGAGTGCTTCTCTTAAAGGTTGAATGCTTTGAATGCTTGAGAGTTTGAGTAATTTCTGGCTTGGAAATTTCCCGTAACCTTGAATGGGTTCAAGGCCTTCTGTATTTATAGGTGATTTGAATAACTATCCGTTGGAGGGATAGCCTTCTAGTCATCTATGTAGAGTGGCTTCAAACGGACATATCTTCATGCAGCAGCCGTCCTTGCATGGATTTGGTATTTGCATTAAATGCACATTAAATGCTTGCCCGTTGAATATGCAGTCTGAATTCAGTCTTCATGTCAGGTTCCGTACGTGCGTGTCCTTCTCGGATTGGTCCACGTCATCAGGTTGGTGAGAATGTCAGAACTTATTCCTGAGCTTCAGGCTTGTCTTATTAAGTTCATTTTGTCTTGAGCCCACCAGTCTTGTCCTGACGCTGAAATTCCTTTTGCATTGCTTGGCTCTACTCCAAGTCTTCCCATTAACTCAGTGGCATCCCGTTCCCTTCAGGACTGAGTTAGTAATGACCTCATGGTCATACTCTTCATCACTGACACTTACTCAGCCAGCTTAAAAGACTGCCATAAGTTCAGGATGGTGCTCTTCGTCTTCAGGCTCTGAGTCTTGATTGTCTCCAGTGAGTTCTCCTCTCACTGAGTACCTGTGAAGTGTAAAATGACTAAGTACTAATCCTAACCAAGACTAGCCTGACAAAGACAGATTAAGGCAATCATCTTTTCAGGGGCTTTGGGATCTTAATCAAAACTGACAATGTCCCAACAGTTTCCCCCTTTTTGATGATGCCAAAACACTGAAAAGATCCTCAAAACACTTAGAGGAAACAAGATAAACCTATCTATAAGATAAGACAGTGTTAGAGCAATTCTTGATAAAGTACAGAATTTTAAACAACAGCCAAAAAGACAATGAGTTTTTGTCTGTGGGCAAAAGTAATAGATTTCATTGATTGATGTGGAAATGATTACAATGAATCTAATCTATTACAAAGAAGCCTGTGAACACCTAGACTAATCTCATTTCAGGCTTGAGTCCATATCCTGCATAAACTCTTGCCTTCAGCTCGTCAAGTCTTCCAGGTTGATTCACATATCCTTCAGCTTTGGCTATCTTTAATACTTCCATCATAATGACCTTTGTATCATGCTTTTGAGTTCCAGGAACCAAGGGGAGCTCAAATGGTGAACTCAAGAGCCTTCACTTGAACTTGAGCTGCCTCAGCCTCCTCCAAGATCTTCTGGAATAGCTCAGGATGGTTGTCCATCATGTAGTCAGTGAAGTGGGCATTGATATCGTCAGTGTCGCCCCACTTCTTCACAACAAACCACAGTCTAACAAATTCATCCCTTGCATCAGTCCAAAACTCCTTCAATGTCTCTGAGACGAACTCATCAACAAAAGCTTCCCTTGCTCCTGATTCTGGCCTTCTGACTTGAAGAATTGTTGATTTCCTAACTGTTGGCTTCTTCCTGTACTTCCTTGGCTCAGGCTTCGCCTTCTTCCTCCTTAGCAAGCTGATCACTGCATCATCTAATTCACGTTGTTGAAGCTCAGTGATATCCGTCAGCTTCTCAACCTTCTTCTCTAAGATGCGCATCTTCTCCTTCTGAGCAATTTCAGCTCTGCGCATAGCCTCAGATTTTTCAGATTGATCTCCCCACGCTTCAGCACATAGCTCCGCAACCAACTCACCTGAGTAAGTGATGGGATTCTTTCTTGAGCTCATGGGAGACGATCTCTGAACTGGCTCAGGTTGTTGCTTGGAAGGTTCATTAGCCTTTGCCTTTGTTGCCTCCTCCCTCAGCTTGGCAACCATTTCTCCTCCTTCCTTTTCCACCACCGCTAGCCTAGCTGACTTCCTCACCCTTAAGATGTTTCCTTCAGGATTGGCTTCAGGGTCAGCTAGAACGGTCTCACCTTGATTGACTGCCTCCGATGCCTCAGGGCGGGATCTTTTCTTCTTCTTTTCCCCCTTTTTGGCATCATCATTGGCCTGGGATGGGAGTGACTCGGCTCCACTGTTGATGACAAAGGAGGCTAAGGATTGAACTTCCAAAACGCCCTCCTTCAGCATCTCAACTCCCGTGGCAATCCCAGTGCCTGCGTAAGAAACTGAACTGATAGCAGCATTGACTTTCTTTTCAAAGACCTCCATAGAGAGTTGGAGTCTTTGTTCAGCCTTGGTGATTCTTTCCTCCACCTTCAAGGACTCACCTCTGACTCTGCTAGCCTCAGTTAGTAACTTTGCCGATTCCTCAGTGGCCTTTGCCAAAGTGTCTGCCACTGACTGAGAGGTGCGATCCATCCTCCCTGACTCCAGCTCTAGTTTGGACGCTGAGTCCTTCAGGGCCTGAGTGACAATAGCTCCAGTCTGAACTGCAAGCCTGTCCACTGCCTGATTCATCTTCTCATCCCTGATCGCATCCCTCTCTTCAAGCTTTTTGAGAGTGTTCTTAAGCATCTTCTTGGTGCGCTTCCTCTCATTCCTCACTGACTTGGCCGTGTCAGTCATCGTTTTCTTTAACAAAATCAGCTCCCTGTTAGCAAGGGTGTTGTAAGCTGACTTCGTCCACCTGATGTGCTTCGCCAGGGCCTTGGAGTCTTCATCCTTCTCAGCTCGTAGCCTCATTACCTCCTCCTGAAGTTCAGCTAGATTTTCTGAGGTTTTCTCCTGCTTGACCTCTACTATGCTGGTGAATTCAGCACGTCCGACCCAGGTTATGATCACATCCTCATCATCAACGGCCGCCTCAGTGATTGGCTGCTTTCCCTTGTCAGCCCCTGCAGCATCAGTCCCTTCTTCAAGGTGCACTGAAGGCAGTTGTGAAGTAGTCATAGCCGCCTCCTCAGGCTCAGCTAAGCTAACTTGAACTTTGGGAGCAAGTCCCTCGGAACTGAGAGTCTCCTTGAATGCCTCAACATCTTCCTCTCTTGTCTCAGGGCAGGGAATCCTTTCATCGACAGATGTCTCATCGGCAGCTGAGATGTTCACAATATCCTCAGCCACTGGTCCACCCTTGGCACCAGTGTTCTTATCACCTTCCCCCTGAGCCTGAGGCTCATAGTTCATCTCATCAACTTCCTGTGCAGTTTCCTCCACTGCCTTCTCCAGGTCTCTACCCTGAGCTCCTTCTCATCCTCATCCTTCTTCTCGTCACCTGACAGGATGTCAGCCTTGCTCTTGGACATCAATTCAGCCACTAACTGCTTCAGATTGTTGAAGTTCAGAAGTTGAAGCCAGCTAGTCAGTCCAAAGAAAGAGCAAATCTTGGCCTCTTCAGTCTCCCAATGCTCCCAGCCACGAGCATCCACCAGCATATGTTGCTCCTGCATGTTTGATTGTTTGAAGTCCAACCAAACCTTGAGCTCAATCACATACGCCAGCAGCTCAGTGTACTTGTATAGCCCAGGCCAGCACTTCCCTGCCCATTCTATGGCATTCCCCTTGAGGGTGTTCTCCAGTATCCCTCCTGCCATGTGTTCATCCAGTTCATCCTCCTCCAATTCAAGGAATTCATCCTCTTCAGTTGGAATGGATTTGGGGCAGTCCTTGGGATTGGGGTATGAGGGAAAGTCTGAGGGGTTTGGAATATTTGGCTCGGCTGACTGGTCGGGCTCATTTATGTGTGAAGTTGCAGGCGCTGACTCAGTAGGATGATTTGGTTCTGAGGTTTGGGGTAGTTGGGGAGTCTGAGGTGTGGGGTTAGTGATGGAAGGTGTTTGGGTTTCAGGGTGTGGGGGTGTTAGAGTGGGTGCTGTCTCAGGCTGCAGCGACTCAGCCGTCTCGACAGTCTTTCTTACTTCCTCCAAGTCAGATGCTCCAGGAGAGCTTGACTTCTCCCTCTCACTCACTTCAGGTAGTTTCTTAGCAGGGGATTTCTTTATTCCCTTCCTAAGTCTCTTTAGGGGCCTCTCTCCCTGAGCACCCTCCTTTCTAACGTCATCGTCAGTTCCCTCAGCCTCAGACCCGGCCTTCTTGGGATTAAACTCAGTCCCTGACTTCGTGCTCTTCCCTGCTAGCACGACCCTTACCTTCTTCCTCTTCTCAGCCATCTTCACCTCAGGTTGCTCCACCTTCTCAGCAGCAACCTCCTCATCATCCTTACTCTTCTCAAGGAGGTCATCTACTCGTTCAATGAGACTGGTTGCCACCCTCTTGGCCTTACCAGCTGGCTTTTTGGCCTGACCCTTTGCTTTCACATTGGGATCAGTCAGCCCTAGCACTGAATAAGTATCACTCAGTGAGGAAAACATTACCTTCTTCGAGGAGAGACTATCCTCGAAGTCGAAGGTATACCCATGGCAAGCATGAGCAATCAGGATGGACATCCTCGTGCCGAAAGGCAAGATGGTACTGACGGAAATGTGCTTCTTTTCCTCGTCTCGCGTAAGTTTGTCCAATCCTGCCTGATGGAGTTGATCGAGGAAGAGCTGCTCCCAGTTCGCTTCTACTCCATCAACGATAGCTCCCATGAGTCTCAGCTTGGGCAGACTCAATTGCTCGTGAGAGCCAGTTGCGCCCATCACCATCTTGGATACCAAGTCCACCAGAGCTCTATACTCAGGCTTTAACGTACTCTTGTTCTGGCGAGCCCTGAACTCCGATGACCCTGACTTGGTCCATTTCCCAAGAAACTCACCCTCTGAGTTCTCCTTGTAGGTTCTTGGGTTGATGCCTGAGAAAGACAGCTTGAAGACTTCCCTCACCGCCTGCCTGAAGTTGATAGTGACCACCTCTGTGTTGTAAAGAGGTTCGCCGTCGCCGTCCTTCTCTCCCGTCGGCTTCAACGCAGTCACCTTTGTGAAAACTTCCCCCTTCCGCAAGAACATATTCAAATATGCTTCCACAACTGTTCTTGGGAGCACGAAAATGGGTCGGGTGGTGAAGTATGTTTCCAACCCGGCATCGGAAATCCATTTAAATACGGGTTTGATTTCCTCAACCGTAAGACAGATACCTTCTATGGAGATGACTTGCTCCATGTGTACCAGTTTCTTCTCGACAACGTCGACGATCTTGTCGGTTGTCCAGTTGGAATCTAGGAATGCCATTGTTTTGAAAGGAAGAGATTTTTCGAAAGAGTTATCTATGTTTGAGCAAGAGAAAACTCAGTGTGCAGATTGTGCGTTGTGTTTGCGTAAAAACCTCAAATGGCACTCTTGATTGATAAGACTAAGTCAGTTACTCAAACGTGGGGTTGAGATTGATCCCTGAATTCGAAAGGTTTTGGAATGAGGGGCCAGGATTAATCTCAGCTTCAATTAAACCCCATGTCAGTCATATTCCGTATAAAATGGACACGTATATGAAAAAGTAACTGGCATTAAATGCTCCGTGCGGGTGGGTTTTAAATATGAAAAGGCGCGCTTTTAATGAAAACGGAATGCATTTAATAAAGATTTTCAGGACGAAGGACTCAGGGAGACGCTTGAAATTCACAAGAGTCAGGTTATAACTCATACCTGTCAGGGAGACATTGTAGCACCCTGATACCTCGCTGAGTCAAGTCTGGCCTGAGTTCCCCCTAGAACCCTACGCTGACTGCTCTCCCGGATCTAAGAGTCCTAACTCCACTGACAGTTCCATAAACCTCGATTCAGCCAGAGGCTTAGTCAAGATGTCAGCTCTTTGCCTGTCAGTGTGAATCTTCTCCAACCTAATATCTTTCTTCTCCACATGATCTCGAATGAAGTGGTGTCTAATATCCACATGCTTGCACCTTGTGTGAAGCACTGGGTTCTGAGTAATTGCTATAGCACTATTGTTGTCACAATAGATTGGAACCTGATTAGCAAACACTTGGTAGTCCCTCAACTGTTGCCTCAACCATAAAATCTGAGCACAACAACTACCTGCAGCCATATACTCAGCCTCAGTCGTGGATGTAGCCACTGAATTCTGCTTCTTACTAAACTACGAGATCAATTTACTTCCCAAAAACTGACATGTCACTGAGGTTGATTTCCTATCAATCTTACAACCTCCATAATCTGCATCTGAATAACCTGTCAGTTCTAAGTTGTCATCTGAAGGATACCATAGTCCCATATTGACTGTCCTTTTCAAATACTTAAGTATCCTCTCAGCAGCCTCCAAATGACTTCTCTTGGGATCAGACTGATACCTAACACACACACCCACTGCAAACGTAATGTCAGGTCTACTTGCAGTCAGGTACAATAAAGAACCTATCAGCCCACGATACTCAGTCTGATTTACTGAAGTCCCTTCAGTGTCAGGATCCATCTTCCAATTTGTGTTCATAGGGATCCTTGCTGGATTGTTGTTCTGAACACCAAACTTATGAATCAAGTCTCTTGTATACTTGGCCTGATTAATGAATATACCTTGATCAGTCTGTTTGACCTGCAATCCTAAGAAGAAGTTCATCTCTCCCATCATGGACATCTCAAATTTACCAGTCATCAACTTAGAGAATTTCTCACAGAGCTGATGATTTGGTGATCCAAATATTATGTCATCCACATAAATCTGGACCAAGAGAATGTCATCACCTTCAGTGATCCTGAACAAGGTTCTATCCACAGTTCCTTTCTTGAACCCATGGTCTATCAGGAATTGAGAGAGAGTGTTGGTCCCACTCGATAGATTAATTACGGAAGCTTATGTAATAATGTCTTTCCAAAATCTTTTATAAGAGAGCAATAAACAAAATATGAAATAAAGCGATAAAAGACACAAGATATATAGTGGTTCGGATAAATATCCTACGTCCACTCTCCCTTATCACCAAGGGGTCTCACTAACAACCAACTCACAAACTTACTCACTGGAATTTCTGAAGTACCAGCACCTTCTTACAAACTCTTTAGATCTAACTTCGATCTAAAGATAGACTCACTCCAACCTTATCTTAACAAGATGAACAGGTTGAGTGTATAAACTCCTTATGAGTAGATAAGTAATTAAGAACAAAGTGTGAGTGCAATATGCGTAGTGATCAAAAGCTTAGTGTGGCTATATGCGCGTGAATGATTCTAGAGCTTTTTCTTGATCTGCACTCAAGTATATATAGAGGGGATTAGGGACATAGCCGTTGGGAGGCTAATCCAATCAGATCCTCTATATATGGAAGCTTCAATCAATCAATTCCCTAATTGATTGATTGGGTTGGTGTGATCTCGATTGATTGTCTTCATATCTTCTCAATCCAATCTTGTTTTGACTTGATTTGAATCACCAACGGTCAATGCTTCCAATTGCCTAACTCTGATTCTCTCCAGAGAAGGCAGGATCAGACACCAGGCAACCTCGGTGTCTTCTGGTCCTTATCTGGTGAACAGCTAGAATACTCAGTAGAATAAGGGGATCAAACTGAGCATCTTTTGTTCCACCAGACTCGTCTGGTCCGGACTCGTCTGGTCTGGGGAAGGTCCTCTGCCTCTGGTCTGTCTCATCTGGTGAAGTCCTCTGGTGGGGTCTTCTGGTGAAGTCTTCTGGTCTGGCAGTTCCCCCTAGACTAAGTCCTAATCTAGATCATTATCTGGCTAACAGGTCCAGATGGTCCTATTACATCTTCTGGTTTGTTTTAACTCATCAAAACTAACAATTTTTATCCTAACAATTTCCCCCTTTTTGATGGAGTTAAAACACTACCAGAACTGATCAAAAGTAAACTTAAGCAAGAAAACAATAAAGGGATGAGACCTTAGAATAGATCTCATCAGGCAAATAATAAGACAACAAGGAGTTGTCTTTAGAACAAAGAAGATATGTATTTTTCCATTAATAAACAGAGGACAAAAAATTACAGATTACATTGAAGTTCATAGTCCTACTCTAGGCATATCTTCTGTTCTCTTTAGGGACAAGAAACCAGTCAAGGAACCTATCCTGGACGGCCTTCAACTCTGCAGAAGATGTTGGGGTGAAATTCACCAACACCTTGGTCTTGTAAAGCTTCTTCAGTTCTGCCCAATCCACCTGGTTCCCAATCATGGGAGTGTTAAGATAAGTAAATTCAGGAGCAGTCACCTCCAGGTTGAACTCAATGGTTGAATCCATCAGCTGCTTGTACAAGTCTGCATCATAGGCTTGCATCCAAGAATGGAAGGTTCTGTTGATCAGCTCATCATCTTCTGGTGCTGGCCTCTGATATAATGCTGAATGAACCAGAGGGTCTTGGCTTCTCTCCATCTCTCAATCAGAGGATAAGGCACAGTAGAGTCAAAAGACCCTTCTGTCCTTAGTGGCAAGATGTTCATAACTTCCACAGGAGCTTTCCTCTTCTGACCTGAGCCACCTGCACCAGAAGGAATACCAGCTTCTCTGGCCTTCTTGTTCTGTCTCCTAACATATCTGAGCCTCTGCTCTTCATCTATGTTCTTCCTGATTCTGGCTTGCCTCTCCTCTGGAGTCTCTTCCTTGTATCTCTTCTCTGCTTCTTCGACAACAGATTCAAGGAAACTCTTCTTAACTTTTCTAATCTTCCTCTTAGCAGGACCAGGAATGGTAGAAGGATCCTGCTCAGCTTCAGATGACTCTTCTTCTGCAGCAAGCTGTTTAGCCATAGATAGAGATTTCAACTCTTCTTTCTTCTTCTTCTGCAACTCAGCCTGGGCCAAAGTGTTTTCCAGCAGGTCCAGACGAGCTCCATAGCAAAAAAGCGTCTCATTTGTGGTCTTCGCCAGATCAGTTCTGGCCTTCTCTTCCCCCTTTTTAACTTCATCAAGGAGGGGCTCCACTACCTGCCTTATGAGATCAGGCAAGGCAGTGTTGGAGGAAGAGTGAAGATCACGAAGCTGCTTGGCCTCCTCCAGGTAAGCCTTAGACTCTGCAACAAGTCTCTCTTGCTTATCCAACATCTCCTGGAGGGAGTCCTTCAGTCTAGCAGTCTGAATCATCTGGCTGGTCATTTCCACTTTGAGTACAGAAACTGGCCTCATCTGCTCCATCACATGCTCCTGGAGCTGCTTCTGGCTGTGCATAACATCTAGCTTGACAAACAAGCCATTAGCCTTGAACGAAGCTTTAACCTCTGCCAGAGATGATTTGATCTGCTTCAGGAAGATTTTCCTCTCTTGCTTAATATGATGCTCGATCATAGCAGGGGCCATATGTTGGATTGCTTTGGAAAAGCGCCCTATCTGCATGATCTGCTCGTTGAAGAAAGCCTTCATCTTCTGGAGCACAGCAGGAGACATCTCAAAGTCCTCCTCGTCTGAATAAAGCTCTGGAGGGAAGACAAAGTGAGGACCAAACTTGTAACTGGGGCCCTCTGGAGTGAGCATGACTCCTCTCTGGATGAGCAGGGTGCGAATCAAGACTTTGGCTGCACCAGGAGTCTCCAGCTCTGCTGGGTTCTGAATGTTCATCTTCTGCTTCAGCTCAATCTCCCAAGCAGTGAAGTTGGAGGCACCCATTTCCTCAAGCAATAGCACCAGGTCCTCCACATCTTCAAGTCTGGCCTTGCTCCAGACCTTGGCATCAGTAAGCTCTGCCAGAAGTGGTAAGTGCTCCAGAAGAACTGGAAAATGCTCTCTTAGCCAGAGCTGAGCACTTACACTCATACTCTGCCTAATGGGACCCATTTCTGCAGAAGAGAAAGTGAAGGGTTTGGGCCCAGAGGCAGAGGAGGAAGGGGCTAAGTCAGCAGGCTCAAGTGAAGCTTCCTCATCTTCACTATCATCGCTTGAACAACAAGTTGGAGAGCGGAGAGGGCCAGCGAATCCCAGAGCCATAGAAATGGTTGGGTCCTGGTCTGTATGGGTTTGGGGAGGATTTGGATTTTGTGAAGTAGAAGTGGTAGGGATTGGTTGCTCTGCACCAGAAGAGGAAGGGATATCTGGTACAGAATGTGTAGGGGGGATTTGGAAGGTGGAAGTGTTTGAAGGGGGGACTTCTGCACCAGAGGAGGTTGAGGGTACCTCTGATACAGAAGGTGGGGGAGAGGGGTTAGTGGGGATATGTGTTTGGAAATTTGGGGGAGAAGGTGTTTGTGTAGGAATGGTAGAGGGAGTATAGACGGGGGTATCTGGAATAGTCTGCTCTGGTGGTAGAATGGGGTTACCAGAGGCAGATGGGGTTAGGGGAAAGTTATCTGGGGGAGAGATGGAAGGGGAAACAAGATTTATGGGGGAGGAAGAGGGAAAGGAAGGGTTTACCTCTGCCGGGTCAACACCAGCAGGCATAACAGGCTCTGGAGCATCCTCCATCATCTGGGTGGCATCCTCAATGGCCTTCTCCAAGGCCTCTCCAAGATCAGATCCAGAGTCTGAATCTTGAAGAAGGGCTCTCTTGGCCTTGGATTTCCTCACAAGAGGCACTTCATCTTCTTCCTCTTCCTCTTCTGATGGCTCATCCACCAGAAGGGTTTTCTTTGCCTTTCTGCTAGTCCTCCTCTTCTTAGCAGAACCTCTCCTGGCCTCGTCTGGCTGCTTCCTCTTGGCTGCTCCAGCCTTCTTAACAGCTTTATCATCATCACCCTTCTTCTTAAGCACATCAAGAAGGGGAATCTGGTCCTCCTCTGAGGAACCAGAAAAGGCAACGGTTGAAGAACCAGTTGCTTCAGCAGCTTTCTTCTGTGTCTTCTGCTGCTGCTGCTTTCTCTGCCCCTTAGGAGGTGAGGGAATAGATTGAATAGGAGGGGCAGGGATGGCTTGCTCTCCATCAGAGTCGGCATGGCCGTGGAGAGGACCATCCTTGGAGAAGAGGATCTTGGACTTGTGATAATTGTGGCACCAAGATGACCTCCACTTCTTCTCTGGAAGAAGAGAATCCAGAATAAGTGTTAACTTAGTCCCCAAAGAGACATTTGCAGTGAAACAGAACTGCAACTCCCCTGGCTTGGAAGGACAAGGCTCCTTCTTCACCTTCAGCTTGTTCTTCCTCAACACATCCCAGAAAAACTCCGCCCAATTACATTGCACACCATCATATAACGCTCTCATCACACACATCCTACCATTGAAAATGGCATCTGTGCTGTGATTTTCACACATAAGTACTTTAACCATAATATCGAACAACACCTTGAACTTCTGCCTTAAATGCTTATCCACAAAGCCCTTTGTGATGTTCTGGCAGGAAGAGCGAGCAAAAAGCTTGAATGATCCAACGATATCATCCTCCTTGTATGTCAACGGATCCACTCCCGCCGCAGAAATGTTCTCAAACAAGGCGCAGAAATCGTGCTTAGAAAACACCAAATCATCTTCACCAATCTTTGAAGAGATGTAATCCTCATGAATCTTCATGCGAACCAGAAACTGGGCCGCATAACCGTCAAGGGTGCGAAAGTCCTTGGGAACAGTGGAGATCAACTTCTCCACCCCTGCATTCTGGAACATCTCCAGAACCGACAGCACAACCGGATTCTTGGTGGTATAAAAGTCCACAACCATCTCCGTCTTGAGCTTTTTCATCATCAGGACATGATCGAAATTGCACGGAGGAGCCATTACTGTGAAAGAGAGAGAGAGAGAGAGAGAGAAAATGCTTTGCAGAGAGAGGTTAGGGTTTGAATAGTATAGAAACGTGAAAGGACAGATCGAAAACAAAATTGATTTAAATAGAGTAATACGCGTGGCTTGAAAATTAAATAAAGTGTGAACGCGTGTTGTTTCAAATTCAATTTAGGAAACAAAATCAATTTTAGCATTGATTGACATTTTGCACAGTGATTAAATCTGATGGCCACGATGAAAGGCAAGATACAGATTTAATCTGGTGCGTTGGCATAGTCATTGGGACTGGGCATAAAGGGGTTTTGTGGCAGTCAAGAGAAAAAGTGAAATGATTGCCTAGGCCTTATACCCTAGTCTTAAATACACTCCGAAGTTGAAAGGTTTTGAGTGTACTTACTAATTTGAAAAGTGTATCCCAATGATCAGAGGCCAGAGAAGTAAATGCATACCTGTCACCTGATATTGTAACCAGATGATACCACAACTAGTCTGATGATACTTCTCCTCTGATGGAACTCATCTGGTCCTGGTCAGTAAAGATTTTGGACATATCTCTGACTCAGCACCTCATCTGGGATAAGTGTCACCTGGTGTATACCTCATCTGGAAGTATACCCTCTCTGATATATCTAATCTGCAGGTATATTAGCATAAAGAAAATTTATGAAGAAAATTAATAAAGTAAGGATACTTCTCTGATGTTCCCCTTAAATCAAATCTGTCTCTGGATCCAACAATCCTAACTCAAAAGCTAACTCTCTGAATCTGGTCTCAGCCAAAGGCTTGGTTAAAATATCTGCTCTCTGCCTCTCTGTTGCAATCTTTTCCATCCTTATATCTCCCTTCTCAACATGATCTCTGATAAAATGATGCCTTATATCAACATGTTTGCATCTGGTATGAAGAACCGGATTCTGGGTGATTGCAATGGCACTATTACTATCACAGAAAATAGGAATATCCTTAGCTCTAATCTGGTAATCCCTAAGCTGTTGACTAATCCAAAGAAGTTGAGAACAACAACTCCCTGCAGCCATGTACTCTGCTTCTGTTGTTGATGTAGCAACTGAAGTCTGCTTCTTGGAAAACCAGGATACCAATTTATTCCCTAAAAATTGGCATGTTCCACTTGTAGATTTCCTATCTATTCTGCACCCACCATAGTCTGAATCTGAATAACCACTTAATTCTAAATTGTCATCTGCAGGATACCATAATCCTAAATTCACAGTTCCCTTGAGATATTTCAATATTTTCTTAGCTGCTTCCAAGTGACTCTTCTTGGGGTTAGCTTGAAATCTGGCACAAACTCCTACAGCAAAAGTAATATCTGGTCTGCTTGCAGTCAGATACAAAAGAGAACCAATAAGTGCTCTGTACTGAGTCTGGTCCACACTCTCTCCAGACTCATCTGGATCCATGTTGAAATTTGTCATCATAGGGATCTTGGCTGCCCTGCTAGATCCTATTCCAAATTTCTCTAACATGTTTCTGGTGTACTTAGCTTGATTAATAAAAATTCCCTTCTCTGATTGCTTAACCTGCAAGCCCAAAAAGTAATTCAATTCTCCCATCATGGACATCTCAAACTGTCCCTGCATGAGCTCACCAAACTTCTCACACAGCTTCTTGTTAGGGGATCCAAATATGATGTCATCAACATATATTTGGACCAGAAGGATGTCCTTTCCTTCTTCTTTCCTAAACAAGGTCCTATCAATCTTACCTTTAGTAAAACTATTGTCCAGAAGAAATTGAGATAGAGTGTCATACCATGCTCTGGGTGCCTGCTTCAGCCCATAAAGAGCTTTCTTAAGCTTAAACACCTTGTCACCTTGTTCAAAACCAGGAGGTTGTTCAACATACACTTCCTCAATGAGAATCCCATTAAGAAAGGCAGATTTCACATCCATCTGGTATACTTTGAACTTCATGTGAGCAGCATATGCTAAGAACAATCTGATAGCTTCTAGTCTGGCAACAGGAGCAAAAGTCTCATCATAGTCTATTCCTTCAGACTGAGAATAGCCCTGGGCCACTAGCCTTGCCTTGTTCCTAGTAATGACATCATTCTCATCTTTCTTATTTTTGAAAACCCACTTAGTGCCTATCACCTTTTGATGACTTGGTCTGTCTACCAGCTCCCAAACATCCTGTCTGGTGAATTGATTCAATTCCTCCTGCATAGCCACAATCCAATTTGAATCTTTCAGTGCCTCTTTGATGTTCTTGGGCTCAATCAAGGACACATAGCAACTGAATAAGGCAGCTAAGTTAATAGTTCTCCTAGTCTGGACACCCTTAGTTGGATCTCCTAAGATCAGGTCATTGGGGTGATCAACCAGGGTCCTCCTTCCCGTGGTCTTGCCTGGGTGATCATCTTCTGCAGTACCTTGGTGATTATCACCACCTGCAGAAGAGCTTCCCCCTACAGGAGTTCCAACCTCTTCTGGTTCTGCTCCTTGTGAAGGCTGCTGCTTCAGAGAACCAGAAGATGGGTCCTCATCTGAATCTGAATCTGAATCAAGAATAGGTGGATTGACCTTGATAACTCTGGGTATAGTCTGATTTTGGGTCTCATCAGGAGACTTAGGATCCACCTTGTACTCAAAAGTAGATTCATCAAAAACAACATGAGGTGTTTCCTCCACACAAAGTGAATTCTTATTAAAAACTCTAAAAGCTTTACTGGTGCTGGAATATCCCAAAAATATTCCATCAGCCACTTTAGCATCAAAGGTTCTTAATTTAGATTTCCCATTGTCATGGATGAAACACTTACATCCAAAAACATGAAAATATGAAACAGATGGGATTTTACCTTTCCATACCTCATATGGGGTCTTATTGTGTCTCTGGGCAATCAGGCACCTGTTCTGAGTGTAACAGGCTGTATTGATGGCCTCTGCCCAAAATCTCTGTGGAGTGCTGTACTCTGCCAGAAGTGTTCTTGCAGCTTCTTTGAGAGTCCTATTCCTCCTTTCTGCAACTCCATTTTGTTGAGGTGTTCTGGCAGCAGATGTCTCATGAAAAATCCCATGATCCTTGCAATAATCTGCAATATGTGAATTCAAAAACTCTGTTCCTTTGTCACTTCTGATCTTGACTATGCTCTGGTTCTGCTCATTCTGAATCTGCTTGAAGAACTCTGGCAGCTTAGTTATAGTTTCATTTTTCTTAAACAAGAACACTACCCAAGTGTATCTTGAAAAGTCATCTACTATTACTAAGGTGTACTTCCTTCCACTGAAACTAAGAGGAGAAACAGGTCCAAACAGGTCCATGTGAAGTAGTTGAAGTACTCTGGTTGTGGTTGTGCTCTGGACATCCTTAAAGGAAGTCTTGGGTTGTTTACCCTTCTGGCATGAACCACAAACCTGATCCTTCTTAAACACTTCATTTGGAAGACCTCGAATGAGACCCTTTCTGGCAATCTTGTTCAATGTTTTGAAGTTAACTGGCAATCTTGTTCAGTATTTTGAAGTTCAGATGACACAATCTCTTGTGCCAAATCTAGTTGTTCTCTGCAGATCCTTTTGCAACAAGGCAAGCATTTCTTGGGCAACTGCTAAAATCTGCAAGATAAATGTTACCCTTCCTCAAGCCTATTAGCAAGATATCATTATAATCAGAAGAGAAAACAGTGCATGAATCACTAGAAAACTTCACTGAGTATCCCTTGTCACAGAATTGGGATACTGAAAGCAGATTATGCTTGAGTCCTTCTACGTAGTAGACTTCATCTACCGACACTCCATTGAAGGTCAACTTTCCAACTCCTCTGGTGACTCCATAGTTGTTGTCACCAAACATCACTCTTGGTCCATTTAACGACTTGAAATCTTGGAGATTATCCTTCTGGAATGTCATGTGCTTGGAACATCCACTATCAATGTACCAGACATGGTTGCTTGAAAATCCTTTCTCTAATGGACTCTTATCTACCTGCAGAGAGATCAATTAGGCCCCCTACTAGTGCTGGGTCCTGATTGGTTAGTTGCAGGTTTTGTAGGAATCCATAGATAAAGATCATCTCTTGATGGATGAGGAGATCTTATCTTCCTTCCAAATCTATCTACCAGTACATGTCCTCTTACTATGACATATTGAGCTACTGGTCTGATAAGGACACCTTTCCTATAAACAGGTCTGGTGTACCTTTTCTCAAATCTGGCCTTTGGAATGGCCTGCCTCAAAGACATGGTCTTAAAGGTCTGGTTATAAGGGTACATCCTAGAAGAACCATCTCCGGTGTCATAACTTCCCAGATCAGTTGGTTTTCTATAGATGGGTCTGGAAGACCTCCTCTGGTTCTGATAATTAGACCTGTTCTGGTGATTATAGTTCCTTTGAGTATACCTATTCTGGAATTGATTCTTCTGAGAAAATTGTCTCTGGGGTACCTGGTTCTGTTGAACATTGTTCCTTCTCTGGTAGTTATTACTCTGATTGGTATTCCCCCTTTTTGAGTGTTTCCTTTGAGGTCCCCTAATCTGTTTAGGTTCCCTTTGAGGATTTCTCTGGGGTCCTCCAATTTGAGTAATTCCTACTCCTTGGGACTCATTGTTCACAGAACCATTAATCTTTAATGGTTCCCCTTTTTGACACTTATTCTCTAGCATCTTCTCTTCCAGAGTAGTCAACTCTTCTGGACCATTAGTTAAGTGATTAACAGAGTGATTCCTTTTCCAATCAGGATTGTGAACCACCTTGTAACCATTACCAGTTAAGTCTTTATCATTACAGATTTCTACCAATTTACCAGCTCTTACAGACTTGTCTTTGTTATAGAGGTACTTGTGAGTTTTAGTGGTAATTCCAGAATATCCTAAACCACTCTTATCACAAATGCGCTGAGAAGACTCTGATATTATAGATACAACAGATGGTATCTTAGGAGCTTCTCTGGGCATAGGTATCTCCTCTATGTTGTGAACAACTTGTTTTCCCTTGATAAGAGTTTGGTATTTGGCTCTGAGTTCAGTGATCTCATCCTCTTGAGAGTTTCTTTCTTTCATGAGTTGATCTACCAGAGTATCTCTTTCTGTGATCTTTTCCTGAAGTTCAGAGACTTCTTTGGAGTGATCTTTCATGAGTTCTCTGGTGGATTTATGCTCATGAGAGAGAGATTGAACTTCTGCTCTGAGCCTACCATTCTCTTTCTCAAGTTTTTGGCAGAGTTGGACACAATTTTGGAGATCTGATAGCATTTGTTGCATATCAGACTCTCTGGAGTTACCAGATGAATTAGAGGATTCAGTACATTTGGGATTAGATAAAACAAGAGTAGTTTCATTTACCTCAGTAATGTCTGCCATGAGACACACATCATCATCTGATCCAAAGTCAGAAGAAGAAGAACTGGAACTAGTATCCTCCTCCTCTGCTTCTGCCAGCAGTGCTCTCTTATCTGCATATCTCCTATCTCTCTTGATTCTTTTCTCTTCTCTTTCCCTAGGAGTAAGCTGAGGACAATCATAACTGTAGTGACCAGTCTTGTTGCATGTGTAGCAGGCATTGTCTCCTCTGGGACTAGGACTTGGCTCTCTCCTCATCTGGTTGTAATCTGATCTGGCAGGGCTACTTTCTCTCCTCTGGTAGTCAGGTCTGCCAGTGCTACCATCCCTCCTCTGATGATCTGATCTCCCAGAGCTGCCAGGGTTGTCATCTCTCCTCCTCTCTGGAGTTCTGAATCTGGTCTCCCTTGAGTCTCCAGATGTTTTCTCCTTCTCTGCAGGCTTGAAAGAACTCTTCCTGTTTCTGGTAGACTCCTTCCAATGCCTTTTGTACCTGCCATATTTTGAACTCATTTTGTCTAATTTATGAGTTAGAAGTGCTACCTGCTCCTTGAGGCTCAAGTCATCTGCAGTAGACTCCTTTGGCATGGCATCAGATTTGAGAGTTGAAGAGAATGCAACTCCTTTCTGGCCAGAAGAGGAAACCTCTTCTGTTTGATCCTCCTCTTGAAGATCATATTCGTAAGCTTTGAGATCAGACAACAGAAGATGGTGATCCAGAGTGTTGAGATCCTTGTTGTCCTTGATCACAGTGACTTTAATTCTCCACCTGCTTGTTAGTGAACGTAATATTTTACTATTAATCTCTTTTTCAGAATAGGTCTTACCTAAGGCACTAGCCTTGTTCAAGAGATTCGTGAGACGCATGTCCAGCTGGTCAATGGTCTCGTCTGGTTTCATCTTAAATGTGTCAAAAGAGTGTTGAACAGCTTGGAGCTTGTTATCTTTAATCTTCTCTGTTCCTTCACAGAGCAGAGCTAACTTGTCCCACATCTCTTTTGCAGTGGTGCACGTCCTGACCTTTTCAATAACTTCTTTAGTAAGAGTGTTGATAATCTCAGTCCTCGCCACCTGGTCCAGGTTATGTAGCTTTCTCTCATCGTTGTCAAGTTCGTCTTTCTTTTTGAGGATTCGTTGTCTGGGAACTCTATCCTCTGCAGCGTCGCTAGTTTCTTCTCTGGACTCAGACCTGCCACTATCAATAGGAGTCCAGTAAAATTTAATGGGGCCACTTTCAACCACATCTAACATGCGGTGGTGAATAGCTCCAAGATGATTACTCATCATGAAGCTCCAGTGGCTATAATCCTCGAATGAGAATTCTGGCAGTTTGCGACTCTTATAAGAAGATTTCGAAGACATATTGATAAGAAATTTAGGGAAATAACAAGAACTTGAATAAAAGCACTAAAGAGCAATGGATCTGCCCGGTGACCACCAAAAGCTTTTCAAAGCAGTGGTCGTGGACACACTGCTCTGATACCACTTGTTGGTCCCACTCGATAGATTAATTGCGGAAGCTTATGTAATAATGTCTTTCCAAAATCTTTTATAAGAGAGCAATAAACAAAATATGAAATAAAGCGATAAAAGACACAAGATATATAGTGGTTCGGATAAATATCCTACGTCCACTCTCCCTTATCACCAAGGGGTCTCACTAACAACCAACTCACAAACTTACTCACTGGAATTTCTGAAGTACCAGCACCTTCTTACAAACTCTTTAGATCTAACTTCGATCTAAAGATAGACTCACTCCAACCTTATCTTAACAAGATGAACAGGTTGAGTGTATAAACTCCTTACGAGTAGATAAGTAATTAAGAACAAAGTGTGAGTGCAATATGCGTAGTGATCAAAAGCTTAGTGTGGCTATATGCGCGTGAATGATTCTAGAGCTTTTTCTTGATCTGCACTCAAGTATATATAGAGGGGATTAGGGACATAGCCGTTGGGAGGCTAATCCAATCAGATCCTCTATATATGGAAGCTTCAATCAATCAATTCCCTAATTGATTGATTGGGTTGGTGTGATCTCGATTGATTGTCTTCATATCTTCTCAATCCAATCTTGTTTTGACTTGATTTGAATCACCAACGGTCAATGCTTCCAATTGCCTAACTCTGATTCTCTCCAGAGAAGGCAGGATCAGACACCAGGCAACCTCGGTGTCTTCTGGTCCTTATCTAGTGAACAGCCAGAATACTCAGTAGAATAAGGGGATCAAACTGAGCATCTTTTGTTCCACCAGACTCGTCTGGTCCGGACTCGTCTGGTCTGGGGAAGGTCCTCTGCCTCTGGTCTGTCTCATCTGGTGAAGTCCTCTGGTGGGGTCTTCTGGTGAAGTCTTCTGGTCTGGCAGTTCCCCCTAGACTAAGTCCTAATCTAGATCATCATCTGGCTAACAGGTCCAGATGGTCCTATTACATCTTCTGGTTTGTTTTAACTCATCAAAACTAACAATTTTTATCCTAACAGAGAGTATCATACCAAGCTCTTGGTGCTTGCTTAAGTCCATAGAGTGCTTTCTTCAAATGGTATACTCTATCTCCAACCTCAAACCCGGGAGGTTGTTCAACATATACCTCTTCATTGAGTACACCATTCAGGAAGGCACTCTTGGCATCCATTTGATACACCTTGAACTTCTTGTATGTTGCATATGCAAGGAACAACCTGATAGCTTCCAACCTAGCCACTGGAGCAAAAGTCTCATCATAGTCTATTCCTTCAGACTGACAATACCCTTTTGCAACCAGTCTAGCCTTGTTCCTTACCACAACACCATTCTCATCCTTCTTGTTCTTAAAGACCCACTTGGTACCAATCACACCTTGATGCCTAGGTCTATCCACCAGTTCCCAAACCTGATTCCTTGTGAACTGATTCAACTCCTCTTGCATGGCAATGATCCAGTTCGAGTCAGTGAGAGCTTCTTCAATATTCTGAGGCTCTTGCTCAGAGAGAAAGCAACAGAACAATGCACTCTCACCATGGAACCGTCTGGTCCTGACTCCCTCAGTTGGATCACCAATGATTTGATCAATGGGATGATCTTCTAACCAAGTTCTCTTGCCAGGAGTTGTTCTTGAAGTACCTGCAATGTTAGTGTCTACAGGTTCACAAAATTCAGGAAATTGAACAGAAGGGGATGATCCTGAGTCTATGCCAAAGGGATTAATAAGTTCAATGTCAGGAACATTGATTCCCCCTTGATGAGGTGACTCAGGAACCGTCTCAGCTGCAACAACATCTTCATAGACGGTGCTTACCTCAGGTTGAGCCTGTTCCTCACTCTGAGGCTCAACAATCCCTGATGTGCTGGGCTTAGGAGTGGCACCTGATTCATCATCCTGATCGTCATCATCATCCCATCTCGAAATTGGCACAGTCTTGATCTTGGGATCAGGTTGATTCTTCAAGCTCAGCCTTGTCACACTCCTTGTGACCTCCTCAGAGTCAGGATTCAACACCTTTGCCCTAGACTCATTAGCAGATTCATCAAAGACAACATGAGGTGATTCTTCAACAACAAGGGTTCTACAATTGTAAACCCTGAAGGCTTTACTAACTTCAGAATATCCTAAGAATATTCCTTCATCAGATTTGCTATCAAAGGCTTTCAACTGGGTCTTCCCATTGTTGAGGATGAAGCACTTACAACCAAATACATGAAAATAAGAAATACGAGGTTTCCTTTTGTTCCATGTCTCATATGGGGTCTGTGCATGTTGCTTGTTCAGCATGGATCTGTTCTGAGTGTAGCATGCAGTGTTGATTGCCTCAGCCCAGAATTTCTTGGGCAATCCTGACTCAGCCAACATGGTCCTTGCAGCCTCCTTCAGTGTCTTGTTCCTTCTTTCAGCGACACCATTCTGTTGTGGGGTTCTAGCTGCAGAAGTCTCATGAGCTATACCAAGTTCATTACAGAAGTCAGAAATATATGAATTTATAAATTCAGTGCCCTTGTCAGATCTGATCTTTGTAATGGACTGATTCTTCTCATTGTTGAGTCTCCTGAGCAACTCTGGAAGCTTCACCTGTGTTTCCTTCTTATTTAACAAGAAAATAACCCAAGTATATCTAGAATAATCATCAATAACCACAAGGGTATACTTTCTACCATTCATACTCACAGGTGTTATGGGACCAAACAAATTCATGTGCAAGAGGTGAAGTATCCTGTCAGTGGAATAAGAGGCTTTCTCTTTGAATGACGCTCTGACCTGCTTCCCTTCCTGACAAGCTTTGCACACGTGATCTTTGCTAAAAACTTCATTAGGTAGACCATCAACAAGTGACTGTCTAGAAATTTTGTTAAGAATCTTGAAGTTCAGGTGGCTTAATCTTTTATGCCATAACCAACTGAGCTCTAGAGAGCTTTTAGCAACAAAACAAGTATTAGGAATAGTGCTGCTCCAATCAGCGAGATAAACGTTACCTTTCCTTATACCTGATAGAAGCACCTGTGTTGATTTGTTCTTGACTGAACATGTATTCGATGAGAACTCAACACTGAACCCTTTGTCACAGAATTGACTTACTGACAGCAGGTTATGCTTCAGTCCTTCCACAAAGGACACATTTTCCACTCTGACTGTACCTATAATTAGAACACCAAAACCTTTAGTAACACCTTTTGAGTTATCACCAAAGGTTACCTGTGGACCATCTTTAGCTTGATACTCTTGGAGAAGACTCTTCATTCCAGTCATGTGCCTTGAGCAACCACTGTCTAGGTACCAAACAGCTTTGATTGAGTCTCCTCTCCTCTTGTTGTGATCCACAGCCGTCTGTAACCAAATCAGGCTTTAGGTACCCATTGGGTGTTGGGTCCTATTGTGTCAGCTGTACCCTTCGGGATCCAGACTTGCTTCACAACCCTGATTTCCTCAGAGTGGTAAATCTGTCTCCCTGAAACATCGACATACACAACTTTCTTCTTCTTTGCCTTAGAGGAAGATGGTGTATGAGTGTTAGACTTAGGCTTCACAGGAGCCTGAGTGGGTGCCTTTTGGGCTGGCTTCCTGTTCTTCCTAGGTCTGGGTGCAGCAGGTCTTGGGCCTTGTTCTTGATAAGGACCCTGATTTCTATTTCCCCTAGGCAACTGAGGAAATGGAAAACAGTTAAAGGCCTCAGGATGCCAAAACCACGGGGGTGTCATCATATTTGGCCTTCCCTGTTGGTATTGCCAAGCATGATGGTACCCTCGCTGACCAGTCTGAGGGCTCTTGGCCTGAGTCTTCCTCTACTTTCGCTGAGGTTTTCCCTGGCCTGAGCTCTTAGGGGCTTCCGTAGGTTGCTTTGCCTTTCCCTTGGGTTTTGGCTTAGCTACCTTAGGAGCAACCCTGACTGTGTCAACGGTTTCCTTGCCCTTATCAGTTTGACGGGCTTGGAGCACAACCTTAGGTGCACTCTGGCCTGTCTGAACAAATACCCTCTCAGTGTTGCTCCCTGAAGCAACATGAGACTGACCTTGTGAGGATTTCTCAGGAACATATCCAAGTCCCTTTTTCTTGTTCCCAAGTATCTGGTTGCTATTTATTTCCTCTCTAGCCACTGAGGATTTATTCATTGCTGCAACCTTTTTCTTGAGAGAGTCCTCACTCTTTTTCAGGATTTCATGTCTGGTAAAGAGGTCATCAAACTTACTCTTAAGTGCTTTCAGCTCTTCCTTCCTGACCAGCTCTTCCTCAGCCAATTCCTTCAGAATCTTCTCTCTTGGGAGACGCTCAGAATTGATCATATCAATTTCCTGAGTTAGTCTTACAATCTGAGCTGATTCTTTAAGATCAGACTGAGTGAGTTGTTCATTCAGGTTTTGAACTTCAGTACTCAATTTCTTGTTCTCCTCAACCAAGAAGACATTAGTTTCCTGCAGTCTGGAGAAATCAACCATTAATTGATCAAGACAGATCTGAAGGTTCATTTCTCTAACTGACTCTGAGCTAAGCTCAGGATTTTGACCAGTGTAAGAAGCACAAACAGAATTTGATGTTACCTCAGGCTCATCCCTAGCCATCAGACAGACACCATCGTACTCGTCATCTGAGAAGAGTTCAGGTGACCTTTCAGCAGGACCGTCAAAATCTGTTGCATCTTCAGCGACCATCGCTCTCCGATCAGCAGATCTTAGATCCCTAGTGGCTCTCCTTTCCTCTCTCTCCCTCGCACTCAGCTCCGGGCAGTCGTACTGATAGTGACCAATCTTGTTACAGTTGTAACATGCTACCTGCTCACTCACTCTTTCTTTTCTCGATTCAGGGTTCCTCCTTGAGTCAGGTTCCCTGGTTCTTGGTGAGCTTTCAGTCTTTGTTGGATATCTATCATCGCGAGTACGTCTCTGTTCGTCTCTTCTTTCAGGTTTTGGTTCAGAATATCTCATTTCATCACCACGTTCTCTCATCTGGTAGTATTCCTTCGCTCCTCATATCTCCTTGAGCTTTGGTGGGTTCCTTCAGGTTTCCTGTCATGTGAGTCTTGATAAAACTTTTTATAACGACCAAACCTGGAATTGAGCTTGTCAAATCGTCTGGCCATCAGGCTGTACTCCTCAGCGAGTTCTTCCCTGCTCATCTCCATCAGTGACTTTGATGAAGAATTTGATGAGGGCTCAACAGGTTCAGACCTGGTCTTGAACGCCACACTTTTCTCAGGAGTTTTCTCCTTCACTTCCTCTTCTGACTGAACTTTCTTCTTTCTCTTGTTAAGGTCAAATTCAAGCGCTTTGAGCTCTGAAAAAAGTAAAGCAGAAGTTATGTTACTCATATCCTGAGTGTTCTTAAGCATAATTACACTGTTGTCCCATCTCTCAGGAAGGGCATTCAGGATCTTTGAAGCAACATCTCTCCTTGGAACATCCTTGTCCAGCATCACCAACTCATTCATCAACTTGATGAATCTAGACTCCATTTGATCTATGCTTTCGTCAGGCAGCATCTCGAACGCCTCGAATTTCTGAATGGCGATGTTTCTCTTGTTCTCCTTGATCTTTTCAGATCCCTCACACATCCTTGTCAGCTCATCCCAGACCTCCTTTGCCGTCTTTAAGTTCATCAGCCTGGCTGACTCCTCGAAGGGCACCGTGTGCAAGATGATGTTTCTGGCGACGTTGTCAAGTCCCACCATCTTGATTTCATCGTTGGTCATGTCTTTCCTTTCTTTAGGAACCTGCACGCCAATCGCAAGATCCTCATATCCCAGTCCTCTGACGTTAGGAATAGTGATCTTGATCGGTCCCTCCCTGAGTACACGCGGCATCTGGTCATGGATGGCATCTAGATGTGCTTCTAATATGAACTTCCAATAGACAAAGTTAGACACAGAGAATTCAGGTAACGAAGCTTCAAGTCTCCTCGAAGTCATGATGATGCGAGTTTTATGAAAAGCAAACTCAGATCTGTTCAGTGACCACCAACAGTTTCTCCTCTGAAACTATTAGTATTCAAAGTCAGTGGTCTTTCGAACCACTGCTCTGATACCACTTGTTGGTCCCGGTACAAGACTGAGGAATACGTGTATGGGGGGGGAATACACGTATACCAATTTTTCAACCTTAAAACTGACTGAGTCCCCTTTGCTCAGAGTGGTAAAGAACTAGGAGCTGATAACACACCGACTGACTACACTTGGTGCGGGTCAGTTGGCTAACTATGAGTTCAAGTTCAGTGCGGAAATGTTTGAGCCCTGAAAGTTTAAAGTCTTGTTTAGTTTGCTTTCTGAAAAACTTGTTTTACTCAAATCTGAAGAGTGTTTAGTAGGGCAGTGCTCTTTTGAAGATCAGCCTGATTGATTCAGGCCTGATAAACTTGAATGCAATAAATGAACAAGTAATATAGCAAGTATGTGCAATATTAAAGCAGTAAGAACACAAGGAGTTTAACGTGGTTCAGAGTCTCAAGCTCCTACATCCACGGCCTGACTTAACAGGAAATCCACTCAAGGGATTCTTGTTTTTAACGTGCCAAGGTGCACCAAGACCAGCTAACCTCACTGATCTATACAACTCCACTTACTAACACTCTAACTGACTTACTCCCAACAAGCCTATCTTAGGGTTTTGGTTTCAGTTTGGATTCCAACTAAGTTGAGATTATCCTTACAAGGCAAAGCTATGCTAAGGATTGGATAATCTCTCTAAGCTTAAGATAATTCTAATTAGCTCTTGGAATACAGAATAACTCTCAATTGCTAAGAAACACTTGGGAAATTTAGAAGGTTTCGAGTGCTTCTCTTAAAGGTTGAATGCTTTGAATGCTTGAGAGTTTGAGTAATTTCTGGCTTGGAAATTTCCCGTAACCTTGAATGGGTTCAAGGCCTTCTGTATTTATAGGTGATTTGAATAACTATCCGTTGGAGGGATAGCCTACTAGTCATCTATGTAGAGTGGTTTCAAACGGACATATCTTCATACAACAGCCGTCCTTGCATGGATTTGGTATTTGTATTAAATGCACATTAAATGCTTGCCCGTTGAATATGCAGTCTGAATTCAGTCTTCATGTCAGGTTCCGTACGTGCGTGTCCATGTCATCAGGTTGGTGAGAATGTCAGAACTTATTCCTGAGCTTCAGGCTTGTCTTATTAAGTTCATTTTGTCTTGAGCCCACCAGTCTTGTCCTGACGCTGAAATTCCTTTTGCATTGCTTGGCTCTACTCCAAGTCTTCCCATTAACTCAGTGATATCCCGTTCCCTTCAGGACTGAGTTAGTAATGACCTCATGGTCATACTCTTCATCACTGATACTTACTCAGCCAGCTTAGAAGACTGCCATAAGTTTAGGATGGTGCTCTTCATCTTCAGGCTCTGAGCCTTGATTGTCTCCAGTGAGTTCTCTACTCACTGAGTACCTGTGAAGTGTAAAATGACTAAGTACTAATCCTAACCAAGACTAGCCTGACAGAGATAGATTAAGGCAATCATCTTTTCAGGGGCTTTGGGATCTTAATCAAAACTGACAATGTCCCAACACATTCAATACGCATTTAATGCAAATACCAAATCTATGCAAGGATGGCTGCTGCATGAAGATATGTCCGTTTGAAGCCACTCTACATAGATGACTTGAAGGCTATCTCTCCAACGGATAGTTTTTCAAATCACCTATAAATACAGAAGACCTTGATCCCATTCAAGGTTACGGGAAATTTCCAAGCCATAAATTACTCAAACTCTCAAGCATTCAAAAGCATTCAACCATTAAGAGAAGCACTCGAAACCTTCTAAATTTCCCAAGTGTTTCTCAGCAATTGAGAGTTATTCTGTATTCCAAGAACTAATTAGAATTATCTTAAGCTTAGAGAGATTATCCAATCCTTAGCATAGCTTTGCCTTGTAAGGATAATCTCAACTTAGTTGGAATCCAAACTGAAACCAAATCCCTAAGTTAGGCTTGTTGGGAGTAAGTCAGTTAGAGTGTTAGTAAGTGGAGTTGTATAGATCAGTGAGGATAAGAGGTCTTGGTGCACCTTGGCACGTTAAAAACAAGAATCCCTTGAGTGGATTTCTTGTTAAGTCAGGCCGTGGACGTAGGAGCTTGAGTCTCTGAACTACGTTAAACTCCTTGTGTTCTTACTGCTTTGATATTGTGCATACTTGCTATATTACTTGTTCATTCATTGCATTCAAGTTTATCAGGTCTGAATCAATCAGGTTGATCTTCAAAAGAGCACTGCCCTACTAAACACTCTTCAGATTTGTGTAAAACAAGTTTTTCAGAAAGCAAACTAAACAAGACTTTAAACTTTCAGGGCTCAAACATTTCCGCACTGAACTTGAACTGATAGTTAGCCAACTGACCCGCACCAAGTGTAGTCAGTAGGTATATTATCAGCTCCTAGTTCTTTACCACTCTGAGTAAAGGGGACTCAGTCAGTTTTAAGTTTGAAAAATTGGTATACGTGTATTCCCCCCCCCCATACACGTATTCCTCAGTCTTGTACCGGGACCAACATAGACTTCTACCGTATCTCCAATTTGTTCGTCGAACATCTTGTTCACCAACCTCTGATATGTTGCTCCGGCGTTGATAAGGCCAAATGGCATTCTTTTCCAACACAGCAAGTTTTTGTTCGTGTGAAATGCTGTATTTTCTTGATCGTCTGGATGCATTGGGATTTGATGGTACCCAGCAAAGGCATCCATGAATGGATGGCTCATCAATAGGGTAGCTAGTGGTGGCTTCCATCATGGATACCTGCGCGTGCTTTGCTTGTAATTGTAAGAGACATTCACGTGCCTTTCTTTGATCTCCCTTTATTGTGCCTGCTCCACTGGCTGTTGGGAAGTTTAGGCAATAGTGGTAAGTTGAACATGCCGCCTTGAATTCATTTAAAAAAGGTCTACCAAGAAACCCATTATAAGTCGATTCCTGGTCTACAACCAAGAAATCTACCATTCTCGTAATATTTTTCTTGGGTTCCTCGACCGTTACAAGTTGTACGGACAAAGTAATTATTCCCAGGGGGATTATTACAGCATTTCCAAAACCTAGAATTCGATGATTTGAGTCTCGGATATAGCTTGCATAATCCTCCAGTCGATCAAGCGTCTTCTTGAAGAGGATGTTGGTGTATGCCCCGGTGTCCACCAACAACCTATGCACTCTGGTCCCCATGATTTTAGCACAAATCACGAGCGAATCATTGTGGGGGGTCAATATTCCCTCCAAATCTTTTTCAGTAAAAGTCAATTCCGTTGTTTGCATGATGGACGGTTTAACCCTCATTTCTTGTACTTGATCAATTGCTCGTAATTCAGCTTTTCTTTTTCGGTTGGAAATTGGTGGTCGTCCATCAGAACACCCTCCCGCAGGCGATTTATACATGATGGAACCCGCAGGCCCTGCGGGTTCCATCATGTATAAATCCTCTAATGGACGAGCAGCAGCGGCGGGAACTGGTCGCCCGGGCTTATTATTCCTTTGAGGTTGACCATCATCCTCATCCTCCGAGTTGTTCTCACGGGCTCTCTTTCCAGGTTGCCTTTTGACAAAGTTGGAGAGCTTTCCCTCCTCGTAGAATCGCCAGAGTTACTTAAGCAAATCTCTGCACTTACTAGTAAAATGCCCCACGCTTTGATGGTAGGCACAATACTTGTTAGGGTTGAGTTTGCCAGTATCTTGGCAAATCCTACGGGGAGGGGAGAGTAACTTTTTCTCTTTTAAATTCTCGTATACAATATCGACTGATATTGTTAGCACTTGGTTCAGCTTTTCCTTTAACTCTGTCCCTTCAGTAAATGCCTTCATATTTTTTGGGACCCTATAGCCTGTCCCACCGGGTTTCTTGTTGTTCTCCTTGGAATCAGCTTTATTTTCTCCCAAGTTCGCTTGCAAGGCCTCGTGCATGGAAACAAATATGTCGGCTTGGTTTCTAAATTTGGCATAGCTTTTTGGGCACTTCAGTCGTACCTCCTTCCATAACTCCGATCCTTTTTTTAACACGGCCATAACAGCTATGATTTTCATATCTTCACTAACTGGCTCCCCTTCTAACAGCACTTTATCAAATCTCTCCATAAATGCCTGGTCTGACTCATCGTTATTTTGCTTTAAGTCCGACAATCGGTGTTTTTGGGATAGATATGACCCAGCAGTTGAGAAGTGGGAGAGAAACTCTCGACTCAGTTGAACAAACGAGTGAATTGACGCTGGTGGCATTGCAGAAAACCACTTGTGTACTCTGTCCCCCAAAGTCAAGGGGAAATTCCGACATTGGGTGGCATCACTGACTCCCACAGAAATCATGTAGTCCGAATACTTTGTTAATGGACTCGGGGATCAGCAATGCCTTCGTATTGTATGCTAACCGGAAACTGAATCTTTTTCTGAATTGAGGCCTTCAATATGATAGATGATAATGGTGAGGATGGCATGCTGGTCGTCCCCATCCCTCTTTGTTGATCCAGTTGCCCCTGCATGCTCTCCACAGCCTTTCTCAGGCTTGACAACTCATCCAAAGATGCCCCCTGGCTTGGAGGCTGTTCGGCGAGCAAAGGCACAGGCCTTTCTGCTCGTCGTAGTCCCTCACTCGGAGCGGGCATATCCTGGAGCTGTTTCCTAGGGTTGCTCGCTGCGTTTGGCCCTAGGCGCCTGAAAGCAGACTGGGACAGTCTCTCATGAACTGATGGGCGAGGCTGCTCAAATGTTGCCCGCTCATCTCCTGCTTCTTGGCGAGCAGCTTCTTTCTGATGTTGGGGTTGACCAAGTCTGTCCTGGGCACTAGAACGGGTTGTTCCATGACTTGACATTGTTGTTCGCCCTCGAGCAGACTCGGCCTGATCCTCTCTTGGGTCGGCCACCTTGGCTTTTCCCTTATCCCACCTAACTTGGGCAATGTTCACCTCATGTTGCTCGCCCCTAACAGACCTGACTCTAACAACCTCCATGGGTTTAGCCCTAGACCTTGCTTGTAAATGTCTATTTTGTTCCTGCTGTCTTTGAATAGCTTGGAGAGCAGCAATGGTTTTAGCCAGTTCGTTAGGGTTGTTCGCTAGGGCCTCCATTTCTGGTGGGATGTTGTGAGTTATGGCCGTATGTCGTGATCTGTTTGCATGTCTAGGTTCATGATCTTGATGGCCAGCTAATGAAGCTCGAGTGGGAGATGCTCTCCTTGATAAACGTGAACCTTGTGATTCCTTGGATTGAGGCATCCTAAGTTGAATTATCCTCTCAATCTTTGAATCTTCAAATTTTATATTGAAGAACACCAAGAACACTTTTGCTTGAATCTTCAAGGATTTCTTGAGGATTTCTTCAAATCTTCAAGTTTTCAAACTTGAAGTTCTTGACTAATCACACTTAATCGGAGGTTCGGACCCTTCTTCTAGCGCCAAATTGTTGGTGATCAAATTTAATCAGAGAGATTAATGGTTGTTTAGTTCGGTTTAGGACCACCAAACAAGAGCGTGTGATTGATTATCACCGTAAATGATAAATCGAAGCTTAGGATCATGAAAATGTAAATACGAAAGTCAAAATCATATTTATTTCGTTTAGGTATACGTTAAGGTGTGTTTGTGTGTGTTTTGTGAGTATTTGTGAATTTGAACTTGTATTTCTTATTGGAGAACAACTATTTATAGAGACTAGCAAGTATGAGGTGTTCAAGACTCTTGGACTTCCTAACTTGCATGCTAGACAAGTGTCCTTTGACCTTGTTTGACCTTATCTAAGCTGAATCTTAGTTACAAAGTCTTCTTTGGTCTTATCTCGGACTCATTGTTGTTCGTCATGGTTGGTTTGATTGGTCCAAATTGATCTTTAAATAAAAGTTGTTCGCCTTTTGAGGTTATGGCTCAGAAGTTGTTCGCCCTGGTATCTTGTTGAGATAGGCTTAGGAATCTTGGTCCTTTGCTCGTCAACATACACCTCTTAGGCTGGTGGATGCACCACCTTTTGATAATGTTGCTCGTCACCAGTGATCTGATGGAACGTTCATATCTGGTCTCGGGTCACAGAACTTGTTCGCCAGTATGTTGTTCGTCACTGGAGTTGTTCGTCATTTTATACACCTCCTGGATTGATTTATGCACTCCAACCTGATTTTCTTTATTAATCATCTTTGATTTGGAGTTGATTCTTCGTAATCCTTATTAAGGCCTTAATCCTTGTTCGTCTATTAACAGGATATAGTAATTTTTTAAAAACTTTTTTGTTGTCTGAAATTAGTCCTAAAATAATCAATACTATAATGACTTCCATCATTATCCAAAATTAGTCAAACAATAATAAATAATATAATAAATTCTCTTAAATTTATATAATTGGGAAACTTCTTGCAATTTTGGATTTGGTCCTAAATTATCTAACATATAATAACTTATCTCATTATGTTTTTGAAATATTCATAAAATAATTATAGGATTATAATTTCTCTAAGAAAACCAGGAGATGGTATTTTAGTATCGCATATGTTAGTTTAATATCGGATGTGGTATTTTTTAAAAAACTTTTATGCTATCCAAAATTAGTTCTAAAATAATCAATAATATAATAATCAAAATATCATGCCAAAATTAGTCCGCATATTTCTTGAAAAATTATTATTCTTCTGATATGACTAATCATTCACATAATTTATCTTTTCAAACTATCTTCGTCCACGTTAAAAATATTTATTTGATATTGGTCCTTCAACATTGTTTACTAGCAAAAGATAAATAAAAAATATAGAAAATAAATGCCAGGAGTCCATATTCAATGATCATACGCTAATCATTGCTATTCATTTATGTTTAATATTTAGACAAAAAAGTTAAGTTCCTCAAAGTAATCATAATTTCAACAAAGTAATTTCCATAAAGTAATAATGTGAATTTAGGCCATTAACTTTTACTTTATGACAACGTAAGTACTTTTTTGTTTTGGGCTGGCGAATTAACCAATTGGATATATTCAGACTAAATGTCATGTGATGCTTGAAAATAATATATTCCATATACTAGGCATGTCGGATACTATGTGATGAACCAATCGTTGTGGTTTTGATTAGAATTGGTAGTTTCATTATTCGATATTCTTTTTTTTTTTGGACGGAAGATATTTGTCAAATATCTTTTCAAACTATCTTCGTCAACATTAAAAATATTCATTTCCATTTTTTAGGGTCTTCCCGCATTAAAATTACTGTACATGTTGTCATTTTGGTCCTTTAACCTTTTCGACTAATAGTAAAAACTTGAATTACCAATATCAATCATATTGACTACGGATGTCTAGCGATTGTTTTGTATTTATTTTTTTTAGCTAATGTCTCTTTGGTATTGTGTAAAATTCTTAAAAAAATATTATGTTAAAAATTCGAAATTAGTCTTAGATTATTCCTAAAATATAGGATATTCCTAAAACGTGCACCGAGTTTTTAAATTAGTCCGAACTTAGTCCTATAGGATATTCCAAAACATGTGCATTGAGTTTTTAATGCAGAAGACTAAAATTCTTAAAAAATGTTGTGTTAAATTTTTTTAAATTAGTCCTAAATTCTTTATAATATAATAACTTATCTTCTTATATTTTTGAAATATTCCTAAAATATCAATAGGATAATAATGCAACTTATGCATTATTCTGGTACTTACTGTAGCTATTTATAGGACCAAATTTAAAAAAATTATGGGACCTAAAATATCTAAAGAAGAACCATTGTTGCAAGCCGTTTGTTCTCATGGGACCAAAACAAAAATTATAATTGGGTTAAGATTCATATATTCGTCTCTATCTTTATACTTGGATATTTTTTATTTTTTATTTGCGTGATATTGTTTACCTTGAGTGCCCTCTGTACTTTATCTGTGATTTTTTATATGGGATCAGTATGTGCAAATAGTAGTCGAGTTATAATGGAATTATATGTACAAATATGTAATAATTTTGGTTCAAACTCCTTTTTGGTCCTTTTTTTTATGTGTGTATTTACTTTTCTAAATTTGTTGTCATCCATTAATTTTACTGATTGAGGCTACAATTTTATGTGACCATAATTGAAACTTATGCATTCTTTTGGGACTTCACTACAACTATTTATGAGACCTAAGATATTTAAAGAATGAACATTTTTGCAAACTGCCTATTCTCATGGGACCAAAATTTAAGATTCCTGCGATAAGATTCGTATATCCTTCTCTATCTTTATATTTGGATGTTTGTGTTTTCTTATTTGCATGATGTTGTCTAACTTGATTGTCGTCTATACTTTGTTAGTGATTTTTTTGGTATGACGTCAGTTTGTGCGGATAGTAGTCGAGTTATAATGGAAGTATATGTACAAATAAGTAATAATTTTGCTCCACAATCTTTTTTGTCCTTTTTTTTTCTTTTCTTCCAAATATGTAGACATTGGACTGAAGAAAGAATTTTTTTGGACCAAAATTGCAACTTATGCATTCTTTTGGGACTTACCTATAATTATTTATGGGACCAAATTTGAAAAAAAAAAAAAACTACGGGACATGAAATATAAAAAAAAAGGCACCATTGTTGCAAACCAGTTGTTCCTATAAGACCAAAAATTTAAATTTTCCGGTCTTTTGTGTATGTTTATCTCTAATTTTGTATTTGTACATTTATATTTTTTTTATTCACGTGATGTGATTTAAGTTGAGTGTCGTCTATACTTTGTTGATGATTTTTTGATATGATGTCGGTCTATAAGAATAGTATTCGAGTTACAATAGTAGTATATGTACAAATAGGAGAATAGTTTTGGTCCACATTTATTTTTTGTCCTTAATTTTATATTAGATAACAGAATCGTGATATCAAACTTTTTGCAATTTTTTTTGAAACTTTTTGGTCCTTTTTTTTCCAATTTTATTTCATCCATTAATTTTATGGTCCTTTAACTTTCTATCCATCCATTGATTTTGATAGTATTCACATATTAAAAAGTTTATTTAAAAAAAGAACGAATTGACCCTATTTTTTTTATTTCTAAATCTTGCTTTTCTAAAATATATTGGTTATAAGAGAGAATTTGTTATTTTAGGATACTACCTTATGATTGTTTGTAAAAATAGGACACTGTCTTTTCGGGCTTGCAAAATTGAGAAAATATATTTACGAACTTGCAAAAAAATAATTATTTCTTGCTATATGAGTTAATTTAGTTATAGATTATAAGGTATGAATTATTGTATACAATTCAATTCGTATTTCAAATAATGTTGGCGATAGATTAGAAACATGATTAGCTTCATCTTGACATTACATATTTTAACATTAAAATATTAGTATTGAGAGTATGTTTGAATTAAATTATTTCATATATGAACCACTTTATAATTAATTTTAGTTACACTTTACTTTAACCAATTAATATTTTTTAAATTAAAATTAATACTCTTCGTTACCATCAACTAAATTGGTTATAACGGAAAAATTGTTATTTAGGGCATTATTTTTATGAGTATTTGTTCAATTATAACACTATGTTTACGAACTTGCAAGATTGAGATAATATATTTACGAACTTGCAAAATTAGGACAATATCTTTAAAAACGTGCAAAATTAGAGCACTCTTTTTTATTTTGTCCAAATTAGGCCAAATTTTATAAAATATGGGTTAAATAAAGTCTGATTACAATATGTCAAAAAACATTAATACATTTATCAAAAATAAATAATTAATAGTTAGATACATGTTCTTAAAAAATAACTCTAAATTTTTTTGTCGGAATCCACGATTTTCGCGGGTATAATACTAGTAACTAAGTATATATATAAACACAAAACACGGTTCCGTGAAAATTATATAAAAGAAGAAGATATTAAGATCAAATGTAAAGATTCGCATATTACACGGCTAGAAAAAAAGAAAAAGAAAAATGCATATAAGCCTGCAACGGCATATGTGACTTGAACCGAATATACTAGCTTTCTACTAGTAGCTTCCCCACAAGAGTACGGGTTCACTGTAGTGTGGGCAAGTATAGGGACCAAGTATTATCGAACCCAAGGGAAAGTGTGTATGCAAATAGATCCCTGAAGATCTACGCGTCGTAGTTAATATGAGTGAAATATTTTTGGATTTTTTAAAAGAGAAAATAATCTAAACTAAATTACTCTACGAATGCAAAAGGAAAATTTAACTAAGTATCTAAGGTTTGTATGCAAGTATGTGATGGTGATGCTCAGGATAGGAATCCCTACGTATACTAACGGAGCAGGTACATAATCAAAATAACCGTGACGCGCAAGAAATAACCTAAGTAAAAGAATGCAAGATGAAAGCTCAAGATTCCAAACCCTAATACTTTACCCTAACACTCGACTTCACTAATCCACTAACAAGTTAATAGATTGTGCTTAATTAATGAGACCCTAATTTAACTAAGGTGATGCGGTCGTCCTCCTTCGCTAAACTGGTAGATGAATTAGCCCTTTCTAAACCCTCTCGTTAAGTCTACTAGTTGTTAAAGAGTGATACGGTCGTCCTCTCTCTAACACTTTTCGAACGAAATTCAAAGGTAAAGTTAAGATTAATTTTAAGAATTCATTAATTAAGAGAATTAAAACTAAACATCACGAGTTACCCTAATTACGTACCCACAACCTACTTCTACGAGTTCATCCTACCCTAAGCATACAAGGGTGTTGGTCCCACTAGATAGATTAATTGCGGAAGCCTTTATAACCAAAATGTCTTTAGAGAAAATCTTTTCTAAGAGCACAAATAATAAACAACAGGTATTAAAGAAAGCAATAAATAACACCGTATTTATAGTGGTTCGGATCTGAATATCCTACGTCCACTCTCCCTTGATCAAAGGGGTCTCACTATCCAACCAACAAACTCACTACTTACTGGAATTTCCGAAGTACCAGCACCTTCTTACAATCTCTTTAGATCTAAGTTCGATCTAAAGACAAACTTACTCCAACCTTGTCTAACAAGATGAACAGGTTGAGTATATAAACTCCTTACGAGTTGGATGAGTAATTAAGAACAAAGTGAGTGCAAATGCGTAGTGATCAAAAAGCTTAGTATGCTATGTGCGCGTGTAGAGTCTCTAGAGCTTTTTCTTGAACTGCACTCTTGTATATATAGAGGGGATTGGGGCTAGCCGTTGGAGGGCTAATCCAATCAGATCCTCTATATAAGGAAGCCTCAATCAATCAATTCCCTAATTGATTGATTGGGTTGGTGGGATCCTTGGATTGATTATCTTCAAATACTTTCCAATCCTGATCTTGTTGACTTGATTTGAATCACCAACGATCAATAACTTCCTCTGCCTAACTCTGATTCTCTCCAGAGAAGGCAGGACCAGACACCAGGCAACCTCGGTGTCTTCTGGTCCTTATCTGGTGAACAACCAGACTACTCAGTAGAATAAGGGGATCAAACTGAGCATCTTTTGTTCCACCAGACTCGTCTGGTCTGGACTCGTCTGGTCTGGGGAAGGTCCTCTGCCTCTGGTCTGTCTCATCTGGTGAAGTCTTCTGATGGAGTCCTCTGGTGAAGTCCTCTGGTGGGGTCTTCTGATGACTCTTCTGGTCTGGCAGTTCCCCCTAGACTAAGTCCTAATCTAGATCATCATCTGGCTAACAGGTCCAGATGGTCCTATTACATCTTCTGGTTTGTTTTAACTCATCAAAACTAACAATTTTTATCCTAACAATTTCCCCCTTTTTGATGGAGTTAAAACACTACCAGAACTGATCAAGAATAATAAACTTAAGCAAGAAAACATTAAAGGATAAGACCTTAGAATAGATCTTATCAGGCAAACAATTAAGACAACAAGAGGTTGTCTTTAGAACAGAGAAGATATGAATTTCATTGATAGAAAAGATAAGGATGATTACAGATTACATTGAAGATCAGATCCTATTCTATGCATATCTTCTGTTGTCTTTGGGCACCAGAAACCAGTCAAGAAACCTGTCTTGAATGGCCTTCAACTCTGCAGAAGATGATGGGGTGAAGTTTGCCAACACCTTGGTCTTGTACAGTTTCTTCAGCTCAGCCCAATCAACCTGGTCTCCTGCCATAGGAGTGTTGAGAAAATGGAACTCAGGAGCAGTGACTTCCAGGTTGAATTCAATAGTTGAATCCATCAACTGCTTGTACAGATCTGCATCATATGCCTGCATCCAAGAATGGAAGGTCCTGTTGATGAGAGCATCATCCTCTGGTGGAGGTCTCTGGATGTAATGTTGAATGAACCAGAGAGTCTTGGCTTCTCTCCATTTTTCTATCAAAGGCACAGGAACAGTTGAGTCAAAAGACCCTTCTGTCCTGAGAGGAAGGATGTTCATGACTTCAACAGGCCCTTTTCTCTTCTGGCTTGAACCACTAGCACCAGGAGTGATGCCAGCTTCTCTGCTCTTCTTATTTTGCCTTCTAACATATTGGAGCCTCTGCTCTTCATCTATGTTCTTCCTTATCCTTGCTTGCCTCTCTTCAGGCGACTCTTCCTTGAATCTTTTCTCTGCTTCTTCAACCACAGATTCAAGGAAGCTCTTCTTTACTTTCCTTATCTTCCTCTTAGCAGGTCCAGAGATGGAGATTGGATCCTGCTCTGCTTCGGACTCCTCTTCTGCAGCAAGCTGCTTAGCCATGGAAAGGGATTTAAGCTCTTCCTTCTTCTTCTTCTGCAACTCAGCCTGGGCCAATGTATTCTCCAGCAGGTCCAGACGAGCTCCATGGCTGAAGAGAGTTTCATTTGTGGTCTTCGCCAGATCAGTTCTGGCTTTCTCTTCCCCCTTTTTAACTTCATCAAGGAGGGGCTCCACTACCTGCCGTATAAGATCAGGCAAGGCAGTGTTGGAGGAAGAGTGAAGATCACGCAGCTGCTTGGCCTCCTCCAGGTAAGCTTTAGACTCTGCAACAAGTCTCTCTTGCTTCTCCAATATCTCCTGGAGGGAGTCTTTCAGCTTTGCAGTTTGAATCATCTGGCTGGCCATCTCCACTTTGAGCACAGAGACAGGTCTCAACTGCTCCAGCACGTGCTCTTGTAGCTGCTTCTGGCTATGCATGACATCCAGCTTGACAAATAAGCTATTAGCCTTAAAAGAAGCCTTTACCTCTGCCAGAGAAGACTTTAACTGCTTCAGAAAGATTCTCCTCTCATGCTTGATCTGGTGCTCTATCATAGCAGGGGCCATATGTTGAATAGCTTTTGAAAAGCGCCCAATCTGCATGATTTGCTCATTGAAGAAGGCTTTCATCTTCTGGAGCACAGCAGGAGACATCTCAAAGTCTTCCTCATCTGAATATAGCTCTGGAGGAAAGACAAAATGAGGACCAAACTTGTAAGTGGGGCCCTCTGGAGTGAGCATTACCCCTCTCTGGATGAGCAGGGTGCGAATCAAGACTTTAGCAGCACCAGGAGTCTCCAGCTCTGCTGGGTTTTGAATATTCAGCCTCTGCTTCAGCTCAATCTCCCAAGCAGTGAAGTTGGAGGGACCCATTTCCTCAAGCAACAACATTAGTTCCTCCACATCTTCAAGTCTGGCCTTGCTCCAGACCTTGGCATCAGTAAGGTCTGCCAGAAGTGGTAAGTGCTCCAGAAGAACTGGGAAATGCTCTCTTAGCCAGAGCTGAGCACTTACACTCATACTCTGCCTAATGGGACTCATTTCTGCATATGAGAAAGTGAAGGGTTTGGGCCCAGAGGCAGAGGAGGAAGGTGCTAAGTCAGCAGGCTCAAGTGAAGCTTTCTCATCTTCACTATCATCGCTGGTTAAACAGGTAGGAGAAGGGGGAGGGCCAACGAATCCCAGAGCCATAGAAATGGTTGGGTCCTGGTCTGTATGGGTTTGGGGAGGGTTAGGATTTTGTGAAGTAGAGGGTGAAGGAATGGGTTGCTCTGCACCAGAAGATGATGGAATATCTGGTACAGAAGGTGTAGGAGGTATCTGGGAGGTGGAAGTGTTTGGAGGGGGGATTTCTGCACCAGAAGAGGTTGAGGGTACCTCTGGTACAGAAGGTGGGGGAGAGGGGTTTGTGTTTAGAGGTATATGGGAAGATGGGGGAGAGGGTGTTTGAGGAAAGGTTGAGGTAGAGAATGTAGGTGTGTCTGGGAGAGTCTGCTCTGGTGAGAATGAAAGAACACCAGGAGCAGATGAGATGGGATGAGTTTGAGTATCTGGTGGGGAGGTAGAGGGGGAGACAAGATCAATGGAAGTAGAGGAAGGTAAGAAAGGGTTTACCTCTGCTGGGTCAACACCAGTAGGCACAACGAGCTCTGGAGTATCCTCCATAATCTGGGAGGCTTCATCAATAGCTCTCTCCAGGGCCTCACCAAGATAAGATCCAGAGTCAAGATCCTGTAGAATTACCCTCTTGGCCCTGGGCTTCCTCTTAAGAGGTTCAACCTCCTCTTCCTCTTCTTCCTCTGATGGCTCATCCACCAGGAGGGTTTTCTTGGGAGCTCTTCTGCCAATCCTTGGCTTCTTGGTAGATTTCTTCTTGGCCTCCACCGGCCTCTTCCGCTTGGCTGCCCCAGCCTTAACAGCTTCATCATCATCACCACCCTTCTTCTTAAGAATGTTAAGAAGGGGAATCTGGTCCTCCTCCGAGGAACCAGAAAAGGCAATGGTTGAGGAACCAGTTGCACCAGCAGCTTTCTTCTGGGCCTTCTGCCTTGGCTGCTGCTTCTGCCCCTTTGCAGGTGAGGGTACTGCCTGAAGAGGAGGGGCAGGGATGGCTTCTTCTCCATCAGAATCAGGATGGCCATGAAGGGGACCATCCTTTGAGAATAGCACCTTAGACTTGTGAAAGCCTTTGCACCAAGACTCCTTCCATCTCTTCTCTGGAAGCAAGGAGTCCAAAATCAAGGTAAGTTTCGTACCCAACGAAACATTAGCAGTGAAATAAAACTGCATCTCCCCTGGAATGGAAGGACAAGCTTCCTTGTTAACTTTCGCCTTATTCTTCCTCAAGACGCCCCAAAAGAATTCTGCCCAATTGCATTGGACGCCGTCATACAAAGCTCTTATCACACACATTCTTCCATTAAAGATCGCATCTGTGCTGTGATTCTCACACATCAACACCTTAACAACTATGTCAAAAAGTACCTTGTACTTTTGCCTCAGATGCTTATCCAGAAATCCCTTTGTGATATTCTGGCAAGAGGAACGAGCGAACAGTTTGAAGGAACCCACAATATCATTCTCCTTGTAGGTTAAAGGATCCACTCCTTCCACCGAAATGTTTCCAAACAGGGCACAGAAAACATGCTTGGAAAACACCAAATCTTCCCTGTCAATCTTTGTAGAAATATGGTCTTCATTGATCTTCATGCGAACTAAAAACTGGGCCGCATAACCGTCAAGAGTACGAAAATCTCTGGGAATGGTGGAGATCAACTTCTCAACTCCGGATCTCCTCAAAAGTTCCAAAATAGCAAGAGCAGACGAGTTCTTGGTGGTATAGAAGTCAACCACCATCTCCGTTTTGAGTTTCTTCATCATCAATTCATGGTCGAAATTACATGGGGGAGCTATATCTGTGAGAGAGAGAGAGAGAGAGAGAGAAGAGAAGAACTTTGCAGAGAGAGGTTAGGGCTTGAACGTATGAAAACGTGAAAAGACAGATTGTAAGAAAATTAGATTTAAATAGGGTAATACGCGTGGCTCGAGTAATAAATGAAGTGTGAACGCGTGTAATACCAAAATTAAATTAGGGAACAAAATCAATATTTGAATTGATTGACATTTTGCACAGTGATTAAATCTGATGGCCACAAAGAAAGGCAAGATACAGATTTAATCTGGTGCGTTGGCATAGTCATTGGGACGGGGCATAAAGGGGTTTTGTGGCAGTCAAGAGAAAAAGCGAAATGATTGCCTAGGCCCTATACCCTAGTCTTAAATACACTCCGAAGTTGAAAGGTTTTGAGTGTACTTACTAATTTTAAAAGTGTATCCCAATGATCAGAGGCCAGAGAAGTAAAACCATACCTGTCACCTGATATTGTAACCAGATGATACCACAGCTAATCTGATGTTACATCTCCTCTGATGAAACTCATCTGGTCCTGGTCAGAGAAGATTCTGGACATTTGACTCAGCACCTCATCTGGGACAAGTGTCACCTGGTGCATACCTTATCTGGTACATGACATGTCTAATCTGCAGGTATGTTAGTTTTAAACGAAATAAAGAATATGCAATAAAGTGGGAATAAAGGATACTTCTCTGATGTTCGCCCTAAAACAAATCTGTCTCTGGATCCAATAATCCTAATTCAAAAGCTAACTCTCTGAATTTGGTCTCAGCCAAAGGCTTAGTTAAGATATCTGCTCTCTGCTTCTCTGTTGCAATCTTTTTCATCCTTATATCTCCCTTCTCAACATGATCTCTGATAAAATGATGCCTTATATCAACATGTTTACACCTGGTATGAAGAACTAGATTCTGGGTAATTGCAATGGCACTATTGCTATCACAGAATATAGGAATATCCTTGGCTCTAATCTGGTAATCCCTAAGCTGTTGACTAATCCAAAGTAGTTGAGAACAACAGCTCCCTGCAGCCATGTACTTTGTTTCTGTTGTTGATGTAGCAACTGAAGTCTGCTTCTTAGAAAACCAGGATACCAATTTATTCCCTAGAAATTGGCATGTCCCACTTGTAGATTTCCTATCTATTCTGCATCCACCATAGTCTGAATCTGAATAACCACTCAATTCCAAATTGTCATCTGCAGGATACCATAATCCTAAATTCATTGTTCCCTTAAGATATTTCAAAATCTTCCTTGCTGCTTCCAAGTGACTTTTCTTGGGATTAGCTTGAAACCTGGCACAAACTCCAACAGCAAAGGTAATATCTGGTCTGCTTGCAGTCAGGTACAGAAGAGAACCAATAAGTGCTCTGTACTAAGTCTGGTTCACACTCTCTCCAAACTCATCTGGATCCATGTTGAAATTTGTCATCATAGGGATCTTGGCTGCTTTGCTAGATCCTACTCCAAATTTCTCTAACATGTTTCTGGTGTACTTTGCCTGATTAATGAAGATTCCCTTCTCTGATTGCTTAACCTGCAAACCTAAAAAGTAATTCATCTCACCCATCATGGACATCTCAAACTGACTCTGCATGAGTTCACCAAACTTTTCACACATCTTCTTCTTAGGGGATCCAAATATAATGTCATCAACATATATTTGGACCAGAAGGATGTCCTTTCCTTCTTCTTTCCTAAACAAGGTCCTATCAATGTTACCCTTAGTAAAACCATTGTCCAGAAGAAATTGAGATAGAGTGTCATACCATGCTCTGGGTGCCTGCTTCAGCCCATAAAGAGCTTTCTTAAGCTTGAACACCTTGTCACCTTGTTCAAAACCAGGAGGTTGTTCCACATACACTTCCTCAATGAGAATCCCATTAAGAAAGGCAGATTTCACATCCATCTGGTATACTTTGAACTTCATGTGAGCAGCATATGCTAAGAACAATCTGATGGCTTCTAGTCTGGCAACAGGAGCAAATGTCTCATCATAGTCTATTCCTTCAGACTGAGAATAGCCCTGAGCCACTAGCCTTGCCTTGTTCCTAGTAATGACATCATTCTCATCTTTTGTTGGTCCCACTAGATAGATTAATTGCGGAAGCCTTTATAGCCAAAATGTCTTTAGAAAAAATCTTTTCTAAGAGCACAAATAATAAACAGCAGGTATTAAAGAAAGCAATAAATAACACCGTATATATAGTGGTTCGGATCTGAATATCCTACGTCCACTCTCCCTTGATCACAGGGGTCTCACTATCCAACCAACAAACTCACTAACCACTGGAATTTCCGAAGTACCAGCACCTTCTTACAATCTCTTTAGATCTAACTTTGATCTAAAGACAAACTTACTCCAACCTTGTCTAACAAGATGAACAGGTTGAGTATATAAACTCCTTACGAGTTGGATGAGTAATTAAGAACAAAGTGAGTGCAAATGCGTAGTGATCAAAAAGCTTAGAATGCTATGTGCGCGTGTAGAGTCTCTAGAGCTTTTTCTTGAACTGCACTCTTGTATATATAGAGGGGATTAGGGTTAGCCGTTGGAGGGCTAATCCAATCAGATCCTCTATATAAGGAAGCCTCAATCAATCAATTCCCTAATTGATTGATTGGGTTGGTGGGATCCTTGGATTGATTATCTTCAAATACTTTCCAATCCTGATCATGTTGACTTGATTTGAATCACCAACGGTCAATAGCTTCCTCTGCCTAACTCTGATTCTCTCCAGAGAAGGCAGGACCAGACACCAGGCAACCTCGGTGTCTTCTGGTCCTTATCTGGTGAACAACCAGAATACTCAGTAGAATAAGGGGATCAAACTGAGCATCTTTTGTTCCACCAGACTCGTCTGGTCTGGGGAAGGTCCTCTGCCTCTGGTCTGTCTCATCTGATGAAGTCTTCTGGTGGAGTCCTCTGGTGAAGTCCTCTGGTGGGGTCTTCTGGTGACTCTTCTGGTGAAGTCTTCTGGTCTGGCAGTTCCCCCTAGACTAAGTCCTAATCTAGATCATCATCTGGCTAACAGGTCCAGATGGTCCTATTACATCTTCTGGTTTGTTTTAACTCATCAAAACTAACAATTTTTATCCTAACAATTTCCCCCTTTTTGATGGAGTTAAAACACTACCAAAACTGATCAAGAATAATAAACTTAAGCAGGAAAACAATAAAGGATAAGACCTTAGAATAGATCTTATCAGGCAAACAATTAAGACAACAAGAGGTTGTCTTTTGAACAGAGAAGATATGATATTTTCATTAATAGAAAGGACAAGGATGATTACAGATTACATTGAAGATCAGATCCTATTCTATGCATATCTTCTGTTTTCCTTGGGCACCAGAAACCAATCCAGAAACCTATCCTGGACGGCCTTCAGCTCTGCAGAAGATGTTGGAGTGAAGTTCACCAACACCTTTGTCTTGTAAAGTCTCTTCAGCTCAGCCCAATCAACCTGGTCTCCTGCCATAGGAGTGTTAAGATAAGTGAACTCAGGGGCAGTCACCTCCAGGTTGAACTCAATGGTTGAGTCCATCAGTTGCTTGTACAAATCTGCATCATATGCTTGCATCCAGGTGTGAAAGGTCTTGTTGATTAGCTCATCATCCTCTGGTGCTGGCCTCTGGATATAATGTTGGATGAACCAGAGAGTCTTTGCCTCCTTCCATTTTTCAATCAGGGGCACAGGCACAGTAGAGTCAAAAGACCCTTCTGTCCTGAGAGGCAGAATGTTCATCACTTCAATGGGAGCTTTCCTCCTCTGGCTTGAGCCACCTGCACCAGAAGAAGCACCTGCTTCTCTGCTCTTCTTGTTTTGCCTTCTAACATATCTGAGCCTCTGCTCTTCATCTATGTTCTTCCTAATTCTTGCATGCTTCTCCTCTGGAGTCTCTTCCTTGTATCTCTTCTGAGCTTCTTCAACAACAGTCTCAAGGAAGCTTTTCTTGACTCTTCTTATCTTCCTCTTTGCAGGTCCAGAGATGGAAATTGGATCCTGCTCTGCTTCAGACTCCTCTTCTGCAGCAAGCTGCTTAGCCATGGAAAGAGACTTGAACTCTTCCTTCTTCTTCTTCTGTAACTCAGCCTGGGCCAAAGTATTCTCCAACAGGTCCGGACGAGCTCCATGGCTGAAGAGAGTTTCATTGGTGGTCTTCGCCAGATCAGTTCTGGCCTTCTCTTCCCCCTTTTTAACTTCATCAAGGAGGGGCTCCACTACCTGCATTATAAGATCAGGCAAGGTAGTGTTGGAGGAAGAGTGAAGATCACGAAGCTGTTTGGCTTCCTCCAGATAGGCTTTAGACTCTGCAACAAGACTTTCCTGCTTCTCCAACATCTCCTGGAGGGAGTCTTTCAGCTTTGCAGTTTGAATCATCTGGCTGGCCATCTCCACCTTGAGAACAGAGACTGGCCTCAACTGCTCCAGCACGTGCTCCTGGAGCTGCTTCTGGCTGTGCATGACATCAAGCTTGACAAATAAGCCATTAGCCTTGAAGGAAGCTTTTACCTCTGCCAGAGAGGACTTGATCTGCTTCAGGAAGATTCTCCTCTCATGCTTGATCTGGTGCTCTATCATAGCAGGGGCCATATGTTGAATTGCTTTGGAAATGTGCCCTATCTGCATGATCTGCTCGTTGAAGAAAGCCTTCATCTTCTGGAGCACAGCAGGAGACATCTCAAAGTCCTCCTCGTCTGAATATAGCTCAGGAGGGAAAGTGAAATGAGGACCAAAGTTGTAGGAGAAGCCCTCTGGAGTGAGCATAACTCCTCTCTGGATAAGGAGAGTCTTGATGAGGATCTTGGCCGCTTCTGGTGTCTCCAACTCTGCCGGGTTTTGAATATTTAGCTTCTTCTTCAGCTCAATCTCCCAAGCAGTGAAGGTAGATGGAGACATCTCCTCTAACAGAAGCATGAGATCTTCAACATCCTGGAGTCTAGCCATACTCCAAACCTTGGCATCAGTCAGATCTGCCAGGAGGGGTGAGTGCTCCAACAAAATTGGAAATTGCTCTCTTAGCCAGAGCTGAGCACTCACACTCATACTCTGCCTGATGGGGCCCATCTCATCAGAAGAGAAAAAGAAGGGTTTGGGCCCAGAGGCAGAGGAGGAAGGTGATAAGTGAGCAGGCTCAAGTGAAGCTTCCTCATCTTCACTATCATCGCTTGTTAAACAAGTTGGAGAGGGGGGAGGGGCAGGGAATCCCAGAGCCATAGCAATGGTTGGGTCCTGATCTGTATGGGTTTGGGGAGGGTTAGGATTTTGTGAAGTAGAGGTGGTAGGAATGGGTTGTTCTGCACCAGAAGAGGAAGGAATATCTGGTACAGAATGTGTAGGAGGTGTCTGGGAGGTAGAAGTGTTTGGAGGGGGGATGTCTGCACCAGAAGAGGTTGAGGGTACCTCTGGTGCAGAAGGTGGGGGAGAGGGATCTGTGGGAAGATGTGTTTGGGAAATTGGGGGAGAGGGTGTTTGGGTAGGAATGGTAGAGGTAGTATAGACAGGGGTATCTGGGATGATCTGCTCTGGTGGAACAAAAGGGTTACCAGAGGAAGAAGGGGTTTGGGGTATATTATCTGGGGGAGAGGTAGAAGGGGAAACAAGATTAATGGGGGAAGAAGATGGAATGGAGGGATTTACCTCTGCTGGGTCAACACCAGCAGGTATAGCAGTCTCTGGAGCATCCTCCATCATCTGGGAAGCATCCTCAATAGCCTTCTCCAAGGCCTCTCCAAGATCAGATCCAGAGTCTGAATCTTGAATAATTGCTTTCCTGGCCTTGGATTTCCTCACAAGAGGCTCAACCTCTTCTTCCTCTTCTTCTTCTGATGGCTCATCCACCAGAAGGGTTTTCTTGGCCTTCCTGCTAGTCTTAGACTTCTTAGCAGAGCCTCTCCTGGCCTCCTCTGGCCGCTTCCTCTTGGCTGCTCCAGCCTTCTTTACAGCTTTATCATCATCACCCTTCTTCTTAAGCACATCAAGAAGGGGAATCTGGTCCTCCTCTGAGGAACCAGAAAAGGCAACGGTTGAAGAACCAGTTGCTTCAGAAGCTTTCTTAAGGCTCTTCTGCTTCTGCTGCTTTCTCTGCCCCTTTGGAGGAGAAGGAATAGATTGAATAGGAGGGGCAGGGATGGCTTGCTCCCCATCAGAGTCGGCATGGCCGTGGAGAGGACCATCCTTGGAGAAGAGGATCTTAGACTTGTGATAACTGTAGCACCAAGAAGACTTCCACTTCTTCTCTGGAAGAAGAGAATCCAGAATGAGAGTTAACTTGGTCCCCAAAGAGACATTTGCAGTGAAATGGAACTGCAACTCCCCTGGCTTGGAAGGACAGGGCTCCTTCTTCACCTTCAGTCTGATCTTCCTCAACACATCCCAGAAGAACTCCGCACAATTACACTGCACACCATCATATAAAGCCCTCATCACACACATCCTACCATTGAAAATGGCATCTGTGCTGTGATTCTCACACATAAGCACCTTCACCACGATATCGAACAACACCTTGAACTTCTGCCTTAAATGCTTGTCCACAAAGCCCTTTGTGATGTTCTGGTAGGAAGAACGAGCAAAAATCTTGAATGATCCAATGATATCATCTTCCTTGTATGTCAACGGATCCACTCCCACCGTAGAAATGTTTTCGAACAAAGCGCAGAAATCGTGCTTAGAGAACACCAAATCATCTTCATCAATCTTCGAAGAAAAATAATCGCCATGAATCTTCATACGAACCAACAATTGGGCCGCATAACCGTCAAGAGTACGAAAATCCCTTGGAACAGTGGAGATCAACTTCTCCACCCCTGCATTCTGGAACATCTCCAGAACCGACAGCACAACCGGGTTCTTGGTGGTATAAAAGTCCACCACCATCTCCGTCTTAAGCTTTTTCATCATCAGGACATGATCGAAGTTGCACGGAGGGGCCATTTCTGTGAAAGAGAGAGAGAGAGAGAGAAAAAGCTTTGCAGAGAGAGGTTAGGGTTTGAAAGTATGGAAACGTGAAAGGACAGATTGAAAATAAAATTGATTTAAATAGAGTAATACGCGTGGCTTAAAAATTAAATGAAGTGTGAACGCGTGTAATTTTAAAATTTAATTGAGGAAACAAAATCAATTTTAGCATTGATTGACATTTTGCACAGTGATTAAATCCGATGGCCATGGTGAAAGGCGAGATACAGATTTAATCTGGTGCGTTGGCATAGTCATTGGGACTGGGTATAAAGGAGTTTTGTGGCAGTCAAGAGAAAAAGCGAAATGATTGCCTAGGCCCTATACCTTAGTCTTAAATACACTCTGAAGTTGAAACGTTTTGAGTGTACTTATTAATTTTAAAGGTGTATCCCAATGATCAGAGGCCAGAGAAGTAAATGCATACCTATCACCTGATATTGTAACCAGATGAAACCACAGCTACATCTCCTCTGATGGAACTCATCTGGTCCTGGTCAGAGAATATTTTGGACAAATGACTCAGCACCTCATCCGGGACAAGTGTCACCTGGTACATACCTCATCTGGTACCTTCTCTGATATATCTAATCTGCAGGTATGTTAGTGTTAAACGAAATAAGGAATCTGCAATAAAATAAAAGGATACTTCTCTGATGATCCCCCTAAAACAAATCTGTCTCTGGATCCAACAAACCTAACTCAAAAGCTAACTCTCTGAATCTGGTCTCAGCCAAAGGCTTAGTTAAAATATCTGCTCTCTGCTTCTCTGTTGCAATCTTTTCCATCCTTATATCTCCCTTCTCAACATGATCTCTGATAAAATGATGCCTTATATCAACATGTTTACACCTGGTATGAAGAACTGGGTTCTGGGTGATTGCAATGGCACTATTACTATCACAGAATATAGGAATATCCTTGGCTCTAATCTGGTAGTCCCTAAGTTGTTGACTAATCCAGAGAAGTTGAGAACAACAGCTCCCTGCAGCCATGTACTCTGCTTCTGTTGTTGATGTAGCAACTGAAGTCTGCTTCTTAGAAAACCAGGATACCAATTTATTCCCTAAAAATTGGCATGTTCCACTTGTAGATTTTCTATCTATTCTGCACCCACCATAGTCTGAATCCGAATAACCACTCAATTCCAAGTTGTCATCTGCAGGATACCATAATCCTAAATTCACTGTTCCCTTAAGATATTTCAATATTTTCCTAGCTGCTTCCAAGTGACTCTTCTTGGGGTTAGCTTGAAATCTGGCACAAACTCCTACAGCAAAAGTAATATCTGGTCTGCTTGCAGTCAGATACAAAAGAGAACCAATAAGTGCTTTGTACTGAGTCTGGTCCACACTCTCTCCAGACTCATCTGGATCCATGTTGAAATTTGTCATCATAGGAATCTTGGCTGCTTTGCTAGATCCTACTCCAAATTTCTCTAACATGTTTCTGGTATACTTAGCTTGATTAATGAAGATTCCCTTCTCTGATTGCTTAACCTGCAAACCTAAAAAGTAATTCATTTCTCCCATCATGGACATCTCAAACTGTCCCTGCATGAGCTCACCAAACTTCTCACACAGCTTCTTGTTAGGGGATCCAAATATGATGTCATCAACATATATTTGGACCAGAAGGATGTCCTTTCCTTCTTCTTTCCTAAACAAGGTCCTATCAATCTTACCTTTTGTAAAACCATTGTCCAGAAGAAATTGAGAAAGAGTGTCATACCATGCTCTGGGTGCCTGCTTCAGCCCATAAAGAGCTTTCTTAAGCTTAAACACCTTGTCACCTTGTTCAAAACCAGGAGGTTGTTCCACATACACTTCCTCAATGAGAATCCCATTAAGAAAGGCAGATTTCACATCCATCTGGTATACTTTGAACTTCATGTGAGCAGCATATGCTAAGAACAATCTGATGGCTTCTAGTCCGGCAACAGGAGCAAATGTCTCATCATAGTCTATTCCTTCAGACTGAGAATAGCCCTGAGCCACTGGTCTTGCCTTGTTCCTAGTAATGACATCATTCTCATCTTTCTTATTCTTGAAAACCCACTTAGTGCCTATCACCTTTTGATGTCTTGGTCTGTCTACCAGCTCCCAAACATCCTGTCTGGTGAATTGATTCAATTCCTCCTGCATAGCCACAATCCAATTTGAATCTTTCAGTGCCTCCTTGATGTTCTTGGGCTCAATCAAGGACACATAGCAACTAAATAAGGCAGCTAAGTTAAGAGTTCTCCTAGTCTGGACACCCTTAGTTGGATCTCCAAGGATTAGCTCATTAGGGTGATCAACCAGGGTCCTCCTTCCCGTGGTCTTGCCTGGTTGATCATCTTCTGCAGTACCTTGGTGATTATCACCACCTGCAGAAGAGCTTCCCCCTACAGGAGTTCCAACCACTTCTGGTTCTGCTCCTTGTGAAGGCTGCTGCTTCAGAGAACCAGGAGATGGGTCATCATCTGAATCTGAATCTGAATCAAGAACAGGTGGATTGACTTTGATTACTCTGGGAGTAGTCTGATTCTGGGTCTCATCAGAAGACTTTAAGTCCACCTTGCACTCAAAAGCAGATTCATCAAAAACAACATGAGGTGTTTCCTCCACACAAAGTGAATTCTTATTAAAAACTCTAAAAGCTTTACTGGTGCTGGAATATCCTAAAAATATTCCATCAGCCACTTTAGCATCAAAGGTTCTTAATTTAGATTTCCCATTATCATGGATGAAACACTTACATCCAAAAACATGAAAATATGAAACAGATGGGGTTTTACCTTTCCATACCTCATATGGAGTCTTATTGTGTCTCTGGGCAATCAGGCATCTGTTCTGAGTGTAGCAAGCTGTATTGATGGCCTCTGCCCAAAATCTCTGTGGAGTGCTGTATTCTGCCAGAAGTGTTCTTGCAGCTTCTTTGAGGGTCCTATTCCTCCTTTCTGCTACTCCATTTTGTTGGGGTGTTCTGGCAGCAGATGTCTCATGAAAAATCCCATGATCCTTGCAGTAATTTGCAATGTGTGAATTCAGAAACTCTGTTCCTTTGTCACTTCTGATTCTGACTATGCTCTGGTTCTGCTCATTCTGAATCTGCTTGAAGAACTCTGGCAGCTTAGTTATAGTTTCATTTTTTCTTAAACAAGAACACTACCCAAGTGTATCTTGAAAAGTCATCTACTATTACTAAGGTGTACTTCCTTCCACTGAAACTAAGAGGAGAAACAGGTCCAAACAGGTCCATGTGAAGTAGTTGAAGTACTCTGGTTGTGGTTGTGCTCTGGACATCCTTAAAGGAAGTCTTGGGTTATTTACCCTTCTGGCATGAACCACAAACCTGATCCTTCTTAAACACTTCATTTGGAAGACCTCGAATGAGACCTTTTCTGGTAATCTTGTTCAATGTTTTGAAGTTAAGATGACACAATCTTTTGTGCCAAATCCAGCTGTTCTCTGCAGATCCTTTAGCAACCAGGCAAGCATTTCTTGGGCAACTGCTAAAATCTGCAAGATAAATGTTACCCTTCCTCAAGCCTATTAGTAAAATATCATTATAATCAGAAGAGAAAACAGTGCATGAATCACTAGAAAACTTCACTGAGTATCCCTTGTCACAGAATTGGGATACTGAGAGAAGATTATGCTTGAGTCCTTCTACGTAGTAGACTTCGTCTACAGATACTCCATTGAAGGTCAACTTTCCAACTCCTCTGGTGACGCCATAATTGTTGTCACCAAACATCACTCTTGCTCCATTCAATGGCTTGAAATCTTGGAGATTATCTTTCTTGAAGGTCATGTGCTTGGAACATCCACTATCAATGTACCAGACATGGTTGCTTGAAAATCCTTTCTCCAATGGACTCTTATCTACCTGCAGAGAGATCAATTAGGTCCCCTACTAGTGCTGGGTCCTGATTGGTTAGTTGCAGGTTTTGTAGGAATCCAAAGATAAAGATCATCTCTTGATGGATGAGGAGATCTTATCTTTCTTCCAAATCTATCTACCAGCACATGTCCTCTTACAATGACATATTGAGCTACTGGTCTGATAAGGACACCTTTCCTATAAACAGGTCTGGTGTACCTTTTCTCAAATCTGGCCTTTGGAATGGCCTGCCTCAAAGACATGGTCTTAAAGGTCTGGTTGTAAGGGTACATCCTAGAAGAACCATCTCTGGTGTCATAACTTCCCAGATCAGTTGGTTTTCTATAGATGGGTCTGGAAGACCTCCTCTGGTTCTGATAATTTGACTTTCTCTGGTAATTATTGTTCCTTTGAGTAGACCTATTCTGGAATTGATTCCTCTGAGAAAATTGTCTCTGGGGTACCTGGTTCTGTTGAACATTGTTCCTTCCCTGGTAGTTGTTACTCTGATTGGTATTCCCCTTTCTTGAGTTTTTCCTTTGAGGTCCCCTAATCTGTTTAGGTTCCCTTTGAGAATTTCTCTGGGGTCCTCCAATTTGAGTAATTTCTACTCCTTGGGACTCATTGTTCACAGAACCATCAATCTTTAATGATTCCCCTTTTTGACACTTATTTTCAAGCATCTTCTCTTCCAGAACAGTCAACTCTTCTGGACCATTTGTTATGTGATTAACAGAGTGGTTCCTTTTCCAATCAGGATTGTGAACCACCTTGTAACCATTACCAGTTAAGTCTTTATCATTCCAGATTTCTACCAATTTATCAGCTCTTACAGACTTGTCTTTATTATAAAGGTATTTATGAGTTTTAGTGGTAATTCCAGAATATCCTAAACCACTCTTATCACAAATGCGCTGAGAAGTCTCTGATATGATAGATACAACAGATGGTATCTTAGGAGCTTCTCTGGGCATAGGTATCTCCTCTATGTTGTGAACAACTTGTTTTCCCTTGATAAGAGTTTGGTATTTGGCTCTGAGTTCTGTGATCTCATCCTCTTGAGAGTTCCTTTCTTTCATGAGTTGATCTACCAGAGTATCTCTTTCTGTGATCTTATCCTGAAGTTCAGAGACTTCTTTGGAATGATCTTTCATGAGTTCTCTGGTGGATTTGTGCTCATGAGAGAGAGATTGAACTTCAGCTCTGAGCCTACCATTCTCTTTCTCAAGTTTTTGACAAAGTTGGACACAATTTTGGAGATCTGATAGCATTTGTTGCATATCAGACTCTCTGGAGTTACCAGATGAATTAGAGGATTCAGTACATTTGGAATTTGATAAAACTAGAGTAGTTTCATTTACCTCAGTGATGTCTGCCATGAGACACACATCATCATCTGATCCAAAGTCAGAAGAAGAAGAACTGGAACTAGTATCCTCCTCCTCTGCTTCTGCCAGCAATGCTCTCTTATCTGCATATCTCCTATCTCTCTTGATTCTTTTCTCTTCTCTTTCCCTAGGAGTAAGCTGAGGACAATCATAACTGTAGTGACCAGTCTTGTTGCATGTGTAGCAGGCATTGTCTCCTCTGGGACTAGGACTTGGCTCTCTCCTCCTCTGGTTGTAGTCTGATCTGGCAGGGCTACTCTCTCTCCTCTGGTAGTCAGGTCTGCCAGAGCTACCATCCCTCCTCTGATGATCTGATCTCCCAGAGTTGCCAGGGTTATCATCTCTCCTCCTCTCTGGAGTTCTGAATCTGGTCTCCCTTGAGTCTCCAGATGCCTTCTCCTTCTCTGCAGGCTTGAAGGAACTCTTCCTGTCTCTGGTAGACTCCTTCCAATGCCTTTTGTACCTGCCATATTTTGAACTCATTTTGTCTAATTTACGAGTTAGAAGTGCTACCTGCTCCTTGAGGCTCAAGTCATCTGCAGTAGACTCCTTTGGCTTGACATCAGGCTTGAGAGTTGAAGAGAATGCAACTCCTTTCTGGCCAGAAGAGGAAACCTCTTCTGTTTGATCCTCCTCTTGAAGATCATATTCGTAAGCTTTGAGATCAGACAACAGAAGATGATGATCCAGAGTATTGAGATCCTTGTTGTCCTTGATCACAGTTACTTTGATTCTCCACCTGCTAGTTAGTGAACGCAAAATTTTGCTATTAATTTCTTTTTCAGAGTAGGTCTTACCTAAGGCACTAGCCTTGTTTAGGAGATTTGTGAGGCGCATGTCCAGCTGGTCTATGGTCTCGTCTTGTTTCATTTTGAACGTATCAAACGAGTGTTGAACAGCCTGGAGCTTGTTATCTTTAATCTTCTCTGTTCCCTCGCAGAGAAGTGCAAGTTTGTCCCACATTTCCTTCGCAGTGACACAGGTTCTGACCTTCTCTATTACCTCCTTGGTGAGAGTGTTGATAATCTCGGTTCTTGCCACCTGGTCCAGGTTATGTAGCTTTCTATCATCGTTGTCAAGTTCTTCTTTCTTTTTGAGGATTCGTTGTCTGGGAACTCTATCCTCTGCAGCGTCACTAGTTTCTTCTCTGGACTCTGACCTGCCACTATCAATAGGAGTCCAGTAAAATTTAATGGGGCCACTCTCTACCACATCTAACATGCGGTGGTGGATAGCTCCCAGATGATTACTCATCATGAAGCTCCAGTGGCTATAGTCCTCAAATGAGAACTCTGGCAATTTGCGACTCTTATAAGAAGATTTTACAGACATTTTAAATAGAATTTGGGAAATAACAAGAACATTCACAAAAGCACTAAGGAGCAATGGATCTGCCCGGTGACCACCAAAAGCTTTACAAAGCAGTGGTCATTGGACACACTGCTCTGATACCACTTGTTGGTCCCACTAGATAGATTAATTGCGGAAGCCTTTATAGCCAAAATGTCTTTAGAAAAAATCTTTTCTAAGAGCACAAATAATAAACAACAGGTATTAAAGAAAGCAATAAATAACACCATATATATAGTGGTTCGGATCTGAATATCCTACGTCCACTCTCCCTTGATCACAGGGGTCTCACTATCCAACCAACAAACTCACTAACCACTGGAATTTCCAAAGTACCAGCACCTTCTTACAATCTCTTTAGATCTAACTTTGATCTAAAGACAAACTTACTCCAACCTTGTCTAACAAGATGAACAGGTTGAGTATATAAACTCCTTACGAGTTGGATGAGTAATTAAGAACAAAGTGAGTGCAAATGCGTAGTGATCAAAAAGCTTAGAATGCTATGTGCGCGTGTAGAGTCTCTAGAGCTTTTTCTTGAACTGCACTCTTGTATATATAGAGGGGATTAGGGTTAGCCGTTGGAGGGCTAATCCAATCAGATCCTCTATATAAGGAAGCCTCAATCAATCAATTCCCTTATTGATTGATTGGGTTGGTGGGATGCTTGGATTGATTATCTTCAAATACTTTCCAATCCTGATCATGTTGACTTGATTTGAATCACCAACGGTCAATAGCTTCCTCTGCCTAACTCTGATTCTCTCCAGAGAAGGCAGGACCAGACACCAGGCAACCTCGGTGTCTTCTGGTCCTTATCTGGTGAACAACCAGAATACTCAGTAGAATAAGGGGATCAAACTGAGCATCTTTTGTTCCACCAGACTCGTCTGGTCCGGACTCGTCTGGTCTGGGGAAGGTCCTCTGCCTCTGGTCTGTCTCATCTGATGAAGTCTTCTGGTGGAGTCCTCTGGTGAAATCCTCTGGTGGGGTCTTCTGGTGACTCTTCTGGTGAAGTCTTCTGGTCTGGCAGTTCCCCCTAGACTAAGTCCTAATCTAGATCATCATCTGGCTAACAGGTCCAGATGGTCCTATTACATCTTCTGGTTTGTTTTAACTCATCAAAACTAACAATTTGTATCCTAACATCTTTCTTATTCTTGAAGACCCACTTAGTGCCTATCACCTTTTGATGTCTTGGTCTGTCTACCAGCTCCCAAACATCCTGTCTGGTGAATTGATTCAACTCCTCTTGCATTGCAATAATCCAATTTGAATCTTTCAGTGCCTCCTTGATGTTCTTAGGCTCAATCAAGGACACATAGCAACTGAATAAGGCAGCTAAGTTAAGAGTTCTCCTAGTCTGGACACCCTTGGTTGGATCTCCAAGGATTAGGTCATTGGGGTGATCAACCAGGGTCCTCCTTCCCGTGGTCTTGCCTGGTTGATCATCTTCTGCAGTACCTTGGTGATTATCACCACCTGCAGAAGAGCTTCCCCCTACAGGAGTTCCAACCTCTTCTGGTTCTGCTCCTTGTGAAGGCTGCTACTTCAGAGAACCAGGAGATGGGTCATCATCTGAATCTGAATCTGAATCAAGAACAGGTGGATTGACTTTGATAACTCTGGGTGTAGTCTGATTCTGGGTCTCATCAGAAGACTTAGAATCCACCTTGAACTCAAAAGTAGATTCATCAAAAACAACATGAGGTGTTTCCTCCACACAAAGTGAATTCTTATTAAAAACTCTAAAAGCTTTACTGGTGCTGGAATATCCTAAGAATATTCCATCAGCCACTTTAGCATCAAAGGTTCTTAATTTAGATTTCTCATTGTCATGGATGAAACACTTACATCCAAAAACATGAAAATATGAAGCAGATGGGGTTTTACCTTTCCATACCTCATATGGAGTCTTATTATGTCTCTGGGCAATCAGGCATCTGTTCTGAGTGTAGCAAGCTGTATTGATGGCCTCTGCCCAAAATCTCTGTGGAGTGCTGTATTCTGCCAGAAGTGTTCTTGCAGCTTCTTTGAGGGTCCTATTCCTCCTTTCTGCTACTCCATTTTGTTGGGGTGTTCTGGCAGCAGATGTCTCATGAAAAATCCCATGATCCTTGCAGTAATCTGCAATGTGTGAATTCAAAAACTCTGTTCCTTTGTCACTTCTGATTCTGACTATGCTCTGGTTTTGCTCATTCTGAATCTGCTTGAAGAACTCTGGCAGCTTAGTCATAGTTTCATTTTTCTTAAACAAGAACACTACCCAAGTGTATCTTGAAAAGTCATCTACTATTACTAAGGTGTACTTCCTTCCACTGAAACTAAGAGGAGAAACAGGTCCAAACAGGTCCATGTGAAGTAGTTGAAGCACTCTGGTTGTGGTTGTGCTCTGGACATCCTTAAAGGAAGTCTTGGGTTGTTTACCCTTCTGGCATGAACCACAAACCTGATCCTTCTTAAACACTTCATTAGGAAGACCTCGAATGAGACCTTTTCTGGCAATCTTATTCAGTGTTTTGAAGTTAAGATGACATAATCTCTTGTGCCAAATCCAGCTATTCTCTGCAGATCCTTTTGCAACTAGGCATTCATTTCTTGGGCAACTGTTAAAATCTGCAAGATAAATGTTACCCTTCCTCAAGCCTATTAGCAAAATATCATTATAATCAGAAGAGAAAACAGTGCATGAATCACTAGAAAACTTCACTGAGTATCCCTTGTCACAGAATTGGGATACTGAAAGCAGATTATGCTTGAGTCCTTCTACGTAGTAGACTTCATCTACAGATACTCCATTGAAGGTCAACTTTCCAACTCCTCTGGTGACGCCATAGTTGTTGTCACCAAACATCACTCTTGGTCCATTCAATGGCTTGAAATCTTGGAGATTATCTTTCTGGAAGGTCATATGCTTGGAACATCCACTATCAATGTACCAGACATGGTTGCTTGAAAGTCCTTTCTCCAATGGACTCTTATCTGCCTGCAGAGAAATCAATTAGGTCCCCTACTAGTGCTGGGTCCTGATTGGTTAGTTGCAGGTTTTGTAGGAATCCATAGATAAAGATCATCCCTTGATGGATGAGGAGATCTTATCTTTCTTCCAAATCTATCTACCAGCACATGTCCTCTGACAATGACATATTGAGCTACTGGTCTGATAAGGACACCTTTCCTATAAACAGGTCTGGTGTACATTTTCTCAAATCTGGCCTTTGGAATGGCCTGCCTCAAAGACACGGTCTTAAAGGTCTGGTTGTAAGGGTACATCCTAGAAGAACCATCTCTGGTGTCATAACTACCCAGATCAGTTGGTTTTCTATAGATGGGTCTGGAAGACCTTCTCTGGTTCTGATAATTAGACTTGCTCTGGTGATTATAGTTCCTTTTAGTATACCTATTCTGGAATTGATTCCTCTGAGAAAATTGTCTCTGGGGTACCTGGTTCTGTTGAACATTGTTCCTTCTCTGGTAGTTGTTACTCTGATTGGTATTCCCCTTTCTTGAGTGTTTCCTTTGAGGTCCCCTAATCTGTTTAGGTTCCCTTTGAGGATTTCTCTGGGGTCCTCCAATTTGAGTAATTTCTACTCCTTGGGACTCATTGTTCACAGAACCATCAATCTTTAATGGTTCCCCTTGTTTACACTTATTCTCTAGCATTTTCTCTTCCAGAACAGTCAACTCTTCTGGACCATTTGTTATGTGATTAACAGAGTGATTCTTTTTCCAATCAGGATTGTGAACCACCTTGTAACCATTACCAGTTAAGTCTTTATCATTCCAGATTTCTACCAATTTACCAGCTCTTACAGACTTGTCTTTATTGTAAAGGTATTTATGAGTTTTAGTGGTAATTCCAGAATATCCTAAACCACTCTTATCACAAATGCGCTGAGAAGACTCTGATATGATAGATACAACAGATGGTATCTTAGGAGCTTCTCTGGGCATAGGTATCTCCTCTATGTTGTGAGCAACTTGTTTTCCCTTGATAAGAGTCTGATATTTGGCTCTGAGTTCATTGATCGCATCTTCTTCAGAGGTCCTTTCTTTCATGAGTTGATCTACCAGAGTATCTCTTTCTGTGATCTTATCCTGAAGTTCAGAGACTTCTTTGGAATGATCTTTCATAAGTTCTCTGGTGGATTTGTGCTCATGAGAGAGAGATTGAACTTCAGCTCTGAGCCTACCATTCTCTTTCTCAAGTTTTTGACAAAGTTGGACACAATTTTGGAGATCTGATAGCATTTGTTGCATATCAGACTCTCTGGAGTTACCAGATGAATTAGAGGATTCAGTACATTTGGAATTTGATAAAACTAGAGTAGTTTCATTTACCTCAGTGATTTCTGCCATGAGACACACATCATCATCTGATCCAAAGTCAGAAGAAGAAGAACTGGAACTAGTATCCTCCACCTCTGCTTCTGCCAGCAATGCCCTCTTATCTGCATATCTCCTATCTCTCTTGATTCTTTTCTCTTCTCTTTCCCTAGGAGTAAGCTGAGGACAATCATAACTGTAGTGACCAGTCTTGTTGCATGTGTAGCAGGCATTGTCTCCTCTGGGACTAGGACTTGGCTCTCTCCTCCTCTGGTTGTAGTCTGATCTGGCTGGACTACTCTCTCTCCTCTGGTAGTCAGGTCTGCCAGAGCTACCATCCCTCCTCTGATAATCTGATTTCCCAGAGCTGCCAGGGTTGTCATCTCTCCTCCTCTCTGGAGTTCTGAATCTAGTCTACCTTGAGTCTCCAGATGTCTTCTCCTTCTCTGCATGCTTGAAAGAACTCTTCCTGTCTCTGGTAGACTCCTTCCAATGCCTTTTGTACCTGCCATACTTTGAACTCATTTTATCTAATTTACGAGTTAGAAGTGCTACCTGCTCCTTGAGGCTCAAGTCATCTGCAGTAGACTCCTTTGGCTTGACATCAGGCTTGAGAGTTGAAGAGAATGCAACTCATTTTTGGCCAGAAGAGGAAACCTCTTCTGTTTGATCCTCCTCTTGAAGATCATACTCGTAAGCTTTGAGATCAGACAACAGAAGATGATGATCCAGAGTATTGAGATCCTTGTTGTCCTTGATCACAGTAACTTTGATTCTCCACCTGCTAGTTAGTGAACGCAAAATTTTACTATTAATTTCCTTTTCAGAGTAGGTCTTACCTAAGGCACTAGCCTTGTTTAGGAGGTTTGTGAGGCGCATGTCCAGCTGGTCTATGGTCTCGTCTGGTTTCATTTTGAACGTATCAAACGAGTGTTGAACAGCCTGGAGCTTGTTATCTTTAATCTTCTCTGTTCCCTCGCAGAGAATTGCAAGTTTGTCCCACATCTCCTTCGCAGTGACACAGGTTCTGACCTTCTCTATTACCTCCTTGGTGAGAGTGTTGATAATCTCGGTTCTTGCCACCTAGTCCAGGTTATATAGCTTTCTCTCATCGTTGTCAAGTTCTTCTTTCTTTTTGAGGATTCGTTGTCTGGGAACTCTATCCTCTGCAGCATCGCAAGTTTCTTCTCTGGACTCTGACCTGCCACTATCAATAGGAGTCCAGTAAAATTTAATGGGGCCACTCTCTACCACATCTAACATGCGGTGGTGGATAGCTCCCAGATGATTACTCATCATGAAGCTCCAGTGGCTATAGTCCTCAAATGAGAACTCTGGCAATTTGCGACTCTTATAAGAAGATTTTGCAGACATTTTAAATAAAATTTGGGAAATAATAAGAACTTTAACAAAAGCACTTCAAGAGCAATGGATCTGCCCGGTGACCACCAAAAGCTTTACAAAGCAGTGGTCGTTGGACACACTGCTCTGATACCACTTGTTGGTCCCACTAGATAGATTAATTGCGGAAGCCTTTATAACCAAAATGTCTTTAGAGAAAATCTTTTCTAAGAGCACAAATAATAAACAACAGGTATTAAAGAAAGCAATAAATAACACCGTATTTATAGTGGTTCGGATCTGAATATCCTACGTCCACTCTCCCTTGATCAAAGGGGTCTCACTATCCAACCAACAAACTCACTACTTACTGGAATTTCCGAAGTACCAGCACCTTCTTACAATCTCTTTAGATCTAACTTCGATCTAAAGACAAACTTACTCCAACCTTGTCTAACAAGATGAACAGGTTGAGTATATAAACTCCTTACGAGTTGGATGAGTAATTAAGAACAAAGTGAGTGCAAATGCGTAGTGATCAAAAAGCTTAGTATGCTATGTGCGCGTGTAGAGTCTCTAGAGCTTTTTCTTGAACTGCACTCTTGTATATATAGAGGGGATTGGGGCTAGCCGTTGGAGGGCTAATCCAATCAGATCCTCTATATAAGGAAGCCTCAATCAATCAATTCCCTAATTGATTGATTGGGTTGGTGGGATCCTTGGATTGATTATCTTCAAATACTTTCCAATCCTGATCTTGTTGACTTGATTTGAATCACCAACGATCAATAGCTTCCTCTGCCTAACTCTGATTCTCTCCAGAGAAGGCAGGACCAGACACCAGGCAACCTCGGTGTCTTCTGGTCCTTATCTGGTGAACAACCAGACTACTCAGTAGAATAAGGGGATCAAACTGAGCATCTTTTGTTCCACCAGACTCGTCTGGTCCGGACTCATCTGGTCTGGGGAAGGTCCTCTGCCTCTGGTCTGTCTCATCTGGTGAAGTCTTCTGATGGAGTCCTCTGGTGAAGTCCTCTGGTGGGGTCTTCTGATGACTCTTCTGGTCTGGCAGTTCCCCCTAGACTAAGTCCTAATCTAGATCATCATCTGGCTAACAGGTCTAGATGGTCCTATTACATCTTCTGGTTTGTTTTAACTCATCAAAACTAACAATTTTTATCCTAACAAAGGGTTTTAGCTAGACATCGATTTTACGTAAATAATAGCAATTGAATAAGTAACGAACATGAACATGATAATTAGAACGAAGAAGAGATCAAACATAAACTAGGGTTTAAAGAAATAAAAGAATAAACTGAAATTAAATCAATAAAAGAAGTCTCAATGTGTTCAAGAACGAAGATATAAAGAAACGAAACTAAAAAGTAAAATCGTAATATGAATTCGTAACGAAAACCTCAAAAACATAAACGTAAAGCTTGCTCCTCTCCTTCCTCTCCAAAAACGAACTCTAAAAGTCAAAAACTATCAAGTGATATATGGTTGTCCGTAAAAATGAGCTCGGGACGAGTATATATAAGCTTTGGGCCAAATCGGGAACTCGTGGGCCGGAAAAACGAACTTGGAAACTTTAGCCTTGAAGGCGCTCGAGCTGGGCTAGCTCGAGCGGAGGCGCTCGAGCAGTGTGGTCGAGCGGAGGCGCTCGAGCATAGGCACTCGAGCGCCAAAAATATTCTGCAAGTTTCGGCGCTCGAGCTGACGAGCTCGAGCGGAGGCGCTCAAGCATGTTGGTCGAGCGGAACAAGTGGTCGAGCGGAGGCGCTCGAGTGCCTCCGCTCGAGCACTTTTCAGCAACAGTACACTTGTTCATAAAATCTTCATATCTCCTCAACCGGGAGTCCGTTTCGGCCGATTCAAAGTCCTACGAACTCCTCTTTTCGCCCTTTATCCATCTATAAGCATCAAAGAGACAAATTCATTAATTTATGAAAATGATACTCAAATTACTCTAAATACTCAACAAAATAAACCATAACTAGGGCATTTCGAGTGACGAATCATGACAATTTCACGCCTAATCAACCCCCCCAAACTTACCATGTTGCTTGTCCTCAAGCAACGAAATAATAAGTCAAGTGAAATTGTTAGGAATGAGTCAAAGAATCAAATCGTGCAAGTAAATGAACTCGGAGCTTCAAAGATCAATCACTAGTATACTCACTCACCTTCCCTCATCGTACTCATGCAACAACAGCAAGAATCACCAAAATCAAACATGGATGTGCACTCTACGATGTGTTTCGCTCCCTCACAAGTGTATATCAATGATAAAGGGACTCACTCAAACAATCAATCACACATATTGGCAGCCATAGGCTTGTAAGCACTTTTAACTCCGACCATATTCTAGAAATCAATGCCGAATCAAAAAGGACTTTTCTCAAGGTTGTAATGTAGGTTTTTTGGACAGGTGGGATAACAATATGGGTAAGTGACTCAAATGAATGGAGAATAGAAAATCAAACTTCGGTACTTCGAGATTAGAAACAGACTACTTCAGACATATTCAATCAACACACTTTCAATTCCAATTCTCTCAACACTTCAATTTTTTTCTAACTCTTTTCACTTTTTCAATCACTTCACTTTTTTTTTTTCACAAACACATGAGCTTTTTTTTTTCTTTTTGCTCATTCTCAATTTTTTTTCTTTCCCACAACTCAAAATTTCATCACACCTTCTTCTCATATTCACTCAACAAATAACATTTTCCTTTTTCAACTCAATTCAATCCCTTCACATTCACACTTTTCCTATTCTCCACTCAAATTGGGACAAAAAGGCTTAGGAACTTGGAATAGTGTTCATATGTGCTAGCAAATAAATTAGGCTAAGGCTCAAACGGGCTAACAAGGGATTCAATGTCATTGGTAGGGAAAATTTGGCTAAGTGACTCAATCAAAACAAAGATGGCATAAGATCATATTCGGCATATCAAACTAGACACAATCAAAAAGCAAGAGCACACACAAGTTCTAGCATCCTCTAAGGTGACGATCCTCTCACAAACGAAGAGATCAAATCATGTATCTTAATCTCATAAGGCTCAAATCTCACGGCTTTCACATCCATGCTAGTCCTAGTGAATTCTCACTCTCATCACACAAGCACTCAAAAGAAAAACCCATAAGTATACAAGTTCTCTCTCAAATCCACTCTAACTCAAACACTCACACAAAAGAATTCTTAACTCAACTTCACAACTCACCCTACTCATCAAGTCATACTCAAAGATAGCAATCAACAAGCATAAGATGATTGATAGGCATGAAAGATGCAACAGCGAATCAGATCAAAATCACCCCAAGGAGCATCTCAAGGCACCAAATAACCAAACACACTCAAAGATAAGGGGTGCTCCGGTGCAATATAACAAGAAACATAAAAAACTCCACCCCCCCAAACTTCGACCTTGCGAAGAGGTCTAAGTTTGGGGTTGTGGGTTACCTCAACCAAACAATTCAATTTCTCTCATCAACGTGTCGCACTCCTTCGTCTCGAGTTGGTTCCTTCAATCTGAATAACTCCATGGCACCTTTACTCCTTCGAGACAAGCCTACAAAATAAACTCTCAAGTACGAGGTTAAAACTTACGATTCAACAACACCCTTATAATATAAAACTCAAATAACTAAAAACACTCAAAAGCAAATAAAAATGGGTTGCCTCCCATTCAACGCTATTTTTAAGGTTCTCATGCCGGGTCGAGCTCAAAGGAGCTTATGGGACATCATACTTAAAATTACCTCCCTTACTCTCATAAGAGTGGTGGTTGAATTCCTTTCCTTGATGCCCCTCCATCATGAGCTCCTTTGCTTCCTTCTCATCCCCAAGTGGTATGGGTCTCAACTCCTTCTCACCTTTATCTGGAGGAGTCTTACTAAGAAATTTCTTGTGCTTGGACTTTTTTTTCTTAACTCCTCCTTTTCTCTCGAGTTGGACCACGTCCACCTTTTTCACTTCTTCATCCTTCAATTTCTTCTCTTTATCCCTATCAAAATAAGTCATATCATAATGCTCTTGGGTTAAATCAACAGGTGAAGGATTATCAAACTCATAAATAAAAGAAGGATTAGGGATAGGAGGTGTGTCTTCCACACTAGGATCAATGGCATCCATGCAATACAAACTCTTATCCTCCTTCGGGTACTTCATGGCCTCATATAGGGAAATCTTCACTTCTTGATCGTCAACTCTCAACGTGATCTTCCCATTCGCCACATCTAACACCATCCCCGCCGTCGCTAAAAACGGTCTTCCCAAGATCAAGGGCACGTGCTCATTTTCCTCCATCTCGAGCACTACAAAGTCGGCTGGAAAAATGTGATCTCCAACTCTCACGAGGACGTCTTCAACCACACCTTGAGGTCGAGTAATAGACCTGTCGGCTAGTTGAAGTGTCATCATTGTCGGCTGAAGTTCACCACCTTCCAACTTCTTGAAAAGCGACAAGGGCATAAGATTTATGCTCGCCCCTAAATCACATAGCGCTCCTTTCTTGATCCCGTTCCCAATGTCACATAAGATGGTAAAGCTCCCGGGATCCTTCAGCTTTGGAGGAAGCGCCTTGTGCACTAATGCACTCACCTCATGGTTCAACTGCACCAACTTCGGCTCATCCACTCGCCGTCTTTTCGCGATCAAGTCCTTCAGAAACTTAGCATAGTTTGGCATCTGTTCCAAAGCATCATAAAAAGGAATGTTAATATGCAATTGTTTAAACACATCAAGGAATTTAGCGAATTTCTCATCAAGCTTCTTTTTCATGAAGCATTGTGGATATGGGACGGGTATCACAGATTTGGGTACCCCCCATTCATCTCTCTCGGTCTCTTTCACTTTCTCCCTTGCTTCCTTTGCCTTCTTCCACTTAGGAACTCTCTCAACCTTCTCAATGCCTTCCTCTTCAAGCTTTTTGCTCGCTTGAATGCTTTCACCCTCAACCTTCTTCTCAACTCCTACCTCCCCACTCTCATCTCCATCTTTCTTATGTTCTTTCCCCTCTATCTCAACATCTCCTTGGGGCGTCTCAGAATCAGCAGGCATCTGGGGACCTTCATAATTGGTCCCACTTCTAAGTTGGATAGTCTTGCAATGCTCTTTAGGATTGCCCTCAGGCATTGAAGGGTATTTGCCAGGCTCTCTATTCAATGACTTTGCAATCTGGCTCATCTGAAACTCTATAGAAGTGAACTTTTTGTTGTTCTCTTACTGAATTCGATTCAACTCTACATCTCTTTTCTGGAGATCTTGATCATGCTGATCAACTTTGTTATGCAGATCTTTCACATCGTACTCCAAAGAGGATAATATCTTGCTTCCTTCCTCCACCTTCTGAAGGATAGCTCTCAACATCTCCTCAGTTGAGGCACCGCCTTCTCCACCAGGAGGTTTAGAACCTGGATCAACGCCTGGAGGAACTGTAATACCTGCCTTCGGGTTAGCATATGAAAAAATTTCGTTCTTCCTCCATTGGTTCTGAGGGAGCTGCTGGCCCCCTTGGTACCCTTGTGTGTTCCTCCATTGATTTTGAGGAGGCTGTGGACCTGGAGGTACAAATGGTTGGCCATAAGAAGGCCTTCCTTGAAAATTTCCACCTTGTGGATACCCATTCTGGTTGTAATAAGGACCTCCCATATAATTTACTACTTCTTGCTGAATTGTGGGCTTGTCCTCTTGCTCATTCTCTGTTGCATTCCCTCCAACCATATTCTTCCCCAACTCAAGGTTGTTAATCTTTTCCATCATGGCCATCAACAGTCTTCTCGTTCCTTCACCTTCCTCAACCTGATGAACTCTCTGAAAATCTGCGTCCACATTCAAAGCCTCGACATTCGTGACAATGTTGTCCACGATCTCTCTACACCTCACTATTCCTTGATTCAGGAATGATCCCCTAGCCCAGACGTCTTGATGGTCTTGCCCAGCCTTATTGGCACCACTATAGAAAAATACCATGACATCTCCCTCATTGTACCCGTGCTACGGGCACTCAATCAATATGTTTGAGTATCTCTCCCACGCTTGACGTAGGTCCTCACCTTGCTTCTGGCGGAAGGAAGAGATCTCAATCCTTACTTTGATCGTTCTGGATGGAGGGTAGAATCGCTCGAGGAACAGACGCTCGAGCTCGGCCCAAGTGGTAATACCTCCCCGTGGAAGCGTATTATCGTACCACTCTTTAGCTATTCCCGTCAATGAGAATGGGAACAACCTAAGCCTCTTGGCATCTTCAGACATGCCATTATAATTGAAAGTGGAGGCTATCATTAGAAAACTCCTCAGATGAGTATGAGGATTCTCCTTCCCGATCACCCCCTTGAACTGGTTCTCTGTAAGCAGCTTTAGAATTCCCGGGGAAATTGAGAAGTTATTTTCCTCTACTGGAGGTAATGCCACTCCATCATAGTATCGTTGTGGCTGCGCGGCAAACCTTCCTCGAATAGCCATATTCTGATCTGCGTTCTGAGGAATGTGCTGAGGATTAGCAACTGGTACAGGTACTTGTTGGGGTGGTGGTGATTGATAAGCTGGTGGTTGGTTGTAAACAGGAGGTGGAGGATACGGGTATGGTGGATACGGATAAGGTGGGTATGGGTAAGGTGGATAAGGTAAGTTGTTTTGTGGTAAGTTAGGATGTGGGTAAGCAGGGTTGTTCTGAGGATTTTAGACAATGTTATGAGCTGGATTGTTTACGTTTTGTGTATCTGGGTTTAGGCTCTGGCTATCCCCTAACGAAACTTGATTCTAGCTACCACTAACTCCAGTGCCTTCAACTCGGCCCAATTCCTGATTGAACTCATTCTCAGCGTCATCCAACTCATTGGTGATGTCCATTGGCTCTTTCCCTCCGGCAGCGTTCATCCTTCTTAGAAAAGCTCGGTTTCTTCTTGCTATTGTCTCAGAACCCAGCGGTAATCTCTTGTTGGGATATGTTTTAGTTTTGATGATTTTCCAAAACAACATGTAATAGGTTTGAAAGCAGTCAGGATAGTATCTTTTATTTCAGGTCAGGCCAGATTAGCTTTCAGTAGAATTGGTTGTTCAGTTGAGGGGGAACTCAGCAACACAGCCTGAAGATATCAAGATGACACCCAGAAGAACTGACTGAAGTCATGCTTGTAACCTGAACCAGAAGAGAAGCCTGAAGGATGTCCCACTGAGTGTAAACCGGGCTGATCTAAGCTAAGTCAGGTGGACCACTCAGTGAAGAGCAATGATCAGGAGGATCAGTGCTGCACCAAGTAGGCCCTGAATGTGTCAGGCTACTGTGGTCAGGGAAGTTTGTCATTCAGCCTTATGACAAACTTCTTGGAAATTATCTTCAAACAGTCTCTGAAGGACAACTACACTGAAGACGTTCAGTTCACTGAAGATCATCAGTCAGTAAAGGAGGAAGGTACCTAAAGTCAGTGGGTCTTAGTCAAACCCACTGAGTCAAAGATCCGTGAATCCAGGCCACGTGGACCAATCAGCACGAGGCAGCAACTCTGACACTAACAAAGGCCGAATTCCAAGAAAAGTGGTTGAAACCATTAAATATTGGATTCAAATGTATCTTCCCTCCAACGGATACATTTGAATCCCCATTATAAATACAAGCTCATAGCTTCATTGTAAAGTGTGTTATTGTGTGTAAAGAAAATAAAACACCTACAAGCTGTGAGGGTGTGTTAGTTGTTAGGGAGTCATAAGGAAGTGTTACACACCCACGACACTGACCTTTAAGGTTATCACTTATATTCATTGAGTGTCAAGCTTGTAACTCTTAGCTTAGAGAGGTTTTCCTAATCTTAGCTTTAAGGCTAACACATTGTAAAGGAAAACCTCACCTAGTTGGAGAAAGCCAAACCAAACTAAACCCTTTCAGAAGAATGTTAGGTTTGTAGTGAGGTGAGGAGAGGCAGCCCAGGGAGTGGCGTGAGTCCAGTTGTAAGTGCACCTTGGCACGTTAAAAACAAGAATCCAAGTTAGTGGATTTCCTGTTAAATCAGGCCGTGGATGTAGGAGATTGAGTCTCTGAACCACGTTAAACTGAGCGTTTGTTTTCATTAACGTATTTACTAAAGTGTTGTGAAAATCTGCTCACTGAGAGCATTGTTTAAAAGAAAACTTTAGTTAAGCATTTGTCAGGGAGATCCAACTCACTGACTAAATCAGGCAAGGCACTCGAGAGTTCAGTCTCTCGAGTCACTGCCTTGTTGAGAGCATGAGCTTTCAAGTCTCATCACTGACTTGATAGCTCTGACTCTCAGCAACGCAGTGACTTGAGTATTCCATCACTGAACTCAGTCAGAGTGCGACGCGAAGGTTTTAAAAAAAATTGTGCTCCTGAATTCCCATTTTGCCCTTCGAAAACGGGACCATCATCTCTCTTCGCTCGTATTGCCTTGTGAGCGTATTTTCATATACCTGACACACTAGCAGAAGGATCAAAACGCAACTGCCGAATGAATAAAAATAAAATAAAACAGAAAATAAAGCACTCACTACTAACTACTAAGTTATCTACAAGTCCTATTCAAAAGATATACAATGCCATCCCCGGCAACGGCGCCATTGACTTGAACCGAATATACTAGCTTTCTACTAGTAGCTTCCCCACAAGAGTACGGGTTCACTGTAGTGTGGGCAAGTATAGGGACCAAATCGAACCCAAGGGAAAGTGTGTATGCAAATAGATCCCTGAAGATCTATGCGTCATAGTTAATATGAGTGAAATGTTTTTGGATTTTTGAAAAGAGAAAATAATCTAAACTAAATTACTCTACGAATGCAAAAGGAAAATTTAACTAAGTATCTAAGGTTTGTATGCAAGTATGTGATGGTGATGCTCAGGATAGGAATCCCTACGTATACTAACGGAGCAGGTACATAATCAAAAAAACTGTGACGCGCAAGAAATAACCTAAGTAAAAGAATACAAGATGAAAGCTCAAGATTTCAAACCCTAATACTTTACCCTAACACTCGACTTCACTAATCCACTAACAAGTTAATAGATTGTGCTTAATTAATGAGACTCTAGTTTAACTAAGGTGATGCGGTCGTCCTCCTTCGCTAAACTGGTAGATGAATTAGCCCTTTCTAAACCCTCTCGTTAAGTCTACTAGTTGCTAAAGAGTGATACGGTCATCCTCTCTCTAACACTTTTCGAACGAAATTCAAGGTAAAGTTAAGATTAATTTTAAAAATTTATTAATTAAGAGAATTAAAACTAAACGTCACGAGTTACCCTAATTACGTACCCACAACCTACTTCTACGAGTTCATCCTACCCTAAGCATACAAGGGTTTTAGCTAGACATCGATTTTACGTAAATAATAGAAATTGAATAAGTAATGAACATTAACATGATAATTAGAACGAAGAAGAGATCAAACATAAACTAGGGTTTAAAGAAATAAAAGAATAAACTGAAATTAAATCAATAAAAAAAGTCTCAATGTGTTCAAGAAAGAAGATATAAAGAAACGAAACTAAAAAGTAAAATTGTAATATGAATTCGTAACGAAAACCTCAAAAACGTAAACGTAAAGCTTGCTCCTCTCCTTCCTCTCCAAAAACGAACTCTAAAAGTCAAAAACTATCAAGTGATATGTGGTTGTCCGTAAAAATGAGCTCGGGACGAGTATATATAAGCTTTGGGCCGAATCGGGAACTCGTGGGCCGGAAAAATGAACTTGGAAACTTTAGCCTTGAAGGCGCTCGAGCTGGGCTAGCTCGAGCGGAGGCGCTCGAGCAGTGTGGTCGAGCGGATGCATAGGTCGAGCGGAGGCACTCGAGCATAGGCACTCGAGCGCCAAAAATGTTCTGCAAGTTTGGGCGCTCGAGCTGACGAGCTCGAGCAGAGGCGCTCGAGCATGTTGGTCGAGCAGAACAGGTGGTCGAGCGGAGGCGCTCGAGTGCCTCCGCTCGAGCACTTTTCCGCAACAGTATAATTGTTCGTAAAATCTTCATATCTCCTCAACCGGGAGTCCGTTTCGGCCGATTCAAAGTCCTACGAACTCTTCTTTTCGCCCTCTATCCATCTATAAGCATCAAAGAGATAAATTCATTAATTTATGAAAATGATACTCAAATGACTCTAAATATTCAACAAAATCAACCAAAACTAGAGCATTTTGAGTGACGAATCATGACAATTTCACGCCTAATCTATATGCAATAATAATTAAAAAAATTAAATGGCCTACTTGTTAAATTTGATGTACACCAATTCTTTCTGTCCATTTTTCTCTCTTCTAAATTCTACCCAACCTCCCAATAATGTACAGTGGGTAGAAAGTATGACATATCATATTTCTACCCATCAATAGGTATGCTCTAAGTAGAAGAGAAAAATTATCATTACCTAAATTTAAGCAAATTATGGACCTATTACAAAATAAAATAATAAACGGTCAAGATGACAACCCAAAATGATGATCATCGGTGCTGAAAACTTCCACCCAAAATATATAAGGAAATGTTGATTGTATTATGCATTTATATATTATAAATTCGGAAATAATTACATACCCACCGGTGAACACATATTAATATACCCACCACGAATGTGTTAATGACATGTAAGCAGGGGGTCCACTATTAATTTAATTGATTGTTTATATCTGTTTATGTGTCATTAACACATTCGCGGTGGATATACTAATACGTGTCCACCGGTGTGTATGTGATCAATTCCGTTATAAATTATAGAGAGCTACATATTTATAGATATATTATAGATTATTAGATTAGGAAGGCCCATTTTTTTAAAATAAAAAAGGCACAGACTAAATACCCCTCCAACTAATGGAGATACACCTCCATCAATATTATAATATTTTATTAAAATTGTAAAATTACATGTATAACTTTATAATTAAACAAAAAGAAAATTAAAAAACTATATGCACCTCCATCTCATTCTTATGCATAAGACGTTCAACCATATATGTGTGAAGGAAAAAAATAAATCGATCATGTTTCTATCATAATACGATCAGACAACACAACAACGATTAATTTATGTAATGAGCCTTGAGCTAGTTGGGTCTAAGCTAGTAATGAGCCCAACTGGTATCAAATAACTTTGTTGTAGACCTCAAATCACATACGGCACAATTGGCTAACAATAAATTTGAAGACTTTACATGCATTATGTTGCATAATCTGAAATTAAGGATGATTGAGATACAACATTTTGGAAGAATTCAAGGACAATAACATTACAATTCTAAAAAAAATCAATATCTCAAAAAAAAAAAAAAAAGAATTGATTGCCAAAACCATTAATTTAATGTGATAAAAAAATATATGAATTAATTAATCAATTAAATTTGTTAACATAAAATTCAATTTTACTTATTTATTTAAATAATTTAATATAATAAAAATGAAATAAAAAAATGATTTAAAAAATAAAATAGGTGATATGAATATCTCATATCTGAAATAATAGCATTTGTACCTGATATAATTTGATAGTAGAAATATAAATTTAATTGAAACAATTTACTTTCGATTTGGAAGCTCATGTAAGCAGAAAATTGTACCTAAGATTAGGTATATAATCGGAAATGTTTTAACCTGTAAAATGAATTGATCGTCGGGGCTCAATCTAACCTTATGTTGGTCCCACTAGATAGATTAATTGCGGAAGCCTTTTTAACCGATATGTCTTTAGAAGAAATCCCTTTTCTAAGAGCACAAATTATAATCAAACAAGTATTAAAGAAACCAATAAATAAGACCGTATATATAGTGGTTCAGATCTGAATATCCTACGTCCACTCTCCCTTGATCAAAGGGGTCTCACTATCAACCAACCAACCAACTATCTTACTGGAATTTCCGAAGTACCAGCACCTTCTTACAATCTCTTTAGATCTAACTCCGATCTAAAGACAGACTTACTCCAACCTTATCTAACAAGATGAGCAGGTTGAGTATATAAACTCCTTACGAGTTGGATGAGTAATTAAGAACAAAGTGAGTGCAAATGCGTAGTGATCAAAAGCTTAGAATGCTATGTGCGCGTGTAGGGTCTCTAAAAAACATTTTCTTGAACTGCACTCTTGTATATATAGAGGGGATTAGGGCTAGCCGTTGGAGGGCTAATCCAATCAGATCCTCTATATAAGGAAGCCTCAATCAATCAATTCCCTAATTGATTGATTGGGTTGGTGGGATCCTTGGATTGATTATCTTCAAATACTTTCCAATCCTGATCTTGTTGACTTGATTTGAATCACCAACGGTCAATAGCTTCCTCTGCCTAACTCTGATTCTCTCCAGAGAAGGCAGGACCAGACACCAGGCAACCTCGGTGTCTTCTGGTCCTTATCTGGTGAACAACCAGAATACTCAGTAGAATAAGGGGATCAAACTGAGCATCTTTTGTTCCACCAGACTCGTCTGGTCCGGACTCGTCTGGTCTGGGGAAGGTCCTCTGCCTCTGGTCTGATCTCATCTGGTGAAGTCTTCTGGTGGAGTCCTCTGGTGAAGTCCTCTGGGGGGTCTTCTGGTGACTCTTCTGGTGAAGTCTTCTGGTCTGGCAGTTCCCCCTAGACTAAGTCCTAATCTAGATCATCATCTGGCTAACAGGTCCAGATGGTCCTATTACATCTTCTGGTTTGTTTTAGATCATCAAAACTAACAATTTTTATCTGTTGGGACATTGTCAGTTTTGATTAAGATCCCAAAGCCCCTGAAAAGATGAGTGCCTTAATCTGTCTTTGTCAGGCTAGTCTTGGTTAGGATTAGTACTTAGTCATTTTACACTTCACAGGTACTCAGTGAGAGGAGAACTCACTGGAGACAATCAAGACTCAGAGCCTGAAGACGAAGAGCACCATCCTGAACTTATGGCAGTCTTCTAAGCTGGCTGAGTAAGTGTCAGTGATGAAGAGTATGACCCTGAGGTCATTACTAACTCAGTCCTGAAGGGAACAGGTTGTCACTGAGTTAATGGGAAGACTTGGAGTAGAGACAAGCAATGCAAAAGGAATTTCAGCGTCAGGACAAGACCGGTGAGCTCAAGACAAAATGAACTTAATAAGACAAGCCTGAAGCTCAGGAATAAGTTCTGACATTCTCACCAACCTGATGACGTGGACCAATCCGAGGAGGACACGCACGTACGGAACCTGACATAAAGACTGAATTCAGACTGCATATTCAACGGGCAAGCATTTAATGTGCATTTAATGCAAATACCAAACCCATGCAAGGGCGGCTGCTGCATGGAGATATGTCCGTTTGAAGCCCCTCTACATAGATGGCTAGAAGGCTATCTCTCCAACGGATAGTTATTCAAACCACCTATAAATACAGAAGGCCTTGAACCCATTCAAGGTGATGGGAAATTTCCAAGCCAGAAATTACTCAAACTCTCAAGCAATCAAAGCATTCAGCCTTTAAGAGAAACACTCGAAACCATCTAAATTTCCCAAGTGTTTCTCAGCAACTGAGAGTTATTCTGTATTCCAAGAGCTAATTAGAATTATCTTAAGCTTAGAGAGATTATCCAATCCTTAGCATAGCTTTGCCTTGTAAGGATAATCTCAACTTAGTTGGAATCCAAACTGAAACCAAAACCCTAAGTTAGGCTTGTTGGGAGTAAGTCAGTTAGAGTGTTAGTAAGAGGAGTTTGTATAGATCAGTGAGGTAACTGATCTTGGTGCACCTTGGCACGTTAAAAACAAGAATCCCTTGAGTGGATTTCCTGTTAAGTCAGGCTGTGGACGTAGGAGCTTGAGACTCTGAACCACGTTAAACTCCTTGTGTTCTTACTGCTTTGACATTGTGCATACTTGCCATATTATATGTTCATTCATTGCATTCATGTTTATCAGGTCTGAATCAATCAACCTGATCCTCAAAAGAACACTGCCCTACTAAACACTTCTCAGATTTGAGTAAAACAAGTTTTCAGAAAGCAAACTAAACAAGACTTTAAACTATCAGGGCTCAAACATTTCCGCACTGAACTTGAACTGATAGTTAGCCAACTGACCCGCACCAAGTGTAGTCAGTGGGTGTATTATCAGCTCCTAGTTCTTTACCACTCTGAGTGAAGGGGACTCAGTCAATTTTAAGTTTGAAAATTGGTATACGTGTATTCCCCCCCCCCCCATACACGTATTCCTCAGTCTTGTACCGGGACCAACAAGTGGTATCAGAGCAGTGGTTCGAAAGACCACTGACTTTGAATACTAATAGTTTCAGAGGAGAAACTGTTGGTGGTCACTGAACAGATCTGAGTTTGACTTTCATAAAACTTGCATCATCATCATGACTTCGAGGAGACTTGAAGCTTCGTTACCTGAATTCTCTGTATCTAACTTTGTCTATTGGAAGTTCAGATTAGAGGCACATCTAGATGCCATCCATGACCAGATGCCGCGTGTACTCAGGGAAGGACCGATCAAGATCACTATTCCTAACGTCAGAGGACTGGGATACGATGATCTTGCGATTGGCGTGCAGGTTCCTAAGGAGAGGAAAGACATGACCAACGATGAAATCAAGATGGTGGGGCTTGACAACGTCGTCAGAAACATCATCTTGCATACGGTGCCTTTCGAGGAGTCAGCCAGGCTGATGAACCTAAAGACGGCAAAGGAGGTTTGGGATGAGCTGACCAGGATGTGCGAAGGGTCAGAAAAGATAAAGGAGAACAAGAGGAATATTGCCATTCAGAAATTCGAAGCGTTCGAGATGCTGCCTGATGAGAGCATAGATCAGATGGAGTCTAGATTCATCAAGTTAATGAATGAGTTGGTGATGTTGGACAAGGATGTCCCAAGGAGAGATGTTGCTTCAAAGATCCTGAATGCCCTTCCTGAGAGATGGGACAACAGTGTAATTATGCTTAAGAACACTCAGGATATGAGTAACATAACTTCTGCTTTACTTTTTTCAGAGCTAAAAGCGCTTGAATTTGATCTTAACAAAAGAAAGAAGAAAGTTCAGTCAGAAGAGGAAGGGAAGGAGAAAACTCCTGAGAAAAGTGTGGCGTTCAAGGCCAGGTCTGAACCTGTTGAGCCCTCATCAAATTCTTCATCAAAGTCACTGATGGAGATGAGCAGGGAAGAACTCGCTGAGGAGTACAGCCTGATGGCCAGACGATTTGACAAGCTCAATTCCAGGTTTGGTCGTTATAAAAAGTTTTATCAGGACTCACGTGACAGGAAACCTGAAGGAACCCACCAAAGCTCGAGGAGATATGAGGAGCGAAGGAACACTGACCAGAGGAGAGAACGTGGTGATGAAAGGAGATATTCTGAACCAAAGCCTGAAAGAAGAGACGAACAGAGACGTACTCGCGATGATAGATATCCAACCAAGGCTGAAAGCTCACCGAGAACCAGGGAACCTGACTCAAGGAGGAACCCTGAACCAAGAAAAGAAAGAATAAGTGAGCAGGTAGCATGTTACAACTGTAACAAGATTGGTCACTATCAGTACGATTGCCCGGAGCTGAGTGCTAGGGAGAGAGAGGAAAGGAGAGCCACGAGGGATCTAAGATCTGCTGATCGGAGGGCTATGGTGGCTGAGGATGCAACAGACTCTGACGGTCCCACTGAAAGGTCACCTGAACTCTTCTCAGATGATGAGTACGATGATGTCTGCCTAATGGCTAGGGATGAGCCTGAGGTAACATCAAATTCTGTTTGTGCTTCTTACACTGGTCAAAATCCTGAGCTCAGCTCAGAGTCAGTTAGAGAAATGAACCTTCAGATCTGTCTTGATCAATTGATGGTTGATTTCTCCAGACTGCAGGAAACTAATGTCTTCTTGGTAGAGGAGAACAAGAAATTGAGTACTGAAGTTCAAAACCTGAATGAACAACTCACTCAGTCTGATCTCAAAGAATCAGCTCAGATTGTGAGACTAACTCAGGAAATTGATATGATCAATTCTGAGCGTCTCCCAAGAGAGAAAATTCTGAAGGAACTGGCTGAGGAAGAGCTGGTCAGGAAGGAAGAACTGACAACACTTAAGAGTAAGTTTGATGACCTCTTTACCAGACATGAAATCCTGAAAAAGAGTGAGGACTCTCTCAAGAAAAAGGTTGCAGCAATGAATAAATCCTCAGTGGCTAGAGAGGAAATAAATAGCAACCAGATACTTGGGAACAAGAAAAAGGGACTTGGATATGTTCCTGAGAAATCCTCACAAGGTCAGTCTCATGTTGCTTCAGGGAGCAACACTGAGAGGGTATTTGTTCAGACAGGCCAGAGTGCACCTAAGGTTGTGCTCCAGGCCCGTCAAACTGATAAGGGCAAGGAAACCGTTGACACAGTCAGGGTTGCTCCTAAGGTAGCTAAGCCAAAACCCAAGGGAAAGGCAAAGCAACCTACGGAAGCCCCTGAGAGCTCAGGCCACGGAAAACCTCAGCGAAAGCAGAGGAAGACTCAGGCCAAGAGCACTCAGACTGGTCAGCGAGGGTATCATCATGCTTGGCAATACCAACAGGGAAGGCCAAATATGATGACACCCCCGTGGTTTTGGCATCCTGAGGCCTTTAACTGTTTTCCATTCCTTCACTTGCCTAGGGGGAATAGAAATCAGGGTCCTTATCAAGAACAAGGCCCAAGACCTGCTGCACCCAGACCTAGGAAGAACAGGAAGCCAGCCCAAAAGGCACCCACTCAGGCTCCTGCGAAGCCTAAGTCTAGCACCCATACACCATCTTCCTCTCAGGCTAAGAAGAAGAAAGTTGTGTATGTCGATGTTTCAGGGAGACAGATTCACCACTCTGAGGCAATCAGGGTTGTGAAGCAAGTCTGGATCCCGAAAGGTACAGCTGACACAATAGGACCCAACACCCAATGGGTACCTAAAGCCTGATTTGCTTACAAGCGGCTGTGGATCACAATAAGAGGAGAGAAGACTCAATCAAAGCTGTTTGGTACCTAGACAGTGGTTGCTCAAGGCACATGACTGGAATGAAGAGTCTTCTCCAAGAATATCAGGCTAAAGATGGTCCACAGGTAACCTTTGGTGATAACTCAAAAGGTGTTACTAAGGGGTTTGGTGTTCTAATCATAGGTACAGTCAGAGTGGAAAATGTGTCCTTTGTGGAAGGACTGAAGCATAACCTGCTGTCAGTAAGTCAATTCTGTGACAAAGGGTTCTGTGTTGAGTTCTCATCGAATAAATGTTCAGTCAAGGACAAATCAACACAAGTGCTTCTATCAGGTATAAGGAAAGGTAACGTTTATCTCGCTGATTGGAGCAGCACTATTCCTAATACTTGTCTTGTTGCTAAAAGCTCTCTAGAGCTCAGTTGGTTATGGCATAAAAGATTAAGCCACCTGAACTTCAAGATTCTTAACAAAATTTCTAGACAGTCACTTGTTGATGGTCTACCTAATGAAGTTTTTAGCAAAGATCACGTGTGCAAAGCTTGTCAGGAAGGGAAGCAGGTCAGAGCGTCATTCAAAGAAAAGGCTTCCTACTCCACTGACAGGATACTTCAGCTCTTGCACATGGATCTATTTGGTCCCATAACACCTGTGAGTATGAATGGTAGAAAATATACCCTTGTGGTTATTGATGATTATTCTAGATATACTTGGGTTATTTTCTTGTTGAATAAGAAGGAAACACAGGTGAAGCTTCCAGAGTTGCTCAGAAGACTCAGCAATGAGAAAAATCAGTCCATTACTAAGATCAGATCTGACAAGGGCACTGAATTTATAAATTCATATATTTCTGACTTTTGTAATGAACTTGGTATAGCTCATGAGACTTCTGCAGCTAGAACCCCACAACAGAATGGTGTCGCTGAAAGGAGGAATCGGACACTGAAGGAAGCTGCAAGGACCATGCTGGCTGAGTCAGGATTGCCCAAGAAGTTTTGGGCTGAGGCAATCAACACTGCATGCTACACTCAGAACAGATCCATGCTGAACAAGCAACATGCTCAGACCCCATATGAGACATGGAACAAAAGAAAACCTCGTATTTCTTACTTTCATGTGTTTGGTTGTAAGTGCTTCATCCTCAACAATGGGAAGACCCAGTTGAAAGCCTTTGATAGCAAATCTGATGAAGGAATATTCTTGGGATATTCTGAAATTAGCAAAGCCTTCAGGGTTTACAATTGTAGGACCCTTGTTGTGGAAGAATCACCTCATGTTGTCTTTGATGAATCTGCTAATGAGTCTAGGGCAAAGGTGCTGAATCCTGACACTGAGGAGGTCACGAGGAGAGTGACAAGGCTGAGCTTGAAGAATCAACCTGATCCCAAGATCAAGACTGTGCCAATTCCCAGATGGGATGATGATGACGATCAGGATGATGAACCAAGTGCCACTCCTAAACCCAGCACATCAGGGATTGTTGAGCCTCAGACAGAGGAACAGGCTCAACCTGAGGTAAGTACCGTCTATGAAGATGCTGTTGCAGCTGAGACGGCTCCTGAGTCACCTCATCAAGGGGGAATCAATGTCCCTGACATTGAGCTTGTTAATCCCTTTGGTATAGACTCAGGATCATACCCTTCTGTTCAATTTCCTGAATTTTATGAGCCTGTAGACACTAACATTGCAGGTACTTCAGGAACAACTCCTGGCAAAAGAACATGGTTAGAAGATCATCCCATTGATCAAATTATTGGTGATCCAACTGAGGGAGTCAGGACCAGACGGTTTCATGGTGAGAGTGCACTGTTCTGTTGCTTTCTCTCTGAGCAAGAGCCTCAGAACATTGAAGAAGCCCTCACTGACTCGAACTGGATCATTGCCATGCAAGAGGAGTTGAATCAGTTCACAAGGAATCAGGTTTGGGAACTGGTAGATAGACCTAGGCATCAAGGTGTGATTGGTACCAAGTGGGTCTTTAAGAACAAGAAGGATGAGAATGGTGTTGTGGTAAGGAACAAGGCTAGACTGGTTGCAAAAGGGTATTGTCAGTCTGAAGGAATAGACTATGATGAGACTTTTGCTCCAGTGGCTAGGTTGGAAGCTATCAGGTTGTTCCTTGCCTATGCGACATTTAAGAAGTTCAAGGTGTATCAAATGGATGTCAAGAGTGCATTCTTGAATGGCGTACTCAATGAAGAGGTATATGTTGAACAACCTCCCGTGTTTGAGGTTGGAGATAGAGTATACCATTTGAAGAAAGCACTCTATGGACTTAAGCAAGAACCAAGAGCTTGGTATGATACCCTCTCTCAATTCCTGACTGATCATGGGTTCAAGAAGGGAACAGTGGATAGGACATTGTTCAGGATCACTGAAGGTGATGACATTCTCTTGGTCCAAATTTATGTGGATGACATAATATTTGGATCACCAAATCATCAGTTATGTGAGAAATTCTCTAAACTGATGACTGGTAAATTTGAGATGTCAATGATGGGAGAGATGAACTTCTTCTTAGGATTGCAGGTCAAGCAGACTGATCAAGGTATATTTATTAATCAGGCCAAGTATACAAGAGACTTGATTCATAAGTTTGGTGTTCAGAACAGCAATCCAGCCAGGATCCCAATGAACACAAATTGGAAGATGGATCCTGACACTGAAGGGACTTCAGTGAATCAGACTGAGTATCGTGGGCTGATAGGTTCTTTACTGTACCTGACTGCAAGTAGGCCTGACATTACGTTTGCAGTTGGTGTGTGTGCTAGGTATCAGTCTGATCCCAAGAGAAGTCATTTGGAGGCTGCTAAGAGGATACTTAAGTATTTGAAAAGGACAGTTAATATGGGACTATGGTATCCTTCAGATGACAACCTTGAACTGACAGGGTATTCAGATGCAGATTATGGAGGTTGTAGGATTGATAGGAAATCAACCTCAGGGACATGTCAGTTTTTGGGAAGTAAGTTGATCTCGTGGTTTAGTAAGAAGCAGAATTCAGTGGCAACATCCACAACTGAGGCTGAGTATATGGCTGCAGGGAGTTGTTGTGCTCAGATCCTATGGTTGAGGCAACAGTTGAGGGACTACCAAGTATTTGCTAATCAGGTTCCAATCTATTGTGATAACAATAGTGCAATAGCAATCACTCAGAACCCAGTGCTTCACACAAGGTGCAAGCATGTGGATATTAGACACCACTTCATTCGAGATCATGTGGAAAAGAAAGATATTAGGATGGAAAAGATTCACACTGATAGGCAAAGAGCTGACATCTTGACTAAGCCCTTGGCTGAAGCAAGGTTTATGGAACTGTCAGTGGAATTGTGACTCTTAGATCCGGGAGAGGAGTCAGTGTAGGGTTCTAGGGGGAACTCAGGCCAGACTCGACTCAGCGAGGTATCAGGGTGCTACAATGTCTCCCTGACAGGTATGGGTTCTAACCTGACTCTTGTGAATCTCAAGCGTCTCTCTGAGTCATTCGTCCTGAAAATCTTTATTAAATGCATTCCGTTTTCATTAAAAGCGCGCCTTTTTATATTTAAACCCACGCGCATGGAGCATTTAATGCTACAGTTACTTTTTCATATACGTGTCCGTTTTATACGGAATATGACTGACTTGGGGTTTTAATTAAAACTGAGATTAATCCTGGCCTCTCATTTCAAAACCTTTCAAATTCAGGAATCAATCTCAACCCCACGTTTGAGTGACTGACTTAGTCTTATCAATCAAGAGTGCCATTTGAGGTCTTTACGCAAACACAACGCACAATTTGCACACTGAGTTTTCTCTTGCTCAAACTCAGAATTTCCAAAACCTCTTTTTCAAAAAAAAACAATGGCATTCCTTGATTCCGACTGGACAACCGACAAGATCGTCGATGTTGTTGAGAAGAAGCTGGTACACATGGAGCAAGTCATCTCCATGGAAGGTATATGTCTAACGGTTGAGGAAATCAAACCCGTTTTTAAATGGATTTCCGACGCCGGGTTGGAAACATACTTCACCACCCGCCCCTCTTCCGTGCTCCCAAGAACAGTGGTGGAAGCTTATTTGAACATGTTCTTGCGGAAGGGTGAAGTCTTCACAAAGGTGACTGCGCTAAAGCCGACGGGGGAAAAGAACAGCGACGGAGAGCCTCTCTACGACTCGGAGATGGTCACCATCGATCTCAGGCAGGCGGTGAGGGAAGTCTTCAAGCTGCCATTCTCAGGCATCAACCCCAGGACTTACAAGGAAAACTCGGAGGGAGAATTCCTTGGGAAATGGACCAAGTCAGGGTCTTCGGAGTTCAGGGCCCGTCAAAACAAGAGCACTCTGAAGCCGGAGTACAGGGCTCTGGTGGACTTGGTATCCAAGATGGTGATGGGAGCAACTGGCTCTCACGAGCAGTTGAGTCTACCCAAGCTGAGGCTCATGGGAGCAATTGCTGATGGAGTGGAAGTGAACTGGGAGCAGTTCTTCCTCGATCAACTCCATCAGGCGGGATTGGACAAGATCACGCGTGACAAGGAGAAGAAGCACATATCCGTCAGTGCCATCTTGCCATTTGGCACAAGATTGTCCATGCTGATTGCTCATGCGTGCCATGAGTACACTTTTGACTTTGAGGACAACCTTTCCTCAAAGAAGGTAATGTTTTCCTCACTGAGTGACACCTATTCAGTGCTAGGGCTGACTGATCCCAATGCGAAAGCAAAGGGTCAGGCCAGAAAGCCAGCTGGGAAGGCCAAGAGAGTGGCAACCAGCCTCATTGAAGAGGTGGATGAGCTCCTTGAGAGGAGTAAGGAGGCTGAGAAGGCTGTTGCTGAAGAGGTGGAGCAACCTGAGGTGGGCGTGACTGAGAAGAAGGAGAGGAGGGTGAAAATCGTGCTGTCAGGGAAGAGCACGAAGTCAGGGACTGAGTCAGATCCCAAGAAGGCCGGGACTGAGGCTGAGGGAACTGATGATGACGTCAGTAAGGAGGGTGCTCAGAGAGAGAGGCCCCTGAAGAGACTTAGGCGGGGAGTAAAGAAGTCTCCTGCTAAGAAACTTCCTGAGTTGAGTGAGAGGGAGAAGTCAAGCTCTCCTGGAGCCTCTGACTTAGAGGTGGTAAGAAAGACTGTTGAGACGGCTGAGTCATTGCAGCCTGAGACAGCACCCACTCAAACACCCCCACATCCTGAAACCCAAACACCTTCCATCCCTGACCCCACACCTCAAACTCCCCAACTCCCCCAACCTTCAGAGCCAAATTACCCTACTGAGTCAGTGCCCTCAACCTCACCTACAATTGAGCCTGACCAGTTAGCCGAGCCAAACCTTCCCAACCCCTCAGATTTTCCCTCATACCCCAACCCCAAAGACTGTCCCAAGTCTATTTCAGCTGAAGAGGATGAGTTCCTTGAAATAGAGGAGGAGGAGCTGGATGAGCACATGGCGGGAGGTATCCTGGAGAATACGCTCAGGGGGAATGCCACGGAGTGGGCAGGAAAGTGCTGGCCTGGGCTGTATAAATATACTGAATTGCTGGCATATGTGGTGGAGCTCAAAGTTTGGTTGGACTTCAAACAATCAAACATGCAGGAGCAACATATGCTGGTGGACGCTCGCGGCTGGGAGCACTGGGAGACGGAGGAGGCCAAGATTTGCTCATTCTTTGGCCTGACAAGCTGGCTTCAACTCTTGAACTTCGATAACCTGAAGAAGCTTGTGGCTGAAATGATGGCCAAAAGCAAGGCTGATCTTCTCTCCGTTGAAGAGAAGGAGGATGATGAGGAGGATGATGACGCTCAAGGTGGAGCTGTGGAAAAGGCAGTGGAGGAGACTGCTAGAGAAGTTGATGAGATGGACTCTGAGCCTCAGGCTCAGGGGGAAGGTGATAAGAACACTGGTGCCAAGGGTGGACCAGTGGCTGAGGATGTTGTGAACATCTCAACTGCCAATGAGACATCTGTCGATGAAGGGATTCCCTGCCCTGAGACACGAGAGGATGATGTTGAGGCATTCAAGGAGACTCTCAGTTCCGAAGGACAAGTTCCTAAGGTTCAAGTTAGCTTAGCCGAGCCTGAGGAGGCGGCTATGACTACTTCACAACTGCCTTCAGTGCACCTTGAAGAAGGGACTGATGCTGCAGGGGCTGACAAGGGAAAGCAGCCAATCACTGATGAGGCCGCTGATGATGAAGATGTGATCATAACCAGGGTCGGCCGTGCTGAATTTACAAGCATAGTGGAGGTCAAACAGGAGAAAACCTCGGAAAATCTAGCTGAACTTCAGGAGGAAGTAATGAGGCTACGTGCTGAAAAAGATGAAGACTCCAAGGCCCTGGCGAAGTACATCAGGTGGACAAAGTCAGCTTACAACACCCTTGCTAACAGGGAGCTGATCTTGCTAAAGCGCACAATGACTGACACGGCCAAGTCAGTGAAGAATGAGAGGAAGCGCACAAAGAAGATGCTCAGAAACACTCTCAAGAAGCTTGAAGAGAGGGATGCGATCAGGGACGAAAAGATGAATCAGGCAGTGGACAGGCTTGCAGTTCAGACTGGAGCTATTGTCACTCAGGCCTTGAAGGACTCAGCGTCCAAATTGGAGCTGGAGTCAGGGAAGCTGGATCGCACCTCTCAATCAGTGGCGGACGTTTTGGCTAAGGCCACTGAGGAGGCTGCGAAGATACTGACTGAGGTTAGCAGAGTCAGCGGTGAGTCCTTGAAGGTGGAAGAAAGGATCACCAAGGCTGAACAAAGTCTCCAACTCTCTATGGAGGTCTTTGAGAAGAAAGTCAATGCTGCCATCAGTTCCGTATCTTTTGCAGGAACTGGGATTTCAATGGGAGTTAAATTATTGAAGGAGGGAATCAACGATGTCCATTCCCTAGCCTCCTTCGTAATCAACAGCGGATCCGACGCATTCCCATCTGAGGCCAATGATGATGCCAAAAAGGGGGAAAAGAAGAAGAAAAGATCCCGCCCTGAGGCATCTGAGGCAGTTAGTCAAGGAGAGACCGTCCTAGCTGATCCTGAAGCCAATCCTGATGGAAATATTCTAAGGGTAAGGAAGTCAGCTAGGTTAGCGGCCGTGGAGAAGGAAGGAGAACAATTAGTTGCCAAGCTGAGGGAGGAGGCAACAAAGGTAAAGGCTAATGAACCTTCAAAGCAACAACCTGAGTCAGTCCAAAGATCGTCACCCATGAGCTCAAGGAAGAATCCCATCACTTACTCAGGTGAGTTAGTTGCGGAGCTATGTGCTGAAGCATGGGGAGATCAACCTGAAAAGACTGAGGCTATGCGCAGAGCTGAAATTGCTCAGAAGGAGAAGATGCGCATTTTGGAGAAGAAGGTTGAAAAGCTGACGGATATCACTGAGCTTCAACAACGTGAACTAGATGATGCAGTGATCAGCTTGCTAAGGAGGAAGAAGGCGAAGCCTGAGCCAAGGAAGTACAGGAAGAAGCCAACAGTTAGGAAGGCAACAATTCTTCAAGTCAGTAGGCCAGAATCAGGAGCAAGGGAAGCTTTTGTTGATGAGTTCGTCTCAGAGACTTTGAAGGAGTTTTGGACTGATGCAAGGGATGAATTTGTCAGGCTATGGTTTGTTGTGAAGAAGTGGGGCGACACTGACGATATTGATGCCCACTTCACTGATTATATGATGGACAATCATCCTGAGCTATTCCAGAAGATCTTGGAGGAGGCTGAGGCAGCTCAAGTCCAAGTGAAGGCTCCTGAGTTCACCATTCGAGCTCCTCCCTTGATTCCTGGAACTCAAAAGCATGACACTAAGGCCATAATGATGGAAGTCTTGAAGATAGCCAGAGCTGAAGGATATGTGAACCAACCTGGAAGACTTGACGAGCTAAAGGCAAGAGTTTATGCAGGATATGGACTCAAGCCTGAAATGAGATTAGTCTAGGTGTTCATAGGCTTCTTTGTAATAGATTAGATTCATTGTAATCATTTCCACATCTATCAATGAAATCTATTACTTTTGCCCACAGACAAAAACTCATTGTCTTTTTGGCTTGTTTAAATTCTGTACATTATCAAGAATTGCTCTAACACTGTCTTATCTTATAGATAGGTTTGTCTTGTTTCCTCTAAGTGTTTTGAGGATCTTTTCAGTGTTTTGGCATCATCAAAAAGGGGAAAATTGTTGGGACATTGTCAGTTTTGATTAAGATCCCAAAGCCCCTGAAAAGATGAGTGCCTTAATCTGTCTTTGTCAGGCTAGTCTTGGTTAGGATTAGTACTTAGTCATTTTACATTTCACAGGTACTCAGTGAGAGGAGAACTCACTGGAGACAATCAAGACTCAGAGCCTAAAGACGAAGAGCACCATCCTGAACTTATGGCAGTCTTCTAAGCTGGCTGAGTAAGTGTCAGTGATGAAGAGTATGACCCTGAGGTCATTACTAACTCAGTCCTGAAGGGAACAGGTTGTCACTGAGTTAATGGGAAGACTTGGAGTAGAGCCAAGCAATGCAAAAGGAATTTCAGCGTCAGGACAAGACCGGTGAGCTCAAGACAAAATGAACTTAATAAGACAAGCCTGAAGCTCAGGAATAAGTTCTGACATTCTCATCAACCTGATGATGTGGACCAATCCGAGGAGGACACGCACGTACGGAACCTGACATAAAGACTGAATTCAGACTGCATATTCAACGGGCAAGCATTTAATGTGCATTTAATGCAAATACCAAACCCATGCAAGGGCGGCTGCTGCATGGAGATATGTCCGTTTGAAGCCCCTCTACATAGATGGCTAGAAGGCTATCTCTCCAACGGATAGTTATTCAAACCACCTATAAATACAGAAGGCCTTGAACCCATTCAAGGTGATGGGAAATTTCCAAGCCAGAAATTACTCAAACTCTCAAGCAATCAAAGCATTCAGCCTTTAAGAGAAACACTCGAAACCATCTAAATTTCCCAAGTGTTTCTCAGCAACTGAGAGTTATTCTGTATTCCAAGAGCTAATTAGAATTATCTTAAGCTTAGAGAGATTATCCAATCCTTAGCATAGCTTTGCCTTGTAAGGATAATCTCAACTTAGTTGGAATCCAAACTGAAACCAAAACCCAAAGTTAGGCTTGTTGGGAGTAAGTCAGTTAGAGTGTTAGTAAGAGGAGTTTGTATAGATCAGTGAGGTAACTGATCTTGGTGCACCTTGGCACGTTAAAAACAAGAATCCCTTGAGTGGATTTCCTGTTAAGTCAGGCCGTGGACGTAGGAGCTTGAGACTCTGAACCACGTTAAACTCCTTGTGTTCTTACTGCTTTGACATTGTGCATACTTGCCATATTATCTGTTCATTCATTGCATTCAAGTTTATCAGGTCTGAATCAATCAACCTGATCCTCAAAAGAACACTGCCCTACTAAACACTTCTCAGATTTGAGTAAAACAAGTTTTCAGAAAGCAAACTAAACAAGACTTTAAACTATCAGGGCTCAAACATTTCCGCACTGAACTTGAACTGGTAGTTAGCCAACTGACCCGCACCAAGTGTAGTCAGTGGGTGTATTATCAGCTCCTAGTTCTTTACCACTCTGAGTGAAGGGGACTCAGTCAGTTTTAAGTTTGAAAATTGGTATACGTGTATTCCCCCCCCCCCCATACACGTATTCCTCAGTCTTGTACCGGGACCAACATTATCCTAACAATTTCCCCCTTTTTGATGGAGTTAAAACATTACCAGAACTGATCAAAAGTAAACTTAAGCAAGAAAACAATAAAGGGATGAGACCTTAGAATAGATCTCATCAGGCAAATAATAAGACAACAAGGAGTTGTCTTTAGAACAAAGAAGATATGTATTTTTCCATTAATAATCAGAGGACAAAATAATTACAGATTACATTGAAGTTCATAGTCCTACTCTAGGCATATCTTCTGTTCTCTTTAGGGATAAGAAACCAGTCAAGGAACCTATCCTGGACGGCCTTCAACTCTGCAGAAGATGTTGGGGTGAAATTCACCAACACCTTGGTCTTGTAAAGCTTCTTCAGTTCTGCCCAATCCACCTGGTTCCCATTCATGGGAGTGTTAAGATAAGTAAATTCAGGAGCAGTCACCTCCAGGTTGAACTCAATGGTTGAATCCATCAGCTGCTTGTACAAGTCTACATCATAGGCTTGCATCCAAGAATGGAAGGTTCTGTTGATCAGCTCATCATCTTCTGGTGCTGGCCTCTGGATATAATGCTGAATGAACCAGAGGGTCTTGGCTTCTCTCCATCTCTCAATCAGAGGATACGGCACAGTAAAGTCAAAAGACCCTTCTGTCCTGAGTGGCAAGATGTTCATAACTTCCACAGGAGCTTTCCTCTTCTGACCTGAGCCACCTGCACCAGAAGGAATACCAGCTTCTCTGGCCTTCTTGTTCTGCCTCTTAACATATCTGAGCCTCTGCTCTTCATCTATGTTCTTCCTGATTCTGGCTTGCCTCTCTTCTGGAGTCTCTTCCTTATATCTCTTCTCTGCTTCTTCGACAACAGATTCAAGGAAACTCTTCTTTACTTTTCTAATCTTCCTCTTAGCAGGACCAGGAATGGTAGAAGGATCCTGCTCAGCTTCAGATGACTCTTCTTCTGCAGCAAGCTGTTTAGCCATAGAAAGGGATTTCAACTCTTCTTTCCTCTTCTTCTGCAACTCAGCCTGTGCCAATGTGTTCTCCAACAGGTCCAGACGAGCTCCATGGCTAAAAAGAGTCTCATTGGTGGTCTTCGCCAGATCAGTTCTGGCCTTCTCTTCCCCCTTTTTAACTTCATCAAGGAGGGGCTCCACTACCTGCCTTATAAGATCAGGCAAGGCAGTGTTGGAGGAAGAGTGAAGATCACGCAGCTGCTTGGCTTCCTCCAGATAAGCCTTAGACTCTGCAACAAGTCTCTCTTGCTTCTCCAACATCTCCTGGAGGGAGTCTTTCAGCTTTGCAGTCTGAATCATCTGGCTGGCCATCTCCACCTTGAGAACAGAGACTGGCCTCAACTGCTCCAGCACGTGCTCCTGGAGCTGCTTCTGGCTGTGCATGATATCTAACTTGACAAATAAGCCATTAGCCTTGAATGAAGCTTTTACCTCTGCCAGAGAGGACTTGATCTGCTTCAGGAAGATTCTCCTCTCATGCTTGATCTGATGCTCTATCATAGCAGGGGCCATATGCTGGATTGCTTTGGAAAACCGCCCAATCTGCATAATTTGCTCATTGAAGAAAGCCTTCATCTTCTGGAGCACGGCAGGAGTCATATCAAAGTCTTCCTCATCAGAGTACAACTCTGGAGGGAATGAGAAATGCGGACCAAAATTATAGGAGAAGCCCTCTGGAGTGAGCATGACACCTTTCTGGATAAGGAGAGTCTTGATGAGGATCTTGGCCGTCTCTGGTGTCTCCAACTCTGCTGGGTTTTGAATATTTAGCTTCTTCTTCAGCTCAATCTCCCAAGCAGTGAAGGTAGAGGAAGACATCTCCTCTAGCAGAAGCATGAGATCTTCAACATCCTGGAGTCTAGCCATACTCCAAACCTTGGCATCAGTCAGATCCGCCAGGAGGGGTGAGTGCTCCAACAAAATTGGAAACTGCTCTCTTAGCCAGAGCTGAGCACTCACACTCATACTCTGCCTAATGGGACCCATATCATCAGAAGAGAATATAAAGGGTTTGGGCCCAGAGGCAGAGGAGGAAGGTGCTAAGTGAGCAGGCTCAAGTGAAGCTTCCTCATCTTCACTATCATCGCTTGTTAAACAGGTTGGGGAGGGGGGAGGAGCAGGGAATCCCAGAGCCATAGCAATGGTTGGGTCCTGATCTGTATGGGTTTGGGGAGGGTTGGGGTTTTGTGAAGGAGAGGTGGTAGGAAGGGGTTGTTCTGCACCAGAAGAGGAAGGAATATCTGGTACAGAGTGTGCAGGAGGGATCTGGGAGGTGGAAGAGTTTGAAGGGAGGACTTCTGCACCAGAGGAGGTTGAGGGTACTTTTGGTACAGAAGGTGGGGGAGAGGGGTTAGTGGGAAGATGTGTTTGGGAGTGTGGGGGAGAAGATGTATGAGCAGGAATGGTAGAGGGTGTAAAGACAGGGGTATCTGGGATAGTCTGCTCTGGTGGAAGAGTGGGGTTACCAGAGGCAGATGGGGTTTGGGGAATGTTATCTGGGGGAGAGGTGGAAGGGGAAACAAGATTTATGGGGGGAGAAGATAGAATGGAGGGATTTACCTCTGCTGGGTCAACACCAGCAGGTATAGCCGTCTCTGGAGCATCCTCCATCATCTGGGAGGCCTCATCAATAGCCTTCTCCAAGGCCTCTCCAAGATCAGATCCAGAATCAGGATCTTGAAGAAGGGCTCTCTTGGCCTTGGATTTCCTCACAAGAGGCACTTCCTCTTCTTCCTCTTCTTCTTCTGATGGCTCATCCACCAAAAGGGTTTTCTTGGCCTTCCTGCTAATCTTAGACTTTTTAGCAGAGCCACTCCTGACCTCCTCTGGCCACTTCCTCTTGGCTGCTCCAGCCTTCTTTACAGCTTTATCATCACCCTTCTTCTTAAGCACATCAAGAAGGGGAATCTGGTCCTCCTCTGAGGAACCAGAAAAGGCAACGGTCGAAGAACCAGTTGCTTCAGCAGCTTTCTTCCGTGTCTTCTGCTGCTGCTGCTTTCTCTGCCCCTTAGGAGGTGAGGGAATAGATTGAATAGGAGGGGCAGGGAAGGCTTGCTCTCCATCAGAGTCGGCATGGCCGTGGAGAGGACCATCCTTGGAGAAGATGATCTTGGACTTGTGATAACTGTGGCACCAAGATGACTTCCACTTCTTCTCTGGAAGGAGAGAATCCAGAATAAGAGTTAACTTAGTCCCCAAAGAGACATTTGCAGTGAAACAGAACTGCAACTCCCCTGGTCTGGATGGGCACGGCTCCTTCTTCACCTTCAGCCTGTTCTTCCTCAACACGTCCCAGAAGAACTCCGCCCAATTACATTGCACACCATCATATAAAGCCCTCATCACACACATCCTACCATTGAAAATGGCATCTGTGCTGTGATTCTCACACATAAGTACTTTAACCACGATATCGAACAACACCTTGAACTTCTGCCTTAAATGCTTATCCACAAAGCCCTTTGTGATGTTCTGGCAGGAAGAACGAGCAAAAATCTTGAATGATCCAACGATATCATCCTCCTTGTATGTCAACGGATCCACTCCCACCGCAGAAATGTTCTCGAACAAAGCGCAGAAATCGTGCTTAGAAAACACCAAATCATCTTCACCAATCTTTGAAGAGATGTAATCCTCATGAATCTTCATGCGAACCAGAAACTGGGCCGCATAACCGTCAAGGGTGCGAAAATCCTTGGGAACAGTGGAGATCAACTTCTCCACCCCTGCATTCTGGAACATCTCCAGAACCGACAGCACAACTGGATTCTTGGTGGTATAAAAGTCCACCACCATCTCCGTCTTAAGCTTTTTCATCATCAGGACATGATCGAAGTTGCACGGAGGAGCCATTACTGTGAAAGAGAGAGGGAGAGAGAGAAAATGCTTTGCAGAGAGAGGTTAGGGTTTGAAAGTATAGAAACGTGAAAGGACAGATTGAAAACAAAATTGATTTAAATAGAGTAATACGCGTGGCTTGAAAATTAAATGAAGTGAGAACGCGTGTTATTTCAAATTCAATTTAGGAAACAAAATCAATTTTAGCATTGATTGATGTTCTTAGGCTCAATCAAGGACACATAGCAACTGAATAAGGCAGCTAAGTTAAGAGATCTCCTAGTCTGGACACCCTTAGTTGGATCTCCAAGGATTAGGTCATTGGGGTGATCAACCAGGGTCCTCCTTCCCGTGGTCTTGCCTGGTTGATCATCTTCTGCAGTACCTTGGTGATTATCACCACCTGCAGAAGAGCTTCCCCCTACAGGAGTTCCAACCTCTTCTGGTTCTGCTCCTTGTGAAGGCTGCTGCTTCAGAGAACCAGGAGATGGGTCATCATCTGAATCTGAATCTGAATCAAGAACAGGTGGATTGACTTTGATTACTCTGGGAGTAGTCTGATTCTGGGTCTCATCAGAAGACTTAGCTTCCACCTTTAACTCAAAAGCAGATTCATCAAAAACAACATGAGGTGTTTCCTCCACACAAAGTGAATTCTTATTAAAAACTCTAAAAGCTTTACTGGTGCTGGAATATCCCAAAAATATTCCATCAACCACTTTAGCATCAAAGGTTCTTAATTTAGATTTCCCATTGTCATAGATGAAACACTTACATCCAAAAACATGAAAATATGAAACAGATGGGGTTTTACCTTTCCATACCTCATATGGGGTCTTATTGTGTCTCTGGGCAATCAGGCACCTGTTCTGAGTGTAGCAAGCTGTATTGATGGCCTCTGCCCAAAATCTCTGTGGAGTGCTGTACTCTGCCAGAAGTGTTCTTGCAGCTTCTTTGAGAGTCATATTCCTCATTTCTGCAACTCCATTTTGTTGAGGTGTTCTGGCAGCAGATGTCTCATGAAAAATCCCATGATCCTTGCAGTAATCTGCAATATGTGAATTCAAAAACTCTGTTCCTTTGTCACTTCTGATCCTGACTATGCTCTGGTTCTGCTCATTCTGAATCTGCTTGAAGAACTCTGGCAGCTTAGTCATAGTTTCATTTTTCTTAAACAAGAACATTACCCAAGTGTATCTTGAAAAGTCATCTACTATTACTAAGGTGTACTTCCTTCCACTGAAACTAAGAGGAGAAACAGGTCCAAACAGGTCCATGTGAAGTAGTTGAAGTACTCTGGTTGTGGTTGTGCTCTGGACATCCTTAAAGGAAGTCTTGGGTTGTTTACCCTTCTGGCATGAACCACAAACCTGATCCTTCTTAAACACTTCATTAGGAAGACCTCGAATGAGACCTTTTCTGGCAATCTTGTTCAATGTTTTGAAGTTAAGATGACACAATCTCTTGTGCCAAATCCAGCTGTTCTCTGCAGATCCTTTAGCAACCAGGCAAGCATTCCTTGGGCAACTGCTAAAATCTGCAAGGTAAATGTTACCCTTCCTCAAGCCTATTAGCAAAATATCATTATAATCAGAAGAGAAAACAGTGCATGAATCACTAGAAAACTTCACTGAGTATCCCTTGTCACAGAATTGGGATACTGAAAGCAGATTATGCTTGAGTCCTTCTACGTAGTAGACTTCATCTACAGATACTCCATTGAAGGTCAACTTTCCAACTCCTCTGGTGACTCCATAGTTGTTGTCACCAAACATCACTCTTGGTCCATTTAATGGCTTGAAATCTTGGAGATTATCCTTTTGGAAGGTCATGTGCTTGGAACATCCAATATCAATGTACCAGACATGATTGCTTGAAAATCCTTTCTCCAATGGACTCTTATCTACCTGCAGAGAGATCAATTAGGTCCCCTACTAGTGCTGGGTCCTGGTTGGTTAGTTGCAGGTTTTGTAGGAATCCATAGATAAAGATCATCCCTTGATGGATGAGGAGATCTTATCTTCCTTCCAAATCTATCTACCAGTACATGTCTTCTTACTATGACATATTGAGCTACTGGTCTGATAAGGACACCTTTCTTATAAACAGGTCTGGTGTACCTTTTCTCAAATCTGGCCTTTGGAATGGCCTGCCTCAAAGACATGGTCTTAAAGGTCTGGTTATAAGGGTACATCCTAGAAGAACCATCTCTGGTGTCATAACTACCCAGATCAGTTGGCTTTCTATAGATGGGTCTGGAAGACCTCCTCTGGTTCTGATAATTAGACTTGTTCTGGTGATTATAGTTCCTTTGAGTATACCTATTCTGGAATTGATTCCTCTGAGAAAATTGTCTCTGGGGTACCTGGTTCTGTTGAACATTGTTCCTTCTCTGGTAGTTGTTACTCTGATTGGTATTCCCCTTCCTTGAGTGTTTCCTTTGAGGTCCCCTAATCTGTTTAGGTTCCCTTTGAGGATTTCTCTGGGGTCCTCCAATTTGAGTAATTCCTACTCCTTGGGACTCATTGTTCACAGAACCATCAATCTTTAATGGTTCCCCTTTTTGACACTTATTCTCTAGCATCTTCTCTTCCAGAACAGTCAACTCTTCTGGACCATTTGTTATGTGATTAACAGAGTGATTCCTTTTCCAATCAGGATTGTGAACCACCTTGTAACCATTACCAGTTAAGTCTTTATCATTCCAGATTTCTACCAATTTACCAGCTCTTACAGACTTGTCTTTATTATAAAGGTATTTATGAGTTTTAGTGGTAATTCCAGAATATCCTAAACCACTCTTATCACAAATGCGCTGAGAAGACTCTGATATGATAGATACAACAGATGGTATCTTGGGAGCTTCTCTGGGCATAGGTATCTCCTCTATGTTGTGAGCAACTTGTTTTCCCTTGATAAGTGTCTGGTATTTGGCTCTGAGTTCAGTGATCTCATCCTCTTGAGAATTCCTTTCTTTCATGAGTTGATCTACCAGAGTATCTCTTTCTGTGATCTTATCCTGAAGTTCAGAGACTTCTTTGGAATGATCTTTCATGAGTTCTCTGGTGGATTTGTGCTCATGAGAGAGTGATTGAACTTCAGCTCTGAGCCTACCATTCTCTTTCTCAAGTTTTTGACAAAGTTGGACACAATTTTGGAGATCTGATAGCATTTGTTGCATATCAGACTCTCTGGAGTTACCAGATGAATTAGAGGATTCAGTACATTTGGAATTAGATAAAACTAGAGTAGTTTCATTTACCTCAGTGATGTCTGCCATGAGACACACATCATCATCTGATCCAAAGTCAGAAGAAGAAGAACTGGAACTAGTATCCTCCTCCTCTGCTTCTACCAGCAGTGCTCTCTTATCTGCATATCTCCTATCTCTCTTGATTCTTTTCTCTTCTCTTTCCCTAGGAGTAAGCTGAGGACAATCATAACTGTAGTGACCAGTCTTGTTGCATGTGTAGCAGGCATTGTCTCCTCTGGGACTAGGACTTGGCTCTCTCCTCCTCTGGTTGTAGTCTGATCTGGCTGGACTACTTTCTCTCCTCTGGTAGTCAGGTCTGCCAGAGCTACCATCCCTCCTCTGATAATCTGATCTCCCAGAGTTGCCAGGGTTGTCATCTCTCCTCCTCTCTGGAGTTCTGAATCTGGTCTCTCTTGAGTCTCCAGATGTCTTCTCCTTCTCTGCAGGCTTGAAAGAACTCTTTCTATCTCTGGAAGATTCCTTCCAATGCCTTTTGTACCTGCCATACTTAGAACTCATTTTATCTAATTTTCGAGTTAGAAGTGCTACCTGCTCCTTGAGGCTCAAGTCATCTGCAGTAGACTCCTTTGGCTTGACATCAGATTTGATGGTTGAAGAGAATGCAACACCTTTCTGACCAGAAGAGGAAACCTCTTCTGTTTGATCCTCCTCTTGAAGATCATACTCATAGGCTTTAAGATCAGACAACAGAAGATGATGATCCAGAGTATTGAGATCCTTGTTGTCCTTAATCACAGTGACTTTAATTCTCCACCTGCTTGTTAGAGAACGCAAGATTTTACTATTAATCTCTTTTTCAGAGTAGGTCTTACCTAAGGCACTAGCCTTGTTTAGAAGGTTTGTGAGACGCATGTCCAGCTGGTCAATGGTCTCGTCTGGTTTCATCTTGAAGGTGTCAAACGAGTGTTGAACAGTTTGGAGCTTGTTGTCTTTGATCTTCTCTGTTCCCTCACAGAGAAGTACGAGTTTGTCCCACATCTCCTTGGCAGTGGCACACGTTCTGACCTTTTCAATCACCTCTTTTGTAAGTGTGTTGATGATCTCTGTTCTTGCCACCTGGTCCAAGTTGTAGAGCTTTCTTTCATCATTATCAAGCTCATCTCTCTTTTTTAGAATTCTTTGCCTGGGGACTCTATCCTCGGCAGCTTTTTGAGCAGCTTCACTTGTTTCTTCTCTGGACTCAGACCTGCCACTATCAATAGGAGTCCAATAAAATTTAATGGGGCCACTTTCAACCACATCTAACATGCGGTGGTGAATAGCTCCAAGATGATTACTCATCATGAAGCTAAAGTGGCTATAATCCTCGAACGAGAATTCTGGCAGTTTGCGACTCTTATAAGAAGATTTCGAAGACATATTTACTAAAATAAGGATTTATCTAGATTTTGAACAAAAACAATAAATGAGCAATGGATCTGCCCGGTGACCACCAAAAGCTTTTCAAAGCAGTGGTCGTTGGACACACCGCTCTGATACCACTTGTTGGTCCCACTAGATAGATTAATTGCGGAAGCCTTTTTAACCGATATGTCTTTAGAAGAAATCCCTTTTCTAAGAGCACAAATTATAATCAAACAAGTATTAAAGAAAGCAATAAATAAGACCGTATATATAGTGGTTCAGATCTGAATATCCTACGTCCACTCTCCCTTGATCAAAGGGGTCTCACTATCAACCAACCAACCAACTATCTTACTGGAATTTCCGAAGTACCAGCACCTTCTTACAATCTCTTTAGATCTAACTCCGATCTAAAGACAGACTTACTCCAACCTTATCTAACAAGATGAACAGGTTGAGTATATAAACTCCTTACGAGTTGGATGAGTAATTAAGAACAAAGTGAGTGCAAATGCGTAGTGATCAAAAGCTTAGAATGCTATGTGCGCGTGTAGGGTCTCTAAAAAACATTTTCTTGAACTGCACTCTTGTATATATAGAGGGGATTAGGGCTAGCCGTTGGAGGGCTAATCCAATCAGATCCTCTATATAAGGAAGCCTCAATCAATCAATTCCCTAATTGATTGATTGGGTTGGTGGGATCCTTGGATTGATTATCTTCAAATAATTTCCAATCCTGATCTTGTTGACTTGATTTGAATCACCAACGGTCAATAGCTTCCTCTGCCTAACTCTGATTCTCTCCAGAGAAGGCAGGACCAGACACCAGGTAACCTCGGTGTCTTCTGGTCCTTATCTGGTGAACAACCAGAATACTCAGTAGAATAAGGGGATCAAACTGAGCATCTTTTGTTCCACCAGACTCATCTGGTTCGGACTCGTCTGGTCTGGGGAAGGTCCTCTGCCTCTGGTCTGATCTCATCTGGTGAAGTCTTCTGGTGGAGTCCTCTGGTGAAGTCCTCTGGGGGGTCTTCTGGTGACTCTTCTGGTGAAGTCTTCTGGTCTGGCAGTTCCCCCTAGACTAAGTCCTAATCTAGATCATCATCTGGCTAACAGGTCCAGATGGTCCTATTACATCTTCTGGTTTGTTTTAACTCATCAAAACTAACAATTTTTATCCTAACACCTTACACATGCATCCACACGATGTGATGTTGCCTGAGAAGCTTTCACTTTCGTTTGCCCCTTTTCTCGTTTCTGGCCACTATCTTGACTAATTCACTATAGTATTATTAGAATTCCACATCATTTTTAATTCTGGCTTAATGTTTTTGTTGTAAATAAATGCGTAAATAAGAGACACAATTTGTTGACCCAGTTCGTCGGGAACGACTACGTCTGGGGGCGATCCAAGCCAGGAGTTCCACTAATATTGTTGTGTATGAGAGTACATAATTCGTGAATATAATGGGATATATATAATAGTAAAAACCCTAGTCTAATGGGTAAAGCCCAATATAATTCTTGGTCCTCAAGTAATGTCCACACCAAATCCCCTAGATTTGGAATATCAAATCTTCCAGATTTACAACACTCCCCCTTGGACATTACGACATAAATGTCTTGTCATAAAAACTCCACGTGCTAAGGATCGGCCATAATAATAAGTGGGAGGAATATCGTCGATCTTCTAGATCTAAATCTTCCAGATTTATTTCGAGGTTACCGCTCCCCCTGAAGACAACAACACTTTAAGTCTTTGCATCCCTATACCACGAACGTACTTTTCAAAAGTAGACGTAGGTAAGGATTTAGTAAACAGATCTGCAAGATTGTTACTAGATTGCACCTTTTGAATGGTAATCACGCCACTCTTCTGGAGTTCGTATGGGTAGAAAAACTTAGGTGAAATATGTTTCGTCAGGTTTCCCTTGACGTACCCATTACTCATTTGTGCGATGCAAACAGCGTTGTCTTCAAATATAACGGTGGGGGATGTATCGCCCTTGGCGATACCACACGAGTCACCAATGTGCTTTACCAAGGACCTTAACCAAACACATTCTCGTGCGGCTTCAAATAAAGCTATGATCTCTGAGTGGTTTTGAAGACGTGGTAACCATGGATTGTTTAACCGATCTCCATGAGATTGTGGTTCCACCACAGAGAAAAACATAACCAGTCTGGGATACGACGTTGTGGGGATCAGACAAATAGCCAGCATCTGCGTAACCTACTAAGGTCTTGTCTTGGTTCTTACGATAAAACAGTCCAAAATCTTGAGATCCTTGGAGGTATCGTAGAACATGCTTAACACCATTCCAATGTCTCCTCGTAGGAGAAGTGCTATATCTCGCAAGCAAGTTAACTGCAAATGCAATGTCCGGCCGGGTGCAATTTGCAAGATAGAGCAAAGCTCCAACAGCGCTAAGATAAGGAACTTCTGGTCCCAGAATTTCTTCCGAATCTTCTCTTGGCCTAAATGGATCCTTATCCACTTCGAGGGATCAAACTACCATCGGGGTGCTAAGTGGATGAGAATTATCCATGTGAAATCTCTACAATACCTTCTTCACGTAGGTCGACCGATGAACAAGGACTCCTTCTGGGAGGTGCTCGATCTGCAAGCCGAGGCAGTACTTGGTTTTACCCAAGGACTTCATTTCGAATTCAGCTTTCAAGATTAAACTGGCTTCTTCAATCTCTTTGCATGTTCCGATTATGTTCAGGTCATCAACATATACGGATATGAAGCAAAAACCGTCTTGCGATTTCTTCGTGAATACGCACGGGAAATCTTTATCGAACGTGTATCCCTTCTTCTGAAGGAATTCACTAAGTCGGTTGTACCACATAAGGCCCGATTGCTTCAGGTCATATAACGACTTACGCAGTTGTATGCTATACATACTGCGATTTTCACCATCCCTTAACTGAGGAATGTCAAATCCATCTGGGATTTTCATATAAATGTCGGCATCTAGTGATCCGTATAAGTACGCGGTTACTACGTCCATTAATCTCATTTGGAGATTCAACTTAACTGCCAAAGATATCAAGTAGTGGAACGTTATTGAGTCCATGACATTGAGTCCATGACGGGAGAATATGTTTGATCAAAATCAATCCCGGGTCTCTGCGAAAACCCTTGTGCTACCAGCCTCGCTTTAACCTCTCCACAGTATTGTTCTCATTTCGTTTTCGTACAAAAACCCATTTATATCCTACAGAGATAGCGCGCGCGGGTGTACGAACGATAGAGTCAAATACTTGTCTTTTGTTAAGCGAGGCGAGCTCCGCATCAATTGCCTCTTTCTATTTAACCCAATCGTGGCGCTTCCGGCACTCTGCGATTGTTTTGGGTTCAGGATCTAGATCATTTATAATGGAAATAGCTATTGACGCTGCAAATGTGTCGTCGACGACAGTAATATTTCTATTATATGTTTCTCCCGTATCTGTGAAGTTCACTGAGACTTCGACGTTTACGTCAACCAGACCTTCCTCATTTCCCATTGTATCTGGGTCTGGTCGTTCCACGGTTCTAGTGCATGGAATGTTTTGTGCACGTGCTTCATCACTAGGACTCTCGTCTCCTAGAGACTTGAGATTATCTAGACGGATCTCTTCCAGAGATTTTCCATTCGACTGACCAGGTTTGCTAGCCTTTCATTTAGGTGTGTTACTATCTCTTGAGGTTCCCTTACGCTTTTGGCGTGTGGGGGCAAGATTACTCATTTTACTTGGGACCTCAACCCTTTGGGGAGCATTTACTGCAGGTATATGCGATCTAGTCACACCTCTATGGTCAGTGAACGCGTCTGGCAGGTTATTTGCTAAGTTCTGCAGGTTAATGATCTTCTGAACTTCTAGTTCAGATTGATTAGTGCGCGGATCTAGATACTGAAGATTACTTACGTTCCACGTAAGTTCCCGGCATTCATTCAATTTTGAATTCGGATCTCCCCCTAATGCCGGGAAGTAATCTTCATCGAACGTGCAATCAGCGAACCGGGCCGTTAATTGATCCCCGGACAAAGGCTCGAGGTATTTCACGATGGATGGAGAGTCAAATCCGACGTAAATACCGAGTTTCCTTTGTGGGCCCAAAGATGTTCACTTGGGTATCGTAATTGGTACGTATACCGCACATCCAAAAATACGCAGATGGGAAATGCTAGATTCTTTCTCACGCACTAATTGTAGGGGGGATGATCATTATATGCAGTTGGACGGATTTGGACTAAGTGTGATGCATGTAGGACTGCATGCCCACAGCATGAGGTGGGTAGTTTCATAAGCAATGGTCTCGCGATAAATTTGATACGTTTTATTAGCGCCTCAGCAGGACCATTTTGGGTATGGACGTAGGGGACCAAATGCTCCACTTTAATTCCCAGGGCCATACAGTAATCTGTAAAGGTCTTCGAGCTAAACTCAACTGCATTATCCATGTGAATTGATTTAATTGGATAATCCGGGAATTGAGCTCCAAGTTCGATAGTTTTCGCAATGAGCTTCGCAAAAGCTTAATTGCGGGTGGACAGCAAACATGCAAATGTCCACCTAGTGGAGGCATCAATAAGGACCATGAAATAACGAAATGGTCCTGATGCTTGGTTAATCGGTCCGCAAATGTCTCCTTGAATTCACTTCAAGGAAAACCGAAGACACTAGTCCAACCTTAGTGCACGACTGTCGCACTATTAACTTACCCTTAGAACATGCATCACAAATAAATTCATCAACAGGAAGGATTCTACTATTCAAATTGGGTAGAGTCCTACGTATCATATATTGTCCTGGATGACTTAACCGCTGATGCCTTAATTTAAAGAAGGTCGGGTTATGAAATTTCATACTCATGGCTAGATGGAGATTTTGACGGCGGATGTAGAAATAGTACAATCCGGGGGAGAAGGAAGAAAGTTTTTCTATAAGATTGTATGAATGGTGGCGCTATCTACCAATCATAAATCACTACCTCAACCCTATCAGCCAAAGGAAATTAACCCAAACCTAATAGCTGATATGTTTACTAGCTATAAATAAAAACAGTAATATCCGAATAAACACATGGACAACTATTTGAGATAAACACATCAAAGCTAATAAATTCATCCATAAATAAAATATCCGAAGGAAATGATCCAAAAATAAAGTACTAAAACAATCAAATACACAAATCATTCATCATCTCCAAGGTCCTTGAGCTTGATGCCCAGAGGATCGACGTTGTCTTGGTCAAATTCTGCTTCAAGCAGTCTGGCATGGTGAGTTTCGACTCTAGGGGCCTTCCCCTTGTCGTCCTTCTGCTGCTTTTGATAAGCCTCGACCAAGTGCTTGGGAGTGTGACACGTGCGAGACCAATGGCCTCAGCATCCGCATCTGTAGCAGGACTGCTTAACCTTGCCAGATTTTGAAGAGCAAAATTCGAGGTTCAGTAACCACCGGATGTACGACGACCTCGGCCTTTAACCCAGATCATCTTACTCTCTCTCCCACTTCCACGTTTGCAACCAATAATATAATCGTCCCTATACTGCTGCTGGAGTATAAGGTTGCTAGCGTGGAATGTTGGCAGATTGTTCTGCATCAACTGGGTTACAATACGGTGCATACACCTGTCGTATTGTACATGAGGGAGGAGTATATGGTCCTACAGGGGGCTCCATAATATTCCGGGGTCCCTGAATGAGGATATGAATAATGAATTCCTCACTCAGGTGGTTCATGAGAAAAATCAACGCTTTTGCCTTCAAGGCGTTAGTGGATTTCGAACCTTCGAGAACTATTTCGCTCAACTCATTTAAGGCTAGATGGATCTCAACATCTAGCGCCCATGTCAGGTAGTTATTACCATCGAGAGCAAGCTCGTCAAATTCTATCATGATAATATTGGACATTATTCACTATAATTTTTAAAGTGACATGGTAAGAGTTGCGACCAAATTAATTAACAACGGAGGAATAAGGATTTATTTGATTATTCTAAGGCACATAGATGCACGTACTGGGCGCCGTCTACCCAAGGCATAAATTTACGGTCCGTCAGATACCGGGCGCCGCCTACCCGGGCATAAAGCGGACTATAAATAAATAAATAAAACTATGTGCGCAGGATTAATGCATGTTAGGATAATAAAATCACTTAAACATGCAATAACAAGTAATGGAGATAATCGCATGAAAATAATTTACAGAAAATATACGATTTAATAAACAGATGGAATAATCATTAGGATAATTATTCCGTATATATTAACGCAATTTAACGAAACATTTTCAGGATTAAAAATTAAATTAACACGGTGGATGACATCGGCGGCGGCTGCACGCGACGGGCGGCGGCGCGACATTGGGTGCGGGCGCGCGGTGGCGCGGACAGCAGCGGCGCAAGGCGGTACGCGGCGCCAGGCGGCAGCGGCGTGTGATCGGCGGCGCGCTCAACGGGGCAGCGCTGGCGATCGGGCGGTGATCGAACGCCTTCGGGACGTCGGCCGTTGCTCGTCAATTCAAGTCACATTGATTTTGATTCGCATACAAACATGGTAAATTCATAGTAAAGGTACACATCAAAACATAGAATTCATATGAAATTTAATATAGGGCGTACCGTATAATCTCGGGCAGAGACTTGAACACGTCTCAAGTGGGTGGAGCAACGATTTAGGCATCGAGTCCAAAAGAAAGCTCAACACAAGATTGGTTAGTAAATTCCAAGAGACGATTTAAATTTGATGCGCATGAATAATTATACTAATTTCTCATGCTTTATTAAAATTAAAGGCCCAAAAATAAAATAATCAAAGACTGGCCCAAGATAAATGATCAAAGAGAGGCCCAGGTTAATTAATTGAAAAATCCAGCTTAATTAATTAAAAAGGCCCAATTAAAAAAAAAAACTTTCATTTTCAGGGAAAGGGGCCGGCCCGACGTCCTTATATTAATAAAAAGAAAAAGGCCCATGAATAAATCTGATCGCTAGAATTACCCTAGCCGTGAACGCTTTCACGATGAACCGAGAACCTGCTCGGCGAGAGGCAACATGGGCGGCACAATATCGGTCGTTTCCCGTCGGCGGAGAGGAGGTACGACGGCGTACGGAGCGACGGCGGCGCGAGCCGGCATCGATCGACGGCGAGTGGACGGTCGCGAGGCGGACGGCTGAGCAGCGACGGAAACCGGTGGACGACTGGCGACATGCGGGCCCTAGGACTCAGTTATATCATCTTTTTGGATCAAGTTAGCAAGAAAGGGGTGTGATGATTGTTGGTCTGCCTTGAAGACCACCGTTTGCATGTGATGATTATCCTCAAAATAATTCTCAATCACAAATCCGCCATACATACCAATTTCTAAGAATTGTGCGCCCTTGAATATTATAACCTTATATGGTTATACTAGGATTTTATTTGATATACGAATTTGAATAATTCGGTAGAAAACTCGTGCAATTAATTGCGGGCAGAGACTCGTGCTGATAACGTGTGTAAATAAATGCGTAAATAAGAGATACAATTTGTTGACCCAGTTCGTCGGGAACGACTACGTCTGGGGGCGATCCAAGCTAGGAGTTCCACTAATATTGTTGTGTATGAGAGTACATAATTCGTGAATATAATGAGATATATATAATAGTAAAAACCCTAGTCTAATGGGTAAAGTCCAATATAATTCTTGGTCCTCAAGTAATGTTCACACCAAATCTTCCAGATTTACAACAGTTTTATCCCAACGCGAACATTTGATTTGAATTTTTCGTACGATATCGATTTTTTTTTTTTTTTGACAAAGTACAGAGTGAAATTGGTTCATACATAAATCATTGAAAGGTATTGGTTGTTTTCACTAAAAAGTATTAATTGTTTTCACTGAACGGTTTAGTTGTCTTCACTGAAAAGCCTTAGTTGTTTACTGAAAACAAATTAAGACTCTTCAATGAAGAGAACTAACACTCTTCAATAAAAATAATTAATTCTCTTTAATGAAAACGACTGATAAGCTTTAATGATTCATGTATGAACAAATTTTATTCTATACATACTCTTTTTTTTTTCTTCCTATTATTATTGTGAATATTTTTATAAGGGAGCAAATTTTAATTGTGAATTAAAAGGTGACACGTGGAAATTTATGTATTAAATATCAATTAAATTTGTTATTTGTTTTTCGAGTTTAAACATATTTAATTTCTAAAATAAATAAATAAATAATTGATATATTGAATTGAACCTTTAAAGTCTAACTAATTCAATTGGACTTCTAAGTTCTAATATATTGAATTGCATCTTTAAAGCTTAATTAATTCAAGGTCCAGGCTAAATACCCCTCCAACTAATGGAGATACACCTCCATTAATATTTTAATATTTTATTAAATTTATAAAATTACATATATGACCTTAATAATTAAACAAAAAGAACAACAAAAAACACTAAAACTACATACACTCTCATCTCATTCTTACGCAGAAGACGTTCAACCATATATGTGTGAAGGACAAAAAAGAGATTGATCTTGCTTCCGTCATAACTTGATCAGACAGCACAACAACGATTAATTCATGTTTTTAAACAAGAATGTGGTAAAAATGAGAGCAATTCGATCTTCCTATGTTTTTTTTTTTGGTCCCTTATTTCATATGTTTTCTTTTTAATGTATAAACCCTATTTTTAAATGTTTAATATTGTTAATTGTTTATATTGTGTGTATTTGTGTATGAAATATTTGATATTTTAGGCATTAAAAGACATTGAAAGTTGTATGATTGTCATTTGCACGGTTTTTTCTTTCAAATTTCCGTCAAACCAATTTTTGAATCTGGTTAGTCGAAAATCTTACATATTTTCAGACACCAATTGCCGAAATTTTTAATAGTTTAAATTTAATGTAACAAATTTTTGAAATTTGGTTAATTTTTTGGAAACATTTCTGCCAAAATACTATGTTAATTTTTTGAAAATATTTTTGCCGAAATATTTTGTTAATTTCTTGGAAACATTTTTGCCGAAATACTTTCTTAATTTTTTGGAAATATTTTTGCCGAAATATTGTGATAATTTTTTGGAAACTTTTTTTGCTGAAACATATTCTGTGTAAAAATGAGATGGAGGTGTATGTAGTTTTAGGTTTTTTTTTTTTTTTTGTTTAATTATTAAGGTTATACATGTAATTTTACAATTTTAATAAAATATTAAAATATTGATGGAAGTATATCTCCATTAGTTCGATGGGTATTTAGTTTGGGCTTTAATTCAATTGAACCTATAAAGTCCAATATATTGAATTGAACCTCTAAAACCTAAAATTAATTCAATTGGAGCTCTAAAATCCGATATATTCAATTGGGTATCGTCTAATTAATTCAATTGGATTTCTAAAGTCCAAAATTTTCAATTGGATCTCTAAAGCCTAATTAATTCAATTGGACCTCTAAAGTCCAATGTATTCAATTGAGCCTCTAAAGCCTAACTAATTCAGTTGGACCTCTAAACTTCAATATATTCAATTGAGCTTCTAAAGCCTAATTAATTCATTTAGATCTCTAAATTCCAATATATTCAATTGGGTCTTTAAAGCCCAATAAATTCAATTGGGCCTCTAAAGACCAATAAAATTAATCAAGCAGGCCTCATAAAGCCCAACTAGTCAAGTCATATCTTTTCCAAATCTTTGAAGCTTATCAAGACGAAAGCCTGGAAATTCAAATATATGAAAGTTTGATAAATTTTTCCAAATAAGCTCAAATATTGCTCTGACCTATCAAATCTAGCCCGTAAAACCTATAATAATACATCTATAAATAGGGGTCTCATTCTAGTCATTCCACACATTCAGAAAACATCAGTAGTCAGAAGATTCAAGAGCTCAGAATTCTTGAAGACTCAACGGCGTTCTTCGCGGCTTCGGCGGTGTTCTTCGTCAACAACGACATCTAATCCAAGATTACAATGCTCAACCTCTCTGGTCGTGTTTCTTCTACAAAGCTCTCCAAAATCTTCATCAACAACGGCGTTTGATCCGAGATTACTGTGCTAAACTCATCCGATCAACGTTCTTCCCTCCGAAGTTCTTCAAGTTTCCTACGGAAAGCTCTCAAGTTCTTCATGGAAAGTGATCCAAAAACGGTCTTCGATCTGAGATCACGGCTCTAAGCCCCTCCGGTCGACGTTCTTCAACCTCAAGCTCCTCGTGGACTCAATAACCCAGCGTCTACCTATACGGAACTTTCAATACCAACAATTAATTCGAAATACGGATCAACGCCCTCGAATTAATTTCATCATCATTAGATAAGATTCGGCTGTGGACCAGTCTAAAAAAATTCGGAATCAAGTTAAAGTCAACTCAAAAGAATCAGAGGATTTGCTAGAGACCATATGATTTATAATTACTTTTAATAATTATTTTTCATATTTAATAATAATTTAAATACGAAAAATAATTATATTTCAATTTTCAACATCATTAACTTTTGCTAATTATCATTACTATTATTAATTTTTTTTGTAGGAACACGCGCACAACTCTATTCAATGATAGTGTTCCAGATAAATATGTATGTCAGCTTGCAATCATCCAGAAACTAACTATACAGAAGAAATGAATGCCATTTTAGATAAGCTCACAAATCACACACCAAAAATAAATAACACTAAACCAAGTAGGTGCACCCGCTCAAAAATGGGTGTCGATCGAGTTGGAAAGCATGTGGTTAGTGAGCTTTACACTCGTGACTCCACTAATTTAAATGGTAAATTATTGTTAGGGGTTTTTTTTTTTTTTCCAACTTTCATCAATTTTGATTTCATTATATTAAATTTTTTTCTACATTAAAATAGTTACTTGATTTAATTAAAAAAATCCCCTTTTTAACCGGCTATAAGTACAAAAAATTGGTATTTAACGGATGAATTTCAAAATAAAAAAAGTGTTAACGGATTAAAATCTAAATTGATACAAAATAAGTGACGGAAAATAATATTTACCCTTAATTTAATAATTGATATGAGTTTCTCCCCAAAAGTAAAATTTAAGAGTAGATCTCCGTGAAATTTGTTAATAGTATGAAAATGATATTATTAGATGCATTCACTGAAACCAAAATATATATTTTACATTTTATTTCAGTTTACAAATCTAGTAATATCAGTAAATGAATATAATTATATCAATAAATACATTCAGTGATATTAATTTTATTCTACAGTATTTGTGAAAATGGAGACAAAAGAAAATAAAAGAAAAAGTCTTTATTGTTCGACTGTTGAGATTGGTTCCTTTGTCCTGTAAAAAAAAAAAAAAAAATTGGTTCCCTCGTTAGATGACCTACTAATGATGCTTTAATTTCCAAGTCAAAACTGCACCACTTGTTTGAACCAAAATTTCCGTTGTTTTAGGTTGATGAAAAGTATATAAACATTAATACACATGCTTTTGAATTATTTAATTTATTTGACTCATTAGTTGTTCAACTTTATTTTTCGGGACTTAATCAAATGCAGTATCGTTCAGTTTTTTATTTATTGAATTGTTCTAGTCTCTCTCTCTCAGTCTCTCTCCATCTGAGTCTGAGGTAAGAAATTAAACGGTCCTATCCTCTTGAAAATTATATTGACTTCGATGAAAATGTATTTTTATTTGAGATGAATTATGAATAGAACAGTGTTCAAACCTATTTATATTTTTATCGAATATCTTAATAATAATAATGTTGAACTTTATCTCATAATTGATTAAAAGTAAAAATCATCTATTCACTAATTGTATAGTGTAATGGATGTTTACTTTAAAAGATGGGTACCAAGAATATCATTAATTTGTGTTCAATTTTTTTCAACAATTACAATATAATACCACCGTCACAAATTAATGATACTACTAGTGAAATTATGGATACTCCTAATCAAATATTCAATACTTTAATATAGTTTTATAATAAACTTATCATAAACTATTTGCATATAATACTTTGGCTATACTAGCTTGTTTAATGTATAGTAAATAATATTAATTGTTTCGCGTACAAATTAATATTTATTTATCTATTATTGTAGTATTAGTTGTTTCGCGTACAAATTAATATTTATTTATCTATTATTGTTCTCCAACTGACCAATACAATTGTTCTAAATATCCTTATACTATGTGTCCCCCCTTAATGTCCATTATATTGTCCACATTGAGAGAAGGGTGGTGAGACTTGAGAGGTTTGCTCAAAACAAAATACAGACATTTTTACAAGAAATATTGAATAGAAAAAATATAAGAAAAGAAAAAGATTTATAAAAGGACAATTTTGCAGATTTCCCTAGATATTTTGTAAATTTATCATATTGATGATCTGTCAGCACACGCTTACACGTGAATATATACATATATCGTGCATATGCAAAACGGACATTTTACCCTTAGAAATAGTTTTGAGTTTGTTTAGTTTTTAGGGTCCGTTTGATAGGGGTTCTTACTTGTATAGGGTTGAATGGTATAAAATAGTATGTAGTATAAATAGTACATGTATTAGTAGTATAGGTACTTAATATGGGTGTTTGATAGATTGTAAATAGGGGTCCCTATAAATTTATATTGTGTTTGATAGGAGGTATAAAAACTCATATAACATATAGAATGACATAATTACCCCCATTAATCCTTATCCAACATGCTTGTTTGATAGGGTATAATAGAAAATATAGATCCATATAAGCATACATTCATTTTCCCCCAAACTGAAATTTCGTCCAACAAATGGGAAATGTATCGTGAACCGCGGCCATTGAGAATTTTCCGTAGGAGAGAAGGGCACTTTGCCGCGGCGCCCAAGCGACGCCGTCGGCACTGAGATCGAGCCCGCAAACCCCGCCACCGAGGCCACTGCGTCCAAAAATCGAGCCCTCTACCACACTCGACCCTAGGCGGCACTGAACCGACAGACTAATCTGAAGCTAAAAAAATGAAAATTTATATGAGTTCATTTAAGAACAATTATCAGTTTAAGCAATAATAAATCATTTGATGGAGAGGAGAGTTTCTAGAGAAAATTTCTCTCATAAAATCTCGCAGTTCCGAAAACATATTTGGATCCATTCTATGCATGCAATTTGATTTGATGAAGATTTATTAAAAAACTTTGTACTCTGCTCCAAATCTAAACAACAACAAATATGACTTAACTCAAGTCAGCTGCAAATAACTCCATAAAAAATTGAAGCAAGGAAGAAAGATTATACACCACACATATACATTCAAATGCGGTTAAAGAATCAGATAAATACATATTTTTAATTGTGACAGTAGGCAGAAAATTATGCAATATATATATATGCAGCATATCAAATTATTAGTAACATAACCCCTAAATTTATGAAATTTTCTCTCATACATTAGCAACAAATAACACACATTTTTTAATCCCAAACACTCCTCTATATACAACAGAAGAACGCACCTATACAACATTTCCGTGAGGTTCCTTTGGCAAAATCTTCGATTTGTTTGATATAATTAGATAGAATTTTCTCCGATATCAGATTTCCCCAAATTGAAATAGAAATAAAATTAGGGTTTATAAGTTCTAACCTTCAAGGAATTACGGATCCAAAAGATAAATTCGTCTGGTGAGATGACGAAAAATGGTGAGATGCGCCGTTCCTGGAGATGCTGTCGTCGGTTCGTCGGTGAGCACATCGTTCGGGAAGAGGCGGGGCTGCGTGAGGGGGCGGCACTATGCTGCGTGCCTTCCCGGCCGAGTCGAGGTATATGATGGAGAGGAGAGGACGCGTTCGTGAGGAAAGAGCAAAAAAGAAATTGAGGCTGTTTTAATTTGCCCTGTATTGTTATACAGGGGGGGGGACCCTATACAATTAATTCAAGTATGAACAGTAAAAGCCCGCTATAAGGCAATATAAGTAATACGGGCTACCTTTATTTTACAGGGCTTTGTACAGAGTATCAAACACCCATATAAGGCCATATACAGGTCTTATATAGGCTATCAAACAGGGCCTTAGTGTATGGAGCTCGAAGTGATGAGTCATGTTTAGCTTATTTATTTCTTGGGCAATCTTTTTATTTAAGGGAGACATTATGTGAGCAATATTTACAATAAATTTTATTTGAAGTGTATTAATAAATTATACAAAAAATATCAGTGAATTGTACTAAAGGTATTAACATCGAAGGGTATAATTTGTTTTTATAAAAAATACTCACTCCGTCCCAGTTTTGTTTTCCCGTTTGACTGTGCGCAGAGTTTAATGCGAGAGTTGAATTTTAGTATTTAAATGAATAAAGTAGTATTGAGAATGATGAATGAAGAATAAAGTAGTATTTAAATGAATAAAATAGTATTGAGAATGATAAATGGTGAATAAAGTATTATTTAAATGAATAAAGTAGTTTCCATTATAAGGGTGGGAAAACAAAATTGGAACGGATCTTTTTGGCAAATGGGAAAACAAAACTGAGACAGAGGAATTAATTATTTTCACTAAAGGTATTAATTGTTTCAACATAAGATATTAATAAATTGTTGTTCTCGATAATAGTTACTGTGGGTATCGTTCACATAATATTTTACCTTTATTTAATGTTATGCTGTGTAATATTTTTAAAAATATTAAAATCAGATAGAAAAAATAGCTAGGTAAATTAACTTAAAAATTGCTAATTAAAATTGGATAGACATACGATATTACTTATTTATCTCAAACTTTTTTTTTTTTAAAACATGGTATGCCATGTAATATTTTCTTTGTAACTTGATTCGATCCGATTTTGAACCCTGAGTTTTTTGTTTTATATCTAGGGTATACTGCGCACACAATAATAATAATAATAATAATAATAATAATATTATTATTATTATTATGAGCACAAATTCTGAGGGCATTATATGCATTTAAATTTTTGAGTTCAATTTCAAATTAATTTTAATTTTAAAAATTCGTTAATTAAAGAGTAGGTTTATATGAAGATGTTCATGATAAACTTATCATGAAACTGTTTTAAAATATTGAATATTTGATCAGAAATATCATTAATCTCCTCAAAAGTATTATTAATATGAGTTTAAGAAAATTTACAACAATTACAATATATTACTACTGACCCAAATTAAAAATACTTCTGATGAGATTAATGATACTTTAAAATTGTTTCATGATAAGCTTATCATGAATTAATTTCATATAATACTTTGTCTTTAAGTAAATTGGACTTTGAAAAATTAAAATTAATTTAAAATTGAACTCAAAATCCATGTATATGCTATACTTGAGTGCAAACAAAAATCACTTTATAATTATATATTTTTTTCAACGTTTCTCAGCAACTCGAAATATACCCCCCAACTAACAAGTGCGACATCCCTAAATATTCACTCATACTCATTGGTATAAATTATAAATTCATAGAAGACTAGTTTCAAGAATATCAGCTAGAAATATATACATTAACCCACCCGGGCTCATTTGCTTCACAGGATAAAACTGATTAGCTGTCGTAGGATATAATAGGATGTATAGAAAGAACTATTTGAGATGAATTAATTGTAATATAATCCTACTTTGTGTTTTGGATTGTTGAATTACATTTTTTTTATTATATCTTTTTATTTGGACTGAATTGTCCCGTCCCTTTGCTTGGATTTTTTCTTTAAGGGTAATCAATTACAATAGTCAAGACTTATGGGGTTTTAGGTGGTGGCCTCAACCAATTGAGCTACCAACACTTGACGTGCCTTTGCTTGGATTGGATTCACCATTTTTTTTTTTGTAGATCCGAGTTGGAACGTAGTCCTGACTCCTAACCCTTCTTCATGTGAACCAAACAACTGATTATCAAGGATTACATAATTCTAAGTTAATTCTACCCAATCATGTGAAGTACACAAGACCGAATGATATATTTTATGTGTTCTAAATTTGAGGTGATTTTGTGTGAGACAATCGAATTAATCTTAATTTGTGAGATCAGTATATATATATTAGAATCACATGTAATTTAATTTACTCAAATCCATTTACTCTATTTCACGAACTCATCCCATGAATACGTTTCATATATACAAAACTTTTATCTTCGAACAAAGTATTAGAAATATAAGAACTCAAATGTCTCTCACAAATGAAATTATTAACTATACGGATTGAATTCCTTACACTTAAAGATACGATCTCATCTCAATTATGGAAAATTAGATTTAGTATGAATTTGTCTCATTTAAAATGGGATATAAATTGAATATGATTTATTAATACATTTAAAAAATTTATGTTAATTTGTAGACTGTTTAACCGTGAAACAAAAGAGAATCTGAGCATTGCCATTGCCATTGCCATTGCAATTATCTCATCAGTTGGGCATTCAAAGTTGGAATACTAGTAATGAGTTCGAAAGGACACGTACCCCTTGTTGCGGACAAATGGACTTTATTATGATGAATACCTTATTGGAAACATTATGATTTATGATAACACCTAAGTCCACAGGCCCACAAGTAATATCCTCAAACCCCACACTTCACACGTGACAGAGCTAGAACACGTGTAAACTTCCCCACCTTAATACCCAAGCAACAATTTCTAGCCCATAGTGTGAACTCAACCCTTTCTCTTTCCTTGGAATTTACTGGATGACTTTGACCTTCTAGAAATGCCCTTTAAATTACTAATAAATCAAATAAAATGCTGGAGAAATCCTAATGAATATTCCGATATAACAATCTAAACATTTTATTTTACATTCTATTAGATCAAACTTTCATCCCCTCCTTTTCTTAAAGTTGGGAGACAGCACACAAAAAATCATGACTTTTTATATTCACACCAATCAATTATATTTTAATAATAAAAAAATTTTACACATCACCTTTAATATTTTACTTATTATGTACATTTTTTTTAAATGTTCCTAAAAGCGTGAAGAGTATTTTAGAACGAAGGGAGTATGATCTGGTAGATAGATGGCAGAGACAAATATACATATAAAGAGTCATGTGATAGTCCTCAATACAAGTATATGCTAAAATATAATTTCATGAAACAAAATATAATTTCATGAAGAAAAAAAAATCATTTATGCTAAAATACAATTTCATGAAAAAGTTTTTAAAATATACACTAGAAAATTAAATAAAAATTGAAAAAAAAAAAAAAAAAAACTTAACAAACGCCACATCCCCCCAAAACAAACCCCACCCCCCAATTCGCTCACTTCAGTGTGCAGGACTCCACGTCACCTCCATAGTCCATACTTTAAATGCCGCGTTTTTGCCGTCACCACCCATTCTCTCCACTCTCACCTAATTTACTACCTTTTTAATGACTGATTTTATGGTAAAACATTTTTATCACCTAATTAATTTATAATTATTATTCTACGCGCAATGATCAATGTACATTTTAATGATATAAATAAATCAATACGTGATGAAACAAGGAATATTATAATTAATAAATAAATCAATTCAGCACCTAAAAAATAATACAACTATAATATTTTTTTCAATTTACTCAAAATTTAAAATTTTGAAAAACCACCAATATAGGACAAGAATGATATAATCTATCAATTTAAAAATGAATCATGATAAGTTTATTATGAAATTATTTTAAAGTATCGAATGTTTGACAAAAAAATATCGATAACCTCACCAGAAGTATCATTAATCTAAGTTCAATTTTTTTACAACAATTATAATATAATACCATCGACCCATATCATTGATACTTGTAGTGAGATTATCGATACTTCTAATTAAATATTCGATACTTTAATATAGTTTTATGATAAATTTATCATGAACTATTTTTATATAATACTTTGATTGTTTATATATATATATATTTTCATTTTTTTCAATCACGTGGGATTAATGTATTTTTGAATTGTAATTTATTAAAATATAATTGGATAATTTAAAAATTATAATATGTCATTTATGGTGTTAAAATAGATTAGTTCTAAATTAATACTTTTTATTTTTCTAATTTCAAATTAATAATTTTTCTATATACAGACTATAAATCGGTCAAGTGTTGATAGCTCAAGTGCTTGAGGTCATCACCTAAGATTTCAGAGGTCTTGAGTTCGAGATACCCTTTTTATATATTTTTAAGAAAATAATTAATTTTTAAAAAAAATAGTAACATATTAGTAAATATATGTACATTTTTTAAGTGTATACACAATTTTTTTTTATAGAGTGTACAAATTATTTTTAGAACGGATAAAAAAAGCGTGAGTACAAACTAATATTCCAATAAAACTGATTTATAAATGCAATTAAGCCTCCATTTATGTTTTGGCTTTTGCTAATTTCCTTAGCATAGAGTATAACCTCACTTTTCCACACTACCTTTGACAAATCTACACGCTATTCTCTCTTTCCTTGAAATTTCCTTTTCCCTTTTATATATCCCACTACTCTCCTTCTGCTTTTCCTTCACCTTAAACATTCATACTTTTTCTCTGTAAATTTATCAACGAAATGGACAACAATCAATCGTCCTTTTGGCAATTCAGCGACAATCTCCGTCTCCATGCCAACAGCTTAGCCGATCTGTCGCTGAACGATTCAATCTGGAGCACTAACTACACTAAGCGGTCGGCGGAGGAGCGCCGCAACTTCGACTTCCGGCACGGCGGCGACGCGCTCCGCGGTCCGGTCAACGATTTGAAGTCCGATTTTAACCTAGGGTTCAGCAACGATGTCTGGAAGGCTCCGATTAACGAGAATTTTAATGCTAATGTTAATTACTCCGCGTTCGGGTCGGGTTCGACCGGGTTGAACGGCGGGTTTAATAAGGGGATTTACCCCACGCCTTCGATGAATTTTAACAGTTACAGTAAGGGTAAGGGTAAGGGTTTTGCTAATAACGTTGTGGTGAATGGGAAGATGAATAAGGGCTTGAGGAACGATGAGGAGATTTTTGGGGGTAAAATAGGGAAGAAGAATAAGGGGAACAAGGAGAGTAAAAAGGAGAATGATGGTGAAAAGACGGCGGTGGATAAGAGGTTCAAAACCCTGCCGCCGGCGGAGGCTTTGCCGAGGAACGAGACGGTGGGAGGGTATATTTTTGTCTGCAACAATGATACCATGGCGGAGAATCTCAAGCGCCAACTCTTTGGTATGGAATTTATTTTTACTTTTTCTCTTTTTGTGATTTTTGATTAACTGGTATTAATTTTCATTTTTTATATATGGTTGTGTTATGGTTGTATGTAGATCATGTGAATTATTTGGGTTGAAATTGATGCCTGGGGAAATTGATTTTCCAAATGAAGAGATCGAGTATATACTGAATAGGATTGATGTTTTTTCTCTTTTTAGACTTTCATTGATAAATTTGGTGAGTTATTAATCTGACTGTTTTTTAACACCATGTATTAATATATAGTATTGATCTGAATTTTGGGTAAATATTTTAGAGTTTCTGTTTTCAAGATCATGAATTAATATAGAGTCTTGATCTAATTTTAGGGTAAATATATTAGAGTTTTTTTTTAAAGATCATAAATTGATTGTGTCTTGATCTCAATTTTGGGTAAATATAGTAGAATCTCTCTTTTAAAGATCATAAATTGGTGGTGTCTTGATCTCAATTTTGGGTTTTGGGTAAACATATTAGAGTTTCTTTTTTAAAGATCATAATTTAATAGAGTCTTGATCTCAATTTTGGGGGTATATATTTGAGTTCCAATAGGTTTGTGTTTATATGTGATATGCTTTTGGACTCTGTTTAATTCTTACCTGTAATCGAAAATTGAAACTTACAGGCTTGCCTCCTCGCTATCGTGATTCTGTGCGTTCCATCACACCAGGATTGCCCCTCTTTCTTTACAACTACTCCACCCATCAGCTCCATGGGATCTTCGAGGTTCATATTACATTTTTCGTCTAATAGAGTTTGTATTTATTGTTATGAAAGTAGTGTCCAAAAATCGTCTATGTTAGGAGAATTTCTAAGCTGCAGCTTGAATCTTTAAAATCTTGCAATGCACAATGGATGAATTGTGTTTGACATAGTTAAAACTGATGTTTCTGTTATTATTTCAGGCCGCAAGCTTTGGTGGCACAAACATTGATCCCTCGGCTTGGGAAGATAAGAAGAACCCTGGCGAGTCTCGCTTTCCTGCTCAGGTAGATTGTGTTTCATATGGTATAAACAATGTTTAGTAGTTTAAAATTTTTGATCTTGGTGTCTAAAGGTTGCTTTGTGATTTTAAATTGTGCAGGTTCGTGTGGTAACAAGGAAGATCTGTGAGCCTCTGGAGGAAGATTCGTTCAGGCCGATTCTCCACCACTACGACGGACCCAAGTTCCGTCTCGAACTCAACATCCCTGAGGTAATTTCTTCCGTTTCAAACACATATTACAAAAGGATACTATCTTGTTCCATCTTATGAATTGTAAATTGATCATCTTTTGATTTGATATTGCAGGCTCTATCCCTCTTGGACATTTTTGATGAAAACAATCCTTGAACGATGGACTCCCGACAATCAAATTTACAGGAAATAATCGACGAGAGATGGATCAAAGAAACATTGGTGGAAGAAGAGAAGATAAGAGTAGGTGTTTTGTTTGTAAATAAATATACCAGTTTGCAATGTAGAGGAGTTTTGGATACTCCATATATAATATACAAATACAAGTATATAAATTATGGCTTTAATCTGTATGAATCCGAATAACTGCTATTCTACATGTATTGTGGTTGTGGAGACAAAAGAATGAAATAATTCGATGTAATCAATGTTTGTTGTGCTTTAATTTCCAAACATGAGATGGAATGTGGCATTCATGTATCTTGTGTTGCTTGATTCGGACAATGAGTTCCAGGATTATTCCCTGCTTTTGTCCATTGCTGTCATATGCTGTTTCCAGCCTACATTGATACCTCTGGTTGGAAAGTGGGGTTATCTTTATTTTTTATTCTTGCACCAAAAATATCAATTTCTAGATTCGTGGCTTGTGAGTGATTTGGCCCCCAAGTTTTAACTTATGGCCCTCACACACTTGCGTCCGGCCGCCTCTCTCCTTGGAGGTGCTGCTGCCACAACCTCTTTAATTTAGTGGCATGGATTCAATTCTTGGTAGGTAACATAGATATGGGAGTAGGCAAAATTCTCTCTCTTTAATTTAGTGGCATGGGATCAATTCTTGGTAGGTAACATAGATTTGGGAGTAGGCAAAATTTCATCTCTTTAATTTAGTGGCATGGATTCAATTCTTGGTAGGTAACACTTGAGAGTGGGAATTTTTTTATATGGAAATGGTTCATGATAAATTTATCATGAAACTGTTTAGAAGCATTAAATATTTAATCAAAAGTACTAAAATATTTATTAGGAGTGCCAAATATTGTGTTCAACGGTATCATATTGTTGGTAAAAAATATCAATAAAAATTAAAATTGATGACCCCAATTCGTAATATTTCTGATGTGATTTATGATATTTTTTATCAAATATTTTATACTTCAAAATAGTCCTTAAGTTTATCATGGAGCTATTATTGGAAATTTTGAATGTTTGGCCGAGATGAGTGGGTTTGGACTCTTCGTGAATCTATAATATTTTTGTGAGTTCAAGGAATCCGAATAACAGAGCATTCCACTCGTGCCATGGAGAAGTCGAGAGGTGTGAATACCCTATAGCTAAGAATCAAAGTCAGGATTACTTCGTCTTGATTCTGTTGTGTTTGTCTCTGTGTCACTTGTGTGTGCGTAACTTGCTGTATTCGGGCATTGTTGTCATCTCAAAATGTGGCGCCTCTTTCTCATTTCGTGTGCCACAGCTTCCATGAGCGGTCCATTACTTCTCCAGATTTGTTAGTCCGCCTTCCTTATTCTTTGTAGGCGTTCGTCACTCGCAAAAGTCGGATTTTAAAAAAACAAAAAACAAAAAACAAATCCTGCAAATCACAATTAATGTAAAAAAGAACAGTAGTTATTAGAAAGACCTTCCACAATTGACAAAGACTCGATCCAACAATCAAAATTCTTAACAATTCTAGCAAGATGATATGCAAAAATATAGGTGTTAGCGTTACGATTATCAAACCAACCGAGAAGTGAAGATAATGCATAAAACATATAATAATATAACCAAAAATTGAATAATTCAAAGAATAATTAAGACCTTATTACATTGACCTACTTCGCTACTATGTATTTGTAAGTTTTTAACCCAACAACCAACTCCGTGCCTCATAAAGGCTCATACATGATACACTATATATTTGAATCAATGTTGAATTTGTAAAATATCGTTGCTTCCACAAAAACGCCAATCAGTGTGGTTTAACACCATGATCTTGGTTCGAAAGTCGTTGCCAATTGATTTCTGTAAAGAAAATTGTAGTATTTCAAATATTTTTTAATTATTGAAATATCAATAATTCAATCTTTATCATCTCTCAAACGAATTGAATGATGCCCCTACACCTTTCTTCTTCACGTTGTCACGTTGTTGAATACTGATTTGATCGTTTAATTAAAAAAAAAAACCAATTTGATATGGTTGATACCCTTTATTCTCTTCCATTTTGTTGTAATATGATCGTTCAATATAGGATAAGTCAATTGATTTGTTATCAAATTCGAGTATCTGGATACTTGCGAAATATGTTTGGCTCGTAATGTGTATCAGTTATTTAATTCATCAATTTGAAAATTAATTTTAGTTAATTCCCAAAATATAAAGGCAAAGTATTATATAAAAATAGTTCATGATAAGCTCATCATGAAACAATTTTATAATATCATTAATCTCATCGGAAGTATCATTAATCTCATCAGGGGTATCATTAGTCTGAGTTCAAGAAAATTGTTTTAAATTTTCTTGAACTCAGTAATGATACCCATGACAGATTTAATGATACTCCTAATGAGATTAATGATACTCTAAAACTATTTCATGTTAAACTTATTATGAAGCGTTTTCATATAAAACCTACTCAAATATAAAATATGTTTAACACTATTTTCACTATATTTTTATCCTTGTGTGGCCATTTGATTGGACACAATTTTAATTTTCTTATCCATATAATTTTTTAATTATATTCTTTTTCACACAAATAGTTTTAAATTTCGAATTGAATTATATAGTCACAAATTATACTATATAAAGAATTTTATTTTGTGAAACCAGTGATGAGACAAGTTTAACTTAAATGCAATTTATAGTCTTATATGTTTACCCATTAATATTCTATTTATTTAATTCTAACTAATTAATAGATTTTAACCCATCTCCCAGTAGAAAATTCTAACTAATTAATAGATTTTTACCCATCTCCCAATAGAATGTATCCCTTATAGTTATGCATTACCAACCCGTGCGACATTTAGAAAACTACTACAATAGACAATGAGTGGAGAAAGCTTATAATTCATTATCATAGTTAGATGAGCTGCAATTTTAATTCATCTAAACAATAAATTATGTTACATTTAATTCCTTCACGAGATGACTCTTTACGTGAAAAAGATAGATGCTGGTTTGGTTCTAGATTGTGCCTATTATCTCTATTAAGACTGGTACTCCCTCCCCATCAAATTTTTTATCCACTTTTTTTTATTGTCTACCAATCTTTTATTCATGATCTTTCTTAAAAATAAACAATATTCACAAATAAATAGATGAGTCTTATAATATGTCCATAATATTTTTACTTTATCTATTTTTTTTAATAAAATACTAATTTTCATTAAATCTTGTACCCAACAATAAATGGATAAAAAAATTAGTGATTGGAAGGAATATTATTTATTAATAATATTTCACCTTATTAATTTTTTTTTAAAAAAAAATTAGGATTCAAACTATATTTGTTACTAATGAAATTCTATGAACTTGTCACATACTCATAAAATACAAGTATAAAATTAAATTTAACCTAATTTAATATATATTGTATATGATTGAACAACTTGAAATTAAGTGTTTTACCCACTTATCTATTTAGCGGTTAATTACCCATTTTTTTTAAGACTCTCTTCATATTTATATTAATCAAGGATGAAAATTTCCGAAAATTTTCACGATATATCCTCGATATATCCATTTTTTATTGTCACCGATATTGATATTGGGGATAACGATATTTCCATAGTATCCGTAAAAAAATCGATAAATATCAGTATATAAAATCAATTCCGACTATATTTTTGTGCAAATTAAACATAAAATCGGTAAATATCGAAAAATATCGGTAAATATCGAAAAAATATCGAGAAATATTGAAAAAGTAACGAGAAATATCGAGAAAGTATCCATAATTTTGTTAAATATCACAAATGTAAAATATGGTTAGATTCTATTGTAAATTTTATGTATTAAAAGTTTGTTATTAACTTTTTACAATTTTTTAAATTTACCAATATCGATATTCGATATCGATATATCCATCGATATTTCCACAAATTTAAGGTCATGATATATCCATCGATACCGATATTTTCAACCTTGATATTAATACATGCATGAATAAACAGATTATTAATTTGGAGTAAGGTTACCTGTTCTTGTTACACGTGTTATTAATTTTTATTAATTTAGGTAAGTTGGGGAGGACAATCTTGTGAATTGATCACCTAACAATATTACTGCTTGATTGATGATGATACACTACTTTGGAACATTTCAACGGTCCATCCAAATAATATGACCAAGTAATATGCATCGTCCAATATTTTACTTGGTTTTAATTATGCAAAATATAGCATAATTTATGTTCATTTTACATTAGTATTGGTCATCCATATGTTATGATTATAGTCATAGCAACGTAAAAATTATGTTGCTAATCAGTGAATTTGCATTTAGTGGCAGATTAGCAACGGATTTACAACGAATATTTTCCGTTGTTATTTTGCTCGTTGCTAAATATGCCAACGGAATAATATTTCGATAGTAAAAAATACCGACGTATTATCAACAGATTACCAACGGAAAATAAAATATTAGTTTATATGACCAATCTGTTGGTAATCCGTTGGTAAAACGGTTGGTAAACAAAATCCGTTGCTAAATTAGTGTGGTAATCCGTAAAAAAATCCGTTAGTAACCCTTTGCTAAATTTCGTTGGTAATCCGTTGATAATTAAATCTGTTGGTAATCTGTTGGTAAAATTTGTAACTAAGTCGTTGCTAATTAATTACTAAAGTTGGGCAAAGATAATAACTACTATTTCCGTTGGTAATCCGTTGATATTTTTTATTTTTTAATATTTTTGTCCCTATTATAAGTTTCCAATATTGTTATTCAATAAACATAATTAAATTAAAATTTACTAAGAATCAATATAATCCAAATACTCATAATAACATAAACTTCAAATCTAAAGTCATAATTTGGAATGTAATATATCACAATATAATTTCGAATATAGTTCAAAATCAAACACACCCTAATACTAACATAATTGGAATCAAGAGACTCTTGGTAAGTTGGATTCCGAGGCGTTGAAACGGGCCATTAGAATACGTATATTCTCCTCCATTTGTGTTTGTCGTGCCACAACATCGTCCAAATACTTGTTGGACCTCGGCTCGACCCAATGGATCAATGTTGGAATTAGATAAAAATGAGATCAATAACAATCTTCGCCTCAACCTTCTCCTGTAAAAAAATAATATTTAGAAAGACTTTACATGTTATGACTTAACCAATGCAATCAATAAATTTAAAAAAAAAATAAGAATATTAAATTGAAATTCAACCAATAAGCATAAGCACAATCATTTCCCCACAACCACAAATTCAAGAAACTAACATAGTCGAAATGAAATAAATATACAAAAAAAAAAAAAAATTATTTCTTAAAAGTTACTAAAAACATAATACCTTTTCAAATTCAAAAAGGCACTCAAGATTTCCATATTGACTGATAACAAATAAGTTTCCATATACGGATTATTTAAGTTTCCAAATTGCAAAATTGTAACACGTATTTGATCCCATTCTGTGGCATAAGTTGGAGTATGTTAAGTAGAATTTGATAAATGAAAATACTACAAACAGCAAAAAACAATAAATTTAGACAGAAACACAAAAAAATCAATGAGTTTAAAACGGGGGTAATTTTTTCTCCTTTCTGTATATCATAGAACAGAAATTTCTAAATGGCATGAACATTACTAACACACAAACTCTCATTTCCCCCCTATAAAACCTTATAATTTCACTCAGTATTTCCACGTAAAACCATTACAGAGTATGTACCTCTCATTCAAACTCCCAATTAGTACTAGACCAAATGCCGACAATCAAACATAATTTGATTCAAATTGTGAAGGAAAACCAGAATCAAAGTGCAAATCATTGGCATTAAAACAGGGATAATACTAGAGTTAACTCTAGCATATATACCAATTAAAATATTATGAAGTGTTTTTTTTTTTAAAGAATATTATGAACTGTTTTGAAACTGAAGAAACCCTCAATGCGAAAGAATCTTAAAGCTACCTGAACAGGGCTGCCGGCAAGCATAACACCCTCGACTGCACCACCCGTGACACGGCCGTCGGGACAAGCAAGGGTGACAACCAACTGGGCCCTGAGGCGCATTAGCATCATTTTGAGCATAAGAACCAGATAAACTCAATATATCAAAGCACCCCTACAAAAGATGTTTATATTATCTAATTATTATAGCTTTTCTAAAGAGCAAAAGATGGTATTACATCTAAAAAAAGGATCCATAGAAACAAGCAAAGACTTGTAGTACAGAAGGCAAATAATCATTCAATCAACAAGACCAAGTTCTACTGAAGTTCTGCATCAATTCATGGTTAACGTGTTCCACAAAGTACCAAGTGAAAGTAGTAAATCAATCGAAATTAAATACAACGGAAAACCATAGCTGATGAATCATTTTTAAATTTTTTTGGGCAGGAAACTATAAAGGCTATTAGAGAAAGTGTAAGGATTATTATTAATTTTGAATCATTGATTAAGCTCAGCTTAACTTTTGATGCAGAAACATTTAAGTCCCAATTAAGAGAAAGGACTTGTAATCAAACTATATTTTTTAATTGTAATAGTGAGGGAATTGCAATAAGGGGGAATTAAAATGTACCACTTTTTTAGTGCTGATTTTTATTGCAGCTAAAAAGTGTGCATGAAAGGAAGTAGAAGCAGGGGAAATCCAGAGATCATCTTGGACTTTCCTAATGATCCACCATAATCCTTGCCTCACATAGGCAATTAACTGCTACAGAGTACACATCATCATAAGTTGAAAACTGAACAGATGCATAAGAAGTATATATAAGTCTACTAATCATGAAGTACAGATAGAACAGAGCACAAATGTAAGAAATTTATATGATTTCTGACAGCACAGTACATTAATTCTTTTGGCACAAACACTCACATAATTTATAACAACAGAAAACTCTAGTAATTTCCACATCAATTCTAGGAAATAACAACAGAAAACTCTAACCTAGACCAAATAAAATCCAAGAAGACAATTTTACAACTAGAAAAACTTTAGCATCCATTATCGCAAACCCCTTATCTTCAGACACCAAACCACCTGATCATTACAAGTGGGATAAACTATATATACACATTGACTGCAATCCATGATGATACAAGAGTGAAGAAGATAGCAGCAAGCTGAAGGTGATGTCTACTCAATATATCCAAGACATATCCAAAGCTCACATCGATTGAAAATTAAATTGTTTTGAGTCAAGTAAACAGTCCAACCTACTCAACTTATTTCTGCCTCTGATCTAAATCTCTTCTGGAGAAGTTTTCCGGTCTACGCTTCTGGTAAAGTCTTCTGGTCTGGCAGTTCCCCCTAAACTAAGTCTTACTCTACATCCTCATCTCACTAACAGGTCCAGATGGTCCTATTACATCTTCTAGTTTATTTTAACTTTTTCAAAACTAACAACTTTTATCCTAACATATCCAAACCATCATTCCTCTTAATTGCACTTCAATCGAAGTTAGTATAGATTAGTTCTTTGTTTGCTTGGTAGTAGTATTCTAGAATTGAATTTTTAATATTTATCGTTTTACCCAAATCGTATTTATAATATCTACGACACACAGATTTCCAGGGATTTACGCGCATACTAATCCTCCTACGGGTTCGATATTACTTGGTCCTATACTTGTCTATGCTATAGTGATCTCATACTCTTGTGGGGATAACTGCTATTTGAAAGCTAGTATTTTACAATCAAGTCAATGGCGCCGTTGCCAGGGAGGTGACGTATGATATTTCTTTATTAATTGTTTATCAGTTGCGGTTGATATTTCTTTTTTAGTTTTCAGGTTTATGAAAACGCGCTCTAAGGGAGAAACGAGCGTTGATCGAACGAAACTTGACCTTGAAACTACAGCAAAAAGGAATCGAGCATTTCAAAGAAGGATGATTGCGATAGCCAATGAGGAGTTGAATGTAGTTGGAGGCGAGGAGAAACTGGATGATGAGCATGTGGAAGATGTGAATGGTTTAAATGGGCAGAATCAGGTACCTCAAGGGGTGAACAATAACCAGATCCAACCTATCCACAACCAGAACCAACAAAACCAAGTCAACCCCATACTTAACCAAAACCAAGACTTAAACCAAAACAACCAAAATCACAATAATCCTTTCAACAACCCAATCTACCAGAACCACAATCAAAACCCATACCATCCATTTCCTTATCCACCCTATTATCCGCCATACTACCCTCCACCACAAAATCAGAACCAACCTAATTACCCACAAGCTCAGAATCCACTCTTCCAGAATCAAGCCCCTCCACCACAAGTTCCACAAATTAACGAAAATTGTAGGAAGGTAGAATATTCATTGAGCTTTCATCATTGACAATGATTATCGCATCTATCGATATCGAAGAATTTATCTGAATTGATGGCATCACTAACACAAATTAATTAAAATTAAGTCATGAGTATGCATATATGGAAAAGGAAAAATAATCCTACATAAAAAATAAAAAATGACGACTTTTATCGAGTAGAATGTTTAACTTTTTAATGTAAGGTGGATACATATTTATAATAAATATATTAAATTCACATATTCATCATCCTTAAAAATAGATACAACCAATATAAAAATTATTACTCATAAATTTCATCTAATTAATTGAATATTAAATTAAACAATTAATAGTTTATCTCATAAATTAATATAACCAATTTTAACTGTATATTCCTTTTATTTTATATAAGGGTGTTATTTTATAACATATATATTGAATATAATTACAATATCTAAATAATCAATAATTTAAGGGAAATTGTCAACTTTATTTTGGAGTCAAATACGTATATAGACGATGAAATATTTATCACATTAATTACATATTTAAATTTAAATATATGATGAAATGGTGTAATATTTATTTCATTATACTTATATACATGATGAAATATTTGTAATATTAATTTATTTTAAGGACAAATAGTGACTTGAATCCGTGGTCGTGGAGTTCTACACATTTGAGTTGTTTCATTTCGTCAATTGATAGACATTAAATATACTTAAATAACTGCACTTTGAACTATGATTCTTAATTATTTAAAATTAGCTCACATAATTTATTTCTTAATTCTGGATATATGGTCAAACATGTATATTGCTTAAAATGAAATTGAAATTCCGGAGGATATTTTGGTCTCCAATGTGAGTGATCCAATTACATCTATATAATACAAAGTATTTATCCTACACTAATAGATTAATTGCTCATAAATACTTTGAAGGAAGAGCAATACTTGCACCCACACATCGCGATGTAGAGTGTATCAATAAGAATATTCTTGAAATAATTCCAAGTGGCACTAAAATATACTTGAGTACTGATAGTATTTGCAAATTGGAGTTTCGTGTTGGGGGAATTAAAGAAATGATATCAGTTGATTCTTTAAATTCAATCAAATGTTTGGGAATGTCAAATCGTTGTTTGATCATGAAAGAAGGTGTGCTGATAGTTCCTCTAAGAAATGTAGACCAAAAGTCAAGTTTGTGCAATGGTACAAAATTAATAGTCACAAAATATGAAAATCACATACTTGAGACAGAAATATTTCTGAAAGTAATATTGAGATTAAAGTTTATATTCCAAGAATGACATTGACTAATTAAAATCAAACTATGCCCTTAAATTTGACTAGGCGTCAATTTGCAGTGTTATTATGCATCAATTTTTAGTATTGACTAATTATTTATTGTATGTACATATATTATTTCAGCCTGCAAATTTCGCGGGGTCTCATTTAATATTATATATTACTTTGGTTTTAATTATGCAAAATACTGCGCAATTTATGTTTATTCTATATTAGTATTGGTCGTCTGTATGTTATGATTATAGTCATTAACAATGCTTAATCTGGTATGATTATTTAAATAATTAAAAATAATTCATAAAATTCGAATTTAGTTATTTTCCCAGACTATATGACAATATTATTTCAAAAGCAGATTTCTGAAAAGTTATCTGTAGACAATATTTGTTGTATACTTGCATTGTCTTCCATTGAAATTAAGGTAAATAATTTTCTTTTGTTGTTAACTCTCGGGGATACACCATTTAATTGTTCATGTGTAAAAACAAGCTTAGAAAGATACACACCCACAGTCGATAATGACTAATCTTGACTTTTATTTATAGTTATTGTGAAACACAAAAGAACCGAAAAGAATCTCCTTCAAATCCTAAACGACAAAGTATCCGCCGAATTAGTTAGGATCATTCTGGGGGTGCATATACCTTACTTCCAATATTTATTTAAAAAATAATCTCAGCTTTTAGAATATGATTTTCAAATTTCGTAACTACCAATCTGATTCCATTACATAACCCTGACTTTTGGTCAATATATCCGAGAAGCATTATACACACATCAACCTTTAGAATTATCAAAGTTAATTAGACTCGTTGGGCTGACCCGCACCTTATACATAAATTGAAGGTTGAGTGAAATATTTTTTAGACCGTTTGAAGGCGGGCCATAATGGGCTGGCCTGTTTGGGGAGCGAGCTATGGTAGGTTTGGGGTGGGCCTTGTTGGGCCGGCCCACCTCCAAATCTATTTTCCATTATTTTGTACATTCTTAACCATTATAATATCATTTTTAGGATTATTTTGTAAAAATTATTTTTATAGATAATGAATTTAAATTGCAGAAGATTATCTTTATGAATTATTATGGTTAATATATTGTGAACTTCAATTTGTAGAAATTTATTTTTTATTAATGAATTATGAACTTTATTTGTAATATATTATTTTAACATTTTTATAATGGTAATTATGAAGATAAATTGTTTGATTACATTTGATTTCGATAAATTTTATGCATTAGAACTTTTAATTTTTTTTTAAAATTTAAAATTTGAAAATATATTAAAAAATTAAAATTGGGCGGCCCACCTAAACCCTCACCAAACAATAAGTGGGTTGGGTTAGGGATTTTGCAGTCCGCCAAATTTTCAGTCCGCATCACACCGATATCCCGTTTTGAAAATTATGTGGAAAAAAAATGTTAAAACGATATTTAATCAATATGTATACATAAGTATAAGATTTCTAGGAATAAAATCATGGATTTTCGTACCCTGCATAAATATATTAATTATATAGAATTAATAAAAATTTAACATTTACAAAAATTATCAATATGTAATGTAGCAATTAAAAAAATTATCAATATGTATTAATAAATCATCAAAAAATATTTTGAAGTACAATTAAGTGTACAACTTGTAAATCTCTCAATATCATGACCATTTCCAATTTCATCAAATGAACAACTTTAATTTTAAATATAGATACACATATTTTAGACCTAATAGTAATATTTGGTCAAAGTGATTTCATTGTTAAAATGCAATATTATGCGGAAGTTTGTGTAGAAACAACTAATCAACGTGTTGATATTTATAATACCAAAAAAATTCTAACGATAAGAAATACTTTCTAAGCGAAATTAAAAAAAAAAAACTCGATTCCACCATGCAAAGTTGACATCTTAAATTCTCCCCCTACAAAATTTGAATTCATACATACAAAAATCGAATTCCTCCTCTAATTTTTTTTCCTAAATTATATAAGAAAAAATCTTTTAAAACTATAAAAATTCATATCTATATTTTACAATTTAATATTCTATTTCGATAATTAAAAAAATCCAAAAAAATTAGGTGAAAAATATCGAATTTAATAGCAAGATAAAAAATTTGGTGGCAAGATTTTTTTGGAATCAAACAATATTTCGGTGACAATATTATTTCCAAAATAATCATAAAAAAATAATTTTAGAAAATAAAACTAAATCTTCTGCCAAATATGTGTTAGTGTCCTAGAGACAATCCTTTGTAAGGACATAACACTAAGATGATATTCAGTTTATGATTTAATATTATTGATTGAGTTAATATTAAATGTATGGCTTTACACTTATCTGAATATTATGTTTGATTGTTTGCATTACTCATATATGTGTTCGCTTGAATCGATACTGTCATTAAGTGAGTGAGAACTCAGATGATTTAAGTACGATTCTCAAATAGTCCCGATCAAGGATCATCAAGAATGTGATATTGATGATGCAATGGAAATTGGTGTGCGATCTGCATTATAGTCTATGAGAGAGTGTAGTAAGATCTCACTTACTGCGAGATACTAGATATCTCATAATGGATGCACAAATACCTTAGAGGGTATTGGTATTGGGCAATATGATCAACAAACCATTTTCCGGGAAAGGGGTGCATGCCAAAGAAGTTCTAGAGTTGAACCATAGCGATGTTTGTGGGCCATTACCCACTCTGGCTAGGGGTCAATTCGGCTACTTCATTACCTTTACCGACGATTACTCAAGGTACGGATACGTGTATCTCATGAGAAATAAATATGAATCGTTTGAGAAATTCAAGGAGTACAAGACCGAAGTAGAGAAACATCTTGGTAAGAATATCAAGACTCTTCGATCGAATCGATGAGGTGAGTACCTTAGCCATGAATTCATGGATTACATGAAGCTTCATGGGATCCAATCGCAATTGACTCCTCCCGGAACACCTCTGATGAATTGTGTGTCCGAAAGGAGGAACCGAACCTGTTGGACATGGTGTGGTCCATGATGAGATTTTTCTTCCTTCCAACATTCTTATGGGGATACGCACTACAAACTTCAATCTACATTCTGAATAGGATTTCATCCAAATCAATTGTGCAGACTCCATACGAGCTATGGTGTGGCAAGAAACCAACTTTTCTACACATTAGAACGTGGGGTTGCCCCATAGTTGTGAAGAAAATGCAAACTAATAAGTTTGAATCTAAAGGTGAAAAGGATTATTTTGTGGGATATTCTAAGGAAACTAGAGGATATTATTTCTATCAACCGGAAAAATAAACTGTAATTGTTTCTAGGCAGACTAAGTTCCTAGAAGACGAGTATGTCTTTAAGGGACAAGGCCGTAAGACGATAGAACTTGAAGAAAATCAAGAACCACGAATTAATATAGAGACTGATGATTTGTCAAAGCAACATGACAAAGAATCAATGGGAGCATTCAGCGACTCTCATAGTGGAAGTTTATCACTAGGTGATCCTCTTTCAGCCAGTGTGAGCATAATTGGAGTTGCATTGCCTTCGCAAAAACCTCCAAGTAGGCTGAATGAGAATATCATAGTTCAAACTCCCGCTCAAGAAGCATCTGAAAGTGTCGCTCTTGAGGACTCTCCGGTCAACGATGAAGTCGTTGCACCACAACAATTTTATGATCAGAATGTACAGCCTGCACAACCACAACTCCGTAAGTCGAATAGGATTCGTAATCCACCCGATACATGATGATGTGGAAATGCCAGATAAAGACGAACCTAAGACTTACACTGAGGCAACTAGGAATGGCAAAACGGCCCACCCTGAGGCCGCCCCGGTTGGGCTAGGTCTGCCCCACCCCATCCTGAAAATGGGATAGGTCCGCCCTGCCATGCACGTGGGGCAGATCGGGTATGGGTATGTATATTGCCCTGCCCCGCAATCTATTTAATATATACATATAAATATATCTCTAATAAATATTATATATATAGTAAATATATAAAAAATATCTCTCATAAATATATTAACAAACATGCATATTAATTATTGACTCAATTGATTCAATTTTATCATTCAAATTAACGTAATCACATCCATAAATTAATATATATCTGTATTAATATCTTGAATTTGTTGATTAGACTTATTGTCATTTTTTACATGAGATTGTGATGAATTTGTGGTTTGATGGTTATGTTTATTGTTTAATTTAATTGTGAATTTAATTTTATAATATACATGTGCTTATATTTTAAAATACGTATATTTTTCTTGGGATAAGAATGGGGCGGGGCGGGGTGGACTTGCCCCGTGCAGGGCGGGTATGGGGCACAAAATGCCGCCCCGCAGTGGGGCACGGGGCGGGTTGGGGCGACTGGGAATAGGCGCGGGGAGGGTCTGGGTACTTAGGTACCCGCCCTGCCCCTCCCCATTGCCATCCCTAGAGGCAACATTAGATGTTAACTCAGAGAAGTGGCATGAAGCCATGAAATCCGCGATGGACTCGATGTGCATCAATTAAGTTTGGGACTTGGTTGAATTGCCAAAGGGGGTAAAACCCATAGGTTGCAAGTGGGTCTTCAAGAGGAAGACCGATGCAAATGGCAAGGTACAAACCTCCAATGCTAGGTTGGTGGCGAAATGGTATAGTCAACGCGAAGACATTGACTATGACGAGACATTCTCGCCAGTTTCGAAGATCAAGTCCATTTGTATTTTACTTGCGATAGCAGCACACTATGATTATGAGATTTGATAGATGGACGTCAAAACAACTTTCCTCAATGGAAACATTGATAAGGATGCGTTTAAGACTCAACCAGAGGGTTTTATATCTAAGTCAAAGTCTAATCTTGTGTGCAAGCTTAAACGATCCATCTATGGATTGAAGCAAGCTTCTAGGAGTTGGAATATCCAATTTGATGAAGTTGTCAAGTCTTTTGGCTTCATTAGAAATCCAGAAGATCCTTGCGTTTACTGTAAATGCAGCGGGAAGAGTATTGTCTTTATAGTCGTATATGTCGATGGCATATTGATTATAGGAGATAGCATCCCGCTTATGCAGTCTGTGAAAGATTGGTTATCAAAGACCTTCATGATGAAGGATCTTAGTGAAGCAGGCTATATCTTAGGGATCAAGATCCATAGGGATAGATCCAAGAAGATGTTAGAGCTGTCACAATCCACTTACGTAGATAAGGTGTTGAAGTATTTTGCAATGGAAAGATGGTCTCTTCCGGCAAATCATGGGATAAAGTTGTTAAAGAAGGATTATCCTTCTAGCGAAGCTGATATCAAGCACATGAAGGATGTTCCATATGCATTTGCAATTGGGTCCATCATGTACGACATGACTTGCACCAGGCCAGATGTGGCCTACGCTGTCAGCATCACTGGATTGCTGTCAAGAATATTCTGAAGTACCTCAGGCGTACTAAAGAATATTTTCTTGTCTACGGTGGGCAGTCAGAACTAGTCGTTACGGGCTATGTTGATGCGAGTTTCCATGACCGAAGCTTGCACCCCCCAAGGGTAGGTATGGCATGGTTTGGGTTCATTACGAAGTGCATGTGCGTGGTAGTTGAGCCAAGAATAGGATTTATTCCTCAATGTGGATTTAAGATAGAATACTCGTCTTCTCATCATAATTGAATCTAAGACATCGGCTGGTGCAAGTCGACTTGGACTTTGTAGTCCGCACGAACGTTTTCATTGGGACCTCTACACCTTTGTGGTCAGTAAACGTATCTAGCAGATTACTTGCTATATATTGCAAGTTGCTAATCTTTTGAACTTCAAGTTCAGTTTAACTTGTGCATGAGTCTAAATATAGAAGACCTTTTTCCTTCAGGGAAATTTCTTGGTCTTTTTCCTTCAAGGAAAATATCTCGATCTGTTTCCTTCAAGGAAACTTCTTGGCATTCATTTAATTTTTGGATTCTAATCTCCCCCTAATGCTGAGAATAGACTCTTCATCAATTATGCAGTCAGCCAACAAGGTTGTTAACGTGTTGTGGTTGTACACATACTGCACAATAGAATGTTCGCAGATAGGAAATGATGTATTATTTTTTGTGCACTAGTTGTAGAGGGGAGTACTAATGATATGCAGTGGGTTAAAATTTGAATTTGAGTAGCTACATGTAAAATTTATGCCGCTAATATGTAGCTAAGTTGTAATTTTTACAGTAACAGTCCAGCGATTAGTTTGATGCATCAAATTAGAGACTCAATTAGACCATTATGGTGTGGACGTAAGAGAGTTAATGCTTCACTTTAATTTTCCAATGCCATATAATAAAATTGAATGCAGTCAATGTAAGCTCACTGGCATTATCCATTCGAATGGATTTAATTTGATAATTTGGGAAATGAGAACTAAGCTCAATAGTTTTGCAATAGGCGCGTGAAAGCATTAATTATGGTCACTAACTACCAAAATGGTCCCAATACTAGGATAATCAGTCTACAAAAATCTCAATGAAACCATTCTTAAAATGGGAGATTTACTTCCAAATTTTAGTAAGATTCAGCCGTACTCTAAGTTCACCCTTTGTACATGCCATATAAATTTATTTACGAAAGGGTTTGATGTGTTATAGCCAATGAACTTAGACAAAATCTGACATATCACATTATTATTTTAGATGGACTAACCGTTCATGCTATAAGATGTATGAATCTAAATTGGATTTTAAGACCAGATCTACAACTCTTTAGGAGGTTGGATTTTGTTAATAAGGTCTTTCACGATATAGGCGTGCTTTAGACTTATTGGCATGTGATATTTTTCCTTCAGGGACATAAATTTTAACCGGGAATATTCTATATAAATATGAGATTCAGTAACTCTGATGGAGTTGTTAAAGACATCCTGTAATTGAGTTGTAATTTTTTCTCAAATATTAATCATGACAAAGCATTTATATAATCATAACATGCATAAAAATCACAAAATAATGACATTATGTATCTTGACAACTCATAGTCTTTAATGTCATGTCACTGACAATGTTCATGTTTGCTTCAGGCAAACTGGTATGCTGAGATTCGCTTGGGGAATACTCGATCTCGACCATCTCAATAATTATTTGGCATCGACCATGATTTTCATCTATCAATATTTTCTGCTATCGATTTTATTAAAATTTTGTCGATGAATATAATCCTTCAAGGATGTTTATAAACGGCAATGAATATATAATCCTTCACGGATTATAAACGACAATGAATATAATCCCTCAGGGATTTCTATAAACTACGATGAATATAATCCTTCAGAGAATTTTATAAACTACGATAAATATAATCCTTCAGGGATTTTCCATAAATAATTGATATCTTATTGAGATGGTATCAGAGAATTTAATCAGTGCATCTGCTTTTTGGGCAAAGATGGGGTCAAAATTTCATTACATTTGTCCAAAATGAAGCAAGACGAATCTCAAAGCCTAAGTCAGGATACTAATAATGTACATTTATGTAAATCACTCTTTGTCTCCAAAATCTTCGAGCTCCAAGCTCAAAAGATCATTATTGTCTATATCAAATCTACTTCAAACAGACTGACATGGTGAGATTCACCCCGAGGGGTCATGCCCTTGTTGTCCTTTTGTATCTATTGATAGGCCTCAATCGAGTGCTTGGATTTGCTGATTTCTTCCCTTCCACGCTTACGCCTACTCAGGCTCCCTTGAGCTACAATATGTGCTTCAGGCACTGCTTGTGGGTCAACCGGTCTAGTATTGTGATTTCTCATCAATAGCTGGTTGTGTTTTTCTGCCACTAAAAGTGCAGAAATTAGCTCTGGTGAGAGGTATACTGCTGCTGGAGTACAATGTTACTAGCATGGAATGTTGATAAGATTTTCTGTATCAACTCGGTCTCAGTAATTTGCTGCTGGCATAATTTTATCTGAGATACAATATGATGCAAGGTAGAATTGCACTCCATTTAAATCTTGAAAATAGAGATTCAGCCAATCGTATTGTGCCCGAGGGATATATTATTTTGTCGATAATAACAATCCTTCCGGGATGTCCATAAAATGCTAGGGTTCATATCAGTAAGGTACTAATATTTCAAGTCCTGATTTAAGTGGTATCTGAGATAAATCAACGATTTTGCCTTCTGGGCATCAGTGGATTTGGAATCATGGACAATAATTCCGCTTTAATTAGGATGAGGCTATATGAATATCAACAACTATGGACCATGTCACGTAGTTATTACCATCGAGAGTAAGCTCAGTAAATTCTCTCTTAATAATATCAAGCATTATCACTACGTTTAAATGGACATGGTAAGACATACGATTTGGATTTTTATTAACAAGGGAGAAAGAAGATTAATTTTACATGCTCAATCACAAAGGAGCAAATATTGGGTGCCTTCTACCCAAATATAATTTACGGTCCGACAAATACTGGGTTCCGCCTATCCAGACAATATATGCGGACTATAACCAATAAAGTAAATTTAATTCAAATAAACAACTATGTTGGGCGTGGGGTCCAGCATCTCCCAGCCGAGTTGGGCGCGATAAAGGCCCGGTGCGCCAAGTCCGACGGAGGCTATTCGACTCGTGGCGCTGCAGCTAGATGGGGTTAAAGGAAATAAAGTAGCACCTTACTACAAGTATGGACTTTTAGTCTAGTAGCAAGCACTTGATCCTACAATTGGTATCAGAGCATAGGTCACGAGTTCGAATCCCAGTGGAAGGCATTTGTTGGCCAAGAGGGCTGGCAGATGCTGGGGGGGATTGTTGGGTGTGGGGTCCAGCATCTCCCAGCCGAGTTGGGTGCAATAAAGGCCCGGTGCGCCAAGTCCGACGGAGGCTATTCGACCCGTGGCCCTGCAGCTAGATGGGGTTAAAGGAAATAAAGTAGCACCTCACTACAAGTCTGGACTTTTAGTCTTGTGGCAAGCGCTTGATCCTACAAGCTATACAAGTAGGAACAACTATTCAAGTTCAAATTTTAGTCAATGCTCATGTTTGCTTCTGGCAAACTTGTATACGAAAATTTTTTGGGCATTGTTTGTGTGAATTAAATTAGCATCTAAAATAAAATAGACACACAAGGATTTTCACATAAATCCTAATTTCTACAACAAATAATTCACAAGCATATGTTGCAGCAAAGTAAAGAGCGCAAACAGTGCTAATTGCTGAAGATATAAAAGAAAGAATTAAGTCTTTTACCAGGGCGGAACCCTAGGATAAGGGTTCCTAAACATCTGTTGATGGATTTGGCCAACATCGGGCAGCCTTGGACCCATCTCAAGTGGGTGGAGCAATCATACAGGCATCGAGTCCAAAAGAAAGCTCAACACGAAATGGATTAGTAAATTCCAAGAGACGGTTTATTTAATATTTTGAGAACTAATATAAAAATTAATTCTAAAATATTGGGCTTACCTATATGCAACAATTTATTTCATTTTATTTTCATAAAAGGATTGGCCCAAATAAATTAATTAAAAGCCCAAAAAATTATTTCCCTTTTTTTTCGGCCCATATGTTGGGCTACAAACCCAAAAGGGGAGCAAGGCTCGGTTTGGACAAAAAAGGTCAGCACGGCCACTGCGAACGGTGGAGAGAAGCAGCCGGTGGAGGTCCAACAACAGTCTCAGGCCGCATGCCAAAACGCCGCTCCGTGGGCGGGCGGCGATAGCTATGGGCCGCTGCCGTCAGGGCTGGCGTCGATAGCTCGGCCGCTGGAGGGGAGGCGCAGTGCCAGAAGAGATGCGCAGCACCAGGCGGTGATCTTCGGGCGGTAGCGCGGCAGCGGCACGGTCATGCCTGTGCTCGGCCGTTGAGAGGCGGTGCGGCTACATCTGTTGTCGCTCGGCTACTACGAGACGATGCAACAATGTTTGTTGTCACTCGGCGGCAGCGGCGCTTGCGATTCGGATCCTGCCGCATACCGCCATCGGCTATGGGCGGCGTGGGTCACAGCGGCGGTTCACAATTTTTGTGGGCCATGGGCGGCGCGACTCGGATCCTCTCCCGGAGGATCGACAATCATATTCCAGCCACCGTAAATTTGTGGCGATCGCCGCTGTTGGTGATCAATTTTTATCGGATGGATTAGTGACTGTTTAAGTTTGGTTTAAAGATCATCAATCAATTATGTGTGATAGGTTACCACCGTAAATGGTAAATCGAGGGTTCGGGTTATGAACTTGTAAATGTTAAAGTCGAAATCGTAATAATTTCATATGTGTGCACGTCTAGGTGTTTTAGTGTGTGTTTTTGGAGCATTTGTGAATTTGAACTTGTATTACTTAAGCTGGAGAACAACTATTTATAGAGACTAGCAAGCATGAGGTGTCTATGACTTTTGGTTTCCCTAGCCTGCATGCTTGACAAGTGTCATTTGACCTTAGTTTGACCTTATCTAAGCTGAATCTTAGTTACAAAGTCTTCTTTGGTCTTATCTCGGACTTCATTGTTGTTCGTCCAGGTCGGCTTAGTGCATCCAGAATGGTTTTTTCATCAAAGTTGTTCGCCTTTTGGGGCATGGCTCAGAAGTTGTTTGCCTTTGTGTTTTACACAGATCGACTTTGGGATCTTGGTCCTTTGTTCGTCGACATACACCTCTTAGGCTGGTTGTTGCACCACCCTTTGACAATGTTGTTCTTCATTAGTGACGGTAGAATATTCATATCTGGTCTTGGGTCTTAAAACCTGTTCGCCAGTATGTTGTTCGTCGGTAGAGTTGTTCGTCAGTTTATACACTCCCTGGATTGATTTACGCACCCCCATCTTGATTTTCTTTGTTAATAATCTTTGATTTGAGGTTGGTTCTTCATAATCCTAAGGCTTTAATCCTTGTTCGCCCATCATTGATTTATGTTCGCCTATCAACAATTGCCCCCTATCCTGACTACATGTTGTCCCAGATGAGCAACTTTGTGGCGAGCAACTGTAGTTAGGATATTATACTGGTGAGGATTTGGACGAACATCTTTGTACCGGGCGAGCAACTTTGGGTTCGCCTCTTCGTCTTTCCACAATCTGGGGGATATACGAGGATGACGTGGGCGGTATGATTGCGCGCCGCCCACGCGCGATCAATCCCAAGGTCACGCGCCCCTACATTTGCTCGTAGACCCCTTGATTTCTTCTCGATTTTGCAAATTGACCCCATTTTTTGTCATTTCGGCCCATATTTTGTTGAAAATTACATCTTATACCCCGTTTTTGCTTGGGGTATAAATAGAAGGGGAAACAAATATTTTCCCACTTTTTCACTCCTTGCTACAGTGCTCCGGCGACTTCTTCCATTTCCGGCGATCTCGAGCTCTCCGACGTCCGTTTCTCCAGTGTTTGGCCTCCAATTTTGAAGTAAAGTAGTTACCCTTTTATTTCTCTTCTTCTTTTTCTCTTCTTTCGTCATTTTCTTCATCGCCGCCGTGTGGGACCTTGCGCCGCCGTCTTCTCCAGGGATTCGCCGCCGTCTGGTTTTCCTCTCCCATTTTCCTTCCATGTCTTCCCAATCGAGCAATAAATCCGAGGAAACCCTTGATCCCCTTTTCCCAATCGTGGCTCCCGTCGATCGAACCCCCTTTGAAACTTCTTCAGCATCGGACCCTCACGTGGACTCAGTTGTTCGATCGGTGGACGATACTGGTGCTCGCCCGTCAGGGAAGGAGGTGGTGATCGTTGCGAACAGGGATTCCGACGAGGGCTCTTCGTCCAGTACCGAATCGGAAGAGGATCCCGAATTTGACGAGTTGACTAGCGAATTTTTAGAGGGCATAAACTTTCCATCTCCAAAGATGCTGGAAAACGAGATTCCAGTCGGTGTTGCTCGTCCTTTCGATTGGCGAGCATATACTGAGGAACACGCGAACAACTTTTGTTGGTCCCAAAAAGGTTATCCAGCGAAAAGCGTTTAGAGTTTATTTTTTTTAAGAAAACCCTTTTGTAAATTAAGTGCTAATAGAAAATGCAGAAAACTTAAAAATCATAAAGTAGAGAACACCGGATTTATAGTGGTTCGGACCAACTTGTCCTACGTCCACTCTCCCTTTCTCAAAAGGGAACTCTCTCTCCAACCAACTTACTAACGAACCACTGGAATTGGGAAGTACCAGCTCCTTCGTACAACTTCTTACAACAACCTTTCAAGGTGAACAGGTTGAGTAAAGATTCCAACTAAAAACTCCTAATGAGTATATAAATTTGAATGAACAAGGTGAGTAAGTGGAAGAGTTCGTGTGTCTTGTGTGCTCTCGCCCGACTCTTGTCTCTCTCATGAACTCATCCAAAACACTCCTATTTATAGTTGTGAGAATTAACTAGCCGTTGGAAAGCTAGAAATTCAAACAACCATAATTGGAGGGATATAATCAATCAAAGATTAATTATATGATTGATTAGTTGACTTTCAATCAAGCAATTAATCATATCCTCCATCAGTTGACTCTCCAGATTGCTTCCTTCTCCATCATTGAACTCCTAGATTTCCTTGTCTCCAGATTACACGCAGTCTCCATGTGAGTGAACTAATCCATCTCCCTCATCTGGTCAGGACTTGTCTGGTCTGGGGTCTCATCTGGTCAGGTAACACCTCTGCTCTGAACCTCATCTGGGAGAGGTCTTCTGGTCAGACTCCTCTGGTCAGGCTCCTCTGGCAGACTCCTCTGGTCAGACTCCTCTGGCAGACTCCTCTGGTCAGACTCCTCTGGCAGACTCCTCTGGTCAGACTCCTCTGGCAGACTCCTCTGGTCAGACTCCTCTGGCAGACTCCTCTGGTCAGACTCCCCTGGCAGACTCCTCTGGTCAGACTCCTCTGGCAGACTCCTCATCTGGTCACCTCTCATCTGGTCACCTCATCTGGTCACCTCATTTGGTCTGCACAGATTTCTTCCCCCTTAACCAAAGACCTATTCTAGACCAAGACTAATCTGTAGCTGACTAACAGGTTCAGCTAGTCCTATTACAAGTTCTTATTTTAACATCTTCAAAACATCTAATCTATATCCTAACAATTTCCCCCTTTTTGATGATGTTAAAACTGGAAGAACTTAAATAAAACAAGACAAGGAAAATTTGAAATAACAAGATAAAGAATCTAGCAGGCTGGGTCAACTGATCTTCCCCCTCAAAGTATGCTCAGCTGATATTGGGGCAAAACATCAGCTGGTCTTCTTGTGTATCTGCAGGCAATCAACTTTTTGGTACCCTACTGGGTCCGGGGGGGTTAGCACAATTTTTAGGAAGACATAAGAATAGATCATCCCTTTTTGAATCAGGTGATCTTATCTTTCTTCCATATAAGTCCACAAAAACACACTCAACAAAAGAACCTTTGACATGGTTATTTCTTCTAGAGGCTCTTTTTCTCTTATGAGCTTGTCCAGTAGAAGAATTAACTTGTCTTAATGCAACAGTCTTGAAATTTTTTTGATAAGGATAAGTCTTACTAGAACCATCAAAAGTTCCAGCTAGTCTGGCAGATGACTTGAAAGTCTTCTGCAGGTGAGTAGGAGTCGTCTGGTTCTGCCTCTTTTGAGAAGATCCAGACCGTCTTCTACTCTGCTGGTCTGGCTGAGGTCTTTTAAAATTCCTCCTCTGCCTTTTGGGTTTTTAAGTTTTAGAACTCATCTGCCCATTAGGCTGAGTTGTCTGGTCAGCTGGCCTCTTACCCTTATCAATAAAATTACTAGGCTGCTCTTCTTTCTGAACATGTGAGGATTCAGGTTTGGTATAACCAAGGCCTATCTTATCATGCTCTCTTTGAGATGAGGCAACTATGTGTGACACAGCATTGCTTGCTGTAGTCAGCTGCTCCAGTCTCATCTTGAGCTTGTCCTCACCTTCTCTTACAATTTTGTTTTGATGGAAGAGTTCATCAAACTTAGCTTTTAGCAGGTTATATTCATTGTCTTTCTCAATATTTTCAACAATCAGCCTTTCTATCAGCTTAACTTGTTCAATACACCTGGTTGTCAAGTCAGAAGACTCTTCAACTAGTGTATGATTTTGTTCAGCTGGTAGATTAGCTGAGTTGCCTAAACATTGTGAAAGCTTCTGATTTTCTGCTTTTAGCTTTGAGTTCTCATCTTCCAATTTTTGACAAAGTTGTATAGATTTTTGGAGATCTAATAGCAGAGTTTGCGTATAAGACTCCTCTGATTGTTCAGAAAAAGAAGAATAAGAAGAAGAAGAGAGAGAGTTCGATTGCATACCTCATCTGTCACAAGACATATCTCTTCGTCTGGTCCATAATTGGATGATGAACCAGAAGTGGATACCTCTTCTTCCTCATCTGCGAAGCTCCTTTTGGAGCAACTCCTAGTGTTTCTTTTACTGCTTCTTTTCGAGCCCATTTCTACAAAAAATGTTAGCACAACAAATATTTGGGTTTTAAAAAAATGGATCTGCCCTGGTGACCACCGAGATAATTTCAAAACAGTGGTCTTTAGGACACACTGCTCTAATACCACTTGTTGGTCCCAAAAAGGTTATCCAGCGGAAAGCGTTTAGAGTTTTTTTTTTTTTTAAGAAAACCCTTTTGTAAATTAAGTGCTAATAGAAAATGCAGAAAACTTAAAAGCATAAAGTAGAGAACACCGGATTTATAGTGGTTCGGACCAACTTGTCCTACGTCCACTCTCCCTTTCTCAAAAGGGGACTCTCTCTCCAACCAACTTACTAACGAACCACTGGAATTGGGAAGTACCAGCTCCTTCGTACAACTTCTTACAATAACCTTTCAAGGTGAACAGGTTGAGTAAAGATTCCAACTAAAAACTCCTAATGAGTATATAAATTTGAATGAACAAGGTGAGTAAGTGGAAGAGTTCGTGTGTCTTATGTGCTCTCGCCCGACTCTTGTCTCTCTCATGAACTCATCCAAAACACTCCTATTTATAGTTGTGAGAATTAACTAGCCGTTGGAAAGCTAGAAATTCAAACAACCATAATTGGAGGGATATAATCAATCAAAGATTGATTATATGATTGATTAGTTGACTTTCAATCAAGCAATTAATCATATCCTCCATCAGTTGACTCTCCAGATTGCTTCCTTCTCCATCATTGAACTCCTAGATTTCCTTGTCTCCAGATTACACGCAGTCTCCATGTGAGTGAACTAATCCATCTCCCTCATCTGGTCAGGACTCGTCTGGTCTGGGGTCTCATCTGGTCAGGTAACACCTCTGCTCTGAACCTCATCTGGGAGAGGTCTTCTGGTCAGACTCCTCTGGTCAGGCTCCTCTGGCAGACTCCTCTGGTCAGACTCCTCTGGCAGACTCCTCTGGCAGACTCCTCATCTGGTCACCTCTCATCTGGTCACCTCATCTGGTCTGCACAGATTTCTTCCCCCTTAACCAAAGACCTATTCTAGACCAAGACTAATCTGTAGCTTACTAACAGGTTCAGCTAGTCCTATTACAAGTTCTTATTTTAACATCTTCAAAACATCTAATCTATATCCTAACAACTTTGCTCGCCCTCAGAGACAAGTAATGGACTTGGTAAAAACTGATTTCCAGGCGAGCAGAATCAAGAGTGTCGTCCTCGAGGAGGATCTTGACTTGATCCGAGAGACCTACAAGATTCCTTATGACATTCATATGTGGGCCCCAAGGAGGAAAGAGAGAGCTGATCGCCCACCTCCAGGATGCACCGCGATCAATATTGACACACTGATCGCTGGTCTAAAGCTGCCACTACCCCCAGTTGTTGGTCGCTTCCTCGAGGCGACCAATCTTGCTATTACACAGATCACACCAATAGGGTGGATGAATTTGCTCAGCGCCATGTGTTTGTTCGCTCTAGAGGGATATGTTGATCGCCTTACTGCGGAGGAAATCAACTATCTTATGACAATCACCAAATATCCCATTGGCGAAGAAGACTACTACTACCTCAAGGCCAGGACCGGACTTAAATGGTAGAAGGGGTGCCGAACAAGATCAGGGACTGGAAACAACACTTCTTTTTCATAGGGGGTGATTGGCGAGCATCTTCCAGTCCACACGGTGGCATTGGGCGAATAAACTCTCCCGCCGCTTATGGAATAATTAAGCGTAAGTTTATCTTTATTCGCCTTCGAACTGTCTTGTTCTAATTTAACTTTTCTTGTTTGCTCGCAGGTCCTCGATTACCCAAGTGGAATTCAGAGGAGGAAGAAATCGGGGCAGAATTCTTATTTACCTCCTGCTTGGTCGGCCTACGTAATAGAGTAGATAGGGCCATCCAGTATTTGAGCGAAGAGAAGCGCCAGAGAGCTGCTCGCTTGTTCTCCTATCCTCATCACTTAGAGGCTCGAGCTGAGGTGCCCCCAGGTATAAGAAAATTTCTTCGTCCTTTCTCAATTTGTTCGTCCTTTGGTACCAAAACTTGTTCGTCTTAACTCTTTTTTTTTTAGCCGAGCAAGTTACAGTCGCTGTCCCCCCATGCTTCGGACTCTTGGAGCAAAGGGTATTCGAAATGGCACTTCCGAGAGGATGAAGGAAGAAGGGTGACCCACCTTCTAAGGTGTTGGCGATGACCAACAAGGCCTCTGCTGCCGAGCAAACCCATCGGACAACTTTACCGCTGAGCACATCGCCTAAACCGGCCTCTGTCTCCTCTCCTCACGGTCTCAAAAGATTGGAGAAAAGTGATGGCACATACGTCTCCCAGGCGCTCCCTACTACTGACAAAGGAAAATCCAAGGTGGGAGGATCTGGTCGCCTGCCCTCTGCTGAGGTTGCTCGCCAGGCGCCTGCTGATGAAAGAGGAGGTAAAGCGAGCAAAGACAGGCAGACTCCTCCTCGTGGACCTGAGGACACCACCTACCTCGGGTGGGACGGAGCCAAATTCGCCGAGTAAGGACTTTTCTTTAAACTCTTCCAAGAACTGGATAAGTTAAAAATTCACTAAGTCTTGAAACTTTCTTGTTCGCAGGTACCGGGCTAGTGACCATCCAGGGCGAGCAGATATGCTCCATCAATATGCGTGCTCGAAGACCCCGACGAGCATTCGTGATATCCCGGATGATCACGTTCGTCGGGCTACTGAGATAGTTGCTCGCGCCTGGTCAAGGTCATTGAACAAGACCGTTCTTGCCCAAGGGCCCATTGATAATTTCCATTTATCAATGGTGCAAGCTGCCAACTCCCTTGTATCTGCTCAAAGGGGAATGGCTCAAGTGGTGGAGCTTGAAGAAGCTGCTCGCCAACATGCTGCCACTCTTCGCCAAATCTCCGAGGAAAAAGACTCGATGGCGAACAACCTGAACGGCAAGATTGCTCGGCTCAACAACCAGCTCACCATCTATGTTGACAACGAGAAAAAGTACCTTGAAGAAATTCAAGGCTTATCTGCCGAACTGAAGGGCAAGGATGTTTTGCTCGGCGAAGGGGAGAAGAAGCTGCTCGCGGCCGAGCAAAGAAATATTGAGCTCGAAGCGGAGATTGCTCGTTTGCGGGAGATAGAAACCAACTTTTTTTTATGCGAGCAACTTGAAGCCGAGGTTCAAGCTCGGTCTACCCCCATCTCCAACCTGGGATACATTTGTGCCTACGCGGATTGTATCCGTATTGCCGACGCGTATGATTTCAAAGATATGGTGGAGGAGATGGGCAAAGACCTGAATGAGTTTCTGGAGCACTATCCCCTGCCGAACAACATCGAGCTCCAACTGGGGGATATCGCCGAGCTGGGGGTCAAGATTGAGATATCGCCGAGCTGGGGGTCAAGATTGATGTCCTTGACCCAAGCATTATTATCACTCGTCCTCCACCTCAAGTTGATGAGGGCGAGCAAGAAGAGGAGCCAACTGCTGCGGACGAGCAGACTGCTAAGGAAAGGGAGCAAAAAGCCACAGAGGACATGGCTAGAGACATGATTGTTGATCCTCCTGCCGACCAAACTCAAGATCTTCCTCCTGCCGAGCAGCAATAGGCTTAGGACTTGGTCTTTTTTCCTTCTTTTTGTAATAGTTGTTTGATAGGCTCTTCCTTGTAGTTGTTCGTTTTTTGTAGTACTTTGCACTTGTACTATTTTTTAGGCTTAATGCCTTTTGATTAATGGAATGTCTTTCTCATGTTCGCTCATTTTCTTTATATGTTAATTGCCTTTACATTTTTATCAATGTCTTTGCAATTATAACATATAGTATTGGGCTTTTGTTCGAATTGAACTTTGCCTTTAGTGGAATCAGGGTTTAGCCTTAGGTTCTGTTCATTTTAAAAAACGAACAACCTTTAAGTGGCTTTGGTCCTCAAAATGGACTTGTACCTCGAGCTTTTGGACGTTTCCTCTTTGACGAACAACTACTATATTTACATTATGAAAAATTACAAGTGTTGTAAGACTGCTCGTCACTAACATATACAATCTGACGAACAACTTTGAACACTAACTAAAAAACATGCTCGCTTATAATATTTTTGCCGAGCAACCTTATTTAAAATTTAAAAAGAAATAGCACTAGACTATACAATATGCCGAACAACTTTAAATTCTATATTTAGAAAAAATTTCAAAAAATTAGGCAAGTTTTTGGTTTGTCTTACTTGGTTCACTTGCCCCCCAAGACATTTGTTCGCCCAATTAGGAACTTGTTCGTCTCATTGATAGTACTTCTTCAGATGTACAGCATTCCAGGAGTATTGGGCCGGCTTGCCTTCCATATCTTCGATATCGTATACACCATTAACAAATTTTTCCGTTATACGATACGGGCCCTCCCAAGTTGGTCCCAATACACCTGGAGGTTGGGCGAGCAACTTTCTTAGAACCATATCTCCAACTCTGAATTCCCTGATTTTAACATGGGAATTATAATAGCGTTCTGCTCGCTGCTTATAGGTAGTATTTTTTAGCTCGGCATTCAGTCTTTTTTCTTCGAGCAAATCCATTTCAGTAGCTAGAGCAGAGTTGTTCGCCTGCTCATCAAAGTTGGTCGTCTTGAATGTGTTGGTCTTTAGCTCGATTGGTATTACAACTTCTGTTCCGAAAGCCATGGCAAAAGGTGTTTCTCCGGTGCTCGACCTGGGAGAAACTCTATATGCCCACAGGACTTCCGGGAGTTCTTCAGACCAACTGCTTTTGCTCTCCGCTAGCCGTACTTTTAATGTATGCTTGATTATCTTGTTCACGGCTTCGACTGGGGATGATAGGGCGTAGAGTAATGTTTTTTTATTCCCCACTTTATACAGAAATCTCTCAACTCTTTTCCGTCAAACTGCGGACCATTGTCTGTTACGATGGTTTGCGGAACCTCGAAGCGACAGACAATGTTCTTCCAAATGAAGTTGATCATTTTCTGCTGGGTGATTTTTACCATGGCCTCTGCTTCCGCCCATTTTGTATAATAGTCAACTGCCACAACGACAAATCAAACTCCTCCAACTCCCGCTGGGAAGGGACCAATAATGTCCATCCCCCATCTTGCAAATGGCCATGGGCTATAAACTGATACGAGCTGTTGGGCCGGGGTATGAATGTTTGGGGCAAAAATTTGACATTGATGGCAAGTCTTTGCTTTCTTAAATTGCGTCTTGACGTAAAGTTGGCCAATAATAGCCTTGTCTGATAGTTTTGTATGCCAAAGCTTGCCCCCCAGTGTGATTTCCGCATACTCCAGCATGTATTTCTTCGAGTATTGCTCGTCCTTGCCCCCTAGTCAAACATTTGAGAAGTGAGATTGATATTCCCCTTTTGTAAAGCTGCTCGCCCACCAGAGTATATCTGGCGGCTTGCTTTGTTAGCTTGGCAGCTTCAAAAGGGTTGTTTGGTTTTTCCCCACTTTTCAAGTATTTGACTATACTTGTTCTCCAATCTTCTTATTCACTTGCTTGTTCGTTAAGTTGGTTGACATTATAACTTCTTGTTGACGGATCACTCATTTTTGTAATTATAATGTCTGCCAACTCTGCTGGTCCCTCACGTGTTGCTAGTCGGGCCAACGCATCTGCTTGCGTGTTGCTTGTCCTTGGAATTTGTTCAATGAAGACTTGTTCTAACAAGGACATCAGGTAAGCAACAATTCGCTGATACTCGATCATATGATCATCTTTTGCTTCGTATTCACCTCGAACCTGGTTCACAATCAATTGTGAGTCACCGAATATTTGTAACCATCTAACACCTACTGCAAGGGATAGGTGGAGACCAGCAATGAGAGCTTCATATTCAGCTTCGTTGTTGGTTGCCATAAAACCAAATCTGATTGCCGATGTGAATACTTGTCTGTCTGGGCTAATAAGAACTACTCCTGTCCCCGAGGCCATGTTAGTTGAAGATCCGTCAACGTAAAGATGCTAGGGATGATTAAGTCCTCTCGTTGGATCTGGTGGGAAAGTTAGTTTGACAATAAAGTCGGCCAACGCTTGCCCTTTGATCGCTGTTCGAGGAGCATAGGTTACCCCGAATTGGCTAATCTCTAATGACCACTTTAATAGGCGACCAGCTGTGTCGGGGCGATGGAGAATTTGTCTGAGTGGGAAAGTTGTTAGCACTTCAACTTGATGATCAAAGAAGTATGGTCGTAACTTCCTCACACTCATGACAAGTGCGTACGCCAGTTTCTCGGTTGGAGAATATTTGATCTCCGCCTCGTGCAAAGCTTGGCTGACGTAGTAGATAGGTTAATGGAACTTGCCATCTTCTCTCACCAGAACAGAGCTGATTGCCACTTCTGATGCTGCCAAATACAAGTATAACTTTTCTCCGGGGACGGGTTTTGATAGGATTTTAACGTCTCTCAGATATTCTTTGAGTTGGTCGAATGCCTTCTGACAGTTGTTAGTCCATGTTGTTGGTCCCACTAGTTAGATTAATTGCGGAAGCTTAAGTTAAATGTCTTTCAAAGTCTTTTACAAGAGAACAATAATCAACAAACAATAAGTAAAATAAAGCGATAAAGAACACAAGATGTATAGTGGTTCGGATAGAATATCCTACGTCCACTCTCCCTTATATCCAAGGGGTCTCACTAACAACCAACCAACTCACTTACTTACTGGAATTTGGAAGTACCAGTTCCTTCTTACAGGATCCTTAGATTTACCCTCAATCTAAAGATCAAACAGCCTACAACCTTGTCTGATAGATGAACAGGTTGAGGTTTCAATAACTCCTTAAGAGTAGATAAATATTATGAACAGTAAGAGTGCTTGGAAAGAATCTCAAAAGCTTAGATGGACTTATGCGCGTATATGGTATCTCTAGAGCTTTTTCTTGAACTGCACTCTTGTATTTATAGAGGGGATTAGGGCTAGCCGTTGGAGGGCTAATCCAATCAGATCCTCTATATAAGGAAGCCTCAATCAATCAATTCCCTAATTGATTGATTGGGTTGGTGGGATCCTTGGATTGATTATCTTCAAATACTTTCCAATCCTGATCTTGTTAACTTGATTTGAATCACCAACGGTCAGTAGCTTCCTCTGCCTAACTCTGATTCTCACCAGAGAAGGCAAGACCAGACACCAGGCAACCTCGGTGTCTTCTGGTCCTCATCTGGTCAACAACCAGAATACTCAGTAGAATCAGGAGATCAAACTGAGCATCTTTTGTTCTACCAGACTCGTCTGGTCCGGACTCGTCTGGTCTGGGGAAGGTCCTCTGCCTCTGGTCAGATCTCATCTGGTGAAGTCTTCTGGTGGAGTCCTCTGGTGAAGTCCTCTGGTGGGGTCTTCTGGTGACTCTTCTGGTGAAGTCTTCTGGTCTGGTAGTTCCCCCTAGACTAAGTCCTAAACTAGATCATCATCTGGCTAACAGGTCCAGATGGTCCTATTACATCTTCTGGTTTGTTTTAACTCATCAAAACTAACAACTTTTATCCTAACAATTTCCCCCTTTTTGATGGAGTTAAAACATTACCAGAACTTATCAAAAGTAAACTTAAGCAAGAAAACAATAAAGGATAAGACCTTAGAATAGATCTTATCAGGCAAACAAATAAGACAACAAGAGGTTGTCTTTTGAACAGAGAAGATATGAGATTTTCATTGATAAAAAGGACAAAGATGATTACAGATTACAAAGCAATTCTGGTCCTATTCTAAGCATATCTTCTGTTATCCTTGGGCACCAGGAACCAGTCGAAGAATCTATCTTGAATGGCCTTCAACTCTGCAGAAGATGTTGGGGTGAAGTTTGCCAACACCTTGGTCTTGTACAGTCTCTTCAGCTCAGCCCAATCAACCTGGTCTCCTGCCATTGGAGTGTTGAGAAAATGGAATTCAGGAGCAGTGACTTCCAGGTTGAATTCAATAGTTGAATCCATCAACTGCTTGTACAAATCTGCATCATATGCCTGCATCCAAGAATGGAAAGTCCTGTTGATGAGAGCATCATCCTCTGGTGGAGGCCTCTGGATATAATGTTGAATGAACCAGAGAGTCTTGGCTTCTCTCCATTTTTCTATCAAAGGCACAGGAACAGTTGAGTCAAAGGACCCTTCTGTCCTGAGAGAGAGGATGTTCATGACTTCAACAGGCCCTTTCCTCTTCTGGCTGGATCCACTAGCACCAGGAGTGATACCAGCTTCTCTGCTCTTCTTATTTTGCCTTCTAACATATCGGAGCCTCTGCTCTTCATCTATATTTTTCCTTATCCTTGCTTGCCTCTCTTCAGGCGACTCTTCCTTGAATCTCTTCTCTGCTTCTTCAACCACAGATTCAAGGAAGCTCTTCTTCACTTTCCTTATCTTCCTCTTTGCAGGTCCAGAGATGGAAATTGGATCCTGCTCTGCTTCTGACTCCTCTTCTGCAGCAAGCTGCTTAGCCATGGAAAGAGATTTGAGCTCTTCCTTCTTCTTCTTCTGCAGCTCAGCCTGGGCCAATGTATTCTCCAGCAGGTCCAGACGAGCTCCATGGCTGAAGAGTGTTTCATTTGTGGTCTTCGCCAGATCAGTTCTGGCCTTCTCTTCCCCCTTTTTAACTTTATCAAGGAGGGGCTCCACTACCTGCCTTATAAGATCAGGCAAGGCAGTGTTGGAGGAAGAGTGAAGATCACGCAGCTGCTTGGCCTCCTCCAGGTAAGCTTTAGACTCTGCAACAAGTCTCTCTTGCTTCTCCAACATCTCCTGGAGGGAGTCTTTCAGCTTGGCAGTTTGAATCATCTGGCTGGCCATCTCCACTTTGAGCATAGAGACAGGTCTCATCTGCTCCAGCACGTGCTCCTGTAGCTGCTTCTGGTTGTGCATGACATCCAGCTTGACAAATAAGCCATTAGCCTTGAAGGAAGCTTTTACCTCTGCCGGAGTAGACTTTATCTGTTTCAGGAAGATTCTCCTCTCATGCCTGATCTGGTGCTCTATCATAGCAGGGGCCATATGTTGAATAACTTTTGAAAAGCGCCCAATCTGCATGATTTGCTCATTGAAGAAAGCTTTCATATTCTGGAGCACGGCAGGAGATATCTCAAAGTCTTCCTCATCTGAATATAGCTCTGGAGGGAAGACAAAATGAGGACCAAACTTGTAAGTGGGGCCCTCTGGAGTGAGCATTACTCATCTCTGGATGAGCAGGGTGCGAATCAAGACTTTAGCAGCACCAGGAGTCTCTAGCTCTGCTGGGTTCTGAATGTTCATCTTCTGCTTTAGCTCAATCTCCCAAGCAGTGAAGTTGGAGGGACCCATTTCCTCAAGCAAAAGTATTAGGTCCTCCACATCTTCAAGTCTGGCCTTGCTCCAGACCTTGGCATCAGTAAGCTCTGCCAGGAGTGGTAAGTGCTCCAGAAGAACTGGGAAATGCTCTCTTAGCCAGAGCTGAGCACTTACACTCATACTCTGCCTAATGGGACCCATTTCTGCAGATGAGAAAGTGAAGGGTTTGGGCCCAGAGGCAGAGGAGGAAGGTGCTAAGTCAGCAGGCTCAAGTGAAGCTTCCTCATCTTCACTATCATCGCTGGTTAAACAGGTAGGAGAAGGGGGAGGGGCAGGGAATCCCAGAGCCATAGAAATGGTTGGGTCCTGGTCTGTATGGGTTTGGGGAGGGTTAGGATTTTGAGATGTAGAGATGGAGGGAATGGGTTGCTCTGCACCAGAAGAGGATGGAATATCTGGTACAGAAGGTGTAGGAGGTATCTGGGAGGTGGAAGTGTTTGGAGGGGGTATTTCTGCACCAAAAGAGGTTGAGGGTACCTCTGGTACAGAAGGTGGGGGAGAGGGGTTTGTGGGTAGATGTGTTTGGGAATTTGGGGGAGAAGGTGTTTGGGTAGGAATGGTAGAGGGAGTATATACTGGGGTATCTGGGATAATCTGCTCTGGTGGAAAAATAGGGTTACCAGAGGCAGATGGGGTTTGGGGAATATTATCTGGGGGAGAGGTAGAGGGGGAGACAAGATTAATGGGGGAAGAAGATGGAAGGGAAGGGTTTACCTCTGCTGGGTCAACACCAGCAGGTACAGCAGACTCTGGAGCATCCTCCATCATCTGGGAAGCATCCTCAATTGCCTTTTCCAAGGCCTCTCCAAGATCAGATCCAGAGTCAGGATCTTGAAGAAGGGCTCTCTTGGCCTTGGATTTCCTCACAAGAGGCTCAACCTCTTATTCCTCTTCTTCCTCTGAAGGCTCATCCACCAGAAGGGTTTTCTTTGCCTTTCTGCTAGTCCTTCGCTTCTTAGCAGAACCTCTCCTGGCCTCGTCTGGCTGCTTCCTCTTGGCTGCTCCAGCCTTCTTAACAGCTTTATCATCATCACCCTTCTTCTTAAGCACCTCAAGAGGGGGAATCTGGTCCTCTTCTGAGGAATTAGAGAAAGCAACGGTTGAAGAACCAGTTGCTTCAGCAGCTTTCTTCTGTGTCTTCTGCTTCTGCTGCTTCTTCTGCCCTTTTGCAGGTGAGGGAATAGATTGAATAGGAGGGGTAGGGATGGCTTGCTCTCCATCAGAGTCAGCATGGCCATGGAGAGGGCCATCCTTGGAGAAGAGGATCTTGGATTTGTGATAACTATGGCACCAAGATGCTTTCCACTTCTTCTCTGGAAGGAGAGAATCCAGAATAAGAGTTAACTTAGTCCCCAAAGAGACATTTGCAGTGAAGCAGAACTGCAACTCTCCTGGCTTGGAAGGACAAGGCTCCTTCTTCACCTTCAGCCTGTTCTTCCTCAACACATCCCAGAAGAACTCCGCCCAATTACACTGAACACCATCATATAAAGCCCTCATCACACACATCCTGCCATTGAAAATGGCATCTGTGCTGTGATTTTCACACATAAGTACCTTTACCACTATATCGAACAACACCTTGAACTTCTGCCTTAAATGCTTGTCCAAAAAGCCCTTTGTGATTTTCTGGCAGGAAGAACGTGCAAAGATCTTGAAAGAACCAATAATGTCATCCTCCTTGTACGTCAAAGGATCCACTCCCACCGCAGAAATGTTCTCGAATAATGCGCAGAAATCGTGCTTAGAGAACACCAAGCCATCTTCATCAACCTTGGAGGAAAAGTGATCCTCGTGAATCTTCATACGAACCAATAACTGGGCCGCATATCCGTCAAGGGTATGAAAGTCCTTGGGAACTGTGGAGATCAGCTTCTCCACCCCTGCTCTCTGGAGCATCTCCAGAATCGACAGCGCAACAGGGTTCTTGGTGGTATAAAAGTCCACCACCATCTCCGTCTTTAACTTTCTCATCATAAGAACATGATCGAAGTTGCACAGGGGAGCCATATCTGTGAAAGAGAGATAGAGAGAGAGAAAGAAATTCTTTGCAGAGAGAAGTTAGGGTTTGAAAGTATGGAAACGTGAAAGGACAGATTGAAAGAAAGTTTGATTTAAATAGGGTATTACGCGTGGCTTGATTAATAAATGAAGTGTGAACGCGTGTAATTTCAAAATTTAATTGAGGAAACAAAATCAATTTTAGCATTGATTGACATTTTGCACAGTGATTAAATCTGATGGCCACGATGAAAGGCGAGATACAGATTTAATCTGGTGCGTTGGCATAGTCATTGGGACTGGGCATAAAGGGGTTTTGTGGCAGTCAAGAGAAAAAGCGAAATGATTGCCTAGGCCCTATAACCTAGTCTTAAATACACTCCGAAGTTGAAACGTTTTGAGTGTACTTACTAATTTGAAAAGTGTATCCCAATGATCAGAGGCCAGAGAAGTAAAGACATACCTGTCACCTGATATTGTAACCAGATGATACCACAGCCAATCTGGTGTTACATCTCCTCTGATGGAACTCATCTGGTTCTGGTCAGAGAAGACTTTGGATATTGTGGAATTTGGCTCAGCACTTCATCTGGGACAAGTGTCACCTAGTGTATACCTCATCTGGAGATATACCTTCTCTAATATGTCTAATCTGTAGGTATGTTAGTTTAAGAAAATAAATGTATGTAGTAAAGTAATAAAACAAAGGATACTTCTCTGTTGTTCCCTCTAAAACAAATCTGTCTCTGGATCCAACAATCCTAACTCAAAGGCTAACTCTCTGAATCTGGTCTCAGCCAAAGGCTTGGTTAAGATATCTGCTCTCTGCTTCTCTGTTGCAATCTTTTCCATCCTTATATCCCCCTTCTCAACATGATCTCTGATAAAATGATGTCTTATATCAACATGTTTACATCTGGTATGAAGAACTGGATTCTGGGTGATTGCAATTGCACTATTACTATCACAGAATATAGGAATATCCTTAGCTCTAATCTGGTAGTCCCTAAGCTGTTGACTAATCCAGAGTAGTTGTGAACAACAGCTCCCTGCAGCCATGTACTCTGCTTCTGTTGTTGATGTAGCAACTGAAGTCTGCTTCTTAGAAAACCAGGATACCAATTTATTCCCTAAAAATTGGCAAGTTCCACTAGTAGACTTCCTATCTATTCTGCATCCACCATAGTCTGAATCTGAATAACCACTCAATTCTAAATTGTCATCTGCAGGATACCACAATCCTAAATTCACTGTTCCCTTAAGATACTTCAATATTTTCCTAGCTGCTTCCAAGTGACACTTCTTGGGGTTAGCTTGAAATCTGGCACAAACTCCCACAACAAATGTAATATCTGGTCTGCTTGCAGTCAGGTACAGAAGAGAACCAATAAGTGCTCTGTACTGAGTCTGGTCCACACTCTCTCCAGACTCATCTGGATCCATGTTGAAATTTGTCATCATAGGGATCTTGGCTGCTTTGCTAGAACCTTCTCTGATTGTACTTAGCTTGATTAATAAAAATTCCCTTCTCTGATTGCTTTACCTGCAAACCCAAAAAGTAATTCATTTCTCCCATCATGGACATCTCAAACTGTCCCTGCATGAGCTCACCAAACTTCTCACACAGCTTCTTGTTAGGGGATCCAAATATGATGTCATCAACATATATTTGGACCAGAAGGATGTCCTTTCCTTCTTCTTTCCTAAACAAGGTCCTATCAATCTTACCCTTAGTAAAACCATTGTCCAGAATAAATTGAGATAGAGTGTCATACCATGCTCTGGTGCCTGCTTCAGCCCATAAAGAGCTTTCTTAAGCTTAAACACCTTGTCACCTTGTTCAAAACCAGGAGGTTGTTCCACATACACTTCCTCAATGAGAATCCCATTAAGAAAGGCAGATTTCACATCCATCTGGTATACTTTGAACTTCATGTGAGCAGCATATGCTAAGAACAATCTGATGGCTTCTAGTCTGGTAACAGGGGCAAATGTCTCATCATAGTCTATTCCTTCAGACTGAGAATAGACCTGGGCCACTAGCCTTGCCTTGTTCCTAGTAATGACATCATTCTCATCTTTCTTATTCTTGAAAACCCACTTAGTGCCTATCACCTTTTGATGTCTTGGTCTGTCTACCAGCTCCCAAACATCCTGTCTGGTGAATTGATTCAACTCCTCCTGCATTGCAACAATCCAATTTGAATCTTTCAGTGCCTCCTTGATGTTCTTGGGCTCAATCAAGGACACATAGCAACTGAATAAGGCAGCTAAGTTAAGAGTCCTCCTAGTCTGGACACCCTTAGTTGGATCTCCTAAGATCAGGTCATTGGGGTGATCAACCAGGGTCCTCCTTCCCGTGGTCTTGCCTGGTTGATCATCTTCTGCAGTACCTTGGTGATTATCACCATCTGCAGAAGAGCTTCCCCCTACAGGAGTTCCAACCTCTTCTGGTTCTGCTCCTTGTGAAGGCTGCTGCTTCAGAGAACCAGGAGATGGGTCATCATCTGAATCTGAATCTGAATCAAGAACAGGTGGATTGACTTTGATAACTCTGGGTGTAGTCTGATTCTGAATCTCATCAGAAGACTTAGAGTCCACCTTGCACTCAAAAGCAGATTCATAAAAAACAACATGAGGTGTTTCCTCCACACAAAGTGAATTCTTATTAAAAACTCTAAAAGCCTTACTGGTGCTGGAATATCCTAAAAATATTCCATCAGCCACTTTAGCATCAAAGGTTCTTAATTTAGATTTCCCATTGTCATGGATGAAATACTTACATCCAAAAACATGAAAGTATGAAACAGATGGGGTTTTACCTTTTCATACCTCATATGGAGTCTTATTATGTCTCTGGGCAATCAGGCATCTGTTCTGAGTGTAGCAGGCTGTATTGATGGCCTCTGCCCAAAATCTCTGTGGAGTGTTGTACTCTGCCAGAAGTGTTCTTGCAACTTCTTTAAGAGTCATATTCCTCCTTTCTGCTACTCCATTTTGTTGTGGTGTTCTGGCAGCAGATGTCTCATGAAAAATCCCATGATCCTTGCAGTAATCTGCAATGTGTGAATTCAAAAACTCTGTCCCTTTATCACTTCTGATTCTGACTATGCTCTAGTTCTGCTCATTCTGAATCTGATTGAAGAATTCTGGCAGCTTAGTCATAGTTTCATTTTTCTTAAACAAGAACACTACCCAAGTGTATCTTGAAAAGTCATCCACTATTACTAAGGTGTACTTCCTTCCACTGAAACTAAGAGGAGAAACAGGTCCATGTGAAGTAGTTGAAGTACTCTGGTTGTGGTTGTGCTCTGGACATCCTTAAAGGAAGTCTTGGGTTGTTTACTCTTCTGGCATGAACCACAAACCTGATTCTTCTTAAACACTTCATTAGGAAGACCTCGAATGAGACATTTTCTGGCAATCTTGTTCAGTATTTTGAAGTTAAGATGACACAATCTCTTGTGCCAAATCCAACTATTCTCTGCAGAGCCTTTAGCAACCAGGCAAGCATTTCTTGGGCAACTGCTAAAATCTGCAAGATAAATGTTACCCTTCCTCAAGCCTATTAGCAAGATATCATTATAATCAGAAGAGAAAACAGTGCATGAATCACTAGAAAACTTCACTGAGTATCCCTTGTCACAAAATTGGGATACTGAAAGCAGATTATGCTTGAGTCCTTCAACATAGTAGACTTCATCTACAGAAACTCCATTGAAGGTCAACTTTCCAACTCCTCTGGTGACTCCATAGTTGTTGTCACCAAACATCACTCTTGGTCCATTCATTGGCTTGAAATCTTGGAGATTATCTTTCTGGAAGGTCATGTGCTTGGAACATCCACTATCAATGTACCAGACATGGTTGCTTGAAAATCCTTTCTCCAATGGACTCTTATCTATCTGCAGAGAAATCAATTAGGTCCCCTACTAGTGCTGGGTCCTGATTGGTTAGTTGCAGGTTTTGTAGGAATCCATAGATAAAGATCATCCCTTGATGGATGAGGAGATCTTATCTTCCTTCCAAATCTATCTACCAGTACATGTCCTCTTACAATGACATATTGAGCTACTGGTCTGATAAGGACACCTTTCCTATAAACAGGTCTGGTGTACCTTTTCTCAAATCTGGCCTTTGGAATGGCCTGCCTCAAAGACATGGTCTTAAAGGTCTGGTTGTAAGGGTACATCCTAGAAGAACCATCTCTGGTGTCATAACTTCCCAGATCAGTTGGTTTTCTATAGATGGGTCTGGAAGACCTCCTCTGGTTCTGATACTTAGACCTGCTCTGGTGGTCATAGGTCCTTTGAGTATACCTATTCTGGAATTGAGTCCTCTGAGAAAATTGTCTCTGGGGTACCTGGTGCTGTTGAACATTGTTCCTTCTCTGGTAGGTCTTACTCTGATTGGTATTCCCATTTCTTGAGTGTTTCCCTTGAGGTCCCCTAATCTGGTTAGGTTCCCTTCGAGGATTACTCTGGGGTCCTCCAACTTGAGTAAGTTCTACTCCTTGGGACTCATTGTTCACAGGACCATTAATCTTCAATGGTTCCCCTTGTTGACTTTTATTCTCTGGAATCTTCTCTTCTAGGACAGTCAACTCTTCTGGACCATATGTTATGTGATTAACAGAGTGATTCCTTTTCCAACCAGGATTGTGAACCACCTTGTAACCATTACCAGTCAAGTCTTTATCATCCCAGATTTCTACCAATTTACCAGCTCTTACCGACTTGTCTTTATTATAAAGGTATTTATGAGTTTTAGTGGTAATTCCAGAATATCCTAAACCACTCTTATCACTAATGCGCTGAGAAGACTCTGATATGATAGATACAACAGATGGTATCTTAGGAGCTTCTCTGGGCATGGGTATTTCCTCTATGTTGTGAGCAACTTGTTTTCCCTTGATAAGAGTCTGGTATTTGGCTCTGAGTTCATTGATCTCATCTTCTTGAGAGTTCTTTTCTTTCATGAGTTGATCTACCAGAGTATCTCTTTCTGTGATCTTATCCTGAAGTTCAGAGACTTCTTTGGAATGATCTTTCATGAGTTCTCTGGTGGATTTATGCTCATGAGAGAGAGATTGAACTTCAGCTCTGAGCCTACCATTCTCTTTCTCAAGTTTTTGACAAAGTTGGACACAATTTTGGAGATCTGATAGCATTTGTTGCATATCAGACTCTCTGGAGTTACCAGATGAATTAGAGGATTCAGTACATTTGGAATTTGATAAGACTAAAGTAGTTTCATTTACCTCAGTGATGTCTGCCATAAGACACACATCATCATCTGATCCGAAATTAGAAGAAGAAGAAGAACTGGAACTAGTATCCTCCTCTTCTGCTTCTGCCAGCAATGCTCTCTTATCTGCATATCTCCTATCTCTCTTGATTCTTTTCTCTTCTCTTTCCCTAGGAGTAAGCTGAGGACAATCATAATTGTAGTGACCAGTCTTGTTGCATGTGTAGCAGGCATTGTCTCCTCTGGGATTAGGACTTGGCTCTCTCCTCCTCTGGTTGTAGTCTGATCTGGCTGGACTACTTTCTCTCCTCTGGTAGTCAGGTCTGCCAGAGCTACCATCTCTCCTCTGATAATCTGATCTCCTAGAGTTGCCAGGGTTGTCATCTCTCCTCCTCTCTGGAGTTCTGAATCTGGTCTCCCTTGAGTCTCCAGATGTCTTCTCCTTCTCTCCAGACTTGAAGGAACTCTTTCTGTCTCTGGTAGATTCCTTCCAGTGCCTTTTGTACCTGCCATATTTTGTACTCATTTTATCTAATTTACGAGTTAGAAGTGCTACCTGCTCCTTGAGGCTCAAGTCATCTGCAGTAGACTCCTTTGGCTTGACATCAGGCTTGATAGTAGAAGAGAATGCAACACCTTTCTGGCCAGAAGAGGAAACCTCTTCTGTTTGATCCTCCTCTTGAAGATCATACTCATAGGCTTTGAGATCAGGCAACAGAAGATGATGATCCAGAGTATTGAGATCCTTGTTGTCCTTGATCACAGTGACTTTAATTCTCCACCTGCTGGTGAGCGCAAGATTTTACTATTAATTTCTTTTTCAGAGTAGGTCTTACCTAAGGCACTAGCCTTGTTCAGGAGGTTTGTGAGACGCATGTCCAGCTGGTCAATGGTCTCATCTGGTTTCATCTTGAAGGTGTCAAACGAGTGTTGAACAGCTTGGAGCTTGTTGTCTTTGATCTTCTCTGTTCCCTCACAGAGAAGTGCAAGTTTGTCCCACATCTCCTTGGCAGTGGCACATGTTCTGACCTTTTCAATCACCTCTTTAGTAAGTGTGTTGATGATCTCTGTTCTTGCCACCTGGTCCAAGTTGTAGAGCTTTCTTTCATCATTGGCAAGCTCATCTTTCTTTTTTTGGATTCTTTGCCTGGGGACTCTATCCTCTGCAGCTTCACTAGTTTCTTCCCTAGACTCTGACCTGCCACTATCAATAGGAGTCCAGTAAAATTGAATGGGGCCACTTTCAACCACATCTCCAAGATGATTGCTCATCATAAAGCTCCAGTGGCTGTAATCCTCAAAAGAGAATTCTGGGAGCTTACGGCTCTTGTAAGAAGATTTTGCAGATATTTTGATAAGAAATTAAGGGAAATAACAAGAACTTGAACAAAAGCACTAAAGAGCAATGGATCTGCCCGGTGACCACCAAAAGCTTTTCAAAGCAGTGGTCGTGGACACACTGCTCTGATACCACTTGTTGGTCCCACTAGTTAGATTAATTGCGGAAACTTAAGTTAAATGTCTTCCAAAGTCTTTTACAAGAGAACAATAATCAACAAACAATAAGTAAAATAAAGCGATAAAGAACACAAGATGTATAGTGGTTCGGATAGAATATCCTACGTCCACTCTCCCTTATATCCAAGGGGTCTCACTAACAACCAACCAACTCACTTACTTACTGGAATTTGGAAGTACCAGTTCCTTCTTACAGGATCCTTAGATTTACCCTCAATCTAAAGATCAAACAGCCTACAACCTTGTCTGATAGATGAACAGGTTGAGGTTTCAATAACTCCTTAAGAGTAGATAAATATTATGAACAATAAGAGTGCTTGGAAAGAATCTCAAAAGCTTATATGGACTTATGCGCGTATATGGTATCTCTAGAGCTTTTTCTTGAACTGCACTCTTGTATTTATAGAGGGGATTAGGGCTAGCCGTTGGAGGGCTAATCCAATCAGATCCTCTATATAAGGAAGCCTCAATCAATCAATTCCCTAATTGATTGATTGGGTTGGTGGGATCCTTGGATTGATTATCTTCAAATACTTTCCAATCCTGATCTTGTTGACTTGATTTGAATCACCAACGGTCAGTAGCTTCCTCTGCCTAACTCTGATTCTCACCAGAGAAGGCAAGACCAGACACCAGGCAACCTCAGTGTCTTCTGGTCCTCATCTGGTCAACAACCAGAATACTCAGTAGAATCAGGAGATCAAACTGAGCATCTTTTGTTCTACCAGACTCGTCTGGTCTGGGGAAGGTCCTCTGCCTCTGGTCAGATCTCATCTGGTGAAGTCTTCTGGTGGAGTCCTCTAGTGAAGTCCTCTGGTGGTGTCTTCTGGTGACTCTTTGGGTGAAGTCTTCTGGTCTGGCAGTTCCCCCTAGACTAAGTCCTAAACTAGATCATCATTTGGCTAACAGGTCCAGATGGTCCTATTACATCTTCTGGTTTGTTTTAACTCATCAAAACTAACAACTTTTATCCTAACACATGTGAACTGTCCTTTCTTGATAGCTTCAAAGAATGGACGACATTTATCCCCCGATCTGGATATGAACCGATTCAATGCTGCTAGGCATCCCGTAAGCCTTTGTACTTCTTTTATTGAACGTGGTGGTTGCATATCCACGATTGCTTTGACTTTTGTTGGATTGGCTTCAATCCCTCGTTGACTAACAAGATGGCCCAGGAATTTTCCTGAATGAACTCTGAAACTGCTCTTCTTTGGATTCAGCTTCATGTTGTAGTGTCGAAGAATTTCGAACACCTGGGTCAAATGTTAAAGATGGTCTTCCTTTCGGGGGCTTTTGACTACGATATCGTCTACATAGACTTCTACCGTATCTCCGATTTGTTCATCGAACATCTTGTTCACCAACCTCTGATATGTTTCTCCGGCGTTGATGAGGCCGAAGGGCATTCTCTTCCAACACAACAAATTTTTGTTCGTATAAAATGCTGTGTTCTCTTGATCGTCTGGATGCATTGGAATTTGATGGTACCCGGTAAAGGCATCCATGAATGTTAGCATTTCATGACTTGCAGTGCTGTCCACCAACTGGTCAATGTGAGGAAGTGGAAAGTTGTCCTTCGGGCATGCTGCATTCAGATCTGTAAAGTCTATGCATAGCCTCCAGGTCCCGTTTGGTTTCCTCACAAGGATTGGGTTTGCTACCCATTGTGGACAGAGTGCTTGTCGAATTAAGTCGTTGTCTAACAACTTCTTTACTTCTTCATTCAAAGCCTGGTACTTGTCTGGGCCATACTTTCTTCGTTTTTGATGGATTGGCCTTTTTGCTTGACTGATGTTGAGCTTGTGACAAGCATGTTTTGGATCTATTCCCACCATGTCTGCATGAGACCAAGCAAAAACATCTAGATTTTTGCTGAGGAACTCTTTCATTCGGGATCTGTAAGGCTCAGGGAGCTCAGATCCTATGTATAATTCAAGATCCGGGTTTTCAGGATTAACTTTGAATGCCTCCAGCTCTTCAATTGGAGTTGCTCGTCGTTTTTGTCCTTTCCACCGAGGATCAAGTATTGGTCCCTCAGAGTTGAAATAATTTTCGATGCTTATTGGCTCTGCTCCCAGGCGGGGATCTAGATCGTCTGTTGGCCCTGATTCATTGTTGTTAGTCAACACCTGGCCCTCCAAGCCATCAGATGAATGTTGTTCGTCACCACACCTTTGTTGTTCGTCTGGATGATGTTCCTCATGGGTGGTGAGGAGTTGTTCGTCCAACACCTGCTCGTCAAGATGTTGTTCGTCAGTATCCATGTGGTCTTCCTCTATGTCCATCATGTTCTTCAGTATTGATGGTTCACCCTCAGGATAGCTAGTTGTGGCTTCCATCATGGATACTAGTGCATGTTTGGCCTGCAACTGTAGGAGACATTCCCTGGCTTTTCTTTGATCTCCTTTGATTGTGCCTGCTCCACTTGTTGTTGGGAATTTCAAACAATAGTGATAAGTGGAACATGCAGATTTGAATTCATTCAAAAAGGGTCGACCAAGAAACCCGTTATAAGTTGAATCCTGGTCTACAACCAAGAAATCAACCATTGTTGTAATATTTTTCTCGGGTTCGTTGACCGTTACAAGTTGTACTGCTAAAGTAACTATTCCCAATGGGTCCGTTACAGCATTCCCGAAGCCTATTATTCTGTGAGTCGTATCCCGGATATAGCCTGAGTAATCTCCAAGATGATCGAGTGTCTTTTTGAATAGGATGTTGGTGTAGGCTCCGGTGTCCACCAACAATCTGTGGACTCGTGTTCCCATAATCTTTGCGCAGATTACGAGCGAATTGTTGTGCAGAGTTAATATTCCTTCCAAGTCATTTTCGGTGAAGGTCAATTCTGCTGTTTGCATGATAGGCGGTTTAACCCCCATTTCTTGGACTTGATCGATCGCTCGTAACTCAGCCTTTCTCTTTCGGTTGGAGATTGGTGGTCGTCCATCAGAACACCCTCCTGTGGGGCCTGCGGGTTCCATCATGTATAAGTCTTCCAACGGACGAGTATGAATGGCAGGAAATGGTCGTCCTGGTTTATTGTTTTTCTGAGGTTGATCATCCTCATCCTCAGAGTTGTTCTCCCGGACTCTCTTCCCGGGTTGTCTTTTAACTAAGTCAGAGAGCTTTCCGTCCTCGTAGAAACGCCAAAGCTGTTTGAGAAAATCTCTACATTCACTCGTAAAGTGCCCCACGCTTTGATGGTAGGCACAATACTTGTTAGGGTTGAGTTTGCCAGTATCTTGGCGAATTTTTCGGGGAGGGGAGAGCAACTCCTTATCCTTCACATTTTCGTAAACAGTATCGACTGACACTGTTAACACTTGATTCAACTTTTCCTTGAGCTCCGTCCCTTCAGTAAATGCCTTCATGTTTTTAAGGACTCGATAGCTTGTTGCGCCGGGTTTCTTGTTATTTTCCTTGGGATCAGCTTTGTTCTCCCCCAAGTTTGATTGCAGGGCCTCATGCATGGAAACGAATATGCCGGCTTGATTTCAAAATTCGGCATAACTTCTTGGGCACTTCAGACGTACCTCTTTCCATAGCTTTGACCGTTTTTTCAATCCGACCATGACAGCGACAATTTTCGTGTCCTCGCTGACGGGCTCACCTTCCAACAGCACCTTGTCGAACCTTTCCATGAATGCCCGATCTGACTTGTTGTCATTCTGTTTTAGGTCAGACAATCGGTGTTTCTGGGACAAGTATGATCCCACCGTTGAGAAATGAGAAAGGAACTCTCGACTTAGTTGAGTGAACGAGTGGATAGATGCTGGTGGCATTGCCGAAAACCATTTGTGTATCCGATCCCCCAAAGTTAAGGGGAAGTTTCGGCATTGAGTGGCATCGCTGGCTCCCACCGAGACCATATAATCCGAATACTTCGTTAGATGAACTCTGGGATCAGCAACACCATCATATTGTATGCTTGCCGGGAACTTGACCTTTTTTTTAATCGGGGCCTTCAGAATGATAGGTGATAGTGGTGAGGATAGCAAGCTGGTCGTCCCCACTCCTCTTTGTTGGTCCAACTGTCCCTGCATGTTCTCCACTGCCCTTCTTAGACTTGATAGCTCATCCAAAGATGCCCCCTGACTTGGAGGCTGTTCGGCGAGCAAAGGTACAAACCTTTCTGCTCGTCGCAGTCCCTCGCTTGGAGCGGGCAAATCCTGGAGCTATTTTTTAGGGTTGCTCGCGGCATTTGGCCCTAGACGCCTGAAGGCAGACTGGGAGAGTCTCTCATGGATTGATGGGCGCGGTTGTTCAAATGTTGTTCGCCCACGTTCAACTTCCTGGCGAGCAACTTTCTCCTGTTGTTGGGGTTGGCCAAGTCTGTCCTGAGCACTGGAACGAGTTGTTCCGTGGCTCGACATTGTTGTTCGCCCACGAGCAGACTCTGCTTGGCCCTCTCTTGGTTCGACCATCTTAGCTTTGCCTTTATCCCGCCTGACCTGGGCACTGTTCACCTTGTGTTGCTCGTCCCTGGCTGACCTGGCCCTAACCACTTCCACGGGTCTATCCTTAGGCCTTGCTTGTGAAGGCCTATTCTGATCTTGCTGTCTCTGTAGAGCCTGGAGAGTAGCAATGGTTTTGGCCAGTTCGTTAGGGTTGTTCGCCAGGGCTTCCATTTCAGGTGGGAGATTATGGGTTACGGTCGTATGCTGCGATCTGTTCGCATGTCTGGGATTACGATCTTGGTGGTCGGCTGACGAAGCTCGAGTAGGATATGGTCTCCTTGACAAGCGTGATCCTTGTGTTTCCTTGGATTGAGGCATTCCGAATTAATTTGTCTTAATTCTTATGATGAAGAACACCAAGAACACCAAGAACACTTTTATTTGAATCTTCAAATATTTCTTGAGGTTTTCTTTGAATCTTCAAGTTTTTAACTTGAAGTTCTTGAGTAATCACACTAAACCGAAGGTTTGAACCCTCCTTCTAGCGCCAAAATTGTTGGTGATCAATTTTTATCGGATGGATTATTGACTGTTTAAGTTCGGTTTAAAGATCATCAATCAATTACGTGTGATAGGTTACCACCGTAAATGGTAAATCGAGGGTTCGGGTTATGAACTTGTAAATGTTAAAGTCGAAATCGTAATAATTTCGTATGTGTGCACGTCTAGGTGTTTTAGTGTGTGTTTTTGGAGCATTTGTGAATTTGAACTTGTATTACTTAAGTTGGAGAACAACTATTTATAGAGACTAGCAAGCATGAGGTGTCTATGACTTTTGGTCTCCCTGACCTGCATGCTTGACAAGTGTCCTTTGACCTTAGTTTGACCTTATCTAAGCTGAATCTTAGTTATAAAGTCTTATTTGGTCTTATCTCGGACTTCATTGTTGTTCGTCCAGGTCGGCTTAGTGCATCCAGAATGGTTTTTTCATCAAAGTTGTTCGCCTTTTGGGGCATGGCTCAGAAGTTGTTTGCCTTTGTGTTTTACACAGATTGACTTTGGGATCTTGGTCCTTTGTTCGTCGACATACACCTCTTAGGCTGGTTGTTGCCCCTTTGACAATGTTGTTCATCATTAGTGACGGCAGAATATTCATATCTGGTCTTGGGTCTTAAAACCTGTTCGCCAGTATGTTGTTCGTGGTAGAGTTGTTCGTCAGTTTATACACTCCCTGGATTGATTTACGCACCCCCATCTTGATTTTCTTTGTTAATAATCTTTGATTTGAGGTTGGTTCTTCATAATCCTAAGGCTTTAATCCTTGTTTGCCCATCATTGATTTATGTTCGCCTATCAACAGCCGCGCGTGGTTCCGTCGCGATTCCGGCAGCAGCCGACGCTGCTGGGTTTCGGCCGTGGAATTTTTTTTCTTTTCGATCAATATATGAATAATTGCAAATGTATGAATATAGATGCAGTGTATAAATTAAGTGCACGGTAACATATACGTTCATGACACATAAACATCTAAAAGAATTGATACCACAATTAAACGGATAATTAATTATCATGCTAAAGAGAAAAATAAATCGAGATTCGTACCGATTAATTGCAGGTAGAGACTCGTGCTGATAACGTGTTGTGAAATAAAGAGTGTAAACAAGAACACCGATTTGTTTACCCAGTTCGTCATGAATGACTACATCTGGGAGCGTACCAAGACAGGAGTTTTCCATTATATTTCTCTGTGTATTACAATATTGAGTACGGGGATATATATAATATCAAAACCCTAAGTATATAAGGCTATTTGGCCCATAAGTAATGTCCACATCAAATCTTCAGAATTTGGAATATTAAATCTTCTAGATTTACAACAAGTATCACCTATTTTATTGTATTCATCATTTTTATTTTTATTTCTTATTTTATTTCATTTTTATTATATTAACTTATTTAAATTAATAAAATAAAACTTTGAATTTTATATTAACAAATGCAATTTGATTAAATAATATTTTTTTAGCACATTAATTAAATGGTTGTGGCAGTCAAATTTTAAAATTTTATTGAGATCTTGGAATATTTTTAGAATTGCAATATTATAGATCTTGAATTCTTCCAAAATGTCTTTATCTGAATCATCGGTAAATTCAGATTGTGCAAAATAATGCATGTACGTACTCAAATTTATTGTATACTCATTCTGTCATTCATGTGCCATATGTGACTTGAGGAATATAATTTCTTTATTCCTATAATTTTTTACCTTTTCTAAGAATTCCAGAGAAAAAGTTAATTTCTCCGATTACGTCTCAATTTTTAATTGAGTGTATACGTCCCAAAAAAAAATTAATTTCTTCGAGCTAAGTGTACAATTTACATAAAAAAAAAATTAAATTTCTCCAATTACATCCCAATTTTTGGCTAAATAAACAATTTACGTCCCAAATTTGTTGGATTTGACAAAATGCGACCGATATTAAATGTATTCCGACAAAAATGCTTATGTAGATATTAAATTTATTTTTGAATTATGTTTTAAGGGTGGATGAGTGGCAGTGAAAAAAAGGACGGCGTTTTATTTCGGGAAGAGTGTGAGATATAGGTGGACTCTTTAAAAAAATTAATAAATTATATATTTTTCTTTTAGTTTAAATAAGTAGATTTTTATTTTATTTTGTTAATTTTTTAAAGGTTATTAGTTTCAATATATTATGTGTACATTTTCTTCAAATTCATTGGCTTACATACTACAGTCAGCACACAACACAGATCCACCTAAGCATATTCATAAAAAATTTCCAAATTTAACGAGTATGTGCGAGATACATGAGGTAAAGCAACTGCGTTTTATCAATTCTGGCAACTTTGAGACGTAAATAGTACACTTAGTCAAAAACTGGGATGTAATTTGAGAAATTAATTTTTTTGGGACGTAAATTGTACACTCAGCTAAAAATTGGTACGTGTTTGAAAATACTAACTTTTGGGGGATGAAAATTGTATATGTAAACAAAAATTGAAACGTAGTTAAAAAAATTAAAATTTTAAAACGTTTTTAATAAAAATGAAAAGTTATGGGACCGAAAAAAAATTCTATCCCTTCTATTTGAGGTCTGCGACAAAGTTATTTGATACCAGTTGGGATCATGATTACAAACTTAGACCCAACCAGCTCAAAGCTCCAATTAGCAAATCTTTGTATTTTCTAAAATGGGCCCTCCCAATCTATAAAATTAATAGTAATAATCTATCCCCATTATATTAATAGAGAGTTTTTCTTGTTTATGTATCATCGTATGGTTAATTTTGCTAATGTGTCGCTCTAAGGTTAATTTCGCCTATGTGACATGATTGTGAAAGTCATACTTACCAATTTATGAATCCTATGTGTCAAAATTGCACTCATATGGATTTGAGCCCTATACCTCTTAAATATTATCTATGATATTTACCAATTAAGTCATGTCATGAATATCTATGAAATTTGAATACTATTGTATATAACAGAGTGTATAATATAATATAATATAAATTTTATTGTGATTATTGCAATTTACATTTTATTTAACTATATTTGAGGATATCCTATATTTGAAAAAAATCTTAATGTGTTAGTAGTTCGAAAGTCGTATTACAAATTTAAGACCCACTAATGATTTATATTAATGTTATTTTTATTTTTTATTTTGAAATGCTTAATAATTTATTTTATATATTATATCATTTAAATGACATATGTATAAATTACATATTTTATACATGTGCAAATAACTGCATATTTATATTGTACTCCCTCCGTCCCGCTATAACTTTCTTGTTTCTTTTTTTATTATTTGTTTAAGAAAGTATATTTTTTTATTAAATATAGTGGGTCATATGTTAACTTTTGTGTAAAGTAGTGGAGAGTTGTGAAAAAGTAAAGAGAAGTTGTTTAAAAAAATATTTGTTTATTAGTATATGGAGTGTTGTTTTTTGTTTTTTATGGAATATGAAATTTATAGTGGGACATACAAAAAAGGAAAGTAGGAAACTTATAGTGGGACGGAAGGAGTATAATATATTATTTAAATAATTTATAGATTTAACATATTTGAAATAAATAAAAGTTTAAAATATAATATCACAAAAATATTAATAAGTCTAGGGTTAATTCTATATTAATTTACAATCTTTAGGCTCAATTTAATCACAACTTAGTTTCAATAATCTTATGAAAATTCACTACATCTTTAGTTGTTTCAATCCGATATACAACTTGCACTTTTAGAAGAAAAAAAATCAATGCATGAGAGTGCATTAGTGCTTGGATTGTGCTTGGATTGAAAATCTCGCTACATCGAGGAAATCTTTTTAGGGAGACAAAGAGAAGTATTTGGCGCGTAGTTGAGAAAATTATGTCATAATTTAAAATTGTATACCAAATTGAAATAAAAAATTACATGAATTTTCATAAGAATATTAAACATAGTAATTAAATTGAGATTGAGTCTAAAAGTCGTGAATTAATAAATTATCCTATAATTTTATACGTACATATTGATTGAATATATTTATTATATAATATAATTATTTTATTTTATTTTACTGTTTAATTACTTATGCCATTTATAGAAACTCACTCCATTCAGAATCTGAGCTTTACTAAAATAGAAAACTGAACTGCAATATCAAAAATAATAAAATAAAGTAATTAAAATTGTATTATCATCGTAAAGAAAATGTTTACCATCATTTAACTATAACTACCTAATAAAAATGTCAACCAATCAAATTCCCCACTACCCCTATTTAATAGGTAAAGTAGTATGAAAATAGTCGTAAACTTATCATTAAACAGTTTTAAAATATCAATAATCTTATCAGAAATATCATTAATGTGAGTTAATGGTATTATTGTTGGTGATCAAATTTAATCGTGGGGATTAATAGCTATTTAGTTCGGTTTAAGACCATCAATCAATAACGTGTGATTGATTATCACCGTAAATAATAAATTGAAGGTTCGGGTTGTGAAATTGTAAATACGAGAGTCGAATCCGTATTTATTTTGTATGTGTGCACGTTTAGGTGTGTTTGTGTGTGTTTTGGGAGTATTTGTGAATTTTAACTTGTATTTTTTAGCTGGAGAACAACTATTTATAGAGACTAGCAAGCAGGAGGTGTCCAAGACTCTTGGACTTCCTAGCTTGCATGCTAGACAAGTGTCATTTGACCTTTTCTAAGATGAATCTTAGTTACAAAGCCTTCTTTGGTCTTATCTCGGACTTCATTGTTGTTCGTCTAGGTCGGCTTGATTGATCCAGTATGGTCTTTCAATAAGAGTTGTTCGCCTTGTGTAGATATAGCTTGGAAGTTGTTCGCATGCGCATCATGTTGAGATAAGTTTTGGAATCTTGGTTCTTTGTTCGTCTACATGCATCTCTTAGGCTGGTAAATACACCACCCTTTTGACAATGTTGCTCGTCATTAATGACTTGATGTTGGGTCCATATCTGGCCTCGGGTCTCAGGACTTGTTCGCCAGTATGTTGTTCGTCGCGGGAGTTGTTCGTCGTTTAGTACACCCTTAGATTGATTTGTACACTCCCCTTTGACTTTCTTTGTTAATCATCTTCGATTTTGGGTTGATTCTTCGTAATCCCTATTACGTCCTTAATCCTTGTTCGTCTAACAATGATTGATGTTCGCCTATCGACAATTATATTGTAATTGTTGTAAATTTTCTTAAACTTAGGTTAATGATACTCCTAATGATCTTATTGATACTTTTGGTTAAATATTCAATACTTTAAAATAGTTTTATGATAAGCTTATCATTAACCATTTTCATATAAAACCTATTATAATTAGAGTAGGTGTCACAAGGCTAATTTCACACCAGAATTTTTCGCCTTGTGCTGGCACGGATCCTCTCAATCCGTCAGCCAATCACTCCCTCGCCAACACTCGTGTTTAATTATTTAGTGAGATTCGTATTATCATTGTAGCACAAACGATTCAATTACGCAGCGGAACAAAATGTAAAGAACACACAAAGCATACGGGAAAACATTCCCAACCCTTGTATTAACTCAATTCGTACAAAGGGACTGCTAAGGCTTGCACACAATGAAATCTGTGCAACTCATGGCCGGATTCAGCATATAAATGTGATGGACATCCCCCATCACTAGGTAGAACTAGTCTAAACCGTCGGATTTGAACTTCTAGGGACAAGTGTCAAGCATCCGTGCGCTCCAGCATACTCATGGATAAGAAAATCCCCAAAACCGCCTTCAACTGCCGAATAACTCCCACAGTCCATCCAAATCCGCCCAAGGGACTAATTCAACCCAACCGGATGGGTCGGATGCTCCGCGCCCACCCGTCGCAAAAGACCCGCACGTGCATCGCCCGTTGCATGCTATAAGCACACGTAGTGCACATGCGCATCCGTAACCGCTGAGTAGCGCACGCACACTGCCCTTGCGCGCACACTCTTGCCGCCAGATCCGTCCGACGCGCGCCCGGACGCCAACAACCCATCCCGACGCGCGAAATGGGCCCCACGTGCATCCTTGGCCCACACATGTGCCCAGTCATGCGCATCCATGCCCCAATGGTGCGCACTGTCCCCCACAAGCTCGGCCACACCCTCGCCCACGGACCTCGGAGAGACACCCCCTCCTTATATATGTTTAAAACCCTATTTTCCCTGTGACCCAAGTAGATATTAAAAGGCTGGAGAATATAATTTTTTGGCACCCGTACCCGACTGCCCAAAAACCGCACTTGGCCTAGCACATGTACTCATACTTGTGCTAGGACTTGCACCCAAGCTCCACAACACCCCACAATCACTAAGTCACTCGGAAACCTCAACGTACACTTCCTAGGCGCGCATCGCACAGCTCCCCTTCGGGATGCACCATGTACTAGTGCATCCCGGGACCAATACACTAAGGGGCTAACAAACCTCCCCCACCAGAACTCGACAACGTCCTCGTTGGGGCCATACTGCCTTCCTCCTTAGCACTCCAATAATCCGCAATCTCCTTTTAATATGTTCTTCGATTTTTCTTGCTCATTCCCTGGGTCCGATGATCCAGCACACGCTGCACTACCTTCGAAAACTGTTTTCGAAACACTAGCGGAGCTCGCTTAGCCTGCTTCCTTGAAGAATCCAAGAGATCAGCATTGAATTTCTTCAAGAAAGAGACATGAAAAGTAGGATGAATCTTCAATCGATCGGGAAACTTCAACCTGTACGCCACCCTTCCCACTTTCTGCACAATCTCAAACGGTCCGTCATACTTCGAAATCAACCCACGATGCACGGACTTGGAAGAAATTTTCTTCCAGATTTGTGGAGTCAGCTTCAACAGCACCTGTTCTCCAACATCATACTCCACATCACGTCTGCCTCGATCCGCATACTTCTTCATTCTGCGTTGTGTCTTTGATAAGCTATCTCGGGCATCATCAATCATCTCCTGCTTCTCCCTTGCAAATCGATAGGCTGCAGGGCATTTACCCCCAGTACGCTGCACGGCCACCTCATGAGGTGCAAGTGGCTGTTGTCCATGCACTAACTCGAATGGACTCTTCCCAGTAGTTGATGATTTGTGTAGGTTGTAACTGAACTGTGCAACATCCAACAGCCCAACCCAATCTTTCTGACTTGCAGAAACATAGTGCCTCAGGTACTCTTCCAACAACTGGTTCATCCTCTCCGTCTGACCATCAGTTTGTGGATGGTTAGCAGTGGAAAACTTCAACTCCGTTCCCAACATGTTGAACAGTGAAGTCCAAAACCGACCAGTAAACCGAGTATCCCTGTCACTAATAATATCCTCCGGAATACCAAAATATTTCACAACATATATCATAAATAACACAACATCTACTTCAGCGGGACATGCATTTGGGGCAGCAATAAAGATACCATACTTAGAAAAATGATCAACTACGACAAAAATAGATGCCGTACCATCGACTTTAGGAAAGCCTGAAATGAAATCCATCGACACGAACTGGAATGGCTTCTCTGGAATAGGTAAGGGCTGCAACAGACCGGCCTCCTTCTTCCTTTCCAGTTTGTCTAGTTGGCACACCAAACAGGTACGGACATACGCCTCAACATCGTCCTCCATCTTTGGCCAGTAATAACGTCGAGACAACAAGGCATACATACTCTCAACTCCTGGATGACCAGCCCACTGAGGATCGCGTGTTTCCTTCAGCGCTGCCTCCTCAACGCACCCGCAGGTATGTATGCCCTATTCCCTCTAGCAAACAGCAAGTCACCCTCCAACCAATACTTCCGCAACTCGCCTTGCTTAACTTGATCCACCAGTTTGATGTAGGTAGGATCATTCTGGGACACTTCACGTATTCTGTCCATGAAATCTGACTCAATAAGAGTCAGGGCAGCAACAAACTCCTCAACTACCTTTCGGCTCAACGCATCAGCAACATCATTATGCTTTCCGGGACGGTGCACCCAATCAAAATCGAACTCCCCCAAGTACTCCTGCCAATGAGCCTGTTTGGGTGATATCTTATTCTGGGTCTTGAAGTACGTGTTGGCAACATTGTCGGCCACCACAGTGAATTTGGTGCCCAACAAATAATGCCTCCATGACTCCAAACAATGAATTACTGCCGTCATTTCTTTCTCATGAGTGTTGTAACGGTACTCCACATCTTTCAGTTTCCGGCTCTCGTAGGCAACAGGATGTTGGTTCTGGACCAACACACCCCCAATGGCACGATCAAAAGCATCCACCTGTACTTTGAAAGACCCATCGAACATGGGCAGGTTCAACACCGGCTCAGTGGACAAGATCAGCTTCAACTCGGCAAAGGCATCTTGACACCCAACTGACCACTCCCACTTCGCATCTTTCCTAAGCAAATCCGTCAAGGGACTAACAATTTTGGAATAGCCCTTGATGAATCGCCTATAATAGTTCGCCAAGCCCAGAAACGATCGCAAATCAGCAACTTTACTAGGAACGGGCCAGTCCACCACAGCCTGGACCTTCCTACCATCCATCTGAATACACCCTTGGCTAATGATGTGACCAAGAAATGTAATCTGCTCCGCACAAAACTCACATTTTTCTTTTTTAGCATACAACTTGTTCTCCCTCAGCTTCAAGAACACAACCCTCAAATGTTTTAAGTGATCATCCAAACTCTCAGAATAAATCACAATATCATCTAAGTATACCACCACAAACCGATCCAGAAATTCATACAACACATCATTCATCAAGTTGCAGAATGTAGCAGGGGCATTGGTTAGGCCGAAAGGCATAACCAAAAACTCAAATGAACCATACCTCGTCACACAGGTCGTCTTGACCTTATCTCCAGGCGCAATTCGAACCTGCCAGTATCCAGAACAGAGATCAATCTTCGTATAGTATCGAGCCCTCGTCAATTTATCGAACAGGTCCAAGGCATTTGGAATAAGGTACTTGTTTTTTATAGTGACCTTATTCAAAGCCATGTAGTCCACACACATCCGCAACGACCCGTCCTATTTCTTTTGAAAGAGCACCGGGGAACCGTATGGGGCCTTAGAAGGCTGTACCAAATCGGACCCAGGTAACTCTTCCAACTGCTTCCGCAATTCAGCCAGCTCATCAGGGGGCATTCGGTACGGTGCCTGTGCAGGTGGAGTCGCACCAGGCACCAACTCGATCCGGTGATCCGTCGCCCTTCTAGGTGGTAACTCCTTAGGCAACTCTGGCGGTATCACATCTTTAAACTCCGCCAGCAACTCAGCAACAGCATTGGGCACTTCCTAGCTCACACCGAGTTTGATTTCAACCAAGGCAGCAAGGTAGGTTGGCTCTCCCCTTCTCAACCCTGCCTTTAACTGCAATGCAGAAATCAACCCGCCTTTGGGACGACCGGCATTGGCTTCATCATCAGTAAACACCCCTTTCACGAACGAAGGACAGCCTTCATCAGAAATCAAGAGACCGCCCAAGTGAGGCATCACCGCCACCTTTGCCATCAACAGGAACTCATTTCCAAGGATTATATTGAAATCGTCCAAAGGAACAGCCATCAACGAGCACTGCCCTTTCCACGTACCAACCTTCAACTCCACGTTGGATACGCCTTGGATTGGCTTCGCCTCCGAATTAACAGCTTTAATCCGGCTAGAGTACGGCGAGAGATCCAATCCAAGATCTTTTGCTTTTCGTGCAGCAACGAAGTTATGTGTAGCGCCACTGTCAACCATCGCCATAACTTCCTTTCCGTTCACCAAGGCTTTCACGTACATCAGTCCCACACGATGATTCACCCCACCTTGGATCGCGTTCAGCAACTGTAAGGGATTGACAAGAGGAGGGACAACTCCATCACCGTCCTTATCAGATTCAGCCATAAGTGCATTCAATTTCCCCCGCTTTGGACACTCCTTCATGCGGTGGTCACCACTGCATATAAAACAACCCTTCTTTTTGTCGCCCACAGGATGATGTTGTGCCGACTCTTTCGAACTCCCGGTATTGTCACTAGACTTCTTCTTCGACTTCCAGTCCTTGCCTTTCCCCTTGTCCGTATCCTTCTTCTTCTTCTGACCGAACTCGGAGGAGGCACCAACGGATTTAAAATCAACAAGGCTATCTGCAGCAGTAATGGCGGATGTCAGGTCCTTGACACCCTGGCGCCGCAACTCTGCCTGGGCCCAAGCCTGCAATCCGGCCATAAAATTGAACAACTTATCTTCCTCCGACATGTCTCGGATATCCAGCATTAGTGAACTGAAATCCTTGACATAATCCCGTACTGACCCGCTATGCTTCAACTTCCTCAGTGCGTCCCTTGCAAGCCACAAAGTATTGCAAGGCAGGAACTGATCTTTCAGTTCCTTTTTCAGCGTCTCCTATGTACCGATTCGGTCCCGATTGGCATTGGCATCATCGGACTGGCGCGAATGCCACCACAACTTCGCATCACCCGACAGATACATACTCGTAATGTACACCTTCTCTGAATCAGGGACATGCGCTCCACGAAAATATGTTTCCATATCCCACAGAAAGTTCTCCAACTCCTTCGAACTACGGGCACCCTCGAACGGTTTCGGCTCTGGGACTTTGACCTTCGAGGCAGGACGCTAATCAGAAACACCAGATCTGAGTGTCCGCTTCATCACCTTCAAATCCTCTAGGACCCCCTCGAGTTTCGAGTCGAATGAGGCTGCCAAGACCGCCATCTCCTCTTGGGCAGTAACCCTACGACTCTCCACAAACGAGGGCAAATCCGCAATCGACGCATGTAGGCCCTGAAGTGTTTTCTGGACATTTTCAAGGATCGTCTCATCTTCTCTGATCCGTTGATAAATGACCACCACCTCCGATGTTTTAGGGGGCGCACCCAGCAAGTCCTCAATCTGTTTCACCCACTCTTCGAGAGAAGAAAACTCTCGATTCGTCACAGCCATCTCTGCAACAAATCGCACCAGAACCCGCAACGGGGCTCTGATACCAAATTATCACAAGGTTAATTTCGCACCATAATTTTTCGCCTTGAGCTGGCACGGATCCTCTCAATCCGTCAGCCAATCACTCCCTCACCAACACTCATGTTTAGTTATTTAGTGAGATTCGTATTATCACTGTAGCAAGCACAAACGATTCAATTACGCAGCGGAACAAAACGTAAAGAACACACACAGTATACGGGAAAACATTTCCCAACCCTTGTATTAACTCAATTCGTACAAAGGGACTGCCAAGGCTTGCACACAATGAAATCTGTGCAACTCATGGCCGAATTCAGCATATAAATGTGATGGACATCCCCCATCACTAGGTAGAACTAGTCTAAACCGTCGTATTTGAACTTCCAGGGACAAGTGTCAAGCATCCGTGCGCTCCAGCATACTCATGGATAAGAAAATCCCCAAAACCGTCTTCAACCGCCAAATAACTCCCACAGTCCATCCAAATCCGCCCAAGGGACTAATTCAACCCAACCGGACGGGTCGGACGCTCTGCGCCCGCCCGTCGCACAAGACCTGCACGTGCATCGCCCATTGCACGCTATAAGCACACGCAGTGCACATGCGCATCCATAACCGCCGTGTAGCGCGCGCGCACTGCCCTTGCGTGCGCACTCTTGCTGCCAAATCTGTCCGACGCGCGCCCGGACGCCAACAGCCCATCCCGACGTGCGAAATGGGCCCCACGTGCATCCTTGGCCCACACATGTGCCCAGTCGTGCGCATCCATGCCCCAATAGTGCGCACGGTCCCCGCAAGCTCGGCCACACCCTCACCCACGGACCTCGGAGAGACTCCCCCTCCTCATACTTGTGCTAGGACTTGCACCCAAGCTCCACAACACCCCACAATCACTAAGTCACTCGGAAACCTCCACGTACACTTCCTAGGTGCGCATCGCCCAGCTCCCCTTTGGGATGCACCATGTACTAGTGCATCCCGGGACCAACACACTAAGGGGCTAACAGTAGGTCTCTTGTGCAATATTGCACGGTGCAATTTTGCATAAATAAGGAAGGATTCTAAAAATTTGTGGGTCAACATTGTTAGGATAAATGTTGTATAGTTTTGATGAGTTAAAACAAACCAGAAGATGTAATAGGACCATCTGGGATTGTTAGCCAGATGAAGAAATAGATTAGGACTTAGTCTAGGGGGAACTGCCAGACCAGATGACTTAACCAGAAGACCCACCAGAAGACCTATCAGAGGACTTCACCAGAGGACTTCACCAGAGGACTCCACCAGAAGACTTCATCAGAGGAGACTGACCAGAGGCAGAGGACCTTCCCCAGACCAGACGAGTCTGGTGGAACAAAAGATGCTCATAATCATCTCCTGATTCTGATGAGCATTCTGTTTCTCAACTGACTCTGGACCAGAAGACATCGAGGTTGCCTGGTATCTGGTCCTGCCTTCTCTGGAAGAATCAGAGTTAGGCATTGGAAGCATTTGACCGTTGGTGATTCAAATCAAGTCAACAAGATCGGATTAGAAAGAATATGAAGTCAATAAATCTAAGGATCCCACCAACCCAATCAATCAATTAGGGAATTGATTGATTGGAAGCTTCCTTAAATAGAGTTCTGATTAGATTAGCTCTCCAACGGCTAAACCCTAATCACCTCTATAAATACAAGAGTGCAGACTCAAAGAAAGTCTCTAGAATCTTACGCGCACGAAGTCATATTCCAAGCCTTAGTTTTATCACGTACTTAGCACTCTTATTGTTCATACTCTCATATTTACTCATAAAGGAGTAGTTGGATCTCAACCTGTTCATCTCTAAGAAAAGGTTGAAGGCTGTAGACTTTAGATCGAAGTTAGATCTAAAGGGTTTGTAAGAAGGAACTGGTATTTCGCAATTCCAGTACGTAAGTTTGTTTGTTGGTTGGTTAGTGAGGCCCCTTTGATAAAAAGGGACAGTGGACGTAGGATCTTCTAATCCGAACCACTATAAATCTGGTCTATTTACTGCTTTCTTACTTATTGTCTTGTTTGGTTATTGTGCTCTTATAAAAAGACTTTGTTAAGACTTAAACATTTAAGCTTCCGCAAATTAATCTATCTAGTGGGACCAACAAGTGGTATCAGAGCATAGGTCATGGGTTCGAGTCCCCCGCAAATAGCGGTATTTTTGGCGAAAAAAAGCCAGGATACTGCTGGGGGGGGGGGTTGTTGGGAAATATCCTAGCAGTCTCCTGCCTTCCAGGCTTGAGCGCTCAAGTCCTGCCCGCTCGCTCGATTAAAGGCATAGTCGGTGCCGCCCGTGGCGCTGCAGCTAGATATGAGTGAAAGAAAATAAAGTAGCACCTTAATACAAGTCCGGACTTTTAGTCTAGTGGCAAGCGCTTGATCCTACAATTGTGATTCGGGTCAACATAATAAAATTCGCGGGTCAAACGGATCTTCCCAAAAAATCGCGCAAAAGCAAACAGAAAAATTCGCTCTCAGGTCTGTGTTACTTTAAGGGCAAGTGAGTGTTACTGTAAGAGTACGTATATGTTACTATATCAGAAACAGTGTGGAATCGCAAAAAAAAAAAAAAAAAACTGAGGTTTAAATCATGAAGAAGAAAAACTTGATAAACAAAAAAATAAAAAAACTTAACATGATTCTTATTCATGTGTTACCATATGAAATTGGAAGAATCTGAACGATAAAAAGACTATATGATTAAGTAATTCATGTGTTACTACAAGAACTAATCAGTGTTACGATATGACCTAGTAACACAATTTTGTTCATGCAGTAACACTCGTTTGTTCATACAATAACACAATTTTCAGCAGTATGAAAAATGGGTGATCGTTTGACCCGCAAATTTTGAAATTTTCTATTTAAAGCAGTAACACACATTTGTTCATGTGTTACCATATGAACAAATGAGTGTTACTACAAGAACTAATAAGTGTTACGATATGAGCTAGTAACACACTTTTGCTCATGCAATAAGACTCGTTTATTCACACAGTAACCCAATTTTTAGCAGTATGAAAAAGGAGCAATCGTTTGACCCGCCTTTGACTCGCGAATTTTGAAATCTTCTATTTAAAGTAGTAACACACTTTTGCTCATGCATTAACGCTCGTTTGTTCATACAATAACACAATTTTCAACAGTATAAAAAATGGGTGACCCGTTTGACCCGGGAATTTTGATTTAATTTATATAGAAAACAACCGAGTAGGATTTGGGCATATTGCACGGATCAAACAATATTGCATATTATAATTTTTCTTATAATTAGTATTAGTTGTTAAACATAAAACGACTATTACGGACTAATTAGTAATTACAATGTAAAACGATTCTCCTCTACCCAAAAGACCATTAATTACAGTTACCTCTAATTTCTAAACCACAATGATACCCATCTACCTGATATGAATATATACGACCCGATTACCAGTTATTATTATTCCATTGTACATTCAATAAACACAAACACCATTTCATCTTCTTGATAAATTTATTTATTTATTAGCATAATTTTTATTTTATTTTTGGTTTTAATATGAGGATTACTCTTTTTATCGAGTCTTTGAATCCTACACCAGTTTACGATATTAAAAAAATAAGATTAGCCTAAATTTCTTAATAATACTTTTATTAATTATCTAAGATATTATCCAGTAAATTAAAAGAAAAAGATATAACATGATTGAGCTACACATTATTAGCATGTATATAAATCAAGAAACCTAAATAATACTATAACTATTACATTTGAAATTTAGTAACAGAACTTATTAAATATAGAGTACAAACAAGTTAAATGAACTCCTATTGCAGTATATGATGTTATAAAAATTTAGCCTTTCATTCTTTTTAATCAGATATGTAAAACAAGAAACCATGATTAATCTAACTATTGCATTTGAAATTGAAAGACTACAATTAATGATATATTGAGCCATCAGATTATGGCAGTAATGAGGGAATTTGTCAAAGGTTTTGATTTACTTCAATTGGCATATTAGGCATTCAGAAGAATGGTAGTTTAAAGGGTCTGCAAAATTTCTAATATTTTGAGAGTGAATAACGAAAAGAGAAAAATGAAAAATCAGGGAAAAATATTTATTTAGGCATAAGTTTGGGGGTGTTTGTGTTTTAAGGACAATAACTTTTTGTCCTTGTGATTGTCGGACATTATGTTTTCAAAATTGTAAATGAGGGACATTTCAGCCCGATTTGAGTTTATTCGAGCTCAATTGTCCAACATTTAATTTAATAAACATAATGTAGTACATTAATTCATAAACTTTAAAAATTAGTGTCTTTAAAATAAAACCCCAAGTTAGTGGCCTAAAAAAATCCCAAAAAATCAAGATAATACTTAAATTATAATATTGTGTTGCACAAAAGATCCAAATTGAAGCATATAGAAGATCAATACACTCTCAAAAAAAAATTAATAGCAAGTGTCCAAGAATACAAAATCACATATTAAAATTAAAATAAGTGATTCACATATTATCATACATTTTACATTATATTCAATTCAAGTACATCAAATTTTGAAGTTTCTTATTATCATATGTGTGCATGACACATATCCATAACTCTAGGAAATAACGTAACAATGAAATGCGGAGATTGGAGGTCCATCCAAAAATCCAACAATTATAGCACCATGAAATAAATTCTTCAATTTCGAAATTTAGATCGCAATTATTTTCATAGAAAATAGCATTCGCTATTTGATTACATGTATTAAATAAACCGTGTATTTAATCTACCTTACAAACCTTCAAACTCGAAACCTCATTGAACCTGCCCTCAGGAGATGGGTTTGGATCTGGCCAAGGGGTATACGACGGATTGTGGTTTTTATAGAACCCGCGAAACTTGTCAATGTATTTTCCACATATATTTATTAATATAATTATTATACATAAATTTGTATTTATATTACTATTATTGTATATATAATTGCATGAATATATATTTAATGTGTTCACTTTTAGTAACAAAATAATATTAAATATTATTTCAAACAATTATACATTTTAATTTTAATTATTTAATGTTAAAATTTAGATATTTTTGTTTTTATAAATAAATTATAATTAAAGGGGGCGGATTAGATCCGGTGGATCAACGGGACAAGACGGTCCTGGAATCGGCCAAAACTTGCCGCATTGACATCCCTATTACAAATTACTCTTCTCATCCCCTATTACTTTCATATGTAATTGGATATACTTTTAAATAAAGGTTACAGAAAATGTGATTTTTTTAATGATGTTATTAGAATATAAAATGCTATTGTAGGAGAGTTTAATTTTCGTTTTAGATGGTGAAGATTATTGTGGAACGGACGAAAAAACAAAATATCAAATTTATTGTGAGATGGGGGTACAGTGTACACAAGAGAGGTAAATTAAACTATAACTAAACCTTGTTAACCTCATCAATGAAGTGTAGCAAAAGCTTTAAATTCGTGATATTCGATTGCCGTTCTTACCTAATCTTTAACACTTTCTAAAATGCAGCCTGAGATCTTGATTAAACATATGATAGATGGATTCTGCGAAATTAAATACAGTTAGGAAATCATTTAAGTAGTATAATTGAAGGGTTGTTCAAAACAGCAAAATTTGTCTCAATTTCATCCTCATTTCTGTTACGTAGAGATAGGTAGGCAGGGCAGGGTAGGGTAGGGTAGGGGCGGATCCCCCAACACTCAACTCCAACTAAAACTTTCTTTGTTAACTCCTTCAACTTGCTTTATTTACTTTAAGCTCCATTATTTTTTTATTCCCATTCTTAATATAACTCTCTGTATAGAGGATTGAACAATAAGTGTAGCTTTTGTTGGTCCAAAGATGGGGGCAATTACTTGTTCTTCTTTTTCAGGTTTGATCTTCTACAACACCAAACAATCGTCACCAAGAAATGGGGCCTCAATGCTTCAGTATAATGGCCTCAAAGCGCTTGAAAAAATCCAAGTTGGATCGACCAAGTTTGAAACTAAGGGAAACATCACAAATTCTGGTATATGTATCAATTTTTTTTTAGTATTTGAAACCCCTTTTTTTTTCTATTTCCAGCATCAAATTTTTATAGTTGTGGTACTTGGCAGTGAAATTAACGAGTTTATAAATAAAAGTTCATGAAATTAACTGAGTTTAAATTACAAATCGTTCCATAACTTTCTGATAAAATATAAATAATCTCAAAATCAAAATTTTATCAAATTCAGTCTCAATTTCTCTAACAAGATTCAATTTTGGTTTCAAATCGGCAGATAAAAGCGAAATGAACAATCTAAAATACTTTTTAAAATGAAATATATCGTATATACAATTTATAGAAATATATTTTAAAATAATATATATAAATAATGTGTAATAAAATTGTACAGTAAAAGAAAAAATTAAATATAATTAGCACATATGGATATCACATCAGCACCCTTGCCAAAATCACCAATCTCGAACTTTAAAACGATGTTGTATTGACTTTTTCAGCTGATTTGGAACAAAAATTGAACTTTTGTCAGAGAATTTAGAACCAAATCTAATTAAAAGTTAATTTTTGGACTAAATCTATTTTGTTAAAAAGTTATGGAATGATTAGTGTTTTAAACTCTAAAATTAATTGTCAACACTCTACTCATATATATATATGTGTGTGTGTGTGTGTACTATTTGTGCCTTCATTCATCATAATTAACAATTCTAGATATGTATCAAGGTCACAATTAATAGTATTATTTATATCTGGATAAAAAAAATTATATATTCTTTTAGCTACAAAACATAGGAGAATCAAGGCGATGGCCTCTCCAACAGTTTCAGCCCCAAAGAGAGAAACTGATCCCAAGAAAAGAATAGTGATCACTGGAATGGGTCTAGTTTCTGTTTTTGGAAGTGACATTGATGCATTCTACAATAAACTTCTGGATGGAGTGAGTGGAATCACTCCAATAGATCGATTCGATGCTTCAGAGTATTCGGTGAGGTTTGCAGGCCAAATACGTGATTTCTCTTCCAAAGGCTATATCGATGAGAAAAATGATCGTCGATTGGATGATGTGTGGAGGTATTGTTTGGTAGCTGGATTGAGAGCACTTGATGACGCTAGCCTTGGAAAAGAAGTGCTTGATACTGTGAGCAATTTTAATCTAATTTTTCATTGAAAGGTGTCCCAATCTGCCCGATTAGCTGGTGTTGTACTGCAGCGAATATAATCCAACACAACACCAACTACTTTGGTAACTAACTACCAGAATAGCTGGTGTTGTGTTGTTTTTATTTTTATTTTATTTTTATGTAATTAGTGAATCAAATATAGCATCAACTACTCTGACAATGAGCTGTCAAGTAGCTGGTGTTGTGATGTCATGTTTTAAACACAAAAAGAGTCCAATACATTACTGGTTACTCTGGCAGCTAACTGTCAAAGTAGTCGGTGTGTTGGTATGATTTTGTGTTATGTAGCTTAGAGAAATTAACTTTTTTATGTGTGCAGATGGACAAGACGAAGATAGGCGTGTTGGTGGGGTCGTTGATGGGAGGGATCACATCTTTCAGCAATGGAGTGGAAGCCCTAGTACAGAAGGGATACAAGAAAATATCTCCATTTTTCATACCTTATTCTATTGGCAATATGGGGTCTGCATTGTTGGCTATAGAGACCGGATTAATGGGACCAAATTACTCAATTTCGACTGCTTGTGCTACTGCAAATTACTGCTTCAATAGTGCGGCTAATCATATTAGAAGAGGTGATGCTGATATTATGGTAGCCGGGGGTGTGGAAGCTGCAGTAACTGCAACTGGAGTCGGAGGTTTCATTGCCTGCAGAGCTTTGTCTCATAGAAACGAAGATCATCAAAAAGCATCTAGGCCGTGGGATAAAAACCGCGATGGTTTTGTCATGGGTGAAGGCGCTGGCGTACTGGTACGTGTTTTGTTCAACTTTTACGTGTATGATTATTATAAGTACACAAAAATTTGTATGCAACAGTCTCATGCATACTTTAAAAAATAGAATATAAAAAAGAATGCAAAAATATCATGTCTCATACAAGAAATCTTCTTATACTTATGATCATAATACTAATATTTTTACTAATATAATGGATCATAAAAATCAACACGGTCATCAGATTATGGAGAGCTTGGAGCATGCATTGAAAAGAGGAGCCAACATCGTCGCCGAGTATTTGGGAGGTGCCGTCACTTGTGATGCTCATCACATAACGGACCCTCGTTCCGACGGACTCGGAGTTTCGTCTTGCATAGTTAAGAGCTTGAAAGATGCAGGTGTTGCCACTGAAGAGGTTGGTGTATTTTATTCAATTCTCTAAGTAGATTTAAGTAATTATTAAGATTTTTTAAAATATTGCTACTAATAGGTAAACTATGTAAATGCACATGCAACATCAACACTTGCTGGAGATTTAGCAGAGGTTAATGCTATTAAAAAGGTGTTTAAAGACACCTCTGACATAAAGATGAATGGTACTAAGGTAAAAATGTATATCTAGAATAATTTAAATTGTCATATTAAGACTAATTTAGGTTACTAAAATTGCTCTAATTTTTTTTATTAGTCAATGATTGGGCATGGCCTTGGAGCATCAGGTGGTCTTGAAGTAATAGCTACCATTAAAGCAATCAATACTGGGTGGTTACATCCAACAATCAACCAATATGTAACATCAATAACAATATGCTATTTTCTGAAATTGTAACATCTTATGATACTCCATTTTACGCACAGGACTTAGATTCTCAAGTCACAATTGACACTGTCCCAAACGTAAAGAAACAACACGAAATTAATGTTGGTATGTCATCTTATGCTCTCTCATTTTCCAAATTGATATATCCACATAATTTCATGTAATGCGTCTTCTTATGATTCAATTATAATCGTTGTAGCTATATCGAACTCATTTGGTTTTGGAGGGCACAACTCGGTCATCGTATTAGCTCCATATAAACCTTAGAAGACTTGCACTACGAGGATGCTCATGTTTATTGTGGGCATTTTTTACGGGACTATTTACGAATGAAATGTAACCAATATTTTCTTTTCTTTTCTTTTTTTGGGAGGGGGGTTGTGTATGTGGAGATTATATGACACAGGTTTAGTTTCATTTTGATTCTTCATGTGCGTGATAAGAGTTCATTCATTATGTGTTGAGAATAAAAAGATTGTAATACAATATTGGTCAAATTTGGACAACGTTTGACCTTATTTAACTGTTTTAGTACAATTAAATAAAATGTGGAATTAAGAAGAAAGGAAAATGTTAATTTAATCTGTTCTTGCAAAAAAAACACATAACACATTCAAACCACTTGTCTAGCCATCTCTTAATTATTATTTTTTAATAAAATTTAATTGCTTGTATGCTTATTATAATTAAAAAAATAATGATAGACCATTGTAAATTGTCCATAACTAATTTTAATTAAAAAAAATGATTATATACATTACAAATTCTTCCAACTTTTGAAAATTTCAGTAAACTATTTTATTTCAACGGGGACTTTATTTTTTCTACAAGATTCGATCTAAATCAATTACAAACACCCGAGTTTATGGAAGGTAGTGAGTTTCATGTTAGTGAAATAAATATATTAATTAAATTTACACTTTTCTATAATTTCAAATTTGTAGATGACTGCGAATTTTTTTTCATTTCTTTGTTAGGTGGAATATCATCCGCCATTTAGACCTTGCATGAAAGAAGTTGTTATAACCATCAAATATGGGTTGGTAATCACTGAATTGATCAAAGTTGGATTCAGCACTAGATTTAGGTAGCAAAATACATTTACGGGCCCTTCGTGGCGTATGCAACCACATACACCTACAATTTGGACTGTTTTAGATTCATCTCCCCTAAGTCTTGGTCCAAATTAATTCAAATGTTCAACAATTGCGATCAAACTTGGTGGGAAACTAACACAATTCTTGTGCGCATAATTATATTTCTCATAATTCATGGGCCGAATTCTCAATCTTGTCCATTAGCAAGAGATTTATTGAGTGTACAGTTTAATATGAGAAGTGTTATTTTCAGCGAGATTTGAAGTCAGAACGAGGACGTGAGCCAAAGACTTTAACACCATAAAAAAGCTAATCCCATCTAAAAATTGAAATTCGTAGAGAGATGTGAAATAAATTTATATATAATCATTTCCTAATAATCGATATACATTTCTTAAATCTTATCCTAGAATTTTTTTTAAATGGAATAGTTGAAAAGGAAAATTACAACATGATTCTAAAAAGTGACTTTAATTACAAATAGGTTCAAAACATTTGCACAGACACATTTTTTCTGCTTCTGTGCAAATATTTTTATGCGTCTGTGTAAATGTTTTGAACCTATTTGTAAATAGGTTCACTTTTTTGAACCAATACGTAAATGTCCCTAGTTGAAATGATAATAGTATTCACTATATAATGGAAGACATTTTTTCAAAAATAAAATAACTAGTACCTAAATGTTGGGACATATATAAAATATGCACTACAAAAAATTCGGATTTACGATCGACTTAGCGATCGATTTTTGGTCGCAAAACGTGATTAGTGATCGATTTCTGAACAATAAAAATCGATCGTTAAAACACACGTAGCTATTATTAGCGACCACCTTTTGAAATCGGTCGCTAATCTGAGACCGTCTAGAAAAATTAGCGACCGCCACCTGGCTGTAGCTGAATTGATCGGGTCAGGATTTAGCGACCGTGTCATAGGCGGTCGCTAATTTATTTTTAAATAAAATAAAATTTTTAATTTAAATTTTGAGATTAGCGACCGACCTGTAGGCGGTCGCTAATCTGTGAACCTGCGAAGAAAAAAGTGGCTCAATGGGTTCGAAATAAATGGGCAAATATGCGCCCAAGGGAAATTGAAACCACAACCTCTGAGTAATCCGGAGGAGGTGTGAACCACCAGGACACTTGTTATTGTTGTTTGTTTATTTGCATTTAATTGTGTATAACCTCAAATTGACTCCCTTTTTTTTAATTCATCAATTTAATTCCTTTTTGTTTCTAATTCGTTTATATATATATCTTTACTAACTTTTTTTTTATTTTGTAAATTTAATATTTTAGACTATTATAAATTATTAATTCATTCGTTTTTATGCATTTAATTGTATATAAATTCAAATTAACTCCCGTTTTTTTAATTCATCAAATTAATTTCTTTTTGTTTCTAATTCGTTTATATATATATATATAGTTACTAACTTTTTTTTATTTTTGTAAAATTAATAGTTTAGACTATTATAAATATTAGTTCACTCGTTTTATGCATTTAATTGTATATAAATTCAAATTAACTCCCGTTTTTTTTAATTCACCAAATTAATTCGGTTTTGTTTCTAATTAATATATATATATATATATAGGGAAAATTATTTTTTTGTCCAGTAACTTTACCTCATTTTGATTTTTGTCCTGCTAACTTTTAAATTTTGATTTTAGTCCTATAATTTTACCTAGTTTTGATTTTCGTCCTACTGACTTTCAAATTTTGATTTTGGTCCTGTAACTTACATATTTTTTTGATTTTGGTCCTACAACCTACCAACCCTTACAAGACGAAAATCAAAAAGAGGTAAAGTTACAGGACTAAAATCAAAATTTGAAAGTCAACAGGACGAAAATCAAAAAGAGGGTAAAGTTACAGGACTAAAATCAAAATTTGAAAGTCAGCAGGATGAAAATCAAAAAGTGGTAAAGTTATAGGACGAAAAAGATCATTTTCCCTATATAGATATATATAACTTTTTATTTTATTTTTCTTCGATAATATATTAGACTAATATAAATTATTAATTCGTCCATTTTTTGCATTTAATTGTATATAACTTCAAATTGACTCCCATTTTTTTTAAATCTATCAAGTTAATTCATTTTTGTTTCCAATGTGAGTCTCATTTGTTTTTTTAAATCCATCAAATTAATTCTTGTTACGAACTACAAAAAAATTAAATAATTTTAATCATCATCCTCTTCATCTTCGTCTTCATCTTCTTCCCCTTCTTCCTCTTCATCTTCTTCATCATCTTCCTCTTCCTCTTGCTCTTGCTCTTCCTCTTCCTCTTCCTCTTCCTCTTCCTCTTCCTCTTCCTCTTCATCTTCCTCTTCCTCTTCCTCTTCCTCTTCTTCTTCCTCTTCTTCTTCCTCTTCTTCTTCCTCTTCTTCTTCTTCTTCTTCTTCTTCTTCTTCTTCTTCTTCTTCTTCTTCTTCTTCTTCTTCTTCTTCTTCTTCTTCTTCTTCTTCTTCTTCTTCTTCTATCTGATCTTGTTCGTCCCCTCGTCGCTCTCAACCATAATCATTTTTGGATTTTCAGCTACCAAGTCTACAACGAGATTGACACCTTCTTCAAGGACCACTGTTTGAGCTTTTTGGATCTCAGTTTGGAATGCATTTTCAGGTTGTACAGTGTCTTCCTTGGATGAATTAGAAAGTTCAACCAAAGACCGAGCCTTGACTTTGCAAACTGTCCTTAAGTGTGGTCTACCTGAATCTGGGTATTTGCAATAATATACCTGAGACGCTTGAGTTGCAAAGACGTAGGGTTCGTATGCGGCAACGTACTTCCTGTTGACATTAATATCAATAATCTTGTAGTTTGGGTCGACTCATTTTCCTGCAGGCCCTGGATTAAACCACTCACACAAGAACAAAACTATTTTCCTCGATGGCCACCCTGGATATTCTATTTCAACCACTTCCAGCAACACTCCGTAGTAATCAATCGGTGCTTCGTTGTCACTTCTACTTGAAACACAAATACCACTATTTGTAGTTCTTCTCGTTGAAGCATATGCCTCTGTATTGAATTTGTATCCATTTCCGTAATGCCCTTTGTATGATGTCAACTGTCGTATTGGTTTTTTGCTCAGAGCTTCCAGATGTGGGTTGTGAAGTTGGTTATTTAGACCCTGTAAATATATAATTATTTTTATATAATGAGTTGTATTTAAAAAATAGTCATATAATTAATTTTAACTCACGTAGGATTGGAACCAATATAGGAATTGTTTGGAAACCAACTGATAGACTGCTTCACCCGTGATGCCTGACACTTCTTGTCGAGTGTGGTCACAAAACATCCTTACATGTAAAAAAATAAACAATTATACAAAGTATTGAGTATAACAACACATATCTAAAAATAAAGTACTTACTGGATGTAAGGTTGAACTTCAGGAGTATTCATCAAAACGTATGGTTGTATCGTCTCCTCTTCCAAGTTGCTCTTAAACCACTGTTTGACTCCCTTACCCAGTGGTCGACCTGCGTACAAGAATACGGATAACATACCTTTAAACTCACGAAGGGGATGTTCAACTCTGCGACCATCATAGTTGCGAGGCTCATTTCTGATCTTGGTATGAACTTGGTCGCCGAAGTAATAAGAACAAAATGTTTCAACCTCTTCGGTAAGATATGCATTCACAATGGATGCTTCAATGTGGGCCGTATTTCCAATATTCTGTTTCAAATTGTGTAGATACATAAATATAAAAGCATTCAATTAAAGTTAAATATATGGTTTCAAGATAAACAGAAAAATATTAGATATCTAAATATAAAATATATTTACCTCTCAAAGGGATACATCCATATGTACTGCACTGGACCACCAATTAAGGCTTCATACGCTAAGTGAACGGGTAAGTGCTCCATCGAGTCAAAGAAGCTGGGTGGAAAAATCCGCTCTAGTTTGCACAGTATAACACAGATGTCTCTATCCAAACGCTGCATGTAACGCCCCGAATCCGAAACACATTAAATATTTCGGATTCGAGGTATTACTTGTGTCTAAAATCCGAACTATAAAAATTTTGGTATAAAAAGGGATAACAAAATTAGAGATGAGTTTTATGCAGCGGAAGAAATGAGTAGAATAATTTTAACAAGTATCTCTCACACACACACACACACATATATATATAGAGCTTAGTATTAACAGTAACATTATTATTTAAGCGGGGAACTCCGTGTCGTCTCTATTACTGTCCTTGCTCCACGAAATCATAATCTGCAAGGGTTGTAAAAATGGGGCGTGAGATTTGAATTCTCACTTATGGGTGATTCGCAACATCATGGGATTGGTAAATCCGAAATATATTAAATTATACTCATTAATAAAGCATATCAATTTCGTTAATCAATTGACAAATAAACACGAATATCAAATACCACATAAGTAACAAGTTCACAATAATAATTAGTTGGGCATAACATGTTTCAAATCATATAATTGATATGTCACAAGTTGATTCACAGTAAGGGGCAAAGCCTAAAGTCATTTTCAAGTATCGGCTCAATCTGCCGAAATTATTTTCCACATATTGTAAATCTCTTCCAAAACATCGTAAATAACACTAGCGACCATGAATCTGATCTATTATCTCTCATGGTCGTACGTGTCATTCCACAAAAATAATTACCAGTGACCATGAATCTGACTTATTGTCACACATGGCCATACGCGTCATTCCGCAAGAATAATACCAGCTTTTCCTTTCCTCACAAAAACTATCATTTCAAAACTTGGGGAGAAATACACATAATTCATACTAAATTTGGTCCATGCTCATATAATGCCCTTAATCATGCAATGGTGCTTAATTGGAATAAAACAATAGATATTTGTATCATATATAAATATATCACGTAATTCAAACAGTTATATAGTAGGTATACATTTATGTTGGATAAGTTGTTTTAGATTGATTTAGTCGAGTTCAGAGTATACCGGTACTTAGCAGATCAAACAACCAATCATCACCCACCTCTTAACTTTATAGCTAAGTTACAAATGTCTTTGAAATTCCTTTGAAAGATAACTCGCGTTGTAGAGATGTCCCGAGAGTGATACGTTAACAGGCCCCTCGTGTGTATCCCGTCTAGCACAGAGTCCTAGTACGAAATCATTTGATTAATAGTTGGCTCTTGAATTATCGAAAAGGCCTAGAAGTTCGTGTTACGAAAATGAGGACGTTGTCATCTTATAAACCTATTGAATAGACTTATTTAAAGGTCACAACCTATTTTGGTAAATACACCACTTTCAAAAAGGGTAGTGTATTGGGGGTGTACTTACTAAGTTTCTTTGTGGTACTATTTCGATTTTCATGAAAACGATCCTTTTGATTTTCCTTTCTCCTTTTATAACTAAAAGTTATTATAAATTAAAAGCATAACTATGTGATCTATTCTAAAAATTTATTGAAAGAATAAAATTAATTTAACTAATATTATATAAGAAAAATCACAATAAAAAGTCTTTCCTTCTAAATTTTCCTTTTCTTATTTTAAAAGAACTTTTGAATAAAACTTATATTTTATAAATAAGAATCCCATTATAAATCTTATTTGATTTTAGAAAGACTTGAATAATACTTATTAAAATAGTATATATATAATCTTTCTTTCTATTATTAGTAATACTTCCAAGATTGATTTGTGATACTTTCTATACAAAAGAATAATATAGATTTTCCAAAAAAATTGATCTTTTCATTTGTTTCTAATTTTGAACATAAACGACTTTGTCTTTTTCGGTCCTTTTTCCAAAATCAACCAATACGATAAAATAATACTTTTGAGGCCAACAATATTCTCCTTTTCAAAGGGAAACAACAGCGTATAAATTAATTAAATTTCCAACCAAATTAATTCTTAACCCAAATTAATTAACCAAAAAGAACAAAACAGAGGGCAGGGAATAAAATTAACCCATCTACAGTTAATCATTCTTAATCCACATCAGTCCAGTGTAAGATACAGCAGCCAATAACCAAAACAGAATTCCCATGTCTCAATGACCAAAATGGTAACAGTTTCCTTCATCTCATCGTTCAACAAAATAGAATAGAGTCCAGCGATTAATCCCATCGGTGTAACAATAATCATTTTTTTCTCTCATTTTGTTATGATTAATTAACAGATTTTAATGGAAGAAATAAAACAGTAGCCTCATCCCCAATCCTCAAAAGGAAATAGGAAGGAGGGGTAGAAATTCTTACGAGTTCTAGTTCGAACAGCCTAACGGCGTCGTTCGGGATTTTCTGGAATAAAATGGGCAGCAGCAAACCGGAGAGGCGTCATCTCGAAAGAGGCAATTAAAAGGAATTGGGTTACGGATTGGAAATTAAAATTAATCAGAGTCGAAATTTAAAAGGGAAATTTCAATTACTTACTGGAATGAGGAGAGATAGAGGTGGCGACGTGTGAGCGATCGGCCGGAGCGAGAGGGTTGGCACGGCTTCGATCGGGAAAGACGGAAGCGCCGAATCGAGGTGGGAGAGCGCCACGGCGTCGGCTCTGGCTGGAGGCGGTGGCGGACGCTACTGGTGCGACGGCGTCAGGGAGCGACTGCGGCGAGTGTGTTGCGGCGCTCGTCGCCGGAAGTAGGGAGGTGGAGGAGGACGAGGGCTGGAACACGGCGGCGCTGCTCGCCGGAAATGAAGAAGAGGCAGCGGCGATTTGTAGAGGAGGAGAGAGGAACTGAGGAAAGGGGTTTTCGTATGAGGAAATTCAGAGAGAGATGATTTGGTATTAGATAAATAGTTATAGTGTTAGTTGAGGTAGTTACTCAAGTGGTATCTATAAATACCCTATAGCTCTCCTCTTTGTATAATACTTTTTTATCTATAATGAAAGTTATTACTTCTTATTCAATATGGTATCAGTTTAGCTTAGGTTAATTTTCCTAATCTTCTTCCGTATCGCGTTCTACTCTTGCGATTGTCCGTATCGCATTCCGCTTCTTGCGATCGTTTCGCACTTCTAAAATATTACCCACTTTTGATCTCCTCAAGATCGATAAATTGCCCTAACTCGATTGCTCTAAATCGATCCTCTCAAATTCAAAACTGATTGATCTAAATCGATCCTCTCGAGTTCTCAGTTCAAGATTTCTGGTTTAGCAACGCTCTCAATTCGATTAGGCGTTGCGATTCGGCGTTCAATTCAATTCCTTCAGCATTCAATCCAATTTCTTCAGCGTTTTGATTCGATCGAAGCATATATGAATCACACAACTGTTGCTCCGGTGGTTGTTGCTCCGATGGTTCCGGACCCTAATTCACTCAATCCGGCGTTAAATCCCTTCTATCCATTGGCGCTCCATCACAACGACAACCCTGCTATCTCCATCGTTCTTGATCCATTGGTGGGAGCCAATTTTGTATCCTGGAGCCATTCAATCAAGAGGGCTTTGAGTGTGAAGAACAAGCTTCCCCTAATTGATGGTACGCTATCGGTTCCTGCTGAAACGGATCGCTAGATTTTTGTCGCTTGGGTGAGGGCAAACGACCTGGTCCTGAATTGGATTCTCAATTCAATTTCTCCAGACATCAAACAATCTTTAGAGTATTTTACGAATGCTCGAGAGGTACGGCTTGAACTAAATGCTAGATACTCTATGTCTGGTCTTATTAGAGTTTTTCATTTGAAGAAATCTTTCTGCACCATTACTCAAAATTCTCAGCCTCTAGTTTCATATTTCAATTCATTTAAGATGAATACCAGAATTATAGGTCAATCTTGAAATGCCATTGTGGTACTTGCACTTATGATTTAGCTACTGCTCAAGCTAATATCAATGAACAAGATGTTGTTATGCAATTCTTAATAGGCTTAGATGATTCTTACTCTGTCTTGCGTAGCCAGTTCCTGATGCAATCCCCATTTCCTCCTCTAGCCAAAGTCTACTCTATCCTACTTCAAGAGGAAGCCCAGAAATCTCTTACTGTTTCTAATTATGTTCCTATGCAAAGTGATTCTGTTGCAATGATGGCAAAAAATTATCAGTCTAAATTTTCCAAGGATAGAAAAAAATCTCTGGTATGTGATCATTGTGGGTTTAATGGTCATACTAAAGACAAATGTTTCCAGATTATAGGATATCCACCTGGTTGGAAGGGTCCTAGAGCCCCTAGGAATAAGAATGACTGTACTGCTAATGTTTTGATCAATGAGCCCCATACTGAATCTGTTTCTATCAATAAAAGTGTTACTAACCCTTTGTTCAATCAAGACTTGTTTGAGCAGTTTCTGGAATTTACTAAGAAACAGAATTCCAGTAATGATCATGTTGATCATGCAGTAGCTATGGCTCAAATGACAACTGCAAATGCAGGTATATCATATTTTCATTCTTCTTTAAATACTAAAGTCCATAACTATGATGATGTGATATGGATTATAGATACTGGTCCTACAGACCACATGACTTGTGATTTATCTGTATATTCTGAACCTCCCAAGCCATCCAGTGTTAAAATTAGTCTTCCTACTGGTGCTATTGCAATTGCAACCTTTATAGGCAATGTGGTTATTAATGAAAACTTGATTTTACATGATGTTTTGTTTGTTCCAGAATTTACTTATAACCTATTATCTATTTCACATCTAACAAACAATTCAAATTGCATTGTGAGTTTTCAATCTTCTCATTGTTTACTACAGGACAAGATAACAAGGAATGTGATTGGTTTTGCTAGTCAAGCTAATGGTCTTTACCATCTTAGCATCTCTAAGAAAAACATCAGTTGTAATAGCATGAAATCAGTATGTCCTAGTGTTAGTAGTTCTTGTGATCTATGACATACAAGATTGGGACATGCTCCTTGTAAAATTTTGTTGCAAATTCCTACTTTGAATGTAAAACCAGATTCTTCTCTTAATAAAGTTTGTGAGGTTTGTCCTTTAGCTAAACAAAGAAAGAAATATTTCCCTATAAGTACTTCTATCTCTCCTTCTGTTTTTTATTTGATACACTGTGATATTTGGGGACCCTTTAGTACAGAAACTAGGAACGGGCACAAGTATTTTCTAACTATTATTGATGATCTTAGTAGATGTACTTGGATCTATCTTTTAAAACAAAAATCTGAAGTGGGTCTTGCCATTGAGAATTTTAGAAACATGGTTGCTAATCAATTCAACACTTCTATAAAAATTCTTAGAAGTGACAATGGAACTGAATTTTTACTAAAGGAGTTCTATCATAAGTATGGTATTCTACACCAAACCTCTTGTGTTGAGACACCTCAACAAAATGGTATAGTGGAAAGAAAACACCAACACCTTTTGCAGGTTGCTAGATCTTTGCTATTTCAGTCATATTTGCCCATAAAATTCTGGGGAGACTGTTTACTATCAGCTGCTCACATTATCAATAGACTTCCATCACAAGTTCTACAAGGTAAATCCCCTTTTCAAGTATTACATAACAAAGCACCAGATTATACATATTTCAGAAACTTTGGGTGTCTTTGCTTTGCTAGTACATTATCTGCAAAAAGGCATAAATTTCACCCTAGAGCAATAAAATATGTGTTTATTAGGTATCCTTTTGGGATGAAAGGATACAAGTTACTTGATTTAAATTATGGAAATGTTTTTGTTTCAAGAAATGTTAACTTTCATGAAAATATTTATCCGTTGAAAAACAAGAAACAAACAGATGATTACTTAGAATTTCTTTTTAAAGAGGATAATATGGAGTATATGTCTATGGATTCAGGGGGGGAAACTTGTCAGAACATTGATACATCTATTCAACATGTTGACAATAATAATAATAATGATATGCTTAATCTGCCTTTTGATTCAATTGAACAACGTGTTGAACTCATAGATGAAATCAATGAAATCTCAAATTCCCGAGTACCTGATCCACAAACAGAACATAATGAGAGTAGAAAGTCCACAAGAATAAGACATCCTCCTGCATATTTACAGATTTATGACACCAGTTTACCTGCTTCTTTAACTAAAATTGTTGTCCCTATTGATGAAAGTGCTAAATCTGTTGTTTCTCCTGTTGAAAATACTAAAACTGTTATGGTTAGATCTGGAAAACAGTATCCTATTGCTAATTTTCTAGCCACTAACAGATTATCTACCTCTTATAAATCTTTTACTGCTTCTATATCCCAAATAATTGAACCAAAGACATACAGGCAGGCTATAAATGATGATAAGTGGATAGAAGCTATGAGAAAAGAGTTAGATGTTTTAGAAAAGACTAATACTTGGATATTAGTTACTTTACCAAACAATAAACACTGCATAGGTTGAAAATGGGTTTATAAGTGATGGTCCCGTTTTCGAAAACAAAATGGGAATTCAGGAGCCAAATTTTTTTTTTAAAAAACCTTTCCTTAGGGAGTTCAGCAAGAGTGGAGAGTTCTCAAGTCACTGCATTACTCAGAGACTGAGCTACCAAGTCAGTGAGAGCTTGGAGGCTCATGCTCTGAATAACGCAGTGACTCGAGAGATTACACTTCAAGTCACTGCGCTGCTTAGAGACTGAGTTACCAAGTCAGTGAAGACTTGAAAACTCATGCTCTAAGCAACACAGTGACTCGAGATGCTGAACTCTCGAGTGCGTTGCCTTAACTGGTCAGTGAGAAGGATTCTCCCTGACCTGAATACTTAACCAAAGTTTTCTTTTAACAATGCTCTCAGTGAGCAGATTTTCACAACACTTTAGTAAATACTTTAAAAGAGTAAACGCTCACTTTAACATGGTTCAGAGACTCAAGCTCTTACATCCACGGCCTGATTTAACAGGAAATCCACTAACTGGGATTCTTGTTTTTAACGTGCCAAGGTGCACAAAACACTGGACTCACGCCACTCCCTGGGATGTCTCTCCTCACTAACTAACTTCAACCAATAAACCTAACTAGAGGGTTTTGGTTTCAGTTTGGTTTCTCCAACTATGTGAGGTTTCCCCTTACAATGTATTAGCCTCAAGCTAAGATTGAGAAAACCTCTCTAAGCTAAGAGTTACAAGCTTGACACTCAATGAATATTAGTGAAAACCCTAATGGTCAGTGTCATGGGTGTGAAACACTTCCTTATGACTCCCTAACAACTCACACACCCTCACAGCTCGTAGGTGTTGATTTCTCTTTCTTCACACACACTTAAACCGAAGCTATGAGCTTGTATTTATAGTGTGGATTCAAATATAACCGTTGGAGAAAATTACATTTGAATCCATACAATTAATGGTTTCAACCACTTTTCTTGGAATGCGGCCTTGTCAGTGTCAGAGTTGCTGCCTCGTGCTGATTGGTCCACGTAGACTGCATCCAACAGATCTTTGACTCAGTGGGTTGACCAAGATCCACTGACTTTAGGTAGCTTCCTCCTTCACTGACTGATGATCTTCAGTGGACTGAATCGTCTTCAGTGTAGTTGTCCTTCAGAGACTCTTTGAAGATCATTCCAAGAAGTTTGTCATAAGGCTGAATGACAAACTTCCTTGACCACAGTAGCCTGACTCATTCAGGGCCTACTTGGTGCAGCACTGATCCTCCTGATCATGCTCTTCACTGAGTGGTCCACCTGACTTAGCTTAGATCAACCTAGTTTACACTCAGTGGGACATCCTTCAGGCTTCTCTTCTGATTCAGGTCTCTGACTTGGCTTCAGTCTTTCTTCTTGATGTCAACCTGATTTCCTCAGGCTGTGTTGCTGAGTTCCCCCTCAACTGAGTTCTTCTCAACTAACAGTCTATTCTTCTGAGAGCTAACCTAGCCTGACCTGAAACAAAAGATACTTATCCTGACTGCTTTCAAACCTATTACATGTTTGTTTTGGAAAATCATCAAAACTAAAATATATCCTAACAATAAGGTAAAGTATAAAGCTGATGGTACCATAGAAAGGTACAAAGCAAGGCTAGTTGTTAAAGGATACACTCAAGAGGAAGGAGTAGATTATTTCGACACATTCTCACCTATTTCCAAGATTACTACTGTTAGGATTCTCTTAGCTGTTGCAGTTTCTAAAAACTGGCATATACATCAACTAGATGTAAATAATGCTTTTTACAAGGTAATCTAGTTGAAGAAGTCTATATGTTTCCTCCACAAGGTTATTGTGATCTGAATGATAACAGGGTTTGTAGGTTGAATAAAAGCCTCTATGGTTTAAAGCAAGCTTCAAGGCAATGGTACACAAAACTAGCAGATTCTTTAATTTCTTATGGTTACAAACAATCTCAAGCTGATATTGCTTTGTTTACTAAAACAAATGGTGATATGTTTACTATTTTATCTTGTTATGTGGATGATATCATACTGACTGGGAATTCACTTGATGAAATTCAAAATGTTAAACAATATCTTCATTCACAGTTCACTATAAAAGACTTGGGTAAACTAAAGTATATACTAGGGATAGAAGTTGCAAGAAAATGAAAAAGGATTGCTACTCTGTCAAAGAAAATATACTTTGGATTTACTCCATGATAGCGGTTATCTAGGAAGCAAGCCTTGTTTTACTCCCATGGATACTAAACAAGTCTTTGCTTCCCAAGATGCTCCTTTACTTGATGATCCACAAGAATACAGAAGAATAGTGGGAAAATTATTATATCTAACTATAACAAGGCGAGATATATCTTATGTTGTTCAATGTTTGACACAATTTATGAGCAAACCTAATACTTGTCATTTAGCTGTTGTACACAGATTACTTAGGTACTTGAAAACAAATCCAGGTGGTGGTCTGTTCTATCCTACATCAAATACTTTTCAGTTGCATGCTTTCAGTGATGCTGATTGGGCACGATTTGAACTCACAAGAAGAAGCATTACTGGGTATACAATATACTTGGGAAATTCTTTGATCTCTTGGAAATCCAAGAAACAAAATACAGTCAGCAGAAGTTCAACAGAAGCTTAATATAGGGCACTTGCCACTATGAGCTGTGAAGTCCAATGGATTCTTTTCATATTGCAAGACTTGAAGATACACCATCCCCAACCTGCTACAGTGTACACAGACAGCAAATCTGCTTACTGCCTTGCCCACAACCCAGTTTGCCACGAAAAGACGAAACATATTGAAGTAGATCAACATTTCACAAGACACAAGATTCAACAAGGTGTCCTCAAACTTGTTCAGATCCCATCCTTAGAGAATCTTGCAGATGTGATGACTAAACCATTGGGAGGAGATCAATACAACCAAATGAAGATGAAGATGGGCATTCTTGATATACATTCTCCAATATCTATCAAAGAAGACATAATTCAAAATGATTCCCCTTGAATTATAAACTCTTTATCATTTTGAGGGGGTGGGGGGTATTAGATAAACAGTTATAGTGTTAGTTGAGGTAGTTACTCAAGTGTTAGTTGAGGTAGTTACTCAAGTAGTATCTATAAATACCCTATAGTTCTCCTCTTTGTATAATACGTTTTCATCTATAATGAAATATATTACTTCTTATTCAATATTTGGAGAAAGTGAAAATTGATACTGAATGTTTTAAGGCATATACGTGCTTATTTATAGAAGAAAATTCTTTTTTAATTAATAAAAAATTAAAAGAAAAGAGAACTAAAACTCACGTCTGAAAATGAAGGAAGAGAGATTTAGTTAGATCCTTTGTACTTCTTATAAGGAGTTGTTTGGTTCGCTCTTTTAATTTCAAATTGGAAATTAATACGGTTTTAAGATTTAATTAATATTTTGTTGCACTTGAATTATTCTCAATAAATTATACGGATCGAAATACTAATTTTAAACTTTGAATATTTAATTTCTCGTAGTCCCTTATCCGTGTGAAATATTCGATTTCTTTCTTCGAACTTGAGAATTTAAAATAGAGTATATATTTAAATTATACAGTAGCACACAAAATAATAAAATTAAAAGAAACAAGGATAATAATATAAAATTATATAATTAAGTTTTCTAGTAAAATAAAAGGTATAAAACGGGATGTGGTATTACACTACATGTCTTCTACAGTAATCATTGAAGCAGTTAAATCTCTAAAAAAAAGACTTAACTCTGTGATGGCACTCCATACAACCTTCGGAAGTGAATATCGAAAGGCAATCGGTAATAACCGTTGCATGATCACATGATAGTCATGACTCTTCATCGTATTCACCTTTCCTGTATCTGGCTCAAACAACCGATCCAAATTTGATACGTAATTGTCTGAAAAGCTCACCTCCATCACCCACTTAAATAATATCTTTTTCTCTGCTTTGGTGATTGTGTAACTGGCTTGTGGATACTTATTTGTCCGTGGATCCTTAGACAGGCCAGAATGAGAACAGAACAGACACAACTCTTCTCTGGATTTTGAAGTGTCTTTGGTCTTACCTTCTGTATTCAAGATCGTGTGGAACAAGTTATCAAACACATTCTTCCCTATATGCATCACGTCCAAGTTGTGTCGAATCAACAATTTGCTCCAGTAAGGCAAGTCCCAAAAGATACTCCTTTTTTTCCATCCACCCTTGATACGTTTGTTGTGCTCCATTGCACCCTCCTCAGTTGTCTTCATCAAATCAGTAACTGTAACCTCATACAACAACGACTTACCTGAAATAATTTATATATGGTTAATCATATTTATATGAGACAGATAAATAACATAAGTACTGTTTCAGACGCATATCTTTTCGGATGCGTGGTCTTAGTCGACCTACTACATGTTTACCCTTAACGAAGTTTACTTTGTCCTTTCGGTAGGGATGATCAGCAGGTAGAAACTTCCGATGGTTGTCAAACCATGACACCTTTTTACTTAACGGAAGATAGAACGCATCAGATCCATCCATACAGTACGAGCATGCTTATTTTCCAGCAGTTGACCAACCAGACAATATAGAAAATGCTGGAAAGTTGCTAATGGTCCACAAAATAGCAGCACGCATCGTGAAATTCTGCTTCCTATGCACATCGTATGTCTCCACTCCCGTATGCCACAGAGATAAGAGCTCTTTAGTCAGTGACTGAAGATAGACATCCAACTTATGTTTAGGGTTCTTTGGACCAGGCACCAAGATAGTAAAAAAGATATATTATGGCTTCATGCACGACCAAGGCGGTAGATTGTATGGAGTCAACAGCACAGGCCACAACGAATACTTCTTTCCGTGCATTCCGAATGGAGCAAAACCATCCGTGCACAAACCCAGCCTCATATTTCTCTTTTCTCTCATAAAATCTGGAAACTCTATCAAAATGTCTCTATACCTCCGAGTCTGCCGAATGCCGCATCTCTCCAGATTCTGGATCAGAACACTCATTAGCGTATCATTTCATATCTTTAGCAGTAGCAGTAGACTGATACAATTTCTCCAAACGAGGAGTGATAGAAAGGTAATACATCGACTTAAATGCCTTCAGCTTTTGTTTCTTCTTGTCCTTCTTACGACTAGATGGTTTGTACCGGGGTAGCCGCACATCCTGCACTAATCAATACTCTCATCCTGGTCCAAAACAACATGTAACCGTTTGTACAATAATCAATCTTCTCAAACGGTAGACCCATCTCCTTCAACAATCTTTTGCTTTGATAGAAATTTTCAGGCGCTGTGTTCTCTTTAGGTAGGGTCTTTATGAATAATTTTGCAAATCCATTGAAGACTTTTTGACCGACTTTGCCTTCGGCTTTGATGGATAACATTTATGCATTGAATGACAATTGTGTCTCGATATCATAGTTAGGAAACAACTTTTGATCAACAGTTGTTAGCATCTAAAAAAACTTCTTTGACCGATGATTTGATTCCTCTTCCTCCACTATAGCTGTGTGACCACCCAACACAGATTCATTAACCATCATGTGGTACCTATAGGCTTCATCCACCTCCTCCAAAGGTGGTCCGACTGAGTGAATGGAACATGGGTCTCCTCCATGGATGGTTCCTCCTGAGTATACGGAACATGACTTGAACCACCAATCTCAAATCGTTTACCAATGCTCCACTGAGTATAAAAGTTTTCAAGTGTGTCGATATCAATATTTCAACGCTCTTCACCGTGACTAGTCCAATTGTAGTAGTGGGGAACAAAACCAACCCTAAAAAAATGAGCTTTAACCTCATCAATGCTCAAGTATCTCATATTCCTGCATTTTCTTCTATTACACGGGCATCTAAGCTGATTGAAACGATCAAGACAGTGTGGATGGCAATATGCAAACTCAATAAATTCTTCAATTTTACGGTAAAATTGATTGTTCATGACCCCTCCTATCATACGAGGCATTGAGTACATCCAACCACGATCTGGAAATTCCATTTATTTCAAATTAATAGTAAATAATAAATGAATTATAAAAAAAGGCAGAATTTTAACTGTAAACAAACATATATATCCATCAAACATAATAAACTAACCAAATACAACATATTAATTAATTCAAAAAAATTGGGCAGAGTTTTGACTATAAATAGAAATATCCATATTTATTTTTCACATAAATCCAACATAACAATCATATATATACTAAATCACTACTATACATTTAAGCATGCATACTAAAAATTTACCAAAAACTAAAATATATACAACAAAAGAATTAAACGGTAAAAGTGTGAAAACGTACGGTGAAGTTGAAGCAACGAGCACAATGTGATATAGAACCAGTCGATTGCTACCACCACTTCAAAAAGACTCATTACTAACTGGACTAGGAGCATTGGGTAGAGGTAATATTAACTTCTTTTTTTTTTTTTTTTTTTTTGTAATTGGCATATACAAAGAGAGATTGGAAATTTAATTATTATTTCAAACTTTAATACTTTGCTTTTTTTGCACTGCAGTCTACTCTCCAGACTCCAATTGGTAAAAGTTATGTACAACTCGTGTGATTTTTTATTTTATTTTTGGTGAAGAAGTGTGAAATTTATTTATGTGAAATTATAGTAGATTGAAGAAAAAGAGAAAAAAAATGATATTTTAAGCGAATCAATCCTGATCAAATGATTTTTTCTAAAATAACTGTGTCAAAACAAAATAAAAAACTCATTTGCAGTGTGTTATTTGAATACAAGTATGTATTATTAATTTTTATCATAGAAATAAATTTTGTCTTTATAACAAATATGTGTTCATAAGAAAAAATATATATTTCTTAATTTATTATTCATCTCTTTAAATATATATAGTTTTTTTAAGTGTATACTTATTTTGTTCATGTAGCAACAAATTATTTTTCATACAATAACATCTTTGCATTTATATAATAACATATTTTTCAATACCTTAATTCATATAAGTACAAATATGTATTAGTGTAAAGACAAGTGTGCATTACTTGTCCTTACAATAACACATACTTGTTTTGCCGTATCAATTTTTACGTACAAGTTTTTCTTTTTTAAGTAAAACAAATTTTATTAATTAAACACAAGAACACAAAATATTAAAAAAAAACAATAATGAATCACCATTCTAGACGGGATCTTATACAGGAAGGGACTCTTTAACGTAGCTCTACAAAAGTGTAACATAATTCTCTCTTCTTGGTCTAATTTTGACTTGTTAAAAGGTTTGACTTGACAATCGACTATCTTAGTCGTGAATCAACTTCTATATACTGTACAGAGATTTATATGTTTGATTAATTAGATTATTCAAATAACTTAAAATAGATAAAAAAAAAAAATTGTATGTGTTAAAACATCATGCCAAATTATGTTAGTTCCGTGAGACGGTCTCTAACAAAACATATTCTTTAGAATATTATACTACATTCATTCCTCAAAAGTTTGATGTGCCTTTTGAACATTGAAATAAAAAATAAAAATAAAACACAAAGTTTAGCATACACTCAATGCACTTGGATATTAAATTCAGTTTTGATTTTTTCAGCACACAAACTAAAATGCCGAACTGTGAGTTTTTTATATATATATATATAATTGGGGCATTACTGATTACTTTTTCGCATATTAGAGATTATTTTTTTAGGGTATTATTGATTTTTGTTTGAGATATTTTTACAAAATTCAAGTACTCCCTCCGATTCAAAATGTTTGATGTTCTAGGGTGTTTTTTTTGTTTCAAAATATTTGATGTTTTAGGGTATTTTGCACTTTATTTTCCTATTATGCCCCTATTTAAATCCTCCTAAAATATCACTCATAATTTTTTCTTACCTTTTAATAATGTTACACCATAAATAAACTACTTGACCTTCCATAAATTTCTTTTTCAATCAATATATCATAAGGGTATAATAGTCACTATATACCACTTCTTAATTCTCACAACAAATCCTAAAACATCAAACATTTTGAATCGGAGGGAGTATATATTATATATTTAAGTGCACACTAAAACGGTAATTTGTAGATGTATAGGGTGAATATTGTGGAAAATATTTTCGTTTCCGAAGTATACAAACATTCTATACCAACATAATGTTTTCTAGGTTATTCTAATAACTTAAAAAACTGTTTAACTCACACAGAAGTTTTAAGATTAAAGAACGATATGTACTCCTAATACTCCATATTTTAATTAATATGTTAATCAATCAATCAATACTTCATTGAAAAAAAAAAGCAATAAATCAAGAACGAATTAATTTTGGAGTTTATCAAAAGTGAAGTCCCAATTGCCGGTCAAGTTGAATCTTATATTCTTATGGATTAGGAAATATGGAAAACTGAAATTTCGTGGAATTTATATATATATATATATATAAAGGAAGGAGTGAGGAGAGAGAAAAAATTGGTATAATTGGAGCAAGTAAAGTCCACTTGTTTCCCATTACAAAGAGTGAATTAACTTTACTATATTTTTTTTCCTTCTTATTTTGCACCAATAATTTCAAAATTCCTTAAACTATTAATTTTAAATCTATTTTCAACACACTATATATCAGATAAATTATCCTTTGAACATTTTTAATTAAACATATATACTCCACATATAAAAAGAAAAATTATATTTAAAATATTTATTTTATTATCTTTAAAATATTTTTTATTGACTTTCACTATATATGATGGATTGAATTTAAATAAGTTTTATTTTAGCTATATAAGTTTTGTTAAATATTAAAATTATTTTATGAATTTTAGTATTTGTTAATACATAATTGAAGATTGTATGATTAATTAAACAATTTTAATACTCACATACTATACAGTATAATTTTTACATATTAATTAGTTTATGGATTAAATAAATTTAATTTAATTTTTCTATATAATTCATTATGCAATTTCACATTTAAAATTTATAATATTCAATACGTACATTGCACGGGAGAAATACTAATTTTGATATAACTATTATTTCTCTCTAATATGTCAGGTTCTTGGAGAAAAATTTTTTGCTTCAAATTTTCGTATCTGATATTTCAAAAAAATAGTTAGGATTTCAAAAGAATTTATCGAAAAATGACAAATATTTTGACAAACTATTTTTGAAAACCTCTGTTTTGACAAGATTTTGTCGAAATTCTAACAACATTGCGACAAATTTTTGCTGAAACCCTAACTATTTTTTCAAAAGATCGGGTTCGAAAAATCAATGTTGGGATTTTATTAAAAAAAATCAGGAATAATAATAACACACTTATCATCGAATTTATAAGATTGTGGTATTCTTTGAGGATGATAAAATGGTGGTAACACCAAGGTCCGCCTAGAGCTTCTTTTTTTTTTAATTTTTTAGATATTTTGTATAATAGGCCCGCCTAGAGCCGCCTAGGGGCCGCCTACAGTTGAACCGCCTCCAGAAACGCCTAGAATAGGCGATTTTGCAGAAATTGGGTTGGGAGGAGGCCGCATAGTGCCTAGGCGGCCGCCTAGCCCGATTTCTGCATCACTGGGTACAACCACAAGAAAGTTTTCAATGCTGGTGTTGTAGGCCGACTCCGACTCTACCGTAGCTTCTTGTGTTTGATCGTGATTCTTGAATTTTCTAGTGGACGTATCAAATATGTAGTATTCTATTTTTTGAATGATAAGGACATGAGAATTATTTGATAAATAGATTATAATAATATATAAATTGAATAGGGATATTAAATAAGTATGAAGGGTATATAGCCGGGTCCATTATTGAATTTCACAGTGGAATAAGAATGGATTTTCTTAGAAAGTTAATTTGAAGTTGGATTATATATTTAATACTGCCTAAAATTGTCTTTCACAATTAGTAGGATCAAATTGCGTTAATTACTTGTTCTAAGAACCATTTAATTTTAATATACTGTTTAGTTTGTGTGATGCATATTGGTACGGTCCTGTTCTTGCAGCATGTTTCTCTTTCGATCATTATAAAGCGACCAGATTTATTATGTGAATTGCGTGGTTTAGCGTAATCATATTTATATAAAATGAAATTCTAATTAACTTATCAAATGGGTCCATAGCTCAGTGGTAGAGCATTTGACTGCAGATCAAGAGGTCACCGGTTCGAACCCGGTTGGGCCCTAAAATTTCGTTTTTTTGGAAAAAAGTTGATTTAATGCTAAATCACTGAATTAAATCCTCATTAGTAAGCCTACTAACATCTCATTCTTCATTTTTGTACACCAAATTTGTGCAAAAGCAGAGAAAAAAAAAAGAAAAAAAGAGCCATGGTCCTTTTTTGTAGTACTCCATTAATCTTTTAAATTCATCATCACAAAGATTTAATGCTAAATTACTGAATTAACTCCTGTAAAAAAATGAGTCAAGGTCCTTTTTCTTTTCGGTAAAAAGAAAATATAGTACTCTATTAATCTTTTGGATTCACTATCACAAAGATGTAACGCTAAATTACTGAATTAACTCTTCAACAGGAAGTCCTACTACTTTTCATTCTTCATTTTTATTCACCACACTTGTGCAAAAGCAGCAGAAAGAATTAGTCAAGGTTTATCTAAGGGGATGCTTGGTTTATTACAAGGAATGGGAATATGAATGGTAATAATAATTGTGAGGAATGAAATGGAATGAAATATACTTATATAATTGTATTGTTTGGTTGATAATAGGAATGACTATCACTACTATAAATAGTGTTTGTTTTACCAAAATATTTATTAGGAATGGAATCAATTTTAACTTCTTAAACATTACTTAATGATTTTTACATTTGAACAATATAAACTAATTTATTTTTAATTTTATTTCAAGTTAATAAATTAAAAAACAATTGATGCAATTTTTCCCAAAATGTTGAGGTATCATGATACCTAGCTTTTTGGATATCAAATCACTGTAGCAAGAAATGAAAGTATTCTACCAAACAACATTTTCTCATTGCATTCCTATTCCCCACATGTAAAGCCTTCAACCAAGCAAGCCCTTAATTTCCACTCTGTTTCCAAAGAATGGTTGGTAGAAGAGACATATTTTCATTGTCTCACCAACCAAACTACAAAACAATATTGACAATTCATCTACAATTAAAAATTATTCACAACCACAATAATGATAAGGCATCTCTATCTACCTTTCGAAAATGAAGATAAAAGAGTTGGAAGTTCCTTGAATATGAAAAATAAGGCCACACTGCCCATCAAGTGTAAGGATTACTACTAATGGGAAGGAAGAATGCTACCATACAGGGCCACATGAAACTGAAAATTAGATTCAAATAAAACTAACTAGTTCAAGCATCCATTGACAACAAGTTCCATAGCAAAATGACTTTAAAAGGTGCTGCTTTCAGGCCAAAATTACATACCATATATACTAATATCACCGTTCAAAAATAAAAAGACTGCTAGTTTCGAACAGTATCCAAAATATCACCCCTCAGCTCAAGAACAAAGCAGACCAGAAACCATGAGATGGATCTCATTCAAGTTTTTTCACCTGGATTCCATCTTCTTGATGGCCTTCTCTATTGCAGGTATATTCTTACTGAAGGTCGCCCACTGCTCAGCTGTTAGGCTTATTCCTGCAAATCGAGGCCAAATAGTTGGCTTTGTTTAGTGAAATTAAAGCAGCATTATAATTTTACACAGTACCAAATATGCAGTAACTAAGGACCAAAGCAATGAATAGAAAAGCAAGGGCATTGGCACATTTCTCTTGTCAAAAGATAAGACATAGAACCAGAGCAGGTACGGTTTGATCTCATTTTCATGACAAAGTTGAGTAAATCCGAATCATCAACATTAAGATCTCATTTTCATGAGTTGAATTCCGATCACTCATTTGGTGGCAACAGAAGAGTTGCCTGTCAATTGTGAGCTTGATTTTAATATCAATGGACAGTTTACAGTTCACGAAAGGTTAACTGTAGTAAAATAAAAGGAAAAATTACTAAGAGAGAGAGAGAGCAGGGATTAGTGAGGATCCAACCTACTTTGGATTACCAAACAATCACACATTGCTTACAAGTAGAGAAAGTAGCACCAATGAAATTTATTAGAAGTACATCATTTTGCATGAAGTGTCATGGGCATATCTCAAATTATTTACATAACCCCTCCACAGTTATCATTGCACTAGATTACTACATTTTTAAATTTGTAAATGGTCATTCCAATCTAAGGGTGACTAAGAATTAGCTTTAAAGTTTAAAGGATGACCAAATGCCTACAGCGATAATACGATCCAAAGCTTTAGCTAACAACTAACTTGTCTAAATGGAATAGGAAAAAAAGAAATACAGAGAACATTATGTGCTCCTATTATTAGATTATACAATAATATAAAAATATGTAATATTTATACCTTGTGGCAACACAAAAAAGCGAAATCAAGGTACTTGAATATCAAACAAAAAACCTTTTTCTTTTAATCCATTAATGAGAAATATTAGATTTGGATTTGATCGACCTCATGCATAAAGTTCGCATTGCATTATATTTAAATGAAATAGGTCTATAACAATGATCGGAATCCAAATCTCATAACCCCAGCAATTCACAGGGCTGATATCCATTATACTAAGAAAAAGTTCAGCAAATCTCCTTAAAGCCCTTTTGTATTCTTTGATTAGCCTCCCTATATTAGAAGAATAAGAATGAGGGAGAAAGTAGGACCAAATTCATCTTTAAGAGTTTAATTTTATGAGCAAATTATTTGGCATCAAAACTATACATACCAATTCATGTCTGGATTGGAAATGTGAATATGCGAGTAAATGTTAATGAGCGATTGCACATGGAAACACACAGTACTAACACACTCAATAATCAACATATTAATAGGAGAAAGATCTTGGCACAGGAAATCAAAGAATCCATGGCAGACACTTTGGGCTGAACACAGCATCACCTTACAAATGCAAAACCATTCATATAAACTTATACTAGAAAAACAATTACCCTTAGATGTTGGGAGCTCTTTGCCATTTTTGCTGTAGTACTCCCTCATTGAGACCAAAGTCTTCCCTTTAAACTCAGATAATGTCACCCTTCTCTTGTTTGATAACTGAAAACAAATTGAAAAGAAAAATAACAATTTACTACAAATCGGAGTTAGGGAAAAAAAGATCCAACAAACATTTGAAACTAGTAAATTTTTTGAAATAGAAGCTAAATTCAAATTTGTGATGACTGTGCCACATTATAAGTGATAATTTCAGAAACAGAACACCAAAACTAAATTCCTGATCATTTGAAGATTTATTTCGATATGGAACAACAGTAAATTTCATATAGAGTGTGTCAATCCAAGCAAAAGGAAACATGTGTATTATGTATACTGATTTACAGGAAACAAATTATTGAACCTGTACCAATACCAAGTTTGAATGATATCCACTATCATTATAAACTCCCACCCTCCCTCCTACTTGTTAACATTATTGAAAACCATAAACACGAAAACGATACAGTTAAGTTCATCAGTTTATCTCTAAAATCTCCAGCAACAACGTATTGTCTCTGAACCCACAACTACAAATGATGAGTTTATACCATGCCAAAACTCCCATTACTACCAGTGTAAAGTTATATACCATGCCAAAAACTCAAAAATTAGGCGAATTAGTGAAAATCATCGGGAAAACAAAGGCATTACTGAAATTAACCAAAAGTAATTCCACATTTCAATTACTGATGTCAAAATAATCTAAAAAACTCATTCTATTACTTTGCAAAGAGTTTCGAAAACTCACGCGACAAACTATGAGACCGCCCTCATCATCGTACTCTTTGCCGCCCCTCTTTCTACTGCTCTCTTCCTCCTCCTCCTCTTCTTCTTCTTCTGCTTCCTTTTCCTGTTCCTCCGCCTCCGCTTTAGCCTGTTGTTCGGTGAGGTACGACTCGACGACCTGCCTAACGAACTTCTTCCGGGTCGGGTCGGAGAGGTCCATTTCCAGCTTTTCGGATGCCGCCCTCCGGATCTTCTGCTCCGTCGCTTCGTCCATATTTGAATTTCTCAGGATTTCCAAAACCGTTTCCTCGATTTTATTGCGGGTTTCAGCGTCCATTTCCCCCAATTTCTGTTGGTTGATTTTTGTGGTGTGGGGTTATTTCGAGTAATTTGCCGCTTTTAGGTGTAAGAAAAGATATGGGGTTGGGGGTTTAAGAATATTGTAGCAGAGGAAGCGCCGAAAATGGTAGCTGCGCTGCTCTGCTCTGCTCTGCATAAATGGGAAAGCCGAAGCGACTGTTTGAGTAATTATCGCATATACTCGAGAACACCTGTAGCCGTTGCAGCCTTATTCATAGATGGGCTGGGGCATGCCCCACTAATGTGATTTAAGTTTACAAGTATTTCTCTGGTGCATATTATAAATTTTAAACGCAAGATTGTATAATAAATTATTATAAAAAAAAATTTTAAATAAAATTTATTTTATCCATTAATCAATTAATATATAAAGATTATAGTGTATATTATGTGAGTATTATGACATTTTAATTGTATATTAAATTCACAACAAATACAAATATTCATAAAATTATTTAATATTTAAAAAACTTATATAGTCTAAATAAAAATTCTTTAAATTCAATCAATCATATAGTTAAAGTTAATAGAAAACACTTAATAATAAAATAAATATTTTAAATATGATTTTTCTTTTTTTTTATGCAATATATATGTTAAATTAAAAATATTCAAAATACAATTTAATTTTATATATAGTGTGTTGAAAATAGATTTAAAATTAAAAAGTTAAAAGAATTTTGAAATTATTGGTGCAAAGTAAAAAAAAAATGGTAAAATGAATTCACTCTCTTTAGTGGAGAGAGAGATTCACTATTGCACCATAAATCAAGTGCACTTCACTTGCTCCAATAGATACAACTTTTTCTCTATCCTCACTTCTACTTTTATATATAGATTTTTTAAAAACATTGTGTTATTGTAAAAAGTTATCTTCAGATAAATGGGAATAGAAACAATTTTAATCCCATAAGTTTTAATATTTTTTAAATGATTCCAACAAATATAAATGTACAAATTTAGATTTCAAATCCAGTAAAAGCAACAAAACATCGCTGGTTTTTTACATGTGTCGGGCACGTGAAAGTTTAATTTAAACTAACATGATAACTACTTAACTAGGTTATTAATAAATAGTTCTTTTTTGACGATTGGGTTGAGAATTCTTTTTAATGTTTTGGTCAACAAAATTGTGGAAAGATTTTTAGGGCTTCTTATATTTGATTTACATCCTTAAAACAAATGTTCGCGGGAAATCTCCAAATTAAAGGGACACATGTCCGAAACAAGTAAAAAAAATGATAGTGTTTTATCATTCCGGAGAAATTTAGGACGTAAACTGTACAATTCAGGAAAAAAAGGACTATATTCGTACATTTATCTTTCTTGGGACCATTTCGAAAAAGGTAAAAAATTACAGGACTAAAAATGTTCTATCCCAAAGAAAAATCAATCGACGTTAAATGGAAGGGAAAAGGTACAATTTAGACCTTAAACTAGTGTAGTGGATATACATTGGATCCTGAACTTTTTTTATAGATAAATTGGACCTCACATTAATGTTTCAGGTACAATTCGGACCCCCTAGCTAGTATCATTGGTACAAATTGGACCCTGGACTAATGTTACAGGTACAAATTGGACCTTAAATTATTTTTTTGAGTATAAATCAGCACTAGCTTTTAAAATCAATTAAATAAATCTCAACTAATAAAAGAATTGAGCATCGATATATAACATTTGACCAAAAACTTTATAATAAATTCTATAAATTGATTTCTCAATTCAACATTATTTATTGAAAGTGGTTATTTTTAATTCATATTATTAAATTGGTTATTTTTTAAGGAATGTATCTAAGAATTTATTTAATACTGAAACTAACGGAAATAACTACACATTTAGAGATTAAAATTTAAACAGATAAACTAAAGAACCACATTCCCGACTAAATTATCCGCGATAAATAATATTGAATTGAAATATCAATTTATAAAATTTATTGTAAAGTTTTTAGTGAAATGTTATATATCAATACTTAATATTTTTTTATTAGTTGTGGTTTATTTATTTAAAATCAAAATTTAGTGCTTATTTATAAAAAAATAAAAAAATAGTTTGAGGTCCAATTTTTACATGTAACATTAGTTGTGGGGCCAACTTGTACTAAAAAATAGTACATGGTCCAATTTGTACTCACAACACTAGTTTGAGATCTAATTTATATCTTAGACATAAGTTTAGGATTCAATTTGTATAAAAAAAATAGTTTAGAGTTCAATTTGTACTCATAACACTAGTTAAGTATCCAATTTATACCTTCTCCCTAAATTGAATTATACGGTGAATCTAGTTCACGGACGATTTACCCTTCATGGACAGATGGATAATAGGGTGAACATTTGGGTATTTGGTTAAAGAATCGAACCAAATAAAAAAAATAGAAATAATCGAAAATTTTATTTTAATTAATTGAAATAAAATCATATGCTTACAAAATCAATATTCGCCGAAATGAATTTCTTAATTTGATTTCTAAGTAAAAGATGTAAGCTAAAATATTATATGAAAACAGTTCATGATAAGTTTATCATAAAATAGTTTTTAAATATCAATAGACTTATTAGGAGTATCAATAATTTCATCAGGAGTATCATTAATTTGGGTCAGTGGTATTATATTGTAATTGTTGCAAAAAAAAAAAAAAATTGAGCCCAGATTAATGATACTTTTGATGAACTTTTTGATACTCCTAATTTAAATATTCGATATTTTAAATCAGTTTAATGATAAGTTTATTATAAACTATTTTCATATAAAACCTATTCAAGATTTAAAAGATAAGCTTAATTGACATTTCAAATTTAACTATATTTTTAACATAAAATTTTTTTAAAACTAAATACTACACTATTACACAGGTTAACAATAAAAAAATGGAGTGAGGTGAGAAGCCAAAGTGGAAAGTGGCGGACTATTTTGTAAGAGTGAACAACATTTAAAAATAAAAAAATTATTCATGTTATTATAAAAAAACTACCATTGTTTTTAGGGTTAAATGCAAAAAAAATTACGAACTTTATAGTATTTATCAATTACAATATAAATTTTTAAAGTTTGCGATTCGATGCATGAACTAATTTATTATGAGAATATTACAAATAAGTTCTACCTTAAGACTAAAAAAAACAACCTGGTTTCATACCTTTTTTAAATTGCAACTTGGTTTAAAAGTAGGTCCCCCACTCAAATTCACCTCTCAACCCTAAGGACCCAGCAACACGTAACCACGCCCAGCCCCTCACTCTTAACCCCACCCCCACAATCAGTCACTCACTCTCTATCCTCATTTCAAAAATTTCTCTCTCTCTCTCTCTATCACACAAGCACACTATTTTGACCACCTCCAGATCTGTCGGCGCTGTGCTTCTCGCGCTCTCGATATTGGGCCGTGGTGGAGGCACAGACGTGAGATCTTGAGCACGCTGCTCGATTGAGAGAAGGCCACCACGACAATCGATCTGGTCGTGGTTTAAGCATTGGAAGATCTGTCCATGGTAGATCCGGCAATGGATAATCCACCATGGAAGAAGGTCGATCTGTTCTTTGACCAATATTTCAGACCTGTTATTCGACTCAATCCAAGAAATCTGGGTTCTTGTTGGCCAGAAGAAATGAAGGAAGCGGACGGAGGCCGAAAGATCATGGAGGAGGCGCGCGCCAAAAGCCGGTGGTGACGATGGAGACCTCTGAAAAGGCTATCTCCGACAGTGGGGGTTTCGTTGGGGCGGACGACCCGCCGCCGCCTCTACCTAACACTAGATTGTGCCACTGATCTAGGTTCTTTTTTGAATACGCTTCATACCGGGTTGATTTTTTTTATTGTTTCCATTTTTTGGGATGAGAATGTTTCGTGAGTGTATTTGTGGGTGTGTTTTGATTTGAAATATTAAGGAATTTTGAGTTATGGGAATGGGTTGAGGTTTATGTTATTGATGACAAATCATAAATTAAATTGATGAATTTTTGTTGATATGGGCTTCTGGTTGGGACGAAAGGATGCTTTTTTGCATAAGTGTGAAGAAGCTAAAGGGGAGAAAATCATCTATTGATTTGTATTATGAGATTATTGATTTGTGTGTGTGTAACGCCCCGAATCCAGAATATATTAATTATATCGGATTCGAAGTGTTATTGTGATCAAAAGTCCGAACTATAAAATTTTTGAAGGAAATATAACGGAAATGAGAGATGATGAGTTTTTATGCAGCGGAAGAAATGGGTAGAATATTTTTAATAAGTATCTTACACACATTTATGTGTACATAAAATATAGTATCAACAGTAATGTTTTATTTAAGTGGGGAACTCCATGTCGTCTCTATTACTGTCCTTGCTCCACGAAATCATAATCTGCAATGGGTTAGGAAAATGGGGCGTGAGAATTGAATTCTCACATATGGGTGATTTGCAACATCATGAGATTGGTAAATCCGAAATATATTAAGTTATACTCATTGATAAAGTGTTTATTTTATTTAATCAGTTTCATATAAAATTTAAACGGCATTTAAACATATTTCGCATAATATAATTGAAATAGCACAAGTTGGTTCACATTAAGGCAAAGCCCAAATCATAGCACATATTATCACAAACTGACAAACCATAAACGTACGATCATTCCACTTCCAACAAAGTTACTCTTTTCAACTCCAACCATCAACAGTCTTGATTCCGAGGGCGTCCAACGACAGCGTCCCCGGAGACCGGAAAAATAATCAACGACCTTGATTCTGAGGGCGTTCAACAACAGCTCCCCCGGAGGTCGGAATCTAATCTAAATCAACAACCTTTATTCCGAGGGCGTCCCCGACTGCTCCCCGGGGGTTGGAAATAAATACCCACATCACAATTCCGTACTTACTGACTTTCCATAAAACTAACACAACAAACTTCACTGAGAAAAATACTTGATTGACAACAGAACTGATGCATGCTCACATAAGGAACTTAATCATACAATGGTGATCGATTCTCAAAACAACAGGCTAATATATAACATATATAGTTATATCACATAATCCAAACAGTTATATAGATAGGTGTTACATTTATGTTGGATTAGATATTTTTGATTTGATTTAATCGAGTTCAGGAAATACCGGCACGGCGTTATTATTAGCAGATCAATCAACAGATCATCACCCACCTGATTGTTCTGAGTTCCGGGAATATTGTGTAGACAGACAGTCGAGTCCTTCGTGCATGTCCCGAAAAGTACAGAATCCTAATAAGGAGTATTCCGATTAAAAGATTGACTTTTGAATTTGAAAAGCTTAAGAGTGTGAAACTCGAGGATTGAGTAGATTGTTGTCTTTAGAAAACTATTGAAAACTAAAGTTTTCAAAGGTTGATTTCCAATTGATAAGTACACCCCTTTTTAAGAGGAGGTGCATCAGGGGGGTGTATTTACTAAATTCAATGGTGTAACATGGGGTGTATTTACTAAATTCAGTGGTGTCCTTAATAAAGGCCTTTATAAATTTAAAAGTATAAGAATTTATATTTTATAAAAACCTCTTATTAAAACTTATTAATAACTTGATTTTTCTAAGAAATTTATATCATAACTAATATAGTTTATAAAAAAGTATTTTTCTTTTCTAACTTTAGTAACACTTCTAAAATTGATTAGTGACACTTTCTAAACAAAAGAATTATACTATTTTCCACCTTTTCATTTGTTTACTAAATTTTGAATATTAAACGACTTATATTTTCGTTCCTAATTTTTTAACAGTCGCACAAGGGGAAGACGAGTTTCCCTTTGTCTCCAAAAACTCAACTAATATTACTAACAACTAATTTCATCACCATATCATCAGCTAACCAAACCAAACTAATTCATCCATCTAGTAATATTATCCAACTAATACAATAATATTAAACAGCTAAACCAACCATGCTAAACAACTAATTCAACAATATTAATCAACAAACCCAATACTACCAAATCTAACAACTAACACTATATAACAATTTCAATAATACTAATACCAACAACATCAAAACTCCATCTACAAGCTCACAGGCTTCAAAACAATTATCTTAAAACTTACAACGACTCAACGGGGATTCAACTAAATTCCTAATCCAACTATTACGAGAAATAGAAAAGATAGTAATTCTTACGAGTCCCAAATCGGGCAGCCTAACGGCGTGGTTTAAGAGGTTCGTCGAATAAGTTGAACAGCGTAACGACGTCGTTCTGGATTTCCCGGAAATAATTCAAGCAGGCCTACGCTCTTCAATTTAAAAGGAGCAGAGGCGGACGGTGTTTGGCTGGTACGGCGGCGTCTGCAGCGAAGCTGATAGGCGGCGCTCAAATCGAAATTGGACGGCAGCCCAGGAATCGAAGCGGCGCCGTGAGTGGTCGGACGGAGCGAGAGGGCTAAGGCGGCGTCGGATGGGCGGTGGCGACGCTGTGCGAAAGGCGACAGCGGAGAGGCGGCGGCTGGGCGAAGAGGACGGCGCTGCCCGGCGGAGGCTGCTACTGGAAGAGGACGGCGGCGCCTTGAGCGAAGGGGGCGGCGTTTCACTGAGCGGCGTCGCGACGACATGACGGCGAAGGGTAGCGCGGCCTGACTTCGAACGGAGGAGGAGGAGGCGCGTCGATCGGAGGAAAGGAGAGGCGTTGACGTGAGCAGCGTGGCGGCATCGCCGATTGATCGGAGAAGGAGGAAGAAAGGCGGTGGTCGCCGGAAATGAAGAAGAGGGCGTGAGGCGTTTTGGCTAAGAGAGAGAGAGAGAGAGCTGAGAGAGAGAAATAAATTTGGGGGTTGATGAGGAAGAAACCGTATGCGGTTTGAATTGAGAGAGGAAGATATTTAATTTTACTTTCTTAATTAATTATTTTAAAAGGAAAGGAATAATATATGTGGGTGGGAATAATTCACTAATTAACTTAATTCAAAAAGGAAAAGTAATTTATGTGGTTTAGGATCAACCCCCTTTAATTCAGATATTTTCGATCCCAGTAGATACGGTTTAGGGATCGTTTGGTTCACGAGTTTAATCCCGATTTGAGAATTAATACAGTTTTAAAATTTGAATAATATTTTATTGTTCTTTAATTATTCTCAATAAATTAAACGGATCGAAATCCTTAATTTAATTTGAATATATAATTTCTCGTAGTCCTTTATTCGTTTGAAAGATCCGATTCTTTCTACGAATTTAGGAATTTATAAAAGGATATATATATATATATATATATATATATATATATTTAAATTACACAAATAGCACTCAAAATAATAATAAAATAAAAAGAAACAAAGATAAGAAAATAAAATAAGGGTTCTAGGAATATAAAAGGTATAAAACGGGACGGGGTATTACAGTGTGTGTTTTGTTTATTGGTATTATTGATGGGTTTATTGTATAGTTGAATTCTCATTTCATTAAAATTGTATTTTTGTTAGATGATACGAAGATATTACGGGGAAGAATGCAGATGAAGGCATTGCAAAGTTCAGGAGTAGAAGATTAAGATACTAAATTATTTATATTTTTGCACATTATTTTTGCATATTGCATAAATATGTAATTTAGTTATGAATATGTAAATTTTAAATTCAAATATGTAATTTTTTGAATTTTAATTACGTAATTGATGAAACATTGGATGCAGCACAATTAATAAAGAATAAAATTTATCAGTGCAAAATATATGTGCAAAGTATATATGTTAAACTTCTGTTCAAAAGTTGTGTTAAAAAATGGACAGAATATATGTGCAAAGTATATTTGTATTAAATGTTTGTTCAAAAGTTGTGTTTAAAAATTGCATTTGAAAAGCTGATTTTCTAAAAATGTAAAAAAAAAAAATGAGAATGTTAAAAAATTGTGTTCAAAATGTCATGTGCAATTTAAAAAAAACGAAAGGAAAATAAAAAAATAGAATATAAAATTGTTGAAGTAATTTAAAAAAAAAAATCAACTTTTAATGAATATATTGGGTATTAAAAAAATCAAATGAAAATAGACTAAATTAAAATGAAATGGTAAAACTGACAGGAGCCCACCCATTTTTTGAATTGATGGGTAAAGTGTGGGGGGGGGGGGGGGAGGTTGGCTTAGAAAGCTGCACCATCACAAGAGAAAGGAAAGGTAATGTGGTCCACTTCTAAACCATTTTACATTTATGGTGGATTTTGCAACCAAAGGTTAATAAATGCTAATGAAGTGAACCTATTTTGCAACCATTGTTTTTAGGGTTAATTGTAAAAAATAATTACGAACTTTACAATATGAATTTTTTAAGTTTGCAATTCGATGCATGAACTAATTTATTATTGCAATTCGATACATGATGTGAATTTTCAATGATATGTATGCATACATGGCAGTCGGAACCAACACCAAAGACGCGCAACACGCCACGTCAAATGTCAAATCTACAAAAAAAAAAAATTAATATTTTAAAAAATTCTTTTATAAAATATTGTTCAAACACATTTAATAATGAATCATAAATGTTGGTGTTTTCTAGTTTATGTAAAAAAAAATATTTCATAATATACAAATTTATACAGATGATAGAAAACAATATTTTTTTGGGAGAGTTATATGGAGGCCCTAGAAGCTTAATTGCAAAACACCACTCCAATTTTCCCATCTAACACAAAGCCACACTTTGTGGGACCCCCAACCAAAATCATCACACAAAGCTACACTTTTGTGGGATCCCCCAACCAAAACCCACCTGCCATCTGCCACCTTTCCAAAAAAAATTTTTTTTTTTTTTTTTGAATTTCAGGTTTGCATTTCCACTTTTTTTTTTAATTTACACAAAAAAAATAAAAAAATAAATGAACAACATCATTACCAATAAACGTTTTTTCTCATATAAAATTCTAAAAATTACATTTAAATATAAAATTACATTTATAAAATCTAAAAATACACTGAAACAAAACAAATGAAGACATTTTCTATTGTTGCATAATTACATCTATTTCTTTTTCTTGTTGCAGAATTGAGAAGAAATTGAATATCCATTCATGTCTTCATTCTCCCATTGTTGAATAAATGCGAGAAATATTTGCATAAATGCAAACAAAAATTGTTGCATAATGCAAAATATATGTTGCATAATTCACAATTTGTTTGCATACACATTTAAAATTTGTGTATAACAGGTTTTTTCCACCATCACCAACACCATAGTCTTTTCCACTGTCACCAACACCATTTTCCTTCTCCACTGTCACCAACACCATTTCCAGTCTCCTCCATCCCCAGAAACACAACAAAATGCACAATATGTTATTGTCATCATTCTCAGAAAAATTCCAAATACAAACATAAATATTTAATTACTATCTTCAAAATTCCTAGACAGCAGGTATAAAACTGAGGAAAAAAATAATTTACACAGATTAAGAATGGTCTAATTTCCTCAGTAGTCATTTACAACAATAGTTTATTTCCTCAATTTCACATAACATCAATAGTTAATCACCCTAACAACAATCATATACAACAATAGTAAATCATTTAAAGCAATTTCGGCCCCTAAATCAAATTCACAAACAAATGCGGCACACCTAAATCAAAATTCCCTAACTTTACCAAAAAAAATTGAATCTGGATCCAAAACGAAGAAGATTAAAGAGAAAAGAGCACTCACGCCTGAACTATGGAGGACGAAGACAGACGGCGCACCTCCGTCATCTTTATTCAAGCAGGTCCGGCCGTCTCGCCCTCCGATCGCCTCTTTCCTCCGCCGCCGCCCACGATCGCCTCTTTTCTCCGTCGCCTTCTGTCTGCCACACAAATTGAGGGCCTTGTCTGCCACACAAATCGAGGGCCTTGGTCGTGGCCGCCATCGCCCTTCTTCTTCTCGATCGGCGGTTGGTTGCCATCGCCAACAGATTGGGGCCGTCGCAACACCACTAAATCGGTGGTGGATTGAAGTTATGAGGGGTGGTGGTGGTGTCCGTCGGGATGGTGGCGGCGTCGGGGGCGGTGGCCTGAGAGAGAGAAGGGATGACACTGTTAGATCCATATGGGGTTTTTGCGGTGGAGAGAGAGAGAGGGGAGAGGGAGAGAGTGCCGAGAGGTTCGGGGTGGTGTGGTGGCGGTGGGGTGGTGGTTGAGTGGTGGCGGCCACGGGGATTTCGGTGAGAGAGGTGGAGAGAGAGAGGTTGGGGTGGGGGGGTGGCGGCTGAATGTGGATTAATGGGGGAGGGGGGTGTTTTAATGAGGTGGACTTAGGTTTAGATAAGGGGTGTCAGGTGGGTGGTTATATGCAATATCCTCTTAAATAGTATGGCTCTACGCAATAATCTCTATTTTTTTTTACTATATTTTACTATTATTAAACCGTGTTTGAGAAATATTTTATCAAAAAATATTTTGAAATAAAAAAAAATTTAGATTTGGCATTTGATGTAGCGGGTGACATATTTTTTGTGGTGGTTTTGGTTGCCACATAGTGTTAGTATCGCCAAAAAATTACACCATGTACAGAGTAACCCAAAAAATTTACATCATGTATCAAATTGCAATAATAAATTAATTCGTGTATCAAATTGCAAACTTTAAAAGTTCATATTGTAATTGATAAAAACTATAAAATTTGTGATTTTTTTTTGCAATTAACCCCTATTTTTACTATAAAGTTGGCGCTTCTTAAAATGTAACAAGGGGACTTATCAGTAATAATAGGGTGGTTTTTCAATGATAATCAGATAATCTTTTTAAATTACATTTAATTTGCATCATACATCTGGTGCATATCAGACTAAGTTATTTTATAAATGAGCAAATTAATTAGGGGTGTGTGTATAGTGTATTATTTTGGTTTGATTTTCCGGTAATTTTACAATAAAAACTGAAGTGGAAAACCAAAAATATTAAAAATCGAATTGAAATTTATTTTTTATTCGATTTTATTTTATTTTCCAATTTCTATCGAACAATGCTCAGCCCTAGATTACAGTCTTTGTGGATACACAAAACAATGATAGTGGATATGCAAAATAATGAAGTTGAACTGAATTAATTCATTGGAGTTTTCTTTTATCCAAATATTCATATAGCTAAGCTCCTGCTGACGTTACCTGACATTCATACTCGTCACATATAAATAGGTGTGACGCGCGTAGGTATTTAATTTCTAGTAAAATTAAAGATATTGCTATGTCCATCCCTAAGATTTAATCCCTTTAAAGAGGTAAGTGTTTTAAGGAAAATTAGTAAAATGGATAAAGTCAGGAAATTGTGAATTTAATGTGGGGATTATTAATAAATAAAATATTTTTTGTGAGTGTAATAATAAAAATAATATTTCTTTTAGAAAAAATGAAAATAAATTTGAGAGACAAATTAAAAAGAAAACTACAAATATTTGGGGAAGAAGTAGGAATTAATTAGCAATTCTTCTAGGTATTTTATACAATAAAAATCCTCTCAATTATTATTGTATATGCACGTAATTATAAACAAAAAAAGAAAACTTTCAATTACATTTTAAAATTTACTCCTTATAAGTTTTAAAACAACTTATAAGATGTTAAATCTTATAAAATATTTTAAATAAATTTAGCCCTAACTTGAATGTCATAATTTTTTGTGCAACTATTCACATTAAGCAAAGCCGTATCTCGTAGGCGTGCAATATGGTTTCGACTCTCTAATTTGTGTGCAGTTGAAGAATAAAAAGTAGTAGTTCAGTTAAAGTACGACAACCAAGTCATTGAGCTGAATCCACCCGTATGCACATCTATCTCGGATTTTCTGCACTGTTGATGCTGCCCTTTCAACCACACCCCTGATTCTTGCAACTTCTTTCTCCACCATCACTCTTTTGTCACCCTCAATCTGAAAACATAACATATTTCCAGCTCAACGGTCTATGTGCATATATTATAACATATTTCCAGCTCAACGGTCCATGTGCATATATTATACTACCTCCGTCCCGGTTCTTATTTCACGTTTTCCATTTTTGGGTGTCCCACCTCTTATTTCACACTCCAAAAATGGAAATAAATTACACACACAAAAGTCAATAAAACACATTTTTATTATTTAATTATTTAATTTTACACTCACACACTTTACTTTTCTTAAATATTGTGTCAACCCCACATATGAAATAAGTTCCGGGACGGAGGGAGTAACATATTTCCAGCTCAACGGTCTATGTGCATATATTATTTAAGACATCAGGCATAGATGGATCCACATTTAGAGGGTGTATTCAATTGGTATTCTATTGAATCTTTTTTTACTTTAAAAAAGTTGTGGATTTAGAAAATCAATAGACTTCATGCAGAGTTTGATTGACTTATTTTATTGATTTACTTGAATTTTCATAAACTTTACAGAATTGTGGAATACACTTTATTTTATTGATTTACATGGATTTCCATAGACTTCGGCGCTGGAACCATTGATGCAAATATATATGGAACACACTTGTATATAAAAAAGTTATCCAAATTGTTTAGAAAAAAATAGTTTAAAAAATACATTATTATTCTCATTTTCATTTCCATCACCGTTATATCTCGCCCTCATTAGAAGTCTCTGGTTGATAAAAGAGATTTTGGAGAGTAGAATTTATTTATATTTTTTTAAGAGTAGACCTGGCAGTGTGGCGGAGAATCCCCCAAAAAGCAAACGTAGACGGAGAATTTTTTTGCCCTGTAGGCGGGGACCGGGATAGTATTCTCATCCTCCAGCTCGTTCCCCGTGGTGAACCACATTATTTTTTATACAATTAATATATATATATATATATATATATATATATATATATAATTTAAATTTAAAATTAAATTACAAATAAATATTTCATAATTTCCTACTCAATTAACTATTTATTAAAAATTACATCTATATTTTATTTAATATTATGTTATTAGTTTCAAATTATGTTAATTAAAAATATTAGAATTATAAATTCTTCAAATTGTTTAAATTAGTTTTTTTAACACCAACTTAGAGTAATTGTTGTGTATGATTAAATTTTTTAATTTAAATATTTTTCTTTTATATTTTAAAAATAAGATTAAAAAAATAATTAGGCGGGGAACGGGGAATCCTCGCGAGACGGGGATCCCCGGCCCGACGAGGCGGGGATTGGGGAAAAAAATTTCCATTTATTTCGCGGGGATGGGGATGGGAAATGATCCCCCGTCCCTGCCCTGCCCGTTGACATCCCAATGGAAGATAATCATAGAAACTTCATAAATGTTGAATACATTTTTTAAGACTTTTTGACATCCGTAAAAATATCTGGTTATTAGAAAGATTTTGGAGAGTGAAATCTATTTATATTTTGGAAGAGAATCGAAGAAAATCCATGGAGTATTAAAATTAATAGATTGTTGAATACCTAAAATTTTTTTAAGACTTTTTAAAATCCGTATTGAATACCTCAGAATTTCTAAAGGCTTTTGAAAATCCAAATTGAATACCCCCGAACTTTAAAAGTCTAAAAAAACCTATAGACTCTATAACCAATACACCCCTCTTAATATTCTTTGGTGGTAATACTTATCAGTAATACATTTTAGTAAAACAACTAATACAATATTTAAAAATACACTTAAATTACAAGGTGCATATAAGTATTTATAGTAGGTCTCCTATAAAACTTGTTCATAGTATGAAACTGATAACATTACATGCATTGTAATTTAGTTTATAAGCCTAATGATATTGGTGGATGCATGTAATGTTATCAGCAAATGTATATAATAATATAAAGTTCATATTATGAAACTTGTTTATAGGAGATTTTTGTGAAGTATTAATCATAATTGCACCATTTGTGGTATACCCCTAGAATTGCACCATTTACAAAATAAGTATAATCCTCAAAAGTAGTATATTTTTACCTTTTCAATGCAGCGTACGGTGTCTAGAGTGTGGCTGAAGTATAAGAGCTGTCTGTACAAACGTGCTTCCGAGTACTAATGATCAAGAAATGACAATTCTAGTTAGTTCATCAACTTCACTAATCCAAGGTCTAAGTAAAGGGCAGTTGAACACAAACCTTGCGTGTTAAATGTCCATTACACCGGGGACAGGTAGTTCCTCTATCGGAATCTCCCCGTGATCGAAGATTCACACCTCGTCTAGAGTAATTGCATGTTTCATCGTCACACTATAAGAAAATAAAAAATTATGTTCGGAATCCAGTTGTAAGAATTAGATAAGTAGATCAAGTAATTACCATCATCAGGCCTTTGTAATACGTTGAAATGAATCTGTCAGCTTGTCTTTTGACCTGATAAAAAAACAGAAGGAAATTTTTTGAAGCATAAGTAAGCACATAGCTTGCTTGTATTGTAGTAGCATCAGCAAAGGGTATACGTAGGTGGTGATGAAACCTTTGTCTAAAATGAAATGTTAACCAAAAAATATACCTAGACCACAATATTGACACACTTTACAGTTAATTATGAAACTGATCGGTCAGTAAAGTTTACATTTCTATACATAATGCCTCATAAACTACAGAGGATTATCCATCATTAGCCGCTGAGTAAAAACTTGTGAAAAAAAGTTGGAGGATATATTAGCCAAATATATATAGGATAAATGCAATACTTCATTTTTTGGTGAAAACGACGACAAATTAAAGGTTAACAACACTTCTCTCTCAGACTTACAAAAAAGGAACTAATGTAGGCAATATGGTTTCTATTTTACACGTTTCGAGTCTTTCCAAAACAAAAAAGTACCTGATTTGCGATAATTGCAGGAGATATCACCCCTTTATCACCTTCATCTGGGCACTTTGGACAGCGCAATTTGTGCCAGAAATCATTAGAAGATCCAGCTTCGATGTCTTCTGGCTTTGTATTGATTAATGTACATACTGAGTTTAATATAGGTGAGCATTCAAAGGTGCCCGAGCAGCACGGGCATGACAAAATCAAAGGTTCACAATCCCCGTATCTGCAGCATTTTATTCCAATAAATTCTAGTTGTGCTCAAGTTTAGCATAAAATAGATAAAAAGCAAAAAGCTCTAAGCAAGCAAGATGTTTAGGTATTATGACCCATATAACAGATACCAGTTATAAATTAGAAAGTTCAAACAATTGATAACATACAAAAGCATGAATCTGAAAACAAGCAAGGAGAACTGTAAGCAAACTGAGGTAAAGATGATAAATATTAGAAACAAAATTAGAATCCATAGGAAAAAACCTTTTTTATGCACATATAGCAGGAAACAAGACAGTTTTTACAATGTGAAATGTTGGCAGTTACAAAACTTTGCAAAAATAATTTCCATTTCAATGGTCATAAAACCATACAGAACTAACAGGAAGACTATGGACATAGCTTTACATGATTACATCAATGTGTATTTGATATTTTATTCAATCGAGAAACATATGTACACACACAGAGCTACTTTCATACTAAGAGATACGTACCTCTCCTCATCTTGCAATACAAGTGACAGCAAGTTGGATGGATCATTGCTGACAGACTCACTTGATTTATTCTGGAACTGTAAAATTAGATTATCACAATTAAGCATGCCACAACCAAATTGAAATCACTCTTATGCTTTTGACACACACACAGAGGGATCATTTACCTTTGATGGGTCAAGCCCCAAACAATCAGCCAAACGGTATGGATTTGTACCTTGAATTGATGCGCACAGACGAGATACCACAGGGAGAATCTGCATACCATTTTTCGAAGGTTTTGAGCAATAGAGAAGATTTTAATGTGCAGCATATTAAAATAGCAATAACAGCATACACTTGTGAAGGGACGAAATTGTACCTGCTGGGCGAGGTAATAGTCTATGTCAATTATCCAGCTCGCATTGTTTCCTTTTAATTCATCGGGATGCCTTGCTCGTTGGGCTATTCCTACTGAGGCGGTTGAACCATTTCCCTACAAGTTATCATGCATTCCATAATTTTATGTGTAAAAATTCTTAGCTACAATAAACCATGCAGTGAGACAAAATTTTGAAATGAGGTAAACCTGCTCACAGCAAATGATATAAGGTACTGTATCTCCAATAGAACAAGTCACATAACCACTCCTCTTCAGTCTAAGTGCTACCTGAAATAGTATGGAAGAATATTGAAGGATGACAATGAACTAAGAGGGGCTGCCCCTGCGTATTATGACTGTATAAGCATTTTATCATTTTATGAACATACTTCTGCATGAGGCTGATTCCTAGCATCACGGTATGCTTCAGGTGGTTTACTGAGGGTCTTTGTAATCACATATTTTTCCAGCGGTATTTGCCCTTTCCTCATTTCCTCTTGTACCTGCAGTCATGGTTTTCTAATATAAACATCCTAAATTTTCTCCCAGAATAAACTTAGCACATGTACCCCAAAAACAAGAAAAGTATCAATTTCCTTATCCCAAAAACCAGCAATTTGACAGTGTGAACATAAAATTCACCAAACAATAAGTCATAATATTCAACAGTCAACTTCCTTGGAGAATTGTTGCCTTAAGAAGATAAGAGATACGCTGCTCAAGCTTGCTTTCATATTTTGGGCATACAGAAGTCCAATTCTCTTAGACATATATTTGATCAGGTACTCAGCGGACAGCCATACACTGATCACAAAATTCTTATAATGTCATTCATACATGAAAGGTCTGTTCGTTCGTACAGTGAAGGTTCTAATATTTTTTTAGGAAAGGAAGCAGTATGATGATTATTGATATCATATGAAAGCTCATACATGTATCTGTTAATCATACTAATCTTTTTCTTTTTTTTTGAAAGAAGTTAATCATACTAATCTTAAGTATACACCAATCACAAAACCAAGAAAGTAGGAAAACTATCAGGAATCCTAGATCTCACAATTAGGTGAGAAATAAATAAAAGATCAGAAAAGTACCTTGATGAGAGAATTGTGTATGGCCATAACAACGTCCTCACATGACCTGAAAGCATAAGAGCCACACACAGACACACACACATATATATATACATGGAAAGCTTGGAAAATAGTAAAGCAGAAGTTAATTAAATCTTACTTAACCTAGTAAAGAATGCAATGGTGATTAACTTACCCGCCAGATAATATTTGACTGAGGCAAAAATCTCCTATTTCCTTTGACAGCAAGCTCCAGTCACGCCGAACCATATCAAGACCTTTCCGCTCAATAACCTGCATCAAAATGAATTGATAACACAACAGAAGACAGGGAGCTTGAGGCGAATAGAACCAGAAAAGTATAGAAGACCCTACCTCGTAGGGTTTACCATCCTTAAATTGCAATTTGACAGCTGCATATTTCTTCTTCTTTAGCAATAGCATTCTCTTGTACAAGCCATGAAGGTCAATCTCAAGGCACCTATATTTCTTGTTAACCTATCAAAATAAATAACTATAGTCATTTGCGTAACACTGCCAAGACATTGAGAAAAAATAATTCGTTTAAGTGCTAGACAAAATATAATACTAGTTCAAGTTTATGCAGTTCAAGATGGAAACCTTCCGTTAAATCAATATTCCGTGTTGTGTCCTACTACAAGTTTCAGATGGAACAAAATTGTCAAATTTATGAACATGAAATCAATGACTCAATTATCATATTAATATACAATTTCGGATGCACAAGTGTTTTAAAAATAATGCAATCAAGAAATAAAGGAAATCTTTTGCTCTGAATTGGAGATTATAGTCGAAGAAGTGAAATGTCCCAATTTCACTCAATGAAGCACAAACAAACTGATTCCCATAATTAGCAATATAGATTCAAAACATACCTCCTGAATGACCTTCCCTGCTATCGATTTAGCTTTTCCTATATCGTCAAGTCCACTATAAATCATTATTGAATCTGTGTCACCATAAATAACCTGCTTAGATTAAAAAATATAATTAGTTTAGGAGGTCCAAGTAGCAGTTAGAAGAGAAAGCCCCATAAATACTAGAAAATAAACAATTATGTGTGAGTATTGACCTCTAAATTTAGTGTATTTTCAACAAGATTAACAGTGCTCTGTAAAATCTCCCTTCCCTATAGAAAGAATACAAAAGTTAGTGAATAGCATCTTCAACTCTAACTCAGTTACCAAATTATAAAGTTCTTACTTGTTGGGTTATAAGTTCTGCCAGGGGTTTTGCATAGAATCTCGAGTTGGAAAATCCCAGGCACCCATACATGCTACGTAGAAAAGTAGTTGAACCAAATGAATAACAAGAAACCAATAGAAGAACAGTAGTCATACTAAAAGAGAGTGAGCATGCACCTATTTGCTGTCAGCTTGAGAGCTTGTTGCTGTATGTCAAGTTGCTGAAATTTGATACCTGAAGCTGTTTTTAACCATGTTTTTACCATTCTTCTTCTTTCCACCAAATTCTTAAGCAACTGCACAAAATGCAGTTGTTTTATTTTACGAGTCAAAAGACATGGCTTAATCAATAATTGCTTAATACTGATTACTTCACTGCCGGATTGATGAAAAATCGGGAAAGGAAAATGAAAATGAGATTCAAATAAAATTATCCGGATGAATAGCACTTGCATATAAGAGAGTTACTTTCTTCAATGCACAAACAATTTAAGAATCAAAGGGCGTTGGCTAATCAATTAATTGTTTAGAACTTATTAGTTCACAGCCTGATTGATGAAAAGTCGGTGAAGGAAGATTAGAAAAGATCCAGAGTAAATTCACTTAAAATGATTCCTATAAGAAACTTGTCTTATAGATTAAAAAACCGTTGTCAGATCAAGGCGGGATACAAGGTAATTTAGTCTATTTAGAAGAACTGCCTAGTGATAGTGCTGTTTAAGATAAATACCTTAACATGAACAACAGTACTTGAGCAAGAACAAATTACTCGGTCAATGATAAATGGATTTAACATGGAGCACTCTCAGTGTTACAAGTAATTGCTCAAACATTGAAAGGTAAAAATGTTTAAAATAAGTAGTGACAAAGGATAAACACACCAGACTATTATAACCTTAAATTTGCATGTGATTTAAGATAAAGATGTTGTGCATAGAGAAAAAAACAGATGTAAGAGAAACATATCCATATGTTGGATAAAGACTTTCAATTACAAAAGGGAAATGATAACCAATGGTTATGTTTCAGCATAAATAGGAGTCTGTAGAAATAACGAATTAATTGGCAACTAAACAATAAAGCAAAAAAATAAAAAGCAAATGCAAAAGCTTATGGCCACTTAAATTCATCACCCTAGGATTAACAATAGACAAAGATTGAAGCTTTCACCTTAAAAAAAAAAAAAAAAAAAAAAAAAAACCATGCAAATTTTGAATGACATTTGATTTTTTTACTGCAGTGCTTGTCTGCTACATTTTAAAGCATGCATAAATTGGCTTAAATCATTTGCAGTTGTTTCATGGTTTGTATGGATTTAAACAGAGCTGTCTAATTCATATCAGAAAGACATATCTCTACTGAGATATGTAGTAATACCAGGCTTCTATACAAATGTGATTATAAATGGCATGCTTAGTGAGAGTTCGCAGTCCTGGTCACCCAAATTGGAATTTTCAATATATTTTGGTTTTTATATCTAAAGAAATACACAGATATTGGTTGTATCATAGCAAAAAAAATAGAAAAAAAATGCAAGGTGCAAAGGAGCTACTGACCTCCCGATATTATATTGGAGATGCAATTCTCAATGCATAATTAGATGTTTTACCTCTGGTAGAACTCCAGTCCTTTTACTAGATGTTAAGCGGGGAACATGTCCATCACCAGATCTTTCAACAGTAGTAAAGCAAATGTTATATTCCTGCAAAACACAAAAAAAGAAAAAAAAAACAATTAAATATCTCAAGGATAAATAATTTTACAATGATTTCAATTAGATGACAGGGAGCATGCCAAAAAGGGGTCGAAAGAAAGAAACTAGATATAACTAACCTGAATAATGGAGGGGTAAAGACTGTTGAAATCCAGAAGTAATGTAATCTTGTCATATAGACCTTTCTTTGGCTCCAGCACCATTCCACCAGAATAAGAAGGTCCTTTCTTTGTTTTCCCATGATGATTCTCATTATCACAAATTGTATCATCAAGATCTATCTCATTGCTCTCAACACAAGTACTAATTTTGCGTTTTGTAGTCCTTGTAGTATCTTTGGACTGTGAAGAAAACTTGTCTGGGACAATAAATTTCTTGGCATGGAATGCATGTAACAAGAGATATTCTACTCTTTGAGCCCTCGCACCCTGGAATTAGAAAAAACACACATTCTCAGAGTTTGCAATCTTTAGTGACATGGATCTTAAATGATACATCATTCTAACTCACTACAAAACTTCACCTGGAGAGTTTTATGCCAAAGGTTTCCACTAATATTAGTTAGTTGACGCGTGAGGGGAAGAACACTCAGATGAAACATGAGTTCCATTGACAACCATGCATCAGTTTCCCCGTACTCAATCTGCAAACAGTGATAAAGAGAGTGAACAAATCATCAAATAAGTAGTTTCAGTTGATACATCAGAAACTGAGGCTCGTCCACCACTCCAACAAGAAAAAATGATACTCGCATCAGTTCAAAATAAGTGTCTTCTAAGAAAATTTCACATATTGAGGAACAAATCAAAATACCCAGTACTCCCTTAATTGATAATTCTTGACCAGTGAATAAGTCCATTATAGACTCAATTTACGTGTATATTAGTAGAGGCAGGGGTAAATTTGGGGGCGGGGGGTGTGGAAATCACCATCACGGAGCTCATTTTTCCTTACTTGTGAGGTTAGCTTCAAAGATATTTGTTTTCCAAGTTAAATGATCTTCCTACATACTTTCACTTAATCCAATTCTATAATGTCTTTCCTTAACCACTTTAATTTAAGATTCCATTGCATACTCCTCGTGCAGTCGTACGCCTTCAATAATCAGCAATCTAAGATTTGTCGTTCAGAGCCACATTAATAGCTGAAATGCAAGATCAAAATATCAGCGAAACTTGAGGGCTTACAAGTTCCATAAGCGACTCAGAACTCTGAAACATTTGAGGAATATCATGTGGAGTGATCTCCTTGCGGTCTTTATTCAGCTGTTTCTTTACTAGTTGTGTCAATGAGTAGCTAACCTGGAAAAGGTAAAACTGATGATCAGCAACAGACAATAAGAATTACCAAAGAACAAGACACTAGAACCGACCTCTTTCAGTAAGTCACGTGAACAAATTAAAGTGTCACATAAGAGACGGCCAGCAATGCAGGACATGATTCCTGGGCTTGCTCCTGAACCAAACACTGAACTTCCTTTATTAAGTTTGGGCATGGCAGAGCGTTTGAGACGGCCTATTTTGGACCACATAATACTGCTATTGGGCAGCCTGAAAGCCTGCAAAATGCAATAAGTTAGGCATTCTGAGGGTATAATCACTGCATGAGTCCGCACACAAAAGTACTTAACAATGAGCCAGCAGATAATAGGGTTGGACTAAAATAGAACATGTTAGGAAATAGCAACTGATGTCAACAAGTGCTGATAATTAAAAAGCTAAGTGAGAAGGCTTGAGTGTTGAAGTGCAAAAAACATCCCAAGAGTAGATCTAAGTAATAAATGGAGAAGCCTATAAATTCATAGTATCATTTGAAAAGTGACGCAGTGCCAAAGGATACATAAATACCTGGACTCTATGAAGAAGGACATCTAGATCAAACCCAGATATGTTGTGTCCAACTAGAACATCGCTATCCAATTTGTCCAACTCAGTCATCAAACAATTTAATAGAGCCCTTTCACTGAAATGACAAATTATAAACACATTGAAGATATCCTTGTAAATGAAAAAGACTTTAGTGAAGGAAACTGGAAAAGACGGCACAATAAAGGAGAAGAGTGAACCAAATCTTTGACACAATTAGTAAAAAAACTTACTTGCTTTCACGGAAAACAACATTTGACCCAGCCTTTGCATTTTTTTCAACAGCCTTCTTTTTAAAACCCAGTGGAAATATGCCTCCTTCAAGTTCACGGACAACAGTAAAATGACTAAGCATACCTGGACGGGTCCAATCTGAGGTTACCATGGGGATATCTATCTGGAAGATTTAAGCACTCAGTTATTATGTTTATTATAATGAATCTATAATAGAGGCAGTTTCTTGATCAACCAGAAAATTGTCTAAGAACAAATATACAGAATAAAATTAACCAGTCATACACGAATGACCTTAAGAGATGAGAAGGTAGTGACAGATCTTCAACACGGAAATATAGAAAAAATTACTCTCTAGTCCATGTTTTTTACGCCTACAAACATATTAGTTAAAAGATAAAGTAGGTTACATATTCAGTGCATTTTGGACATATCAATAGTACAAAATATTGTTCTATAGTATAACAAAATTGTTCAATAGTATAACAAACTTTTGAACTTGTTTGAAATGTGCTTTTATTTTTCCACTTGTTTATAAGGTGGGGGTGAAAAGTGGACCATTGTGTAAGTGCTCCAGAAATGTATGATGCCACCACAGGGAACAATGAAACCTATTTCTGAAATTGTGAAAATTGTTGGAAATGGAAAAAAGAAGACAACACAAGAAATGAAGGCAGAAGCAGTGGCTTGCCATTCGTCAATCCTTTAAACCAAAAATTTTCGTGTTAAAAGTAAAACCAGAATCAAGAATTCATAGAAAGCAAAAAGGAAAAAGATGCTATCGATGAATGAATGCATCAACCAAGACTTCATATGCTATACCTTAGCCCTGTGGCAGCATACGACAGAAGCGGAGAAAATTTCATTTACATTCTGTTTCTCATTGATGATAGTTTTCAAATTGATCGCCGTAACTACTAGTGGAGGAATCTCGGAAATATGCTTCGAGGAAGTTGAGACTTTAATATCCTTTGGGGAATCAACAGTAACCTCAAATTTGCACCAGCTCACCTGTTCAGAATGTGAAAGAAAGAAATTACTCCGTCCTACCCGAAAACAAAATGTTTCTTTGAATTACAACTTTTACTATGTGAATGTACAATATTTTATAAATCATCAACTCTTTGGCAAAGAGTATAGACATTTAAAATCAATAACTAACTTCGACTATTGAAGTTCTGGATTAAAAATTAAAAAACCAAAAACAGTTTTACAGAATAACTGTTTGGGCTGGAAGTAGTATGACATTATGAACAAAGCAGCTACAAATAATATGAGAGGTCTAAAATGCCTTACATGTTCAGAAGCTGAGCAGCTAGAGAATTTCGAGATGGATAGCCAAGATGGTCCTTTTACTTTCCTTTTAATCAGGAAAAGCTCCAAGGCACTGCATACAACATCAATCATTAAAATCCTTCTTTTGCACAGATTAGTATCCATGTAACCTTTTATCACAAAGAAATTCAACATGAAACTAAATTTAACCAAAACTCAGAAATTTCTTCTCACCAAGATCACAGAGAAATACAAGGAAATTGTTATACAAACCATGAGCACACTGAAGTATGAAGATAGATACTATATGACAATGCATCTGATGAACAAGTTAAAAAATATTCTTGAATATTTATTCTCTAGATAATCAAAAAAAAATTCTTATCAGTCATTGTGAACTATTAGTAGGGGATTTTCAAGCTACTAAAGTGACCAAAGGAGACAGTATTAACTTTTACCTATTGTGAGTTCCAAACAAAGCACGGAAGTGGTTTCCTTTGAGATCTGATTGAAGTGGCGGATCCTGTAAGGACAAAGACCACTGATGTGAACTGAAAGTGGTTGAGTAAAACTGAGATCAATCCCTATTCTTCTCAAGTGTTTAAAACTATCGCAACCCAATATCTCAAGTTCTTTAACAAAGTACAAGTTTGTTGAGATGTGAGAATTTAAAGGAGCTTCAGCATACCTTAAACGGATAGCTAATCTTGAGGACATAATCCTCTCCATGAGGTATGCCTGATCTCTCAAATGCATAATTTCTCTAGAAGTGAAGCACAGAAATTTTCAGTTTTCAATTTTGCAGGATAGTAGCAAAATACAATGATCTATTATTTGAATAACAGGAATCAAGAAGTCAATTTTGTGAACTTCCATCATTTAGTTCAACAAGTGATTGGTGCATTTCATCTACCAACCTTAACAGGCTTCATAGTCATGCTGACAGATGAAACATTTTGTTCCTTTAACTCTTTTGTCATTTCAGTCACCAAATCTGATGCCAACTCCTGAGAAAGAAACTCCATCAATGATAGAATGAGATGCATAACAAATTCTTAAGTATAACATGGCATCATATTACATGTAGTCGAGTTTGTAATGCTGTTTGAGACTCCTCAAGGTCTTTCTCTAGCTTTGAAATTGTGCCTTTAAGATGTGCGAATGCCATTTGAGACTTCTCACCATCTCTCCCTTGCTTTGCAATTGTATCCTTAGAAGACATGAGAGAAATTTGAGACTCTTCAACATTTTTCTCTAATTCAGTAATTGTGTCATTCTGCAGGAAGGAAACTGTTGGGATTGCATACACGCATCTCGTCATATTTTTTACAACCACACAGCAGCTGTGGTATGCAGCTCCTGATTTGACCTTAATCACAAAACCACCATCAGATGTTAAATTTGAATATTCCTGTCACGCCCTAGTTTTCATGAAACGGACATCCTAAAAAGTAGTTATATTAACTAACTTGGGCGCAACTAATTTTGAAACTTAGATGCATAACGGTAAAGAAAATAACTATAATTTAAAAACATTCTAACGGTAACCAGCAACGGCTTTCAAATTGGAATAAATTACTTTAACTAAAAACTGATAACACCCATAGTTCTGAAAACTGAAGAAAAATCACGAGTAAATCTAAGTACGTAAAAATACTAGAAATTTAGTCAACTTTAAACTTGAGTAGTTTAATTTAAGCTTAGATAATATTTAAAATCCGTCTCCCATCACCACTCCTCGCTTTCCAACTCCTCAACCTGAAAGGGGGAAAGGAAATATATTGGGGGTGAGCATGCAAGCATACTCAGTGGAGTCACGTTATTCAGAGTTAATGTTAGAAATAAATAATTAAGTAACCACTTGTAAATCACTTTCACATTTACACATATACATCGCCATAATACTTTGCCATAGAAAATTGTCATAATACTTTGCCATTGAACATTGTCATAATACTTTGCCATTAAACATTGCCATAATACTTTGCCATTGAACATTGCCATAGAACATTGGAGCACGGCGGGTTAAACCCGAAGACCCGTCGGTCCCGGACCACAAATAGGGCCCCTGGCTATTAGACTTTGCCGAGCACGGCGGGATTCACCCGAAGACCCGTCGGTCCCGGACCACAAATAGGGCCCCTGGCTATTAGTAACTTTGCCATAATAATGAACTTCATCATTTGCATAACATTGGAAAACAATTCACATAGTAGACAACTTAAGCATTTACTTAAAACATCAAACACCGAATAACACATGCAAAAGAGCTCTACTAACCACTGTAGAGAATAAAGCAATAAAATCCCACCTCAAATATGAACGCGAGAAGTGATAGGTAGAAGCCTCGTACGAACTAGCCCTCGTAATTACCGTCGCCTAAAAATAGATAATTAAATTTAAACCCTTATACTAATATAAAATTTCAAATAAAACACCTAAAATTGAACTTCCCAACCCACGAATTGATCTCGATGAACTCTGAATTAAACCTTGAAATAAACATTGAAAAAGTATTCATGATCTAATCTTTCAGTGAGCATATTCTAATATAGATAATCCTTTGTTTATAAATAATGTTATCATTACTAAATAAAATATTCCTAACACACGAACTTATAAATTGATCATGAAAAACCAATCTGTTAACCAAATCATTCTTAAATATATTATAACGAATGCAGTCCAAAATCTAATAAGAAAATTGATTGAAAAATTCCAAACCCTTAACAATTACACCTCCACTAACTCATTCTAATCTAACAGGTATCCATACACACACTCCCACATGCAGGAAAACACACACATATACCTAAAAATCTGTATATTAATATATATTTCTATGCATATGATCGGAGGGAGTAACAGTTCTAAACGAAAAAGTAAATAAACAAGAGACAAAGAGAAAATAATTACCGTATGTTTCTTGCTACATAAAATTGTGCAGATGAAAATGATATGATCTGTGATATGGGATTTCTAGGTTAAAGTCTTGTTTGTATATAAATCATGGGTAAAAGTTGGGCTTGGGTTAAAGCACGTATGAAAACTCAGGGAGTGGGCATTTATGCCAGAAGATAAAAACTGCTACACAATTTAATAGAGAGCTGTTACGGTTTCTTTTAAAATTTGAAAAGTTAGCAGCAGTTTTTTTTTTTTTTTTTCCTAACCTCCTATTTTTTGTAACGGGTGTTTACAATCTACCCCACTTAAAAAAAATTTCGTCCTCGAAATTTAGAAATCTTACCACGTGGGAAAAATTCGGGGTATTTTGCTTGCAACTCTTCTTCTCGTTCCCACGTGGCTTCGTCCACTCCATGGCGACTCCATTTAACTTTGACTAGCACCATGTCTTTGTTGCGAAACTTGTGGATCTTCCTTTCTAGAATGAGTTCAGGGACCTCCTCATACGTCATATCTTTGTTGATTTCCAAAGTTGCATGGTTGACAACGTGGCTCGGATCATGTACGTACTTCCTCAACATTGACACGTGGAAGACGTTGTGCGTCAACGCAAGTGTTGGCGGTAAGGCAAGCCGGTAAGCTAGATCACCAACTCGTTCTAAAATCTCAAAAGGGCCAATATATCTTGGCCTAAGCTTCCCCTTGACACCAAATCTGGTAACTCCCTTCATAGGAGAGATCTTCAAGAACACCTTCTCGCCTTGAGTGAACTGCAAGTCTTTCCTTCGTTTGTCGGCGTACGACTTTTGTCTATCTTGGGCCACCTTAATTCTTTCTCGAATCTTTTGCACTACCCCAACCGTCTGCTCGACAATTTCGGGTCCCAAAATTTTCTTCTCTCCGACTTCATCCCAATATGTTGGAGATCTACATTTCCTTCCGTACAGCGCTTCGTAAGGAGCCATTCCAATCGTAGCTTGATAACTGTTGTTGTAAGCGAACTCCACCAGCGGTAGGTAGGCTTCCCAATTGCCACCAAGATCCAACACGCATGCTCTTAACATATCCTCCAAAATTTGAATAGTTCTTTCGGACTGTCCATCGGTTTGAGGATGAAAGGCTGTACTGAATTTCAACTTGGTCCCCATAGCTTCTTGTAAACTTCTCCAAAATTTGGAAGTGAATCTAGTGTCTCGGTCAGATACAATCGAGACAGGAACTCCATGTAGTCTTACAATCTCTCGAACATACAACTGAGCAAACTTATCCATACCAAACGTCATCTTGATGGGTAGGAAGTGTGCCGATTTTGTCAATCTATCAACAATGACCCAAACTGCTTTATTTCCCTTTGTTGATGGTGGTAGACCCACTACGAAGTCCATCGTGATGTGTTCCCACTTCCACTCCGGAATGTCAAGTGGTTTTAGTAGTCCCGAAGGTCGTTGATGCTCGGCTTTCACTTGTTGGCACGTCAAACACCGTTCCACAAAAGCTCCGATGCTTCCCTTCATATTCCTCCACCAAAATAGTGTCTTCAAGTCTCGATACATTTTTGTTCCTCCCGGATGGGCTGTGTACGGCGTACAATGAGCTTCTTCCAAAATCTCTTTTCTCAACTCCTCGTCTTTTGGTACGCATAGTCGACCCTCGAAAACAAGTGTACCGTCAGGCGTCAACATGAATCCTTTTGCACTCCCATCTTGTACACGCTTCCTCATCTTGTTCAAGAATCCATCTTTGTCTTGTGCTTCTTTGATTCGGTCTCGTAACAAAGGCCGAATTATCATCGTTGCTACAAGTGCCTCAACACTCTTTGGCGACTTTAAAATCTCTATATTCAGCTTGGCGAAGTCCTTCACTAACTCTTCTTGTTGCGTCAATAGACATGATAGCCCCCCTTGAACTTTGCGGCTTAGTGCGTCCGCCACTACGTTTGCCTTGCCGGGATGATATTGAATCGTGCAATCGTAGTCTTTTACCAGTTCAAGCCACCTTCGTTGCCTCATATTCAACTCCTTTTGTGTGAAGAAATACTTCAAACTCTTATGATCGGTGTAAATCTCACACCTTGCACCATATAGATAATGCCTCCAAATCTTCAAAGCATGAACCACAGCAGCAAGTTCCAAGTCATGAGTGGGGTAATTCAACTCATGGACCTTTAATTGTCTCGATGCATATGCAACTACTTTACCATGTTGCATCAAAACACAACCCAAACCTTGCTTCGATGCATCGGTGTAGATAACGAATTCATTAGAACCATCCGGGATCGTTAGTACTGGTGCAGTGACTAATCTTCTCTTCAACTCCCGGAAACTCTCCTCACATTCCTTGGTCCACTCAAACTTTTCTCCCTTTCTTGTTAATCGAGTCATAGGTGATGAAATTTTTGAGAACCCTTCGATGAATCTCCGGTAATACCCTGCCAAGCCCAAAAAACTACGAACCTCATTCACATTCGTAGGTGCCTTCCACTCGCTAACTGCTTCCACCTTTGCCGGATCGACCTCTATCCCGTGAGCGGTGATTACATGCCCAAGAAACAAAACTCGGTCCAACCAAAATTCACATTTCTTGAACTTCGCGTACAATTTCTCTTTGCGAAGTACCTCCAATGCCGTACTTAGGTGTTCCTTGTGTTGTTCTTGATTCTTCGAGTAGATCAATATATCATCGATGAAGACGATGATGAACTGATCCAAGTACGGATGAAACACCCGGTTCATCAAGTCCATGAATACGGCAGGAGCATTGCTTAGTCCAAATGGCATAACTACGAACTCGTAATGTCCATATCGAGTCCTAAATGCCGTCTTCGGAATGTCGCTATCCTTAATCTTTAGCTGGTGATATCCGGACCTCAAATCAATCTTGGAGAAGACACTGGCCCCTTTTAACTGGTCGAACAAATCCTCTATCCTTGGCAATGGATATTTATTCTTGATAGTGAGTCGGTTCAACTCCCTATAGTCGATGCACATCCTCATAGTTCCGTCTTTTTTCTTCACAAACAAAACAGGAGCTCCCCATGGTGAAACACTTGGCCGGATAAACTTCTTGTCCAATAGTTCTTGTAGTTGCACCTTAAGTTCTTCCAACTCCTTCGGTGCCATCCGGTATGGTGCCTTGGATACAGGTGCTGATCCGGGTACCAAATCTATGGTAAACTCCACTTGCCTATCTGGGGGAGTACCCGGCAAATCTTCAGGAAAAACATCTTGATAATCACGAACTACAGGTACGTCTTCAATATTCGGTTCACGAGCTGGGGTACCCATTACGTTGACCAAATACCCTTGACAATCGCCCCTCCGAAGCATCTTCATGGCCTTCATAGCGGTTATGATGAGGTTGTGAGTTCCGGGTCGAGACCCGAAGTATACTAATTCCTCTCCACTCGGTAATTTCAGCACAACTTCCCTCTTACGACAGTCAATACTAGCTTGGTATCTAGACAACCAATCCATCCCAAAGATCACGTCAAAGTGATCCATCTCTATAACATATAAGTCAGCCTCTAGACTTCTACCACATATGTCTAAGTTCACATCCTTAGCTACCTTATCAGCAACTATTGTTTCACCCGAGGGAATACTAACATCAAGTGCTTTTACCGTATTGGTTTCTTTGCAACCAACTTTGGCACAACACTTCGTGGACACAAAAGAATGTGTTGCACCCGTATCAAATAAAGCTACAACCGGAACCTTATTTAACGTTAACATACCTGCCAGAGTGTCTGAATTTTGATGCTCTTCATTCTCTTGTCCAGTCATGGAGAACACTCTAGCATTTCTCTTTGGTGCCGAATTTTGATTCCCAAAGTTGGGACAGTACGGAGCTGTGTGACCCGGTTGATGGCATCTGAAACATAAACCTTTCCCCGCAAGACATTCTCCCAAATGGTTCTTTCCACAATTAGCGCAGGTTGGCTTGACAGGTTGAGCGTTAGCACCCGTGGCGCCTCGAAATCTGCCCGGTGCAAAGTTGTTGTTCTGGGGACGTGTGAATGATGAATTGCCTTGGAATCTTGCTTGCTTGCCCTGATTGTTGTTCCGAGGTTGCTCATCCCACTTCCTCTTTCCCGAATTTTCAGCTGGCCTTCGAGTGACAATTTCATCTTGCTGACTCATTTCAATCTCTCCCGCTCTTTTGACCAAGTCACTGAAGGGCATGTCTCCGTGACTTGCAAGGATGTTTCGTATTTCCGGACGTAACCCCTTCTTGAACTTCTTAGCCTTCTTACGTTCTGTGTCCACCATGTCTGGGGCAAAACGGGACAACCTGCTGAATTGTCTCTCGTACTCCTCGATAGTCAGATTTCGCTGCTGTAAATTGGAGAATTTGGACTCCATCTGGTCACGGAAAGAGTCGGGGAAATACCTCTCCATGACTATTTCCTTGAACCCGTTCCACGTAAGTGCTTCACGTTCTGCTTCCGTCCTTGACCTCCAATAGCCTTCCCACCAATGGTCGGCATCCTCTACAAACTGAAATTCTGCACATGATACTCGTTGCTGGTCTGTGCACCTGATAAGTCGGAAGACACGTTCAAGTGCTCGAATCCATTCCTCGACCGCAGAAGGCCCGGCCCGTCCATTGAAAGTTGGTGGCTTGTATCGACGAAATTGCTCCACAACCTTGGCATTGTTTTGGAAATTTAGTTCCTCATTGTTAGCTTGATTGTTCCCTTGCTCCCCGTTGTTGACCTGGTTCACATTATCTCCTTGATTGTCCATAGTCTACGAAAAATTCAGAACTTTGTTTTATTAATCACCAATTCACCATTATAAAATCCAAAGAAGAACGAAAGTTTTAAAAGCACAGAAGTGCATAACACAATAGAAAATAATTTATTCTTTATAAAGTGAAACCATTAACTCAAGTGGTACAAAAAGAAAATATCAAATAAATAAAATTTATTATGTTGAATTATTCAATATGGTCAACTTCTGGGTTCTCTTCGGGCTCCTCCTCCATTGGTTCCTCTTCTTGCCTCATTTCCTCCTCATATTCCATTTGGAGTTTGTCTTCGTGGGCTTGTGCTCTCTTTTCGTTTGGTGTACGCGTGTCGTTTGTTAGCCACATCGTCAATAAATTGTATTCAAAATGGACATAACTCCATCCGAACTCTGCTTCTTCGTCCTCCATTTCCTTGTATAATCTTTCAGCTGGCTCCCTCCACTCGCTTGGAAGCGAACGAGATAAAACATAAATGGCATATGATACGGAAGGTCCGCGCTTTCGATCTTTTACTTTCATCCACATGCATCGCATACGTGCTAAGTGAGTCTCCAAGTCGTCACGTCCATTATACTTATAATGAAGGAATTTCTTAGTTTGCTCATCATAAGGGGAGGTAACCCTCTTCCTAGGTCCCTTAAAGGAACTATATACCATCTACCAACGTAGTTCACATATCAGATTGAGTATCCTCAACAATGTATAATTCTTTCATGTGAAACATAATCTATTCTAGTTATTCAAGGGCGATTACACAATCATGGTCATAGCATATTTAGCTTGCTTGGAAACATGAACATTACAATATGGCCACATAACTTAGTTGAATCCTTTGAAATGTAATATGTAGAGCAACATCATTACAATATAAACAAAATAAGAGTATGTACCTTTCGGAGTTGGAGAGGTGAGGCGATGATGGACGACTTATTACTATAATTTACTCATCAACCGTTGCATTTTAAATAATTCATTTCGAAAATTAGATTTTAACAAGTCTACAAGAACGTAAACCTGGCTCTGATACCACACTGTCACGCCCTAGTTTTCATGAAACGGACATCCTAAAAAGTAGTTATATTAACTAACTTGGGCGCAACTAATTTTGAAACTTAGATGCATAACGGTAAAGAAAATAACTATAATTTAAAAACATTCTAACGGTAACCAGCAACGGCTTTCAAATTGGAATAAATTACTTTAACTAAAAACTGATAACACCCATAGTTCTGAAAACTGAAGAAAAATCACGAGTAAATCTAAGTACGTAAAAATACTAGAAATTTAGTCAACTTTAAACTTGAGTAGTTTAATTTAAGCTTAGATAATATTTAAAATCCGTCTCCCATCACCACTCCTCGCTTTCCAACTCCTCAACCTGAAAGGGGGAAAGGAAATATATTGGGGGTGAGCATGCAAGCATACTCAGTGGAGTCACGTTATTCAGAGTTAATGTTAGAAATAAATAATTAAGTAACCACTTGTAAATCACTTTCACATTTACACATATACATCGCCATAATACTTTGCCATAGAAAATTGTCATAATACTTTGCCATTGAACATTGTCATAATACTTTGCCATTAAACATTGCCATAATACTTTGCCATTGAACATTGCCATAGAACATTGGAGCACGGCGGGTTAAACCCGAAGACCCGTCGGTCCCGGACCACAAATAGGGCCCCTGGCTATTAGACTTTGCCGAGCACGGCGGGATTCACCCGAAGACCCGTCGGTCCCGGACCACAAATAGGGCCCCTGGCTATTAGTAACTTTGCCATAATAATGAACTTCATCATTTGCATAACATTGGAAAACAATTCACATAGTAGACAACTTAAGCATTTACTTAAAACATCAAACACCGAATAACACATGCAAAAGAGCTCTACTAACCACTGTAGAGAATAAAGCAATAAAATCCCACCTCAAATATGAACGCGAGAAGTGATAGGTAGAAGCCTCGTACGAACTAGCCCTCGTAATTACCGTCGCCTAAAAATAGATAATTAAATTTAAACCCTTATACTAATATAAAATTTCAAATAAAACACCTAAAATTGAACTTCCCAACCCACGAATTGATCTCGATGAACTCTGAATTAAACCTTGAAATAAACATTGAAAAAGTATTCATGATCTAATCTTTCAGTGAGCATATTCTAATATAGATAATCCTTTGTTTATAAATAATGTTATCATTACTAAATAAAATATTCCTAACACACGAACTTATAAATTGATCATGAAAAACCAATCTGTTAACCAAATCATTCTTAAATATATTATAACGAATGCAGTCCAAAATCTAATAAGAAAATTGATTGAAAAATTCCAAACCCTTAACAATTACACCTCCACTAACTCATTCTAATCTAACAGGTATCCATACACACACTCCCACATGCAGGAAAACACACACATATACCTAAAAATCTGTATATTAATATATATTTCTATGCATATGATCGGAGGGAGTAACAGTTCTAAACGAAAAAGTAAATAAACAAGAGACAAAGAGAAAATAATTACCGTATGTTTCTTGCTACATAAAATTGTGCAGATGAAAATGATATGATCTGTGATATGGGATTTCTAGGTTAAAGTCTTGTTTGTATATAAATCATGGGTAAAAGTTGGGCTTGGGTTAAAGCACGTATGAAAACTCAGGGAGTGGGCATTTATGCCAGAAGATAAAAACTGCTACACAATTTAATAGAGAGCTGTTACGGTTTCTTTTAAAATTTGAAAAGTTAGCAGCAGTTTTTTTTTTTTTTTTTCCTAACCTCCTATTTTTTGTAACGGGTGTTTACAATTCCCCTTCAAACCGAAAAAAAAGACAGCATTTGTAGTGGTTGCATACTTGCATATGAGACTAGTTGTTTGAGAACATTACACTGAACAAATTCTTTTTCTTGAACATTCAGGTGCAATTAGATATAAAAAAAGAAGATAAAAATAACTGTATTTCACAAAGAACATAAAATTCCTATGAACATTTACAAAGGTTATAGTCATGAATAAACAAGGTGCAATGGACAAAACTACGATAAAAGCAGAATGGCTTCACCTAGGTGCATGCAAGAATCAGGGGTACATATTTGGTCTACTGCTTAATAAAAAAAAATACGGGAGCAGAAAATAAACAACCATTTGCCCTCCCCAAAATTTTAAAAGAAATTAGAATGATGGAATATACATGTCATTTTAAGATGTGCTTTGTAAAAAAACATGTAATGTAAATCAGCGATCGTTCAACTTTTCTGTTAAAATTTGGGGCAAAAGTGAGAGTAAGAGAGAGAGAGGACAGAAAAAAGCAAGCTAGCTCTTAATATTGATATGACAAACAAATTCCGCTTAAAGTTAAATTTGAGATGCAACAACACTGCAACCGAAAAGGATATGAGTGGGTTTCTGACGCTGCAAATTATTTTCTAGAAGTTAAAAATAGTAAGCAGATATTACACCTTCAAATAAACGAAAAAACGGTGGAAGATTAATAGTAGAATTAGCAGATAAGATTGCACAATAAGAACAATGTATAGCACATCATACCTTTCCAAATAGATAAACGTTCCCAGCATTAGCACCATAGATCTCCTCGTGTGCATCAAGCATGTAGAACGGCAATGATCCATCAGACTCCGCTTCAAAATCCAATTTCTCCTCGGTCTGATTTCCTCTAGCTCCATACCCATTACAATCATCAATCCCTGCACTTATCACCGCTTGCCACCCTGCAGTAGCACTAAGAGCTGGATCTTTCATCTCATCGGTTTTTGCATTGAGAGAAAACACCTTTTTCTCCACCTCCTTTACTTCACACTTATTCAACAAGCATCCTTTATTCTCATGATCTAAAGCTTCACTATTCTCCTTAATTTCCTCATTTCTTATCATGTCTTCTGAATTAGTCCCTCTTTCAGCAATGTGCAATTTATTTAACTCACTCTTATAATTTTCACCCTGTTCAGAACAATCCTTCCATGTCTCATAATTTACATCAGGACATCTGTTAATTGCATTAGCAGCATCTGAATTAAGACTCCTAACAACAGGCTTCTCAATCTTAACCGGTGGAAAATTGTTAGAGTTGTTAAAGGCCAAATTGCTGGAATTCGTTCTTCTTCTCCTCTCCCTATCACTCTCATCAGGTGCAAACTCAGCAATCACATCATCAAAAATACTATCGCATGAAATATTCCTCTGTATGTCTTTCTTAAATACAGACGAAGTGAACATACTAGAGATCCTTTGCTTACCCATCAAAGCTGCCGCTGACGCCGGGGCAGATGGTTTTTTAGCATTCCCCTTCTCCGAATTAGACTTTTCATTCTTCTTTTTCGGCTTCTCCGACTCTCCCTCAGATTCTCCGGAGGACAGTGCTGCCCCGGCAATTGACCAATCTTCTTCCTGGCCTTCGTCGCCGTACCCTAAACCATTGTCGTCGATAATAAAACCCTTGACCTCTTCGCGGCGCTTAGCGACGGGATCGTCGTACTCATCGTCATCCATGCTATCGTAAATAGGCTGCTCCAATTTCACCTGGAAGCCGCCATCATCCATCTCCCGGCGGCCGCAGCGGCGGATTGTCTTGAGACGCTCGAGTGCATCCTTACGCGCCGACACAGTCGTGCCGTGGGTCTGCTGCCGGCCGGATTCCGTAGGCCGTTCGTCAGGCATATTTGTTTTCTTCTCTAGGTATGTGTGATCAAAGAAGCAGGTATTCGTTCCACAGAGAACAAAAGAAACAGCAAATACCCGCCAAAATTAGAGCTTACAAAACAGGCCAGCGGGATGGGGCGAGCTAAAACCCGTAAAAGGCCGCCTTCTGGCGGGGCGGGCCAAAAATTTGGCGGGCCGCGGATTTTGGCGGGCTGGCCCACTTTTAATTTTTAATATATTTTTTTATTTTTAAAAAAATTAAAATATAGTATAATTTAAAAACTCTAATATATAAAATTCATCAAAATCAAATATAATCAAACAATTTATCTTGATAACTATCATTCTAAAAATATTAAAATAAAATTTATTAACTTTAATTAGAAAAATAATTTTCTACAAATTAAAGTTCACAATATATTATAATAATAATTTATGAAAATTGACTCCTACAATTCAAATTCATCATGTATAAACATAAATTTTACAAAATACACCTAAAAATGATACTATAATAGTTGACTATGTACAAAAAAATGTAAAAATTTATTATTTTTTAAAAACTTTTTTTAAGGCGGGCCGGCTCGCCCCAACCCGCCCCCAACCCGCAACAGCCCGCGACCCAAACGGGTCAGTCCATTTAGGCCCGCTTCCAAACGGGCTAAGAAATCTCTAAGCCAACCCTCATTTTAAGTATGGCGGGGCGGGACGGGCCGGTCCAACGGGCCCAACCCACTTTGACAGCTCTAGCCAAAATGATGGGGATTGGTTGGAGGGGTTTATTTAAAAATGTGGACCAACCACGATGGTTTAGATTTGTTGACGGGTCCGACTATATACCCCTCCATTATTAAGAGATACACCTCCCTTTATTAAAAAAATATAAAAATTCTATAATATCCTTATCATTTTAAACAGAGAAGATGTTGGAGTTATACGTGAAAGTATGTTTTTACTTTGTATAACTCGTGTATCAAACACTCGATTTATGAGAATAATTCTTTTATCACATTTGCTTTAGATATAATTGAATGTTGAATTTCTATTGCAAACCGTTCAATATATAGTACATGTTACATTGTAGTTAATGTGGTGATACCCGATCACGGAAGACAACATTAACAGTTTACTTGTAACTAAACGTACAATTCACGACCCAGGTGGAATTGAACAATCCGCCGTGAAAGGTCGATGTGTAAGGCTCAGATTGGTCTGTCTTGACTAAGAGATTGCACTAGCACATTTAGTATGTGTTGAAGAGGTCCTACAGCGAGGATAAATTCTTCTGTTCTGAAAGGTGAAGAATTAGACCTCAGTGGTTGTTGATTTCTTAATCTCCGTCACTTAAATAGGACCGTGTGTGCTTAATGGTTACTGCTTTGATTCATGTTGGGTGAGAATCATCGTGACTTCGAACTTTGTGTCTTGGGCAGTAATATTAATCATACGACGGTTGCTAAGATTTAATACAGAGAAACGCGTGCGAGTACGGCTCGTGTGATTAGTCCCCTTGGTGGGCTCAGAAGTTTTATTGTACCAAATCTTGCAAGTGAAGAATTAGTTTCTTCGGTACGAATAATAATGTTGAGCTGTCTTTACTCCAAGGTGAAATATATTAATTAATTTAGAGCTATTCAAAAGCTCAATTAATTAATGAACTTGATAATCTTAAACGCGGGAAATAATAACCGGGAGCCCATATTATCGTAATATGAATTAAGATGGATAGTGCAATATTAATTTATTAGTGGTAATAATTAATATTAATGGATTGAATTATATTGGGGCTCAATATTGAAATTCAGAAGTCCATTAGGAGGTCCAATCTTAATTCTCCTTAAGGCCCCTCAAGTAGCTCAATTAAGTAGCCCAATAATGATAAGGTGATTAAAATAAAGAATATATCTATGCTGATTTTTTAACATTATTTTCGAAAATAAGGATTTAAAAAGAAATGAGATTTTGTTGATTTTCTTGGAAAGATATTATGGAAGATATGTATTCTAGAAATACAAGAATATCTCATAAATTCAAGAAGATCCAAATCTTGGATTTCATCCTTGCAATTTTCGAAAATCACCCTATAACAAGGTGAGTGAGATTTTTGTGGAATATTTTTTTGGAGAAAAGAATATATGGGATATATTCAAGATTTCTTAGAGTCTAAGAAAAGATTTTCTCCAAGCCCATATCTTCTATAATTTTCGGCCAACCCCCTTTATAAATAGGAGATGATTATTTCATCTCCAAGGACATAATTCCATGTGTTGGAAAAATCAAGAGCATATATATTTTTCTTTTTCCTTAGTTATTAAATTACTTGAAAGCGTCTCCCACCGGCGATCAAGTGAGGTGAAAAGGGAAATACTTGAGAAGGCTTTGGGTTGATAAAGCGAGATTATAATTGTACCGTATATTCAAAGGCCAATTCTACAAGAGGTACGTTAATCGCATATTTAATTGTTTATTCCGCTTAATTAAATATGTGAAATTAATTCAACATGCATGATGATAATTAGTTGTTGGAATTATTATTTGAATTAATTAGGATTAATTCATGCTAGTAATAATTGTATTTAAATTCGTATTTAAAATTCATCCCGAATAGATTCCGGGCACCCCAATTTTCCCAACAACTGGTATCAGAGCCACGGTTTCGGGCTCTGAATTTTAAATTGGAATTTAAATTGTTAAACATTAAATTGAAATTGGATAGTAGAATTGTTAGATCTTTTTTGCAGGTATCCAATTGTCATGGTTTTAATGTTGTTAATTTCATGCGTGTAAGTTAATTGTTTTTTAATTCGATTCGTTCGAATTCGTTTTTCTCGTGAGAAAATCCACGAGTAGATTAGTTGTTTTTATTTTGATTCGATCATTGTAATAGACTAGTCTAGATCTAGTATTTATTTTTTTTTGTAAAAATAAATTGTAACCGGATCGTGACGAAGAACGAAGAATTAAAAACGGCGTACCCGGACGACGCATACAAGCGTGGCGCGTGTATGGACGTAAAATCATGCAAGGGGTGAAGAAAACGAGGACGAACGGCGAAAAAAACGGCGCACGGGGGTGCACGGCGCACGCCGTGCGCATCGGGGGCACGGCGCCGCGCGCAGGCGTGCGCGCGCCTCGGGCGCGGGCTGCAGCGCCTCGGGGCGCTCCGGGCGGCGCCTCGGGTGCGCCTCGGCGCGCCTCCGTGCAGCGCCTCGGGCAGCGTTTCAGCGCTTCTCGGACCGGGAAGCGCGCGGGCCCACTTCGTGGGCCGACGCGCGCTGTATCTCAGGCCGTGGAATTTTTTCGGTTCGTGTTTTTTTTTTGTGTGATTTTAAACGTCGTCCCGAACCCCAAACGATGCTGTTTTTTAAGAAGTGTTGTTGTTCGAGTGGGAGCACGTCGAGACGAACGTCGGAAAGCAACAAGGACGATTTTTCGCATCAAGACGTGAAGAAATTAAACCGTGACAATTGGATTTGAGTGCTCCAATGTGTTTAATTTTGTTTTGATGGCACTTATTATTATTTGTTAATATGTGTTTGCATGAATTTAATTGTCCAAGAAAAATCTTACTTTCGAAAATTACTAAGTATGTTTTTATAATCGCAATTTTATTCCGGATATTAAAATTGGATTATTTTGGCCTCCATAATTTATTTATTTGTGAAGTTCTTTTGGAATACATTTCCCCCTCGGATCGGCCAAAAGAACGGATTTCACATGAATAAATTCCGAAAGGATGATTGTGGATTATTACTAGTGGCGGTATTGACCCTCACCACGAGTGGCTTGCTCAAAGCGAAATAATAATCCTGTATTTAATTATGGTTATTACTTAGGCATAGGAAATTGATATTAACTTACTCCCCTCGGAGTCCCTGTCAATTTCTATGTGGTCAAAGTGGGAGCCAACTATTAATTTTGAATTAAGGATTTGTAACTTTTAAGTTTGTGATCCGCTTGAATGTATTTAAATGTATAGACCACCCCTCGTGGCGCATTTAAATTGTTTCGAGATGTTGGCTGATGCATGATTATATTGTTTTAAGGTTTCAATATAATTGATGTGATCGAATTATGTGATAATTTCATATTTTTCTAGATATTGATATGAATGCATGTTTTATTCTCATTTCATCATGTCGCAACCTTTTAATCCACTGTTTAATATACTTAAAGTTAATAAACCTTTTGGAGAAAATTATATCGATTGGAAATGTTTTTTTTAAATTTGTCCTTACTGCACGAAAACACAATTGGGTTATTTATGTTAATATACCCGGCAAGCCTAATGATAAGTCAAGCAATGGGAAGAGGCAGTTTATGATCGGAAGCGTGACAATGAATGAAGTGCATCATCTTGACATATCTGTCTGAGGATTTGAGGCGCGTTCATGAAGACATTGTATCCGCTGTTGAAATCATGGAACACCTTGAAGAGATGTTTTCACATCAGAATCCCATGACTAATCAGTTCACCAAACATGACTCGGTCAAGTTGGAAATGGTGGAAGGAACGCCCGTGAGGGAGCACGTTCTCGAGATAATGGCATACCTTAACAAGTTGGAAGTACTTGGTGCGGATTTTGATTGATTTCATATACCATTCCCTACCGAGAAGCTTTGAGTAGTTTCATCTGAACTGTCAGATGAATGAACGGACAAGTCGTTTGCCCGAGCTCTTGCAAGCTTTAGTTTCGGTGGAGGTGATAATGGAGCACCAGTCTAGTGCTATGGTGGCTAATGGTTCGTCTACCTCTTTTGGTCCCAAGGGAGGGAAAAAGAGGAAGAGAACCAAAGGCCGGATCCAAGCAAATCCAATTGTTGCGAAAGGCAAATGCAAAGGCAAGCATCGAAGGGGAAGTGTTTTAGTTGCGGTGAGAAAGGACAATGGAGGTCTGCCTGTTCCAAGCCTAAGAGGCTAGGAAAGTTAGGTAATTCACATACCTTAGTCGTCGAAACTTGTGAAGTGGCGTATGCTGTCTATTCGTGGATAGTGGATACGAGAGCTACTGATCACATTTGTTTCATAGGTTTAAGCTAACCCGACGACTTAACGGAAGTGAGATCCCCATCACATCGGGCAATGCTACGAGAGTGGCAGCTGAAGCAGTGGGAGAAGTGCGCCTATCTTGTGAAGATAGAGTTATGGTCTTGAGAGACGTTCCTCATGTTCCTAGTTTGGAAAGAACTCAACCTTCAGTTTCTAAACTGTTTGAATAGATACTCAGTTTCTTTTAATAAGGATGTTATTATTGCTTGAAACGATGAGTTTATCCGTTCCAGAACTTTAATGGATGATCTTTATACCATTATTTGGGCACACCACTCACAAAATTGAATCTAATAACACATCGATTATTTCGAGTAATAAAAGAAAGCGTTCTTCAGAGATGAACGAAACACTTCTATGGCATCTTAGACTAGGTCATATTAATCTAAAGTGGATAGAGAGATTGGTGAAAGACGGATCCTTGGAATCATTCCAAGTCGAACCGTTTCCAACTTGTGAATCCTGTTTAGAGGGTAAAATGACCAAGAGGGCATTTGGAGCCAAGGGGAATAGAACTACGGAAGTGTTAGAACTCGTTCATACCGATATGTGTGGTTCAATGACGATCATAACAAGAAGAGGTATGAGTAATTTGATGATTACTCAAGATACGGATACATCTACCTTATGATGCATAGGGAAAGAAGTATCAAGTCTCTACGATTTGTTCGTGGAGGCGAATACCTTAGCAATGAATTCTTGAACTACCTATCGGAAGAAGGGATTGTATCCCTGTTGACCACATCGGGAAACCCTCAATAGAACGGTGTGGCGGAACGAAGGAGCCAAACTCTTTTAGAAATAGTCAGATCCATGATGAGTTATTCGGATTTACCCAAGTCGTTTTGGGGTAACGCCTTGGAAACAATGACTTACATTCTAAACTTGGTGCCATCCAAATCGGTTCCTAAAACCCCAATGGAATTGTGGACCGGGGCGCAAGCCCAGTCTAAGACACTTGCAGATTTGGGGTTGTCCGGCATACGTGCTAGACAAGGAAGCCGGTAAATTGGATCCATGTTCGGAATTAAGGTTGTTTATAGGATATCCCATGGGAACGAAAGGGTGTATGTTCTATAGTCTCAATGATTAAAAGACCGTGATTAGTTTGCACTTTAAATTCTTGGAGGAAGACTATATGAACAAAAGAAAGCCCAGAAGTGAGATTACCTTAGACGAGTTAAGAGGGCAAACTCCTATACCAAGTATACAAGATGATATACCACACGTCATACCTTCACAACCGGAACCCCGTCGTAGTGGGAGGATTGCAAGGCAAACCGAGAGATTCATGGGAATTGGAGAATCTTCGGATTTGATTCCCGGCGATGAATCAGACCCATGAACGTACGACGAGGCAATCCAAGATAAAGACGCGGAGGCGTGGCAAACCGCAATGGAAACCGAGGTGGGTTCGATGGATTATAATCAAGTGTGGGAGTTGGTTGATCCACCTAGTGGGGTAGAGCCCATTGGATGCAAGTGGGTGTACAAGAGGAAAAGAGGATCGGACGGAAGGGTAGAGACCTTCAAAGCAAAGCTTGTGGCCTGTGGCCTGTAGCTATGCTTAAGTCCATCCGTATTCTCTTGTCGATCGCTGCGCACTTAGATTACGAGATCTGGCAAATGGATGTCAAGGCAGCTTTCCTTAACGGAAGTCTTGATGGGATCTATATGCAACATCCCAAAGGTTTCGGTGAAAAAGGCCAAGAGCACCTCGTATGCAAGCTTAAGAGATCCATTTATGGACTTAAGAAAGCGTCGCGTACTTGGAACCAGTGTTTTGATCAAGTTATTAAGTCTTACGGGTTTGTGATCAAAACAAGTTCGAAAGTTGTGGGTGTAAAAGGTGTGACGGAACTGCGGTGGTATTCTTAGTATTATACGTAGACGATATTCTGCTCATTGGAAACAATGTAAAGGTATTGTCAGACGTTAGGGTATGGCTGTCAAATCAGTTTGATATGAAGGACTTAGGGAAAGCCGGTCACATCCTTGGGATCAAGTTCACTCGAGATCACAAGAGGAGGATGTTGGGTTTATCGCAAGTTTCATACAAAGCCACTGTTTTGAAGCATTTCAGCATGCAAGATTCCATGAAAGGTTTTGTACCTTTTAGGCACGGAATCCATCTATCTAAAGAAATATGCCCTAAGACGCAAGTGGAGATAGATGACATGAAAGACGTTCCGTACGTTTCGGACGTAGGAAGTCTTATGTATGCAATGTTGTGAACGAGACCGGATATCTGCTTTGCCGTGGGCATGATGGCAAGATATCAAAGTAACCCCGGGAAAACACATTAGATTGCAATTAAATGCGTTCTTTAGTTTCTGAAAAGAACTTGGTATAGAATGCTGATTTAACAATCAGACAATCTAATTCTCATGGGATACACGGACTCAAATTTTCAATCAGACATAGACTCCAAAATACCTACCTCGGGTAGTGTGTTTTGCATGGGAGAAGGAGCCATGACATGGAGAAGCGATTTGCAGAAATGCATCGCAGATTCGACCATGGAAGCCGAATAAGTAGTTGCTTGTGAAGTAGCGAAAGAAGCGGTTTGGCTCAAGTACTTCTTAGTGGACTTGGACGTTGTTCCGAATTTGCCCGACAAGATAACTGTCTTTTGTGACAATGCCGGGGCAGTTGCAAATTCAAGGGAACCGAGAGCCCACAAGGCCAGCAAACACGTTGAAAGAAAACACCATCTTATACGAGAAATCGTTAAGAGAGGAGATAAAGAGGTGGCAAAGATATGCGTCGGGGACAACCTAGTAAATCCATTCACAAAGGGTCTGCCTCTGAATACATTCGAGAGACATGTGGATGGAATGGGAGTCAAGACTATTGTCAATCTGCTTTAAGTATAAGTGGGAGGAATTATTAGGTTAGTGTAGGTTGACATGAGATGTCACGTAGAGCTACTACACTAAGACATGCGTGATGTATACTAAAAGCAGACTTTAAGTATAAGTGGGAGATTGTTGGAGTTATACGTGAAAGTATGCTTTTACTTTGTATAATCGTGTATCAAACACTCGATTTATGAGAATAATTCTTTTATCACATTTGCTTTAGATATAATTGAATGTTGAATTTCTATTGCAAACCGTTCAATATATAGTACATGTTACATTGTAGTTAATGTGGTGATACCCGATCACGGAAGACAACATTAACAGTTTACTTGTAACTAAACGTACAATTCACGACCCAGGTGGAATTGAACAATCCGCCGTGAAAGGTCGATGTGTAAGGCTCAGATTGGTCTGTCTTGACTAAGAGATTGCACTAGCACATTTAGTATGTGTTGAAGAGGTCCTACAGCGAGGATAAATTCTTCTGTTCTGAAAGGTGAAGAATTAGACCTCAGTGGTTGTTGATTTCTTAATCTCCGTCACTTAAATAGGACCGTGTGTGCTTAATGGTTACTGCTTTGATTCATGTTGGGTGAGAATCATCGTGACTTCGAACTTTGTGTCTTGGGCAGTAATATTAATCATACGACGGTTGCTAAGATTTAATACAGAGAAACGCGTGCGAGTACGGCTCGTGTGATTAGTCCCCTTGGTGGGCTCAGAAGTTTTATTGTACCAAATCTTGCAAGTGAAGAATTAGTTTCTTCGGTACGAATAATAATGTTGAGCTGTCTTTACTCCAAGGTGAAATATATTAATTAATTTAGAGCTATTCAGAAGCTCAATTAATTAATGGACTTGATAATCTTAAACGCGGGAAATAATAACCGGGAGCCCATATTATCGTAATATGGATTAAGATGGATAGTGCAATATTAATTTATTAGTGGTAATAATTAATATTAATGGATTGAATTATATTGGGGCTCAATATTGAAATTCAGAAGTCCATTAGGAGGTCCAATCTTAATTCTCCTTAAGGCCCCTCAAGTAGCCCAATTAAGTAGCCCAATAATGATAAGGTGATTAAAATAAAGAATATATCTATGCTGATTTTTTAACATTATTTTCGAAAATAAGGATTTAAAAAGAAATGAGATTTTGTTGATTTTCTTGGAAAGATATTATGGAAGATATGTATTCTAGAAATACAAGAATATCTCATAAATTCAAGAAGATCCAAATCTTGGATTTCATCCTTGCAATTTTCGAAAATCACCCTATAACAAGGTGAGTGAGATTTTTGTGGAATATTTTTTTGGAGAAAAGAATATATGGGATATATTCAAGATTTCTTAGAGTCTAAGAAAAGATTTTCTCCAAGCCCATATCTTCTATAATTTTCGGCCAACCCCCTTTATAAATAGGAGATGATTATTTCATCTCCAAGGACATAATTCCATGTGTTGGAAAAATCAAGAGCATATATATTTTTCTTTTTCCTTAGTTATTAAATTACTTGAAAGCGTCTCCCACCGGCGATCAAGTGAGGTGAAAAGGGAAATACTTGAGAAGGCTTTGGGTTGATAAAGCGAGATTATAATTGTACCGTATATTCAAAGGCCAATTCTACAAGAGGTACGTTAATCGCATATTTAATTGTTTATTCCGCTTAATTAAATATGTGAAATTAATTCAACATGCATGATGATAATTAGTTGTTGGAATTATTATTTGAATTAATTAGGATTAATTCATGCTAGTAATAATTGTATTTAAATTCGTATTTAAAATTCATCCCGAATAGATTCCGGGCACCCCAATTTTCCCAACAGAAGATACACTTCCAAAATTTAATTACTCCCTCAGTCGCGTTACAGCCGTCTACTGCTGCCATATTTTCTCAATCTTCATTTTTTATCCTGCACTTATTGGATACCAATCCAACCAGCACAAATAAAAAAAAAAGGAATCAATTTGGGAAAGCAATACAAAAATTTGAAAAGTAATAATTCTGAATTTTTTTTTTAGAGAAATTGAATGAAACATAGAAACGAAACATGAGAGAAAAAAAAAGACATGGTGCGTGTTGGAAAACAAACAAAAGATGGGAAAGAGAGGTTATAGGCGGTGGGTATCTGCTACAGATTGAAGAATCAAAGACAGGAGATAAGGGGGTGGACGGTGGTAGGCGCACAGCCGTGAGCGTGCGTCGCGGCGGTGAGCAGTCCCGGCTTGCTGCAGTGAAATAAGAGGCGTATAAAGAAGAAAAGTTAGGGCTTGTTTGTTTTGGAATTTAGGTGGACGTGTGAAGTCATGACTTTACATCCACAAGATGTAAAGTCTTGGATGATAATAAAAGTATGTGTTTGTTTTGAGATTTTAGTAGGATGAGATTTTACTTTATGTCAAATCATGTGTAAGTGAAAAGTAGGAAAGTGAGTGTAAGTGAGAGAAAAGTGATATTGTATTGGAATGGGTAATAATATTTTTAAATTGTATAAAGTGAATTGTATTGAAATGAGTAATAATATGTATATATAGGTGTGGATGAAGAATGAGATGTAAAAATTGGATATTACATCTCTAACTAGAATGGGGCGGGGACCGGAAAATTCTAGTCGTGTCTGTGTGAATCCCAAAACAAACAAGCCCTTAGGGTATGTTTGTTTTGGGACTCACACGGATGGACTTTGGACTTTGCAATCCACGCCCCATACGAGTTCGGGATTTAAAATCGGGTTTTCAAATCCCAAACTCAATCCCTACCTATAAACCTATTACTATTTTTCATATAATTAAATACAATCACATCATCACTTTTTTATCATCCACTCAACATCTCTCCTACTTTTCTCTTACACAATATAATAAAATAATACAACATCAATCACTAAAAGATATTGATTTGACATAAAGCAAAATCTCACCCTACTAAAATCCCAAAACAAACACATACTCATATTATTCATCAAGATTTTCACATCCTAAGATTTCAAAGTCATGACTTTCCCCGCACACTTAAATCTCAAAACAAACATACCCTTAGGGTTTTTAATTTAAGGGTATAATGGGTAATTTACAATGTTTAAAGGTGTATTTCTAAATTATGGAGGGGTAATTACTGCCAGCTTTAAATGATGATAGATGCGAGTCAACAAGCCCAACCACTCATGAGACGTCAATTTTAACGATTATCTGAAATGATGTCATTTTTGTTGTAAATCTGGAAGATTTGATATTCCAAATCTAGGAGATTTGGTGTGGACATTACTTGAGGACCAAGAATTATATTGGGCTTTATCCATTAGACTAGGGTTTTACTATTATATATACCTCATTGTATTCATGAATTATGTACTCTCATACACAACAATATTAGTGTAACTCCTGGCTTGGATTGCCCCCAGACGTAGTCCTTCCGGACGAACTGGGTAAACAAACGTTGTCTATTTAATTTACGCACTCAATTATAACACGTTATCAGCACGAGACTCTGTCTGAGACTAATCGGTACGATCTAAATTAATTTTCTCCATATCATGTTAATTAATTATCGTATCAAATTGTTTTGATCTATGCGTTACATATTTTGTATGCACATGAATTATTGCATCGATTTTTATTTCGTGTTTGCAATTAATTGGATCGAATTATTTTTGAAAAATATATATATATAAATCGGAGAACGCACGGCCGCCGCCGTTCACGGCCATCGCCGGCAACGCTCGCTGCCCGAAGCAGCCACAAGGCCGCGCCGCCCATTGAGTCGCAGCCTCCGAGCGTCGTCGCGCACGATTGCCCAGAAGCGCTGCAACACTCACCGCCAAACGCGGCCAAAATTACACTTTTCTTCACCGTGAGCGACCACTTAACGGCCGCCACCGCCGGCCGCCGCCTCGCGCTCTTGCGCCGCCGGGCCCACCTGTGCGTAACCGCGCACGCCAGCAGTGCCGCCGTGGCCCTGCAGCGCCGCCGCGCGCCAGCGCGGCCCAGGGAGCACCGCCGCGTTGATCCTCTCCCTGCGGGAATAATGACAGGGAAGACGTGTATAACTTGGGCCTTTCTTTCTTCTATAACCTGGGCCTTTCTTTCTTTCCTTTTTCTGGGTCGTGTCTTTAATGTATAAATTGGGTATTTTGTTTTAGTTTTTTCAAATATCCTGGACCTTGATTTATTATAAGTCTGGGCCAATTTAATTAAATATTTTTAATGGACTTTAATTAATTTAACTTGGGCCTCTTTTGGTAATTTATCTTGGATAATTTGCCTAAAGCAAACATGAGAATTTGTATAATTATTTATGCACATTATATTTAAATAGTCTCTTGGTTTTTACTAACCAATTTCGTGTTGAGCTTTCTTTTGATCTTGATACCTGTATGATTGCTCCACCCACTTGAGACGTGTCCAAGTCTCTGCCCGAGATTATACGGTACGCCCTAAATTAAATTTCATATGAATTCCATGTTTCGATGTGTACCTTTGCTATGAATTTATCATATTAGCATACGAATTGAAGTCATTGTAATTTGAATTGACGAGCAACAGCCGACGTCCCGAAGGCATTCGACTGCCGCCCGTCCCGCCGTCCGATCGCCAGTGCCGCCCCGTCGAGCGCGCCGCCCGATCGCGCGCTGCGTGCCGCCTCGCGCCGTTACCTTCGCGCGCGTGGAGCCTTGTGCCCCGCGCGCCCACACCCGATGTCGCGCCGCCGCTGCCGCCCGTCACGTATAGTCGCAGCCGCCGCCGCTGTCATCCGCCGTGCGCCGCCGCCGCCCTCTATGCGCGTCACTCGCAGTGTTTTTCTCGAATTTTTGTGATTTGCAATTTCGTTCTTGATATCACAAAATCCGTGTTAATTTAATTTTATATAATCCTGAAAATGTTTCGTTAAATTGCGTTAATATATACGAAATAATTATTCTAATGATTATTTCCTCTGTCTATTAAACCGTATATTTTCTGCAAATTATTTTCATGTGATTATTGTTATTTATTGTTATTGCATGCTTAAATGATTTTATTATCCTATGTGCATTAACACTGTGCACATAGTTTATAGTCCGCTCTTAATGCCGGGGTAGGCGGCGCCCGGTATTTGTCGGACCGTAAATTTATGCCTTGGGTAGACGGCGCCCAGTACGTGCATCTATGTGCCTTAGAATAATCAAATAAATCCTTATTCCTCCGTTGTTAATTAGTTTGATGAGCTTGCTCTCTTACCATGTCACTTTAAAAATTATAGTGAATAATGTCCAATATTACCATAATAGAATTCGATGAGCTTGCTCTCGATGGTAATAACTACCTGACATGGGCGCTAGATGTTGAGATCCATCTAGCCTTGAATGAGTTGAGCGAAACAGTTCTCGAAGGTTCGAAATCCACTAATGCCCTGAAGGTGAAAGCGTTGATTTTTCTCATGAACCACCTGAGTGAGGAATTCATTATTCATATCCTCATTCAGGGACCCCCGGAATATTATGGAGCTCCCTGTAGGACCATATACTCCTCCCTCCGGTACAATACGACCGGTGTATGCACCGTATTGTAACCCAGTTGATGCAGAACAATCTGCCAACATTCCACGCTAGCAACCTTATACACCAGCAGCAGTATAGGGACAATTATATTATTGGTTGCAAACGTGGAAGAGGGAGAGAGAGTAAGATGATCTGGGTTAAAGGCCGAGGTCGTCGTAAATCCGGTGGTCACTGAACCTCGAATTTCGCTCTTCAAAATCTGGCAAGGTTAAAGCAGTCCTGCTACAGATGCGGATGCTGAGGCCATTGGTCTCGCACGTGTCGCACTCCCAAGCACTTGGTCGAGGCTTATCAAAAGCAGCAGAAGGACCTAGAGTCGAAACTCACCATGCCAGACTGCTTGAAGCAGACTTTGACCAAAACAACGTCGATCCTATGGGCATCAAGCTCAAGGACCTTGGAGATGATGAGTGATTTGTGTATTTGATTGTTTTAGTACTTTATTTTTTGATCCTTTCTTTCGGATATTTTATTTATGGATGAATTTATTAGCTTTGATGTGTTTACCTCAAATAGCTGTCCATGTGTTTATTCGGATATTGCTGTCTTTATTTATGGCTAGTAAACATATCAGCTATTAGGTTTGGGTTAATTTCCTCTGGCATGATAGGGTTGAGGTAGTGATTTATGATTGGTAGATAGCGCCACCACTCATACAATCTTATAGAAGAACTTTCTTCCTTCTCCCCTGGATTGTACTATTTTATACATCCGACCGTCAAATCTCCATATAGCCATAAGTATGAAATTTTATGACCTGAACTTCTTTAAATTAAGGCATCAGCGGTTAAGTCATCATGGACAATATATGATACGTAGGATTATACCTAATTCGAATAGTAGAATCCTTCCTGTTGATGAATTTACTTGTGATGCATGTTCTAAGGGTAAGTTGATAGTGCGTCAGTCGCGCACTAAGGTTGGACTAATGTCTCCGGTTTTTCCTTGAAGTGAATTCAAGGGGACATTTGCGGACCGATTAACCCAGCATCAGGACCATTTCGTTATTTCATGGTCCTTATTGATGCCTCCACTAGGTGGACATTTGCATTTTGCTGTCCACCCGCAATCAAGCTTTTGCGAAGCTCATTGCGAAGACTATCGAGCTTGGAGCTCAATTCCCGGATTATCCAATTAAATCGATTTGCATGGATAATACAACTGAGTTTAGCTCGAAGGCCTTCACAGATTACTGTATGGCCCTGGAAATTTAAGTGGAGCATTCGGTCCCCTACGACCATACCAAAATGGTCTTGCTGAGGCGCTAATAAAACGTATCAGATTTATCGCGAGACCATTGCTTATGAACTCTAAACTACCCACCTCATGCTGGGGGCATGCAGTCCTACATGCATCCAAATCCGTCCAACTGCATATAATGATCATTCCCCCTACAGTTAGTGCGTGGGAAAGAATATAGCATTTCCCATCTGCGTATTTTTGGATGTGCGGTATACGTACCGATTACGATACCCAAGCGAACCTCTTTGGGCCCACAAAGGAAACTCGGTATTTACGTCGGATTTGACTCTCCATCCATCGTGAAATACCTCGAGCCTTTGTCCGGGGATCAATTAACGGCCCGGTTCGCTGATTGCACGTTCGATGAAGATTACTTCCCGGCATTAGGGGGAGATCCGAATTCAAAATTGAATGAATGCCGGGAACTTACGTGGAACGTAAGTAATCTTCAGTATCTAGATCCGCACACTAATCAATCTGAACTAGAAGTTCAGAAGATCATTAACCTGCAGAACTTAGCAAATAACCTGCCAGACGCGTTCACTGACCATAGAGGTGTGACTAGATCGCATATACCAGCAGTAAATGCTCCCCAAAGGGTTGAGGTCCCAAGTAAAATGAGTACTCATGCCCCCACACGCCAAAAGCGTAAGGGAACCTCAAGGGACAGTAACACACCTAAACGAAAGGCTAGCAAATCTGATCAGTCGAATGGAAAATCTCTGGAAGAGATCCGTCTAGATAACTTCAAGTCTCAAGGAGACAAGAGTCCTAGTGATGAAGCACGTGCACAAAATATTCCATGCACTAGGACCGTGGAACGACCAGACCCAGATACAATGAGAAATGAGGAAGGTTTGGTTGACGTAAACGTCAAAGTCTCTGTGAATTTCACAGATACGGGAGAAACATGTAATATAAACATTACTGTCGTCGACGACACATTTGCAGCGTCAATAGCTCTTTCCATTATTAATGATCTAGATCCTGAACCCAAAACAATCGCAGAGTGCCGGAAGCGCCACGATTGGGTTAAATGGAAAGAGGCAATTGATGCGGAGCTCGCCTCGCTTAACAAAAGACAAGTATTTGACTCTTTCGTTCGTACACCCGCGCGCGCTATCCCTGTAGGATATGAATGAATTTTTGTACGAAAACGAAATTGAGAAAATAATATTGTGGAGAGGTTAAAGCGAGGCTGGTAGCACAAGGGTTTTCGCAGAGACCCGGGATTGATTTTGATCAAACCTATTCTCCCGTCATGAACTCAACGTCATGGACTCAATAACGTTCCGCTATTTGATATCTTTGACAGTTAAGTTGAATCTCCAAATGAGATTAACGGACGTAGTAACCGCGTACTTATACGGATCACTCGATGCCGATATTTATATGAAAATCCCAGATGGATTTAACATTCCTCAGTTAAGGGATGGAGAAAATCTCAGTATGTATAGCATACAACTGCGTAAGTCGTTGTATGGCCTGAAGCAATCGGGCCTTATGTGGTACAACCGACTTAGTGAATTCCTTCAGAAGAAGGGATACACGTTCGATAAAGCTTTCCCGTGTGTATTCTCGAAGAAATCGCAAGACGGTTTTTGCATCATATCCGTATATGTTGATGACCTGAACATAATCGGAACATGCAAAGAGATTGAAGAAGCCAGTTCAATCTTGAGAGCTGAATTCGAAATGAAGTCCTTGGGTAAAACCAAGTACTGCCTCGGCTTGCAGATCGAGCACCTCCCAGAAGGAGTCCTTGTTCATCAGTCGACCTATGTGAAGAAGGTATTGGATAGATTTCACATGGATAAATCTCATCCACTTAGCACCCCGATGGTAGTCCGATCCCTCGAAGTGGATAAGGATCCATTTAGGCCAAGAGAAGATTCAGAAGAAATTCTGGGACCAGAAGTTCCTTATCTTAGCGCTGTTGGAGCTTTGCTCTATCTTGCAAATTGCACCCGGCCGGACATTGCATTTGCAGTTAACTTGCTTGCGAGATATAGCGCTTCTCCTACGAGGAGACATTGTAATGGTGTTAAGCACGTTCTACAATACCTCCAAGGATCCCAAGATCTTGGACTGTTTTATCGTAAGAACCAAGACAAAACCTTGGTAGGTTATGCGGATGCCGGCTATTTGTCTGATCCCCACAATGCCGTATCCCAGACTGGTTATGTTTTTCTCTGTGGTGGAACCGCAATCTTGTGAAGATTAGTTAAACAATCAATGGTTACCACGTCTTCAAACCACTCAGAGATCATAGCTTTATTTGAAGCCGCACGAGAATGTGTTTGGTTAAGGTCCTTGGTAAAACACATTGGTGACTCGTGTGGTATCGCCAAGGGTGATACATCTCCCACCGTTATATTTGAAGACAACGCTGCTTGCATCGCACAAATGAGTAATGAGTACGTCAAGGGAAACTTGACGAAACATATTTCACCTAAGTTTTTCTACCCATACGAACTCCAGAAGAGTGGCGTGATTACCATTCAAAAGGTGCAATCTAGTAACAATCTTGCAGATTTATTTACTAAATCCTTACCTACGTCTACTTTTGAAAAGTACGTTCGTGGTATTGGGATGCAAAGACTTAAAGTGTTGTTGTCTTCAGGGGGAGCGGTAACCTCAAAATGAATCCGGAAGATTTAGATCTAGAAGATCGATGACATTCCTCCCACTCATTATTATGGCCGATCCTTAGCACATGGAGTTTTTATGACAAGACATTTATGTCGTAATGTCCAAGGGGGAGTGTTGTAAATCTGGAAGATTTGATATTCCAAATCTAGGAGATTTGGTGTGGACATTACTTGAGGACCAAGAATTATATTGGGCTTTATCCATTAGACTAGGGTTTTACTATTATATATACCCCATTGTATTCATGAATTATGTACTCTCATACACAACAATATTAGTGGAACTCCTGACTTGGATCGCCCCCAGACGTAGTCCTTCCGGACGAACTGAGTAAACAAACGCTGTCTATTTAATTTACGCACTCAATTATAACAATTTTTTAGGTGACCAGTGCACCATTTTTCATTGAAGGCAATTAATATTGAATGATCGATTTACATGAAGAGAAGAAGCAAGCAAGAAAGCAAACACCATTTCAAGATTAGTAGTATTTCATGGAATATTAATAACTGCTACCTTTAGATCATCGATGAAAGACGTCAAGATTACTATGATTCTTCAATTCTGGAATTGATATCACCTCATCTTTTCAGGCGATAATTTTTTATTATTTGAACCCGTTTGTTTGCCTGGAAACGAAGGGATATTGATTGTTATCCCACAAATTCCACTGTTTGTTAAGATATATTTCATTTACCAAAGGCCTGGTAAAATTGACAAGCCCGCACTTTTATTACCTAATTTCAATTGATTATAAATGTCACTTGAGAGGTGGTATTTGTAATACCACTCCTTATCCCACATATGAGGTAAAATATATCACATGATTTATTATCCCATATCCCCAAACAAACGGGCTCTTTGAGAATATATTTCTGTTACAAGGAAATGATGATGATATAGCTTTACAACTTGCACTATAAACCGAAAGAAAAGAAGAAACAACACCTTTGCAGGTTTCTGATGTGCAATTTCCTCGAATCGACTAACTTCAAACGATACATTCATTGGATCTCCGGACAGCCACTGATATGCACTTGTGCAACGTGATTGTGCACCTCTTCTGGAAATACGACTAAATTAGGACAATCCTCAATGTAGAGCCGTTGAAGCAAAGTGAAACTCGAAAGCCAATCTGGTAATGCTGAAAAATTAGCACAATTTGCAATTCTGAAGAACTTGAGTGATTTTGCAACATTCTGTCTAAGTCCAACTGGAAGATGGAACAACTTAGGAAGCCCCATCAGAAGCAACGACTGAAGGCCCGTCAGCCCCTGCAATCCATCTCCCTCGGAGAGATCAAGCTCGTCACAGTTCCATATCCACAGTTTCTCTAGTGAAGCCAGATTCTTGATACCATTTGGGAGGGAAGCTAATCTTGGACAATCATATATTCGTACTACTCGAAGAGACGTAAAGTTGCTAAGTCCTTGTGATGGTAACTGGAGAAAGTCACAGTTGTAAAGCAGCAAGAATTGGAGAGAGCTAAAATGTTGGTGAAATTTATTTCCCAAAGACATATGCCGGCATGTCAAATATAGGGTTCTTAGGTTGATCATGTGAAGAAAGTTTGTGGGCAAATCTTGAAAGTTTTCACAGTTGATGAGGTTTAGGCACTGTAAATTGACAAGCTTGCAGAATGAGTTTGGAAGAGACTTCAAGTTACTGCAGTGGCTTAGGTCAAGATACCTCAACTGTTTCAAGTCACTGATCGAACTTGGTAGCTCGTGAAGATCTAAGGTGCACAAGATTAAGACACGAAGGCGTCTGAAGTTTCTTGTGATGGCCTCGACAAACGTCTTGTCCAAAGGGTTGGCCTTGAATTCGCACCTGAAAGACCTCAGGTTTTTCAACTTGAACAATGGTTTTGGTGCCTCTTTTCTTGAAAGACGTTCGTTCTGAAAATAAAGGTGGCGAACTCTATGGGAGGCGGTTTTAACATCGGATTTCACGTTGAGGAATTCGCCTCCCGCCACTGACTGAGCAAGGTCGTGTATGAGGTTGTGGATCTTACAAGCTAGTATTTCTCCGTCGAAAGCTTCCACCACGTCTTGAAAGCAGAATCTCGACAGCAACTCGTTAAAGTACTGCTTCCCCACATCTTCGAGTTGCCTGTTTGCATTGTCTGAACGTACTAAGCCTTGAGCAATCCAAAGGTTGATGAACACCTCCCTCGGGATTTCTAGGCCCTTAGGCAACATGGAGCAGTAGGCGAAGCATTGCCTCAAGTGGGACGGCAATTGCTCATAGCTTAGCCTCAGTATAGGCAGAATGTCGGTATGCTTTTGATTGATTTCCCATATATCATTGTCCTTAACACGCAGCCACTCTTGTTCATCCGAATTCATATACAACAAGCTTCCCAACGTCTTTACAGCCAGCGGAACCCCACCACATTTCTTCACAATTTCCTCCCCAATTGCTATCAGATTAGGAAGCCAATCGCCAGATTCTCCGAAAGCACATCTTAGAAACAGAGATAAGCAGTCATCATCACAAAGACCGGTCAGATTATATGGCGACATTGTACTAGTAATTGTGGCCACAGCCTTACTACGAGTAGTGACAATGATTTTACTTCCCGATTGGCAATTCATCAGCAGCAGCTCCCTCAAATCCATCCACTTGATACGATCCTCGTTCCACACATCATCCAACACGAGCAAATACCTCCTATCATTCAAAACATCACCCAAACGCCTTTGCATTTGGTCCATATCAAGATGGCCTAAACTCTCACCAGTTGCAGATTTCAGAATCTTTTCAACAACTTTACCAACCCTAAAATCTTCGGACACAGAAACCCACATTCCAAGATCAAAACGTTTCTTTACTCTATCATCATTATAGGCCAATTTAACAACAGTTGTCTTTCCAAGACCCCCTATTCCAACAATAGGAATAACAGAAACATGTTCTTCGTTATTAGGGCTCAGAAGAAGCTGCACAATGTTTTCTTTATCATTATCTCTACCAATGATATCTGAAGCACTAACAAAAGAGTGAGTTTGCTCCCTGAATTTGTTATCCACGGAAATCAAATGGGGCTTTTCAGTGAAATGAAACTTGTTCCTATCAGCTCCAATTTCATCTAATCTTTTCCTTAAACCTTCTATCCTATGACCAATCTTGAATCTACTAGCAACAGGGTTTGAGCTTGAAAAGAATCTTCTAACCTTTATCAAGATCGAAAACCCACCACGGATCTGTGTGTTTTTCAGCAAAACTTGAGTGGAGAGATCGTCGAAAAGGTCGTCAATGTCGTAAACAGCAATCTTGAGCTTCTCGAGCCAATCTCTAACCTCGTGATTCTTGGACTTCTGTTCATCTGCATCCAAGATTACAGCTTTTATGGTGGAAAGTGTGTTCTGGAGCTTTGCTAGCTCGGATTTAATGTTCCAAGCTGGCGTTATCTGTTCTACGGCAAAGGAAGAAACTTTGGACAGCACCCCATCAATTATGTTGAACAAGAATGTTTCTGCCATACCCCAACGATTTCTTTTTCTTTTGCAAGCTTTCCGAAAGCAATTTAAGAAAGTGAATATTGCTTTGTAGAGTTCAAATTGGATCAAAGAAGGAGAGGACTGAGTGGAATGTGAATGGACTGATATGGCAATAAAGAAAAGTCCTACCCTCTCTGAATTTTCTTTTCTTATTGACTCATTGTGAGGCACCTTTTACGATTAATTATTAGTCCATGTTATTATTAAAAAAAAAAAAAAAAAACTTGAGGCAATGTTCTTAAAAATCATACTTTTGAAAAAATATAGTATTAAAATTAGTAGGGTTTTTCTACTTCCTGATATCAGTGAACCAATAAATTATTGACACGTCGTGTAACTTCGCCCAGAGCGATGTAGTTTCGCTATGAATAAATTAATTAAAAAAATTAAGAAATATATAAAAAAATACCTATTTACCCTTATATGTTTTTTTTAATAGATTTTAACTTATAAATTTCCCCCAACTTCTCATAATCAAACATAATCTCATTAAAATCACTAACGCACAATCATGGTGTATTACTGCCATCTACTAACTCCCTCAATAGCTCCCAAGTCCTCCATTTCTGCCCATCCTCAGGTAAGGTTGTAAACAAATCGAATCGAAGCGAATATCTATGTATTCACTATTCTAATATTCGTATTCGTATTTGATTGTTATTCGAATATTAATACTGATTCGTATTCGATTCGAAATTGATATTCGAACTATTCGAGTATTCGATTCATTTTTTTTAGATACAATATGTTCGGTTGTTCTTCACACATACAATATTTTCTCCAGTAAAAGTAAATTTTCATTTTACAGATCAACAAACAATTACATCGTAAAGAGAAATACATCCAATAATTTCAAGTTTACAGCGAAATCTCAAAATCAACCATTCAAATTCAAAGACCTTTTCTACAATTTTCCCACAAATAATTTCAAGTTTAAAGAAAAAATATCACAACTATCACTCAAACTCAAAAACTTTTCTAGAATTTTGAACATACATTAATAAAAGCGAAAGCACATAGAAGAAGTGAAGAGATAAATAGTGGAGGCAAATCTTCGACCTCACTTCTGTGAGACTCTCTGGAGCTTTCCGTCACAAAATTTTACATATCTAAACCGCAGTGTGAGAGATCTGAATAAAGCCCTTCATTTTCTAAGATCGGGAATGGAGTCCATTGAACTCTTTAAAAAATAAAGATTGATTGCAAAAGATTGAGGAGCTCTCACCTGTGTGGGTGAAATGTGGGAAAGTGAGGAAGTGTCGAAGGGCCGCAGAGTGAGTGGGTTTAACTAAGGAGATAAGAGAGAGAGGCGTGACTCGTAATAAGAGAGTGAAATGTGAGTTTGAGTTCTAGGGTTAGTTTAAACTGATGGCCAAATACTGACATATATTTTGATATTGGACCTAAAATTCTAATGGGTTGTGGAGATAAAATCCTAAGCATAATATCCTAATGGGCTGGTAAGATCTAAAATCCTAAACAAACTATTTTTATTAATATTATTGTAATTATTATTACTACTATTATTATTGTATTTAAATATTTAATTGAATATTTATGAATATCGAATCAAATATCATAATTTTGTATTTGTATTTGATTACTAATCGAATCGACGAATACAAATATCAAAATTCGAATACGAATACCGAATCGAACCAAAATTATTGATTCGCTTACAACCCTATCTTCAGGCCACCCATAAATCCCCGAAAACCTCCATGACTCTTCACCTTCCTCTATAAGAATAGTATAATTATTAAACACCGCCATCTCTACTTATTTTTTAAATACTTTTTTCATTATTACTAATTTAGGCTTTTCTACGGTCATGATGGTTTTGCCCTTCCTGACGTCAGTAAATCCTTTGAATACTGTTGGATCTTCTATCTAACGTATAATATTATTTTTATATGATTGCACTTTACACCAGGACGTTTGCACTATGCATATTGCAGTTGCACTGCATCGCCTGGTATTAAATTAAATTAATAAATATAAAATTATAAAAATACTCTTTCTTTAAAATAATTTAGAATATTAGTTTTTAACATTTAATATTTAATTTTTTTTACATATTATTAAAAATATTACTAATTATAATCATGAACCATCGGTGCCCTAATTTCTAGAAAATGGTGATCAGAGAAAGCAAAGTCGCCAACGAAACAAAGAATTATTGTGTTTTCCCCTTTACCACGTGAAAAGTGTGTTGTTATTTACATTAAAACAATTCATGAGGATGATCTACGGCACAGAGTGACGACATCAAGCAAATTCATGAAGACGATGTACGGTGCAGATTGACAACGGCCGAGCAATTTTCCCGGCTGCCGGCCGGTGCGCACCACCATCAAATAAAAAAAAAATCATGAAGATAATTTAACCCAATTCCAAAGAGATCACCCGCTGCTCTGTGTATATATAGTGACATCAAATAATATTTTCAATGTAACGTATTTGTTCCGTGTTGTAAAGTGTCAAAGGGGATGATGAATATGAAATTATTATTAAATAGGATTGTACTAATAATTATGATCATTGGAGTAATAATAAAATCATTTGATTCTACTAATATATAATTATGATCATTGGATTGTACTAATAAAATTTATTATTGAGGATTGCAGTTTGTTTGATTTGGGCTTCAATGGGGCTAATTTTACATGGACAAATAAGCAAAGAGGTAGCCGGAATATATAGGAGCGGTTAGATCGTGTTCTTGCTAATGCTGCGAGGATGGATAAATTTCCGAAGTTTGGAGTGCATCGCTTGACTAGAATCTTGTCTGATCATTGTCAGTTCTGGTGGAGTGGAGGAAAAGGGTTGTAAGTAGGCGGCAGAGGCGACATATGTCTAAGTTATTTCGTTTTGAAAAGCTCTGGATCCAGGAGAGGGGCTGCAAAGAGGTGGTGATTGAGTCTTGGAGATGAGTGGGGGGAATCCTGGGACATGTGTTGTTGTTGAGGTTTTAGCGGAGCAGATGAAAAATTGTGGAAGAGAACTGCAATTATGGGACAATATTCATTTTGGGAGTTTACTACGGGAGATTGAGAGATGTAAAAGGAATTAGATAACCTTCATCAGTTGTCACCTATGGAGGAAAACATGCAGGCGACTTGAGCTATGGAAAATAGAGTGGCGGCTTTGCTTAGGCAGGAGGAGTTATATTGGTTCCAACGATCGAGGGTTAATTGGATGATAGAGGGAGACAAAAATACTTCTTTTTTTCTTAAGATTGCGAGTGGTAGGAAACGTCGGAACCATATTGCCTTTATACAGGATAATGAGGGGATTATGTGGGAGGAGGAGGAGAATGAGGACATTGAGAGGGTGTTCCAGGGTTACTTTGCTAAATTATTTACTGCGAAAGATCACCTGAATATGAATGAGGCTTTGGATGTTGTGGAGTGCAGAGGGACAGAAGATATGCGATATGCCCTTGATTTGCCTTTCATGGAAGAGGAGGTAGCTGCAGCCCTTAAACAGATGTATCCTACTAAATCTTCGGGACATGATGGTATGCCAGCTTGATTTTTCTAGAAATTTTGGCATGTGGTAGGTTGGGATGTTAATAGAGATTCTCTTGATATTTTGAATTTTGGCGTGTCTCCTGCTTCTCTTAATCATACACATCTTGTGCTGATTCCAAAAAAAGAAAAAACTTGTTTCTCCTGTTGATTATAGACCTATTAGCCTTTGTAATGTGTCGCTTAAGATTGTTACTAAAGTTATTGCTAATTGTTTAAAAGTGTTTCTCCCTTCTCTTATTGATTCGTGTCAGTCTGCTTTTGCCCTTGTAAACTTATTACTGATAATGCTTTACTTGCTTACGAGATTTTTCATCATATGAAGCTGAACAAAGCATTAACTAAGGGGTCCTTTGCTTTTAAATTAGATATTAGTAAGGCTTATGATCGTGTGGAGTGGGGGTTTTTAGAGGGTGTATTAATTAAAATGGGGGTGTCTAAGGGATTGGTTGCCACTATTATGAGATGTGTCTCTAGAATGTCTTTGTATGTGTTAATTAATGGGGTTCCGTCTGCGCCTTTAGCACCCACCCGTGGTATACGCCAGGGTGATCCTCTGTCACCCTAACTTTTCTTGTTTTGTGTAGAGGCGATGTCTGCATTGATTAGAAGAAATGTGGAGACTAGGGTTTTGCATTGGAGCAGAGTTTGCAAGAGGGCACCCCAAGTTTTGCATTTGTTCTTTGTTGATGATAGCCTCATTTTTTGGAGGGAAGACTTGTAGAAGATTCAGGTGGTTCGAAGGTTGTTGGCATGTATGAAGAGGCATCCGGACAGCGGATTAACTTGACAAAATCTGATATCATTTTTAGTGGAGGGGTTTTGGAGGAGGTGGCGGAGAGTTTAGCAGGGGATCTGGGGGTTCGGCATGTCCATGAGTTAGGTCTATACCTTGGGTCACCTATGAATGTAGGTCGTTCAAAGGAGACGATTTTTAGAAGCTTGGTTTCTAGAATTGAGAAGAAGCTTAAAGATTGGAAGAGTTGAATGCTCTCATCAGCTGGGAAACTTACATAAGTTAAATATGTTGCTCAATCTATTTCGTTGTATGTCATGAACTGCTTCAAGATTCCTTGTTATACGATTAGAAAGATTGAAGGAGCAATTGCAAGGTTTTTATGGGGATTAAAGAGTGATGAAAGATGGGTGTGTTGGCTTCGGTCGAGAAAGCTATGTAGGCCAAAGCAGGAGGGTGGATTGTATGTTTGAGACTTAGCAGCTTTCAACGGAGCGAGCGATGTTGACAAAACAAGGGTGGAGACTCTATAATGATTCGACATCATTGCTTGCACAAACACTTAAAGCTCGTTATTTTTGGAATACGACTTTTTTGGAAGCTGGTGTGGGTCACAATGCAAGCTATACTTGGTATAACTTGTTGAAGTGAAGGGGTGTGTTGGTGGATGGGGTGGCCTGGAGAATTAGAGATGATCGGACTGTGAGTATGGGGCGGGACAAATGGGTGGCTGATGGGGTACTTCTTGGCTTAGTAGCTGGGACGCTGGCCGCGAATTACACAATTGCGGAACTGATGAAACAGGGCAGTAAGGAGTGTGACGGGGATAAGGTTAGGGAGTTATTTTCGGAGGTGGATGTTGGAAGGGTGCTCGCTACTCCCTTGTGTCGTGGCCAACGTTCGAATTTGTGGTACTGGAAGCTCATGAAGAATGGTGATTATTCGGTGAGTTCGGGATATGCGCTGGTGGCTGGTGTGGGGGAGTCGGGAGGGGACGGTAGTGAACAGGTTTGGAGAACAGTGTGGCGGGCGGATGTGGCTCCGAAAATTCAATTTTTTGTGGAGAGTTTTCCATGATATTCTTCCAACAAAAATTAATTTGGTGAGCCGTTTTATCGATGTTGATCCTTTTTGTCAGCGTTGTTATCAGCATATTGAGATGTTGGAACATGTTTTGAGAGATTGTGTATGGACGAAGAAAGTGTGGGGGTGTACGAGGGTATTGGTTCAGCAAGAGGAGGACCGATGCATGGGAGATTGGTTGATGGAGGTGGGGGCTAGGATGTCTGTTGAGCGCCATGAAGTCATGTACGTTACACTGTGGATTATGTGGTTCGAATGGGATGCGCTTATCTTTCGAAAGAAATCGAAGGAGCCTTCTTTTGTGCCTGTTTTTGTAACATCTTACGTGGAGGAGAATTGGAGACACCAGTTGCGAGGTGGGAGGAGTGGGATGTCGAGCTGTGTTTCACGGTGGGAGAGGCCAAAGGTCAGTTTTGTCAAGATCAATATGGATGCATCAGTTAAGGAGGTGTGGCGAGAGGCCATTCTGGTGAGGTCAAGTGGTGCTTTGCCCACTGTGATGGAGGTCGGTTGGCTATTGATTTGGCTGAGGCGTTGGTGGCGCGCTGGGGGCTTGAGTTTGCTATGCTCCATGGGGAGCAAAGAGTGATTCTTGAGGTTGATTCACAAAACCTCTATTATGCCATTCGTCGGGTTGGAAGGGGTTTCTCTTATTTTGGCTTGATAGTGGGGGATATTTGAAGGGTGTGCGTGAGTGTTTTTCCAGAATGTTGTCAAAGATGTTGAAACATAAATGACAACATACACAGCGGAAGACTTTGAAAAATAGAATATAAAATTTACAAACGCAATATCAAAACTTTATCATAGATTATTATTGAATAATCTATGATGCCTCATGGCGAAACTTCACTATAACGAGTAGTGATACAAAGACAAAGTAAAAACCAACTATAGGAATTTACATCAAGATCATATACCCTAGGTATACAATCAAAAGACTATAATTCTAAAAGTGTAAACTGTTGACGATCGTTTCTAATCACAAGGATTAGTGGTTGTTTTTAAATTCTAATATAGATCATCAAACAATTACGTGAGATTGATCACTACCGTAAATAGTGAATACGACTATTCGGGTAGAAAGGAAATAAATATGTATATTGATTACGTATTTAGTTCGTATATGTGTAAATCGAGGTGCTTTGGTAGGTGTAGACAAAGTGTGGATGTATTTATGAATTTGTGCTTATTTTATTAGCTGAAAAAATCTAAGTATTTATAGAAGTCTGCCTATCAGGAGGTGTACATGACCTTTGACCTCCCTAGTGTGCATGTATGACACTTGGGCTTTGACTAGTTTGACCTTATCTAAACTAAATTCTATCCTTTTACGCTGGACTTGCTCGCAGTCAGGAGCTGCTCATCCTGTTGGACTTGTCCTTGAGGAGTCTTTAGTTTGATTCCGATGGTCTTTAGTTTTGATGAATTGTAGTTTTAGTATTGTAGCTAGATCTGTTCGACAGGTGCTGACTGTGCTCGCTAGGACCTCATCCGGGTCCACATGGTCTTCAAACCGAAGTTGCTCGCTTGGTTAATGTTGCTCGGCGAGCAAGATCTGCTCGCCCGACACCTTCCAGTTAATCTTGACTTAACTTCATCTTTAGCGCGGGTATTTTGAGTTAATCATGATCGTCCGAATGGCGATTCTGCTCGCCTATCAACAATTGCGGGTATTTTAGGTTAATCATGATCGCCCGAATGACGATTCTGCTCGCCTATCAACAATTGTCCCCTTGCCGATCATTAAATTATGATCAGGTAAAGCGAAAAACTCATGGATTGACAAATATTCGATGACACGGAGGCGAGCTGATGTACCATGATGCGAACAATCTTTCACTGGCGAACAACATTGGTCGAGCTAACCCGGCGGGTGACAGTTGGAATCCCAAGGCTCGGGAGTGGCTCGAGGTATGATGTGGGCGGAATGATTGATGTCGCCCACGCGTAAACGATCCCGAGGCGACGCGCCCCCAATTTTATCGGAATGAGCTCGCACGCGCCATGTAATTGCACTTTAGTCCTCCAACTTTTGAACTTGCTCGCCAGGTACCCCATTTTCTCAGATACTATTTAAGGAAAAAAATCATTTTCACTCACTTTCACTATTCACTCAGCGCGAAAATCTCTCTTTCCTAATTTTGAATTTCCGGCAACTGCACTCCAACTCTGGCGACATTTTCTTCGTACCGAGGTAGTACTTTTTCTTATTTTCTTTCTTCTTCTCTTTCATTTCTGTAACGGTGTGTGTGGAAAAACACCATTAAACCCCAAACTCCGCCACCTGGGATTTTGAACCGCTGCTAACCCTTCCACTGGAAACCCCCATTAACGTCACCTTGAACCTTCTCAATCCCAATGTCCTCACACTCTGAGACCGGATCGTATCCTCCCCGCAATCCTGGGAAATAGCCCATCGAAGAACTCCCTGCCTTCATAAATCTAGAGTCTGACCCTGAGGCGGCCTCAGTTGCTCGCTCCGTGAACTCGGGAGCTCGCCCATCTGGGGAAAGGGAAGAGCGAGCAAATCCTGCTCGCCAGGTCGTGGAAGAGACAAGCTCTGATCTCACGAAGACGAGGACGAGGAGGCCGAGGTACTCCAGCCCGTCAACCCTGACGAACTGACCTGGGGGTTTCTGAAGGACATTAACTTCCCAATGCCAGACCCCATTGAACATCAAATCCCGATCGCCATTGCTCGCCGATTTACCTGGGACGAGTATGAGAGGGAGTACTCAGGTCGCTTCAAGGTTCCAGTTCGCGGGAAGCGAAAGCTCAAAGCAACTGAGTACGCGGTGAGCTGCATCGTATCTGCCATCACCGAGGAGGAGCTACCTCAAATTAGGAGGGAGTACAGGATCCCGCCACCCAGAGCAGCCTCTGGTCGCTGCTGCTCATGAAGGACATGGTCCTGCTTCTGACCCAACCTATCTAGGATGGGATAAGGGCCGTTTCGAAACATATGTTTATCTTCGCCCTGGGTACTTCATTTTTTTTATCTCATGATTGTTCTTTTTTTTTTCACAGTTATGAGGCCGAGCAGTACCCGGGCCGGTCAAATTTGGTACACCGGTTCACTTACTCTATAGTACCGGCCAACTTCAAAGAGATCCTGGACTCTTTTGTCCGCCGCGCCTCTGAATCTGTCGCTCGAGGCTGGAAAAAGGAGCTGAATGAGACTGTTAAGGCACAGGCACCTCGTGATAATGGTCGCATGTGCCTTATTGAGGCGGGCAACACCCTGGCGGCCGTGCAGAGGCTGGTCGACCAGGTAGAAGAACTCGAAAGAGATGCTCGCCAGCATGCGGCCACGGGGAGCCGTATTCCCAAGGAACGGGACGAGGCCAAAGCTGAGGCGAAGAGATTGGTAGTCGACCTAGAGAATAAGGTCATGGCCCATCAGACAAGCGAGCAACGCGCTTTGGACCTGCACGTCAAAGTCTCCAAAGAGCTCAAGGTTAAAATGGCCGAGGTCGAGCAGATGCGGGCAGAGCTTGCTCGTACTCAAAAGAAAAAAGAGGTTGCCGAGAAATACGCTACTGAAGTAACTGCTAAGGTCGCCGACCTCGAGACCCAGCTCGCCAACTCCATCACCCCCGAAGAGCTAATCCCAAAGATGGAGGCAGGATCGATCATAGGCTTCGTGACGGGCTATGCTGAAAGTATCCGGATTGCCCACGAGTTCAAAGCTCAAGCCGTGGTCGAGGAGATCGGCAAAGAACTCAGCAACTTCATTGAGTCCAATCCTCCAGCCCTAGGCACAACTCTTCAGATCGGCGATCTGCCCGATTTGGAGTCAACCTCGACTTCATTAGCCCTAGGGTCATAATCACCAGTCCCCCCGAGGATGATGTGGAGGAGACTGAGGTCGCTGAGGGCGAGTAGACCCAGCCAGTCGACCAAAATGACAAAGCTCTCCAAGAGCGGGCTGATGCTGAGGGGCTCATTACCGAGCTCACCCAAGAGGTTCCAATCGATCCTTCACTCACTGGGACTCCTCTTGAAGACCTTAAGAATGATAACATTCCCCCTCCTGCCGGACAAGACTCTTAGAGGATTAGGGTAGATAGGCCTTTCATTGTACTTTCTTTTTTTGTTGTTGTTGTTCGCTCCCTTGTGGAGTTTCTTGTAATATTTGGGCGATCATGCCTTATTATAAATGAAATCATATTTTGCTCGTCTTGTTTTCTTTACATTAATTGTTCTTTGCATTTTTACTTATGCTTAACAATCTTAATGTAGTTGAGTTTTGTTCCTTAAGAACTTTTGCCTTAGAAATTTGTGGGCTTTGGCCTTAGGCTATGTTCATTTAAAAATGAACAGCCTTTAATGGGCTTGATTGTATAATCAATTTGTGCCTTGAGCTTGAGTCTCCCTTGAACGAACAACTTAAAATTGAACTTGCTTTAAAAAATTACAAGTATCAAATGCGACCTAACTTATACACTATAATAAAACTAAATTGAAGTTGTTCGACCTGAACATTGTCAAACAATCAACTTATCAAAACACATAATTTACATCAAAAGCTAAAGTAGCTCGACCACTATACATTTTGTCAAGCCAGCCTTAAACTTTTAAAGAAAATGAAATTATACAAGAGGAAAACAGCATTAGATCTCAAACAACTTGACCCAATCAATTATGTTCGACCATCCATACTTGGTGGAATTTTAAAAAAATTAGGCAAGTTTTTGGATCCTACTTGTGCACCTACCGTTTTAGCTCGCCCGACTCACTTTCACCTTTCATAGGCAGAGTAGCTCGCCTATTGAAAATACTTCTTCAAATTAGCTGCATTCCAAGAATATTGGGCCGAGTTGCCATCTAAGTCCTCTATGTCATATGCATCATTGGGTAACTTGTCCGTTACGCCTATACGGGCCCTCCCAAGTCGGGCCAAATATGCCTGGAGGTGTGGCGAGCTTCTTCCTCAAAACGAGATCGCCGACCTCAAACTTTCTTATTTTGACTTGAGCATTGTAGTAACGCTCTGTTCTCTGCTTGTATGTCGCATTTTTTAATTCAGCTGTGATTCTTTTTTCTTTGAGCAAATCTAGCTCGATTGATAGGGCAGAGCTGTTCGCCACTTCTTCAAATTTGGTCGTTCTCAATATTTTGGTCTTCAATTCAACTGGAATGACGGCCTCAGTTCTGAATGCTAATACAAAAGGTGTTTCTCCGGTGCTCAACCTGGGAGAAACCCTATATGCCCATAGCACGTCTGGCAATTCAGTAGACCATTTGCCTTTACTTTCTGTTAGCCGAATTTTAAGAATATGCTTGATTATCTTATTGATGGCTTCCACTTGTGTTGATAGGCGAACAACCGGCCAACAAGATTAGGAATAAAATTATTGATCTTATTAGATTAACAAAACATTAAAAATAAGCAGTTGAAAGAAGGACGAACAACAGGGAATAAGGCCCTAGGAGGCGAGCAGAAGGGACGGTTGATCAGGACGGAAGAGGCGAGCAACAGGGATAAATGCCCATATGAGGGCGGTGAGCAACTGGTCATAAAGACCATTACAAGGTAGCGAACAACAAGAACAAGAAGACCCAAAGTCTCAACAAGAGGCAAGCAGGCGAGCAGGCGAGCAACTTAGGTTATAAAGGTTTCCAACACCCAACGAAGACATACAGACGAGTAGCTGGCCACCAAGGAGAGCAGCTGAGTGGTTCCAAAGACCAAGTACAACATTGGGAACTCCAAGAGTCACTAACTTTAGAAATAGTCCATGTGTCTTAACACTTGGCACCCATTCATTGGGCAATAGTTTAGATGTTGTACAAGTATCTTAACACTTGGCAAAAATCCTATGGCTAAGCCATCAAGATGGTGACACCTAGCCTCTTTGTATGCCTATAAATACCCCTTCATTTGCATGAAGGAGGAGGATTTTTTCCCATAATAGAAAAAGAGACCAAACTCTTGCAAACTTATTTCTTGAGTACTACTTAATCAAATTTCATAATCTTAGATCTTGTTTGATGATCTTAATGAGGAAAAACAGCCACTAATCATCATCGATTAGAAAAGGTCATCAACAATTGGCGCTAGAAGAAGGGTTCGAACCTTCGACGGTTGAAGATTTGAAGGAGTTTCTACAAAAACTCATCGGAAATTGCAATATTCCGGCAACAAGTCGCCGGAAACTGAGATTTGTAAGTAAGTTTGAGTATTTTTGGGTGGTAATACACAAAACCTACAAACTTGAATGCATGTATGTGAGAATAAGGGTTTGTAAACAACCAAATTCTCATACACAAGGCTAGTTGTTGAATGGTCAAAACATCCACAAACACAAGATCGTTTTCAAAGAAACATTAAAATTCGAAAAATGGTGAGATCACAAGAACCACAAGAATCGAGCAATCACCCGTCAAACAAGTCACGAACGAGAGTATCATCAACCGGAGGACACGCAAGGACGGTACGAGCGATGTCCCGGCAAAATGTTCAAGTCACCATTGACACTCTTCCCCCAGAAGTAGAAGCATTGGCTCAAAACCCGGAGGAGTTGGCCAAAACAATAGCCGTTCTGCAATCCTTGCAACGGCGGCAGGAGGTTGCGGGACCATCAAAGGCCCGGGAGGCGAGCAACCGGGCAACAGGGCAAAGAACATCCAAAGCCCTGGAGGCGAGCAACCGGGCAACGGAGCAAAGAACAAAACAACGAGAAGATACAAGAATAGAAGAAGTCGATAGTGAACAAGCAAGAAGAACTAAGGGCAAAAGACCAATAAGTGAGCGACTAGGAAGTCGGGGAGAGTCCACTCCAGCGACGGGTGAGGAGTCGAGCAGCAGGGACACAAGGAGTATAAGCCATTATCACACAAGAAGGGCAAGTTATCACGGGACGCATAGGGAGGATCAACTGAGAGGCGAGGAGCGAGCACAAAAACAAACACACCCTGCTGCTCGCCGCTCAGTACACGAAAGGTTGAGAAGATCAGCCTTTGGGCGATTAGGTCCCAATGGAGCTAGTAACATCGCTAGGCATGCCATTCAAGAGAATCTTCCCGTTAGCAAGGGACTGCGTCATGAAGGGGTCATTGAACCCAATCATGACGAACAATCTTCTAGTGGAAAAACATCTCCAGATGAGTGGCAAGCTTTGAAGAAAGCGGTGGAAGAGATGCAAAAACAGTTGGAGGACAAAAAAGGCGTCGGATCGACGATATTGCCATCATCACCCCTGTCCCCGGATATCCTTAATGCACCGGTACAAAAGAAAGTGCAATTCCCGGCCATTAATTTGTATGAAGGAAACTCAGACCCGAAAGTGCACCTGTCTAAATATACCGATTACATGATATCGGTAAAAGCATCCGACGCAACTCAATGTCGGAATTTTCCGTTGACTCTTGGTGACGGTCCTCACAGATAGTTTTCCGCACTTGCTCCCGGCTCCATCAGTTCGTTCATGCAACTCAGCAAAAAATTTCTCTCGCACTTCTCCACGGTCGGATCTTACCTTACGCAGAGATACAGGTTGGCAGATCTGAGGCAAGGAGACGAGGAGTCTGATAGAGCCTTCCTTGAGAGATTCGACAAAGTCCTACTGGAAGGAGAACCAGTAAGTGAAGACACTAAGATAGTGGCAGTTATGGCGGGGCTTAAGAAGGGGACAAATCTGTGGAAGGAAATGCACCTAGCTTTCCCTAAAACTTATTCCGAATTCAGGCACAAGGCTGGAGTATACATTTCGATGCAAGAAACTCTACAGAGAGAGCTGGGAGACAAGGCTGATACCAAGAAATCGGGAAAGAAGTCAGGAGGGGAATACAAGGCCCCTAAGAACATGAAAGCTTTCAATGAAGGGTCCGAACTAAAGGAGAAGTTGAACCATGTCCTATCCACATCAATTGAGGCTGTGTACAACAACGTGAAGGATAAAGATATGCTGTCTGAACCCCGTAAGATACGACAAGAACGAGGAAAAATGAACCCCAACAAATACTGTGCATACCATCAGACCATAGGTCATTTCACGAGTGAATGCCGAGATCTTTTGAAACAGTTATGGAGATTTTACGAAGAAGGAAAGTTATCAGAATTTGTGAAGCGACAGCCGGGAAAGAAACCAAGGGTGGCGATATCCTTTGGCTCGGAAGATGATGAGAGCGACGAACAGCCAAGCAGGAGGGATCAAAAAAGGAAGAAAACGATGACAGCCCCAGCCGAACCCGTCCGAGAAATCTTAATGCTTGAGCCATTCGGACCGGTAGGGGGCTGTTCTGATGGTAGGCCACCGATGTCTAAAAGAAAAAGGAAAGCAGAGTTGAGGGCGGTAGCTCAAGTCAGAGAAGTTGGGGTAAACCAAGCTACTAAAAAGATAGGCGAGTTGGTATTTTCTGAGAAGGACTTAGACGGGATACTTACCCCACACAATGACTCACTAATCATCTGTGCTAATATCATGGGGGCCCGAGTTCACCGTTTGCTTGTGGATACAGGCTCCTACACAAACATCTTGTTCAAAAGCACGCTTGATCAAATAGATGATTGTGAGGGGTATATAAAGGAATGTGATCATAAGATAGTAGGATTCAGAGATGCTGTAACCGTTCCTTTAGGATTAGTTACGTTGTCGATCGAACTTGTATCGACCGAGAATCCCGAAAGGAGACTGACTAGAATGGTAGAATTCTTAGTTGTAAATCAGCAGTCTGCCTACAACGGGTTTCTCGGTCGACCTTTCATAAATGAATTCAAAGCGGCCATTTCGACGTACTACTACTGTCTTAAATTTCCAACTCCAAAAGGGCCAGGTACGGTTAAAGGTGATCAAAGGAAAGCCCGAGAATGCCTCCTGCAACTTCAACCCACTGACAACAGAATATCCGTGATGGACGAGCAGTCGAGCAGCAGGGACAAAGGTGAACCCTCCATCCTAGATGAAATCATGGAGTCCGTCGACACTGAAATGATGGAGGTGGACGACCAGCAGGGCGTGGACGAGCAGGAGGGCATTGGCGAGCAACAGGGAAGAGAGGCCGTACCCGAATTAAATCAGGTTGAAGATTTGGAGCCAAGACTGGGGGCAGAACCAATGATCAAGGATGAGATCAACCTTGAAGGGCCCATTGCCGATCCTCGATGGAAAGGCCAAAAAAGGAGAGCAACCCCGGTAGAGGAGTTGGAGGCAATAAGAGTTGACCAGAATCGGGAAGACTTGGAATTATTCATTGGATCTGAGCTTCCTGAGCCATACAGATCCAGAATGGAAAAGTTCCTCAAGTCCAATCTCGATGTATTCGCATGGTCACATGCTGATATGGTAGGCATCAACCCTGAGCATGCCTGTCATAAGCTAAATATTTATCCAACTAAGAAACCGGTGAGGTAAAAGAGAAGAAAGTTTGGACCCGATAAATATGAAGCATTGGACATAGAAGTGAAGAAGTTACTCGATAATGATCTTATCAAAGAAGCCTTATGTCCTAGATGGGTAGCAAACCCGGTGTTAGTGAAGAAATCAAATGGTACATGGTGGCTATGTATCGACTTCACTGATTTGAATGCCGCTTGCCCTAAGGATAACTTCCCATTGCCTCATATTGACCAACTGGTGGACAACACGGCGGGACACGAGCTCCTTACCTTCATGGACGCATTTGCCGGGTATCATCAAATACCAATGCACCCAGATGACCAGGAGCACACAACATTCTACACCAATAAAAACTTATTATGTTGGAAAAGAATGCCGTTCGGGTTAATCAACGCAGGGGCCACGTACCAAAGACTCGTTAACAAGATGTTTGATGAGCACATCGACAAAACTATGGAAGTGTACGTGGACGACATCGTCGTGAAAAGCCCGAGAAAAGAAGATCATTTGGAACACCTCGCACAAACATTTGAGATACTTCGAGCATATAACATGAAACTAAACCCAAAGAAGAGTAGCTTTGGGGTACACTCAGGAAAATTTCTTGGGCACCTGGTTAGTCAACGGGGTATTGAGGCGAATCCATCAAAAGTCAAAGCAATTATGGATATGCAACCGCCAAGGTCTGTTAAGGAAGTTCAACGACTAACCGGATGTCTGGCGGCCCTGAACAGATTCATTTCCAGATCTGGAGACAAGTGCCGACCCTTCTTTGACACCATCAAAAAAGGACAGTTCCAGTGGACGAGTAATTGCCAACAAGCATTTGAGCAGTTGAAAGAATATCTGAGTGATACCAAAATTCTATCGAAACCCGTCTCTGGAGAAAAACTGTACCTGTATCTAGCCGCATCAGAGGTAGCCATCAGCTCGGTCCTAGTTCGAGCAGAAGGGAAATTTCATTTGCCAATCTATTACGTAAGTCAGGCCTTGCATGAAGCAGAGATTAAGTATTCGCCCATGGAAAAGTTAGCTTACGCACTGGTGATGAGTGTGAGAAAGCTAAGACCGTACTTCTTCGATCACCAGGTGGAGGTCTTAACAACTTTTCCATTAAGGCAAATCTTACAAAGGCCTGACACCGCTGGTCGCCTTCTCAAGTGGTCGCTCGAGGTAAGCCAATTTGGAATAACTTATGCACTTCGAACAACGATCAAGGGATAAGCGTTAGCCGACTTTATTGTCGAATTAACATTCCCTCAAGATCCGACGAGAGGTCATAATCATCCATGGCACATGTATGTAGACGGATCATCAAATAACACAGCAGCAGGAGCCGGGATAGTGTTGATCAGCCCAGACGAACAAGTATTCACCTCAGCAGTAAGGTTCGAGTTCATGGCAACAAACAACGAGGCTGAGTACGAAGCATTGATAGCCGGGTTACGACTGGCCCTGGCTGTGGGAGTTCGAAGAGTTCAAATTTATGGAGATTCCCAGTTGATAGTCAACCAAGTCCGTGGGGAATACGAAGCTAAGGATGAGAACATGGCCTTATATCAAAAGATCGTTGCTCACCTGGCTTCGCTTTTCGAGCAAATTTACATTGAACAAGTGCCAAGAGATAACAATGCGCAAGCAGATGCACTTGCTCATCTGGCTACTAGTACGGGACCAGCAAAACTTTCAGAAGTCATCATCACAAGAATTTCTAACCCGTCCACTAGTGACTACAAGATCAATCAGATCGAAGAAGAATTGACAGAGGATGACTGGAGGGCACCGATATATAGATACCTCAAAGATAACACAGTACCTGAAGATTCCCAAGAAGCAGCAAAGGTAGCCAAGCGAGCAGCAAGGTTCACAATCATGGATAACCAACTTTACAAGAGAGGATTTTCACTGCCCCTACTAAAATGCCTAGCAAGGGGGCAAGGCCAGGAAGTTTTGAAGGAAATACACGAAGGAGTATGCGGAAATCACGCAGGGGGGCGGGCACTAGCATACAAGACAGTGAGGCAAGGATACTACTGGCCAACTTTACTACAAGACGCAATCAAAGTTGCGAAGACTTGTCACCGATGTCAATTATTCGCCCCCAACATACATAAGCCCCCAACGGAGCTGATTTCGGTAAATAGTCCATGGCCGTTCGCAAAGTGGGGAATAGACATCATAGGACCTTTCCCAACGGGAAAGGGGAATGTCAGATTTACAGTAGTAGCCGTGGACTATTACACGAAATGGGCCGAAGCTGAAGCACTAGTAACGATAACACAAGAGAAAATGATCAATTTTATCTGGAAGAGTATAGTGTGCCGGTTCGGAGTTCCACAAGCAATATTAACAGACAATGGAAAGCAGTTCGAAGGAAAAAAGATAAGAGATTTCTGCAAAAAGTGGGGTATCAAGAAGTATTTTTCGACACCATATCATCCTCAGTCTAACGGTCAAGTCGAGGCAGTCAACAAGATAATCAAGCATATCCTCAAAATCCGTCTGGTGGATAAGAAAGGCAAGTGGTCGGAAGAACTGCCCGAGGTACTTTGGGCATATAGAGTATCACATAGAACAAGCACTGGTGAAACACCGTTTGCTATGGCATTCGGTACAGAAGCAGTTATACCTATAGAGCTCAAAATACCAACTGAAAGGATAGCCGAGTTCAATGAACAGGAAAACAACAAGGCACTAGCTGCAGAGATGGATCTGATCGACGAAAAAAGAATCTCAGCAGAAATAAAAAACGAGATATACAAAAGAAGGATTGCAAGATACTACAACTCGCAAGTAAAAATCAGGGAATTTGAAGTCGGGGATCTGGTACTCCAAAAAATCCTAGCAACACCTCCAGGTGTATTTGGACCGACTTGGGAGGGCCCATTCAAGATAACTCAAAAGTGGCACAACGGCACGTATGATCTTGAAGACATGGAAGGCAACCCGGCCCAATACACCTGGAACGCGGCTTTGTTGAAGAAATATTATCAATAATTAGGAAACCGATGTAAAGTTTTTATAGACTATCTTTTCGTTTATATTTCTGTAAGGTGTAAGATCGATGAGGTGTAAAATCGATGAAATTTTTACACTTTTTTGGGCAAAATTTGTAAGTGGATGAATGATGGTTCAGTGAATTATGTACATAAGAAAGCAAAAGGTGTCAAAACCCAACTGTTTGCCAAACAGAAAAACTGCTCGCCGAAGACAAACAAGTATAAAAAATATACGAGTCCAGAAGGAGGCGAGCAGCAGGGTCCATGAGACCAAGGAGCCCACATGGTTGCCCTTGCGCAATATTGCTCGCCAGAGATACTATATGCATAAAAGTACAAGTATAGTGGAGGCGAGCAAAAGGGCATATATCAACACAAAGTTGCTCGTCCCAAGGCTGAATGCACTTAAGCACAAACACAGCAAGTGGCGAGCAACAAGGCATAAAAAGATGATAAGAGGTTTAAGTTCTTTAAGAACCAAATAGACCCGTACATGAACAACATGTATAAAGAAAAGTATTTTACTTTCAACTTAAGAAAGAAATACATAAGCAAAAATTAAATAAAGGGCGAATAAGAGGCGAACAACAAAATAAAAGTGCAATCTTCATTCATTGGCACCAAAATTACAAAAGATGAGCGTACAATCGTTACCCTACTACATTAACTAAAAGGGCAAAAAATAGGATAAGCTCTAAGTTTCGGAAGCTGGCTGAGCAGTTGGTGCCGGAGGATCTTGAGGAGGAGGAGGTTGAACATCTTGCACATCGACCCCAGAGGCCTGCTGCTCGCCTACTGCTGCGGAGGAGCTTGTCTCACCAAGAGGATTCGGAAGAAGGGGGCCCAGGGCTTCAAAGATTGTCATGTCCCTATCCGCCTCCACTCTCTCCTTAGGGGCTATTATGCGGACGTCATCTTTGAAAACACCCAGGTTAACCCCCATCTCTCCCAAATCAGCCACTGGGATTTCAAAGCCAGAAGCCGGAGGGTTGTCAGTAACATAGTCCGTGAAGTCTTTAATGGTCGAAGTCATCACGTCTAGACCGTTATCCAAAGCGTACTTCACATTTCTCACACTATTAGCATACGCACAGATATACCCAAGATTGGTATTATCGGTAACGTCTTGCACATATGTAGTGTAAGAGATGGCACACTTATTCTTCTTTTCCAGCTGGTCGATGTGGACCTTCAAAGACTCCACTCTTTCCACCAGACCCACCCGCTCGGTCTCTAGGACTTGCAAACGATCAGTAGCGACACCCAAATCCAGTCTAAGCTTCTCTGAAGCATTAGACGCTATAATCTCCCGGTCCTCAGCAGCCTTTACCTCCCGCGTCCATGTGAGCTTGGCTCTCTCAAAGTCAGCCTTCATCTTAGCCAACTCTTCATCTTTCTTCTTCAGCTCCTCATCCTTCTTCTTCAATTGAACAAGTTGAGCATCACGATCTGCTTCAACTTGCTCGATCCGTCGCCCCAGACCGCGATTTGTTCGCTCTAACTCGATGGCTTGATCCAAGACTCATTGAGCTGAGATTGATTGATGACTCGCATTATAGCTCAATAAATGAGCGTTATCACTAAGGCTTTGGCTCTGAATGATTTCCTCGCCGGTCTTGGTCCACGAACGGGGAACATACTCCATGACTCTACGGATGTGGGAGTCCTTAATCTCATGGGGTGCCGGAGGGGACTTCACACAACTAAATTGGTGAAGTACTTTTGAGCGACCAGGATAGTCGTTTTTCCGGTACCTGTTCGAAGGAAAAAGCCGTCAGAAAACAAAGTCAAAGGAATGAACAATCAAACTGAATAGGAAGATACTCACTCCCTCATTTTCACGGGGTCGTAGCCCAAGTACGAGTTGTCAGGGGATGAGCTCCTGCCTTGACTGGCAATCATAGCACCAACAACCTGTTGTTCGGTCACCTCCTCCAGAGCCGAGGAGCGAGCAGTTTACCCACTTGGGAAGAACCCTGCCCTTTTGTTCGCTTGGCACGGTCATCTCCCTTGCGAGGGGCAGTTTCCTTGGCAAGTTTTTTCTTGCCCCTCGTGTCTTGGGGAGGCGGCGATAAGCGAGCAGGTGGGCGGGGAACGGGGGCAGGAGCCTGAGAAACAGGGGGAGGAGTCTGAGGAGCTTCTTTTTTTTCCTCGTCTGCTTCAGCCCTAAGTCTGATCAAGGAAGTGCAAGGATCGAACTTTTTCTTCCTTGAAGGTTGATTGGCTGCCATTTGCTTAACCCGGTGCACGAGCAGGTGGTAACTCTCGGGAATAGGGGGAACAGCGACCGTTACCCTTTGAGCTAAAACAAAACGAAAACACAAAGAATTAAAATAACATACATAATACCGGCGAGCAGCCGAGATCAGGCGAGCAACAGGGGTGGGGGCGAGCAACGGGTATAAATCAAGCAACAAAGAAAATCAAGGATCGTGTGAAGTTACCCTCAGGAATCTCCGCTTGTGCTTCCAAGTGATGAGCACTAGTGGTGAGCTGAGCGTGCTTGCGGCAGTGTGCTTGAGAGAGATGATCAACACTCCGATCTTTAGCGTCCCGCAGAGAGATCAGCGCAAGGACGTATAAAAACTCTTCGCTCAAATCCGGATGCCCCCACCTCAAGATACGCGGACCTGCAAAACAAGGAAAAAGATTAAAATTAGTTCACCTAAAAATTCGATGAACTAAGAATTAAGACATACGCCGAATTTCGCCGAAATGTGTAGGGGAGTCTATACGTCCCGGTCCTCCCGAAAAATCGGAGGACGCCCGCCAATCACCGCCAATATAGAGAAATTGCCTATGCCAACCTTTGACCTTATTAGGCACCCCTTCAATTAACTTAACACCACTACGGGCTTTGATGTAATACCAACCAAGCCCGTCTTCATTAACGGCTGAAGAGATGGTTAGTGCGTAGTGTATCTCCGTCGTACTGATCTTATTCCGGTATCCCTCCAACCCGAAAAGGGTAATAAAGGCCAACAAACTACTCCAACCGTTTGGAGTAATCTGGGTGATTGCCAGGTTTATGTCCTTCAGGAATCGCCCGATCACTGGATGTAGAGGGAGAGGGAACCCCGAGTTGAGTATGTCAAGGTTGATAGCAGTGCAGCCTGGAGGTGGGTCATCAGCTCTTTCTCCTGGTTGGGGGGCATACAAATGGATATCGTATGGAATACGGTAGCGAGACCGTATCCGAACCAAATCCTCCTCTAGTACCGCGCTGGCTACCTTACTCGCTGTGTATGGCGATGGACGAGTTTCCATAATAGGTCGAGCGGGAGTGGGAAAAGTCTTATGATACTTATTGGCATAGTCAATCCAATCTTGCCTTCGGACTACAGCTTTAGGAATAAGAGACTCGGGCATTGGCCTTGAAACGGGAAAGTTTATCTCTCGGAGAAATTCCCATGTAACTCCCACTTGCTCGCCCCCTGATCCAGTTGCTCGCTACTCGCTCCTTGCCTGGTGCTCGCTGCTCGCTCCCGTTTCTTCAGGAAGACTCATCTCTTCTATTTCAGCAGCGACCTCAGCGGAATCTTCACCCAAATCCGAGGAAGTTCCTTCCCGAGCCGAGGAGCGAGCAACGGGGCCTTGGACGTCCTGCTCGCCCGAGCTTTCCACAGCATAGAAAGAGTCAATGGAGCGAGCAACGGAGCTTGCCTCAGAGCCCGTCTCTTCGTCAACGAGCAGAGTCCTAGGGTTTCGCCCAGTTGCTCGCCGGAGCGAGCGGCGAGGAACAGGGGCTGACAGTTCGTCTTCAATGGGCCTCTTTCCCAGATTTCGCCCAACAAACTCAACAGAAGGCGTATTGCTTGAGGAGGGTGACGTCATCTTTGAAAATTCCTCGTACAAATCAAACGATAAAATTTGACGAAGAAGTGAGCAATCACGATGGCGACACGACGGCGATACGACGGTGGCACGGTGGCGATGCGGCGGCGGCAATGGCGGAATAACAAAAAGAAGAACGAAAATTGCAAAATTGAAAGAAAAAATGCAAGTAATAACAAGAGTAAACAAGAAAAATCAAAGGATTCACCTTTGATTTGGATGAAATTGACTGTAGAATCGAAGAAAACAACGAAAAGAAAAGCTCAAGAACTCTTCAATGGCGGTTTGCTTGTGAGAAATCGAAAAAAAGAAATAAAATGGAAGAAGGGAGCTATTTATAGATATGGATCTGGGGGCGAAATGGAGAAAAGTGAAAAATTGAGGCCCCTAGATGCAATTATAGGGGCGCACGCGTGAGCAGACCGCGTCGCTTCGTATTCCGTACCTCGGGAAGCGAAACGACGCAAGTCCAAGGGTCGCTCCTCGCTGGTCGCCTCCCGAAGTTCCCACCTAAATATTTGAAAACCTGCTGCTCGCTCCCTATAAAGAAGGAACTCACTTTCCCCGTTGCTCGCCTCCTATTGGATAACACAGCCTATCCTGTAGTTTGATAAAAAGGATAAAATCTATCCTTATATGTCAAACTAGGGGGCATTGTTGATAGGCGAACAACCGGCCAACAAGATTAGGAATAAAATTATTGATCTTATTAGATTAACAAAACATTAAAAATAAGCAGTTGAAAGAAGGACGAACAACAGGGAATAAGGCCCTAGGAGGCGAGCAGAAGGGACGGTTGATCAGGACGGAAGAGGCGAGCAGAAGGGACGGTTGATCAGGATGGAAGAGGCGAGCAACAGGGACAAATGCCCATATGAGGGGGGCGAGCAACTGGTCATAAAGACCATTACAAGGTAGCGAACAACAAGAGCAAGAAGACCCAAAGTCTCAACAAGAGGCAAGCAGGCGAGCAGGCGAGCAACTTGGGTTATAAAGGTTTCCACACCCAACGAAGACATACAGACGAGTAGCTGGCCACCAAGGAGAGCAAATGAGTGGTTCCAAAGACCAAGTACAATATTGGGAACTCCAAGAGTCACTAACTTTAGAAATAGTCCATGTGTCTTAACACTTGGCACCCATTCATTGGGCAATAGTTTAGATGTTGTACAAGTATCTTAACACTTGGCAAAAATCCTATGGCTAAGCCATCAAGATGGTGACACCTAGCCTCTTTGTATGCCTATAAATACCCCTTCATTTGCATGAAGGAGGAGGATTTTTTCCCATAATAGAAAAAGAGACCAAACTCTTGCAAACTTATTTCTTGAGTACTACTTAATCAAATTTCATAATCTTAGATCTTGTTTGATGATCTTAATGAGGAAAAACAGCCACTAATCATCATCGATTAGAAAAGGTCATCAACAACTTGACCATTTGATTGTGGATGATAAGGGGTTGAATAATGTTTTCTGATCCCCCACTTTGTGCAGAAGTCTCGAAGCTTTTTCCCATCAAACTGAGGACCATTGTCTGTTACAAGTGTTTGAGGCACTCCGAACCGACAAACAATGTTATTCCATATAAAACCAATCATCTTTTCTTGGGTAACTTTAACTAGAGCTTCTGCTTCTGCCCACTTTGTATAGTAATCCACAGCCACAACAGCAAATCGCACGTTTCCCTTCCCACGCGGGAAAGACCCAATAATATCCATTCCCCATCGTGCAAACGGCCAAGGACTGAAAACCAAAACGAGTTCTTGAGCAGAGGTATGAATACTTGGAGCAAATATTTGACATCGGTGACAATCTCTGGCCAGCTGGATTGCATCTTTTCGTAAGGTCGGCCAATAATAGCCTTGTCTTACAGTTTTGTAAGCCAAAGCTTGCCCCCTAGCATGATTTCCACAGACTCCAGAATGTATATCTTCCAAGGTAGTTCTTTCTTGCCCCCTAGACAAACACTTGAGTAGCGGGATGGAAAAGCCTCTTTTGTAAAGTTGTTCGTCCACCAGGGTATACCTGGCTGCTTGTTTTGTTATTCTTGCAGCTTCAAAAGAATTGTTTGGCAGTTCACCGTCTTTCAAGTATTTGGCTATAGGAGTTCTACAATCATCATCATCTTTTTTTTCAACCACTTGATTTACTTCGTAATCCACTGTCGATGGTTGGGTTTTCCTAGTAATGACGATGTCTGTTAGATCTGCTGGCCCGTCACTTGTTGCTAATCTTGCTAGGGCATCAACTTGTGTGTTGCTCGTTCGAGGTGTCTGCTGGATATATACTTGGTCTAACAAAGATACCAAGTGAGCAACAATTCGTTGATACTCGATCATTTGTTCATCTCTAGCCTCATATTCACCTCGTACCTGGCTTACAATGAGTTGAGAGTCTCCAAAGATCTGGAGTTGCCTGACTCCTACTGCTATTGAGTTGGTAAATCCCTTTGGTATAGACTCAGGATCATCCCCTTCTGTTCAATATCCTGAATTTTATGAACCTATAAACACTAACATTGCAGGTACTTTAGGAACAACTCCTGGCAAAAGAACATGGCTAGAGGATCATCCCATTGACCAAGTCATTGGTGATCCAACTGAGGGAGTCAGGACCAGACGGTTCCATGGTGAGAGCACACTATTCTGCTGCTTTCTCTTTTAGCAAGAGCCTCAAAACATTGAAGAAGCTCGCACTGTCTCGAACTGGATTATAGCCATGCAAGAGGAGTTGAATTAGTTCACAAGGAATCAAGTTTGGGAACTGGTAGATAGACCTAGACATCAAGGTGTTATTGGTACCAAGTGGGTCTTCAAGAACAAGAAGGATGAGAATGGTGTTGTAGTAAGGAACAAGGCAAGATTGGTTGCAAAGGGGTATTGTCAGTCTGAAGGGATAGACTGTGATGAGACCTTTGCTCCAGTGGCTAGGTTGGAAGCTATCAGGTTGTTCCTTGCATATGCAACATACAAGAAGTTCAAGGTGTATCAAATGGATGTCAAGAGTGCATTCCTGAATGGTGTACTCAATGAAGAGGTATATGTTGAACAACCTCCCGGGTTTGAGGTTGGAGATAGAGTATACCATTTGAAGAAAGCACTCTATGGACTTAAGCAAGCACCAAGAGCTTGGTATGATACCATCTCTCAATTCCTGACAGACCATGGGTTCAAGAAGGGAACCGTTGATAGGACCTTGTTCAGGATTACTGAAGGTGATGACATTCTCTTGGTCCAGATTTATGTGGATGACATAATATTTGGATCACCAAATCATCAGCTCTGTGAGAAATTCTCTAAGTTGATGACTGGTAAATTTGAGATGTCAATGATGGGAGAGATGAACTTCTTTTTAGGATTGCAGGTCAAGCAGACTGATTAAGGGATTTTCATTAATCAGGCCAAGTATACAAGAGACTTGATTCAGAAGTTTAGAGTTCAGAATAGCAATCCAGCTAGGATCCCAATGAACACCAATTGGAAGATGGATCCTGACACTGAAGGGACTTCAGTGAATTAGACTGAGTACCGAGGGCTGATAGGATCATTGTTGTATCTGACTGCAAGTAGGTCTGACATTACTTTTGCAGTTAGTGTGTGTGCTAGGTATCAGTCTGACCCCAAGAGAAGTCATTTGGAGGCTGCTAAGAGGATACTCAAGTATTTGAAAAGGACAGTAAATATGGGACTATGGTATCCTTCAGATGACAACTTAGAACTGACAGGTTATTCAGATGCAGATTATGGAGGTTGTAGGATTGATAGGAAATAACCTCAGGGACATGTCAGTTTTTGGGAAGTAAGTTGATCTCGTGGTTTAGTAAGAAGCAGAATTCAGTTGCAACACATCCACAACTGAGGCTGAGTATATGGCTACAGGTAGTTGTTGTGCTCAGATTTTATGGTTGAGGCAACAGTTGAGGGACTACCAAGTATTTGCTAATGAAGTTCCAATCTATTGTGACAACAATAGTGCTATAGAAATTACTCAGAACCCAGTGCTTCACACAAGGTGCAAGCATGTGGATATTAGGTATCACTTCATTCGAGATCATGTGGAGAAGAAGGACATTAGGA